>JASDDO010000014.1:602564362-603814362 GCA_030015575.1 Agapanthus africanus
TCGTCAGCACCCTGGCAGTGGGTTTAACCACAAACCGTCAGCGGCACTAGCTATGCGTAACGGCTGCCCATGGACTGACTTCAAGGGTGGCCGAGGAGCGAACTCAAGGGGGACCGATGAGCGAACTCCTCCGAAAACCCTACTGAGCCTAACAGTGACAATGTATATACAGTCCGGTCCGTTCGTCAATGAGTATCGCATATCCGCCTAGGGGGCTAGTAACGTCAGACCCCCATTAGCAGTATAAGTCGTGTCGGAGTGTAGCCCAGAACGCCCTGAGATACTACTGGAATACCTACCAGTAAATCTCCTGCCTCGGCCGAGGGCTTTGCGTAATGGCTCTCCTAGACACAGCACGATCTTGCCCCCAATACCGGGAGAGACGAAACCCCTGCCGATCCGCTCACGTGCCTCCATATGGCTCGGGACTGTACCCAAAAGCTACCTGTTTGCACGACTCCTTTGAGCCGTGATAGGGTAGAAATCAAAGCACAGTGGGAACTCACACGAGACAAATGACGACCTCAGGTCGATGAACTAACCTGTACACATGTCACCAGGGAACTGCTATCTGACGATAGGTATAGTACTAACTAGCAGATTCCCGGCGAGTCCTGTCCGGTGTACTCATAACCCAATGAGCACCTGTATACATCTTAGGTGATCCAACTGACACCAGTGGCTTGTGAGACCGGCCACCGCCCCTCGTCGGGGTCTCGACTGTACACACTAGTCTACTCCGGAGTATCGATGCCCTGTCTCGAAACTCCCACGACTAGGGACCATAATTAAGGATATGCATATAAACTACCCAACTCTCACGTATATGATCGCCATCATACTGTTGGTAGTAAAGCAAGATCCTAAGGGCTCTATCAAAGTGTAACATGCAATCAGTCACCTGAACATGTACACGACTGATAAAGACAAACCAGATAGCATACTATCATTTCGAGTAAGACTGTCCTACCGGGATAGGTCCTCCGCAATCATTGCAATCACGTACCTGCGATCCAATAATTGACTATGAGGGCACTATCTCCAACAGAAATGATATAGCCATTTTGACTTAAACCATCACACAATACTTGATTACTATTTTTTTGTTATGATGGTTTTGTATTATGAGTGGTTGGATGGCAAAAGACTCTCTTATTCTCTCATTTCATTTCTCTCTCTTGCCATCACTTGCTCAAGCTCTCCCTCTTCCTCTTGCTCTCTCTAGCTCAAGGCAAACCATTCTCATGTGTTGAGACTCATTGTCTTAGAGATAAAAAGACACCAAAACAATCCTCTACTCATTCTAGTTCACAAGGCCTAGCAAGCCAAGTGTTCTAGTTTCTTCAAAGTTCGAAGAAGAAGCCAAAGGTAGAAGTTTTCGGGTGGATCCATCTTCGGCGCAAGGAGACGACGAGGTGAGGCCGATCCGTACACCGGGAGGAGTTGAAGACGAAGGAGTTCAAGAAAGGTATAGCCCCCCTAACCGAGTAGGTAAAACTCTAGTTAGGTTGTTAGTTAGTTGTTTAACAAAGATCCGTATTATGAGTCCATGTTACCACCCTCTTGAAAATCGTTTTTCACCACTTCCACAACCCCGTAAGTACCGGGGAAGGGTAGCATGGACTTACAGACTTGTCGGTTACTGGGGTCTGATGTATACCACCCGTAGACTTGATATGCGAAATATCAGACGAAGAGACCGGACTGTACGGGAGTGTTACTGATTGGATTCATAGGAGAACGGACATGCTAGCTTGTTGATCTTCTGATCGCTCAATACCTGGGTGGCTGTTACGTTTAGCTGACCGCTTGCAGCTTGTGGGTGTTTGATATGATCATCACCTGCTACCGGCGTATTGACGATTCTTTAGAGTCCTACACAGAGGTTTCTTGGCTCAGGCAAAACGGAGTAGAGGCACATATGTGATATGTGCAGGACCGAGGATAATGCGATATGTGATACCGTACTATATTCTCATGATATTTAGATATGAACCGGGTCATCGGATCAAGTGTTGATTCGATGAATCGGTACATGATATATTAGTCGGTTATATTCGATATAGCCGGATTGTCGGATCAAGTGTTGATTCGATGATTTAATGTATAATAATATATATGATATATTGTATTATATTATCTAATTTTGGCTCGCTTTATTATTTCATTTTCTCACCGGATAATACATTGATATATATGCGATATATATTAATTGTATTATTTTCTATTGTTACAAATATAATATATATGTGATATATATTATAGTAACATGATATGATTTATTATGAAACATGTTTAGTGATGATAAAAAGAGATTAGGGTTTGATTAGGGTTAGCTTCTTCTTGCACCATCTAGAAGCTTTCCTTTTGTCTTGGTTAAGATATTATGGTTGATACTTATCCATGACTCATTTTTAACCTAACCAAACCCTAGGTCTAGTTTATTCTCTACAAAGGTTAAGCTTCTCATCCTTGACCATGGTTCCATAATCAATCATATATTTACTTCTACTATTCATCACAAAAGCATTAACTATTTTTCATCCATCTTCTTCTCTCTTTAGATTTGAGAAAGCTTACTAGTTATTCCTTTTGTGATGATTTCTTGTGAGAAAATGATATAAAAGGAAAGCATAAATACTACTCCATCATCCTCATCTAATTTAGCCCATTAGATTAGGGTGTTCACCTCATTAGAGTGAGAGAGCTTGAGTTATTGCAACTTCGACGTAGATCATCGGAGAAAAGGAATACGACAAGCTATCATGGATCGTTCGAGTCGTGGAACCTCTCTTGAGTCCGGGAGATCGTGGATTGCGGCGAAGGGACTTCTACTCGGAGCTCATGAAGCGAAGGAGCGGACTACAAAGGTTGTAATCCCTCACACTTAGTGGTAAAGATGTTTACTTGCATGTTAAACCCTAATAATCTAGCAAAGATCCCGGCTTTGGGTTGTTTGGCACATCTAAAATTTTATTCGGGCATGTTTGATGCCTTATGAACCTTCACAAGAGTGCCTAGGAACCCTACAGTGGTATCAGAGCCTAGCTAGAGCATTAGGCGACGTGTTTACGAAGTTAAAACTCCGAACGAACTCCGATACGACGATTTGAACCCCTCTCTGGACTTTTTCTAAAAACTGTGATTTTTCAGAATTAAAAATTCCTAAAAAATTCAGCAGGGAAATATAAGAGTAATGGTGAAAAACGAGCGCATACAACGTACAAACCGCCGCGGAACCGCGGCCGTACCACGCTTGAACCGCGGTTCCGCGGCCGTTCGGAGGGGTTATGCATTGGTTTTTGCACTGTTATATCTATTTCTGAATGTGCTATCTTTTGGGTATTTTTAATCTGACTCAAGTGTTGAGTATTCTGGGGTTTATTTTGTATTTAAATTCGTTATTATTTCTGGATATTTAGAAACTGTTAAAATGTTCGAACGGATATCATTAACTCATTTTTTCCCAGCACGAAAAACTTTCAAGTGTTGAATTTTTATCAGGTTTAAATCTTTTGGAAAAATTGTACAAGTAACATGGTTGACCCTCTAGAAGAAAACAAACCTTAACTCGATTATGTGACCGTTTTGAACTGCCTCTAAACCATAGGGTTTGGGGCAGTACGGCGTGCCACATGTGAGGCGTTGGCTTGACCCTTCTACGGCTGGATCACCGGTACTGTGACATATTCTGGGATTATTTGAACTCCGTTCAAGTGTTGAGCAATTTAGGAAATTTTGGGTATTTGATTATCTGTTCGAAAAGTTTAGTACTGTCTATTTATCTGGAATGTGATACAATATGTGGAATTCATAGAGTTAGGCATGAAATGCGAAGTATGTGATATTTCGGATTTACGATATCTAAAGTGATTGTGGATTCCAAATATTGTATTTTTACAATTTCTTTTCTGTGACCGTAAGTGTAGTATGTAGTTGTATTGCCGGTTTTCGTTGCTATACGACAACGACGATCGGTGTATGCATACTTACTTACGTTGATGATATGTGATATTATGTGTTGCTGTGATATGTTATATTGGATCGTCGTGTTCTGAATAGCCGGGGGTTTTATGTGAGATGAGGGTTTTTATTTTCATTCATGTAAAATTCATTTGTATGTAATATTCTTTTATTGGGGCACTTCCGGGATGAGGTTGATGTCACCAGTGTATATTATTTACTTTTCCGCATTAGGTAGACCCAAGGAGGGGAGCACAAGTAACCGGGTTCTAGGGTCCAGTGGGAGGCCATCTCGAGGAGTCGAGACCGGGTCTCCTAACCCTAGAATTGGCAGTGTTACTTGCCGCTCTCGTAGGGGTCTAGGGATGTGGGTTTGGCTATTCATCGCGACCGTGGAATCCGTGTTTTATACAGGCTCGTATTGAAAACACGGACGTCCTAGTATATCCAATATTTCATATATGTTCTTCTGCTGCAATGTTCTATGATGAGATCATATTACTGCCTGAGACGAATGCTTATACTATATATATATGCTGATATATAAATATTACTGCTTTCGTTTCTTCTGTGATGCTTCGGAAGCATAAGCTGATGGGATTTTATTAATGAGATTAATAAAAAGAAAAGAAACCTAAAAGATGTTGTAGAATCAAAACTTTATAAAAAGGGTAGCTACAGTTTTGCTTTGCATAGTGGTATATATGATATACCCTGCACCTTATTCGATGAGGAAAGAGCCGAGATCCCTTCACCGGGAGTGACCTCTTTAGCGAAACTGGCAGATGCTACAAACTCACGGTTTAGTATTTGACAGCTTCTATAGTCTTGCTTTGCACAGCGGTATATATGATATACCCTGCACCTTATTCGATGGGGAAAGAGCCGAGATCCCTTCACCGGGAGTGACCTCTTTAGCGAAACTAGAAAAGCCTCAAAAACACTCCTTTTCAAAAACACTCGATTCTACGACGATATCAAGTTCATTACGCAATAGGTTTTCTGAAAAACCTGTCGTAGCCCTCCGTCATTTCAGATAAAGACTATTTAGTATTCGTGCTGCGTTTGTTGACCTCTGTCAAGGCGTAGTGTGCGGTAGCTGATTAGTAATTATATGTAAAGCATATGATGTGATTGGATTAGGGTAGTTGTACGACCTTGTTGACCTCTGTCAAGGGTCGTGCGAGTGGGTTTGATTCAATCAAGAAATGACGGGTTGAACTTGACTAGTGCACTATGGTTTGTTGACCTCTGTCAAGGTCATAGCACACCAGAGGCAAAATATTATCGGGAATTTCAAGTGTTGAAATTTGCAATGAGATTGCATACCTCCTATGAGATAGTTGGATCCCGATACCCACTGCGGGTAAGTGTTACTCCTGGGAGAGTTTTACACAGGACAATTAGCCGATCAAGTAGGTGTCTAGAAAAGTGTTGATGGGGTTACGCCTCTGGGAAAACGAGGTTTACTTTAATTAGGTCCGTGCGAAAGCACGGGGAACCTCCCTCAAGTACCGACACTGATCTGGCTGAAAGATTGACGAAATTGTAGGGTGTAATTAATCCCGACTAATCTTACCTTTTAGGGTTTGAAGAAAGATTTGATAAAAACAGTGGGAGACATCCTGATTAGATAAGATAATAACCAATCTAATCTTGCAAGAGCATACGCTAAAGTGTTTTCTTCTCTCTCTCTCCAGGTAGCGACAATGTCAGGCCATAATCAAGATAATAATATGGATGTATTGACTGAACCCGCTTATTATACTGAGCAGGGGAACGTTGGACCCGTTCTTTCTTATAAGAGTTATAAGACTGAACAGGGAATAGGAGAATTTCTGGATTCTCAAGCCACCCAAAAGAACATGCATGTTGATGCATCTTCTTCAGGTGTGTTAGTTATTGAGAACTGTTTCTCAGTTCACCCTACGTCCTGGGTATTAGATACCGGATCAGAATCCCACATATGTAAATTGTTACATGGGCTAAAAAAAGGTAGAGAACTGGGAAAAGGTGATCATTCCGTTCAAGTAGGGAATGGTGCAAGTATTGCAGCCAAAGCAGTTGGCGAATATCACCTTGTATTTCCAAGTCGTAATACACTGATTCTAAATGAGTGCTATTATATACCGAACATGATGTGCAACATTATATCGGTTTCTTTATTAAGTAAAGAAGGAAATAATTTTGTAGTAAAGGATAATGTTATGAACATATTCCTAGATCAAAAGTTGATTGCATCAGGCTCGTTACATAATGGCATATTCATTCTCAATCAAAATACAGTCCTCAATATACAAAACACACACAAGAGGAAAAGTTCAGAAATGAACGAATCCTTCTTGTGGCATTGTAGACTTGGTCATATCAATGCGACACGACTGGCTAAGTTACATAAAGATGGATATTTGAATCCGTTCGAATTATCATCTTATGATACTTGCCATTCATGTCTCAAAGGAAAAATGACCAAAGCTCCGTATAGTGGACACGGAGAAAAAGTTACGGAACTCTTAGGACTGGTACATAGTGATGTATGCGGTCCCATGTCTACGCATGCCAGGAACGGTCCTTCCTACTTCATTACATTCACTGACGATCTCTCTAGATTCGGACATGTGTTCTTGATGAAACACAAGTCTGAAGCTTTTGAGAAATTCAGAGAATATAAGCACGAAGTAGAGAAACAAACGGGCAAAAGTTTTAAGATCCTTCGATCTGATCGAGGAGGAGAATACTTAAGCAATGAGTTCCTAGATTATCTAAAAGAGAATGGGATTCTCTCTCAGCTTACTCCTCCTTATACACCACAACACAACGGTGTATCGGAACGGAGGAATCACACCCTATTAGATATGGTGCGCTCGATGATGAGTACTGCTGAGTTACCTATTTCCTTCTGGGGGTATACGCTTGAGACAGCAGCATACCTATTAAATCAAGTTCCAACTAAATCTGTACCTACCACACCATATGAGATATGGAATGGGAAGAGACCATGTCTTAAACGAGTTAAGATATGGGGTTGTCTGGCCTATGTCAAAAGGCAAAATCCAGACAAACTCGAGGCACGGTCAGTTCTATGTAAGTTTGTGGGATATCCTAAACATTCAAATGGATATTTTTTCTACCACAGTGAACAACAAAATGTGTTTGTTGCTCAACATGCCACCTTTTTAGAAAAGGAATTTCTTGCAAAAGAGATCAGTGGCTCTGAGGTAGAACTGGAAGAAGTTCCATCAACACAAACTGCAACTGAAGATTTAGTGGAACTAGAGGATTCAGTAGTACCCGATGAACCCCAGCCTCTAGCAGGGTTTCTCATCCGCCTGTGAGATACTACAGTTTTCTCATTGATGGTGGAAGCGAGGATTGCATCATGGAAGATGATGACCCAACTAGTTTCGAGCAGGCCAACACGAGTGGTGACTCTGTGAAATGGCTGGATGCAATGCGATCTGAGATGGAATCCATGTACACCAACAAAGTATGGACTTTGGAAAATGCTCCTGAAGGGGTAAAACCCATTGGGAGTGATCGCACGCTTTTGGCATGTCGGATGTTCAAAGTTCTAAAGTTATAACCGCGATCAGGACGGTGTCGCTATGCAGCTAGCCGGTTGAGCACGGGACGATCCACAGGGAGATGGTTGTATGTCCGTTCGAGTTTTAGACCAGTCAATAAAGAATGTGTATATGTTTGTTCAAATCTAACCTATGTGTTTTATATGCAAGTATAAAGTTGTTAAGAAAAAGATACGAAAGTGTAAGCTAAAGAAATCCGCACTCAAAACCTTTGAGCCGAGTCTTGACCAATTGAAGCTAGAGCAATCAGCAACAACGTGGATTAGGGTACTTAAGCACGGTATTCGTGAAATCCGGCTTATTGACCCTTGTCCGTTCGTTATTGTCTCTTGCTTTCGCCTCCGGCCAAACCGAACGCAACCGGTCGCGGTTAGGAATCACCGTTACCTTGGTAGGGTAGGGTGCCTAACGGAGTGCTTGCGTAACGTTTGGGCGGAGTTCAAAAGAAAATAACGGGAAAAGGAAATGAGGAATGAAACCTTAACTTACAATATTGTATTTATTCTTAACAACAACATATTACAACCCTTCACAAAACGAACCAAAAAGAGCAAAAGAAAAGATAAACAAAGAAAAGAAAAGATTACAAGCAAGTAATTAAAAGTGTATGGAATTTAAGTGCATGAAAGTAAATGAGCAAGAAATGAAACTAGGAACTATAGAACCCAAAACAAGACATGGGTTCAATAACCAAATCTTAAACTTGCAAGCTCAATTAAGAGGTTGCAAGATCAAGAAAAGGCAAAGAACTCATGAAGAATGAAGCACAAAAGAGAGAACATTATTGATTCCAAAATGATACAACCCCTTGAGATCAATGACCAAAGCTTAAACTTGCAAGCTCACTTAAGAGGTTGCAAGATCAAGTTAAGGTAGAGAGCTCAACGGGGAAGCTAAGCAAAAGAATGCTACAAAATAACCCTCATCTTCATTTAACATCCACTCAAAAGCTCTCACAACAATTTAATGGAGGAAAGATGATGAAGAAGAAGAAGTTTAAACTAAAAGCTAACAAAAAGTGGGCATAAGAATTAACATCATGGCTTGGCAAGTTCTGGGCTATTTATAGGCAGGAAACAGAGAACCTAGGGCAACATTTAGGCACTATAGGAAGTTACAAAAAATCCCCCAGAAGATGACCAAGTGCGGAGCCCACATGGCCGCGGTTTCGCGGCCTAAGCGCGCTTATGCCGCGGAACCGCGACCTTATTAGGGAGTTGGGCCTTCAATTTTCTTCGTTGTCCCTTTTTTGTAGTCCTCTTCAGTGTGGCATAGTACTTTTCTCAGAATCCCTTCATATTTCTTCCAGATTTTCAGCAGACCAAAAGGTGATTTGATGTGGATCTTTTACCATGATTTTCTTGAGCTCCGCGTAGATATGTTGGATCTTGTGTTGACATTGAGCTTTGTGCATGAAAATGATATCGATTTGCCATTTTGTCCCTTTAACTAGTGTGTGGCAACATAAGGATAGAGAGCGGAGACCCGTGTTTTATCTGTTGTTGGCAGTAATCCGGAATTTTGTCGTGCTTTTCCATGAATTTCACTGTTTAGGGATGAGAACCTTTATCCTGCAATTAACTAGCAAACACGGCTCAACAGTACCTACCTATAAACAAACGAGCATAAGAATGGGCGGTATTAAATGCAGTATTCTGGTATGAACAACTACCCCCAAACTTAACTTTTGCTCGTCCCGAGCAAAACCAATTATTCACAAAAAAAAGTCCTAACCGCACTTTCGCAGGGAACGCGATTGCACTGAGCTCATGCAACAAGCCGTTAAACCTCTAGGTGTCCCTAGTAGGAGGAGTGTTGTCTCCTGAGGGTTTTCAGCGGATTACACCCGCAAAATCCCGTCAAGCTAGTGTCATAAGTTAATATCGATTCTACTCCTACAGTTTAGTATCTACGTTAGAAACTCTATTATCCTAAGTTAGAAATATCCAACCCTAATGCTTCACACCTCCTTTCTATTTAACCTCAGATCTTATACGTTCCAAAAAAGTTTAGAAAGATGTTGGTATCTCCTGAGTTTTCCTTCATTAAGTGTGGTCTCAAATCAGGGATTTTTACCAACTTTACAGAAAACATAAGTCTTATTCTTCATTTCAATCTTTTATCCAAATATCGATTGTATACCCCTACGTGTGTGTATATTTGCACCCTTACACTCAAGAATTCAATTCAAGCTATAATACTCTTGCCCTAATACCTAATACTACTTCTTTTCATTAAGGATGGACGGATTTGCTTGCACACCTTTCATGTGACTATTAATGCTTCTTGAGGCACTAACGGCCGATTACTGAATGTATGAGCTTTAAAGCGTAAATAGCAGTTTCCAGGTCTTGATTTTATTCTATTTTTCTTTTTTCTTTTTTTTCTTTTTCAAGACCGGATATATTTTTCAATAATGCTTTTTTGGTGTTTAGCTTTAAATACCGTTTTTTCTTTCATACTAGGTTTTCAGGCAAGAGTATTTCTAGGTATCCTCTACTATCCCAAGTTTCAAGGTGCGTGTAAGTGCAGTTGTAGGGTATATACTTTCTGAATTTGAACTCAAGAATAGAAACTATTTTTCAGACTTATCCTTCAGTAGAGCTTCAATACTTTCCCCTCATCTTGACTTAGCTCAAGAACTAAACTCAAGATTACCTATTTCTCAAAAAAAAACTGTAAGGACGTATACTTACCAAAGTTAGAAAAAATGAGGGTTATTTTTAGGATGTTCAATTCCTAAGCCTAGAATGTAGTTATTTCTAACATATCAACTAAACTTTCAGAATAAAAATCAAAGTTACCCTATTAGCTAACTTGACGATAAAGTTTTTATATTTTTTGGAAAATTTTCGATTTTTGTGGGTTTTTAATAAGGTATGCAAATGCAAAATATACAAATGAATGTGAAGGAGGAAAGCTTACCGAGCACACCCCCAAACTTAAACTTGACAGCGCCCTCACTATCAAACTACACCAAGAGGGTCAAAATTGTCGGCGCTGTTAGTGTATATGCCCTAGAGGCAATTACTGTATCATACTAGTATGTATATTACTTGATGGAAGCTTGGGATATTCACAGTTGTACAGACAATCTTGCTCAATATAGTAGTATGCTACTTGGTTTGTCTCTGCTTTAATGTGTACATGTGTGTTTATTTATTATATCACCTATACGCATTAGTAGAGCCCTTAGGATCTTTGCTTGATTACCGGCGTTGTGATGGCGATCACACTCGTGGGGGCTGGGTAATCTACAAGCACATCCTTATACACGTCCCTAGTCGTGGGAGTATCGAGATAGGGCATCGATACTCCGGAGTAGACTAGCGTATGCGCTTCTCATCCCAGCACGGGAGACGGTCTGTCCCACAGCCGTCGGTACGTCGTACTTGAGATAGTATGCGGGTGCTTGTTAGGTTACGAGTACATTGGACATGACTCGTCGGGAACTGATGGTTGGTATTATACCTATCGTCAGTTATCAGTTCCCAGGTGACATGAGTACAGCTTAGTCCGCTGACTTGACACCGTCACTTCGCCTCGAGTGTGTTCCCACTGTTCTTTGATTACTACCCTACCACGGCTCTACTGAGTCGTGCAAACAGGTAGTAGTTGGGTGCAGTCCCGAAACACTTGGAGGCAGTGACGGTTAGACAGGATTCGTCTCTCCTGGTATTGGGGGTTGACATCGTGCTGTGTCTAGGAGAGCCATTACACGAGTAGTCCCTGGCCAGGGCAAACGAGATATACTGGTAGGTTTCCAGTGTTATCTCAGGGTGTTCTGGGCTTCACTCCGACACGACTTGTACCGCTATTAGGGGACTGACGTTTACCGCCCCCTAGGCCCGCCATGCGATGTATCAGACGAACAGACCGGACTGTACGGAGATTGTCACATACAGGCTCAGTAGGAGTTCGGATGGGTTTACCTCATCGGCCTTCTTATCGACATCTACCTGGGGACCGTTACGTACAGCTAGTGCCGCTTGCGGTGTGCGGTTAAACCCACTGCCAGCGCAGTGTCGAGTCTTTAGAGTCCCACACAGAGAGTTTCCCTGCACTGAGCGAAACGTGTAGAGGCCGTATGGTTTTACGGCAGGGTTGCGATCACTTACGTACACTTGTGTGCGTGCGGTGTTCGGGCAGGAAGTACTAGTGGGCTTTGGTTTAAGCCGGATCCTAGTATTGCACGGATGGATTTGTTTTGTCTTCTGTGCATCCGCATTCTACGGAATACGGATGCAGGTGTGTATGCACAGTTTTCCGGAGCGGTGAAGGAGGAGGTGCCTCATTAGGGTTTTGGCAGTTGGTTCGGCCAAAACCGTTATGTGGCAGGCTCATTAGGGTTTTTACAGTTGATTCGGTCAAAACCATTTTGAAGCAGACTCATTAGGGTTTTGACAGTTCGTTTGGTCAAAACCATTATGAGCCACGGATATCATTTACTAATCCTTTTAGTGATAATTTTAAGATGGCTAATTGCATTGACCATTTGACCCCGTTGACCTCTCTTGACTTTGTTGACCGGTTGACCGTGTTGACCATTGACTTTCAAGAGGGATCTACACTCTTCTTTTCATTTTCTTTTTCTTTTGGATTATGATAATGGTCATTTTAATGTAGCCATCAAACTTTATCTTGAAGGTATTAGTAATGATGTTGTTTTTACATTATTGCAACCATGGTTACTTTTCTTTGTATCAAAAATTTCTTTCTCATTCTCTCTCTTGTTTTTCAAGTGAGAAGAAAAGAAATGAACCATGGTTGTTGCTCCTCCTTCTTCTTCCTCCTCTTGATTCATCTTTTGATCTCATGTGTTGAGAGATAAAGATCCCACAAAGACAAAACCATCCATTGATCATTTCTACACAATCTAGGGCTTCTAGATTAGCAATCTCTTTGCCCTAGTTACCTCGGCTCGAGGTGGAGCTCGGTGCACATCTCTCGGGTGGATCGTCTTCCACTCAAGGAGGCCGCGGAGGTGACCAAAGTCCGGATCAACCCTCGGAGCAAGCAAGGAGAAGAACAACAACAAGAGAAGGAGTTCAAGTTGAGTGACCAAGGTCCGGATCAACCCTCGGAGCAAGCAAGGAGAAGAACAACAAGAAGAGAAGTAGTTCAAGTTGAGGTATAACCCCTAACCGAGTAGATAAATCTCTAGTTAGGATGCTAGTGTATTGTTTAGCAAAGATCCGGCTTTTACGGTCCATGTTGCCAAGTCCAGAAATTTTTTTGTTTTACCGTTTCCGAAAACCCGAAAGTACCGGGAGAGGTAACGTGGACCTAACAGTGGTATCAGAGCCTAACTAAACATACCCTAGCATGTTAGCAAAGTATTTAGAATATCGACTGGACGAAAAACCGCAAAATCACCCCAAAAAATTCAGCTTCTGCCGATTTTCAGATCTGTTCCAAAAGTAATAAATCATACACTAAAAATCGGCTCAGGCTTTTTAGAGAACACTGGAGAAAAACGATCCCCTAACTCGTCTAAAGAGCCGCGGTTCCGCGGCATAAGCTTGCTTATGCCGCGGAACCGCGGCCAAGTTGGCTCTGTTGGGGAATTTTTTTCCTGCAGTTTTCTTATTTGGGTATTTTGGGATTTTTGGTATATGGCTTTTCTGTCCAGATTTTCCAGAAAGCAAAATTTGTTTTTGGGGCTTAAAAATCCGTATTCTTGGTCGATGTTCTGTAGACTTTGGCTAATGGTTATATCTGTAATATTATATGTGTATTGAACGTCTACTAATCGCTATACGTCGATTAGTGGGGGTTATACATATCTGTGATCTGTGTTGTTGATGGTTTGTGTATATGAACTCGTTGGATTGTCGCGGATGAATAGCCGGGATGGATATGAGATGAGAGTTTCTTTTTCTTTCATTCATGTAATAAATTTGTAAATTGATGTAATATTATTTGTATGGCCGCACAACCGGGTCGGGGTTGTAGCCGTCATTGTATAATTCTTTTTACTGTTTTTGCTCCTATGATAGACCCATGGAGGGGGTGCACAAACTACCGGGTATCTCGAAGTGCCGAGTGGCCTACTCACGGCGTTGAGGGAGGTTGCTTCGCTTCGGGTACTTGGCGGGTAGTTTGCCGCACCCGTAGGGGTCTTGGGTGGGGTATTGGCTATTCATCGCGACCGTGTAATCCGCTTTTCGTTGCAGGCTCGAACGAATCGCGGGTTCCTAGTATATCCAAAGTGTTCATCTGTGATCTGGATTGGCTATCATTGCTGTATATCAATATATAATAACTATTTAGGCGTTGCTTATATTTTACAGCCGCGCTAGCCCAGCCCCCGCTCTGTCGTTAGTTAAGTAACCTAACAGGTGATGACGGAGCCCCGTGGCGAATGCGAATGGCATAAGCGTACGTCATATTTTGGTTGTTTTCTACAATGGTAGGATTTAAATGATGGGACGCATTAAAAGAACTAATGCAAGAAAATAAACCTAAAAGACGTTGTTGGAACAATTTTTCAAAAGTTGTTATTAAAAGGACGTTCACTTTTGTTTTGCATCGAGGTATTCGGTTATGAATGCCCAGCACCTCAGTCGACGAGGCAAGGGCCGAGATCCCTTCATCGGGAGTGACCCCTTGGACAAAAGTTTGCGTCAGGGTAATAACTTCACTATAGTCGATTATTCTTGCTTTGCATCGAGGTATTCAGTTTGGAATATCCTGCACCTCATTCGACGAAGAAAGAGCCGAGATCCCTTCACGGGGAGTGACCTCTTTAGCAAAAGTTTTCGCCACTATATTTTCAAAAAAGGGCAATCATGTTCCTTCAACGATATCAAGTTCATTACGTTAACGGGTTTTTCGCCAAAAAACCCAGCCGTAGCCCTCCGTCATTTCCTTCAAGTACTACTTAGTATTCGAGCTACGTATTTTGGCATTGTCAAGGCGTAGTGATCGGTAGCTAAGTATTGCTTGTTTGCAGCCTTTTTTTTCGGATTATTTAAGACAGTGGCATAACTATGTTGGCATTGTCAAGAGTTATGCGGGTGGGTCTAAGTTAATCAAGATAATGACGGGCCGAACTTGACTAACGGTTCATGATATGTTGGCATTGTCAAGGTCATGAATCGTTAGGGGCAAAAACCACATCGGGAGTTTCAAAAGTACTGAAACTTGCAGATTTAGCATACCTTCTGGAGTGTGGTGGCTAGAGTGGATTCCATCTAGGTTATCACACAATGACAGTTGGATCCCGATCCTACTGATGAGTTGGATTACTCTCGGGAGATTATTTTCACTTAACAATCAATGCTATAAACCTAGTAGGTGTCTAGAAAGGTGTTAGCGGGGCTACGCCCCCAGGGAAAAGAGGTTCTTAAATTAAGGAACTTCGCGAAAGCGTTGGAAAACCTCCCTCGAAGTACCGACACTAGTCTGGCTGAAAGGTTAAGCAAGTATTGTGACGTGAATTAAATCCTGACTAGTTCTTCTTTTAAAAAGGTTTTAAGAAGAATTTGAGGAAACAGTGGGAGACATCCTGGTTAGATAAACTAATAAACCAATCTAATCTTGCAAGAGCGCACGCTGAGTGTTTCTTTTCTCTCTCTCTCCAGGTAGCAACCTTTTCACGCCCTAATCAAGATAATAAAATGTATCGCTTGACCGATCCGAATTCTTATTCGGGGCTGGGGAACGTTGGTTCAGCTCTAACTTGTGACAACAGTCATAAGTATGAGAATGGGAAAGGGGATTGTATGGATTTCCAGGATACCCAGTTGAAGAAGAAGCATGGTTTTGCATCTACTTCAGGTGTTCTTGTAATTGAGAACTGTTTTACGGTCAGCCCTACCTCCTGGGTACTTGATACCGGATCAGGATCTCATATCTGTAATTTATTGCAGGGACTGAGAAAAAGTAGGAAAGTTGCACCGGATGATATGTCGCTCAGAGTAGCGAACGGAGCACAAGTTAATGCGGCAGCCGTCGGTGAATATCACCAGTATTGCCAAATGGCAAGACTATGATTTTGAATGATTGCTACTATGTACCCTCCATGGTTTGCAACATCATATCAGTTTCTTTACTCGATAAAGATGGATATAACTTTGTTCTTGACAAGAATATCATGAACATTTACCTTGATAAGGTACTGGTTGCAGAGGGTACACTGTGTAATGGTATCTACGTTCTAAATCAGAATACAGTTCTCAATATACAAAACACTCGCAAGAGGAAGAATTCAGACACGAATGAATCCTACTTGTGGCATTGTAGACTTGGTCATATCGGAGAGAAAAGACTGAGTAAGTTGCATAAAGATGGACTCTTGAATGCGTTCGAGTTTTCATCTTATGAAACTTGTCAGTCTTGTCTCAAAGGGAAGATGACCAAATCTCCGTTCACCGGACATGGAGAAAGAGCAACAGAGCTCTTGGGACTCATACATAGTGATGTGTGTGGTCCGATGTCTATACATGCAAAGGGTGGGTTCTCGTACTTCATCACATTCACTGACGATCTCCCTAGGTTCGGATATGTGTATCTGATGAAACACAAATCTGAAACTTTTGAGAAATTCAAGGAATTTAGAAACGAAGTAGAGAACCAGACAGGCAAAAGTATCAAGATCCTCCGGTCTGATAGAGGAGGGGAGTACTTAAGCACGGAATTCCGAGATTACTTAAAAGAGAATGGTATTCTCTCTCAGTTTACTCCTCCTTATACACCACAGCATAACGGTGTATCGGAGAGAAGGAATCGTACCCTATTGGATATGGTTCGATCCATGATGAGTAATGCTGAGTTACCTCTTTCATTCTGCGGACTTGCGCTAGATACAGCGGCATACTTACTGAATCAGGTCCCGTCTAAATATGTGCCTAAGACTCCATATGAAATATGGAGTGGTAAGAAACCATATCTCGAACGAATTAAGATATGGGGTTGTCCGGCCTATGTAAAAGTACAAAAACCGGACAAGCTCGAGGCACGGTCAGTTTTATGCAAGTTTGTGGGATATCCTAGAAATTCTCTGGGATATCTATTCTACCACACTGAGGAACAGAAGGTGTTCGTTGCTCGCCGCGCCACCTTTTTAGAGTGGCAATTTCTTGCAAAAGAAATAAGTGGGAGCACGGTAGAACTGGATGAAATATCTGATCCACAAACTCAAACTGAGGATTTAGCAGAACCAGAGAATTCAATAACCCCAAACGAACCTCAGCCACTCCGCAGATCTGGTAGGATTTCTCATCCGCCCGAGAGATACTACGGTTTTCTCATAGACGGGGATCGAGAGGATTGCATCTTGGAAGAAGATGACCCTACCAGTTTCAGGAAGGCCATTATCAGTAGGGACTCTGATAAGTGGCAGGAAGCAATGCAATCCGAAATGGAGTCCATGTACGCCAATAAAGTGTGGACCTTGGATATTGCTCCACCTGGGGTAAAACCCGTTGGATGCAAATGGATCTACAAAAGGAAACTTGGTGTAGATGGGCAGGTGGAAACCTATAAAGCTAGACTCGTTGCAAAAGGTTTTCGTCAATGACCTGGTTTGGACTATGATGAAACTTTTTCTCCGGTGGCTATGCTCAAATCCATTCGGATCTTACTTGCCATTGCTGCCTTCCATGACTATGAAATCTGGCAGATGGATGTTAAAACGGCTTTCCTAAACGGTTGTTTGGAAGAGTGCGTTTACATGGATCAACCAGAAGGTTTCGTAGACAGTGGGAGCAGCGGGAAGGTGTGCAAGTTGCTTAAATCCATTTATGGATTAAAGCAGGCATCGCGGAGCTGGAACATCTATTTTGATGAGGCAATCAAGGAATTTGATTTCATCAAGAACGAAGATGAACCCTGTGTTTATAAGAAGATTGTAGGACGAACTGTCGTGTTCCTAGTCTTGTACGTGGACGACATTCTTTTGATAGGAAATGATATTCCTATGCTACAATCGGTCAAACTATTTTTGTCACAAAAGGTTCTCCATGAAGGACCTGGGTGATGCCTCGTACATTCTGGGGATCAAGATCTATAGAGATAGATCCAAGAGACTATTGGGACTTTCGCAGTCCAGGTACATAGAGACCGTACTAAAGAGATTTAGTATGGAGGATTCCAAGCGCGGTAACATACCCGCATTGCACGGAATTACCCTCTCCAAGAAGATGTCTCCTAAGACTGACGAGGAGAGGGTTCGCATGACCACTATACCCTACGCTTCGGTGGTAGGATCTATAATGTATGCGATGCTATGTACAAGACCAGATGTAGCTTACGCGCTGAGCGCGATAAGCCGGTATCAGTCAGACCCAGGGGAGGACCACTAGACAGCAGTGAAGAACATTCTCAAGTACCTGAGAAGGACTAAGGAGATGTTCGTGGTTTACGGTAATGGAGACCTCAGGGTCGAGTCCTTTACCGATTCAAGCTTCCAGAGTGACAAAGATGACAGCAAGTCTGTGTTGGGTTTTGTGTTTACCCTCAACGGAGGGGTGGTATGTTGGAGGAGTTCCAAACAGGATACCGTCGCAGACTCGACGATGGAGGCTGAATACATTGCTGCAAGCGATGCCGCAAAAGAGGCAATCTGGATAAAGAAGTTCATTAGTGAACTTCAGGTGGTTCCGTCCATTGTTGACCCAATACCTTTGTATTGCGATAACAATGGGGCTATAGCTTTAGCGAAGGAACCAAGGTCCCATCAGAAATCCAGGCACATCTTAAGGCAGTATCACCTGATCAGGGAGATCATTGATCGCCAGGAGATCGAGGTGCGGAGAGTGGACACAAAGGACAACACAGCGGACCCATTCACGAAGGCCTTACCCCAGACTCAGATCGAGCGGCTGATCGAGATGATAGGTCTTCGATACGCCAGTACATGGCCTTAGTACAAGTGGGAGATTGTTAGTGTATATGCCCTAGAGGCCATTACTGTATCATACTAGTATGTATATTACTTGATGGAAGCTTGGGATATTCACAGTTGTACAGACAATCTTGCTCAATATAGTAGTATGCTACTTGGTTTGTCTCTGCTTTAATGTGTACATGTGGTTTATTTATTATATCACCTATACGCATTAGTAGAGCCCTTAGGATCTTTGCTTGATTACCGGCGTTGTGATGGCAATCACACTCGTGGGGGTTGGGTAATCTACAAGCACATCCTTATACACGTCCCTAGTCGTGGGAGTATCGAGATAGGGCATCGATACTCCGGAGTAGACTAGCGTATGCGCTTCTCATCCCAGCACGGGAAACGGTCTGTCCCACAGCCGTCGGTACGTCGTACTTGAGATAGTATGCGGGTGCTCGTTAGGTTACGAGTACACTGGACAAGACTCGTCGAGAACTGATGGTTGGTATTATACCTATCGTCAGTTATCAGTTCCCAGGTAACATGAGTACAGCTTAGTCCGCTGACTTGACACTGTCACTTCGCCTCGAGTGTGTTCCCACTGTTCTTTGATTACTACCCTACCACGGCTCTACTGAGTCGTGCAAACAGGTAGTAGTTGGGTGCAGTCCCGAAACACTTGGAGGCAGTGACGGTTAGACAGGATTCGTCTCTCCCGGTATTGGGGGTTGACATCGCGCTGTGTCTAGGAGAGCCATTACACGAGTAGTCCCTGGCCAGGGCAAACGAGATATACTGGTAGGTTTCCAGTGTTATCTTAGGGTGTTCTGGGCTTCACTCCGACACGACTTGTACCGCTATTAGGGGACTGACGTTTACCGCCCCCTAGGCCTGCCATGCGATGTATCAGACGAACAGACCGGACTGTACGGAGATTGTCACATACAGGCTCAGTAGGAGTTCGGATGGGTTTACCTCATCGGCCTTCTTATCGACATCTACCTGGGGACCGTTACGTACAGCTAGTGTCGCTTGAGGTCTGCAGTTAAACCCACTGCCAGCGTAGTGTCGAGTCTTTAGAGTCCCACACAGAGAGTTTCCCTGCACTGAGAGAAACGTGTAGATGCCGTATGGTTTTACGGCAGGGCTGCGATCACTTACGTACACTTGTGTGCGTGCGGTGTTCGGGCAGGCAGTACTAGTGGGCTTTGGTTTAAGCCGGATCCTAGTATTGCACGGATGGATTTGTTTTGTCTTCTGTGCATCCGCATTCTACGGAATACGGATGCAGGTGTGTATGCACAGTTTTCCGGAGCGGTGAAGGAGGAGGTGCCTCATTAGGGTTTTGGCAGTTGGTTCGGCCAAAACCGTTATGTGGCAGGCTCATTAGGGTTTTAACAGTTGATTCGGTCAAAACCATTTTGAGGCAGACTCATTAGGGTTTTGACAGTTCGTTTGGTCAAAACCATTATGAGCCACGGATATCATTTACTAATCCTTTTAGTGATAATTTTATGATGGCTAATTGCATTGACCATTTGACCCCGTTGACCTCTCTTGACTTTGTTGACCGGTTGACCGTGTTGACCATTGACTTTCAAGAGGGATCTACACTCTTCTTTTCATTTTCTTTTTCTTTTGGATTATGATAATGGTCATTTCAATGTAGCCATCAAACTTTATCTTGATGGGATTAGTAATGATGTTGTTTTTACATTATTGCAACCATGGTTACTTTTCTTCGTATCAAAAATTTCTTTCTCATTCTCTCTCTTGTTTTTCAAGTGAGAAGAAAAGAAATGAACTATGGTTGTTGCTCCTCCTTCTTCTTCCTCCTCTTGATTCATCTTTTGATCTCATGTGTTGAGAGATAAAGATCCCACAAAGACAAAACCATCCATTGATTATTTCTACACAATCTAGGGCTTCTAGATTAGCAATCTCTTTGCCCTAGTTACCTCGGCTCGAGGTGGAGCTCGGTGCACATCTCTCGGGTGGATCGTCTTCGACTCAAGGAGGCTGCGGAGGTGACCAAAGTCTGGATCAACCCTCGGAGCAAGCAAGGAGAAGAACAACAAGAAGAGAAGGAGTTCAAGTTGAGTGACCAAAGTCCGGATCAACCCTCGGAGCAAGCAAGGAGAAGAACATCAAGAAGAGAAGTAGTTCAAGTTGAGGTATAACCCCTAACCGAGTAGATAAATCTCTAGTTAGGATGCTAGTGTATTGTTTAGCAAAGATCCGGCTTTTACGGTCCATGTTGCCAAGTCCAGAAAAAATTTTGTTTTACCGTTTCCGCAAACACGAAAGTACCGGGAGAGGTAACGTGGACCTAACAGGCGCTCCCTAAAAAAAATTTATATACATAACAGAAAAGGAAAACAAAAAAAATATATACAAAAAGGTTCCCCCCCAAACATAAGTAAAACAGTGTTTCCACTGTTAAGCGTTGAAGTTCAGGATCAGGGGGGAAAGAAAACAGTTTCAAACTATACATGGCCTTACACAGGCCAAAAGTGAGCACCAACCATTCAAAGATTTTATCGCTATAATGTACAGGTTGGTGGAAGAAGGCGTAGAGAAAAGAGAGGGAGAATACGCGAGACCGTATGGAGATAGAAGTGGTATACGGTCTAGGTATATGAGAAGAAGAATGGCGGAAGGGAGAAAGAAGTGGAATACGAACTTGAGGGTGGAAATTGATTGAATAAATTAGTACAATCTGTAATGATCGATGTGAAAAGATGGATTGTACTAATCTATCAATATGGCGAGAAATTGGGTCAAATCCCTCAAGATTCATGAGAAACCATGGGTACGCCGAACTTGGTAAACCAGACAATGGAAATGGAAGTGATACGGTTACATGCAAGGTCGGAACGATGGAAAGGATGGAGGTAGGTGATTGAGGAAGGTTATCGGTTAAAGGTTCAGGAGGGTGTACACAGTCAATGAAAGGAACATGATGAATTGGAAAATCTGACTCATCAATTAAAACTGGTTCATCCTCAAAAATATCCTCAAAAGTTTCCTCAAAATTCAGCTTATCTATGCAAATTTCATCAAAATCTAGACGCATCTGGGGTTTGGGAAAAACAGTTAATGACTCGGGATGATGAATTGGAGAGAAAAACTCTGCCAAATCTACAGGTTCATCATCCAAAATATTCCCGGCATCAATATCCTCAATCAAGTGAAAATCAATATTCTCAGACACCTCAAGAAAAGCATGGATATTAATCAATTCAGGTTCTAGAGTGGAGGTGTAAAGGTCAAAAGGATTGGGTGTGATTTCACTCGAAAAGGACCCTTCACAATCGGGCAAATCAAACACTACAAAGTCGCACAATTCATTATCTGTTCTATCTTTAATCAATGAATCGTTTGGAACACTAGAAAGACATCCAAAACCGGAGTTGTGGGATTCATGTTGAAACGGGTAGGCTTGATTCGGAAGGGGGTACATCTCACTCTCTCCACTCAAATTCTTAACCTTTCCTACTGCCTCTTCATACATTGGAAAATTTGGAGCTAGTTGAAAACTAGCTACCGGGTCACTAGGTTGTATGAGGGCGGCCATGGACGCATTCAAATCCATCATCTGTTGGTACGACGCTACCCTAAATTCTTCCAAAGACTGTTCCAGACTAGACATGGGTTGTGAAGGGGTTTCAGTAAAAGATTCAAAATTGTTTGGATACTGAAAACTCCCAAATGACGGTTCAGAAGCAATGTCTAGGGAAGGTGCAAAAGTCGGGTAGGACTGGTAGGAGTTGAATGGCTAGACAGGAGCAGGATCAACATTTGGATAAGAAGGTGAATGAAATTTTTGATCCCAAGAATCTGTAGGAGTGAAAGATCGGCTACAAGATTGTTCAATATGTTCAGCGACGAACAAAGGACGACTTGCATAAGGGGTATCAACATAAGAGGATGGGGGAGGTTGAAAAGGTTAATACAAAGTGGATTGCGGAGGGCAAGTGTTTGTCCTAGACGCGTCTATCCGATCTTTCAAAGAGATTTTGGGCATGGAGGGATCGTTCGACGTTCGGCCAAAGCAAGAACCGTAAGAAGTAATGTCTGGTTGTGAGTACCAAAGTTCGGCAAGAGTTTTGCGAGGTGCGGTACCCATGATATGAAGAGAGAAAGAAAGAAAGGCAGAGAAAAGGAGGGGAAAAATAATGTGATTTTTTTTAGTTAGATATTAACAAAAGAATGAAATATACACACAAAAAGAATCTGGACCAAAAACAATCACGACACAAAAATACCACACGCCTAATCGTTCTAGGGTTCACCTAGGTCAACTAGACCTGCTCCAGAACTTGATTGTCGAAGTAAAACTGTGTCGAGAAACGGGCTCAAGATACACTGATCACGAGGCCAGGTAAGTGCAGAGATAAGGGGAGATTTTCCGACGCTTTCGCGAAGGTCCTTAATTAAATAATCGTTTCTCTTTTGGCGGTTTCGCCGTTAACACTTTCCTAGACACCCCGTAAACAATATACCGTTAAGCGAGGTTCTAAACACAGTTAACTTCTCCTAGTGAGCGCGAAGTCCTTAAGGCTTAAAGTCTAATTTCTTTTAAAGTTTGTGCGGGTAAACGTTATTCTCAAGTTCATGATTTGTGGGCCACGGAAAAGGTGATGAAATCCTTTACCGTATGTTGTGGGGTTCGCTTGCCCTTAAGTCCGTATTAATGTATGCAATGCGCAATTCTATAAAGAATCAAACAATCGTTTTTTAGTTTAAGCACGGCACTGCAACAAATACGGGTTAGTCAACTTTTTAGCGTTTGCTAGCGAACTTGCAAAGAATCCTGCAAAGAATAGTATATTGGATGCGTCGGATTTGAGAAGAAGGTGTTAGCAAAGTACGTACCGTTAAGTTTTTGGGTTAGGAAACCCCCGTTGAATCAATTCCGGGAAGCTTGAAAAGTTCGCTTGCGCGGGTCAAACTACCCGGATCTTTGGCACTGTACTTCGTAATCACCTTAACCTTGAACGTACACTTTGCTCCCTACAATCGCAGTTCGCAAATCCGCAAAAAAAATATGCAGAAAATACAGTATAGTGGAACTCACAGAGAAGATAAAAGAAAAGAAAAAAGGGTGGAGAAAAAAAATGGGGCACAGAGGCCTCAATGGGACCGCAGAACCGCCGCACAAGGCACCTTTTGACCGCGGTTCCGCGGTCAAAATGTTGACTTGGGGATTTGTCTTTGGCCAACGAACTCCACTTCTTCTCTTCTCCAAAATAAAAACCTCTGTTTTCTTTTTGGATTACTGTACTTTCTCCAGATTAGCCTGCACACTTGCTCACAAAAATTATCAAAAATAACAAAAAGATTTTATTTTTTTATTTATAAATATATACAAAAAGAATACTAACCCGAATAACAAGAAAGAAATTACGTTACCGTCTCCCCGGTAACGGCGCCATTTGATCATACGCTTTTGGCGTGTCGGATGTTCAAAGTTCTAAAGTTATAACCGCGATCAGGACGGTGTCGCAATGCAGCTAGCCGGTTGAGCACGGGTCGATCCACAGGGAGATGTTTGTATGTCCGTTCGAGTTTTAGACGAGTCAATAAAGAATGTGTATATGTTTGTTCAAATCTAACCTATGTGTTTTATATGCAAGTATAAAGTTGTTAAGAAAAAGATACGAAAGTGTAAGCTAAAGAAATCCGCACTCAAAACCTTTGAGCCGAGTCTTGACCAATTGAAGCTAGAGCAATCGGCAACAACGTGGATTAGGGTACTTAAGCACGGTATTCGTGGAATCCGGCTTATTGACCCTTGTCCGTCCGTTTTTGTCTCTTGCTTTCGCCTCCGGCCAAACTGAACGCAACCGGGCGCGGTTAGGAATCACCGTTACCTTGGTAGGGTAGGGTGCCTAACGGAGCGCTTGCTTAACGTTTGGGCGGAGTTCAAAGGAAAATAACGGGAAAAGGAAATGAGGAATGAAATCTTAACTTACAATATTGTATTTATTCTTAACAACAACATATTACAACCATTCACAAAACGAACCAAAAAGAGCAAAAGAAAAGATAAACAAAGAAAAGAAAAGATTACAAGCAAGTAATTAAAAGTGTATGGAATTTAAGTGCATGAAAGTAAATGAGCAAGAAATGAAACTAGGAACCATAGAACCCAAAACAAGACATGGGTTCAATAACCAAATCTTAAACTTGCAAACTCAATTAAGAGGTTGCAAGATCAAGAAAAGGCAAAGAACTCATGGAGAATGAAGCACAAAAGAGAGAACATTATTGATTCCAAAATGATACAACCCCTTGAGATCAATGACCAAAGCTTAAACTTGCAAGCTCACTTAAGAGGTTGCAAGATCAAGTTAAGGTAGAGAGCTCAAGGGGGAAGCTAAGCAAAAGAATGATACAAAATAACCCTCATCTTCATTTAACATCCACTCAAAAGCTCTCACAACAATTTAATGGAGGAAAGATGAAGAAGAAGAAGAAGTTTAAACTAAAAACTAACAAAAAGTGGGCATAAGAATTAACATCATGGCTTGGCAAGTTCTGGGCTATTTATAGGCAGGAAACAGAGAACCTAGGGCAACATTCAGGCACTATAGGAAGTTACAAAAAAGCCCCCAGAAGATGACCAAGTGCGGAGCCCACATGGACTCGGTTCCGCGGCCTAAGCGCGCTTATGCCGCGGAACCGCGGCATTATTAGGGAGTTGGGCCTTCAATTTTCTTCATTGTCCCTTTTTTGTAGTCCTCTTCAGTGTGGCATAGTACTTTTCTCAGAATCCCTTCATATTTCTTCCAGATTTTCAGCAGACCAAAAGGTGATTTGATATGGATCTTTTGCCATGATATTCTTGAGCTCCGCATAGATATGTTGGATCTTGTGTTGACATTGAGCTTTGTGTATGAAAATGACATCGATTTGCCATTTTGTCCCTTTAACTGGTGTGTGGCAACATACGGATAGAGAGCGGAGACTCGTGTTTTATCTGTGGTTGACAGTAATTCGGAATTTTGTCGTGCTTTTCCATGAATTTCACTGTTTAGGGCTGAGAACCTGTATCCTGCAATTAACTAGCAAACACGGCTCAAGAGTACCTACCTATAAACAAACGAGCATAAGAATGGACGGTATTAAATGCAATATTCTGGTAGAACTTGTATCCTGCAATTAACTAGCAAACACGGCTCAAGAGTACCTACCTATAAACAAACGAGCATAAGAATGGAAAGTATTAAATGCAATATTCTGGTATGAACAGGGAGCAAGTGGATTTTTAAAAAGAAATTTGGTGTAGATGGAAAAGTTGAGACTTTCAAAGCTAGACTTGTAGCAAAGGGTTTTCGTCAACGACCAGGTGTGGATTATGACGAAACCTTTTCTCCAGTGGCTATGCTTAAGTCCATCCGGATCTTACTTGCCATTGCTGCATACCATGACTACGAAATCTGGCAAATGGATGTTAAGAACGCCTTTCTAAACGGAGATTTAGAAGAGTGCGTGTACATGACTCAGCCAGAGGGCTCCAGAGGGCTTCGTAGATAGTGGGAGCAGCGGAAAGGTGTGCAAACTGCTTAAATCCATTTATGGGTTAAAGCAAGCATCGCGGAGTTGGAACATCTGTTTGGATGTTGTAGTCAAAGAGTTTGACTTCATCAAAAATATAGATGAACCTTGTATCTATAAAAAGGTAGCAGAGAGTAAGGTTGTCTTCCTCGTATTGTACGTGGATGACATACTCTTGATAGGAAATGATATTCCTATGCTGCAATCAGTCAAGCTCTTCTTATCACAAAGATTCTCAATGAAAGATCTAGGTGATGCCTCCTGCATATTGGGAATAATGATCTATAGAGATAGATCTAAACGGATACTGGGATTGTCCTAATCCAGGTACATTGACACCATACTAAAGAGATTTAGTATGGAAGAATCCAAGCGTGAGAACCAACCCACGATCTCTGGACTCACTCTCTCTAAAGAGATGTCTCCCAAGACTGATTTGGAGAGAGTTCGCATGCAAGGGATACCCTATGCTTCGGCAGTAGGCTCTATCATGTATGCGATGCTATGTACCAGACCCGATGTAGCATACTCACTAAGTGTAGTGAGTCGGCATCAAGCAGATCCTGGAGAGAGTCACTGGACAGCTGTGAAGAACATTCTCAAGTACTTGCGAAGGACTAGAGACATGTTCTTGGTGTATGGTAACGGAGAACTCCGGGTGGAGTCCTTTACCGAATCCAGCTTCCAAAGTGATAAGGACGACTCTAAGTTGCACTCGGGATTTGTCTTTACCCTCAATGGAGGGGCGGTATGTTGGAAGAGTTCCAAACAAGATACCGTTGCAGACTCGACGATGGAGGCTGAATACATCGCTGCCAACGATGCTGTCAAAGAGGTTGTCTGGATTAAGAAGTTCATTAGTGAACTTGGTGTGGTTCCATCTATTGAGCATCCAATACCTCTGTATTGCGATAACAATGGAGCTGTGGCTTGGCCAAGGAACCCAGGTCCCATCAGAAGTCCAGACATATTCTGAGGCGGTATCACCTGATCAGGGAGATAGTTGATCGCCGGGAGATCGAGGTCAGGAGAGTATATACGAAGGAAAACACTGCGGATCCACTCACGAAGGCCATTCCCCAGATACAGTTTGAGAGATTATTCGGGATGCTAGGTATGAGATACTACAGCAGCCGGCCTTAGTGCAAGTGGGAGATTGTTAGTTATGTATATGCCCTAAAAGCCATTGTTGTACATATGATGTATATTATAATGGATGCTTGGATATATACAGAGAGGACTTTCTTGCTCGTCATGATAGTATGCTATTTGGTTTCACTTTATCTTAACATGTTGACTAGTATTGGTTTACTGTCTTTCTCTCACATGTTGATAAAGCCCTTAGGATCTGTACTCGACTACTGGGATTATGATGAGATCATACTAGTGGGGCCACGGTAGTCGATGAGTACATCCTATAAATGTTCCTAGTCGAGGGTATATCGAGACAGGGCATCGATACACCAGAGTAGACTAGCGTATACGCATCTTGACCCATATGATGGGCGATGGATGATCCCATATCCATCGGTGTTTGACATCAAGGATGGTGTACGGGTGCTCAGTGGAGACTGGGTACACTGGACGGACTCGCCGAGAACTCCCAGATGGTGATATACCACACGTCAAATGGCAGTTCTCCGGTGACACTGGTACAGGGTAGTCTGTAGACCCGAGATCGTCATAGAGTCTTGTGTGATTCCCACTGTGCTTTGATTTCCACCTTACCACGTCCAAGAGGACGTGCAAAACGGTGGCTTTTGGGTACAGTCCCGAATCACATGGAGGCAATGAGCGATAGGAGAGAATTCGTCTCTCCCGGTATAGGGAGTTGATGTTGTGCTGTGTTCGATTGGCTATAACTGGAAGTCCCTGGCCATGGCTGATATAGAGATTTACTGGTAAGTGTTACTAGTAGTTTCTCGACCTGTTATGAGCCTCACATCGACACGAATTATCGGTTACTGGGGTCTGACGTATACCACCCCTAGACTTGATATGCGACATATCAGACGAAGAGACCGGACTGTACGGGAGTGTTACTGATTGGATTCATAGGAGAATGGACAGGCTAGCTTGTTGATCTTCTGATCGCTCAATACCTGGGTGGCTGTTACGTTTAGCTGACCGCTTGCAGCTTGTGGGTGTTTGATATGATCATCACCTGCTACCGGCGTATTGACGATTCTTTAGAGTTCTACACAGAGGTTTCTTGGCCCAGGCAAAACGGAGTAGAGGCATATATGTGATATGTGCAGGACCGAGGATAATGCGATATGTGATACCGTACTATATTCTCTCGATATTTAGATATGAACCGGGTCATCGGATCAAGTGTTCATTCGATGAATCGGTATATGATATATTAGTCGGTTATATTCGATATAGCCGGATTGTCGGATCAAGTGTTGATTCGATGATTTAATGTATAATAATATATATGATATATTGTATTACATTATCTAATATTGGCTCGCTTTATTATTTCATTTTCTCACCGGATAATACATTGATATATATGCGATATATATTAATTGTATTATTTTCTATTGTTACAAATATAATATATATGTGATATATATTTTAGTAACATGATATGATTTATTATGAAACATGTTTAGTGATGATAAAAAGAGATTAGGTTTGATTAGAGTTAGCTTCTTCTTGCACCATCTAGAAGCTTTCCTTTTGTCTTGGTTAAGATATTGTGGTTGATACTTATCCATGACTCATTTTTAACCTAACCAAACCCTAGCTCTAGTTTATTCTCTACAAAGGTTAAGCTTCTCATCCTTGACCATGGTTCCATAATCAATCATATATTCACTTCTACTATTCATCACAAAAGCATTAACTATTTTTCATTCATCTTCTTCTCTCTTTAGCTTTGAGAAAGCTTACTAGTTATTTCTTTTGTGATGATTTCTTGTGAGAAAATGATATAAAAGGAAAGCATAAATACTACTCCATCATCCTCATCTAATCTAGCCCATTAGATTAGGGTGTTCACCTCATTAGAGTGAGAGAGCTTGAGTTATTGCAACTTCGACGTAGATCATCGGAGAAAAGGAATACGACAAGCTATCATGGATCGTTCGAGTCGTGGAGCCTTTCTTGAGTCCGGGAGATCGTGGATTGCGGCGAAGGGACTTGTACTCGGAGCTCGTGAAGCGAAGGAGCGGACTACAAAGGTTGTAATCCCTCACACTTAGTGGTAAAGATGGTTACTTGCATGTTAAACCCTAATAATCTAGCAAAGATCCCGGCTTTGGGTTGTTCGGCACATCTAAAATTTTATTCGGGCATATTTGATGACTTATGAACCTTCACAAGAGTGCCTAGGAACCCTACAGCCATGACACACACAAACACCTACATACGTGATATGGTAGTGGATATGAATGATTGGAGTAGTAACTCTTATTCTATTATGCATATGAAATACTGTGGACACATACATACGTGATATTGCATTGGGCAGGAATAGTTGAGGTAGTGACCCTTATTCCACTTCACGTATATCTTGCTATAGCTACTTATACATCATGCATACATATTGACATGTACACCCACATACTTGATTACATGTAGATACTTAAACCTTGCTACACTTACATGTACACTTCATATGATACTGCATTTGTTTTCGAAGGATTTGGGAACCGCATGATATGTTTTAAGCTAGATTCAATTTAAAGAGCGGTTTTCCCTTTATATGCTAGCTAGATTCAATTTAAAGAGCGGTTTTCCCTTTATATGCTCATATTGATATTTTATGTTGCATATATCAGTTTTATATGGATTTTACGCATTGAGATATGGATTTCATATGATTTATGGATTTGAGAACCGTGGGGGTATTTTCAAGAAATTATGTATTGTTTGAAAACCCGGTTTCTCTTGATATGATATTTGATGCGTCCACCATGAGGTTTCTCGGTTCTGAGATTTGTGATATATACCCGATGCAAGGAGTGAGTGGGCCGTGTGCGGGTACATGGTGGGGCCCGGTACGGTTCCCCTCGGCAAGATGTTCGTGGTATAGAGGATGAGCCTGGAAGGTGGGCAAGTACCTACCGGTGATTGTATTTGGACTCGGCGGTTATCGTGGGGATACCGACCGGAGTGATGTACGACATATCGTCAGGGCCAGTCATGGTGACAGCGCCTGAGTTATGGGGATTTACGTGTCGATGCTAGACACGGGTTTTCATGATGTTTCAGGTGTCGATATTAGACACTCAGGTTTCCATGATTTTTTACAGGATGTGAGGGCCGATCTGAGGATGCGGTGCCTGAGGATTTGGGATTTGATGTGTCAATGAGGGACACTGGTGTTTTTCCATGCTGATGATTTTGCATGAGATTTTATATTATATCATCCCACACTCGGGATTATGTTGATATGCATTGCTTCATGTAGTTGTAATACCCTGATGATATACCTTTACATGATTGTTGCATATTCACTTATCATACTTATGCTATCGGATTACATGTGATAGATAGATCACTGTTCGTGCATACTTGCGATTACTGTATGATGTTATTTACTATTCACGAGTTGGCAACTTACCCCCGTTGTGCCACAGTGTTTTGCAGGACTTACCCTCTGAGTAGTCGCGGCAGGGCGTCTTATCATCTCTACTTTTGCGGATACCGCTACGGTTGGTTGTGAGGCCTTGCTTTTAGGTCGGTTTGCGGTTATCTGTTTATACCTTGTATATTTTTGTTGGATCTAGTATTCTCCATCTACCACTATGTTGTAAATGACTTAGAGACGACTTGTGAGGATTCAGTGTTATATTTTGTGGTGACTTTGGGTGCCGTGCTCGTGGGAGCCGGTTTTGTTGAAAAGTTTTACTTCTTTATGCAGTTTTCTTTTATATTTCTTCACTTCGGCGTCGTATATATGTTGTGGTGGCTGTCTCCGCCGTTGGGCGTGATTTTCTCCCATTTGGGATGCTTTTATTATTATCTATGTTGTACCCGTTTTCGGGGCTAGTTTTTACAAAGGAGGTGCTGCCGAAATTTTTAAGAACGAAATCTAAACTTAAGGATTTTTACTTGAAAATTTTCGAATGTTTAAAACTATGTTTTCTCCGCTGATCCAGTTTTAGGTGGTTTAGATTTCTGGGATTCGGCTTACTTGAGTTGCGTACGCCTGTAGACGTTACGTAGTTTAAGTGCCGGTTACGGGCCAAATTTTGGGTCGTGACATACATCAACAAAGAAAAGGGTTTAATAAAGAATAAATATAAAAGTCGAATGTTAAATTAATAACCGGTCATATCACATATGACCCGACCAATAGAAAAATGCCCGATTAAATATACGGTATCACATACACGTATTTAATTGGGTCCACGCGCATATCTCATATGCACACCACATCTTTTCGCCTGAGCCAGGAAACTTCATTGTGGGACTCTAAGACTCGTCAATACGCCGGCAGCAGGTGATGATCATATCAAACACCCACAAGCCGCAAGCATTCAGCTAAACGTAACGGCCACCCGGGTATTGAGCAATCAGAAGAAAACCAGCGAAGCTGTCAAAACTCCCGTCGAGCCAACTGGCAACACTTACCGTACAGTCCAGTCTCTTCGTCAGATATGTTGCATACCAAGTCTAGGGATGGTATCGTCGACCCCAATAACTCAATAAGTCATGCCGATGTATGGCTCATAACAGATCGAGAAACTACTGATAACACTTATCAGTAAATCTCAGCAGCCCTGGCCTGGGACTTCCTGTTATAGCCTATCAAGCATAGCACAACATCAACCCCCAATACCGGGAGAGACGAAACCCCTCCTATCGCTCATTGCCTCCATGTGCCTCGGGACTGTACCCAAAGACCACCTGTTTGCACGACTAAGTAGAGCCGTGGTAGGGTGGGGATCAAAGTACAGTAGGAGGACACACAAGACTCTATGACGATCTCGGGTCTACAGACTAACCTGTACCAGTGTCATCTGAGAACTACTATCCGACGATAGATATAATACCATATAGGAGTTCTCTGTGAGTCCGTTCAGTGTACCCAGTCTCCACTGAGCACCCGCATACAATCTTTGGTGTCACCACACCAGATGGATATGGGATCATCCATCGCCCATCATATGGGACAAGAATGGTATACGCTAGTCTACTCTGGAATATCGATGCCCCGTCTCAATACACCCACGACTAGGAACAGTTAAAGGATATGTTTATAAACTACAGGTGTCCCACTAGTATGATCTACATCATAGTTGCAGTAGTCAAGCAAATATCCTATGGGCTTTATCAACATGTACCAAATGAATAAGATGCATGATCAAATGAACATGTCAAGATAAAGTAAACCAGATAGCATACTATCATGTCGAGCAAGAAAGTCTTCTATATACATATATACATGTCCAAGCATCCACTATACATATAATGGCCTCTAGGGCATACATATATCCAACAATCTCCCACTTACACTAAGACCAATTATTGGCGTATCTCATACCCAACATCTTAAAAAGTCGCTCATGGTGCGGCTGTGGAAGGGCCTTGGTGAGTGGATCCGCAGTGTTATTCTTTGTATCTACTCTCCGAATCTCGATCTCTTGTCGATCTACTATCTCCCGGATCAAATGATATCGCCGCAGGATGTGTCTGGACTTCTGATGGGACCTCGGTTCTTTAGCTCCATTATTATCACAATACAAAGGTATTGGATTAACAATGGATGGAACTACCCCTAGTTCCGCGATGAACTTCCTCATCCAAACGGCTTCCTTGGCAGCCTCATTTGCAGCAATATACTCAGCTTCCATCGTAGAGTCTGCAACGGTATCCTGTTTGGAACTCTTCTAACTAACCGCCCCTCCATTGAGGGTAAATACAAACCCTGAGATAGATTTGCTGTCATCCTTATCATTTTGGAAGCTAGAATCGGTAAAGGCCTCCCTTTGGAGATCCCTATTACCATACACCAAGAACAATTCTTTAGTCCTTTGCAAGTACTTAAGAATGTTCTTCACTGCTATCCAATGTTTCTCCCCTGGGTTGGATTGATACCTGCTTACTGCAGCTAGTGCATAAGCTACATCAGGGTGAGTACATAACATCGCATACATTTTAGATCCTACAGCTGATGCGTAGGGTATAATGCTCATGCGAGCTCTCTCTTCATCAGTCTTCGGGTAGAAGTCCTTGGAAAGAGTGATTCCATGGAAAGCGGGCAAGGCACCACGCTTAGAATCTTCCATACTAAACCTTTTTAGGATGGTGTCTATGTACTTTGATTGGGACAATCCCAATAACCTCTTGGATCTATCTCTATAGATCCTAATGCCCAAAATGCACGAGGCATCACCCAGGTCCTTCATGGAGAACCTTTGTGATAAGAATAGTTTGACCGATTGCAACATAGCAATATCATTTCCTATCAAGAGAATGTCATCCACGTACAATACGAGGAATGTGACAGTACTCCCTACAATCTTCTTATAAATGCATGGTTCATCTATATTTTTGACAAAATCAAACTCTTTGATTGTGTCATCAAAACATATGTTCCAGCTCCGTGAGGCTTGCTTTAAGCCATAAATGGATTTAAGCAACCTACATGCTTTCCCGCTGCTCCCACTGTCAATGAAACCCTCTGGCTGATCCATATAAACGCATTCTTCTAAATCACCATTTAGAAATGCAGTTTTAACGTCCATCTGCCAGATTTCATAGTCGTAGTGAGCAGCTATAGCAAGTAGGATCCGAATGGATTTAAGCATTGCTACTGGAGAGAAAGTTTCATCATAGTCCAATCCTGGTCTTTGACAAAAACCTTTCACTACAAGTCTTGCTTTAAAGGTCTCCACCTGTCCATCTATACCAATCTTTCTTTTAAAGATCCATTTGCACCCTACGGGTTTTATGCCAGGAGGTGCAACGTCCAAAGTCCATACTTTGTTGGTATACATGGACTCCATTTCGGATCTCATGGCTTCCAGCCACTTCACTGAGTCACCACTCGTGATAGCATGCTGAAAATTAGTAGGGTCATCATCATTCATGATGCAATCCTCTCTATCACCATCAATGAGAAACCCATAGTATCTCTCTGGTGGGCGAGAAGTTCTACTAGATCTCCGAAGCGGCTGAGGTTCTTGAAGTTCTACTGCAACATCAGTTTCAACCAATTCGTCCAGAGTAATTTGTGTCTCTAGAACCTCTTCTAGTTCTACCGCATTGCCATCACCAACTTTTATAAAAATCTCATTTTTTAAAAATGTGGCATATTGAGATACAAACACCTTTTGTTCCTCCTTGTGGTAGAATAGATATCCAAACGAATGTTTTGGATATCCCACAAATTTACACATGACCGATCGTGTCTCGAGTTTATCCGGATTCTGCTTTTTGATAAAAGCCGGACAACTCCATATCCTAACTCTTTTAAGAGATGGTCTTTTTCCATACCATATCTCATATGGAGTGGTAGACGCGGTCTTGGTTGGAACCCTATTTAACAGATACATTGCTGTCTCCATTGCATGTCCCCAAAAGGAAAGCAGCAACTCAGCATCACACATCATGGACCGTACCATATCTAATAGGGTACGATTCCTCCGTTCAGACACACCATTGTGCCGTGGTGTGTAAGGAGGAGTGAGCTGAGAGAGAATCCCGTTCTCTTTCAAGAAGTCTGAAAACTCTGTACTCAAATACTCTCCACCTCGATCTGATCGAAGTTTTTTGATACTCAAGCTTGTTTGTTTTTCTACTTCAAGTTTATACTCCTTGAATTTCTCGAAAGCTTCGGATTTATGCTTCAATAAAAACACGTGTCCGAATCTTGAGAAATCATCAGTAAAAGTAATGAAGTATGAAAACCGCCTCTAGCATGTGTAGACATTGGTCCGCATACATCACTATGTATGAGGCTTAAGAGTTCCACAGCTCTTTCTCCGTGTCCAGTAAACGGGGTTTTGGTCATTTTACCTTTGATACAAGACTGGAAAGTCGCATAAGATTTATATTCAAAAGGATTCAAATATCCATCTTTATGTAACTTGTTTAGTCTTGTTTCATTAATATGACCAAGTCTACAATGCCATAGAAAAGCTTCATTTATATCTGAAAACTTTCTTTTATTAGTATGTTGTATACTGAAAACTGTGTGTTGGTTCAGGACGTAAATACCGTTATTTAATGTACCATACCCAATCAACTATTGATTTAAGTTAATGTTCATAACATTATTCTGCAACACAAAATGATATCCTTCATTGTCCAACAAACAAACGGATATTATATTACATAGCATACTAGGTACATAATAACACGGGTTCAAAACCAAAATACAACCCGAAGGCAACCCCAGATGATACTCTCCTATGGATACAGCATGTACATTGGAACCATTTCCAACCCGCAGAGTATGGTCGCCAGTCTTTAAAACTCTACTGTTTCTCAATCCCTGCATACAATTGCAGATGTGAGAACCAGAACCGGTATCTAATACCCAAGATGCAGAGTTTATTGAAAAACAGTTTTCAGTTACAAACACACCTGAAGCGGTAGCATCAGCATGCTTCTTCTTCTTGAGATCAGCATGCTTCTTCTTCTTGAGATCAGCAACATACAGAGCACAGTTGCGTTTCCAATGTCCCGACTTGTGGCAGTAAAAACATTCTCCTTTTCCACTTCCCGCGGCCCCGGATTTGTCTTTCCCCTTTGCCTTTTAAACTCCACCTTTCGGTTTGGTGGGTTTCTTCTTCTTCTTTCCCTTGGTCTTGGCTTTTAGGACGGAAGAGGAAGATGGCCCATATAACAGAGCAGGAGTTTTCGTTGTCTTAAGCATGCTCTCTGCACTTCTCAACATATTGAAAAGTTCAAGAAATAATTTCTCTAAATCGTTCATATTGAAATTCACTATGAACGGAGCAAAGGCAGGGGGGAGAGACTGTAGAACAATATCTGTATATTGCTCATTATCCATGGTCCATCCCAGTTCCTCAAGTTCTTCTATAAGACCAATCATCTTCAGAACATGTTCTCCTACTGATGTGCCAGGGACCATTCACATCTGAAACAGCTTTCGAGATGCCTCGTATCGTAAAGTCCAAGATTGCTCTGCATACAACTCCTTTGTATGGAAAAATATGGATTGTACATCCATATTCTCATGCTGCTTCTGATGAATACTGTCCATAGAAGGAAGCGCGAGGCACTTGGCCGTGTCACAGTCAATATCCCATGTTTTTCGGATCTCCCTATCCAAAACAGATGATTCAGGTCCTGGGACGGGTGGGGCTTTGGTAGTGAGGACATAATACTTTATCATATGTAAGTGCAATGTTCAAGTTCCTCAACCATTCTTTATAATTAGGTCCTCTCAGTTTATTTTTATCTAAAAGAAGCTTAAATCCCGTCATCGGTATCTTCCGTTAGGAGAGAGAAAAGAACACACTCAGCAAAATGCTCTTGCAAAGAATTAGATTGGTTATTATATTCTCTAATCGATGTCTCCCACTGCTTTTATCAAATTTTCTTTCAAAACCTGAAAAGAAAACTAGCCAGGATTAATTACATTCTACAGTTTCGCTAATCGGTCAGCCAGGCCAGTGTCGGTACTTTGAGGGAGGTTCCCCGTGCTTTCGCACGGACCTAATTAAAATAAACCTCGTTTTCCCAGAGGTCAAACCCCGTTGACACCTTTCTTGACACCTACTGGATTAGCTAATTGTAAAGTGCAAAACTCTCCTGCGAGTAACTCTTACTCACAGTGGGATCGGGATCCAACTATCATATAGATGGTATGCAATCTTATTGCAAATTTCAACTCTTGAAACTCCCGATATTGTTTTTACCCCTAGCACTTATGACCTTAACTATAGTCAACATATTATAAGTACTAGTCAAGATCTTCCCGTCATTTCGTGATTAACTAGACCCACCCATATGACTCTTAACTATAGTCAACATAATCATATGAATGTCCTAACTAATCTGCATCATATGCGGTATAGGAAGACATCACTTAGCTACCGTACACTGTGCCTTAACTATAGTCAAAATACGCAGCACGAATACTAAGTACTCTACTTCCTAAAATAACAGAGGGCTGTGGATAGTTTTTAAGAAAACCTTTAACGCTTTGAACTTGATATCGTTGTAGAATCCAATGGTTTTAAAAGGAGTGGCTTAAGCTCCGTACTTTGAAAACTTGCTTTTTCATAAAAAGCCGAGTGTGTTTCAAATCCGATTCTACAACATCTTTAGATTTCTTTTTCTTTATATTAATCTTATTAATGTAGTCCTATCATTTAAGTTCCTAAGCCATCACAGAAAAGAAACGAAAATAGAATGTACACTTATGCCATCCGCATTCGCCACAGTGTCCCGTTATGCACCGTTAGGTTACTTAACTAACGGCATAGCGGGGCGGGACTAACGCGGGTGTAAAATATAAGTAACGTTTATTATATATCATATATATAATAATAATCCATTCGTCTTAGATACTAAGTAATCACATTACAGAATATCAACAGCAGAAGCACATATGAAAATAGGATATCTAGAAGGTCCATATTTTGTATTTAGCCAACAATAGAAAATACGGATTCCACGGTCACGATGAATAGCCAAGCCCACACCCCTAGACCCCTACGAGAGCGGCAAGTGACCCTGCCAATTCTAGAGTTTAGGAGACTCGGTCTCGACTCCTCGAGATGGCCTCCCACTGAACCCCAGAACCCGGTCACTTGTGCTCCCCTCCTTGGGTTTATCCTAATGCGGAAAAGTAAATAATATACAATAATGGTGACATCATCCTCAACCCAGAAGTTCCCCAAACGAAAGAATATTACATATTGATATTTACATGAATGAAAATAAAGACTTTCATCTCACATAAAAAAAACCCGGCTATTCGATCGTGACAATCCTGCACATCATATCTCAGCAACACATAATATCTCATATCATCAATGTAAGCAAGTATGCGTACCCCGATTGTCGTTGATGTATAGCAACGAAACCGGCGATATACCACATACTACACTTACGGTCGCAGAAAAGAAAGTGAAAAACAACAATTGCAATTATCACATTCATCAAGACGATGTTTAACGTTTCGATCGAATCAACGCACATACACAAATTACCCCAAGCGCCCAACACTTGAGCAAAGTTAAAATACTCAAAAACGTGCCACAGTGTCTATGGACCAGCCGTAGAAGGGGTTAACCATTGCCTCACATATGACACCACGGAACTACGGCAAACCGTAAGGTTCGATCGCGGTTCCGTGGGCATAGAATCGAGTTAAGTTTATTATATTCTTCTAGAGGGGCCATAGGGATACTTGCACGACTATTGAATATAATCAACTTAGGAAAATTACAACACTTGAAAATTTCAGCGGGGTACAAGATGTGGTGTTCGAAGTTCGTTCGAACTGCTAAACATTGTCAAGGTTACCAATACGGTGTTAAAATATACGACTACGAAACACTACGAATTAGCCCCTACTCAAAATAAACATCACATGAATATTTGGGCTAAACAAACAATACCTGAAACCCCAAAATATACAGATAAGAGCACGGTGTGAAAACGAAGTGGGAAGGAGCACCCTAGGTCGGCGTCGCCGGATTTGGAGGGAAGGGGCTCGGCCAAAATCCGAGCAGGGGGCCTCGTGTTCACACTATGTTCTAGTTACATCACATGCAAGCTTCTGCAGCTGTTTAAATAATTTTTCAACGGCTTTTAAAAAAAATTCCAGAGAGCAAATTAGAGTTTCATAATATCGTATTTTCGGAGTCGATTTCGTTTTCGTAATAGTTTTAACACTGTATCTAAAATTCTAGCTTGGCTTTGATACCACTGTTGGGTTTCCCTAGCACCTACTATAGAGTATGGAAGCATGACATATGCCACTTTAAAATTTTTAGAGGTGCTAAGTAAACTAATCATGAATCTTTAACAAGAATATTTAGGGTAACAAGCAAAGTATCACATACAAATATGATTCTATCACTAAGTGTAGAGATTACAACCTTTGTAGACCCCCCTTGGTGACTCCCTGGACCTTTGAGAGTTTGGAACGGATCGCTAGAGTCCTTTCTCGTCTACGATGATCCACCCGAAGTCCATTTGCCCAAAGCTCCTTACTTTACTTGATTTGTGAAAGAAGTATAGCAAACACCCTACACAAATGGACTAGATGTGTGTAGAATGATGAGGTGGTTTGTATTCTCTAATCAAAACCCTTTCTTTTTTACTACCTCACTCAAAGAAAATCTCAAGAGAGAGAGAGGAAGAAGAAGATAATGGCAAAGCTTGAGCTCAAAATCTTTTGTGATGAATAATGAGATGAGAATGAATAGTCTATATTAAATCCTTCTCAGCTCAAACCATGGTTAGTAAATATCTAGATATTTATCATTGAGTTAAAAGCCAAAAGAAAAATTAACTCATGGTTAAGAGTTAGGTTAAGAATAGTCAAAGATGATAAACATTATGAATTATCTCTTCTTTAACTCAATATAAATAAATATATATATATATATATATATATATATATATATATATACAACCATGTGAGTCTTGCATTGCCACCATCCATTGTATCAACAACCATGATACAATGTATGTATGCATGTGTCCATGCACATCATCATGTGCATACATACATACATCAACAAAGAAAAGGGTTTAATAAAGAATAAATCTAAAAGTCAAATGTTAAATCAACAACCGGTCATATCATATATGACCCGACCAATAGAAAAACCCCCGATTAAATATACGGTATCACATACACGCATTTAATCGGGTCCCCGCGCATATCTCATATGCACACCTCATCTTTTCGCCTGAGCCAGGAAACATCATTGTGGGACTCTAAGACTCGTCAATACGTCGGCAGCAGATGATGATCATATCAAACACCCAAAAGCCGCAAGCGGTCAGCTAAACATAACGGCCACCCGGATATTGAGAAATCAGAAGAAAACTAGCAAAGCTGTCAAAACTCCCGTCGAGCCAACTTGCAACACTTACCGTATAGTCCAGTCTCTTTATCAGATATGTTGCATACCAAGTCTAGGGATGGCATCGTCGACCCCAATAACTCAATAAGTAATGCCGATGTATGGCTCATAACAGATCGAGAAACTACTGATAACACTTATCAGTAAATCTCAGCAACCCTGGCCAGGGACTTCCTGTTATAGCCAATCGAGCATAGCACAACATCAACCCCCAATACCGGGAGAGACGAAACCCCTCATATCGCTCATTGCCTCCATGTGCCTCGGGACTGTACCCAAAGACCACTTGTTTGCACGACTCAGTAGAGCCGTGGTAGGGTGGAGATCAAAGTACAGTGGGAGGACACACAAGACTCTATGACGATCTCGGGTCTACAGACTAACTTGTACCAGTGTCATCTGAGAACTGCTATCCGACGATAGATATAATACCACATAGGAGTTCTCTGCGAGTCCGTTCAGTGTACCCAGTCTCCACTGAGCACCTGCATACAATCTTTGGTGTCACCACACCAGATGGATATGGGATCATCCATCGCCCATCATATGGGACAAGAATGGTATACGCTAGTCTACTCTGGAATATCGATGCCCCGTCTCAATACACCCACGACTAGGAACAGTTAAAGGATATGTTTATAAACTACAGGTGTCCCACTAGTATGATCTACATCATAGTCGCAGTAGTCAAGCAAATATCCTATGGGCTTTATCAACATGTACCAAATGAATAAGATGTATGATCAAATGAACATGTCAAGATAAAGTAAACCAGAAAGCATACTATCATGTCGAGAAAGAAAGTCTTCTATATACATATATACATGTCCAAGCATGCACTATACATATAATGGCCTCTAGGGCATACATATATCCAACACGCATTTCTTTATATCTGCACGGTTTGTCGACACACACTCTATACCTCACAAACCATTGTCCAAGGGTTGGGAGATACATACTGGTAATGGGGTTATCGTGTCCAGTCGAGAGTGTAGGCTGTGCCTTGTGGTAGTTTGTGGCAGGAAATTCTATGCGAATTTCCTTTTGATTGGGACTGGTAGCTATGACGCAATTTTAGGGATGGATTGGCTGAACACTTTCCATGCGGTTATCAAGTACCGAGCTACAGTATGACTTTTTGCTGGGTTACTTAGCACCGCCACTGAGTTTTGGGATGCATCGACCATGCCGTTTTCAAAAATTTGGCGCGCTAAAGAACCCTAACCTAGAATCTTAACTAGTGATTTAGACGAAACATGCATGTAAACAACATTACATCTAGGTGAACAAGGAATACAACCTTTGTAGACTGGTCCTTCACTTCAACAGCTCCGTGTAGTAGTCCCTTCGCTCCAAGTAGTGAACTCCCGGATTCTAGAAAGGCTCCACAAGATGAAAGGAACAAACTTACTTGAAGTCTTCGAGGTCGAAGATGATCTACGTCGAGGAGACACAAACTAAAGCTACCTCTTCACCAATATGGAATTAGTGAAGCAAACAACCTAAACTAAATGGCTAGTCTAGTGTAGGTTGATGAGATAAGAATTTTGCTCGCTTTAGAAATAATTTTCTCACTCATTTTTTTCACCTCCCAAAAAGCTAGAGAGCTTGAGGAAGGAGATGAAGAAAAGCAACCATGAAGAGAAGCATGTGTAGAATGGCAACCATGGGTGTGTTAATATCATATACTAACTCTTGTAGAGACTAAACCATGGCTAATCATAATGGCTGGGTTAATAAATATATTAAGTAAAACAAAATTAGTGGACTTAGTCAATGGTTCCACAAGCTTCCACAAGCTTAACCATGTGACTAATTTCCAACTAATTTTGATTTACTTTAAATAAATAAAACCTTACATTATCATAAGCATGTTACGAGTCTTATACACCCATGTAGCATGTAGCAACAAGCATGACACAATAATATATATCACATATATATTAGGTGTACACAAGTGAGAAAAAGAAATGCTTAAGTGAGCTAATATTAGTTAATGTGAGTTAATATATCAATTATATATAATTATAAATTAAATTATTAAATAAACACAAACTCAATCTCTGCATCGGAAGGCTGAATGGGATTTAATAATCCAGCCATATCACATACAACCGATTAATATCATTTTTATCAACTTATCGAATCAACACTTGATTCGATAACCCGGCTATATCACATATAACCGATCGATATCATATATCGCGAGAATGGAATACGGTATCACATACACGTATTAATCTCGGTCCCGCACATATCACATATGTGCTCTTACTTCGTTTCGCTTGAGCTAGGAAACCTCTGTGTAGGACTCTAAAGACTCGTCAATACGCCGGCAGTAGGTGATGATCATATCAAAAACCCACAAGCCGTCAGCGGTATTGCTAGACGTAATGGGCACCCAGGTATTGAGCGATCAGAAGATCAACACGAAAGCTTGTCCATACTCCTGCGAATCCAATAAGTAACACTACTGTACAGTCCGGTCTCTTCGTCAGATATGTCGCATATCTCAGCCTGGGGGTGGTAATTGCCAGACCTCAATAGCCTGATAAGTCATGTCGATGTGAGGCCCATAACGGTTCGAGAAACTACAATAACACTTACCAGTAAATCTCTGCAACCCTGGCCAGTGATTTCCTGTTATAGCCAATCGAGCATAGCGCAACATCAACCCCCAATACCGGGAGAGATGAAATCCCCTCCTATCACTCATTGCCTCCATGTGACTCGGGACTGTACCCAAAAACCACCGTTTTGCACGTTCTCTTGAACGTAGTAAGGTGGAAATCAAAGAACAGTGGGAATCACACAAGACTCTATGACGATCTCGGGTCTACAGACTAACCTGTACCAGTGTCACCAGAGAACTGCTATCTGACGTTTGGTATAATACCATCTAGGAATTCTCGGCGAGTCCGTTCAGTGTACCCAGTCTCCACTGAGCACCCATATACCTTCTCTGATGTCAAACACCAATGGATGTGGGATCATCCATCGCCCATCATATGGGTCAAGAAGCGTGTACGCTAGTCTACTCTGGAATATCGATGCCCCGTCTCGATACTCCCACGATTCTGAACAATTGAAGTATGTACTTACCGACTACCCTGTCCCCACTAGTATGCTCTGCATCATAATCCTGGTAGTCAAGTACTCATCCTAAGGGCTTTATCAACATGTAACAGAGAGACAATAAGCATACATGTCAAGATAAAGAGCAACCAGATATCATACTATCATGTCGAGCAAGAAAGTCCTCCCTATATGCCACGCCCCGCTTCCTATTCTACGGCGAAGGGGGCGCGACGAGGCCGCTACGTATTTACTCAGAAGTAAATACGCTAAGCGTAACTAAGCAATATAAAAGAAAATACACAAGAGGCAAGGTATAATAAAAACAACAACTTTTATTTATTAACATTCTTTTGTACAATGCATGAAAAGGAAATACAACTGAAATAAAAATGATGCCTAAACAATGGCATGACGGGAAATGAAAAGTATTGAATGGAAAATGTACAATGAAACTAGAGCTCTGATTCTTCAGCAAGCTGATCCAAGTCTTCTGCAGATGGCTCGATCTCTGTCGGGTCCAAACCACCTGACGACATTCAAAGAAGAAAGAAATAGAATGTCGTCAGCGAACAGATCGCTCGTTAAGTCCCAAAGATAAGGGAGAAGTAGAAAAGAAGAAAGAGAGAGAGTAGCTTTTAGTGTTGTATTATATTGTTGTAATGTTGTATTAACGCTGTCGTTTGTAGCTTGGTATTGAAGAATGCAAGTGTATACGAGAGGGGTCTCAGTATGCTAGAGTCCAGGGCAAATGGAAGTACAAGGCTTCGTTATACAACCCGGAACAACGGCAATTGGATTCATGTTAGGTGTCTTAATCTTACCGTCTCGTGCCACCTTTAACACCTTCCGTACCAATCTATCCCTTAAACCCCGTAGTGTTTTGATTGTATTGTTTGTCTTGTAAATTGTATTGATTGTATAATTGATTGACTGACCGAAACCATGATATCAGTAAACGGATGTAACCGTAAAATCATGTAAATGGAATAACTGGAGAACCATGTAAATGGAATGTATATCCATGGTTCGGTTCGGTCAAGTTGTATAGATTGATAATTGGATTCATGGATTCATGTTGAATTGTAATATTGTAGATTGTAGATTGTAGATTACTTGAATCATATTCAAGTCAGATTATTTAAAATCAGACTCGGTTTGAGTCAGAACAATTAGAAAAGAAATTGAAATCCTGAATTAGGTTTTGGTGTTATCGGTAATCGCTGCACGTGGGTGGCAGGACATGTGTCTTTTTTAAAGACGATTACCGTGTTGATAACACCGTTTGTTAGATTGTCTACCTTAGATAGGAAAGCACCCATATCTCCGGCAACCTGAGGCTCAAGAGACTGGTTCTGCTTAAACCTATATTTACTAGGGTCCTTATTGTAATTTATATAACTTGAGGGGGTTTTATGTAAAAATAATTTTGTATGGTTTTCAAAATACAACTCAAATATTTGATTATCATATTTATGTACATACAACAATTTAATGATCAAGATAAATATGTATACATGTTCGAATAGCATGAAATGAGTCAAGTATATTATACGAGTAACTACCAAAAACAATGCTATAAAGAAATATTATGTACAACTAATTAATCAAGTCGAACGAATGTAGAACATAAGCAAAAATATGGGTCTAAGTGTTTTGCATGCGTGAGTTCTAGTTTCACCTAAATATGACTACCGGTTTGAGAGATATATATGTTTTCGTATCGTTGCGCAAAACAGATCAGAATCTATTCGGCACCGTCACGTATTTTTTAAAACACAGTTTGAGTTAATTACTATCGCGTTTCAGGTTACGAAGATTATTAGAAAATTGTAGGTCTTTCAATGTACTTATCCAAAACACCAAGATTCATATGATTTGGATTCCTGAAACTCTAGTTATGATCATTTTAATATCAGCGTTTAAAACAGAAATTCAGATTTCTGGACAGCAACTATATGTTATATTGCAAAGCCTATATTGAGTTGTTTCATGTGTTTCTAAGTAATATAATATACATAAAATTATAGTTATATCAATTATACATCTACACATCTAAAGTTTGTCACAAACGGATATCGGGTGTTCGAGTTATGTCCAATTTAAAAACAGTGTGCGAATCGGAACAGATTCTGTCCAGATCCGTCACTTAATATTGTAACGCGGTTTTCTATATTTTACGCCGGTTTACAGTAAAAACTTAAAACTAATAAAATCTATATTTTTCGATGTAGATATCAAAAACACCTGATTTTTCTCAATTTGGATAAATTTATACCAAGTTATGTGTCTTAGAAATTGACCGATAACTGCAGTTTTCTGTTTTACGATCAGTGAATAAAAACGATGTAATTCCTAAACCGTTATGCGGATCGACCTAAAATTTTTACAGCATGAAAAAAATAATATATTCTATCTTATGTAAATTTAATGAAATTTCTAGAAGTAAAAATTAATTTCTAAAAATTATTTTAAAGGTAAAGATATTGATATGTATACTAAAATCGGCAAAAAGATTAACTAGTATTTTTATGCAAGCTTCATCTTTTCTTTTAATAACCAAACCGATTTCATGAGATATCGTAAATATATTGTGGCATGAAATCTATGTTCTCACTACTCATAATAAACATTTATAGTCATGAACAAAGAATTGAAAACACTTTAATTTGAACAAGAGGCAATAAGCTATTATTAAACCATATATAACCATATGTATCTAGACTTATATATATGTATATGTTTATGTTTATTTTTCTCTTAAGCATTACGATATGAAAAAAAAAACGGGTTCACGAGATATGAAAAGAGAAGAATAAAGAGATGGAAAGAGGGTGGGAGAAGGGACTTACATGCACAAGCTGGTATTATCACCGGGCTTGTCTATCCGCCGATAGCTTCGCATTAGTAGCGAGACCTTCTTGAAGATTTCTTCATGCTCTTCTTCTTGGACTCTAGGTGAAGAGGGAGAAGTGAGAGATAAAAAATGTGAGTAAGGAAAAGATAGAGGAGGACAAATAAAGATGGTGTAATGGTGAATAATAATATATGCATTTAACATGAGAATTAAAAGAGAAATGAAAGGCCACCATTCATTTTGGAAATGAAAGGTCTCATTTGTAGGTTATGAGAAAGAATAAAAAAAAGATAAAAATAATTGCAAGAATAAGGATTTGAACATGTGACTTATGGAATAACAATGCAAGGACTTAACCAATGAGCTACAAGATTGTTCATGCACATATTTAATTAGAATTAAACATATGTTGTTGCTTAAAAAGAAAGTGAGCTTTCCAGATGGGCTATAGAGAATAAGAATAATGGATTTGGATTAAATATTTATGAAAGAAAAATAAGAATGAGAAGTTAAAAACTTAAATATAAGAAAAAGAAATTGCACACAGAAAAATACATAATAGATTGAGGAATAAAATAATAATAAATTTAGTAGAAAAAGGAAAATACCAAGTACAAATAAATACGGTATATTATTGAAGAGGGATAATACAAATCTATAAAGATTTTGGGGTCATTACACTATATATGTCCAAGCATCCACTATAAGATACATCATATGTACAATAATGGCCTTTAGGTAATACATAAAACTAACAATCTCCCACTTGCACTAGGGTCAGTTGTTGTAGTATCTTATATTCAACGTCCGATAGAAGTATCTCTAGAGAAAGGCCTTTCTGAGTGGATCCGCTGTGTTATCCTTCGCGTCAACTCTCCTAACCTTGATCCCTTGAAGATCAACCATTTCCCTGATCTGGTGATACTGCCTCAGAATATATTTGGATCACTAATGGGACCGGGGTTCCTAGGCTAAAGCCACAACTTCATTGTTGTCATAATAGTAGTTATTGGACGCTCAATGGTAGGAACCATGATCATCTCATGAACAAGAAATATCCAGACAGCCACTTTGGCAGCATCGTTGGTAACGATGTATTCAGCCTTAATCGTTTAGTTTGCCACGATATATAGCTTGGAACTCTTCCAACATACCGTCCCTCCACTGAGGGTAAAGACAAAGCCCGGGTCTGACTTTCAATCGACCTTATCACTCTGGGAGCTTGAATTGGTAAAGGACTCCCTCTGGAGTTCACCGTTACCAAACACCAAGAACATTTCTTTAGTGCTTCTCAAGTACTTAAGAATGTCCTTCACAGCTGTCCAGTGATTCTCCCAAGATCCGATTGATTCCTAATCACTACACTTAGTGAGTTAGCTACATCTGGTTTGGTACATAACACGCATACATGATAGAGCCTACTGCCAAAGCATAGGATATTCCTTGTACACGAGCTCTCTCCAAATCAGTCTCGGGAGACATCTTTTTGGAGAGAGTGATTCATGAGTAAGTGGGCGAACCACTACGCTTAGAATCTTCCATACTAAACCCCTTTAGTACGGTGTTAATGTACCTGGATTTGGGACACTCCCAACATCCACTTAGATCTATCACTATAGATCATAATCCACAAGATGTAGTAGATATCATCCAGATCTTCCATGGAGAATCCTCATGATAAGAGGATCTTGACCGAGTGTAGCATAGGAAACCATTTCCTATCAAGAGTATGTCATCTATGTACAATACGAGGAAAACAACCTTACTCTCTACAACCTTCTTGTATATACAAGGTTCATCTATATTTTTGATGAAGTCAAACTCTTTGACTGCCACATCAAAACAGATGTTCCAACTCCGTGATGCGTGCTCTAATCCTGATAGACTTAAGCATAGCCACTAGAGAAAAGGTTTCATCATAATCCACACCTGGTTATTGACGAAAACCTTTTACTACAAGTCCAGCTTTGAAAGTCTCAACTTTTCCATCCACGCCAAGAATCTTCTCAAGATCTACTTGCTCCCGATGGGTTTTACCCCTTCAGGTGCAACATTCAAAGTCATATTTTGTTGGTGTACATGGATTCCACCTCTGATTGCAAAGCATCCATCCAATTCACAGAGTTCCCACTCGTGATGGCCTGCCTGAACCTGGTTGGGTCATCATCTACCATGATTCAATCCTCGCTCCCACTGTCACCGAGGAAACCGTAGTATCTTTCAGGTGGATGAGGAACCCTATTAGATTGGCGGAGAAGATGAGGTTCGTTGGAGACTATTGAGTCCATTTGGTTTCACCAAATCATCAGCTGTTAGTTTGTCTAGCTGGAACTCCTTCCAGTTCTATCTCATGACCACAAATTTCTTCCAGAAGAAATTCTTTTTCTAAAAAGGTGACATGTTGAGAAACAAAATACCTTTTGTTCCTCAGTGTGGTAGAAGATATACCCTCGCGAATGTTCGGGATATCCAACAAACTTATACAGAACTGACATTGCCTCGAACTTGTCCGGATTCTGCTTTTCAATATAGGCCGGACAATCCCATATTTTAATTCGTTTAAGGCATGGTCTCTTCCCATTCTATATCTCATATGGAGTGGTAGACACAGATTTGGATGGAACCCCATTCAATAGGTATGCAGCTTCTTATGTGCATAACCTGCAAAAGGAAACAAGTAACTCAGCAGTACTCATCATAGAGCGCGCCATATCTCATAGGGCACGATTCCTCCATCCCGATACACCGTTGTGTTGTGGTGTCTACGGAGGAGTAAGCTGAAAGGGAATCCCATTCTCTTTTGAATAATCCAGGAACTCCGTGCTCAAGTATTCTCCTCCCCGATCATATAGAAGGACTTAATACTTTTACCCGTCTGGTTCTCAACTTCAAACTTATATTTCTTGAATTTCTCAAAAGTTTCAGACTTGTGTTTCAACAGGAACATATGTCCGAATCTTGAGAGATGATCAGTGAATATAAAGAAGTACGAGAAACCAACCTTGGCATTTGTAGATGTAGGATCGTATACATCACCATGTATCAGTCCCAAGAGTTCAGTAACTCTTTCTCTGTTTCCAGTAAACGGAATATTGGTCATTTTACCTTTGAGAAAAGAATCGCAATTATCATACGATGAAAATTCGAACAGGTTCAAATATTCATTCTTATGTAACTTAGCTAGTTGTGTCGCATTGATATGACCTAGTCTACAAAGCTACATGAAGGATTCGTTCATTTTTGAACTACTCCTCTTGTGTGTGTTCTATATACTTTGAACTGTGGTTTGATTTAGAATGTATATGCCATTACATAACGTGCCTGATGCAATCAACTCTTGATTAAGGAAAATGTTCACAACATTATCTTTCAATACAAAATTATATCCTTCTTTAACTTAATAAAGAAACTGATGTAATGTTGTATATCAGGTTCGGCATGTAATAACATTTGTTCGGAATCAATGTATTTACCATTTGGTAATACAAAGTGATATTTGCCAACTGCTTTGGCTGCAACACTTGCACCATTCTCTACACTAGAAATATATCACCCAATCCCAGTTATCTACCTTTCTGTAGACCATGTAACAGATTATATATGTGGGATTCTGATTCGGTATCTCATACCTAGGATGTAGAGGATACTGCGAAACCGTTCTCGGTAACGAACACACCCGAAGAAGATGCATCAACATGCACATTCCTCGTTTGGGTCGCATAGGAATCCGGATATTCCCCTATTTCCTGCTCGGACTTATAACAATTATAAGGTAGAGCGGAACCAACGTTCCCCAGCTCAGTATAATAAGTAGGTTCGGTCAATACATCCATATTATTATCTTGATTAAAGCATGTCACGGTTGCTACCAGGAGAGAGAGAGAAGAAAACACTCAGCGTATGCTCTTGCAAGATCAGATTGGTTATTATTTTATCTAATCAGGATGGCTCCCACTGTTTTTATCAAATATTCCTTCAAACCCTAAAAGGTAAGACTAGCCGGGATTAATTACACCCTACAAGTTCGCCAATCTTTCGGCCAGACCAATGTCGGTACTTTGAGGGAGGTTCCCCGTGCTTCCGCACGGACCTAATTAAAATAAACCTCGTTTTCCCAGGGGCGTAACCCCGTTAACACCTTTCTAGACACCTACTTTGATCGGCTAATAGTAATGTGCAAAACTCTCACAGGAGTAACTCTTACTCGCAGTGGGTATCGGGATCCAACTATCTCATAGAAGGTATGCAATCTCATTGCAAATTTCAACACTTGAAATTCCCGATAATATTTTGTCCCTAGCTTCCTATGACCTTGACGAAGGCCAACGAACCATAGGCCGCTAGTCAAGTTCAACCCGTGCATTTCATGATTGAATTAAACCCACCCGCACGACCTTTGACGAAAGCCAACAAAGTCGCACGACTACCCTAATCTAATCGCATCACATACTTTAGCAGATAAGCACTACTTAGCTACCGCACACTACGCCTTGACGAAGGCCAACAAACATAGCACGAATACTAAGTAGCACTTATCTGAAATGACGGAGGGCTACGACAGGTTTTAAAAAAACCTTTTGCGTAATGAACTTGATATCGTTGCAGAATCGAGTGATTTTGAAAATGAGTGTTTTTGAGGCATTTACTAGTTTCGCCAAAGAGGTCACTCCCGGTGAAGGGATCTCGGCTCTTTCTTCATCGAATGAGGTGCTGGATATTCTACAAGGAATACGGCTATGCAAAGCAGGAAATAAAAAAGTAATCAAAAAACAAAACCGAGTGGGTTGTAGCATCTGCTAGTTTTGCTAAAGAGGTCAATCCCGAAGAAGGGATCTCAGCTCTTTCCTCAAAGAATAAGGTGCTGGATATTCTACAAGGAATACCGCTATGCAAAGCAAGAACTAGAGCTACTAGTTTTTAAAACAGGATTCTGCAACATCTTTAGGTTTCTTTCTTTTTCATTAATCTCATTAATGAAGTTCCATCATTTATGCTTCTTAAGCATCACGGATAATGGAACGAAAGTAGAACGTACGCTTATGCCATTCGCATTCTTCACAGTGTCCCGTTATGCACCGTTAGGTTACTTAACTAACGGCATAGCGGAGCGGGACTAGCGCGGGTGCAAAACATAAGCAACGTTTATTGTATATCATATATATAATAATAATATTCGTCTCATTATATAAAGTGATCACATCACAGAATATCAGCAGCAGAAGTCCACATATGAAATATTGGATATACTAAGAATTCCGTGTTTTAAATTAAGCCAGTAAAAAACACGGATTCCACAGTCGCGATGAATAGCCAAACTCACATCCCTAGACCCCTACGAGAGTGGCAAGCAACCCTACCAATTCCAAAGTTAGGAGACCCGGTCTCGACTCCTCGAGATGGTCTCCCACTGGACTCTAGAACCCGGTTACTTGTGCTCCCCGCCTTAGGTCTATCCTAATGCGGAAAGGTAAATAATATACATCAATGGTGACATCATTCTCAATCCGGAAGTGCCCCAATAAAAGAATATTACATACAAGTTTTTACATGAATGAAAATAAAAACCCTCATCTCACATAAAAAAACCCGGCTATTCAAAACACGACGATCCAATATAACATATCACAGCAACACATAACATCACATGTCATCAACATAAGTAAATATGCGTATCCCAATTGTCGTTGACATATAGCAACGAAACCGGCGATACATCACATATTACACTTACGGTCGCAGAAAAGAAAGTGAAAAACTACAAAAATTGGAATCCGCAACCAACTTAGATATCATAAACCCAATGTATCGCATACTTTGGATTTCATGCCTAACCAAATGAATTCCTTAGACATCGTAAACCCGAAATATCATATATTCCGAATTTCATGCCTAACAATTATAAATCCCGTATTTTAGTCTTGTTATTGAAAACACTTTGTAATAACAAGTCGGGAAATTCAACAAGATTCCCGACATCCTGATCAAATGCTCATCGGAAACTTTAGTAGACGGCCGCACTCCCAATGCCGTTGACGAAGTGCACTTATGCGGAACACCACGGCCGTGAGCACCCTGACGGATGCTTTTGGCAATGGGGTTCTCCTACAGTCACTTGGTCAGGGCTATGGGGTGTGGCTATCTAGTAAGGTTACCCGGCGAGTATCCGCGTACGCTACGTGATTGCGACGAGCTTTTGATCCACAACAAAATCCCGTGGCAACCGATCAAATGAGACTAAATTGCTAGATTTATAAAATTTAAATTACTTTTCACAAAACTAATTATTGTGGATTCCAAATATTGTATCACAATTCACAGATAGTTATACGATATTAAACATTTCGATCGAATCAACAAACACCCAAATATTCCTAGAGAGCTCAACACTTGAACAAAGTTTAAAAATACCCAGAACATGCCTCAGCTCCTATGGACCAACCGTAGAAGAGCCAACCCTTGCCTCACCTATGGCGCCGTGGAACTGCCGCAAACCCTAGGGTTTAGCGGCGGTTCCGGCGGTCATAGAAACGAGTTACGGTTTCATTCTTCTAGAGGGTCCATAGAAAACACCTGCATGATTTTCTGAAGATTTTAAACTTGGAAAAATCCAACTCTTAGAAAATTTCCAACGAGTGAGAAAAATGGGTATTTGATATTCGTTCGACCTTTTTAACTGTTGGGTTACGGCAGTGCCCCGGCTATCAATCTGTGACCAAATGCGGAACAAAAATTTATAAAACTTAGCGCTACCACAACCAATTACCCGGATCTACCCATAAGCCCTATATAACAAAACATGAAAAGGAGTTAGAATGGTTATACCGAATAGATCTGTGTCCTTCGGTCTTCAACCATCATCCCAAGCTCCTAGGGGCTTCCTTGATCAAGCTTGATCTCCGGTCTTCCTCCATCGAAAATGATCCACCCGAGAGTCTATGCAACGAACTCCAACCTCATATTCGAAGCAACTAGGGCACCTAGATCGCTACTCTAGATACCGTAGATGAAATAGAGAGTGATGAAGAATTAATTTGTCTCAAGACACCCAAGGATTCTCAACTCATGAGAGAGTTTGGGTGCAGCTAGAGAAAGAAGAAGATGCCATGAGAATGAGGTCTTGAGAGCAACTCAAGAAAGAGAAAAAGAAATGAATAATGGATTTTTGTTTTGTGTGTTGTGAGTGTTGATAAGAAATAATGAAGCCATCATAATAAATATGTCAAGTATCCAAAATATCTAGAGTCAACAAAAATATCTCAAGTCAACAAAAAATCTCACAACAAACAAAAAGCCTAAGCATGCTAGAATAGTAATAATGGTTCACTAATTAGTCATGCCACAAAAAGGCAATAAACACCTCATCCTACACCTCAATAACCTTTTAATCCAAAAAGGTTTAAATCATGATGAGGTGTAATCTTCTAAAAGTAATCTTGTAATGAATTACAAGAATACCCCTCATCCGTATATACATACCCGCATCCGTATTCCAAAGAATACGAATACAAAGAGACGAATATAATCCAACAATATAATACTAGGATCCGGTTTAAACCAAAGCCAACTAGTATTATCCGTCCGAACATCATGCATGCACAAGTACACGTATGTGATCAAACCCTGCCGAAAAACCATTCGGCCTCTACATCGTTTTGCCCGAAGCAGGAAAACCCTCTTTATGGGACTCTAAAGACTCGTCAATACGCTGGCTGTGGGTTTTACCACAAGCATGTCAGCGGCACTAGCTGTACGTAACGGCTACCCAGGTATTGAGCGATAGGGAGGCCGACGAGCAAACTCATCCTGAAACCCTACTGTGCCTGATAGTGATAATATCCGTACAGTCCGGTCCATTCGTCTATGAGTATCGCATATCGAGTCTAGGAGGTGGATAAAGTCAGACCCCTAATAACGCGACATTTAGTGTCGGTATGAAGCCCTTCACCACCTGAGAAACTACCGATCTAGATCAGTAATTCTCGACTACCTTGGCCAAGTATTTCTGGTGATGGCCACCCGTGCACAACCGCAACATCAACCCCCAATACCGAGAGAGACGAATCCCCCGACGATCTGCTCACTGCCTCTATGGGGCTCAGGACTGTACCCAACTAAAACCTATTTGCACGACTCCTTTGAGCCGTGGTAGAGTAGTAATCAAAGAACAGTGGGAACTCACACGAGATAAATGACGATCTCAGGTCGATAGACTAACCTGTACATATATCACCGAGGAACTGCTATCTGACAATATGTATAATACCAACTAGCATGTTCCCGGCGAGTCCGTCCGGTGTATTCATAACCCAATGAGCACTTGTATACATCTTAGGTGAACAAACTAACACCAATGGCTTGTGAGACCGGCCACCGCCCCTCGTTGGGGTCTCGATCAGTAGACACTAGTCTACTCTGGAGTATCGATGCCCAGTTGCGAAACTCTCTCGACTAGGGATATTTAAGGATGTGCTTATAGACCACCCAGCTCCCACGTATATGATCGCCATCAAACTGCTGGTAGTCAAGCAAGAATCCTATGAGCTCTATCAACATGTAATAGTGATCTGTAATGCAACCTAATGCTGTACTTGATTATAAAGACAAACCAGATAGTATACTATCATCTCGAGTAAGACTGTTCTACCAGTATAGGTCCTCCCACAATCATCATAATCACCTGCCTGCGACTATGATAATTTCCTTAAGGGCACTATAGCCAACATTAACGTCGTCAAGATTACCCGAAACGATGTTAGAATTATGACTACGAAGCACTCCGAATTGCCTTTGCATAAAGATAACATCACATGCAATCTCAGCAAAAACAAGCAACACCCGAAACACCAAAACCCAGAGCCAAGAACACCAGAGAAAATTCAACCCGAGACCATACTGAAAAACCGTCCAGGCCGGTTTTTATCACTATCTGGCCGGTCATAATCCGGCGAAGGGGGATAAATTTTCTGTGGTGTTCATGTTACATCATATGTAACACTCTGCAGTTGCTTAAAAAAATTTAAAGGCTTTTTAAAATTCCCCAGAAACTATGGGTTTCGTTTCGAGGTTTCGGAGTTGTTTCGGTTTCGTAATTCTACAAACATTGTCTAATTCTCTAGCATAGCTCTGATACCACTGCTGGGTTACCTAGCACCGCTACTGGGTTTCGGGATGCATCGACCATGCCGTTTTCAAAAATTTAGCATTCTAAAGAACCCTAACCTAGAATCTTAACAAGAGAATTAGACGAAACATGCATGTAAACAACTTTACATCTAAGTGAACAAGGAATACAACCTTTGTAAACCGGTCCTTCACTTCAATAGCTCCGTGTAGTTGTCCCTTCGGTCCAAGTAGTGAACTCCCGGATTCTAGAAAGGCTCCATAAGATGATAGGAACAAACTTGCTTGAAGCCTTCGAGGCCGAAGATGATCTACGTCGAGGAGACACAAACTCAAGCTGCCTCTTTACTAATATGGAATTAGTGAAGCAAACAACCTAAACTAAATGGCTAGTCTAGTGTAGGTTGATGATGTAGGAATTTTGCTCCTTTTAGAAATATTTTTCTCACTCATTTTCTTCACCTTTCAAAAAGCTAGAGAGCTTGAGGAAGGAGATGAAGAAAAGCAACCATTGAGTGAAGCAAGTGTAGAATGGCAATCATGGGTGAGTTAATATCATATACTAACTCTTGTAGAGACTAAACCATGGCTAATCATGATGGTTGGGTTAATAAATATCTTAAATAAAACAAAATTAGTGGACTTAGTCAATGGTTCCACAAGCTTCCACAAGCTTAACCATGTGACTAATTTCCAACTAATTTTGATTTACTTTAAATAAATAAAACCTTACAATATCCTAAGTATGGTGTGAGTCTCATACATCCATGTAGCATGTAGCAACAAGTATGACACAATAATATATAGCCCATATATATTAAGTGTACACAAGTGAGAAAAAGAAATGCTTAAGTGAGCTAATATTAGTTAATGTAAGTTAATATAAGAAATATATATAATTATACATTAAATTATTAAATCAACACTTGATTTAATAATCCGGCCATATCACATACAACTGATTAATATCATTTGTATCAACTTATCGAATCAACACTTGATTCGATAACCCGGCTATATCACATATAACCGATCGATATCATATATCGCGAGAATGGAACGGTATCACATACACGTATTAATCTCTGTCCCGCACATATCACATATGTGCTCCTACTTCATCACCTACTGCCGGCGTATTGACGAGTCTTTAGAGTCCTACACAGAGGCAATACACCGGCTATATATCAAACACCCACAAGCCGTCAGCGGTACTGCTAGACGTAACGGCCACCCGGGTATTGAGCGATCAGAAGATCAACAAGCAAGCTTGTCCATACTCCTGTGAATCCAATAAGTAACACTACCGTACAGTCCGGTCTCTTCGTCGGATATGTCGCATATCTCAGCCTGGGGATAGTAAACGTCAGACCCCAATAGCCTGATAAGTCATCCCGATGTGAGGCCCATAACGGTTCGAGAAACTACTGATAACACTTACCAGTAAATCTCAGCAACCCTGGCCAAGGATTTCCTGTTATGGCCAATTGAACATAGCGCAACATCAACCCCCAATACCGGAAGAGACAAAATCCCCTCCTATCGTTCATTGCCTCCATGTGACTCGGGACTGTACCCAAAAACCACCGTTTTGCACGTTCTTTTGAATGTGGTAAGGTGGAAATCAAAGCACAGTGGGAATCACACAAGACTCTATGACAATCTCGGGTCTACAGACTAACCTGTACCAGTGTCACCAGAGAACTGCTATCTGACGTTAGGTATTATACCATCTAGGAGTTCTCGGCGAGTCCGTTCAGTGTACCCAGTTTCCACTGAGTACCCGTATATCTTCTCTGATGTCAAACACCAACGGATGTTGGATCATCCATCTCCCATCATATGGGTCTAGAAGCATATACGCTAGTCTACTCTAGAATATCGATGCCCCGTTTCGATACTCCCACGACTAGGAACAATTGAAGGGTGTACTTACCGACTACCCTATCCCCACTAGTATGATCTGCATCATAATCCTGGTAGTCAAGTACTCATCCTAAGGGCTTTATCTGTAGGGTTACTAGGCACTCTAATAAGGTTCTACAATGCATCAACCATGCCCGTTTAAAATTTTAGCCGTGCCGAATAACCCTAAACAAGATCGTTGCTAGAAAATTAGGGTTTCACATGCTAGTAAAAGACATTTACTACTAAGGGAATATGAAATACGACCTTTGTAGATCGGTCCTTCACTTCTAAAGCTCCTTGTCGTAGTCCCTTCGCTGTGATCATGGTTTTCCCGGGCCCTTGCATGGCTTCACGAGTCGGAAGATGCGTCCTTGCTTGAAGTCTTCGAGGCCGAAGATGATCTACGTCGAGGGAATAACGACTCAAGCTACTACTTCACTAACTAGAGAATTAGTGAAGCAAACACCCTAAACTAAAGTGCTAGTCTAGTAGAGGATGGAGAAATAGGAAGTGGGTTCTCTTTAGAATTTTATTTCTCACAATCTTTCTCACTTTGGATCAAACCCTAGCAAGCTTTTCTTTTGAACAAATGAAGAAGAAGATGAACAAAAGAAAGAGATGAGGATAATGATCAAGTGAGTGAGCTAACCATGGTGAGTGAGTATCATATACTAACTCATGTAGAGACATTACCATAGCTATGTGTGATGGTTAGGTTAAAAATCCAAAGTAAAAACAAATTTAGTGGACTTTAGTCAATGCATCCACAAGCTTCATGCATTTTATAATTTTCCACTAATTTTGTAATTACTTTAAATATATTAATCCCAACATAACAAATAGCATGGTGTAAGTCTCATATACGCATGAATGTTGTATCATCAACCATGATACAAAAAGAAAACACATTTTAATATATATCACATATATATTAAAATTGTGTACATGTGAGAAAAAACCTAAAGTGAACAAGTGTTAGTTAATGTAAACTAGTATATCAAATATACAATTATACAATAAATTATTAAATCAACACTTGACTTAACAATCCGGTCATATCACATATAACCGACTAACATCCAATGTATCGACTTATCGAATCAACACTTGATTCGATAACCCGGCTATATCATATATAAAACCGACCGATACAAAAAGTCGCGAGAATAGAATACGGTATCACATACACGCATTATTCTCGGTCCTGCACATATCACATACGTGCTCCTATTTCATTTTGCCTGAGCCAGTAAAACCTCTATGTAGGACTCTAAAGACTCGTCAATACGCCGGCAGTAGGTGATGATCACATCAAACACCCACAAGCCGTCAACGGTACTAGCTGGACGTAACGGCTACCCCGGTATTGAGCGATCAGAAGATCAGCAAGCAAGCCCGCTCTAACTCCTGTAGAAGCCTTCCGGTAACACTTCCCGTACAGTCCGGTCTCCTCGTCTGATATGTCGCATATCAAGTCTAGGGTGGTAATCGTCAGACCCCAATAACCGATAAGTCGTGCCGATGTGAGGCTCATAACGGGTCGAGAAACTACTGGTAACACTTACCAGTAAATCTCTAAATCAGCCCTGGCCAGGGACTTCCCCGTTACGGCCAATCGAGAACAGCGCAACATCAACCCCCAATACCGGGAGAGACGAAACCCTTCCTATCGCTCATTGCCTCCATGTGACTCGGGACTGTACCCAAAAACCACCATTTTGCACGCCCTCATATACGTGGTATGGTGGAAATCAAAACACAGTGGGAATCACACAAGACTCTATGACGATCTCGGGTCTACAGACTAACCTGCACAAGTGTCACCAGAGAACTGTCATCTGACGTGAGGTATAATACCATCTAGGATTTCTCGGCGAGTCCGTCCAGTGTACCCAGTCTCCACTGAGCACCCGTATACCATCTCTGATGTCAAACACCAATGGATATGGGATCATCCATCGCCCATCTCATGGGTCAAGAAGCGTATACGCTAGTCTACTCTGGTATATCGATGCCCTGTCTCGATACACCCACGACTAGGAACATTAAAGGATGTACTTATGGACTACCATGGCCCCACTAGTATGATCTGCATCATAGTCCAGGTAGTCAAGTACACATCCTAAGGGCTTTACCAACATGTAACCATAAGACAGTATCAAGAGATAAGTATACATGTTAAGATAAAGAGCAACCAGATAACATACTATCATATCGAGCAAGAAAGTCCTCTCTATATATGTACAAGCATCCAATATAATATACATCATCTGTACAATACTGGCCTCTAGGGCATACATATAACTAACAATCTCCCACTTGCACTAGGGCAACTTGCTATAGTATCGCATACCTAGCATCCCGAAGAGTCTCTCAAACTGTATCTGGGAAATGGCCTTCATGAGTGGATCCGCAGTGTTGTTCTTCGTGTCAACCCTCCTGACCTCGATCTCCCGGCGATCAACTATCTCCCGGATCAGGTGATACCGCCTCAGAATATGCCTGGATCGCTGATGGGACCTGGGTTCCTTGGCCAAAGACACCGCTCCATTGTTATCGCAATACAAAGGTACTGGATGCTCAATGGATGGAACCACTCCAAGTTCAGTAATGAACCTCTTGATCCAGACAGCCTCTATGGCAGCATCGTTGGCAGCGATGTATTCAGCCTCCATCGTCGTGTCTGCCACGGTATCCTGCTTGGAACTCTTCCAGCTAACCGCCCCTCCGTAGAGGGTAAAGACAAATCCCGAGTGCGACTTAGAGTCGTCCTTATCACTCTGGAAGCTCGAATCGGTAAAGGACTCCACTTGGAGTTCTCCGTTACCATACACCAAGAGCATCTCCTTAGTCCTTCGTAAGTACTTAAGAATGCTCTTCACAGCTGTCCAGTGACTCTCTCCAGGATCAGCTTGATACCTACTCACTACACTTAGTGAGTATGCTACATCGGGTCTGGTACATAGCATCGCGTACATGATACAGCCTACAGCCGAAGCATAGGGTATCCCTTGCATGCGAGCTCTCTCCAAATCAGTCTTGGGAGACATCTCTTTGGAGAGAGTGACTCCAGAGATCGTGGGTAAGTTCCCACACTTGGATTCTTCCATACTAAACCTCTTTAGTATGGTGTCAATGTACCTAGATTGGGACAATCCCAATATCTTTTTAGATCTATCTCTATAGATCATAATTCCCAATATGCAGGAGGCATCACCAAGATCTTTCATTGAGAATCTTTATGATAAGAAGAGCTTGACCGATTGCAGCATAGGAATGTCATTTCCTATCAAGAGTATGTCGTCCACGTACAATACGAGGAAGACAACCTTACTCTTTTCCACCTTCTTGTAGATACAAGGTTCATCTACATTTTTGACGAAATCAAACTCTTTGATAACGACGTCAAAGCAGATGTTCCAACTCCGCGATACTTGCTTTAATCCATAAATGGATTTAAGCAGCTTGCACACCTTCCCGCTGCTCCCACTATCTACGAACCCCTCTGGCTGAGTCATGTACACGCACTCTTCTAAATCACCGTTTAGAAAGGCGGTCTTAACATCCATTTGCCAGATTTCGTAGTCATGATATGCAGCGATGGCAAGCATGATCCGGATGGATTTAAGCATAGCCACTGGAGAAAAGGTTTCGTCATAGTCCACACCTGGTCTTTGACGAAAACCCTTTGCAACAAGTCTAGCTTTGAAAGTCTCCACTTTCCCACCTACACCAAGTTTTTTCTTGAAGATCCACTTGCTCCCAATGGGTTTTACCCCTTCAGGAGAAACTTTCAAAGTCCATACTTTGTTGGTGTACATGGATTCCATCTCGGACCGCATTGTGTCCAGCCATTTCACTGAGTCCCCACTCGTGATGGTCTGCTCGAAACTAGTTGGGTCATCATCAACCATGATGCAATCCTCGCTCCCACCATCCTTGAGAAAACCGTAGTATCTCTCAGGTGGGTGAGGAACCCTACTAGATCGGCGGAGTGGCTGGGGTTCATCGGGAACTACGGAATCCTCTGGTTCCACCAGATCTTCTATTGCAGCTTTTGTAGCTGGAACCTCTTCCAGTTCTACCTCATGACCACTAATCTCTTTTGCAAGAAATTCCTTTTCTAAAAAGGTGGCATGCCGAGAAACAAACACCCTTTGTTCCTCAGTGTGGTAGAAGATATACCCTTGTGAATTCTTGGGATATCCTACAAATTTGCATAGAATAGACCGTGCCTCGAGTTTGTCCAGATTTTGTCATTTGACATAGGCTGGACAACCCCATATCTTTACATAGTTAAGACATGGTCTCTTCCCTTTCCATATCTCATATGGAGTGGTAGGCACAGATTTGGTGGGGGCCATATTCAATAGATGTATGGCTGTCTCTAGCGCATACCCCCAGAAGGAAATAGGTAACTCAGCTGTGCTCATCATAGAGCGCACCATATCTAATAGGGTGCGGTTCCTCCGTTCTGATACACCGTTGTGCTGTGGTGTGTATGGAGGAGTTAGCTGAGAGAAAATCCCATTATCTTTTAGGAAGTCCAGGAATTCATTGCTCAAGTATTCACCTCCTCGATCAGATCGAAGGATTTTAATACTTTTCCCGATTTGGTTCTCGACTTCTTGTTTATATTCTCTAAATTTCTCAAAAGCTTCAGACTTGTGTCTTATTAAGAACACATGCCCGTATCTTGAGAGATCGTCAGTGAATGTAATGAAGTACGAAGAACCATCCCTGGCATGTGTAGACATGGGACTGCATACATCACTATGTATCAGTCCCAAGAGTTCGGTAACTCTTTCTCCGTGTCCCGTAAACGGAGTTTTGGTCATCTTGCCTTTGAGACATGACTGGCAAGTGTCATAAGATGAAAATTCGAACGGTTTCAAATATCCATCCTTATGCAACTTAGCTAGTCGTGTCGCATTGATGTGACCCAGTCTACAATGCCACAAGAAGGATTCGTTCAGTTATGAACTCTTCCTCTTGTGTGTGTTTGTTATGCTCAGAACTGTTGATTAATTTAGAACATAAATTCCATTGCACAACGTGCCTGATCCAACCAACTTTTGGTTTAGGAAAATGTTCATAACATTATCCTGTAATACAAAATTATATCCCTCTTTACTCAACAAAGAAACTGATATAATATTGCATATCAGGTTCGGCATGAAATAGCATTCGTTCATAATCAATGTATTACCAGTTGGCAATACAAGGTGATATTCCCAGACGGTTTTAGCTGCAACAATTGCACCATTTCCAACCCTTATGTCTTTATCACCTTCTCCAAGTTCTCTACCTTTCCTAAGCCCATGTAACTGATTACATATATGGGATCCTGACCCGGTATCTAATACCCAGGACGTAGAGCAAATGGAGAAACAGTTCTCTGTAACGAACACACCCGAAGAAAATGCATCAACATGTACTTTCTTCATTCGGGTGGCATGGGAATCCTGGTATTCCCCTATATCATGTTCAGTCCTATAACTCTTATAAGAAAGAACGGAACCAACGTTCCCCAGCACAGTATAACATGCGGGTTCGGTCAATACATCCATATTATTATCTTTATTAAGGCATGATATGGTCGCTACCTGGAGAGAGAGAGAAGAAAAACACTTTAGAGTATGCTCTTGCAAGATCAGATTGGTTATTATTTTATCTAATCAGGATGGCTCCCACAGTTTTTATCAAATTTTCCTTCAAACCCTAAAAGGAAAGACTAGCCGGGATTAATTACACCATACAACTTCACCAATCTTTCAGCCAGGCCAGTGTCGGTACTTTGAGGGAGGTTCCCCGTGCTTTCGCACGGACCTAATTAAAGTAAATCTCGTTTTCCCAGAGGCGTAACCCCGTTGACACCTTTCTAGACACCTACTTGATCGGCTAATTGTCCTGTGTAAAACTCTCCCAGGAGTAACAATTACTCGCAGTGGGTATCGGGATCCAACTATCTCATAGAAGGTATGCAATCTCATTGCAAATTTCAACACTTGAAATTCCCGATAATATTTTGCCCCTAACATGCTATGACCTTGACGAAAGCCAACAAACCATAGGCCGCTAGTCAAGTTCAACCCGTACATTTCTTGACTGAATTAAACCCACCCGCACGACCCTTGACGAAAGCCAACAAAGCCGTACGATTACCCTAATCCAGTCGCATCATATGCAGCAGATAAGCAGCATATAGCTACCGCACACTACACCTTGACGAAAGCCAACAAATGCAGCACGAAAACTATATACAACTTATCTGAAATGACGGAGGGCTACGACAGATTTTTCTGAAAACCTATTGCGTAATGAACTTGATATCGTTGTAGAATCATGTGAATTTTGAAATGGAGTGATTTTGAGGCTTTTATTAGTTTTGCTAAAGAGGTCACTCCCAGTGAAGGGATCTCGGCTCTTTCCTTATGGAATAAGGTGCAGGATCATATATATCACTATGCAAAGCAAAACTCCAAAAGCAATCAAAAGCAAACCGAGTGTTGTAGCATCTGCCAGTTTTACTAAAGTGGTCACTCCCGGTGAAGGGATCTCGGCTCTTTCCCCATCGAATAAGGTGCGGGATATATCATATATATCGCTATGCAAAGCAAAACTGTAGCTACCCTTTTTGAAAAATTTGATTCTACAACATCTTTTTAAGTTTCTTTTCTTTCATTAATCACATTAATGAAGTCCCATCATTTAAGTCACCTAAACATCACAGATAAATACGACATACACTTATGCCATCCGCATTCGCCTCGATGTCCCCTCATGCACCGTTAGGTTAGGTAACTAACGGCAGAGCGGGGCAAGGCTAGCGTGGGTGTAAAACATAAGTAACGTCTATATAATATATCATATATATTATATACAGTATTTATCACATCACATCACATGATCACATCACATGATCACATCACATGATCACATCACTGAAATCGCACCAGAAGAAACATATGAAACATTGGATATACTAGAACGTCCGTGTTTTATTTTGAGCCTCTATAAAACACGGATTCCACGGTCGCGATGAATAGCCAAACCCACACCCCTAGACCCCTACGAGTGCGGCAAGCAACCCTTCCAATTCTAGAGTTAGGAGACCCGGACTCGACTCCTCGAGTTGGTCTCCCACTGGACTCCAGAACCCGGTTACTTGTGCTCTCCTCCTTGGGTCTATCCTAGTGCGGAAAAGTAAATAATATACAAATGGTGATATCGACCTCATCCCAGAAGTGCCCCAATAAAAGAATATTACATACATTTAATTTTACATGAATGAAAATAAAAACTCTCATCTCACATAAAACCCCCCGGCTATTCAGAACGCGATGATCCAATATAACATATCCAGCAACACATAACATCACATGTCATCAACGTAAGTAAATATACGTATCCCAATTGTCGTTGACATATAGCAACGAAACCGGCGATATCACATATTACACTTACGGTCGCAGAAAAGAAAGTGTAAAACTACAACATTTAGAATCCGCAATCTCTTTAGACATCGTAAATCCGAAATATCACATACTTCGCATTTCATGCCTAACTGTATGAATTCCACATATTGTATCACATTCCAGATAAATAGACAGTATTAAACTTTCCGATCGAATAATCAAATACCCAAAATTTCCTAAATAGCTCAACACTTGAGCGGAGTTCAAAAATTTCAGAATACGTCACAGTAGCAACGGTCCAGCCGTAGAAGGGTCAAGCCAACGCCTCACATGTGGCACGCCGTACTGCCCCAAACCCTAAGGTTCAAAAGGCAGTTCAAGACGGTCACATAATCGAGTTAAGGTGTGTTGTCTTCTAGAGGGTCCATCGCATTACTTGCACGTTTTTTCGAAAGATTTAAACCCGAGAAAAATTCAACACTTGAATGTTTTTCGTGCAGGGAAAAATTGAGTTAATGATATCCGTTCAAACATTTTAATACTTTCTAAATTATCCGGAATAACAAAACAAAATTAAATTCTCCGATTGAATCGACGATTACAAAATAAACCCCAAAATACTCAACACTTGAGTCATAAAAAAAAATACCCAGAAAGATGCAGGAATGGTAGTGGATATTACTGCATAAAGAACCGTCCCCAATACTCCTTTTCTGCCGCGGAACCGCCGCGAAAGGTGGCTTAGTGCCGCGGTTCCGCGGCCATGTGGAGGATTTGAGGGCTCGTTTTTCATGGTAACCCTTAGAATTCTCTGCTGATTTTTTTAGGTATTTTTAATTCAGAAAAAACCCAGTTTTTAAAAAATGTACAGAGAGGGGGCTATCTTGACGTTCCGGGTTCGATCGGGGTTTTAACTTCATTAACACATCGCCTAATGCTCTAGCTAGGCTCTGATACCACTGTAGGTCAGGCAGCCACCCCATCCAATGGGGTCGCCGTGGCACCAACGGGTCCCTCAGCCGCTACTTTTTACGTATGCCCCCTCGCGAGGACTACAACCCGCCGGAACACCTTCCGGTCTCGGGACACCCTAGGGGTAAGAGCCTATGCTTCGCCACACTGTCACACAGTAAGAACCCCCCATAGGTCGACATCCAATGCCTAGTAGCTCTGATACCACTGTAGGGTTACTAGGCACTCTAATAAGGTTCTACAATGCATCAACCATGCCCGTTTAAAATTTTAGCCGTGCCGAATAACCCTAAACAAGATCGTTGCTAGAAAATTAGGGTTTCACATGCTAGTAAAGGACATTTACTACTAAGGGAATACGAAATACAACCTTCGTAGATCGGTCCTTCACTTCTAAAGCTCCTTGTCGTAGTCCCTTCGCTGCGATCATGGTTTTCCCGGGCCCTTGCATGGCTTCACGAGTCGAAAGATGCGTCCTTGCTTGAAGTCTTCGAGGCCGAAGATGATCTACGTCGAGTGAATAACGACTCAAGCTACTACTTCACTAACTAGAGAATTAGTGAAGCAAACGCCTTAAACTAAAGTGCTAGTCTAGTAGAGAATGGAGAAATTGGAAGTGGGTTCTCTTTAGAATTTTATTTCTCACAATCTTTCTCACTTTGGATCAAACCCTAGCAAGCTTTTCTTTTGAACAAATGAAGAAGAAGATGAACAAAAGAAAGAGATGAGGATAATGATCAAGTGAGTGAGCTAACCATGGTGAGTGAGTATCATATACTAACTCATGTAGAGACATTACCATAGCTAAGTGTGATGGTTAGGTTAAAAATCCAAAGAAAAAACAAATTTAGTGGACTTTAGTCAATGCATCCACAAGCTTCATGCATTTTCTAATTTTCCACTAATTTTGTAATTACTTTAAATATATTAATCCCAACATAACAAATAGCATGGTGTAAGTCTCATACACCCATGAATGTTGTATCATCAACCATGATACAAAAAGAAAACACATTTTAATATATATCACATATATATTAAAATTGTGTACATGTGAAAAAACCTAAAGTGAACAAGTGTTAGTTAATGTAAACTAGTATATCAAATATACAATTATACAATAAATTATTAAATCAACATTTGACTTAACAATCTGGTCATATCACATATAACCGACTAACATCCAATGTATCGACTTATCGAATCAACACTTGATTCGATAACCCGGCTATATCATATATAAAACCGACCGATACAAAAAGTCGCGAGAATAGAATACGGTATCACATACACGCATTATTCTCGGTCCTGCACATATCACATACGTGCTCCTATTTCATTTTGCCTGAGCCAGTAAAACCTCTATGTAGGACTCTAAAGACTCGTCAATACGCCGGCAGTAGGTGATGATCACATCAAACACCCACAAGCCGTCAACGGTACTAGCTGGACGTAACGGCTACCCCGGTATTGAGAGATCAGAAGATCAGCAAGCAAGCCCGCTCTAACTCCTGTAGAAGCCTTCCGGTAACACTTCCCGTACAGTCCGGTCTCCTCGTCTGATATGTCGCATATCAAGTCTAGGGTGGTAATCGTCAGACCCCAATAACCGATAAGTCGTGCTGATGTGAGGCTCATAACGGGTCGAGAAACTACTGGTAACACTTACCAGTAAATCTCTAAATCAGCCCTGGCCAGGGACTTCCCTGTTACGGCCAATCGAGCACAGCGCAACATCAACCCCCAATACCGGGAGAGACGAAACCCCTCCTATCGCTCATTGCCTCCATGTGAATCGGGACTGTACCCAAAAACCACCGTTTTGCAGGCCCTCATGGACGTGGTAAGGTGGAAATCAAAACACAGTGGGAATCACACAAGACTCTATGACGATCTCGGGTCTACAGACTAACCTGCACAAGTGTCACCAGAGAACTGCCATCTGACGTGAGGTATAATACCATCTGGGAGTTCTCGGCGAGTCCGTCCAGTGTACCCAGTCTCCACTGAGCACCCGTATACCATCTCTGATGTCAAACACCAATGGATATGGGATCATCCATCGCCCATCTTATGGGTCAAGAAGCGTATACGCTAGTCTACTCTGGTATATCGATGCCCTGTCTCGATAAGCCCACGACTAGGAACATTAAAGGATGTACTTATGGACTACCATGGCCCCACTAGTATGATCTGCATCATAGTCCAGGTAGTCAAGTACACATCCTAAGGGCTTTACCAACATGTAACCATAAGACAGTATCAAGAGACAAGTATACATGTTAAGATAAAGAGCAACCAGATAGCATACTATCATATCGAGCAAGAAAGTCCTCTCTATATATGTCCAAGCATCCAATATAATATACATCATCTGTACAATACTGGACTCTAGGGCATACATACAACTAACATTATCAACATGTAACAGAGAGACAATAAGCACACATGTCAAGATAAAGAGCAACCAGATATCATACTATCATGTTGAGCAAGAAAGTCCTCCCTATATATGTCCAAGCATCCACTATAATATACATCATATGTACAATAATGGCCTCTAGGGCATACATATAACTAACACTTTTTGCATTCCTAACCATCCGAAATTCGTATTCTTGGGTGGTAGCAAATCTTTGGAGTAAGCCCAGTTTCGAGCGAAGCCGAAGAATTTGACCGCTATAGAGGTAAACGAGAAGCCAGCACTGGAGCTTGTTCAAGAGTTTCTTGATGTTTTCCCTGGAGATCTACCTGGTTTACCCCCATCTCGTATATTGTGCTTTTCGATCGATCTGATTTCAGGTACGGCGCCAATTTCTAAGGCTTAATACAGGATAGAGCCAGTTGATTTAGCTGAATTGAAGAAGCGAATAGGAGATCTTCTAGACAAAGGATTTATACGTCCAAGTGCTTCTCCGTGGGGTGCTCCTGTACTATTGGTGAAGAAGAAGAAGTGCGGTTCCTTGTGCATGTGTATCGACTATCGTGAGCTGAACAGAGTGACAGTGAAGAACACGTATCTCATTCCCTACATCGATGACTTGTTTGATCAGCTGGGTAGTGCCCGGGTATTTTCTATGCTGGACCTTCGGCTAGGATATCACCAAATCAGAGTTAAGGCAGACGATTTATGCAAGACGGCTTTTCGGACCCAATATGGCCACTATGAGTTTCTTGTGATGCCGTTCAATATTACCAATGCACCTACTATATTTATGGACTTGATGAATATAGTTTTCTCTAAGTATTTGGATCAGTTTGTCGTTGTATTTATCAATGATATTATAGTCTACTCCAGGAGTCGAGAGGAGAATTTTGAGCATCTACGAATTGTGTTGCAGATTCTGCGGGAGGAGAAGCTTTATGCTAAGCTGAGCAAGTACGAGTTTTGGTTCGACAAGGTGCAATTTCTGGGGCATATCGTTTTGAGTGACGGCATTTCAGTGAATCCGGTGAAAAAAAAATCTATCTGAGACTGGTCGACACTGAAATCAATAGCTGAGATCAGAAGCTTTCTGGGATTGGCTGGATATTATCGGCGATTTGTCTAGGATTTCGCAAGAGTGGCAGAACCCTTGATGAAGCTTACGTAGAAGGAGATATCTAATATTGGTCAGGAGAGTGCACTCAGGCATTCGATCTGTTGAAGCAGAAGTTGACCACGACCCCAATTCTGATTGTGTCAGATAGTTCTAGTGGTTTGGTAGTTCACATTGATGCTTCTGGTAAGGGATTAAGCTATATTTTGATGCAGGACGATCGAGTAATGGCTTACGCCACTCGTCAGTTGAAAACCCAGGAGAAGAACTATCCCACGCATGACTTGAAGTTAGCGGCCGCTGTATTCGCATTGAAGATTTGGAGGCATTATTTGCTGGGCGAAAGAGTGGAAGTGTATATTGATCATAAAATCTTGAAATATGTATTCACTCAAAAGGAGCAGAATATGAGACAACGCAGGTGGTTAGAGTTGATGACAGACTACGATCTTGATCTGCAGTATCACCCGAGGAAGGTGTTCATCGTACCTGATGCTCTCAGTCACAGGCCATCAGTTATGTTGTTGACTTGTCAGTATGGGATCCTCGATGATTTCCAGAGACTCAAGCTGGAGGTAGTTACACCAGGTACTACAGGACAGCTTTGGCAGTTGCAGGTGCAATCATCGCTTATGGATCACAATAAAGCTGCACAGGCTGGAGATTCTCTGTTGCAGAAGTTCAAGGGACTAGTTGAGGATGGATTGATGACTGATTTGCTGATTTACGAAGATAGTTCATTGAGATTCAGTAGTCGACTATGCATGCCAAATGGGGATATTCAAGATGAAGTTCTAGTAGAGGCACACAATTCAGCTTATTCGGTGCACTCAAGAGGCCCCAAGATGTACAGGGATTTGAGGCAACAATTCTGGTGGAACGAAATGAAGAAAGAGATCGCCCAATTTGTATCCAAGTTTCTAGTAAGCCAGCAGGTGAAAGTCGAGCATCAGAGAGTAGCCGGGTTATTGCAACCGCTTCCAATACCTAAGTGAAAATGGGAGCACATCACCATGCATTTTGTGACGGCACTACCACGAAGTCCAAGGAGGAACAACGCCATATGGATTATTGTCGATCGCCTAACAAAGGCGGCACATTTCATAGATTTCCAGGTGGGACAATCGAACGAGTCTCTTGCAGAGAGGTATATGCAGGAGATAGTGAGGCTGAATGGAGTACCCATCGGTATCGTATCAGATCAAAACACCAGGTTCATTTTCCTTTTCTAGAAGAGACTGCAAGAGAGTATGGGCCCACGTGTTAAGTTCATCACAGTTTATCATCTGCAGACGGACGAGAAATCCTAACATACTATCCAAACGCTCGAGGATATGTTGAGGGCATGTATATTGGATTTTCAGGGTTCTTGGGAGGATCACCTTCATCTGGTGGAGTTTTCGTATAACAACAGCTTCCAAGCCAGCATCCAGATGGCCCCGTTCAAGGCTCTTTATGAACGGAAGTGCCGTTCCCCATTGTGTTGGGACGATGTAGGTGAGTGAAGATTGCTGGGCCCTGAGCTTATTGTTCAGACGGTGAGCAAGGTTTAAATGATCAGGAAGCGCATCAAGACTGATCAGGACCAACAGAAGAGTTAGAAAGATGAAAGTAGAAGGTCATTAGAGTTTGGAGTTGGCAATCACATATTTCTAAAGATATCACCTACTCAAGTAGTGATCAGGTTTGGTAGTCGAGGGAAGCTCGATCCCCGATTCATCGGGCCTTTCGAGGTGCTAGAGCGAGTAAGAGAAGTGGCTTATCGACTTGCCTTGCCTCCATCGTTGGCTGGTGTGCACAATACTTTCCATGTATTTCAACTGCGACGCTATGTTCGAGATGAAAACCATATCTTGGACCATTCAGAGCTGACTTTGTGCACGGATCTATCTTATGAGGAGCAGCCTACCACCATTCTTGATCGCATGGTGAAGGTGTTAAAGAATAAGGTCATTCCCCTGGTTCGAGTTTCTTGGGGCGGTCATTCTCCAGGGGAGTTTACCGGGAAATGTGATGAGGATATCCGTTTGTGTTTTCTACATCTTTTTGAGTAGTGTTTGTTGTCGTCTTCGTGTTTTCGTTCCTTAAATTTCGAGGACGAAATTTAAGGAAGGGAGTTATGATGCATATCCCTAACTCCTTGAATTTATTTCCGTATTTTTTAAATGAATATTTTCCCAAATGTTTCCTATTTTTCTGTTTCTATTTTTCTGTTTCTATTTTTCTTTTTCTTTTTTAACTAACTCTAAATTAAACTCTAACCCAAACCTATACTGGCCCGGCCCAGAAACACCCGACCCGAACCGTTTCCCTCTTCTCTTTCCCTCTCCTCCCTTTTCTTCTCTTTCATCCCATGAACCCAACGGCTCTCCACGAGACCCGCTCCCCCAATGGCCATGACGACATCGTCCACTAGCCAACTATCTTCCCGAGATCCCCTTAACCTCCCCCTCATCTCTCAATGTCTCTTTTCATCTCTCTATCTCTATTTCTATCTCTCTCTCTCTCCATTATTAAACCTCTCTCAAAATTTCCTCTCTCCCTAGCCTACCCCGAGCTCCCCTCTGCACTCGTCGGCGGCGATCAACCCACACCAGCAACCTCCCTCCTCCTCTGCAAACATCCACTCCTCCACCACTTCCTTCCCTTCTCAAAACCCCATCACCGACCACTCAGCCACCGCCGCTGCCACCAGCATCGCCGCTTATGCCTCACCCCCTTATTCTCCTTGCAACAACAACCCCTCCTCTCGAAGCCATATCATCACTGCCCCAAGCTCTGCTCAAGCCCTATTCATTTTCACTGTTGCTGCTGCTTGTGTTTCCGTTGCTTTCCGTGCTCGTGCCATTGCCGTACCTAGCCATTGCTGCTGCTGTTCATCGTTGCCATGCGTGCAATCCCCGTGTCGCCGTTGTCATAAGGTAAGTGGAACCCCTTCGCTTGCTAAATCATGCTACTATAATTTATAAGTTAAATAATATTGTTAGATAATTAGATGTATATGTATGTATATGTGCGTAGATATATAAATATCTATATAGCATTAAGTATAATCGAATACTTATATAATGAGTCATCAAGTTAATTGTATTAAATCGAACCCATCTCGGGGGTATTAATCGTATGGATGTTATTTTAGAATTTTACATTAATTAATTGTTGTCGACCGACACTCGTATACGCATGTCAAGTGTTCGATGCGAAACCCAAAATCAAAACATAAAAAAATGGCGGAATTTATGACTCACAAATCCCTTTAATGATAATGAATAACGTGTAAGAATTTTAGAGAAAAATATTGACTTTATCAATATGAAATGATACCTCCATTTAGTTACGTCACATCTGAAATTTTACCACGCATGTCGCCTTATTAAAATCATTATAAATTAAATACAAATCGAAACATGATGTTCTAGTGCTCATATCGAAGCCGACTATATAACCTAGAACCCTATTTAAATTTTTATTTAATATGTCCTCAATACAATAGTAAAAACTTGAGGGAGATACGGCTCTGGATTGCAGTCCAGAACAGTATTTTCTGATGACACCTAATTTTAAATGCATGTACATTCCTTTATAAATCTGAAAATACCTGGAGTCCAAAATCGTTACGTATATAATTAAGTTATCTAACAAAAGGTGTTGGTTTCATTTAATTTATGTACGATTTTCTATTTTAAAAGTATTTTAGATCGTCGACATGTTTTGCAGTTTTCTGCAGTGACAGTTTATACATACTGACTTTAATCTGAACATATCTCCCCTTATATAGAGGATATTATTTATCCGTCTATTTCTTTGGAAACCTAACTGATAGGGATAGATTTTATTCAACTGTAACGCTCTCTGATTCTGATAATAAATTATAGCAAACTGCGCTTGAAGTTAGACTTCCAGTTCTGAAACTGGAATTCTTGCAGCTTACTCCCATTCTAAAATGAATATAACTCCTTAATCGGAAAACCTATTGCTATGAAACAAATTTTACTGCTTATATAATCAAGTGTACTTCATATGCCTTTTATATTGTTTTACTCAATTCTGCATGTGTGATTTATAGTGAATTTTGCAATTTATATGACACTGGCTGCCCATAATTTAGTGAACATTTACTTAACACATTTCTGCCACATCTTGTGATTGCTTTACACCTTTTGCTTAGTGATCGTTTACATTAAAACCCTAGCGACCGATTGCGTTGTAGATTGATAAGTGTTAGTGACTGGGTTGTGACACGTACGATAGTGAAACGGTGATTGAACCTGATACTGATAAGCGAAAACATGATTGAAAATGAAAGCGATACGTACTTTTTCGCAACCTATCTAATACCTAAACACATACTATAACCTGGGGAAAATAGGGAAATTGATGTGGAATTGAACTTGTGTTTAGTAAGGTTTAGCGAGTTAGAGTATGATCATTCGATATCAGTGATACATATATTAGGTCGAGGGCCTAACGACACAGCTGTAGGGTTATGTCCCGGACAACAACGGACCGTAGTCTCGAGTATGCACGAGACCCTTATTAAACATAAGCTCCTTTTCTACCGATCGATTTCAATTGACCTAGATACTGATAGGTAGTGACATACATTTTGCATGGATTGCTGACATGATACATATACCATATTGTTCACATATACTTGATATTCTATAATCTTATGTTACTAGTTTATGCCGTTCTTTTTTGCTTATCATTGCAAATAATATATATATATATATATATATATATTACTATATGTGTCGTGCTGACGACCTGAATGTGCATACTCAGAGGACGTAGTGGACCCAGCTCAGAAGCACGACCTGTCCTACGAGATCACGGAGATTTAGACTGCGATACCAGCGTTATTGCCTTCTGCCTGCAATAAAAACAATGTTATTTCTTTGAGTTAGTTGCTTCTTTCATTTGAATAATTGTAACCTTGAACTTTGATGGTTAAATGTAATAAATTTATGAATTATGACTTTCTTTATTTTGTGTTGTGATAACGATTACCACGTAATGCTAGAAACCGAAGTGTGACTCTGGCGAGATCATTCCCTGACCGTAGGAACATGGCTGGACTAGTCACCCTCGTATTCCATATTTTGGGAAGCGGGGTATGATATGGTTTTGTTGGTATCGGAGCACTAGGTTTAGAATGATGTTACAGTTCCGTCAAGGGATCCCTAGACTAAGTTATACCCTTAATTTATATTTTATTATATTGCCTTTCATTTCTTATAATCCTTGTTGAATCATCATATAATTCTTGCTTGTATCTGGTCCTTTTTCTTGATCATCTTTCAGCGATATGGCCTCTTCAGGCAACTCCTCAGATGTCGGTGCACATGATCTCACCGAGAAGATTCTCAGCACTTTGACTACCCTCGCTGAGTCCCAAAAGAGGAAGACCGATCTCTTAGCTGAGGAATTGAATGCGGTGCAATAGATCGCAATTACCGCTTTGGGGAGATCTACAGCTTTCCTTGTCGCCCCCAAGGGCACTCTCGTACCAATTACATAGGTTAGGGCCGGTACCATTTCTAATTTCAGAAGATTTCACTCGGCTGTATTCACAGGAGTAGCAGATTCATTTGAGGCCGAACAGTGGCTAACCAATGTGGAGAATCTTTTGACGGCCGCTCGAGTCACTGACGCTGACAAAGTAAATATGGTGAAGATCTTGCTAACGGATGAGGTCCGCACATAGTGGTCCGATGAGGAGAGCAGGATAGATAATCCTATCGGATGGGACACATTCTCCGCGTTCTGTCAATGCCAAGATGGAGGAGAAATTCATTACCCTAAGACAAAATGGCCGCCCAGCGGGCGTCTACGCAGCAAAATTTAACAGGCTGAGTTGCTTTGCACCGTACATGGTAGCCACCGAGGCTGCTAGGGTCAGACGGTTTCAGCAAGGGCTTGATATCGAGCTGCAGCAGCTTATCGCATCTCTCGACCTGCAGACCTTTGCACAGGTGTTGAACGCTACCCGAGTAAAGGAAAGGTTGGCAGATAAGGCTAAGGGCCAGTGATCAGTGGATATGAGACCCCCAATAGTTTAGTCATGAGCTGCCACTTCTCTTCATTGAACGATCTCCGTTCATAGGCAAGGGACGACACAGATGAAGCACACTTTTGTACCTCGGTAGCAGCAGCGGAGAGATTTGACATGTGATTATTGCAAGAGGTCAGGGCACATGCAGAGAGATTGTCACAGATCCAAGAGAAAATGTTTGATTTGCGGATCCGACGAGCACAGGGTCAGCGTGTGTCCCCATAGATCCGAGCTACAGGGAGGGACCGGACAACAACAACAATTGTTCGGCACTTCAGCTCAGAGGGGTCTAGCTATGGCATCTCAGCGGAGATTATTTGATCAGAGGTAGACTGATACAGGTCAGAATTAGGGGTGAGCTTTCATCCTGACTGCCGAGCAGGCGGAAGCTTCTGAAGAAGTGGTTGCAGGTACTCTCCTTATTTATTCTGTACCAACTAGAGTTCTATTTGATTCGGGTGTTTCACATTGCTTTATATCTACACGGTTTGTCGACACACTCTACACCTCACGAACCGTTGACCAATGGTTGGGAGATACATACTGGTAACGGGGTTATCGTGTCCAGCCAAGAGTGTAGGTCGTGTCCTATAGTAGATTGTGGCAGGGAATTCTATGAGAATTTCTTTTTGATTGGGATTGGTAGCTATGACACCGTTTTGGGAATGGATTGGCTGAGCACTTTCCATGAGGTTATCAACTGCCGAGATAAGAGTGTGACTTTTCACATTCCTAACCATCCGGAGTACGTACTCATGGGTGGTAGAGAGTCTTTGGAGCTAGCCAAGTTTTGAGCGAAGCCGAAGACTTTGACCGCTATGGAGATAGACGAGAAGCCAGCACCGATAGTTATTCGAGAGTTTCTTGATGTGTTCCCCGAAGATCTACCTGATTAACCCCGTCTCATATATTGGGCTTTTCGATCGATCTGATTCCAGGTACCGTGTCAGTTTCTAAGGCTTCATACAGGACGACACCAGTTGAGTTGGATGAATTGAAGAAGCAGATAGGAGATCTTCTAGACAAGGGATTTATACGTGCAATTGCTTCTCCATGGGATGATTCTGCGTTATTGGTGAAGAAGGAGGGCGGTTCCTTGCGCATGTGCATTGACAACCGTGAGCTGAACAGAGTGACAGTGAAGAAAAAGTATCCCATTTCCCGCATCGATGACTTGTTTGATTAGTTAGGTGGTGCCTGGGTATTTTCTAAGCTGGACCTTCGATCAGGGTATCGCCAAATCATAGTTAAGGCAGAGAATGTGTGCAAGACGGCTTTTTGGACCTGATATGGCCACTATGAGTTTCTTGTGATGCCGTTCGGTGTTACCAATGCACCTGCAATATTTATGGACTTGATGAACTTGGTTTTCTCTAAGTATTTAGATAAGTTTTTCATTGTATTCATCGACGACATTCTAGTCTATTTCAGGAGTCAAGAGGAGCATGCTGAGCATCTACGAATTGTGTTGCAGATTCTGCGGGAGGAGAAGCTCTATGCTAAGCTGAGAAAGTGTGAGTTTTGGCTCGACAAGATGCAATTTCTGGGGCATATCTTTTCTAGCGACGACATTTTAGTGGATCCGGAAAAAATAGAATCTATCAGAGTCTAGCCGACACGGAAATTAGTAGCTGAGATCAGAAGTTTTCTGGGATTGGCTGGATATTATCGGCGGTTTATTCAGGATTTCGCAAGAGTGGTAGAACCCATGACGAACCTTAAACGGAAGGAGATACCTTATATTTGGTCAGGAGAGTGCACTCAGGCATTTATATTATTGAAGCAGAAGTTGACCATGAACCTAATTCTGACTGTGCCAGATAGTTCTAGTGGTTTGGCCGTTCATAGTGACGCTTATGGTAAGGGATTAGGTTGTGTTTTGATGCAGCACGGTCAAGTAGTGGTTTACGCCTCTCATCAGTTGAAGACCCACGAGAAGAACTATCTCACGCATGACTTGGAATTACTGGCCATTGTGTTCGCATTAAAGATTTGGAGGCATTTCTTACTGGGCAAAAGAGTGGAAGTGTACACGGATTATAAAAGCTTTAAATACTTGTTAACTCAGAAGGAGCTGAATGTTAAGAATATGTATGCCCTAGTGGCCATTATTGTTGATATAGTGGATCCTTGGACATATATATAGGGGCCTTTCTTGCTCGACATGATAGTATGCTATCTGGTTACCATTATCTTAACATGTAGACTGGTATTTTTATACTGTCTATCTCTTACATGTTGATAAAACACTTAGGATATGTACTTGACTACCAGGATTATGATGAGATCATACTAGTGGGGCCAGGGTGGTCTAAAAGTACATCCTTTAACTATTCCGAGTCGAGGGAATATCGAGACTAGGGCATCGATATTTCAGAATAGACTAGTATGTATGTTTCTTGTCCTTTGGAGGGCGATGGTTGATCCCACAACCATTGGTGTGTGACATCAAAGATTGTACACAGGTGCTCATTAGAGAATGGGTACACCGAACGGACTCACCGAGGAATCCTAGTTAGTATTATACCTATCTTCACATAGCAGTCCTCTGGCGACACTGGTACAGGTTAGTCTGTAGATCCGAGATCGTCATAGAATCTTGTGTGGCTCCCACCGTGCTTTGTTTTCCTCCCTACCACGCTCAAGAGCAGTTGTGCAAACAGGTTGATTTTGGGTACAGTCCCAAGTCACATGGAGGCAATGAGCGATAGGAGGGGTTTCGTCTCTCCCAGTATTTGGGGTTGATATTGCGCTATGCTCGATTGGCTATAACTGGAAGTCCCTGGCCAGGGCTGCTGCTGAGATTTACTGATAAGAGTTATCAGTAGTTTCTCGAACTGTTATACGCCAGACATCGACATGACTTATCACATTACTGGGGCCTGACGTTTACCACCCCTAGACATGATATGCAACATATCAGACGAAGAGACCGGACTGTACGGTAGTGTTACTGATAGTCTTCAAGGAGAGTACGAACAATCTTTCCTGTTGATCTTCATATCGCTCCATACCTGGATAGCCGTTATGTCCAGTTTGTACCGCTGACGGCTTGTGGGTGACTGATGTGATCATCAGCTACTACTGGCGTATTGACGAGTCTTTAGAGTCCCACACAGAAGTTTCCTGGTTCAAGCGAAACAAAGTAGGACACATATGTGATATGTGTGTGGGCCTAATTAAATACATGTATGTGATACCGTATTGTAATCTGGAAGTTATCTGTTATCGAGTTAGGTTATATGTGATATAACCAGATTATTGAATCAAGTGTTGATTTGATAATGTGATACACAGATACATGATATTAGTCGGTTATATGTTATATAACCGGATTATTAAATCAAGTGTTGATTTAATAATATGATATATATTATATGTGATATAATTATATCTTAACTAATATCATTAGTTCACTAATTATTCTTCATAATATATATATTAATATATATGATATATATATATAGAGAGAGAGAGAGAGAATAATGGAGGAAAGAGGCCATAGGAGGGAATTTCCTCCTATGGCGTCGAGAAAACACACCCTCCATCGTGTTTTCTGACGATCGGAATGCATTATCTTCATCGTTATCATCTAAGATGTGGGTACACCAAATTTCATATGATTCTACAACTTTTCACCGATGATTTAGCAATGTAAAAAGTTCTATTGTCGGTAAACCATTAATTTTGAACCCACTAATTCAACGGTGAAAAAGTTATAGAATCACATGAAATTTGGTGTACCCATATCTTAGTTGATAACGATGAAGATGATGCATTCCGATCGTCGGAAAATATGATGGAGGGTGTGATTTCTCGATGCCATAGGACGAAATTCCCTCCTATGGCATCTTTCCTCCATTATTCTCATATATATAATAATGAAGTATGGCTTGAATTTCTATTTTTGAGAAAAATAGAAATGAGGTGGAAAATGAAAGCATGGTTTCAAGTATGGTATTTTCTTTTCTTTATTCATCTTGACTCACTATTCAAGTATGGTTGCAATTTTATATTGCTATTTTCCATGCTTGAATGAGTAGAGGTCAAGGGGTTGCCATTCATTCACTTGATTCATTCCAACACTTAGCCATTTTTGCAAGGGTCGCTCTCATGCTCTCTTCTTCTTCTTCCTCTTCACCATTGTTCAAGCATCAACCCTCACATGTGATGTGAATCATAAAGCTTGATCACATACTATTGAGCAAACCAAATCCCCTACTTCACCATCCTACACTTGACCAGCGATCAAGTATAACGTGTTTCCTACACTAAAGGAGTTTAGTGTAGAGATAGCTTGAGTTGGAAGGACTTCACATGGATCATCTTTGGCATGAAGGTATTCGGGAAGCTCGTCCAAACCCTCAGGTGGAGCCTAGTAGAGTCACGGGGACTACTACATGGAGCATATGAAGTGAAGAACTCGATCTACGAGGGTATAGCAATTATCACTTCTTATAGTTTACTTTGATATCAAACTAAAACCCTAATAATCTAGTTAACGATCTAGGTTAGTGTTAGTTAGCACCCAATTTTTTTTTAAAATGGCATGCTTGATGCTTGTAAAACCCATAGGGGTTCTAGCGTACACTTTTATGGTATCAGAGCCAAAACTAGAAGATTAGACGATGTATATAAAACACGAAACCGAAACAACTCCGAAACTGCTAACCCGAACACCAAGTTTCTGTCGATTTTTTAAAGGTCTCTAAATTTTTTAAAACAAATACAGAATGTTACATGTGATGTAACTAGAACACCATAAAAATTTGAGGGAAAAACTCCAAAATTGACCTGGTGAGATTGCTCAAAAAACCGGCCTCACCTTTTTTACTGTAGCAAAAGACCTTGAAATTTTTATGGTGTTCTGATATCTTGGTTTTAGGGTTTCAGGTTATGTTTGATTAGTCCAAAATTTTATGTGATGTTAATTTTGTTAAGGGGCTAATACGGAGTATTTCGTAGTCGTGTTTTTAACATTGTTTCGGGTTTAAGTTTGATATGAATGCAGTAGTTAGGATCCACATTAAATTAGTTTTGTGAAAACTAGTTTGTTTGTAAATCTAGTGTTTTAGTCTCGGATAATCGGTTGCCACGGAGTCTTGATTCGGATCAAAACTCCATCGCAATCGCGTATTGTATGTGAATACTCGCCGAATAACTTTGCTAGGTAGCCACGCCCCCATTACCCCGACCAAGTGACTGTAGGAGAACCCCGGTGCCGAAAGCATCCACTCGGGTGCTTGCGGCCACGGTGTTCCGTCTTAGTGCACTTCGTCGACGGCATCGGGGGTGCGTCAATCTACTAAATTTTCCGACAAGTGTTCGATAATGTAGTCGGGAATCTTGTTGAATCCCCGACTAAGTAATTGAAAAGTGTTTTCAATTTGAGACTAAAATACAAGATTTACCTAGTTAAGCATGAAATCCGGAGTATGAGATATTCCGGGTTTATGATGTCTAAGGAAATGCGGATTCTAATTATTGCAGTTTTACATTTCTTTTCTGCGACCGTAAGTGTAATACGTGGGGTATCCCAAATCTAGTTGCTATATGTCAACGAAATTTGGGATACGCGTATTTACTTACGTTGATGATATGTGATATTATGTGTCGCTGATGTGATTTATTGGATCGTCATGAATGAATAGCCGGAGGGTTTTATGTGAGATGAGAGTTTTTATTTTCATTCATGTAAAATTTGTTTGTAATATTCTTTTATTGGGGCATATCCGGGTTGAGGATGATGTCACCACTATTGTATATTATTTACTTTTCCGCATTAGGATAGACCCAAGGCGGGGAGCACAAGTAATCGGGTTCTAGAGTCCAGTGGGAGACCATCTCAAGGAGTTCAGACCAGGTCTCCTAACTCTAGAATTGGTAGGGTTACTTACCGCTTTCGTAGGGGTCTAGAGATGTGGGTTTGGCTATTCATCACGACCGTGGAATCCGTGTTTTACATTACTGGCTAAATTTAAAACACGGACATCCTAGTATATCCAATATTTCATATGTTGCTTCTGCTGCTTGGTTCTATGATGTGATCATATAATTGCGTGAGACGAATGTTATATTATATATATGATATATAATAAACGTTACTTATATTTTGCACCCGCGCTAGTCCAGCCCCCGATCTGTCGGTAGTTAAGTAATCTAACGGTGCATGATGGGGCCAGTGGCGAATGCGGATGGCATAAGTGTACGTTCTATTTTTGTTTCATTTTTCTGTGATGTTTAGAAAACATTAAATGATGGGACTTCATTAATGAGATTAATGAAAAGAAAGAAACCTAAAAATATTATAGAATCAGTTTTTTAAAAACAGGTAGCTATAGTTTTTGCTTTGCATTGTGGTATTCCTTGATGAATATCCAGCACCTCATTCGATGAGGAAAGAGCAAAGATCCCTTCACCGGGAGTGACCTTTTTAGCGAAACTAGCAAATGCTACAACCCACTCGGATTTGTTTTTGATAGCTTCTCTAGTTCTTGCATTGCATAGTGGTATTCCTGAATATCCTGCACCTCATTCAATGAGTAAAGAGCCGAGATCTTTTCACCGGGGGTGACCTCTTTACCGAAACTAGCAAAAGCCTCAAAAACACTCATTTTCAAAATCATTAGATTCTACAATGATTTAAAGTTCATTACGCTCATGGTTTTTTTAAAAACCTGCGTAGCCCTCCATCATTTCAGATAAGTAATATTTTAGTATTCGTGCTACGTTTGTTGGTCTGCGTCAAGGCGTAGTGTGCGGTAGCTGATTAGTGCTTATCTGCTAGCATGTGATGCAATTGGATTAGGGTAGTCGTACGGCGTTATTTGGCCTGCGTCAAAGGTCGTATGGGTGGGTTTAATTCAATCAAGAAATGAACGGGTTGAACTTGACTAGCGCCCTATGGGTTGTTTGGCTGCGTCAAGGTCATAGGACACTAGGGGTAAAAACTATTATCGGGAATTTCAAGTGTTGAAATTTGCAATGAGATTGCATACCATCTATATGATAGTTGGATCCCGATACCCGTTGCGAGTAAGAGTTACTCCTGGGAGAGTTTTGCACTTTACAATTAGCTAATCAAGTAGGTGTATAGAAAGGTGTCAACGGGGTTATGCCTCTAGGGAAACGAGATTTATTTTAATTAGGTCCGTGCGAAAGCACGGGGAACCTCCCTCGGACTACTGATACCTGCCTGGACGAACGATTGGCGAACCTGTAGGGTGTAATTAATTCCGGCTAATCTTACCTTTTAGGGTTTGAAGGAAAATTTGATAAAAACAGTGGAAGCCATCCTGATTAGATAAAATAACCAATCTAATCTTGCAAAGAGCGCACGCAAAGTGATTATTCTTCTCTCTCTCCTAGTAGCGACCAATGAAATTCCTCAATCAAGATAATAATATGGATGTATTGACTGAACCTACTTATTATACTGGGCTGGGTTCCGCTATACCTTATGATTGTCATAAGTCTGAGCAAGGAATAGGGGAATATCCGGATTTCCACGCCACCCAAACGAAGAATAAGCATGTTAATGCATTGTCTTCGGGTGTGTTCGTTACCAAGAACTGGTTCTCAGTTGTTTCTACGTCCTGGGTATTGGATACTGGATCAGGATCCCATGTATGTAATTTGTTACATGGGCTAAAGACAGGTAGAGAACTGGGAAAGGTGATATGTCTCTAGTAGTGGGAAATGGTGCAATTGTTGCAGCCAAATTAGTTGGAAAATATCATCTAGTGTTACCAACTGGTAATACATTGATTCTGAGCGACTGTTATTTCGTACCAAAAATATTGTGAATATTTTCCTAGATAAAGTGTTGATTGGGTAAGGTACGTTGTTTAACAGTATACACATTCTGCATCAAACCACGGTTCTAAACGTACAGAACACACACAAGAGGAACAATTCAGAAATGAATGAAGTCTTCTTATGGCATTGTAGATTGGGTCATATCGATGAAACAAGACCAGCTAAAGTTCCATAAGGATGCATATTTGAATCCGTTCGAATTTATATCTTATGAAACTTGTCGGTCATGTCTCAAAGGCTAGGTGATCAAATCTCCATTTACTGGAAACAGAGAAAGAGTTACTGAACTCTTGGACAGATATATAGTGATGTATGTGTTTCTATGTCTACACATGCCAGGAATGGTTCCGCATACTTTATTACATTCACTGATGTTCTCTCAAAATACGGACATGTGTTCTTGTTGAAACACCAAATCTGAATCTTTTGAGAATTTCAAGGAATATAAGTACGAAGTTAAGAACCAGATGGGTAAAGGTATTCAAATCCTTCGATATGATCGGGGAGGAGAATACTTGAGTACGGAATTCTGGGACTATTTAAAAGAGAATGAGATTCTCTCTCAGTTTACTCCTCTGAATACACCACAGCACAATGGTAAATCGGGGTGGAGGAATCGCACCCTATTAGATATGGTGCGCTGTATGATGAGTACTGCTGAGTTACCTATTTCCTTTTGGGGATATGCACTTGAGATAGTTGCATGCCTATTGAATAGAGTTTCGACCAAATCCATTGCCTACCACTCCATATGAGATATGGAATAGGAAGAGACCGTCTCTTAAACGAGTTAAGATATGGGGTTGTCCGGCCAATTTTGAAAAGAAAAATCCGGACAAGCTTGAGGTAAGGTCAGTTATGTGCAAGTTTGTAGGATATCCCAAACACTCACGAGGGTATATCTTCTACCACACCGAGGAACAAAAGGTGTTTTGTTTCTCGACATGCCACCTTTTTAGAAAAAGAATTTCTTCTGAAAGAAATTAGTGGAAATGAGGTAGAACTGGAAGAAGTTCCAGCAACGCAAACTATAACTGACGATTTGGTGGAATCGGAGGATTCAATAGTCCCCGACGAACCGCAGCCACTCCGTAGATCTACTAGGGTTCCTCATCCACCAGAGAGATACTACGGTTTTCTCTTAGACGGTGGGAGCGAGGATTACATCATGGAGATGATGACCCAACTATTTTCGAGCAGGCCATCATGAGTGGGGACTCTATGAAATGGCTGGATGCTATGCGATCTGAGATGGAATCCATGTACACCAACAAAGTGTTGACTTTGGAAGTTGCTCCTGAAGGGGTAAAACCCATTAGGAGCAAGAGGATCTTTGAGAAAGATAATTTGGTGTAGATGGAAAAGTTGAGACTTGTAGCAAAAGGTTTTCGTCAATGACCAGGTGTCTACTATGATGAAACCTTTTCTTCTGTCGCTATGCTTAAGTCCATCAGGATCCTACTTGCCGTTGCTGAATACCATAACTACGAAATCTGGCAAACTGCACATCAAAACCGCTCTTCTAAATGGTGATTTAGAAGAGAGCGTGTATATGACACTGCCAGAGGGCTTCGTAGACAGTGGGAGCAGAGGAAGCGTGTGCAAGCTGCTTGAATCCATCTATGGATTAAAGCAGGCATCGCGGAGATAGAACATCTGTTTTGATGAAACTGTCAAAGAGTTTGACTTCATCAAAAAGGTAGATGAACCATGTATATATAAGAAGCTTGTAGAGAGTATGGTTGTCTTCCTCGTAATGTACGTAGATGATATACCCTTGATAGGAAATGATATTTCGCTACACTCGGTCAAGCACCTCTTATCACACAAGTTCTCTATGAAAGATCTAACCGATGCCTCCTGCTTCCTGGGGATATAGATCTATAGAGATAGATCTAAATGGATTTGGGATTGTCCCGATCCAGGTACATAGACACCATACTAAAGGGGTTTAGTATGGAAGATTCTAAGCGTGGTAATATACCCGCTTGTTCAGGAATCACTCTCTCCAAAAAGATGTCTCTCAAGACTGATTTGGAGAGGGCTCGCATACAAGGGATACCCTATGCTTCGGCAGTCGGGTCAATCTATGCGATGTTATGTACCAGACCAGATGAAGCTTCCTTACTAGGTATAGTGAGTGGGTATCAATCAGATCCAGGGGAGAAACACTGGACAGCTATGAAGAACATTCTTAAGTACTTAAGAAGGACTAAAGAAATGTTCTTTGTGTATGGTAACGGTGAACTCCAGGTAGAGTCCTTTACCGATTTGAGCTTCCAGAGTGATAAGGACGGCTGATGGTCAGTCTCGGGTTTTGTCTATACCTTCAGTGGAGGGACGGTATGTTAGAAGGGTTCCAAGCTATATACCGTAGCAGACTCGTTGATAGAGGCTGATTACATCGCTACCAACGATGCTGCCAAAAAGGCTGTCTGGATGAATGGGTTCATAAGATGAACTTGGTTCCTACCATTGGGCATCCAATACCTGTGTTTTGTGATGAAAATAGAGCTGTGGCTTTGGCCTAGGAACCCCGGTCCCGTCAGCGATCCAGACATATTCTTAGACAGTATCACCTGATCAGGGAGATAGTTGATCTCCGGGAGATCGAGGCCAGGAGAGTTGAAACAGAGGATAACACAGCGGATCCACTCACCGGGGCCCTCCCCCAGATGCTATTCGAGAGACTTTTGGGACGTTGGGTATGAGATGTTAGTGTTTATGCCCTAGAGGCCATTACTGTATCATACTAGTTTGTATATTACTTAATGGAAGCTTGGGATATTCACAGTTGTATTGACAGTCTTGCTAAAAATGGTAGTATGCTACTTGGTTTGAGTCTACTTTAATATGTGCATATGTTTCTTTTAACGCATCGCTTATACATATTAGTAGAGCCCTTAGGATCTTTGCTTGATTACCAGCGTTGCGATGGCAGTCACACTAGTGGGGGCTGGGTAGTCTATAAGCAACATCCTATACAGGTCCCTGGTCGTAGGATTATCGAGACAGGGCATCGATACTCCGGAGTAGACTGGTGTATACGCTTCTCATCCCAGCATAGGGAGATGGTCTGTCCCACAGCCATCAGTACGTCGTACTGGAGATAGTATGCAGGTGCTCGTTAGGTTACGGGTACACCGGACAGGACTCGCCGGGAACTGCAGGTTGGTTTTATACCCATCGTCAGATAGAATTTCCCAGGTAACATGAGTACAGCTTAGTCCGTCGACTTGACACTGCTACTTCGCCTCGGGTGTGTTCCCACTGTAATTAGATTACTACCCTACCATGGCTCAAAGGAGTCGTGTAAACATGTAGTAGTTGGGTGCAGTCCCGAAGCACTTGGAGGCAGTGGCGGTTAGACAGAATTCGTCTCTCCCGGTATTGGGGGTTGATATCGCGCTGTGTATGGAGAGCCATTACGCAAAGTCCCTGGCCAGGGTAAGCGAGATTTACTGGTAGGTTCCAGTAGTTTCTCAAGGTGTAATGGACTTCACTCCGACACGACTTATACCGCTATTAGGGGTCTGACGTTTACCGTCCCCTAAGGCCCGATATGCGATAGTCCTAGACGAACAGACCGGACTGTACGGAGATTGTCACATCAGGCTCAGTTGGAGTTCGGATAGGTTTCCTCATCGTCCTTCTTATCGACATCTACCTGGGGACCATTATGTACAGCTAGTACCGCTTGCGGCCTGTGGTTAAACCCACTGCCAGCGTAGTGTCGAGTCTTTAGAGTCCCACACAGAGAGTTTCCCTGCACCGGGCAAAAGGTGTAGAGGCCGTATGGTTTTACGGCAGGTCCGCGATCACTTATGTACACTTATGCACGTATTATGATCGGGCAGATAATACTAGCGGGCTTTGGTTTAAGCCGGATTCTAGTATTATACAGATGGATTTATTCAGTCAAAGATTATTCGTGTTTTTCGGAAATACGGATGGCAGGGGCAGTCTCGTAATTTTTCGGGAAGCTTCTAGAAGAGGATGACTCATTTGTAATTATTTCTTTTGGATTAAACACAAATGAGGTGGAGGGATGAGGTGTAAGTTTTCATTAAATGCTTAATGACTCATGAGGTGATTCACCCTTAGTATTAAATGAACCTCACAAGATATTTCTAGATATTTGATCAAGAGATATTTGTATGCTTCATTATATTCTTTCATGAGTTATTATTCATATCATTATCACAAAAGCTTTCTCTCTCCTCAAGTCTTCATCTTCTTCCTCAAACCCTGAAAGCTCTCATGAGTTGGGAATCCTAGGGTTTAAGTGACTAAGTAATCCATCTAAATACTCTACACCCTCTAGGACTTCTAGATTAGCAAACTAGAAGCCGTAGTTATCTCAGATTTGAGATTAGAGCTCGGACTATAGACTCTCGGGTGAATTGTCTTTGACTCGAGGAGGCCGTTGAGGTGCTCATGTTCCATAGAGCCTACGAGGTGTGGAGGACAGCGATGAAGACCCGAAGGACAAGTAACGTGAGGTATAACTTTGAATCAGAGTAGTTAAACCTTTCGTAGTTTGCTAGTAATGGTTTAGACACGATCCGTGTGCTCAGGTCCGTGTTACGAAGCTTTGATAATTGTTTTTCATATATTCCGCCTCCCCGCAAGCTCGTGGGGTGCGTGACATGGACTTACAGTGGTTGTTAGTGTATATGACCTAGAGGCCATTAATATATCATACTAGTTTGTATATTACTTAATGGAAGCTTGGGATATTCACCTTGTATAGACAATCTTGCTCAATATAGTAGTATGCTACTTGGTTTGTTTCTACTTTAATGTGTACATGTGTTTATTTTAGTATATCACCTATACACATTAGTGGAGCCCTTAGGATCTTTGCTTGATTACCAGCGTTGTGATGGCAGTCACACTAGTGGGGGCTGGGTAATCCACAAGCACATCCTTATGCAGGTCCCTAGTCGTAGGACTATTGAGACAGGGTATCGATACTCCAGAGTAGACTAGCGTATGCGCTTCTCATCCCAGTGTGGGAGACGGTCTATCCTACAGCCGTCGGTACGTCGTACTTGAGATAGTATGCGGGTGCTCGTTAGGTTACGAGTACACTGGACAGGACTCGTTGGGAACTGTTGGTTGGTACTATACCTATCGTCAGTTATCAGTTCCCAGGTGACATGAGTACAGCTTAGTCCGCTGACTTGACACTGTCACTTCGCCTCGAGTGTGTTCCCACTGTACTTTGATTACTACCCTACCACGGCTCAAAGGAGTCGTGCAAACAGGTAGTAGTTGGGTGCAGTCCCGAAGCACTTGGAGGCAGTGACGGTTAGACAGGATTCGTATCTCCCGGTATTGGGGGTTGACATCGCGCTGTGTCTAGGAGAGCCATTACACAAGTAGTCCCTGGCCAGGGCAAGCGAGATATACTGGTAGGTTTCTAGTGTTATCTCAGGGTGTTCTGGGCTACACTTCGACACGACTTGTACCGCTATTAGGGGACTGACGTTTACCGCCCCCTATTCCCGCTATGCGATGTTATCAGATGAACAGACCGAACTGTATGGAGATTGTCACATTCAGGCTCAGTAGGAGTTCAGATGAGTTTCACCCCGTCCGTCTTCTTGTCGGCATCTACCTGGGGACCGTTACGCTTAGCTAGTGCCGCTTGCGGTCTGTGGTTAAACCCACTGCCAGCGTAGTGTCGAGTCTTTAGAGTCCCACACAGAAAGCTATTCGCTTTTAGGCAAAAGAGTAGAGGTCGCATGGTTTTGCGACAGGTCGCATGGTTTTGCGACAGGGTTCAGTCACATCCGTGCACTTGTGCACGTTTATTGTCCGGACAGTTAACACTAGCGGGCTTTGGTTTAAGCCAGATCCTAGTGTACGTTTTGGGATTGGTTTTATCTCGTTTGTATTCTTGTTCCTCGGAACGCGGATGCGGGTGTGTATGCACAGTTGACAGAGGCAGAGGATTCTCATTGGGGTTGTTGACTGTTGACTGTTGACTATTGACTTTTTGCTAAACCCTAATAAGAATATGAAATATGATTAACAATAATATTAATTAAGTATTATAGTGACATGGTTGTTGAGGGGTTGACTTTGTTGACTTGTTGACTTTGTTGACCGGTTGACTAGGTTGGACTAGTTGACCATCATCATGACAATGGCTATCATTTCATGGCAAAGACTTTTGCTTGCTTGTTTCTTTTTGCAAAATGAGTGCATGAAATGATATAGCCATTTTGACTTGAACCATCACATAATACTTGATTACTATTATTTGTTATGATGGTTTTGGATTATGAGAGCTTGGATGGCAAAAGACTTACTCATTCTCTCATTAGCGTTCTCTCTCTTGCTTGAGCTCTCCCTCTTGCTCTTCCTCTTGCTCTCTCTCTAGCTCAAGGCAACTCCCTCTCATGAGTTGAGAAACATTGCCTTAGAGATAAAAGAAAACCCAAATCACTTCTCTACTCATCCTAGTTCACAAGGTTTAGAAAACCAAGTGTTCTAGTTTCTTCAAGTTCGAAGAAGAAGCCAAAGGTAGAAGCTTTCAGGTGGATCCATCTTCGGCGCAAGGAGACGACGAGGTGAGGCCGATCCGTACACTGCAAAGAGTTGAAGACGAAGGAGTTCAAAAAAGGTATAGCCCCCTAACCGAGTAGGTAAAACTCCTAGTTAGGTTGTTAGGTAGCTGTTTAACAAAGATCCGTTTTTGAGTCCATGTTACCACCTCTTGAAAAATCGTTTTTCATCATTTCCGTAAGGCCGTAAGTACTGGGAGAGATAACGTGGACTTACAGTGGCATCAGAGCCTAGTTAAACACTATCTAACATGTTAGCAAAGTAACTAGAAATTCGATCGAAGAAAAAGTCCCGAAATACGCCCGGAACACAAACTTTCTGTCGATTTTTAAACTGCTGTAAAAAATTATTTGACATATACCAAAAATCGACTCAGGGTTTTTATAGTATACTGCAGAAAAACGATCCACAGAACCGACCAACTCACCGCGGTTCCGCGGCAAGAAAAGCTTCTTTCCGCGGATCCGCGGCCGAGTTGACTCGGCCATGGATCGGTTTCACTACAGTACACTTTATGGGGTATTTTGGGATTTTTGGAGTATGTTTTTTCAGCCCAGATTTTACAGAAAGCAAATTTTTTTTTGGGGCTTAAAAAACCGTATTTTGATCGAGTTTCTAAAGACTAAAACTAACGGGTTTATATCTTTGATGTGTTATATGTATTGAACGTCTACTAATCGCTATACGTCGATTAGTGGGGGTTATACATATCTGTGACCTGTAATGTTGATGGTATGTGTATATGAATTCATTGGATTGTCGCGGATGAATAGCCGGGGGGTTGTGAGATGAGAGTTTTTTCTTTTTCTTTCAATTCATGTAAATTTGTAATTGATGTAATATTATTTTTGGCCGCACAACCGGGGTGAGGTTATAGCCGTCATTGTATAATTTCTTTTACTTTTTTTGCTCCTAGGATAGACCCAAGGTGGGGTGCACAAACTACCGGGTATCTCGAAGTGCCGAGTGGCCTACTCACGTCGTTGAGGGAGGTTGCTCCGCTTCGGATATTTGGCGGGTAGTTTTCCGCACCCGTAGGGGTCTAGGGTGGGGTATTGGCTATTCATCGCGACCGTGTAATCCGCTTTTCGTTACAGGCTCGTACGAATTGCGGATTCCTAGTATATCCAATGTGTTCATCTGTGATCTGGAATGGCTATCATTGCAATATATCTATATATGATATTATTTAGGCGTTGCTTATGTTTTGCATCCGCGCTAGCCCAGCCCCCGCTCTGTCGTTAGTTAAGTAACCTAACGGGTAATGACGGGCCCCGTGGCGAATGCGGATGGCATAAACGTACGTCATATTTTAGTTGTTTTCTGCAATGGTAGGATTAATTGATGGGACGCATTAAAATTAATGCAAGAAAAATAAACCAAGTAAAATTCATTGGAACACTTTCAAAACCACTCGGTTTCTTTTCAAAAATAACTTTTAAACGTGGAGCTTAAGCCACTCCTTTTAAAAGCTATCTCGTTCCTTCGATTATATCAAGTTCACTACGTTCACGGTTTCGCCAAAACCATTCGTAGCCCTCCGTCGTTTCACATGAATAGTCAATAAGTATTCAAGCTATGTATGTTGGCCAAAGTCAAGACATAGTGATTGGTAGCTATTGGGTATTCATGTGCAGCATAGATAGATGTGTTGGTTTGGGACAGTCGTACTGCCATGTTGGCCAAAGTTAAGGGTAGGTACGGGTGGGTTCAAATTAACCTGGAGAATGACGGGTAGAACTTGACATGTGACTTATGATATTTTGGCCAAAGTCAAGGTCATAAGAGCATGGGGCAAAAATCCAAATCGGGAGTTTCAAAAGAACTGAAACTTGCTAGCGCTGCATACCATTTGGAGTGTGATGATTCTGGTAGGATTCCTTCAGTTTGTTACGCGATGATATTTGGATCCCGATCCTACTGTGAGTATATGCTACTCCTCGGGAAATTTCTCACTTAACGATCAATGCTATAAACCAAGTAGGTGTCTAGAAAGGTGTCAGCGGGGCTACGCCCCCAGGGAAAAGAGGTTATTTAATTAAGGAACTTCGCGAAAGCGTTGGAAAACCTCCCTCGAAGTACCGACACCAGCCTGGCCGAACGGTTAAGCAAGTATTGTACGGTGAGATTGATCCTGACTAATTCTTCCTTTTTGGTTTGAGGAGGGATTCGAGAGACAGTGGGAGCCATCCTGTTTAGACAAATTAAAAACCACTCTAAACTTGCAAGAGCATCATGCTAAAGTGTTTCTTCTCTCTCCCCTAATTGCAGCGACCAAACATCATGACTGGACTTAAGTTACTACAAGATAAAAACATACTGATATGGCCAAACTACAAAGATTGGATCAGGAATGTCAAAATGGCAATCACTTATGACAAGTTGGGGTATCTCCTTACCACCAAAGCTCCCCCTGTCCCAGGTCCCAAAACCAGCGTCGCGGATAGGGAAATCCATAAGACCTGGGAAATCGATTGCGCGAAGGCCAAGTGCCTCGTGCTTGCCTCTATGGACAATGAACATCAGAGGAGGCACGAGAATATGGACCTCGAATCCATATTTCTCCATACAAAAGAACTGTATGGAGAGCAATCTCGTATCGCAAGATACGAAGTGTCGAAAAAGCTGTTTTCGGCAAGGTTGGCCGTCAGATCATCGGTAGCGGAACACGTGCTTAAGATGATTGGCTTCATTGAGGAGCTCGCGGATCTTGGGACCACGTTAGAGAAAGAGCTCTACACGGACTTGATTCTCCAGTCCCTTCCTTCCACTTACGCCCAGTTTATCCTGAACTTCAACTTGCAAGAAAAAGAAGTTGAACTTTCAGAACTCCTCAACATGCTGAGGAGTACAGAGGGCACCCTACAGAAAGGTAGGGAAACATCCACTTTGTTTGTAGGAGGATCTTCCTCTTCTAGGTCCAAGGCGAAAGCCAAGGGAAAGAAGAAGAAAACCCCCGCCAAACCAAGGGGCGGTGTTAGTAAGGTGGATACGAAGGGAAAGACAAAGGCAACAAAGGTAGCGGGAAAGCTTGTAGGAAAGAAAGAATGCTTTTACTGTCATAAGAGTGGACACTAGAAGAAAGATTGCAGGGCTTGGAAAGCCAGAACACAGGATCTGAAGCAGGTTGCGGCTTCAGCTTCAGCTGTGTATGTTATTGAAAACTGTCTATCAATAAACTCTACGTCCTGGGTATTGGATACCGGATCAGGATCTCATATCTGTAATTCTTTGCAGGCGTTGAGAAAGCGTAGGTTTTTGAAAGCAGGTAACATGACCCTCAAAGTTGCAAACGGAGCTAGCATGGTTGCTGAGGCCGTGGGGGACTATCACCTGGGAATGTCAGATGGACATGTTTTGGTTTTACGTAATTGCTTTTTTGTACCCAACGCAACTTGTAATATCATTTCTGTATCTTTGATTTCTAAAGAAGGTTATGAATTTGCGTTTGTAAGTAATGTTGTAAACATTCACCTTAATCAAGTTCTGATTGGGTCAGGTACATTAAGCAATGGTATATACGTATTAAACCAACCACAGATTTTCAATGTCCAGAATACACACAAAAGAAAGTCTCCAGAAATAAATCAGACTTTCTTATGGCATTGTAGACTGGGTCACATCAATGAGAGAAGGTTGACGAATTTACATACAGAAGGATATTTGGATCCGTTCGAATATCAATCATATGCAACTTGTCAATCCTGTCTCAAAGGAAAGATGACAAAGACTCCTTTCACTGGACACGGAGTGAGAGCGAGCGAGCTCTTGGGACTCGTACACAGCGACGTGTGCGATCCAATGTCTACGCATGCACGAAGCGGTTATTCATACTTCATTAATTTTACGGATGACTTTTCAAGGTACGGTTATGTCTTCTTAATGAAACATAAATCCGAAACCTTTGGAAAATTCCAGGAATATAAGAATGAAGTAGAAAAACAAACATGCAAAAGTATCAAAACACTGAGATCTGATCGAGGTGGTGAATACTTAAGTGCCGAGTTCCTGGATTATTTAAAAGTGAATGGAATTCTCTCTCAGCTTACTCCTCCATACACCCCGCAACATAACGGTGTATCGGAGAGACGGAACCGCACCCTATTGGATATGGTACGGTCCATGATGAGTAACGCTGAGTTACCGCGATCATTCTGGGGATATGCACTAGAATCAGCTGCATACCTTTTGAACCGAGTTCCAACTAAGACGGTGCCTACTACACCATATCAGATGTGGTGTGGGAAGAGACCCTATCTTAATCACATTAAGACATAGGGAAGTCCAGCTTTTGTCAAAAAGCAGCATGCAGACAAGCTCAAGGCACGCTCAGTACAGTGCAAGTTTGTGGGATATCCAAAGAACTCCAAGGGATATTTCTTCTATTGCGAAGAGGAACAAAAGGTTTTTGTTTCTCGGCATGCCCACTTCTTGGAAACTCGGTTTTTGGAGAATCAGATAAGTGGGAGCGCAATAGAACTGGAAGAAATTCCAGAACCACGAGCTATTACTGAAAGCTTAGTAGAACCAGAGGGTTCAAAAGATCATGACATTCCTGCACCGCTCCGCAGGAGTAGTAGGCAGTCTCATCCGCCCGAGAGATACTACGGTTTTCTCATAGACGGGGATAGAGAGGATTGCATCATTGATAGTGATGAGCCGACTAGCTTCCAGCAGGCCATTCAGAGCGTTGACTCGGTAAAATGGCTGGATGTAATGCGGACCGAAATGGAGTCCATGTACACCAACAAAGTATGGACGTTGGACGTTGCTCCAGATGGGGTAAAACCTGTAGGATGCAAGTGGATCTTCAAAAGGAAGATTGGTGTAGATGGACAGGTTGAGAGCTATAAAGCTAGACTGGTTGCAAAGGGTTTCCGTCAAAGACCTGGTTTGGACTATGACGAGACCTTTTCTCCAGTAGCTATGCTGAAATCCATTCGGATCCTTCTTGCCATTGCTGCCTTCCACGATTATGAGATTTGGCAGATGGACGTAAAGACCGCTTTTCTATATGGAAATTTAGAGGAGTGTGTTTATATGGACCAGCCAGAGGGTTTCATTCAGAGTGGGAGCAGCGGAAAGGTGTGCAAGTTGCTTAAGTCCATCTACGGACTAAAGCAGGCATCACGGAGTTGGAACATCTGTTTTGATGAGAAGGTCAAAGAATTTGGCTTTATCAAAAATCCAGATGAACCATGCATCTATAGTAGATTTGTAGCGAGAACTGTAGTATTCCTCGTTTTATACGTGGATGACATTCTCTTAATAGGAAATGACATTCCTATGCTACAATCTGTCAAAGGGTTCTTGTCACACAGGTTCTCCATGAAAGACCTGAGTGATGCCTCATACATTCTGGGGATCCGGATCTATCGTGATAGATCCAAGAGGATACTGGGACTCTCACAGTCCAGGTACATCGATACCATACTGAAAAGATTCAGTATGGAAGATTCCAAGCGCGGTAATCTACCGGCTTGTCACAGGATCACCCTTTCCAAAGAGATGTCTCCCAAGACTGATTTGGAAAGGGATCGCATGTCTATTATACCCTACGCTTCTGCGGTAGGCTCTATAATGTATGCGATGTTGTGTACCAGACCAGATGTAGCTTATGCACTGAGTGTGGTAAGCCGGTATCAGTCAAACCCTGGGGAGAAACACTGGATAGCAGTAAAGAACATTCTCAAGTATCTGAGAAGGACTAAGGAGATGTTCTTGGTGTATGGCGGAAAAGACCTCCAGATCGAGGCCTTTGCTGACTCCAGCTTCCAGAGTGACAAGGATGATTCCAAGTCCATGTCGGGTTATGTCTTTACCCTCAATGGAGGGGCGGTGTGTTGGAAGAGTTCCAAACAGGAAACCGTTGCTGACTCGACGATGGAAGCGGAATATATCGTTGCTGCAGATGCCGCAAAAGAAGCCGTCTGGATAAGGAAGTTCTTAACGGAACTTCAGGTGGTTCCATCCATTGTTGATCCAATACCGCTGTATTGCGAAAACAACGGGGATATAGCTTTAGCGAAGGAACCCAGGTCCCATCAGAAGTCCAGACACATCTTGAGACGGTATCACCTGATCAGGGAGATCGTGGGTCGCCAGGAGATCGAGGTTCGGAAAGTTTCTACGGAAGATAACACTGCTGATCCACTCACAAAGGCCTTACCCCAGACTCAGTTCGAGCGGCTGATCGAGATGATAGGTCTTCGATACGCCAGTACATGGCCTTAGTGCAAGTGGGAGATTGTTAGTGTATATGCCCCAGAGGCCATTACTGTATCATACTAGTTTGTATATTACTTAATAGAAACTTGGGATATTCACCTTGTATAGACAATCTTGCTCAATATAGTAGTATGCTACTTGGTTTGTTTCTACTTTAATGTGTACATGTGTTTATTTTAGTATATCACCTATACACATTAGTGGAGCCCTTAGGATCTTTGCTTGATTACCAGCGTTGTGATGGCAGTCACACTAGTGGGGGCTGGGTAATCCACAAGAACATCCTTATGCAGGTCCCTAGTCGTAGGACTATCGAGACAGGTCATCGATACTCCGGAGTAGACTAGCGTATGCGCTTCTCATCCCAGTGTGGGAGACGGTCTGTCCCACAGCCGTCGGTACGTCGTACTTGAGATAGTATGCAGGTGCTCGTTAGGTTACGAGTACACTGGACAGGACTCGTTGGGAACTGTTGGTTGGTACTATGCCTATTGTCAGTTATCAGTTCCCAGGTGACATGAGTACAGCTTAGTCCGCTGACTTGACACTGTCACTTCGTCTTGAGTGTGTTCCCACTGTACTTTGATTACTACCCTACCACGGCTCAAAGGAGTCGTGCAAACAGGTAGTAGTTGGGTGCAGTCCCGAAGCACTTGGAGGCAGTGACGGTCAGACAGGATTCGTCTCTCCCGGTATTGGGGGTTGACATCGCGCTGTGTCTAGTAGAGCCATTACACAAGTAGTCCCTGGCCAGGGCAAGCGAGATATACTGGTAGGTTTCAAGTGTTATCTCAGGGTGTTCTGGGCTACACTCCGACACGACTTGTACCTCTATTAGGGGACTCACGTTTACCGCCCCCTAGGCCCGCCATGCGATGTTATCAGACGAACAGACCGGACTGTATGGAGATTGTCACATTCAGGCTCAGTAGGAGTTCAGATGGGTTTCACCTCGTCCGTCTTCTTGTCGGCATCTACCTGGGGACCGTTACGCACAGCTAGTGCCGCTTGCGGTCTGTGGTTAAACCCACTGCCAGCGTAGTGTCGAGTCTTTAGAGTCCCACACAGAAAGCTATTCGCCTTTAGGCAAAAGAGTAGAGGTCGCATGGTTTTGCGACAGGGTTCGGTCACATCCGTGCACTTGTGCACGTTTAGTGTCCGGACAGTTAACACTAGCGGGCTTTGGTTTAAGCCAGATCATAGTGTACGTTTTGCGATTGGTTTTATCTCGTTTGTATTCGTGTTCCTCGGAACGCGGATGCGGGTGTGTATGCACAGTTGACAGAGAGACAGAGGCATAGGATTCTCATTGGGGTTGTTGACTATTGACTGTTGACTGTTGACTTTTGACTTTTTGCTAAACCCTAATGAGAATATGAAATATGATTAACAATAATATTAATTAAGTATTATAATGACATGGTTGTTGAGGGGTTGACTTTGTTGACTTGTTGACTTTGTTGACCGGTTGACTAGTTTGGACTAGTTGACCATTATCATGACAATGGCTATCATTTAATGGCAAAGACTTTTGCTTGCTTGTTTCTTTTTGCAAAATGAGTGCATGAAATGATATAGCCATTTTGACTTGAACCATCACATAATACTTGATTACTATTATTTGTTATGATGGTTTTGGATTATGAGAGCTTAGATGGCAAAAGACTTACTCATTCTCTCATTTGCTTTCTCTCTCTTGCTTGAGCTCTCCCTCTTGCTCTTCCTCTTTCTCTCTCTCTAGCTCAAGGCAACTCCCTCTCATGAGTTGAGAAACATTGCCTTAGAGATAAAAGAAAACCCAAATCACTTCTCTACTCATCCTAGTTCACAAGGTTTAGCAAACCATGTGTTCTAGTTTCTTCAAGTTCGAAGAAGAAGCCAAAGGTAGAAGCTTTCAGGTGGATCCATCTTCGGCGCAAGGAGACGACGAGGTGAGGCCGATCCGTACACCGCAAAGAGTTGAAGACGAAGGAGTTCAAGAAAGGTATAGCCCCCTAACCGAGTAGGTAAAACTCCTAGTTAGGTTGTTAGGTAGTTGTTTAACAAAGATCCGTTTTTGAGTCCATATTACCACCTCTTGAAAATCGTTTTTCATCATTTCCGCAAGCCCGTAAGTACCGAGAGAGATAACGTGGACTTACAGTGGTATCAGAGCCTACTAAACCTTTACTAGCTTGTTAGCAACTAATTAGAACTTCGATCGTCGGAAAAACACGAAAACTTAACCCCGAACCCCTCAAGTTTCTGTCAATTTTAAACGTGTCGAAAAAATTATTTGATAGGTATGAAAATTCACAGCAGGGAATTCTAAGAATACTGGTGAAATACGAGATCCCAACTCTGTTAGAACGCCGTGGAAACACGGCGGATTAGTGCAATCCGCCGCGGATCCGCGGCCGAGTCTACTCTGAGTTGACTCGTATTTACACAGTAACTCTTAGTTTTGGGTGTTCTGTTTTTCTGTATATTTTGTTTCTGCCCAGGTTATTTCAGTGCTGGCTTGCATTTGGGGTAGAGACGGAAAAAGGTTGTCGATCGAAATTCTAAGTTATTTGCTAATCAAGTTTTATCTATGATGTTTAATGTGTTCGTAAACCTTCCCTAATTGCTAGTATGTCGGTTAGCAGGGGGTTGCACATTTCTGTAATAGTTTTTACTGGTTTGTGTATATGAACTTCATTGGATCGTTGTGATGATTAGCCGAGGTTTGAGATGAGTTTTTATATTCTTTCATTCGATGTAAATTGTAATATGATGTAATATTCTTTTGCGGGGCACATCCGGGCTGAGGTTGTTGCCACCATTGTATTATTTCATTTACTGTTTTATGCTCCTAGGATAGACCCAAGGTGGGGTGCACAAACTACCGGGTACTTTGAAGTGTTTAGTGGCCTACTCACGTTGTTGAGGGAGACCGCTTCACTTCGGGTACTTGGCGGGTAGTTTGCCGTACCCGTAGGGGTCTAGTGTGGGGTAATGGCTATTCATCACAACTGTGTAATCCGTCTTTCGTTGCAGGCTCAAAGGAAACGCGGATTGCTTGTATATCCAATAATGTTCATCTGTGATCTGGAATGCCTATTATTGCGTCTTACGAATGTACAATATCTATATATGATATCTAGTAGGCGTCGCGCTAGCCCAGCCCCCGCTCTGTCGTTAGTTAAGTAACCTAACGGGTGAATGACGGAACCCAGTGGCGAATGCGGATGGTATAAGAGGACTTTGTATTTTCGTTGTTTTCTGCAATGATAGGTTAATTGATGGGACGCATTATATTAATACAAAGAAAATAAACTAAAGTTGAATCGTTGGAACAAATTTAAAAGAAACCACTCGGTTATTTTAAAAGAGCATGAGATACTACAACAGCCGGCTTTAGTACAACTGGGAGATTGTTAGGAATATGTATACCTTAAAGGCCATTATTGTTAATATAGTGGATGTTTGGACATATATATAGAGGACTTTCTTGCTCGACATGAAGTATGCTATCTGATTACTTTTATCTTAACATATAGACTAGTATTTTTATACTGTATGTCTCTTACATGTTGACAAAGCCCTTAGGATATGTACTTAACTATCAAGATTATGATGAGATCATACTAGTGGGGCCAGGGTGGTCCAAAAGTACATCATTTAACTGTTCCTAGTCAAGGGAATATCGAGACTAGGGCATCGATATTCCAGAGTAGACTAGTGTGTACATTTCTTGTCCCTTGGAGGGCGATGGTTGATCCGACAACCATTGGTGTGTGGCATCAAAGATTGTACACATGTGTTAATTGGAGAATGGGTATACCGAACGAACTCGCCGAGGACTCCTAGTTGGTATTATACAGTCCTCTGGTGACACTGTTACAGGTTAGTCTGTAGACCCAAGATCGTCATAGAGTCTTATGTGGCTCCCACTGTGCTTTGATTTCCTCCCTACCACGCTAAAGAGGAATTGTGCAAACAGGTGGATTTTGGGTACAGTCCCGAGTCACATGGAGGCAATGAGCGATATGAGGGGTTTCGTCTCTCCCGGTATTTGGGGTTGATGTTGCGCTATGATCGATTGGCTATAACTAGAAGTCCCTGGCCAGGGATGCTGCTGAGATTTACTGATAAGAGTTATCAGTAGTTTCTTGAACCGTTATAGACCAGACATCGGCATGACTTATCATGTTACTGGGGTCTGACATTTACCACCCCTAGACATGATATGCAACATATCAGACGAAAAGACCGGACTGTACGGTAGTGTTACTGATAGGCTTCATGGAGAGTACGGACAAGCTTTCTTGCTGATCTTCATATCGCTCAATACCCGGGTAGCCGTTACGTCCAGCTAGTACTGCTGACGGCTTGTGGGTGACTGATATGATCATCACCTACTGCCGGCGTATTGACGAGTCTTTAGAGTCCCACACAAAAGTTCCCTGGTTCAAGAGAAACGAAGTAGGACACATATGTGATATGTATGTGGGCCTGATTAAATACGTGTATTTGATACCGTATTGTAATCTGGAAGTTATCTATTATCGAGTTAGGTTATATGTGATATAAACAGATTATCGAATCAAGTGTTGATTTGATAATGTGATACACAGATAAATGATATTAGTCGGTTATATGTGATATAACCGGATTATTAAATCAAGTGTTGATTTTATAATGTGATATATATTATATGTGATACAATTATATCTTAACTAATTAGCTCACTAATTATTCTTCATAATATCATATATTAATATATATATATATATATATATATATATATATATATATATATATATATATATATATATATATAATGAAGCATGGCTTGAATTTATATTTTTGAGAAAAATAGAAATGAGGTGGAAAATGAGAGCATGGTTTCAAAATATGTCATTTTCTTTTCTTTATTCATCTTAATTCACTATTCAAGTATGGTTGCAATTTTATATTGCTACTTTTCATGCTTTAATGAGTAGGGGTCAAAAGGTTGCCATTCATTCACTTGATTCATTCCAACACTTAGCCATTTTTGCAAGGGTTGCTCTCATGCTCTCTTCTTCTTCCTCCTCTTCACCATTGTTCAAGTTTCAACCCTTACATGTGATGTGAATCATGAAGCTTGATCACATACTAGTGAGCAAACCAAATCCCCTACTTCACCATCTTACACTTGATTAGCGATCAAGTGTAGCGTGTTTCCTACACTAAAGGAGTTTAGTGTAGAGGTAACTTGAGTTGGAGGGACTTCATGTGGATTATCTTTGGCATGAAAGTCTTCGGAGGAAGCTCGTCCAAACTCTCAAGTGGAGCCTAGTAGAGTCGCAGGACTACTACACGGAGCATATGAAGTGAAGGACTCGATCTACGAAGGTATAGCCATTTTCACTTCTTATAGTTTACTTTGATATCAAACTAAAACCCTAATAATCTAGTTAACGATCTAGGTTAGTGTTAGTTAGCAACCCCAAATTTTTTTTAAATGGCATGCTTGATGCTTGTAAAACCTAGTGGGGGTGCTAGCGTACACTTTTACTGAGTATGAGACATTGCATCTTGTTAGAGTTGATTGCGGACTACGATCTTGATCTGCAGTATTACCCGGGGAATGTGAATGTCGTTCCTGATGCTCTCAGTCACAGGCCATCATTTATATTGTTAACTTGTTAGAAGGGGATCCTCGATGATTTTCAGAGACTCAAGCTGGAGGTAGTTACACCAGGTACTACAGGACAGCTTTGACAGTTACAGGTGCAGTCATCGCTTTTGGATCGCATTAAAGCTGCACAGGCTAGAGATTCTCTGTTGTAGAAGTTCAGGGGACTGGTTGAAGCTGGATTGAGGACCGATTTTCTGATTCACGAAGATAGTTTTTTGAGATTCGGTAGTCGATTATGCGTGCCAAAAGGGGATATTTGAGATGAATTTCTAGCAGAGGCACACATTTCAGCTTATTCGGTGCACACAGGAGGCACCAAGATGTACAGGGATCTGATGCAGCACTTCTGTTAGAACGGAAAGAAGAGAGAGATCGTCTGATTTGTATCCAAGTGTCTGGTGTGCCGGCAAGTGAAAGCCGAGTATCAGAGAGTAGATGGGTTGTTGCATCTGCTTCCAATACATAATTGGAAATGGGAGTACATTACCATGGATTGTGTGATGGCACTACCACGGATTCCAAGGGGGGACAACGCCATATGGGTTATTGTCGATCGCCTGATGAAGGTGGCACATTTCATACCTTTCTGAGTGGGACAATCGACTGAGTCTCTTGTAAAGAGGAATATGCAGGAGATAGTGAGGCTGCATGGAGTACCCATCAGCATCGTATCTGATCAAGACACCAGGTTCATTTCCCATTTCTAGAAGAGCCTGTAGGAAAGTTTGGGCACGCGTCTCAAGTTCAACACAGCTTATCATCCGTAGACGGACGACCAATCTGAGCGTACTATCCAGATGCTCGAGAATATATTGAGGTCATGTATGCTGGATTTTCAGGGTTCTTGGGAGGATCACCTTCATCTGGTGGAGTTTTCATATAACAACAGCTTCCAAGCCAGCATCCAGATGACCCCGTTCGAGGCTCTTTATGGACGGAAGTGTTGTTCCCTTTTATGTTGGGATGATGTTGGTGAGTGAAGATTGCTGGGCCCCGAGATTATAGTTCAGACATTGAGCAAGGTTCAGATGATCAGGCAGCGCATCAAGGCTGCTTAGGACCGACAGAAGAGTTGGGAAGATGCCAGTAGAAGGTCATTGGAGTTTGGAGTTGGTGATCGCGTATTTCTGAAGATATCATCTACTCGGAGAGTGATTAGGTTTGGTAGTCGAAGGAAGCTCGGTCCCCGATTCATCGGGCCTTTCGAGGTGCTTGAGCGAGTAGGATAGGTGGCTTATCGACTTGCCTAAACTCTATCATTGGCTGGTGTGCACAATACTTTCCATATATCTCGGTTGTGACGCTATGTTCGAGGCGACAACCATATATTGGACTATTCGTAGCTAACTTCGGGTGCCGATCTGTCTTATTAGGAGCAGCCTACTGTTCATATCAGAATATTGCATTATTATATCGCCCATTCTTAATCATATTACAAATAAATAGGTGCTTTTGATCCATGTCTGCTAAATAGTTGCAGGTTACAGGTTCTCAGAACGATACAGTGAAACTTATGAAAAGACGCTACAAATGTGAGACTGCGACCAACAATGGATGAATCCATATGATGCCGCCTACCAATTTAAGGAACAAACGAAGATAAATAGATAGTTCAATGCACAAAGTACAAGGGAAGCACAGGATTAAAGACTTCAACGCGAAGCTCACGGCAAAAAGTCCACAACATTCTGCACTGTGGAAATCTGGAAGAAAGTAGAAAAGATTCTGAGAAACCAAGTGAAGAAAACAGAAGGAAATAGCAACATGAAGCAGCCCTGAGAAGTTGGACTCAAGACCCCACTATATGGTCGCGAAACCGCGGCCAAATAGGTGCACGTGTCGGTGGGTGTCGGTGCTTTGATCCGGCTTTCTTAGGGTAGTTCTGTAAATTCAAATGTGGATCAGATGTAAAACCTAGGGTTTCTCCTATCTATAAATAGGAAAGCCGAAAACCTAATTAGGCATGCCTCTTTTTATTTTCTAGATTAAAATTTTATTTCCTTGTAATCGTTGAAGAGGTCATCAATAAAGTAAGGTATTTTTATTTTCTATCTTGCATTCTTTTGTTTATCTGAATTTAATTCCTGCATTTTTTTATCTGTCTTTCTTTATCTGAAATTTAATTTTCTAATATAAAAATTATAAAAATGAATTTTATCGTTAACTTCCTAATGAGTGAGTAATTTCTCACTTGTTAGGGTTAGGATAGGGAAGGTTTGAGAGAAGGAAATCTCTCTCTCTCCTTTCCTTGCCCTTATAATTTTAATCAATACGGACTCTATTTACATTAACCACACATCGCTCACTACGGCACCCTATCCTACAAGATAGCGGTGATTCCCTAGTTAGACCGGTTGTGGTTGATTTAAATAGGGGTTAGGGCTAAGAGTTAAGAAAGGAAGGACAATGACCAAAAAGAAGAAATTACATTTCTTCCTAGTCGTGCTAATCCCCTTTGTTGACTATTACCCTAACACCTATATTCTTAACTAGGGTAAGGAAAGCAGTGAATAGAATCCTTATTCCAAACTAATCTAATCCTAATCCTATCAAGCCTTTAAATCAATTGAATCTCATTCTTAGATTTTAAAACAAAACCTACCAAAAATAGGGCTTAACTCGTTAGAACATAAAGAAAGAACACAATTTTCCTGTGGACCGACCCGTACTCAACCGGCTAGGTACCAAGCGACACCGTCTTGATTGCGGTATTTTCTTAAATTTAAACAGCACACAAAACAACCTTCAATCACCTACCACCATTCTCGATCGCAAGGAGAAGGTGTTGAAGAATAAGGTCATTCTCCTGGTTCGAGTTTCTTGGGATAGTCGTTCTCTAGGGGAGTCTACTTGGGAACGTGAGGAGGATATCCGTTCGTGTTTTTCACATCTTTTTGAGTAGCGTTTGTTGTCGTCCTTGTGTTTTCATTTCTTAAATTTTGAGAACGAAATTTTTGTCAGGGGGATATGATGTAAATCTCTTGTTCCTTGTCATTATTTTCGTATTTTTTAAATGAATATTTTCTTAATTTTTTCCTATTTTTCTATTTCTTTTTTAACCTAACTCTAAATTAAACCATATTCCCTAACCTAAACCCACACTAGCCCGGCCCACAAACACCTGAACCGACCCGGTTCCCTCTCTTTCTCTTTTTCCCACTCTCCTCCTTTTTCTTCTCTCACACCCCACGAACCCAACGGCTCTCCACGGGACCCGCTCCCTCAACGGCTACAACAACCTCGTCTACTCACGAACGATCTTCCCGAGATCCCCTCAACATTCCTATCATCTCTCAACGTCTCTTTTCCTCTCTCTATCTCTCTCTCTCTCTTTTCATTATTCACCTTCTCTCAAAATTTCCTCTCTCTAGCCTAACTCGAGCTCCCCTCTGCACTTGTCGCCGACGATCAACCACACCAGCAACCTCCTTCCTCCTCTGCAAACACCCACTCCTCCACCACCTCCTTCCTTTCTCAAAACGCCATCATCGACCACTCGGCCACCGCTGCTGCTGCCACCGTCGCCACTTATGCCTCACCCCCTTCTTCTCCTTGCAACAACAGCCCCTCCTCTTGAAGCCACCTCATCGTTGCCCAAGCTTCGTTCAAGCCCTAGCCATCTCCACTGTTGCTGTTGCTTGTGTTTCCGTTGCTCGTCGTGCTCATTCCATTGGCATGCCAAGCCGTTGCTGCTGTTGTTCATCGTCGTCGTGCGTGCGATCGCCATGTCGTTGTCGTCATAAGGCAAGTGGAACCCCTAAATCATGCTACTATAGTTTATAAGTTAAATAATATTGTTAGATAATTAGATGTATATGTGTGTATATGTGCGTAGATATATACAGCGTTAAGTATAATTGAATACTTATATATTGAGTCATCTAGTTAATTGTATTAAATTGAACCCATCTCGGGGCTATTAATCGTATGAATGTTAGTTTAGAATTTTACACTAATTAATTGTTTTCGACCGACACTCGTATACACATGTCAAGAGTTTGATGCAAAACCCTAAACCAAAACTAATAAAAAAATGGCAGAATTTATGACCCATAAATTTCTTTAATGATAATGAATAACATGTAAGAGTTTGAGAGAAAAATATTGACTTTATCATTATGAAATGATACCTCCATTTAGTTACGTCAAATCTAAAATTTTACCGCGTATGCCACCTTATTAAAATTATTGTAAATTAAATACAAAACAAAACGTGATGTTCTAGGGCTCTTATCGAAGCCGACTATATAACCTAGAACCCTATGTAAATTGTTATTTAATATGACCTCAATACGATAGCGAAAACTTGAGAGAAATACGGCTCTGTACTGCAGTCCAGTGCAGTGTTTTCTGATGACGCCTGATTTTAAATGCATGTACATTCCTTTATAAATCTGAAAATACATGGAGTCCAATATCGTTGCGTAGATAATTAAGTTAGCTAACAAATGCTGTTGGTTTCATTTAATTTAAGTACATTTTGCTATTTTAAAAGTATTTTAGATCATTGACACGTTCTGCAGTTTTCTGCAGTGACAGTTTAAACACACTGACTTTAAACTGAAAATATCTCCCCGCATAAAGTGGATATTATTGATTCATCTATTGCATTGGAAACGTAACTGATAAGGCTAGATTTGATTCAACTTTAGCGCTCCTGATTCTAATAATAAACTATAGAAAACTACTCCTAAAATTAAATTTCCAGTTCTAAAACTGGAATTCCAGCAGCTTACACCCATTCTCAAATGAACATAACTCCTTAATCGGAAAACCTATTGATATGAAACCAATTTAATACTTAGATAATAAAGTATACTTAATACGCCTTTTATATTGTTTTGCTCAATTCTGCACGTGTGATTTATAGTAAATTTTATAGGTTATATGATACTGGCTGCCCATAATTTAGTAAACATTTACTTAACGCATTTTTACCACATCTTGTGATTGCTTTACACCCTTTGCTTAGTGATCGTTTATATTGAAATCCTAGCTACTGATTGCATTGTCGATTGAAAAGTGTTAGTGACTAGGTTGTGACAAGTACGATAGTGAAATAGTGATTGAAAGTGGTATTTATAAGCGAAAGAATCTAACTTAAAGTGAAAGCGATACGTACTTGTTCGCAACCTATCTAATACCTGAACACATACTATAACCTGGGGAAAATTGGGAAATTGAGGTGGAATTGAACTTGTGTTTAGAAAAGTTTAGAGAATTAGAGGATGATCATTCGATATCAGTGATATATATATTAGGTCGAGGGCCTAACGGCACGGCTGCAGGGTTATGTCCGAAGCAACAGTGGACCGTAGTCTCGCACATGCATGAGACCCTTGTTAGACACAAGCATCATTTTCCAACGATCGATTTCAATTGACCTAGAGACTGATTAGTAGTGACATACATATTGCATGGATTGTTGACATGATACATATACCATATTGTTCATATATACTTGATATTTCATAATCTAATGTTACTAGTTTATGCTGTTTTTTTCTTCTTATCATTGCAAATAATATATATATTTCTATATGTGTTGTCCTGACGACCTGAGTGTGCATGCTTAGAGGACGTAGTAGACTCAGCTCAGAAGCAGGACATGTCCTTCAAGATCGCGGAAATTTAGACCGCGGCGCCAGCATTATCGCCTTCTGCTTGCAATAAAGATATTGTTATTTGTTTGAGTTAGTTGCTTATTTCATTCGAATAATTGTAACCTTGAACTCTGATGGTTAAATGTAAAAAAGTTATGAATTGTGACTCTCTTTATTTTGTGTTGTGATATTGATTACCATGTAATACTAGAATCCGAAATGTGACTATAGCGGGATCATTTCCTGACCATAGGAGCATGGCTGGCCTAGTCACCCTTGTATTCCATATTTTGGGAAGTGGGGCATGAAAATAAGTATAGCAAATCAATAGCTCAAGATCAAACTTTTAAAAAGTGAGGTAATGCATCCCAATTTTGAGTAATTGGTTCACTACCAAAATCCTTAGCATAAAAAACTTGGATATCCTGGCTGAAGTGTCGGAGATCACATCCTGAAGAACAATCTTTGTAGGCATACTATTAAGATCTAAAAATTCTATAGTTCTGTTCTTTCCAAACATATCAAACAATATTTTTAAACATGAACGATGTTGACCATCAAAAAGAGTTGTGAAAAGCTGAATTATCTATCTTTATACTCCTTAAAGTAAATTTGTTTTTTTTTGTTTTTTGTTATGCAAAATCTTTTTCGTCATACAAAATCCAGATCCCCTCCTTATACAATCAAATAAAGTAATAACAAATAAATAATAAGAAATATGATTTTTTATAACAAAATTATATCTTTTTGGTAATCAAATAAAGTAATAACAAATTAAATAATAAGGATTAGGATTTTTGATAACAAAATTAAATCAAAGCCTAAATTGTAACTAATTTAAAATCACCAATAAATTTATTCTATAAATCTTATATTATAATTAATTTAGATTATATATAGAAAAAATAATAATAATAATTAAAATTACCAACTAAAGCTCCCTTACAATCAAATCTTACAATCAAATCATGGATCACAAAATTAAATTTATTCTATAAATCCTAAATTGTAATTAATTTGGAAAATTTCTAGAAAAAAGCATAATAGATATTAAATTGCTAACTAAATTTATTCTATTATCAAAAAATTATGTGATTTTTTTCATCTGCACTCTGTCAATTTTGTTACAATTTCAACAAAATCAAAATCAAAATCAAAATCAAAATCTAAAACAATCTTAACAAAATTAAAATCATTATCTTACTTTAATAAATAGGAGATGGGGAGGAGATAAATCTCAAAGGGCTGCATTGTGAATGGGTGTATCATGAAGAATAATAGTGACTGTAGGCCTTCGATCCACTGTGTGAGAGTATCTTTATTTTGATATTATTATTTTTTATTGTTATTTTTTGTTCAATTTCTACTTGTTGTTGATACGTAGCATTAAGGGATTTTGATTGAATAGGAGTTTTGGCTTGCAGGATTCTCTCTCCTCATTTACATCCAGAATCAAAGTTGAAGTTTCTTAACCAATTTGGAATTGAGGATACTTGGATCTTATTAATTATTTTTGTTATTTTCTTGTTCGATTTCAATTATTTATTGAGAACTAGGGTTGGGTTTTTGATTAAATGAAAATTTTTGTTCGCAGGAATTTTTGTTCATCGAATTTGAATTCTTTTCAAGTTTGATGGTACTTTGATCTTATTATTTTTTGTTAAAGTTATATTGTTTGTTGAGGAGTTGGGTTTGAGTTTTTAATCGAATTTAAAGTTTCTTCTCTATGCTCAACTGTATCAAGGAATAATATAAGTTACTAATTTCGATTTACAAACTATTACACATCTAAATCCATGATTTAAGTCGCTAATTTCTATTTACTCATTAATAATTTTCTAAATCTTTAAATTAAAACACCTTTGCTCTTTAATCTTCCCAACCTGCCTGTCTATATACTGACACCCATCGTTCTTTCTTTGTATGATATCATGGAGAGAACAAAATAACCCTTAAGATCGTATTGTTCATCTTTAGATGAATGATAAAGGAAGAAAACAACTAAACATGATGGTCATATTGTTCAGCTTGGTTGATTTTGGATCCAGAAACAATAAGCTTGTAATATATGAGATGCTTTTGGATTCAAGAACAATGGATTTGTCTTATATGAGATGCTTTTGGCTTTCCAAGCTTGAATGCAAAGAATTTTTTATTAAGTTTTTAACTTTGTTAAAATTTTAGTGTTCATGTTCCACATTTATTTAGCAATTTTAAATAAGTTTTGTAATTTTTTTTCAAATTTTAAACTCCTAAATCTTGTTTTTCTATTTAGTTAGATTTATTATGAATAAGTCAAAAAAGAAGAAAGAAAACTGAAAAGATTTACAAATAATTTGAGTATAAAAGAAATCTAAATAGATCAGCAAGATATGAAATTATTTATTTATTATTTTTCTTATAAACTACATATAAGGTGTCCTTTTTAAAGATTAAATCTTTGCTATTTGATAATTTCAAATATGATATAATCAATTTTTTTTTGGATGCATACATTTCTAGAGGGAGCAGCTAATTGAATGTGCCAGCTCAATATATTTTAGTAACAACTCGAAAAACATTAAAAACTAAGAACTTAAACTATAATTAAAGTATGCAAAAATGAGGATGTAATTAAATCTAATATGACATGAAGATATAAAAGATTTAGTTTTATTATCAAGAATTCTATGCCTTATTATTTTAATTTATTATTAATTTATTATTTTTGAAAGATTTGATATGATTTGAAAAAGTTAATTATTATTGTTTAAATATTTTTCAAAATTTTGAGATTTTCCCATATCATATGCCATATGTTGGTATGAGAACCAGTTGGTAATTTAGTTCAAAGACTCCACTACATTTGACATTAAAATAACTGGCACGTGTGCACGTAATTAGAGATTTTTATGACAAATTCTTTTATTAATTTAACTATGCATCACGCTATTAAAATATAAAGATGTGGTAATTTAATTACGTGCATTGCATTTGGAAAATAATAATGATGTGTCATTCAATTAAGTGCATTGCACATAAAGCAATAAAATCTGACATGAAGATATAAAAGATTTGATTTTGTTACAAAAATTTCTATGCCTTATTATTTTAATTTGCTAACAATTTATCATTTTAAATTTTTGAGATTTTTTCTTGTCGTCTGGCTGTCTGAAACTCAATTAAAAATTTTAATTTTAAGACCCTGCTCATTTTGACCGTTATAATAGAAGATAGATAAGAAATAATATAGAAATAGAGATGGATGTAATTTAAAATTTTGTAACTCAAAATTAATGCATATATAATTTAATTTTGGTGATGATGAGTTGGCAACATAACTATTTTTTTAATTTCCTCGTGGAACCATTAGGTCTGCTAAACTCAATTTGGTGCCTTTTCTCCTCATAAAGATTGAGGATGATTTTGGTAGTTATATATAATCAAGAATAGTTAAAATTATTATATAGAGTTTTAACAAACTAAATATAATATAACATATGATTTTTTGCTCTCATTTTTCTTCTAGGAAACCTAGAATATTTTAATCTGATGAATTGAATTGATATTTTAGAAATCTTTGGAAGATTTTGAGAAATATGATTTGTTAACTTTTGTGGCCATAACATATCTATTAAAAAAACATGCATGATTTGTTTAAATATGATCTGATTAGGATTTGTTATTTGTATTTTACATATTTATTCTGGATTTTGATTTTGATAATTGTTGAAGAGGATGAGATTTTATTCGTCATGTGTTGGAGTTTAGTTAGGAACGAGTTGAATTTTTTTAGACTAGAAATTTTTATAATATTTGAGGGACAAAAAAAAAACCTTAATTTACTTATGGTAACAACAACAAAATTTCTTGGGCATTATTTTTTTTAAATTTGACCAAGAGTAGTAAGGTTTTTTTCCTTCATTTTTTGTTGTTTATTTTTACACTTTCTATTATATCAGTGGAGATATTATTTTTGAGTAAAAACCAGAGTTGTGTGTCCCCGCCATTTATTAAAGGATTTTTAACGAAACAAGAAGGATCTACAACCAAAAGCTAGAGCCAAGTCCAATATCACATACACGGGACCAACGTCCAAACAAGTCCAAAGCCAGTAGTACAACTATAAGCTAATACACTCTAATATGCAAGATAAAAGCCTCGACACCAAAGTCAGCCCTACCGAACCCTAATCGTAACACTCGTCCTGTCCATCCTGACGCTCATGCTCCTCCTCCTCTACTCCGTCCTCTCTCGTGTCTCCTATCCCTGTGTTTATGGGCTCCATAAGTGCGTCAATGTCCACATCCCGGACGATATATCTCCTTCCTCACTTCCTTACTTGCTCTGAAGCTGCTCCTGTCTAAAATAATCTAGTCGTGTCAATCCAGCATCCAAGTCCACAATTAGATCTGACTTTGAAATTAAAAATTCAATAGTAGAGATATTATTAAGATTATTATTGTGGTTATCATGTGTTTACTGGATATGTTAATTTATTTTATTTCATAGAAGAGTAATGAGAATTTTTCTATTTCTTGTTGTTATTTTTCTCCTTAGCATTAATAATGGTAGAGATACCGTTAATATTAGAATTTTTTGTTGAGATGTGATTACTGATTTTTATTTTTTAAACTTAACCAAAAGTAGCAAGAATTAATCTCATTTATGACTTGTTATTTTTCTCGTAGAGAATCATTAAGATAAGAATTTGTTGTCCAGATGTGATTATTTTTTTTTAATAACCAACCAAGTAGTAAGAACTTTTCTCATTTCTTTTGTTACTTTTCTCTTTGCATCAGCACTCGCGATGTATGTTTTTTAACATCATGCATAAAAATTTGAGAATAGTTTTAAAGAATTAGTTAAGGTAATAAAGATTTTAAAGGTTTTTCATAGTATTTTGATTTTTTAAAAATTTAATAAGTTAGCTATCTTAAATAATTTTTAAAAATCGTTACTATCTTAATAAAAAGTATTCTAAAACACAAAAAAATAACCCTCTAATTTGACGCCACCTAAAAATGAATGACGTGTCAATTTATTATGGCACGTGTGATGTACACAATTAAATAAATAAAATATATAGAAAAAGGTATTTGCCTTTTTTTTAGTTTAAATCACCACTCTTTTGGTATAGCAGTAGGTGGAGATATTGTTAAGATTAAATTTTGTTGTTGAGAATGATTTAGGATTTGATTATACGAGGCAAAGGTGGATTTAATATGAGACTGGATTGTTTTTTTATATTAAAATTCAGCCTAGACAAATGTGGATTTCGTTACTATATCATAAAATCATATTGAACATATATTATTTTGGGGAATTAGTATATGCCAGTGAAGTAGGGTAATCTTAATATGGTTATATTAGAATAACAAATCATATTCGTTTTTAATAATAATTAAATTAGTAAATGAGGAGTCTCTTTCATCGAAATCTTCCCCGTTCAAGAATCACTGTTTTCGTGATCGAATGGTTAAAGAGAACTAAAGGAGAGTTACAAAATACGAAGTTCCTCACGCCTTTCTTTCTTTTCTTTTTTTACTTGGTCGCCGGGCGAGCGCATAAATTGTTTTGATTATGGATCTACTACCAGAAATTTCCTCAATTTTCTATTGGTTATCTTTTTCTATTATAATAATGGAAGTAATGTTAAGATTAGAATTTATTGTTTAGATGTGATTACTGAATCTAATTTTAAAAACTAAATTAAGATTTATGAGGATTTTTCTCATTATTTGTTATTATATTTTTTCTTTGCATTATAACAGTTTAGATACTGTTAAGAACACTTTGTATCACTACAAACGTCCATAATTCTTGGACATGCCATCGTTTAGTTAGACACGAACTCGAAAAATTCGTTCCAGATTCGAGAATGGTTTCCGGTTCAGGAGAAATAGAATATGATTATTCAGATATCTTTTCCCATTACCTTCTCTTAGGTTGCGAGGGCTCCTGGCATAAGGAGTGTACATATTACGCTTATTAGATAGTATAGCGAAGGAAAAAAACCAATTAGCCTAAATGTGGTGTACAGAAAATAATAAGTAAAGACATATAAAGAGATTGGAGTGAACGCATGGAACTATACGGTTACAGTCATAAATCAGGATAGTGGAAGAGACGTTATTAGAAATACTAGTTAACCCCTTTTGAAACATTTTCATGTTTCAGTTTCACTGTGCGATGTTAATTAAAAACTGTTTTCCCAATTGGAATCTAACTCCAGGGTATGTATTTACCATATCAGTTTCTCACATCTGTATATTATTACAGATGGTGAGTGGGAGTAACATATTGGAAATTGGGTGATTAGATCCTCATTAAATCGGAATTCGTTGTAATTGGTGATATTTGAGGAAATCACTTGGGTTTTGCCTGACGGCAAATATTTGGTTTTGAATATCTATTGTTATGCACCAATTTCAAACTGATATATATATACATTTATTTTATAAAGTGAGATATAACCTTTTGAAATTATGTCTGTGACATTTACTTATATCAGTTGATGGTTAGGTAAGCTGTATTCAATAGCGGTGTAATTCTTCTTAACCATAGCATAGTTTTCAACCTACGACCCACAAGGTTTGAATTATTGAACTCAGGGGACTTATACAAAGTATTGTATATTATCCAGTGTCCATTAGGATAATGGGGTTGGTACTCATACTATATTCTGTTTACTCGTGACTTCTCCAGTTCTAGACAAGTATTTCGTTGAAATGCAAGGTCCGGATATTGAGAAGTTATAGGTATAAGAATAAAGTAGAGAACCATTTGTTGAAAGTATCAGGATTCTTCGAAGTAGTCGAACATGTAGATACTTGTGTTTGGTATTCCGTTGATAGTAATGATTTTGAAAACTTGCTTCTCTTTCAGTTTACTCATATATGGATGCGCTCCTAGATGAGTAATATTGATTGGCCTCTTTCCATTTGGTTGATACGCACTGTAGACAACTGCATGATTTTGAATCTGGTTTCAATTAAATTAATGCTTTTGTTTCTATATTGGATATATATAGAATCAATTTATATCTTAATGATGTTAAGGTATAGGGAGTTGTCCGGCTGATGCTTAAAACCAGTATCCGGATAAACTCGAGGCACATTTCAGTAATGACAGTTTGTGGGTTATCCCAGGCTTTAACGAGGGTTAACTTTCTACCATCATGATGATCAATAGTGATATTGTTCTTGACTCGCCACAGTTTTAGTAAAATGGATTTTTTCAGAAAACAAAAATGGGAGTATGGTAGAACTGGAAGTGATTCCAGAACCACAAATAATCACTGAAAATTTAATAGAACCTAAGAATTCAATTGGATTTGATATTCCATTAGCCACTCCGCAGATTTGGTGGGTAACCTCAGGCACCCAAGAGAGACTTCGGTCTTCTCAGAAACGGTGACAGGGAGGTTCTTGTTTACCCAGACTTTCCAATGCGGCAATTCTAGACTATAAGACCCGGTAGGAGGATAAGTATAGCGTCGTTCTAAATTAGCTTTAAAAGTGCACGTGTATATGACTCTGCCAGAGGGTTGTTGTAGTCAGTGAGAGCAATGGAAGCATAGTGGGCACGTAGCTTATGTCTATTTATAGACTAAAACATGTATAGCGGAAATAGATCATCTATTTTTGATGTGACGGTCATTAGTCTTGACCTCATCAGAATAGGAGATGGATCTGATAAGAAAGTAGCAGAGAGTGATGTCTAGGTATTTGGGATGACATGCACTTTATAGGAAGTAAAATTCCTATACTATGATCGGTTATATTGTGGTTGTCACAAAGTTGTTTCTCCACATAGGATATGGATATAATATCAGGTTTTCTGGTTACTAAATGTACGGTTTTAGATCAAGATTTGGAAAGTGTCCCAATCTGGGTACTTTGACACTATTCTAAAGGTGTTTTAGAATGGATGACTCCTGGCATGGTGGTGTATCTGCAGGTGATGGAGTCACCCTCTCTAAAGGTGTCTTACAGACTAAAGGAGAGAGAGATCTGCATGATTAGCATATCACTTGCTTAGGAAATTGAGTTAATCATGAAATGTCAAGTACCACACCAGATGTTGTTTTTGCACTAGCTGCAATAAACATATATTAATCCAATCCTGGAGAAATCTAGGGAAGCAGTTTATGAATATAAATGGATATTCTAGGGATATGGTAACGGCAGGCTCCTTCAGGAGACGGTTATCATTTCAGGTTTCCAAGGTGACCTGGATGACAGAGTGACTGTCGGAGTTTTATTTTTCCCTCTTTTGAGGGACAATATGTTAGACAAGTGGTCCAAGTGGATACTGAGGAAGGCATGGCGCATTATACTGATTAAGTTCAGTGGACGATACAGTCTAAGAAGTTTGCTGGATTTGGAGTTTATTTGTGAACTGGGTCCCATCAGATATCCAGAAATATTCTAAGACAAGTATTGCTCATTTCGGGAGATAACTTTCTCCGCGAAGTTGAGATATAGAGAGATACAGAAAGAAACACTGGAGCGGATCCACTCACTGAGGCTATTTCTCGAACGCAATAGTTTCGCAAATGGACTTTGCGAGACTGATTAGTAGGAAAATTGGGTGTTCGGTATCACACGGGCTGTGACTATGCGACACCACAATAATTAGCCTTAAGTGCAAGTGGGAGATTGTTGGCTATAGTGCCTTCAAGTCAATTATTGAATCGCAGGCACGCGATTATGATGATTGAGCGAGGACCTATACCGGTAGAACAGTCTTACTCGAGATGATAGTATACTATCTGGTTTGTCTTTATCAACATGTACATGCTTCAGGTGGTATTATAGATCACTATTACATGTTGATAGAGCCCATAAGATTTTTGCTTGACTACCAGTATTATGACGGTGATCATATACGTGAGAGCTGGATGGTCTATAAGCACATTCTTAAATGTCCCTAGTCGTGGGAGTTTCGAGACTGGGCATCGATACTCCAGAATAGAGTAGTGTATACTTATCCAGACCCTAACGAGGGGCGGTGGAAGGTCTTACAAGTCATTGGTGTTAGTTTATTTAGCTAAGATAGTATACAGGTGCTTATTGGATTATGAGTACACTGGACAGACTCGCCGGGAACCTGCTAAATGGTATTATACCTATTGAAAGATGGCAGTTCCCAGGTGACATGCGTACAGGTTAGTCTGTCGACCTGAGATCGTCATTTATCTCTGTCACGCCCCGCTTCCCAAAATACGGAATACGAGGGGTGACAAGGCCAACCATGCTCCTACGGTCAAGGAATATCCTGTCGTAGTCACACTTCGGCTTCTAGCATTTGTAGGGGTCAAAATTTACATCCCGGTTGACCAAGTCAAAATCAAAGTCAACCCCAAGCCAAGTAGGCCCAAGCCCAGATCAAGTAGGCCAATGCCCGGCTCGAGCCCGAACATGAAGCGGCCGGCCTCCCCCCATGCCAAAATAATTTTTTTTGTAATAAATAATTTTTGGTGTAGTTCATTTTTTTTTTATTTTTATGAATAAATGTAAGGAAAATGGGCATAAAGTCAATTTTTTGTAAAACCCATGGCTTATGTGCAAAAAGAAATGGCACACAAGCCATGAGATGGGCAAAATGCCATTTTGTAAAGACCAAGGGGCTATATGTAAAGTATAAAGGCAAAGATAATGAAAATATCTCAAGATCTTTTTCTCTCTCTAAAAAAAATCAAGGTTTGTGCCTTCTTCTCTTTTCTCAAGGTTCTAAACCTTCTTCTTTCTTTTGAATTAAATCAAGAGTTTTACTCTTCCTTTTCTAAAACTAAATAGTTTTTCACCACAAAACCCACAAAGGAGGGCTCAAATCTTCCATTAGATCTCAAAACGGGGAGATCTTGAATCTCATCCCTCTTTTTTCTCCAAGATCCGGCCAACAAAGAGGAGGAAGGATGAGACCCATCTTCGAAAATCCCACTTTGGAAAAGATCCAAGTCTCAAGAGAAGATCCGAAACTTAAGAGAGAAGAACCTCTGAAGATTTTTAGGGGAGTTCAACTCTAAGACCCAAATTCTCAAAGGAGTTTAACTCCAAATATAAATCTTTTGGAGTTTAACTCCACTCAAAATCCTCTTTAGGAGTTTAACTTCTATTTCTGGGGGTAAAAACCCCTTCTTTTCGCTAGCGCCCAAAACGGTAGCGCCCGAGCGCCCACGTGCTGGGCACGTGAGGCGCTAGCGCCCAAAGCGCGAACGCCCGAGCGCCAACGCCCGAGCGCCCACGTGCCGGGCACGTGAGGCGCTAGCGCCCGAGCACTCAAACCGCTAGCGCCCGAGCGTCCACGTGCCGGGCACGTGAGGCTCCAGCGCCAGCACCAGCCCCCAAAACCCTAGCACCAGCGCCAGCGCCCATCGCCTGATGCTAGGCATGCGAGGCGCTGGTATCCACGTGTCCTTTGGACGCCATTTTCCCTCCATTTTACACACACTCCACACTAAAATACCTCCCCCGTTAGAAAAATATCTAACGGGGCGCTTCCCCGCACCCCGTAAGGGGGCTGCTAGCCCCCTTGACCCCCAGCCCGCTATCCGGGTAGCGGGACCCCCCTAAAAACTCTATGGGGTCCCCGATATATCCGAAACCCCTTTACAACACAACACTGCACATTGAGTTCGCATGACCAGTTTAACCTATCAATCGGAGGTTCTCTCGCTCCAAAGGCGATGGGTAATTAACGGCAAGTTAGTCCGCGGCTGCCGGAGATTCGGATCCCCATAATCAATGAACCCTAGCCTACCCTAGGCAGGGGAATCTGTAATGCGCCTGACAAGTGCGCACGTATTCCCATCTCAATGGGGTGACGAAAAACACCCTACAGATTCTGGCACGCCCGGTGGGACTAATATCTCCTCCCATATTTCGGGTTAAACATTCATGCGAACTCAATCAATATACATATCTATATTTATACTAAAATAATGCTCTTTCATGCAGTTGTCCAAGCAATCAATTCTCAACAATGTCTCCAAAGATGAACTCAGCTCCCATCTCCTACACGATGAAGATGGACTCCAGGACGGCCCTCCCGGCCAGTATTGGGCGACAGTGGGAGGATCCGCTGCTATAGTTCGGCTCTATTCTGTTCGTGCCAGGTAACGCCATTCTAGCTCCTCAAATTCCGGTAGCAGACAAACCAGCCTCGAAAGGCAAGAGGCCAAATGTGGTGATCTCGAAGGCACCACTACCCAAATGCAAGTCGGTGTCTGAACGACTTTCCTTGGACCCAGCTAGGGGAAAGGCCATCAACACCAACAAAGCAACAAGGTGTCTCGAGCAAGCTCCAGTGGTGTCCCTAACAACTGATCGATCGGGTGCCTTCTCTAAGCTCCCCGCCAATGATAAAGAGACAGTTAGATATGTGATCCACACTGTCTACATCGTGAGCACGCGCAGCAAGAGTAAAGAGGGGGCCACTACATCTCAAATTCAATCTGGTGTGAACATGGCTGTCACATTCCAAGATCAGCTTCCTCTGGAAGGTAATGAAGTCCCTTCCAGTGAGGCTGATAAGCAGGGAGAGCCCTTGGTTTATGAGGAGTCGGGCTCGGAAAGCGAAGATGAACCAACTTTCCATCCTAAGACCACCGAGCAGCAACTTCTCCAGGAGCTCCGAAAGCAGCTCAGAAGTAGAGACAAGGAGGTGGCCAAGATCTACTCAAAAATTGATGACTTGACAAACGTCGTCTTACAGCTCACGGCCCAGGTTGCTTCTCAGCCATCCAATCAAGCGCAAGGTTCGGCCCATGAACCGGAAAATGGTGTCCTGAGGCAGCCGACGCCTATCCTCTTGAATCCAAAGGTGGGCGAGCTGAATGAAAGTTGGCCGCATCCTATCTCGGGAAATGTCTTGACTACCGATGACAGCAACCCGTTAACTCAAGATCAAATCATGGATTTGGTTCCCAACAGAGTCAAAACATTGATAGCCGAAGCCGGAGAGCAAAAAGATGTCAGCAGTAGCGGGAGACTATACCCTGCTCGGTACGATCTTGTGGAGTTTCCCACTAGCTATGTCGTCCCCAAATTTGAAAGGTTCGATGGGACGAGAAATGTGAACCGGCACATTGCCCAATTTAAAGCATCATGCGCAAATACTGGGGGCAATGATGCGCTCCTTCTCCGTCAGTTTGTTAATAGCTTGACGGATGTTGCTTTCGATTGGTATGCAAGCATACCAGATGACTCGATCACGACGTTCGCTCAAATAGAATTCATGTTCAAGCAAAGGTTCATGAGTGTCAGCGATAAAATCACCATTACCGACCTCGTAAGGACCGAACCAAAGAACAACGAAAGCAACATGGATTTTATAGTCCGATGGCGCAATCTCTCTGTCAAATGTGAACCGCCGTTGGAGCAAGACCAATCCGTCAGTCTTCTTATAGAAAATCTGAAGGACTGGATGAAACCTTTTTTATGCACCGCAGGCCTTAAAACATTCTAAGAGCTGACCAAGAAGGTCCAAATGTTGGAATGCTCAAAGCCCGAGTCCAATCAGGATCTTCAGTTCACATACATATCGAAACTTTGGAGGGACGACAACCGAAAAGGCGAAAATTCTAACAACACCAATTCTCTAAATAAGCAGAGAGCGGGCGGAGCAAAAACTAACAAATCTTAAAAGCCAACTTTGGAGGAAAGAAGAAATAAGGTCTACTTTTTCAGAAGGGAAAAGGTCCAAAAAATTTTCAAAGATGCTCTGAAGAATGGCCTGCGGCTACCAGAGCTAAAAAGGCTAAGTGAAGCGAGCATGACTGATCATCCCAATTTTTGTCCATACCACCGAGTTCTAGGGCACACTATTGAAGACTGTTGTATCTTCAAGGATTGGGTCGAGAAACAATACAAGGAGGGAGAAATATCATTGTCGCCTAGCGTGTTAACAAACAATCAAGCTGCGACCGTCAATTTCATACAAACGGAGACCGAAATCCTTCATGAAACTGATTCTCTCAGACATCTGCCTTTCTCTAAAAAGAGCGGACCAAGGCAACAAGCTAAGAGCCAAGCGAGCAACATTGCCAATGAAGAAGCAATAGAAGGGTACACAACCAATACGTTCTATATTATGGAGCTCAGAGGAACAAGTCCTCCTACGGCTTATAACCATAATAATGATGCGGTTGTTGCCATCCAATATCGGCTCGATCCAAATGATGAAGAGCTCGCTCAGGCCACTAAGCCAAAGGAACCCATGGTTCATGCGGAATCAAGTTCAGGCGGTAAGGATGACCCCGTTGTCGTACCCGGAACTATAGAACAAACATTATTCCAATGGCTTCAAAAGCAGCTTCAAGACAGGGACGAGAAGATGGCCAAGGTCCATTCAAAAGTCGACGAGTTGGAAAACGTTGTGGCAAATCTCATGACCCAAGCCACGCGATTAAAATTATAGCAAAATCAAATTTTGGTTCGTGAGCTTGGGATTGATATCCGGAAGCAGTCAACCGATACTCCCTCCGGCCCAAAAGCAGAACACCTTTGCGAAAAACGGCCGCGATCAACCTCCAGTCTCTTTGATACGTACACTGAACGTGGTAAGAGGACAGTAGGCAAACCAAAGACTAATCGTTCTTAGGGTCCAACATCAGTAAGGGCACCTACTCTAATGGAGAGAAAGAAGAAAGTATACTTCTTCAGGAGGGATGAAGTCCGCAAAATATTCGAGGACGCCTTGAACAACGGTCTGCAACTGGCTATTCCAAAGAAGCCACTGAAATGAACAAGACCGGCAATCCCATGTACTTCCCATATCATAGAATGGCGAGTCATACCATTGAAGACTGCTATATTTTTAAAGATTAGGTAGAGAACCAATACAAACTTGGGAAAGACCTACAGTCGTCGGATGTACCTACAAGCCACAGGTTCCGCCATCGGATTGCGTACTGAACCCACGTCTCGCCTGGCTTCACCCTGCCATTGATTAATGCCGTTATTGGGGTGCGTTCACTAGCGCTCGTGAATCGCTGGGTGAACAACAACTCCATTTTTGCGAAAGTTTTGACGGAGTCGTTTGGAAGTTCGGAGTACCACTCAAACGCCGTCTCCGAGAAGCTGCCAACGAATTGGCGGAGCAAAAGCTTATCATCGTCACCAATGTTGCCACATAGAGCCCTGAACTGAGCGACATGTTGATGGGGATTGCCTGTCCCCTTGTATACATGGAATTTCGGGATCGTGTAGCCTGGCGGGTACTTTATCTGATCATACCAGCCTGGATACGGTCGCCCAATTCTAACAATTTGCCCAGCCGCTTCGTTCGCCTGGTGAACTCGTATCTGCTGAGCGATGTAATCATCCATGGCGGACTTGGAAATAGTTTCCTCCTTGGCTTCTGAAAGAGCCAGATGTGGATTTGATGTTTCTCCTCTATCTTCTTCGATTATTACTGGAGGATCTTCGGCAGGGGGATCCGTCTGAATCATCATACCCACCATATCTTGGAATAGAAGGGCCATTTGCTTTATATTGGCCGCTTGTTCCGCAGCCTCTTTGTCCTTCTTTTCAAGTATTCTCCGAAGGAATTCGGCATCAGTTTCCTGCTCGTGGGGTTGCTCCGAGGATACCTCTGGGCTTGCTTTCGGTCCTGTGAGCACGGCCATCGTAGTCATCATCTCCTGAAGCTTTTGCTGCTGCTCTTGTGCTTTTTTCACGGATCGCGTAAGCGGTCGATGTCCTGTGGAGATATGGCTATCCTCTTTTCCGGATGCCATATAGACTGTATGCACGAACATGCCCCCAGACTTAGGGTGTTTGGGCTCAGTGCCTTTGACATTTGTCGCAGGCATGTGGATTTTCTCCAACCTTCTCCTCTTATGGACGATCGAAGTTGAGGGGGCTGTTGTAGTGGGCACCCAAGTAGCCGTCACCTTCTGTGGCTTAACTGGACGTTTTTCTTCCTGTTGGACCTTCAGCTTCTTTTGCCGGCGGGGATAGTCATGATCAACCACCGACTCTCGGACTTGTCGCCAGATTTTATAAACTTTGGAAGACAACCGTTGAGGGGACTGCTCCGTCTTCGTTTCTATGACAGTCTCCACCGGCGGCGGAGATCTTTTTCGTACGGCGGTAGGCGAGTTCCTGCGCACCTTGTTCAGCAGCTCAAAACTGTTCCCAGTTGGAACAACAACATTAACTTCCACCGTTGGAGCTGGTGGAGTTAGCCCAGAGGGGGAGTTGCCCCCAGCCTTCCTTACTCGGCGCCAGTGGCGACGTCGAGCGTGTCGAGCTGTTGGTGTTGGTTCGGCGATGGGGATGGCTTTGTCTTGCCCCATGTTCGGGTGAGGCGCCGCCGGTGCCAGCCTCTTGAAGACTGACGTATTTTGAGTAGTGGTATTCAATCTGTCAAAGACAGACCTTTGAGCAGGGACGGGAACCGTAGTGGGAGCCGGAATGGTCAGTCTTGTAAAGACCGACCCTTTGGCAGGAGAAGCCGCCTTGACGACTTCAAGAGTAGGGATTGCTATCTTCTTTGGGATGGCCACTTCAGGTATCATGGGCTTCTTGTCAGGCTCATCGGAGTTCAGGCTCAGTCTAGCGAAGACCGAGGAGTTGGAACTGGACGACCCGCTGAGAGGGGCCGTGGTAGCAGCAAGCCGATCGAAGACCGACTTCTTGGGAGCTTCCGATGCTGGCATAGGAGAGATGAAGCTCGTTGGCAGAAGCATGGTCCCAAAAAACAATCCAGTAGTAGCCTGGGTGACCTGTTCCACCGGCATCGTGAACAAGGACGCCGCCTGGGGCCCGTAAGCTATGCCTCCTGATGAGGCAGAACATGGGTTGCAGTTGCAGTTGGAACACTTTGAGCAGGTGAATGCCATTGATCCTTTGCTTTCTGCACCAAGAAAAAACTCCAAATCTTAGTATCTCGAAACCCAAGGGCAACCATTAGCAAACCGCGATTGGTTCACGAACACGGCACACGAAGTGTGGAGTGGAAAGAGGAAAAGGTGCCACCGGGCGTGCCAGAATCTGTTCCCCGCCGAAAGACGCGGCGGACGTCTAGCCTGAATTTCGGGGAAGATGCTAATTGGTGTTATCCGTCCACCTCTCCGAAGATGCCAAGTTGATTTATGGCACCATGTATCGAAGGTTTAAACGGATGCGGCCGATGTAGCAGACTTCGTCAGATCCCCCCTCGTTTGAGGGGTTTTTGATTGTGGGGACGCTCTTCCCTGTAGGCGCAAGCCCCTGCAGTTAATTACGCTACCGCATCGCGGTAACAACTTTCTCCTTCTCCAGATGGTCACTTCGTATCGTGGGTGTTTGTTTTGTGTTTGGTTGCCCGTGAATTGTATACGGAGACTAATTTATGTTGTCGCCCGTAGGGCGTGGACTAGTCCAAATCCGTATCTTTCTTAGATTTGGGTTTGGGGGGTTGGGTTTAAGGATACATTAGCCTCATTTGAGACTAAGATCAACTTAAACGTTTTATTAGGGATACGTTAGCCTAATTTTAGACTAAGATCAACTTAACGGGACCGTTTAGATCCAACAAAATAGCAATTGGGTTCTATTGTTTAGTTTTGTGACATTGCAGTCGGTAATTAGTTTAAGGACATTACGGTCCATTGGTAGTTTAAGGACATCTCGGTCCATTGTTAGTTTAAAGACATCGCGGTCGAGGTTAAGGACATCATAGTCCATGAGTTTAAGGACCTCATAGTGCGATATTAGTTTTAAGACATCACGGTCAAGGTTAAGGATATCATAGTCCATGAGTTTAAGGACCTCACAGTCCGATGTTAGTTTTAAGACATCACGGTCGAGGTTAAGGACATCATAGTCCATAAGTTTAAGGACCTCACAGTCCATGAAATGTCTGGTTGTCGGGACCCGTCACTTCTTTGAATACGTTGAGGAATTACAACGACAAATATCAAAGGAGTGAAGAGATATACCCTTGAACCAAGGTGAGTTGGTTGAAAGAGCAGATGTGCTCAGTTCAAGATAAGTTGAGGACTTATGGCCAGAATTGGGCTAAGTCCAACTAAAATGTTTTAACATTTTATTCTTGTTCTGGCTATTAAGCCTTTATTTGGGCTCATCCCTTTTAATAATGCTAAGCATTGGGTTCTGACATCTTTTGTCTTCATCAGAACAAAGTGTGTTCTGATAGTGCGCCACGTGGCGCGTCAGGCGCTTTGCGCCAATTGAAGAGCGCTTTGCGCTTCTGTCAGGTAGCACACACGGAGATGACACGCGTCGCGCTTAGCGCTAAGCGCTAGTTTATTAGAGCATTGCGCTTTTAATTTAGGAGCACTTTGCGCTGATTTAAAGGCGCACCAGTGAGTGACATGTGACGCGCTTGGCGCTGAGCTCTAGATGATGAGCGCATTGCGCTTCTGCATGAGTAGCGCACACGTGAGTGACACGTGGCGCGCTTGGCGCTTGGCGCCAGATGATGAGCGCAGTACGCTATTTCAGAAGCGCAAAGCGCAAGTTGCATACGTGGTTGATACGTGGCGCGTTTTGGCGCTGAGCGACGGTCCAAGGAGCGCAGAAGCGCAATTCATGAGTGCAAGGCACTAATCAATAGCGTAAAGAGCATCTGATTAATTTTAAGATCAAAGAACAAATTTATGTTCTTCAAAGGAGGCTTTGCCTCAAGATCCAAGAACAAAAGTTCTTGTTTTTCATAAAAGGCTCTGCCTTTTTATAGATCAAAAATCTGTAAATGAAGTAAAAATAGTTCTTTTATTATTATTTTCTTTATGATTAGATCTTTTGATCTTTTGCTTTTAAATCAAAGATCTTGGTCTTTTTATAGATCTAAGATCTTTTTAGAAGATGGTTCTTCTTTTTACGAGATTGTTTCATCTCTGTTGTTCAAGAACATAGTTCTTTACCTTGAATATGAAGAAATTATCTTCTTTTTTTTCAAGAGCTTGCTTTTCTTTTTCTCAAAGTTTGCAGAGGGCTTTTCTCTCTCTTTTCTGTATTCTTGTATCTCTCTTCTATTTAGACTTGAAGTCTAGGGTCGTTTATATAGGGCCAAATGATTTATTAATCAGTTTTAAGAGATCTTTCTCTGATTGATTTGGGAATATTTCCCACCGTTGAATCTTTGATCCTAAGGCTTCTGCTTTACAGAAGATAATCTTCTTGTTTTAATAAGATTGGAAAATCTTTCCATAACAGAATTTTAGTTCTGATTAATTAATAATTTATTATTAGTAAATCTTTTGATCCGACGGTGGGGGAATTTTTAATTCCAGCGCTGGCACACCTTGTGCGAGCGCACCTACGTTCGACACATGGCGCGCAGCGCAACTGCACTAGCGTACCTGTGTTTGACACGTGGCGCACAGCGCAACTGCGCTAGCGCAACTGTGTTTGACATCTGGCACGCAGCGCAGAGCGCAGCGCAACTGCGCTAGCGCATCTGTGTTTGACACGTGGCACGCAGCGCAGAGCGCTAGATCTGAAGCGTTGCTTCAACTTTTAAATTTTGAATTTTGAAACATAGCTTTGCTCTGATTGGGGGGGTGTTGCCTAGGGCGCAGTACACCTGGCGCTGGCGTGTCTGCTTTTGACACGTGGCGCGCAGCGCGCAGAATCTGAAGCGTTGCTTCAATTTTTGAATTTTGAAATTCAAAACAGAGCATTGCTCTGATTGGGGGAAGGAAGCTTCGCTTCATTCCAAATCTTGGAATTTGAACAGAGCTTTGCTCTGATTGGGGGAAGTAGAAGCGTCGCTTCATTTTTAAAACAGAGCTTTGCTCTGATTGGGGGAAACAGTACCATATTCCAGTGCAGCGATGCAGATGCCGGCCAGAATCCAAATCCCCAAGTGGCAAATGATGAGTCGCTCCTGGTACCATATTCCAGTGCAGCAATGCAGACGCCAACCAAACTCTGAATGTCCCAACGGCGAATGAAAAGTCGCTCCTGGTACCATATTCCAGTGCAGCGATGCAGACGCTAACCAAATTCCAAATCCCATACCCAACGGAGAATGATGAGTCGCTTCTGGTACTATATTCCAGTGCAGCGATGCAGACGACGGCCAGAATCCAAATCCCTAAGTGGAGAATGATGAGTTGCTCCTGGTACCATATTTCAGTGCAGCGATGTAGATGCCAACCAAACTCTGATTGTCCCGATGGCGAATGATGAGTCGCTCCTGGTACCATATTCCAGTGCAGCGATGCAGACGCCAACCAAAATCCAAATCCCCAAGTGGCGAATGATGAGTCGCTCCTGGTACCATATTCCAGTGCAGCGATGCAGATGCCAACCAAAATCCAAATCCCCAAGTGGCGAATGATGAGTCGCTCCTGGTACTATATTCCAGTGCAACGATGCAGATGCCAACCAAATTCCAAATCCCATACCATAACGGCGAATGATGAGTCGCTCCTGCTACTATATTCCAGTGCAGCGATGCAGACGCTAACAAAGTCCCGAAATTTTTCCGGCCCTATGGTCTGGATCATACATTCTGGAAAACCCTATACAATCCATGGACGTAAAACGATCCCAATCTCTCCCAAGTCTTACCGGAGAGACCACATTCAAAGTCCCACCGGCGATGAAGATTAAAAAAAAAGGTATGTCCACAAGCAAAATGGGCACGGATGAAAACCTGAAAGGGCTCCGTGAGTAAAAACGGCAGGACTGCCGGTGAGTTTGTCAAAACCCGAAAGGGCGCAAACTCGTGAAAAATAGATGAAATGCAATCGCAAAGTCCTTTTGACTTTGTGAGGAGAAAATTCCCGCGTGAGATCCTTACGACTCACAAAGGAGCAACACACTTGGGGGTCCTCACGGCTCCTAAGGAGAAAATTCACCTACGAGATCCTTTCGACTCGTAGGGAGAAAATGCTTTTATGGGACCCTTACGGCCCATGAAATTGAAAAGCCTTAGGTAATAGAAATCCAATCCTTTCTCCTAAGCCATCGCTTCCCAACAGGGAAAGGAAAATGATGATTCGCTCGTGGTACCATATTCCAGTGTAGCGGTGCTGATGCAGACCCAAAAACCAATTCCTAAATCCTCCCGGGGCAAATGATGAGTTGCTCCTGGCATTATTCCAGTGCAGAAATGCAGATACATACCAAAAAAAATCCCCAAATCATCTCATGGAAAATGATGATTCGCTTCTGGTACCATATTCTATTGTAGCGATGCTAATGCCAGCCCAAATCAAACCAACAATCTCTGCGGCGGAATCATGCTTCGTCCCAGAATATACCCCGTGTCAAAATCATGCTTCACCTTGGCGTATCTGCCTTCCCTGTTGGAATTATGCTTCAACTCGGAATCAACCAGCGACACTCCGTACCGGGGACAAGTCGAACAGCGACACTCCGTGCCGGGGATAAGTCGAACAGCGACACTCCGTGCCGGGGGATCAGCGACACTCCGTGCCGGGGAAAAGTCGAACAGCGACACTCCATGCCTGGGACAAGTCGATCAGCGACACTCCGTACCGGAGACAAGTCGAACAGCGACACTCCGCGCCGGGGATAAGTCGAACAGCGACACTCCGCGCCGGGAACAAGTCGATCAGCGACACTCCGTGCCGGGGACAAGTCAATCAGCGACACTCCGTGCCGGGGACAAGTCGAACAGAGACACTCCATGCCGGGGACAAGTTGATCAGCGACACTCCGTGCCGGGGACAAGTCGAACATCAGCGACACTCCGCGCCGGGGACAAGTCGAACAGCGATCCTCCGTGCCGGGGATAAGTCGAACATTAGCGACACTCCGCGCCGGGGACAAGTCGAACAGCGACACTCCATACCGGGGATAAGTCGAACATCAGCGGCACTCCGTACTGGGGATAAGTAGATCAGCGACATTCCGTACTGGGGATAAGTAGATCAGCGACACTCCGTGCCGGGGAAACATCATAAACAGACACTCCGTACCGGGTACATGTCGACCAGCGACACTTCGTGCCGGGGAAATGTCAAGCAGACACTCCATGCCGGGGAAACGTCACAAACAGACACTCCGTGCCGGGGAAACGTCGACCAGCGACACTCCGTGCCGGGGAAATGTCAAGCAGACACTCCGTGCCGAGGAAACGTCACAAACAGACACTCCGTACAGGGGAAACGTCGACCAGCGACACTCCGTGCCGGGGAAACGTCAAGCAGACACTCCATGCCGGGGAAATGTCACAAACAGACATTTCGCGCCGGGGAAACGTCGACCAGCGACACTCCGTGCCGGGGAAACGTCAAGCAGACACTCCGTGCCGGGGAAATGTCACAAACAGACACTCTGTACTGGGGACACGTCAACCAATGACATTCCGTGCCGGGGAAACGTCAAGCAGATACTCCGTACCAGGGACACGTCAACCAGCGACACTCCATGCCGGGGAAAACGTCTACTATGGACACTCCGTCTCTGAGACGCGTCAAGCATCAACTGTCTATGTCGTAAAAAGGGTAGTGCATCCTAAAAATGGGAACCAAAGGAAGTCGCCTCCATATCGTCCACTTATCCCCAGTACGGAGTCGACCTCCACACGAAAGAAGATCCATCAATTTCATGCACGCAACCCACATATGTGGTGTGCATTTATTGATGGGGGGCAATTTGTTGGGGTCAAAATTTACACCACGGTTGACCAAGTCAAAATCAAAGTAACCCCAAGCCAAGTAGGCCCAAGCCCAGGTCAAGTGGGCCAATGCCCGGGTCGAGCCCGAACATGAAGCGGCCGGCCTCCCCCTATTCCAAAATAATTTTTTTTTAATAAATAATTTTTGGTGTATTTCTTTTTTTTTTCTATGAATAAATGTAAGGAAAATGGGCATAAAGTCGAATTTTTGTAAAGCCCATGGCATACGTACAAAAAGAAATGGCACATAAGCTATGGGATGGGCAAAATGCCATTTTGTAAACCCAAGGGGCTATATGTAAAGTGTATAGCCTATAAAGACAGATAATGAAAGTATCTCAAGATCTTTTTCACTCTCTAAAAAAAATCAAGGTCTGTGCCTTCTTCTCCTTCCTCAAGGTTCTAAACCTTCTTCTTTCTTTTGAATTAAATTAAGAGTTTTACTCTTCCTTTTCTAAAACTAAATAGTATTTCACCACAATACCCATAAAGGGGAGCTCAGATCTTCCATTAGATCTCAAAAAGGGAGATTTTGAATCTCATCCCCCCTTTTCCTCCAAGATCCGGCCAACGAAGAGGAGGAAGGAGGAGACACATCTCCGAAAATCCTATTTTGGAAAAGATCCAAGACTCAAGAGAAAATCCAAAGCTTAAGAGAGAAGAACCTTCGAAGATTTTTAGGGAGTTCAACTCCAAGACCCAAATTCTCAAAGGAGTTTAACTCCAAATCTAAATCTTTTGGAGTTTAACTCCAATCAAAATCCTCTTTAAGAGTTTAACTCCCATTTCTGGGGGTAAAAACCCTTCCTCTCGCTAGCGCCCAAAGAGATAGCGCCTGAGCGCCCAGGTGCTGGGCACGTGAGGCCCAGGCGCCCAAAGCGCTAGCGCCCGAGCGCCCACGTGTCGGGTACATGAGGCGCTAGCGCTCAAAGTGCTAGCGCCCGAGCACCCACGTGCCGGGCGCATGAGGCGCTAGCGCCCGAGTGCCCGGGCGCTCACGCCTATGCCCAGCGCCTGATGCTAAGCACGCGAGGCGCTGGCATCCACGCGTCCTTTGGACGCCGTTTCCCCCCCATTTTACACACACTCCACACTAAAATACCTCCCCCGTAAAAACTCTGCGGGGTTCCCGATATATCCGAAACCCCTTTAAAACACAACACTGCACCTTGAGTTTGCATAACCAGTTTAACCCATCAATCGGAGGTTCTCTCGCTCCAAAAGTGAGGGGTAATTAACAGCAGCTTAGTCCGCGGCTGCCGGAGATTCGGATCCCCACAATCAATAAACCTCATCCTACCCTAGGCAGGGGGAAACTGTAATGCACCTGATAAGCGCGCGTGCATTCCCATCTCAATAGGGTGACGAAAAACACCCTACAGCATTACGTGGTAATCAGTAATTGTAGCACAGGTAATGAGAAATGTAGTCACTAAATCTATCAAAACAGATATAGAACTAACTAGATAGAGTCAAAGGAAAGATAACGCTGGCGTGGTTGATCTAGATGTCCGCACTATCCTTGATATAAGACAGGTCCTACTCCTGGGCTGGATCCACTTCGTCCTCTGAGCATGCACACTTAGGTCGTCAGGGTGACACATAGAAATAAATATATATATGATGGGTATGCAATATTATTAAACATGAGGAGTACAATGAATTGCAGAACATGAGTAAAATAAACATTGACCAAATATGAATGGTGCCATGTAGGTATCATGTCAATAAACTAGGCCATATGCATGTCACTACTTATCGGTCACTAAGTCAATGAAATCAATTGTGGAAAGGATGCTTGTATTTAACAAGGGTCTCGTGCATGCCTGAGACTACCGTCCACTGTGCCCGAGACATAACCCTGTCAGCCGTGCCGCTAGGCCCACGACCTAAAGTATGTATATATATATCACTGATAGCGAATGAGCATCCTTTAAATCACTGTACCTCGCTAAATACGAGTTCAATTCCACCTTGATTTCCTCATTCCCCAGGTTATAGTATGCATTCATGTATTAGATAGGTTGTGAACAAATACATATCGATGTCACTTTCAATCATTTTTCCACTTGTCACTATCACTGTCGTATTTGCCACAACACAATCACTAACACTAATATATATCGACAATGCAGAACATTCTCTAGGTCTCAATGTGAACGATCACTATGCAGCAGGTATAAAGCAAACACGAAAATATGCAGAAATGCACTGAATTGGTATTCACTATTTCAATGACGCCCAATGCCCTATAACTTGTAAAATTTACGATAAATCACACGTATAGAATCAACCAAAATAGTATAGTAGGTGTAAGAAGTACACTTGATTATATAAACAGTAAAATTTATTTTATGTCAATCGGAATTCAGGTTAGGGAATTATCATCATTTGAAGGTAGCGATTGATTGCTGAAATTCCAATTTCAGAACTGGAAGCCCAGCTTCGCACACGTTTTATCAGTGATTGTGTTCAGATTCCGATATTGCTCCAGTTGAATGAAATATATTTCTATCAGTTAAATTTCCAAAGCATCAAATGTATTATCAATAGCTCCTCTATATTAGAAGTTATATTCAGTTTAATGTGACGGTGTAAGGAATATTACTGCAGAAACTGCAGAACACAGCGACACTCTAAAAATAAAATTTAAATAACAAACGATGGTGGAAATGCACAGGACCAGATTCATGTGTTAGATAATTAAGTTATCTACGCGACCCTATGGGGCTCCACACATTTTCCATTTTATGCAGGTATGTGCAGGTGCTTAAATTCAGGTTTCCCCCGTAAAATGCTGCCCTGGACTGCAGTCCAGATCCGTATTTCCCTTCATTTTTCAGTGTCATGAAATGGCAATGTTCAATAAATAATTACATAGGGTTATAGGTTATCTAGTTAGGTTCAATACAAGCCCTGGAACACCATGATTAGATTTATATTTAATTAACTACTAATTTTACAACGTGATATGTACGGTGATTTTCAGATTTGACGTAACCAATTGGGATGTCATTTTATATTCGATGCCTTAACTATTTGATCCCAATTTCTTCTACGTCACTCGTTAACAGCAATCGAAACTTCTAATAATAAAATTGGGGGATTTTTAATAGGGTCTTGGATAGAGTAATCGCATCGAACATTTAAATATATATATGTAACACATGAGATGTCGGTTTTATCTAACAGATTAAAACGATATTTGACCACTATGAGTTCTATACGATATTAATACGAGTTATTAGACCCACTTTATGTTCAATCCAACACAACTAAATAACTACAATATAGGTATATAATAATCATTTCAACTATTATAATTATAGTATGATATAAGCAAGTATTAAACTTGCCTGGCGATAGTTAACCAGTTGGATCCAGCGGCGAGAGGCAATTTGCGGCGAAGACACGGGCAACGGCGGCAACCGTGACGTAATTGAGTGTGCAGTGGAGGCGGGTGAAGGTTTGGGGTGCTCGGGTCACTGTCGGTGAGGTGTTGGTGGCCCTGCGGACGTCAGCGAGGCGATGGTGGCTGCTGGGAAGCGATGGTGGCTGGTCGGTGGTGTCGAGGCTCTAGTGGAGTTTGTTGTTGGGAGCTTGTCTTGGAGGAGGGAAGAGTAGAGAGGTGATGGTGAAGATGTCTTGGGGGTGTTGTGGTGTGATGGGGAGCTCGGCGGCGGCGGTTGCTAGCGACGATGGCCGGTGATGATGGTGGTGTTCGGCGGTAAAGGGAGCTGAAGGTTAGTGGAGATGGGTTTCATGGGAGGAGTGGTGTGGCGGGCTTGATCACAGGAAGAAGGTGGCTGGAGGTTGCCACGACGAGATCGACGGAGGAGGCGGTAATGTGAGGTGGGGGGCTGAGTCGGAGGAGGTGATGTTGGTTGTCATGGTGAAGTCGGGGTTTGGTTTGGAGTTGCAGGCGTTGGCGAGAGCGAGAGTGTGTGAAGAAGAGAAAGAACGAGGAAGATGGAGGGTGAAGTGGACAGAGAGGGAGAGAGAGATGAGGGAAGTCATGGCTGTTGGAGACGTGCGGGTCGTGGGGAGATGGGTGTGGCTGTCGCAGGCGAGCGTGAGGAGCGGGGAGTCGTGGGGGAGCCATTAGGGTCTTAGAGCCGTTGGGGAGCGGTTCTCGAGTGAACGCGAGAAGAGTCCGTGGGTGCGGTCTTCGCAGGCGAGAGAAGTTGGGGGCGTTGGAGGTGACGCGTAGGAAGTGGCGGGAAAAGGAAACGAGTGGGGAAGAAGGAGAGGGGGAAAACGGGTCGGGTCGGCATGGGTTAGGCCGCGTCGGGTGTAAGGGTAAAGTTAGGATTTAGTTTGGGTAATAATTAAAATATTAAATATATATATATATATATATATATATAATAGAAAAATTTAAGGAAAATTTGGAAAAATATGGAAAAAAATTTATTCGGAACCAGGGATTTACATCACACCCTCCTTACAAAAATTTCATCCTAGAAATTAAAAACGAAAACGACGGAAAAACACACTATACAAACAGATGCGGAAAACGTTCATGGATGTCCTCCTCGCGTTCCCTGGTAGACTCCCCTGGAGAATGACTACCCTAAGAAACTCTAACCAGGGGAATGATTTTGTTCTTCAGCACTTTTTCACGACGATCGAGAATGGTGGTGGGCTGCTCCTTGTAAGACAGATCGGTGCCCAAAGTTAACTCCGAATGGTCCAGAATATGGATGTCGTCACGAACATAGCGCCTCAACTGAGATACATGAAAAGTGTTGTGCACACCAGCTGGTAATGGAGGTAAGGCAAGTCGATAGGTCGCCTCTCCCACTCGCTCTAGCACCTCAAAAGGTCCGATGAATCGGGGACTGAGTTTCCCGCGACCTCCAAATCTGATAACACCGCGGGTAGGAGAAATCTTTAGGAACACATGATCTCCGACCTCGAATTCTAGCGCTCTCCTGCTGGCGTCCGCCCAACTCATCTGTCGGTCCCAAGCCATCTTAATGCGCTTTCTGATTATCTGGACCTTGTTTACCGTCTGAACAATAAGTTCGGGGCCCAGTAATCTTCGTTCTCCCACATCATACCAACAAACAGGGGATCGACATTTCCGCTCGTAAAGTGCTTCGAATGGATCCATCTGGATACTATCTTGGAAACTGTTGTTATAAGAAAACTCCACCAGATGAAGGTGATCCTCCCAAGAACCCTGGAAGTCTAGCATGCAAGCGCTCAACATGTCCTCGAGCGTCTGAATGGTACGCTCGGACTGTCCGTCCATCTGTGGACGGTAAGCCGTGCTAAACTTGAGACGTGTACCCAGACTCTCCTGTAAGCTCTTCCAAAAGTGGGAAACAAATCTGGTGTCTTGATCTGACACTATACTGACCGGAACTCCGTGAAGTCGCACTACTACTTTCATGTATTTCTCTGCTAGCGACTTTGTCGACTGGCCCATATGGAAGGGTATAAAATGTGCAGATTTCGTAAGACGGTCGATGATAACCCAGAAGGCGTTGTTGCCCTTAGGGCTCCGTGGTAAGGCAGTCACAATATCCATAGTGATGTGCTTCCACTTCCACTAGGGTATCGGAAGCGGTTGCAACAGTCCAGCTGTTCTCTAGTGTTTTGCTTTCACTTGCTGGCATATTAGAAACTTGGATACATACCGTGCAATCTCTCGCTTCATCCCGTTCCACCAAAAGTGTTGCCTTAAATCTCGGTACATTTTCGTGCCTTCCGGATGCACAGAATAAGCCGAACTATAAGCCTCAGCTAATACCTCTTCTTGAACATCTCCCTTGGGGACGCAGAGTATGCTACAGAATCTCAGAGAATCGTCCCGATGTATGAGTAAGTCCGTCCTCATCCCGGCTTCCACATTCTCTCTGAACTTTTGCAATCGAGGATCATCAGCCTGCGCAGCCTTAATGCTATCTACAAAAGAAGAATGCACCTGTAACTGCCAGAACCGTATGATTGCACTCGGTGTAACAACCTCTAGTTCGACCTTCTGAAAATCCTCAATGATGCTCTTCTAACTGGTCAACATCATGACTGCTGGCTTGCGACTGAGAGCGTCTGATAGGACATTTACCTTCCCCGGATGATACTGTAACTCCAAGTCATAGTCCGCCATTAATTTTATCCATCGGCGTTGCCTCATATTCAGTTCTCTCTGAGTGAACACGTACTTCAGACTCTTGTGATCAATGTACATTTCCACCTTTTCGCCTAACAAGTAATGTCTCAAGATCTTCAATGTGAAAACCACTGCGGCTAACTCCAAGTTGTGTGTTGGGCAGTTCCTCTCATGATTCTTCAGCTGTCGTGAGGCGTAAGCAACTACACGAACGTGCTGCATCAGGACACAGCCCAAGCCTTTCCCTGAAGCATCGTTATATATCACCAAACCTCCTGAATTATCTGGCACTATAAGAATAGGCGCCGTGGTCAATTTCTGCTTTAGTAACTCAAAATCCCGAGTACACTCCTCCGTCCATATGTACGGTACTTCTTTCCGTGTCAGCTTCGTCCAAGGTTCAGCGACTCGTGCAAAGTCTTGAACGAACCGCCGATAATATCCTGCCAATCCGAGGAAGCTTCTGATCTCGGCCACTGACTTCGGTGTCGGCCAATCTCTAACAGATTCTATCTTCGCTGGGTCCACTGAGATGCCATCTCCCGAAACAACATGTCCCAAGAACTGCACTTTGTCAAGCCAGAACTTGCACTTGCTCAATTTTGCGTATATATTCTCTTCCCGAAGAATTTGTAATATTGTCTGCAAGTGTTCGGCATGATCCTATCGGGTCTTAGAGTAGACTATTATGTAGTCGATGAATACAACGACAAACGTGTCCAAATATTTCGTAAATACTCTATTCATCAGGTCCATAAATATAGCTGGAGCATTGGTAACATCGAACGGCATCACAAGAAACTCATAATGCCCATATCGGGTCTTGAAAGCCGCCTTGCATATATTTCCGGCCGCTACTCTGATCTAGTGATAGCCCGAACGAAGATCCAGCATCGAAAATACCTTGGCCCCACCCAACTGATCAAATAAATCGTCAATATGTGGAATGGGGTATTTATTCTTTATCGTAACCCTGTTAAGCTCCTGGTAGTCTATGCACATCCATAGCGATCCGTCATTTTTCCTCACCAACAAGACTGGTGTACCCCACGGCAATGCGCTTGGGCGAATAAATCCTTTCTCCAGGAGTTCTCCAATTTGTTTCTTTAATTCTGCCAACTCAACTGGCGCCATCCTATAAGGAGCTTTGGAAACTAGCGCCGTCCCTGGAATCAAGTCAATAGAGAATCCCAAGACTCGGGGAGGTGGTAGACCCGGTAAATCTTCAGGGAACACATCAAGAAAATCCCGAACGATCTTTGGGGCTGGCCTCTCATCAATCTCCATAGCTATCAACGCTTTTGGCTTGGCTCTAAACTTGGCTGGCTCCAAAGACTCGCTCCCGCCTTCGAAAACAAATTCAGGGTGATTAGGGATGCGTAAGGTCACTTTCCTAACTCGGCAATCAATGATCGCATGGAAGGTGCTCATCCAATCCATCCCAAGAATCGCGTCATAGCTGCCCGTCCCGATTAAAAAGAAATTCGCATAGAATTCCCAGCCGCATACTACCACCGGACATAATCTACACTCTTGGTTAGACACAATAATACCGTTACCCGTATGTATCTCCCAACCCTTGGTCAATGGCTCATGAGGTATACAGTGCGTGTCAATAAACCGCGTGGAAATAAAACAATGCGAAGCACCCGAATTGAAAAGAACTCTAGCTGGTACAGAATAAACAAGAATGGTACCTATAACCACATCTCCGGAAGCCTCTGCCTGCTCGGTGAATATGGTGAAAGCTCGTCCCTGATTCCGACCTGTACTAGTCTGCCTCTGATCGAAGGACCGCTGCTAGGGCACCCAAGGTGGACCCCTCTGAGCTGAAATGCCATACGACGGTTGTTGTTGATCGAACTTCCCTGTAGCTCAGATTTCTGGGGACACCCATTGATCTTGTGCTTGTTGGATCCGCAAATCAGGCACTGCCCTTTAGCTCTGCGGCAATCTTTCTGCATGTGTCCTGGCCTCTGGCAATCATCGCAGAACAGGGCCCTTCGCTACGGCTGCTGAGGTGAGAAGGTGCGCTTCATTTGTGTGACACCCGGCCAGTGAACTGGGATCGCTCCACATGGGGGAATGGTAGTCCGTGCTGGAACCATATGGGGTCTCCTGTACATCAATCGTTGGTCCTTAGCCTTCTCTGCCAGTCTTTCCTGTACTCGGCCAGCGTTTAAAACTTGGGCGAAGGTTGGTAGGTCGAGAGACGAGATGAGTTGTTGCAGTTCAATATCGAGCCCTTGCTGGAACCGTCTTGCCCTGGCAGCTTCGGTGGCTACCATGTACGGTGCGAAGTGACTTAGTCAATTGAACTCCGCGGCATAAACATCCACTGAGAGCCCATTCTGCTTCAACATAATGAATTTCTCCTCCATCTCGGCCTTGGCAGTAGCCGGAAAGTAGTGATCCAGGAAGCATGCGGAGAACGTGTCCCATCCAATAGGTTTCTTTAGCCGACTCTCCTCTATGGACCACCACGTGCGTGCCTCGTCTTCTAGCTGAATCTTCACCACGTTCACTCTTTCGTCGTCAGGAACTCGAGCGGCTGTCAGGAGGTTCTCTACGTTGATGAGCCATTGTTCGGCCTCAAGTGGTTGCTGATCCCGTGAACACTGCTGGATGAAGCCTCCTGAAATCTGAAACGGTACCAACCCTAGCATGTGTAATCGGTACGAGCGTGCCCTCGGAGGCGGTGGGAACAGCCGTAGATCTCTCTAGGGCGGTAATTGTGGTCTCCTGTACCTCCTTCAATCCCTCGGCCAAAAGATCGGTCTTCCTCTCTTAAGCTTAGGCCAGGGTCTTTAGTGTGCTGAGGATCTTTTCGGTACGATCGTGGGGACCGGCACCTGAGGAGTTACCTGAGGAGTCCATATTCCTGAAAAGATAAAAAAGAAATCGGATTCAACGAAGGCTACACGACGATTCAACGATGATTAGAAGTGAGGAATAAATGTAATAAGGCATATGCTAAGGGTGTAACTCAATCTAGAGGTCCCTCGATGGAACTGTAATTTCATCCAAAACCTGGCTCTGATACCAACAAAAGTATGTCACGCCTCGCTTCCATAAATACGAAATACGAGGCGTGACAAGGCCAGTCATGCTCCTACGGTCAAAGAATATCTTGCTGTAGTCACACTTCAGCTTCTAGCATTACGAGGTAATCAGTAATTGTAGCACAGGTAATGAGAAATGCAGTCACTAAATCTATCAAAACATATATAGAACTAACCAAATAGAGTCAAAGGAAAGATAGCGCTGGCGTCGCTGATCTAGATGCCCGCACTATCCTCGATATAAGGAAGGTCCTACACCTAGGCTGGATCCACTTCTTCCTCTGAGCATGTACACTCAGGTCGTCAGGACGACACATATAGCAATAAATATATATATGATGGGCATGCAATATTATTAAACATGAGGAGTACAATGAATTGAAGAACATGAGTAAAATAAACATTGACTGAATATGAATGGTGCCATGTAGGTATCATGTCAATAAACAAGGCCATATGCATGTCACTACTTATCGGTCACTAAGTCAATAAAATCAATTATGGAAAGGATGCTCGTATTTAATAAGGGTCTCGTGCATGCCCGAGACTACGGTCCACTGTGCCCGGGACATAACCCTGTCAGCCATGCAGCTAGGCCCACGACCTAAAGTGTGTCTGTGTGTATTACTGATAGCGAATGATCATCCTCTAAATCACTGTACCTCACTAAATACGAGTTCAATTTCATCTTGATTTTCCCATTCCCTAGATTATAGTATGCATTCATTTATTAGATAGATTGTGAACAAATACCTATCGCTGTCACTTTCAATCACTTTTCCACTTGTCACCATCACTATCGTATTTGCCACAATACAATCATTAACACTAATATATATCGACAATGCAGAACAGTTGCTAGGTCTCAATGTGAATGATCACTATGCAGCAGGTATAAAGCAAACACAAAAATATGCAGAAATGCACTGAACATGTATCTACTATTTCAATGACGCCCAATGCCCTATAACTTATAAAATTTACGATAAATCACACGTATAGAATTGACCAAAATAATATGAAAGGCGTACTAATTACACTTGATTATATAAACAGTAAAATTTATTTCATGTCAATCGGAAATCAGGTTAGGGAATTATCATCATTTGAAGGTAGCGATCGATTGCTGAAATTCCAGTTTCAGAACTGGAATCCCAACTTTGTACATGTTTTATCAGTGATTGTGTTCAGATTCCGATATTGCTTAAGTTGAATGAAATATATTTCTATAAGTTAAGTTTCCATCATATCAAACGGATTATCAATAGCACCCCTATATTAGAAGTTATGTTCATTTTACTGTGACGGTGTAAGGAATATTACTGCAGAAACTGCAGAATACAACGACACTCTAAAAATACAATTTAAATATCAAACGATGGTGGAAATGCACGGGACCAGATTCATGTGTTATGTAATTAAGTTATATACGTGACCCTATAGGGCTCCGCGCATTTTCAGTTTTATGCAGGTATGTACAGGTGCTTAAATTCAGGTTTCCCCCGTAGAATGCTGCCCCGGACTGCAGTCCAGAGCCGTATTTCCCTTCATTTTTCAGTGTCATGAAATTGCAATGTTCAATAACTAATTATATAGGGTTATAGGTTATCTAGTTAGGTTCGATACAAGCCATGGAACACCATGATTAGATTTATATTTAATTAACTACTAATTTTACAACATGATATGTATGGTGATTATTCAGATTTGACGTAACTAATTGGTATGTCATTTTTTATTCGATGCCTTAACTATTTGATCCCAATTTATTCTACGTCACTCGTTAACAGCAATCGAAACTTCTAATAATAAAATTGGGGGACTTTTAATAGGGTCTTGGATAGGGTAATCGCATCGAACATTAGATATATATATGTAACACATGAGATGTCGGTTTTACCCAACAGATTAAAACGATATTTGATCACCATGAGTTCTATACGACATTAATACGAGTTATTAGACCCGCTTTATGTTTAACCCAACAAAACTAAATAACTACGATATAGGTATATACTAATCATTTCAACTATTATAATTATAGCATGATATAAGCAAGTATTAAACTTGCCTGGTGACGGTTAACCAGTGGGCGCGGCGAGAGGCAATTTGCGGTGATGACACGGGCAACGGCGGAAACCGTGATGTGCTTGAGTGTACAGTGGAGGTGGATGAAGGTTTAGGGTGCTCGGGTCACTGTCGGCAAGGTGTTGGTGGCCCTGCGGACGTCAGCGAGGCGATGGTGGCTGCTGGGAAGCAAAGGTGATGGTCGGCGGTGTCGAGGCTCCGGTGGAGTTTGCTGTTGGGAGCTCAGCTTGGAGCAGGGAAGAGTAGAGAGGTGATGGTGGCGATGTCGTGGGGGTGTTGTGGTGTGCTAGGGAGCTCGGTGGTGGCGGTTGCAAGCGACGATGGCCGGCGGTAATGGTGGTGTTCAACGGTAAAGGGAGATGGAGGTTGGTGGAGATGGGTTTCACGGGAGGAGTGGTGTGGTGGGCTCGGTCGCAGGAAGAGGGTGGCTGGAGGTTGCCACGATGAGATCGACGGAGGAGGTGGTGATGTGAGGTGGGGGGTTGAGTTGGAGGAGGTGATGTTGGTTGTCGTGGTGAAGTCGGGGTTTGGTTTGGAGTTGCAGGCGTTGGCGAGAGCGAGAGTGTGTGAAGCAGGGAAAGTACGAGGAAGAGGGAGGGTGAAGTAGAGAAAGAGGGAGAGGGAGAGAGAGACGAGGGAAGTCGTGGCTGTTGGAGACGTGCGGGTCGTGGCGAGATAGGTGCGGCTGTCGCAGGAAAGCATGAGGAGCGGGGAGTTGTGGGGGAGACATTGGGGGCCTTGGAGCCATTAGGGAGCGGGTCTCGAGTGAGCACGAGAAAAGTGCGTGGGTGCGGTCGTCGCCGGCGCGAGAAGCGGGGGAAGTTGGAGGTGACACGAGGGAAGTGGCGAGAAAAGGAAACGAGTGGGGAAGAAAGAGTGGGGGAAAGCGGGTCGGGTCGGCATGGGTCGGGTGTAAGGGTAGAGTTAGGATTTAATTTAGGTAATAATTAAAATATTAAATATACATATATATATATATAATTATATATAAAATAGAAAAATTTGGAAAAATACGGAAATTTTTTTATTCGGAACCGGGGATTTACAATCTCGTGTGAGTTCCCACTGTGCTTTGATTACTACCCTACCATGGCTCAAAGGAGTCGTGGAAACTGGTTTTAGTTGGGTACTGTCCCGAGCCACATGGAGGCAGTGAGCGGATCGTCGGGGATTCGTCTCTCCCGGTATTGGGGGTTGATGTCGCGTTGTGTATGGATGGCCATTACCAGAAATCCTCGGCCGGGGTATACGAGAATTACCGATCCAGGATCGATAGTTTCTCAGGTGGTGATGGGTTTCATACCGACACGAATGTCGCGTTATTAGAGGTCTGACTTTATCCACCCCCTAAACTCGATATGCGATACTCTTAGACGAACAGACCGAACTATACGGATATTGTCATTGTCAGTCTCAGTAGGGGTTCAGGATGAGTTTGCTTGTCGACCTCCCTTTCGCTCAATACCTGGGTAGCCGTTACGTACAGCTAGTGTCGCTGACGTGCTTGTGGTTAAAACCACTGCCAGCATATTGACGAATCTTTAGAGTCCCACACAGAGGGTTTCCCTTCTTCGGGCAAAACGATGTAGAGGCCGTATGGTTTTATGGTAGGGTTCGATCATTTACGTGCACTTGTGCATGTATCATGATTCGGACGAAAAATACTAGTGGCTTTGGTTCGGATTCTAGTATTATCTTGATGGATTATTTTCGTCTCTTTGTATTCGTATTATTCGGAATACGGATACGGGTATGTATATACGGATGAGGGGTATTCTTGTAATTTCATTACAAGATGCTTCTAGAAGATGCCACCTCATTATTGTTTTAACCATTTGGATAAATGGTTTAATAAGGTGGAGGATGAGGTGGACTTGGCATTTATTGATGGTATGGCTCAAGTGATGACTCATGGTGGCACTATTGAACCATGCTTGATATTATTGGTGTTGTTATTTTGTAAAGAGGGATTTTGCTTTAGTTGCTAGCATGGTTGCTTTTCTTCACTTGATGCCACACTCACTCATGCTCACAACACTTAGCCATTTTCCTTTCTTGAGTTGCTACACTCTCATCCTCATGCTTCATCTTCTTCCTCCACCCATAATGTCTCATGTGTTGAGAAACATTGGGTGATTAGAGAAAACTTAATCCATCATTAGATTCTACACCTCCTAGGCTATCATATTTAGCTCAGTTGATACCTTAGTTACCTCGGTTATGAGGTTGAAGCTTGTTGCACAAACCTTCGGATGGATCATCTTCGATGGAGGGAGACCGACGACTAAGCTTGATCAAGAAAGCCACTAGGAGCTTGGGATGAAGGTTGAAGACCGAAGAACACGGATCAACTCGGTATAACCATTCCTAACTCTTTATATTGCTTGCTAGTATAGAGTTTAGGGTAGATCCGGGCATCGGGTTGTGGTAGCACCAGTTTAGAAAATTTTGTTCCATATTTGGCCAAGGTTTGATGGACGGGACGTTTCTACAACCCAACAATATATACCGGCCAATATCAATAAACACCTGATTAAAATACATGTATCAAATACACGTGTTTAATCGAACTCCTGCACGTATCTCTATACATGCCCTACACCATTTTTTATGTGCTGGAAACCTCTGTGTGGGACTCTAAATACTCGACAATACGCTGACAGTAGGTTAGGATCTTATGCATAGCCCACAAGTACATCAGCGGTACTAGCTGCACGTAATGGCTACCCAAGTATTGAACGAAAGAAGGTCAACGAGAAAACTCATCTGAACCATGCAAAGTCTATCAGTGACATTACCGTATAGTTCGGCCACTTCGTCTAAGAGTATTGCATATCGGGTCAAGAGTTTGGAATCTATCAGACCCTAATAACTCGATAAGTCGTGCGACAGAGGACTCATAACCAACCTGAGATATAACTAATAACACTTATCAGTTTATCTCCACTGTGATGGCCATCGACTTGTGGTTGTAGTCATGTCCTGTACAGCGTGACATCAACTCCCTCTATCGGGAGAGACGAATCTCCTCGCCCGCTCACTGCCTCCACGTGCTTCAGGACTATACCCAATAAAAATCTATTTGCACGACTCCTTTGTGCCGTGGTAGCGTAGAAGTCTAAGTATAGTGGGACCACATATGACACACTATAGCAATCTCAGGACCTAGGGACTACCTTGTACTCATGTCACAAGAGAACTGCTACCTGACATTGGTATATTACCAACTAGGAGTTCTCGGTGAGTCTGTCCAGTGTAACTCATCCAATGAGCACCTATATACAATTCTCGATGTCAAACACCAATAGCCGCAGGATCAGCTATTGCCCTCCAACCGGGTCAGGAAACGTACACGTTAGTCTAAATTGGAGTACCGATACCCAGTCTTGATACTCCTATGACTAGGGATATTTAAGCATATGCTTATCGACTATCCAGGCCCTACTAGTATGATCTCCATCATCGTCCTAATAGTCAAGAAAAATCGTAGGGTTTTATTTCATGTCTAAATGATACGTGATAGTGAATAAAACGCATCACATGAAAGATAAAGACAAACCAGATAATATACTATCATCTCGAGTAAGATTGTTCTCTTGTATAGGTCCTCCTTCAATTACAATAATTGACTTGAGCGCATCTATATCCAACAAAATACGCTAAGCGTTGTAAATAATATAAAATGACACAAGAATAAACATGATATTAAATTTCCAACAACTATTTTATTACATTCAAGATTTCATAATTTTCAACTGATAAAATATGTCCGAACAAACATAAAGGTAATGAGCCTAAACAGGTGGTATACTAGAAGGAAAGCCGTAATAACTGCGAAGATGAACAAAAATATTCGTCCGCTTGAGATGTGAGATGGGAATACTCCTCATCGACCGCTTCTAAACCCTCTTCCCAAATTCACCTGACAAACATTTCAAGAAACAAAAAAATGGATGGAATGCCCATCAGTGAACTAGCGCTCAGTAAGTCCCCAAAAAGACATGAATGTGAAATATAAATGTATAATGACAAGTTGAAAAAGGATATCATGAAGCAATGGACTAAGTGTGATATGATGATTAAACATGTCATTTAATATAAGTATGGAAAATCTATGTAACATAGCAATTCTATATAACGTGATAAATAATAGCAACTATATAAGCATGATAATGGAACATGAGTATAGCAAACAAGTATAGTAATGGCTGTGTAGTATAGATATAGTGAACATGAAGTGAATGCCAATGTGTAAGTATAATTATTCTATTCTAACATGATTGTTTGTAGTTTGATAAAGAAAGTATACGTGTATATAAGAGTAGTCCGTCGTACCCCACAGATCAAAGGTACAGAAGTACAAGGTCCCATCAAACTCACGAGACAACAGCACATGATATTCAGGTTAGGTATCTTTTAGGTGAACTCTCATGCCACATCATACGTTCATTACCAACCTAACCCTTATCCCACGTATCTTATAGTATAGATTAAGTTTACAAGTTTTTCCCGAACCCATGAATATGGAGAGTACAAGTTCAAGTTCAAGTCGTGTTCAAGTATTCATGGCAAATTCAAGCCAAGTCATATTCATGGTTCAGATTAAGTCAAGTCAAGTTCAAGTATACATGTCAAGTTTTCTTATTGAGTTCAAGTATTTCAGATTAAGTCATGTCAAGATCAAGCCAAGTTTAGCATATAATGGTTTAATCACGATTTATATAGAAAAAAATAAATAAGAAGTCACTGAACATGATATGAGATAAGTATATTATTCAAATAACATCCAAAAACAATGCTGTAAATATGTGATATGTACGACTAGTTAATCAACTCAATTGAGGTCAGAATATAAACAAAAAAAATCATTAAGTGTTATGCACATGTGAGTTCCAGTTTTGCCTAAATACGACTACCGGTTTGGAAGATATATCTGTTTTTGTATCGTCGTGCAAAACAGATCAGAATCTATTCAGCACCGTCACACATTTATAAAATATAGTTTGGATCAATTTCCATCAGGTTTTAGGTTACAAAAATTATTAGAAAATTGTATATCTTTCGATGTACTTATCCAAAACAGTAAGATTCGCGTGATTTGGATTTCTGAAGATCTAGTTATGATCATATTAAAATCAACGTTTAAAACAGAAATTCTGATGTCTGGATAGCAACTATATATTGTATTGAAAAGCCTATATCGGGTTGTTTCATGCATTTCTAAGTAATCTAGTATATATGAAATTATAGTTCTATCAATTGTGCATCTGCACATCTAAATTTTATCACGAACGGACATCGGGTGTTCGGGTTATGTCTAATTTAAAAACAATATGCGAATCATGACAGATTCTGTCCAAATTCGTCACTAAATATTGTAAAGCAGTTTTCTATATTTTAGGTCGATTTTCTGGAAAACCTTATAACTAATAAAATATAGATATTTTGATTTAAATATCCAAAACATCTGAAAACACTTAATTTGGATCGCTGATGATAGAGTTATGGTTTTTCAAAGAAGACACTTAAAAGCAATTTTCTGGTTTTAAAAACAGCGAATAAAAACTACGTAACTCCTAAACCGTTATTCGATCCATTCTACATTTTTATACTGTAGATCTAAAATTATATATAATATTTATCCTAATATTTCTAGAATTTCCAGAAATCAAGATTGATCTCTAGAATTTAATTCGAATATAAAGATGTTTTAAGGTTGTATGTGTGAATAACGAATTATGGTATTTATTCGTAACTTTGTTTTCTTTTAAAAAAATTTAAATAAAACAGTTTAAAATACAACGAAAAACGATGCACCCTAATTGGTCTCCGAAATCTTAACAAATGAATTAAAAATAGTGACAAAACTTATTTTCTTAAGAACTTATTTATGAATATGTATCATGCCATATCATTTTCCGCTAGGTTCATGGTATTATTATTTATGGTAAATCTATATGCAAAATATAGAGGAAAGTTATAATACAATCAAACGACAACGTAACTTGAACAAGAGACGATCATAAGTATAATCAAAATTATATAACTATATGTGTGTGTTTTGGTGTGTTTCTAATATTTATATATGTAACAATATTTTTATTCGTTTAGGAACTATGAATTTAGAAATCTAACTATTACATTCAATATTTCATTTGAATCTCATCATATTCCTTGAATCCATCTTGAATTTAACTTTCGACTTCCTTGAATGTAATCTCTCGACTAATGAAATATAATGGAAATTGACCCAAACTATGTTTTAAAAATGTGTGGCGGTGCTGAATAAATTCTGATTTGTTTTGCACGACGATACGAAAACATGTATATCTCCCAACCCGGTAGTCATATTTAGATGAGTCTGGAACACACGTGTGCATAACACTTAAGGCTATGTTTTCGTTTATATTCTGAATTCAATTGACTTGATTAACCAGTCGTTACAATATTGTTTTTGGACATTACTTGAATAATATACTTATCTAATATCATTCTCTGTGACTGCTTATTTATTTTTATCTATATGACTTGTGATTAAAGCATTACATACTAGACTTGGCTTGATCTTGACACGACTCAATCTGGAATACTTGAACTCAATATGAAAACTTGACATGTATACTTGAACTTAACTTGACTTGATCTGAACCATGAATATGACTTGACTTGAACTTGACATGAATACTTAGACTTGAACTTGACATGAATACTTAGACTTGAACTTGACATGAATACTTGAACTTGAACTTGTACTCTCCCTATTCATGGATTTGGTAAAGACTTGTAAACTTAATCTACACTTTAATATACGTGGAGATAAGAGGTAGGTTGGTAATGAACGCATGATGTGGCATGAGAGTTCACCTAAAAGACACCTAACCTAAATATCATGTGCTATTGTACTGTGGGTTTGACGGGACCTTGTACTACTGTACTTTTGGTCCGCGGGATACGATGAACTACTCTCATATACATGCATACCTTTTTTTATCAAACTACAAACAACCACGTTAGAATAGAATAATCATATTTACATATTGACATTCACTTCATATTCATTATATCTATACTACACAGCCATTACTATACTTTCTTGCTATACTCATGTTCCATTATCATGTTTACATAGTTGCCATTATTTACCATGTTATATATAATTACTATATTATATAGATTTTCCATGCTTATATTAAATGACATGTTTAATCACCATATCACACTTACTCCATTGCTTCTTGATATCCTTTTCCAATTTGTCATTACATTCATGTCTTTTTAGGGACTTACCAAGCGCTGGTTCACTGACAGGCATTCCATCCATTTCTTTGTTTCTTGGAATGTTCGTCGGGTGAATTTGGGACAGAGGATTTAAAGAAGTCAACGAGGAGTATTCTCATATTACATCTCAAGCAGAAGAATAATTTGTTCATCTTCGCGGTTATTACAACTTTCTTTTTAGTATACCACCTGTCACGACCCGGAATTGGAACGTGACTGGCACTTGAATCAGGTAAAGTCTATAGGACCCTACTGTAACCCAAGTAAGCTGAAAGCTCAAAAATCTAAACCTTTTTAGGAAAATAGTGGATGTGAAGTTTTGAAATAAAGGCATAATGAAATCAGGTTCTTTCTATAAATGCATAAGTAATGTTATATGAAAATACAAGTGGGTTGTATGCTATAGTTGAAAATATTTTCGTCATTTGAAATTTGGACAACACCTCCTTTGTAAATTTCGATCCAAAATCAAAATATAACAACAATAATATAGGCATTCTCAAGGGGGAGTTAGCTCTTCGCCAAGTGGCGGAAACAACCACACGAATACAAATATACGACTCTCAAGACGAAAATCAAACACAGAAAAGAAAGTAAAGAAATCAAAACATCATCAAGGAAATTAGAAATAAAAAATAAATATATATCCGTGACTCTACGTCCGAAAGAATATACAATCTGTGGTTTCTAAGTCTACCAAATATATATAGTCTGGTTGATGGAGCTTTAAACTATATACAACTGAATAAAAATATACAAATGGTGGTCACAATCCAAAATGTAACCCCACCTACCAATGCAAATCATCCGGAAGAAAGTTGTGTGCCAGCAAGCCATTACTGAATCCGTGCGGTCAATCCTGCAAGAAAACTGTGGCACAACGGGTGTGAGTTGCCAACTCATGAGTAGAAGACATCACCGGGTAGAAATCGAATGTATGACGATCTCGTAGGTCATACAGTAATATAATAATATGATAATATCGAGTGGTAATAAGGGTGATAGTGTAAATATAAGTATAATAATACTAATATAATCTTGCTCGTGTCATAATGTGGTACCATGTCATCTGTATCATATATATGTGTATAGGTGTATCATCCAACGTGTGTCTATCAACGACACACCAAATCATCATAAAAACCTGAGTGCCCGGTATCGACACTCGAAAATATCATAAACTCGTGTCCATCATCGACACAAAATCCTCATATCTCAGGCTCCGTCTCATCGGATCGGCCCTCAAATCCATCTGATCACACAACTTCGGTCGGTATCCTCTAGATATCTGTCGAGCCAAAACTATCACCGGTTAGTAGTGCTCCCCTGCCAAGCTCAACGTCTCTCTATACGATCTTCTTATCCCGGGTACTGTACCGGGTCCACCATGTACCCGTAGACAGTGCCTCCTCTCTCCTCGAATCAGGTATACACATAACTTAGAACCGATAAAACTCATGGTGGATACCACACATCATATCAAGAAAAACTGCGTTTTTAAAACAATCATAATTTTGAAAAATGTATTTGCGGTTTCTCAAATCTAGAAATCTCATGAAAACTGAAATCTCATAAGCATGAAACAATAATGAAACAATGAGTACAGGAACAGAACAAATCCGTAATGCATAACCAGTGTGTTTATATGAGCGTGGCATCTAACTAGGTAAGAAAATGCAATAACTGAACTAGTAAGTGTGGTATGGGTACTAAACAATAACTAAAAAGTTACAGGTTATTAGGTTAAACAGTGAAGTAACGATTTCTAATATGTACGTGGCATGACAATTACTGATGATGAGTTTGTGAGCCGGCGAGTATGTGTATGTGCAACATGCGCATCATCGGTAATGGTGTGTGTGTCCTAACAGATGATGTCACACAAGATAAGGAAAGAATGTAGTATGTATACCGCAAAATGAGAATGAAACGAACATAGTAGAAAAAGAAAATAAGTAAAAGCAACAGTATAAAATACATAGCTACATATGAGCCATACAGTTATAGTTTAAAATAGTACGAATCGTTGTTTTTAGAAAATAGGGGCTACGGTGTTTTTGAGAAAAAAATACCATTTGAAAATCTGTAGCGTCCCTAGAGCTTGTCATTTAAAAATACATAATGATTCGTTAGTTTTGAAAATAGGTATGGCTCTATTTATATCCTAATATCTATGTAAGTGAATAGAAAACAATAATTTTTCCCGAGTCGATACATCCATAAGTCGGCGATTCAGCCTTATCGTATCACGTACGGTATAATCCATCGTATGGCATCATCAAGTCAAGAGTGCGGATCAATCATCATGTACATCATATCACGCACGGTATAATCCATCATATGATATCATCAAATCAAGTGTGTGTAGCTCAATTATCATGTACATCATATCACGTACGGTATAATTCATCGTACGATATCATCAAATCAAGTGTACGAGTTTATGGTCGCGTACATCCTATCATCTCATCTAGTCACATATCGTCACATGTTATATCAACTCATATCGTATTATGAACATATATATCACCTAATCTTTATATAATATAATATATCATATCGTATTATGCCATTTCACCTTATGTCATACAACATAGCCTCGTGACATCATGTCCGATCATATCGACTCATATCATTAAAACTTTTCATACCCTCATCTCGTGATGTTATATCGAAGTTATCCTCAAACTTACATGTTTATACACACACACACACATATCAGTGTGTGTGTACAACATATATACCAATGGCTCAAGATTAAGAACTTAAGAACTAAGGACAGACCTTCCTACGAGTATGCTTACTATCGCCTATAGTCTCCTAGAACCCTATTAGCTAAGTATACATATCTAATATTTATATATAACTATATATATAAGTACCCTAATACTACGGTTGCGAGGGTGCTATACGCCATCCACCGACTTCCCCCGTAGATATATATATACTCACCTACTATCCTCGCTCCAGCCGAAGCCGATGAACACCTTGCTCTCCATCGTCATCCCGGAAGTACACGTGAATGCACCTACAAATCGAAGCATATCGTATCGAAATCAAAATCAAATCCGAAAACCAATACGGCAAGTGAAACGCACATAGGTTAAATCCTATGGTCCACGCAAGCAAGAACAACCAAACAACTCCGGACGTTGTCGTACAAACGTCAAACGACCAAGTCAAAACTCGAATATTAAAAATATAGTTTTCAAACGTTGTAAAATGAAATCAGCAACTTAGAAAAAACACATTCAGATTTTACCTAAGGTGAAATTAAGACATTCTGCACATTCGATAGGCCCAGTTATCAGAGAATTGAGCTATGGACCAAGAACCAAACCCTAACTTTAAGGTCAGGCCGCAAATTGCGGCCAATATGGATATTTTGGCGGCCAAGAATAGGAGATGGGGGATCGGGCTTCAGGGGTAGCTTCCTAAGTGCCTGCACATCTCTTTGTATATGCAATTTATCTTTCAGAGCTTTCGAGTCATTCCAGAGTTCATTAGAACACCACAATTCAATAAAAAAATACGATGTCGGAAAATTCTAAGTTCATGTTTTGGGACTTCTAAACTCACTTAGACCAGGGATTCTATCACTAAAGGCTAGTAGTCACTCTCTAAACTCTCTACTATAACTCTACCACTCATTCAACCCACCAAAGATCATCCTAGAATTTTCCAAGTTCACTAAACATAACTTGTTTAATTCTAAACTAACATAGGAGGTTAGGAAACTTAAACACTTAACTAAAAGTGACAGGATTACCTTAAAAGAGCAACTCAAGAAAATTCTAAGATGGCCAAATGAGCTCAAGACTAGAATTTGATCTCACCATGAAGCTTGTAGTGATGTGAGAACATTATTTGTGAAGGGAACATGGGATTTTGATGAAGTTTTGGAAGGGTTGTATGGTGGTAGAATGGGTGGAGGAGAAATTAAAGAAAATGGAGGAAGAGATGAAGAAGAAAAAGAAGATAAAGAGATGAAGAAGAGAAGAGAGGGTTATAGAAACCTCTCTCTCTCTCTCACACACCCATACTCTCTTGTCCCCCCTTCATTTTTATTTCTTTTCCTTTTAAAAAAAAACAAAACAAATTAAAAGCAAACTGAAAAAATGAAACCATGGCAATAAATATGGACAAATGTTACAATATGAAATGTTGCATGTCATGATACATAAATAGGGTTAATACATAATTAGTAAAATATTAATCAAGTTTAGCATAAATATGTATGTAAATAATTGTATAAAAAGTTATAAAATCCCAAATCCAATAAATGCTTCCATAATTAATAATTCATTTTAAAATTCCAATTCTTTTCCAAACTGTATGTATATAATCATATCATTCCATTAAAACTAATTTCCATACTTTTATACTATTCATAAAATTTATTATTTTATTATTTAAATTCCAAAAATAATATTTTATATTTCTAAAATATTACAATCTCCCCCCTTTAAATAAATTCAATTCCCGAATTTAAATTTAAACCCCTTAAATATTAAAACATTTCAGTAAATCTATCAAATCAATAGGGCTTCGAAATCACGAATACGCAAGATATGTCATAGCGCATCGCATGTGCATGAAAACGAGTGCAAAACTCAAAAATTGAAACTCCGCCAAGTGTCATGCAATCTTGGGAGTTATGAAGAAGATGCAAGTTTCAAAATCCATTGTTAAAATCAAATATAATATAATCAAGGTTATAATATATATATATATATATATATATATATATATATATATATATATATATAGTACGCATCCTTGGGAAATCGTCTAAATAACCGAATAAAAGTGCATGCAAAATTCTTTTCAAATCGCCGTGTGATGCGTATATCATAGCACAAGTAGAGAGCGTTCATTTTGTAATGAAATAGCCATATATCTATATACGTTTTACTTAAGATATACGTCCCGCCTTTTGAAAATGATTTGGAACGGTTTTCTTTGTAAAATTTCGTGTCACTCATAGACATGTTGCAAAATAGTGAGACTATAGCTCCGTTTTGAAAATCTCTTCGGTAAATATCGATGCCTGCAAAAGATACTCAGGTACTGTCCTCAACCTAGTCTTGCTCGGTTACTATATCATATAGTATATAACATAAAAACATGATGCCCGAAAGAAATCAATCTCAATAAGTGTATTCAAAAAAATTTACCACGTGCGTCCGGTGCGCACGGAAATCAAAGTCAAATACAAGTGCCACGAATGTGCACAGATGCAAAAATTAAGTGCAACAGGTGTGCACGGAAGCATCTGTCAAGTGCAACGGGTATGCATGACAACGATATCAAATGCATCTAATAGGCATGAAGAATCTCGATTAAGTGCATCTGGTGTGCACAAAATCACATCAAGTGCGCCAAGTGTGCGCAAGAATCTAAATAAAGTGTGCCAGGTTCGCACAAAAATATCTAGTGCAATAAGGTACACGAGAATGAATATCGAGTGTATATGGTGCACGAAAACGTAATCTAGTGTACTAGGGTGCACGAAAACGAATATCGAGTGCACAAGTCAAAATCAAGTGCATACTATATGCACGAAATCAAAATCAAGTATATTGGAATGCACAAAATTAAAATTGACTGTATCGGGATACACGGAATCATAAATATGTGAAACAAATGCATAAAACAAAATCGAGTGCAATGGATATGCACAAAAACAAAAATCGGTACAACTGGTATATAAAAATATGAATCAAGTGAAACTGTAGTGCACATAGGAAATATCTGTCAAGTGCAGCTATGGTGCACGAAAATATCAATCATGAAACTAATCATCAAAACACAAAAGTCTAAAACGATATGCGCGTGATACCCGGATCACAAATCAAAATAAATGAGATTGAGGTACACCTTCTTCAATGTCGAAAGGTGTCGGTGCACCCAAGGCTGGCTGAGCAAGAATATCTACTTGCCTCCTGCCCACGATCTGGCGTCTTATGTCCCTGGGTTCTCGTTTCTCTATATGGATCACCAATTGCATGACTCGTCAGCTCGACAACCCGTTAGGGAGTAGCGATAGAAACAGTCCCGTTCTGACGCTTCTTTGAACATCTCTTAGCCAATTAACATGGCTACTCGTAATGTAGCACGTCAATGATGGCGGCCTCTGGCCCTCTAATTGCATTCCATACAACCGATCCTGAGTCTAAATCTTACCGCTACGGTGTCCTGGAAAGAACCTGCTATCTCACCTCTGCTGAACTGTCCGGAAGTTGGCACTCTTTACATTAATCTGTTTCTTGTTCCGGAACAGCTGCATTCCCATCATGACTTTTCTCTGGAAATACGACCGTATCCAATGCCTCTGTGTACGTATCAAGATTCTGGTATCAACGGGGAGGAACAACAACTCGTTAAGATCTCGCACAAACACCTTATTCCACTTTTCTTCATTATCATCCTAATCGAAATCATATCTTATTAGTTGCATACTGCAATTCATTCTCGGTTACAATCAATCCGGAGACTCTCGTAAGGACTCAAAACTATGAATTCTGTATTTTCAACACTCTATGGAAGACGGCTAGACAATTACGTCCACTGTAACTCGTCCAAGTCATCGGAGGAATACGCTTTGCTCGTCCTTTCTTGATTGACTTACACCGGATCTAAGCACAACCCTTCAACTGGAATTATCCGACTTAACTGATTCTGCGTCGGGGAATCCAAATAAACGAATTGTCTTAGTCACTTTATCCAAAATGACTAGCGATCTTCAGTCACATCCCTGCCAGTAAACTCATATGGCTTCAGCTATATAAACTCTAGAGGCGACATCCGGTCAATCTCAGAAACAGCTGGTTCATCTGTCTGCACGGTAGACAACATATCGATTTCTAGAGTAAGCTGTACCTCAATGGTCCTCTCAATCTGGCCGGCCTCAAGCGATGGCCCGATCATCCAGTGCAGATCCCGAACGCTCGTGTCAAACGAGAAATCCTAGTAAACAATAAATCAATACGTTCTTACGTCACCGGAAGGATACCATGGTCAGTCCTCATCCGTGACGAGCTTGCTCTGACGCATCTCTAGCCGTAGCTCTCTCTGATCTCGTAACAATAGTGATAGGAATAACATGCAAATACCGATGATGATAGATCATAAGAACGGATAAAATAATGGATCTCAAGAAATGTACATCTTAAGGTCACTTAAGCGGAGCAGCGTATCGTAAGTATGCCATGGAAGATAGACATGATACGCCACTCTACTCAAGCTACCTAGTCCATCAACCAAAGTCAACCTACGTGATGAAAGTTCGGATCTAATACCCCCTCAGCCAATTCTATGTTCCGTAAGGTCAAGTCTAGGTTCCGAAATATATATATATATATATATATATATATATATATATATATATATATATATATATATATATATATACGCCATAGACTCCGCATAGTCAAACCTAGACTCGAACCAAAGTTAAACCTAACGCTCTGATACTAAATTTGTCATAACCCGGAATTGGAACGTGACTGGCACTTGAATCACGTGAAACCTATAGGACCCTACTGTAACCCAAGTAAGCCGAAAGCCCAGAAATCTATTACTTTTTAGGAAAATAGTAGCGGTGAAGTTTTGAAATAAAGGTATAACGAAATGAAGTTATTTCTTTAAATGCAGAATTAATGTTATATGAAAATACAGGTGGGTTGTATACTATAGTTGAAAACATTTTAGTCCTTTGAAATTTGGGCAGCACCTCCTTTGTAAATTTCGATCCAAAATCAAAACATAACAACAGTAATATAGGCATCCCCAAGCGGGAGCTAGCTCTTCGCCAATTGGCAAAAACAACCACACGAATAAAAATATACGACGCCTAAGGAAGATCAAACACAGAAAAGAAAGAAAAGAAACCAAAACATCATCAAGGAAACCAGAAATAAAGAATAAATACATATCCGTGACTTTAGGTCCGAAAATATATACAATCTGTGGTTTCTAAATCTACCAAATATACATAGTCTGGTTGATGGTACTTTTAACTAGATACAACTGAATAAATATATACAAATGGTGGTCTCGATCCAAAATGTACCCCACTTACCAATACAAATCACCCGGAAAAAAGTTGTGTGCCAACAAGCCATTACTGAATCCGTGCGGTCAATCTTGCAAGAAAACTGTGGCGCAACAGGGGTGAGTTGTCAACTCGTAAGTTGAAGACATCACCAGGTAGAAATCGAATGTATGACGATCTCGTAGGTCATAAAGTAATATAATAATATCGAGTGGTAATAAGGGTGATAGTGTAAACATAAGTATAATGATACTAATATAATCATGTCCGTGTCATAATGTGGTACCATGTCATCTGTATCATATATATGTGTATAGGTCTATCATCCAACGTGTGTCCATCAACGACACACCAAATTATCATAAAAACCTGAGTGCCCAGTATCGACACTCGAAAACATCATAAAACCCGTGTCCAGTATCGACACGTAAATCCTCATATCTTGGACGCCGTCTCATCGGATCGCCCTTCAAATCCATTTGATTACCCGACTCTGGTCGGTATCTTCCGGATATCTGCCAAACCAAGACTATCACCGGTCGGTAGTACTCCCCTGCCGGGTTTAACGTCTCTCTATATGAACTTCTTGCCTCGATGTGCCATACCGTATCCACCATGTACCCGCAGACGGTGCCTCATCTCTCCTCGAATCGGGTATACACATAACTCGGAACCGAGAAAACTCATGGTGAACACCAGACATCATATTAAGAGAAACCACGTTTTTAAAACAATCATAAATTTTGAAAAATGTATCTGCAGTTTCTCAAATCCAGAAATCTCATGAAAACTAAAATCTCATAAGCTTGAAACAATGAGTATAGGCACAGAACAAATCTGTAATGCATAACTAGTGTGTTTATATGAACGTGGCATCTAACTAGGTAAGTAAAAGCAATAATTGAACAAGTAAGTGTGGTATGGGTACTAAACTGTTAGTATATATGCCCTAGAGGCCATTACTGTATCATACTAGTTTGTATATTACTTAATGGAAGCTTGGGATATTCACCTTGTTTATACAATCTTGCTCAAAATAGTAGTATGCTACTTGGTTTGTTTCTACTTCAATGTGTACATGTGTTTATTTTTGTATATCGCCTATACACATTAGTGGAGCCCTTAGGATCTTTGCTTGATTACCAGCGATGTGATGGCCGTCACACTAGTGGGGCTGGGTAATCTATAAGCACATCCTTATGCAGGTCCCTGGTCGCAGGACTATCGAGACAGGGCATCGATACTCCGGAGTAGACCAGCGCATGCGCTTCTCATCCCAGTGTGGGAGACGGTCTGTCCCACAGCCGTCAGTACGTTGTACTTGAGATAGTATGCGGGTGCTCGTTAGGTTACGGGTACACTGGACAGGACTCGTCGGGAACTGACTAGTTGGTATTATGCCTATCGTCAGTTATCAGTTCCCAGGTGACATGAGTACAGCTTAGTCCGCTGACTTGACACTGTCACTTCGCCTCGAGTGTGTTCCCACTGTACTTTGATCACTACCCTACCACGGCTTAAAGGAGTCGTGCAAACAGGTAGTGGTTGGGTGCAGTCCCGAAGCACTTGGAGGCAGTGACGGTTAGACAGGATTCGTCTCTCCCGGTATTGGGGGTTGACATCGCGCTGTGTCTAGGAGAGCCATTACACGAGTAGTCCCTGGCCAGGGCAAACGAGATATACTGGTAGGTTTCCTGTGTTATCTCAGGGTGTTTTGGGCTTCGCTCCGGCATGACTTGTACCGCTATTGGGGGACTGACGTTTACCGCCCCCTAGGCCCGCCATGCGATATATCAGACGAACAGACCGGACTGTACGGAGAATGTCACACTCAGGCTCAGTAGGAGTTCAGATGGGTTTCGCCTCGTCGGTCTTCTTGTCGGCATTACCTGGGGACCGTTACGCACAGCTAGTGCCGCTTGCGGTCTGTGGTTAAACCCACTGCCAGCGTAGTGCCGAGTCTTTAGAGTCCCACACAGAAAGCTTTTCGCCTTTAGGCAAAAGAGTAGAGGTCGCATGGTTTTGCGACAGGGTTCGGTCACATCCGTGCACTTGTGTACGTACAGTGTCCGGACAGTTTGCACTAGCGGGCTTTGGTTTAAGCCAGATCCTAGTGTACGTATTGGGATTGGATTTATCCAGTATGCATTCGTGTTCCTCGGAACGCGGATGCGGGTGTGTATGCACAGTTGACAGGGAGACAGAGGCAGCGGATTCTCATTAGGGTTGTTGACAGTTGACCGTTGACTATTTGACTTTTTGCTCATCCCTAATGAGAATATGATATGTGATTAACTATTATATTAATTAAGTATTATGGTGACATGGTTGTTGACTTTTGTTGACTTTTGTTGACTTGTTGACTTTGTTGACCGGTTGACTAGGCTTGACTAGTTGACCATCATGATAACCATAGCCATCATTTCATGGCAAAGACTTTTGCTTGCTTGCTCATTTGTTTAAAATGAGTGCATGAAATGATATGGTTATGGTTACTTCAACCATCACACAACACTTGATTTGGTATAATGAGTTATGATGACTTTGGATTATGAGAGGGTGAAAGACAAAAGAGTTGCTCATTCTTTCTTGCTCATTCTCTCTCTTGTTCTTGAGCTCTCTTGCTCTTGCTTTCACCCTCTTCCTCTTGCTCCCTCTCTTGACTCTATGGTTCACATATCTCATGAGTTGAGAATCAAGAACCATAGATAAAATCCCACACAAACTCTTCTCTACTCATTCTAGTTCACAAGGTTTAGCAAACCGAGTGAACTAGTTTCTTCAAAGAACGAAGAAGGAGCCAAAGGTTGGAGCTTTCAGGTGGATCTATCTTCGGCGTACGGAGACGACGGGAAGAAGCCAATCCGGACCACCATCGGAGCTTGAAGACGAAGGAGTTCAAGACAAGCAAGGTATAACCCCCTAACCGAGTAGCTAGAAACTCGTAGTTAGGTTGTTAGTTAGATGTTTAACCAAGATCCGGGTTATAGGTCCATGTTACCACCTCTATAAAAATCGTTTTTTACCAAATTCCGCATTCCCGAAAGTACCGGGAGAGGTAGCATGGACTTACAGTGGTATCAGAGCCTAGTTAAACTCTATCTAACATGTTAGCAAGTAACTAGAAGATCGACCAAAGAAAAAGTCCCGAAAACGAACCCCAAAATTCGAAGTTTCTGTCGATTTTTATACTGTTCAAAAGTTGATTATTTTCACACCTAAAATCGACTCAGGGTTTTCTGTGAATACTGTAGAAATTTGGTCCAGTGATCCCATCAAAGAGCCGCGGAAACGCGGCAATAGCTTGCTATTGCCGCGGTTCCGCGGCCGACTTGGCTCCACTCTGTTCTTTCTTTGCTACAGTATTCTCATAGGGGTATTTTGGGATTTTTGGTATATGTGTTTTCTGCCCAGATTTTCCAGAACGAAAATTTTATTTTTGGGGTCCCGAAAATTCGTATTTTTGATCGAACTTCTAAAAGACTTAAGCTAACGGGTTTTTCTGTAATGTGATATTTGTATTGAACGTCTACTAATCGCTATATGTCGATTAGTGGGGGTTATACAAATCTGTGATTTGTAATGTTGCTGGAATGTGTATATGAATATGTTGGATTGTCGCGGGTGAATAGCCGGGGGTTGTGAGACGAGAGTTTTCTTTTCTTTCAATTCATGTAAATTTTTAAATTGATGTAATAATTATTTGTATGGCCGCACAACCGGGTCGGGGTTGTAGCCGTCATTGTATAATTTCTTTTTACTGTTTTTGCTCCTAGGATAGACCCATGGAGGGGGTGCACAAACTACCGGGTATGCCAAAGTGTCGAGTGGCCTACTCATGGAGATGAGGGAGGTTGCTACGCTTCGGGTACTTGGCGGGTAGTTTGCCGCACCCGTAGGGGTCTTGGGTGGGGTATTGGCTATTCACCGCGACCGTGTAATCTGTCTTTCGTTACAGGCTCGTACGAATCACAGATTCCTAGTATATCCAATGTATTCATCTGTGATCTGAAATGTTTATCATTGCAGTATATCTATATATGATATTATTTAGGCGTTGTTTATGTTTTACAGACGCGCTAGCCCAGCCCCCGCTCTGTCGTTAGTTAAGTAACCTAACGGGTAATGACGGGGCCCAGTGGCGAATGCGAATGGCATAAGCGTACGTCATATTTTGGTTGTTTTCTGCAATGGTAGGATTAAATGATGGGACGCATTAAAAGAACTAATGCAAGAATATCACGCATTAAAAGAACTAATGCAAGATAATGAACCAAGTTAAAGTCGTTGGAACACTTTCGAAAAACCACTCGGTTCTTTTTTAAAACCAACTTTTAAATGCGGATCTTGAGCCACTCCTTTTAAAAGCTATCTCGTTCCATCGACCAAATCAAGTTCACTACGTTCACGGTTTTGCCAAAACCATCCGTAGCCCTCCGTCGTTTCACATGAATAGTCAATAGTATTCAAGCTGTGTATGTTGGCCAAAGTCAAGGCACAATGATTGGTAGCTATTGGGTGTTCATGTGTAGCATAGATAGATGCGTTGGTTTGGGACAGTCGTATTGCCATTTTGGCCAAAGTTAAAGGGTAGGTACGGATGGATCTAAATTAACCTGGATAATGATGGGTAGAACTTGACATGTGACTTATGATATTTTGGCCAAAGTCAAGGTCATAAGAGCATGGGGCAAAAATCCACATCGGGAGTTTCATAAGTACTGAAACTTGCTAGATTTGCATACCATTTGGAGTGTGATGATTCTGGTAGGATTCCTTCAGTTTCGTCACGCGATGATATTTGGATCCCGATCCTACTGTGAGTATATGCTACTCCTCGGGAAATTTCTCACTTAACGATCAATGCTATAAACCTAGTAGGTGCCTAGAAAGGTGTTAGCGGGGCTACGCCCCCAGGGAAAAGAGGTTCTTTAATTAAGGAACTTCGCGAAAGCGTTGGAAAACCTCCCTTGAAGTACCAACACCGGCCTGGCTGAACGGTTAAGCAAGTATTGTGCGGTGGGATTGATCCCGAATAATTCTTCCTTTATGGTTTGAGGAGGGATTCGAGAAACAGTGGGAGCCATCCTGTTTAGACAAACAAAAAACCACTCTAAACTTGCAAAAGCATCATGCTGAGTGTTTCTTCTTCTCTCTCCTAATTGCAGCGACCAATCGACATGACTGGACTTAAGTTACTTCTAGATAAAAACATACTGACATGGCCAAACTATAAAGATTGGCTCAGGAATGTCAAAATGGCAATCACTTACGACAAGCTGGGGTATCTTCTTACCACCAAAGCTCCCCCTGTCCCTGGTCCCACTTCCAGCGTCGTGGATAAGGAAATCCGCAAGACTTGGGAGATTGATAGCGCGAAGGCCAAGTGCCTCGTACTTGCCTCGATGGACAACGAACATCAGAGGAGGCACGAGAATATGGACCTTGAATCCATATTTCTCCATACAAAAGAACTGTATGGAGAGCAATCTCGTATCGCAAGATACGAAGCGTCGAAAAAGTTATTTTCGGCAAAGATGGCCGTCGGATCATCAGTAGCCGAGCACGTGCTAAAGATGATCGGCTACATTGAGGAGCTCGCGGACCTAGGGACCACATTGGAGAGTGAACTCTATACGGACATAGTTCTCCAGTCCCTTCCTTCCACTTACGCCCAGTTCATACTGAACTTCAACTTACAAGAAAAAGAGGTTGAACTTTCAGAGCTCCTCAACATGCTGAGGAGCGCAGAGGGCACCCTACAGAAAGGTAGGGAAACATCCACTTTGTTTGTAGGAGGATCATCTTCTTCTAGGTCCAAGGCGAAAGCTAAGGGAAAGAAGAAGAAAGCCCCCGCCAAACCAAGGGACGGTGTTAGTAAAGTGGATACGAAGGGAAAAGCTAAAGCAACAAAGAAAGCGGGGGAGCTTATGGATAAGGAAAGATGCTTCTATTGTCATAAGAAAGGTCACTGGAAGAATGATTGCAGGGCCTGGAAGGCCAGAACACAGGAATTGAAGCAGGTTGCAGCTTCAGCTTCAGGTGTGTATGTTATTGAAAACTGTCTTTCAATAAACTCTACTTCCTGGGTATTGGATACCGGATCAGGATCTTATATCTGTAATTCTTTGCAGGCGTTGAGAAACCGTAGTGTTTTGAAGGCAGGTGACATGACCCTCAGAGTTGCGAACGGAGCTAGCATGGATGCTAAAGCCATGGGGGACTATCACCTGGGAATGTCAGATGGACATGTTTTGGTTTTGCGTAATTGCTTTTTTGTACCCAACGCAACTTGTAATATCATTTCTGTATCTTTAGTTTCTAAAGAAGGTTATGAATTTGCGTTTGTAAGTAATGTTGTAAACATTCACCTTAATCAAGTTTTGATTGGGTCAGGTACATTGAGTAATGGTATATACGTATTGAACCAACCACAGATTTTCAATGTCCAGAATACACACAAAAGAAAGTCTCCGGAAATAAATCAGACTTTCTTGTGGCATTGTAGACTGGGTCACATCAATGAGAGAAGGTTGACGAAGTTACATACAGAAGGGTATTTGAATGCGTTCCAATATCAGTCGTATGCCACTTGCCAATCCTGTCTCAAAGGAAAGATGACAAAGACTCCGTTTACTGGACATGGAGTAAGAGCGAGCGAGCTCTTGGGACTCGTACACAGTGACGTGTGCGGTCCAATGTCTACACATGCGCGAAGCGGCTATTCTTACTTCATTACTTTTACGGATGACTTCTCAAGGTACGGTTATGTCTTCTTAATGAAACATAAGTCCGAAGCCTTTGGAAAATTCCAGGAGTATAAGAATGAAGTAGAGAAACAGACCGGCAAAAGTATTAAGATTCTAAGATCGGATCGAGGTGGAGAATACTTAAGTGCCGAGTTCCTGGACTATTTAAAACAGAACGGAATTCTCTCTCAGCTTACTCCTCCATACACCCCGCAACATAACGGTGTATCGGAGAGACGGAACCGCACCCTATTGGATATGGTGCGGTCCATGATGAGTAACGCTGAGTTACCGCGATCATTCTGGGGATATGCGCTAGAATCAGCCGCATACCTTTTGAACCGAGTTCCCACTAAGACTGTGCCTACCATGCCATTTGAGATGTGGTGTGGGAAGAGACCCCATCTTAATCACATTAAGACATGGGGAAGTCCAGCTTTTGTCAAAAAGCAGCATGCGGACAAGCTCGAGGCACGCTCAGTACTGTGCAAGTTTGTGGGATATCCAAAGAATTCCAAGGGATATTTCTTCTACTGCGAAGAGGAACAAAAAGTTCTTGTTTCTCGTCATACCCACTTTCTAGAACACCAGTTCTTAGGAAAGGGAATAAGTGGGAGCGCAGTAGAACTGGAAGAAATTCCAGAACCACGGACTATTACTGAAAGTTTAGTGGAACCAGAGGGTTCGGAAGAACAGGACATTCCTACGCCGCTCCGCAGAAGTAGTAGGCAGACTCATCCACCCGAGAGATACTACGGTTTTCTCATAGACGGGGATAGAGAGGATTGCATTATAGATTATGATGAGCCTACTAGCTTCCAGCAGGCCGTTCAGAGCATTGACTCAGTGAAATGGCTGGATGCAATGCGGACCGAAATGGAGTCCATGTACACCAACAAGGTATGGACGTTGGACATTGCTCCAGACGGGGTAAAACCCGTAGGATGCAAGTGGATCTTCAAAAGGAAGATTGGTGTAGATGGGCAGGTTGAGACCTATAAAGCTAGGCTGGTAGAAAAGGGTTTTCGTCAAAGGCCTGGCTTGGACTATGACGAAACCTTTTCTCCAGTAGCCATGCTGAAATCCATTCGGATCCTTCTTGCTATTGCTGCCTTCCACGATTATGAGATCTGGCAAATGGACGTAAAGACCGCTTTTCTAAATGGAAATTTAGAGGAGTGTGTCTATATGGACCAACCAGAGGGTTTCATTCAGAGTGGGAGCAGCGGAAAGGTGTGCAAGTTGCTTAAGTCCATCTATGGACTAAAGCAGGCATCGTGGAGTTGGAACATCTGCTTTGATGAGATGGTCAAAGAATTTGGCTTTATCAAAAATCCAAATGAACCATGCATCTATAGTAGATTTGTAGCGAGAACTGTAGTATTCCTCGTTTTATACGTGGATGACATTCTCTTAATAGGAAATGACATTCCTATGCTACAATCTGTCAAGGGGTTCTTGTCGCACAGGTTCTCCATGAAAGACCTGGGTGATGCCTCATACATCCTGGGGATCCGGATCCATCGTGATAGATCCAAGAGGATATTAGGACTTTCACAGTCCAGGTACATCGACACCATACTGAAAAGATTCAGTATGGAAGATTCCAAGCGCGGTAACCTACCGGCTTGTCACGGGATCACCCTCTCTAAAGAGATGTCTCCCAAGACTGATTTAGAGAGGGATCGCATGTCTTTTACACCCTACGCTTCTGCGGTAGGCTCTATAATGTATGCGATGTTGTGTACCAGACCAGATGTAGCTTATGCACTGAGTGTGGTAAGCCGGTATCAGTCAAACCCTGGGGAGAAACACTGGATAGCGGTAAAGAACATTCTCAAGTACGTGAGAAGGACTAAGGAGATGTTCTTGGTGTATGGCGGAAAAGACCTCCAGATCGAGGCTTTTGCTGACTCCAGCTTCCAGAGTGACAAGGATGATTCCAAGTCCATGTCGGGTTTTGTCTTTACCCTCGATGGAGGGGCGGTGTGTTGGAAGAGTTCTAAACAGAAAACCGTTGCAAACTTGACGATGGAAGCGGAATACATCGCTGCATCTGATGCCGCAAAAGAAGCTGTCTGGATGAGGAAGTTCTTGAAAGAACTTCAGGTGGTTCCGTCCATTGTTGATCCAATACCTCTGTATTGCGACAACAACGGGGCTATAGCTTTAGCGAAGGAACCCAGGTCCCATCAGAGATCCCGACACATCTTGAGGCGGTATCACCTGATCAGGGAGATCGTAGATCGCCAGGAGATCGAGGTTCGGAGAGTCGCTTCAGAAGATAACACTGCAGATCCATTCACCAAGGCCCTGCCCCAGACTCAGTTCGAGCGGCTGATCGAGATGATAGGTCTTCGATACGCCAGTACATGGCCTTAGTGCAAGTGGGAGATTGTTAGTGTATATGCCCTAGAGGCCATTACTGTATCATACTAGTTTGTATATTACTTAATGGAAGCTTGGGATATTCACCTTGTTTATACAATCTTGCTCAAAATAGTAGTATGCTACTTGGTTTGTTTCTACTTCAATATGTACATGTGTTTATTTTTGTATATCGCCTATACACATTAGTGGAGCCCTTAGGATCTTTGCTTGATTACCAGCGATGTGATGGCCGTCACACTAGTGGGGCTGGGTAATCTATAAGCACATCCTTATGCAGATCCCTGGTCGCAGGACTATCGAGACAGGGCATCGATACTCCGGAGTAGACCAGCGCATGCGCTTCTCATCCCAGTGTGGGAGACGGTCTGTCCCACAGCCGTCAGTACGTCGTACTTGAGATAGTATGCGGGTGCTCGTTAGGTTACGGGTACACTGGACAGGACTCGTCGGGAACTGACTAGTTGGTATTATGCCTATCGTCAGTTATCAGTTCCCAGGTGACATGAGTACAGCTTAGTCCGCTGACTTGACACTGTCACTTCGCCTCGAGTGTGTTCCCACTGTACTTTGATCACTACCCTACCACGACTCAAAGGAGTCGTGCAAACAGGTAGTGGTTGGGTGCAGTCCCGAAGCACTTGGAGGCAGTGACGGTTAGACAGGATTCGTCTCTCCCGGTATTGGGGGTTGACATCGCGCTGTGTCTAGGAGAGCCATTACACGAGTAGTCCCTGGCCAGGGCAAACGAGATATACTGGTAGGTTTCCAGTGTTATCTCAGGGTGTTTTGGGCTTCGCTCCGGCACGACTTGTACCGCTATTGGGGGACTGACGTTTACCGCCCCCTAGGCCCGCCATGCGATGTATCAGACGAACAGACCGGACTGTACGGAGAATGTCACACTCAGGCTCAGTAGGAGTTCAGATGGGTTTCGCCTCGTCGGTCTTCTTGTCGGCATTACCTGGGGACCGTTACGCGCAGCTAGTGCCGCTTGCGGTCTGTGGTTAAACCCACTGCCAGCGTAGTGTCGAGTCTTTAGAGTTCCACACAGAAAGCTTTTCGCCTTTAGGCAAAAGAGTAGAGGTCACATGGTATTGCGACAGGTCGCATGGTTTTGCGACAGGGTTCGGTCACATCCGTGCACTTGTGCACGTACAATGTCCGGACAGTTTGCACTAGCGGGCTTTGGTTTAAGCCAGATCCTAGTGTACGTATTGGGATTGGATTTATCCAGTATGCATTCGTGTTCCTCGGAACGCGGATGCGGGTGTGTATGCACAGTTGACAGGGAGACAGAGGCAGCGGATTCTCATTAGGGTTGTTGACAGTTGACCGTTGACTATTTGACTTTTTGCTCAACCCTAATGAGAATATGATATGTGATTAACTATTATATTAATTAAGTATTATGGTGACATGGTTGTTGACTTTTGTTGACTTGTTGACTTTGTGGACTTGTTGACTTTTGTTGACTTGTTGACTTTGTTGACCGGTTGACTAGGCTTGACTAGTTGACCATCATGATAACCATAGCCATCATTTCATGGCAAAGACTTTTGCTTGCTTGCTCATTTGTGTAAAATGAGTGCATGAAATGATATGGTTATGGTTGCTTCAACCATCACATAACACTTGATTTGGTATAATGAGTTATGATGACTTTGGATTATGAGAGGGTGAAAGACAAAAGAGTTGCTCATTCTTTCTTGCTCATTCTCTCTCTTGTTCTTGAGCTCTCTTGCTCTTGCTTTCACCCTCTTCCTCTTTCTCCCTCTCTTGACTCTATGGTTCACATATCTCATGAGTTGAGAATCAAGAACCATAGATAAAATCCCACACAAACTCTTCTCTACTCATTCTAGTTCACAAGGTTTAGCAAACCGAGTGAACTAGTTTCTTCAAAGAATGAAGAAGAAGCCAAAGGTTGGAGCTTTCAGGTGGATCTATCTTCGGCGTACGGAGACGACGGGAAGAAGCCAATCCGGACCACCATCGGAGCTTGAAGACGAAGGAGTTCAAGACAAGCAAGGTATAACCCCCTAACCGAGTAGCTAGAAACTCGTAGTTAGGTTGTTAGTTAGATGTTTAACCAATATCCGGGTTATAGGTCCATGTTACCACCTCTATAAAAATCGTTTTTTACCAAATTCCGCATTCCCGAAAGTACCGGGAGAGGTAGCATGGACTTACATAAACAATAACTAAAAAGCTACAGATTATTACGTTATACAGTAAAGTAACGATTTCTAATGTGTACGTGGTATGGCAATTACTGATGATGAGTGTGTGAGCCGGCGAGTATGTGTACGTGCAACATGCGCGTCATCGATAATGGTGCGTGTGTCCTAGCAAACGATATCGTACAAGATAAGGAAAGAATGTGATATGTATACCGCAAAATGAGAATGAAACGAGCATAGCAGGAAAAGGAAATAAGTAAACGCTACAGTATAAAATACATAGATACATATGAGCTATACAGTTATAGTTTAAAATAGTACGAATCGTTGTTTTTAGAAAAATATGGGCTACGGTGTTTTTGAGAAAAAGATACCATTTGAAAATGCATAGAGTCCCTTGAAGTTGTCATTTAAAAATACATAACGATTCGTTAGTTTTGAAAATAGGTATGGCTCTATTTATATCTTAAAATCTACGCAAGTGATTAGAAAATAATAATTTTTCCCTATTCGATACATCCATAAGTCGACGATCCAGCCTCATCGTATCATATACGGTATATTCTATCGTAAGGTATCATCAAGTCAAGAGTGCGGATCAATCATCATGTACATCATATCACGTACAATATAATCCATCATACGGAATCATCAAATCAAGTGTGTGTGGCTCAATCATCTTATACATCATATCACGTACGGCATAATCCATCGTACGATATCATCAAATCAAGTATACGGGTTTATGGTCACGTACATCCTATCATCTCATCTAGTCGCAAACCGTCACATGTTATATCATCTCATATCGTATTATGAACATATATATCACCTAATCTTTATATAATATAATATATCATATCATATCATGCCATTTCACCTCATTTCATACAACATAGCCTCATGACATCATGTCTGATCATATCGACTCATATAATTAAAACTTGTCATATCCTCATCTCATGATGTTATATCGAAATTATCCTCAAACTTACATGTTTATGCACACACACATATCAGTGTGTGTGTGTGTGTACAACATACATACCAATGGCTCAAGGCTAAGAACATAAGAACTAAGGACAGACCTCCCTACGAGTACGCTTATTATCGCCTATAGTCTCCTAGGACCCTATTATCTAAGTATACATATCTAATATTTATATATATAAATACCCTAATACCATGGTTACGGGGTGCTATACGCCATCCACGCAACTTCCCCCTAGATATACATCTACACACTTACTATCCTCACTCTAGCCGAAGCCGATGAATGCTTGCTCTCCTTCGTCACCCTGGAAGTTCACGCGAATGCACCTACAAATCAAAGCATATCGTATCGAAATCAAAATCAAATCCGAACACCAATACGGCAAGCGAAACGCACATAGGTTAGAACCTATGATCCACACATGCAAGAACAACCAAAAAACTCCCGACGTTAACGTATAAACGTCAAACGGCCGAGTCAAAACTCAAATATCAAAAATCTAGTTTTCAAACGTCGCAAAACGAAATCAACAACTTAGAAAAACGCTCCAATATTTTACCTAAGGTGAAATTAGGACATTCTGCACATTGGATAGGCCTATTTATCAGAGGATTGAGCTATGACCAAGAACCAAACCCTAACTCTAAGGCCAGGCCGCAAATTGCGGCCAATACGAATATTTTGGCGGCCAAGAATAGGAGATGGAGGCTCGGGCTTAAGTGGTAGCTTCCTAAGTGTCTGCACATCTCTTTGAATATGCAATTTTTTTTCCAGAGCTTTCGAGTCATTCCGGATTTGATTAGAACACTACAATTCAACAAAAATCCCGATGTCGGAAAATTCTAAGTTCATGTTTTGGGACATCTAAACCGCTTAGACCAGGGATTCTATCACTAAAGACCAATAGTCACTCTCTAGACTCTATTATAACTCTACTATTTATTCAACCCACCAAAGATCACCCTAGAATTTTCCATATTTACTAAACATAACTTGTTTAACTCAAAACTAACATAGGAGGTTAAAAAACTTAAACACTTAACTAAAAGTGAGGGGATTATCTTAAAAGAGTAACTCAAGAAAATTCTAAGATGGCCAAATGAGCTCAAGACTAGAATTTGATCCTACCATGATGCTTGTAGTGACGTGAGAAAAATTATTTGTGAAAGGAACTGGGGAATATGGACAAATGAAGAAGAGAAGAGAGGGTTGTAGAAACCTCTCTCTCTCACCCATACTCTCTCGTCCCCCATTCATTTTTATTCTTTCCCTTTTAAAAAAAAAAAATTAAAAAAAAAAATAAAATATGAAATCATAACAATAAATATGGACAAATGTTACAATATGAAATGTTTCATGTCATGATACATAAATAGGGTTAATACATAATTAGTAAAATATTAATCAAGTTTAGCTTAAACTTGTATGTAAATAACTGTATAAAAATTTATAAAAGACCAAATCCAATAAATGCTTCCATAATTAATAATTCATTTTAAAATTCCAATTATTTTCCAAACTATATGTATATAATCATACCATTCCAAAAAAAACTAATTTCCATACTTTTTTTATATTCATAAAATTTATTATTTTATTATTTAAATTCCAAAAATAATATTTTATATTTCTGAAATATGACACCACCTGTTTAGGCTCTTTATCTTCATGTTATGTTTATTGTTCAGACATATTGTATCAATTGAAAATTATGAAATCTTGAATGTAATAAATCAATATTGGATTTTGTTCTTTTGTTATTTCTTGTTACTTTATATTGCTTATAAACGCTTAGCGTATTTATTGCGGGAAATGAACTTCTCTAAATAAATACGTTGCGGGTCTAGTCACGTGCTGTTACCGTTCTTTTGGGAAGTGAGACATGACATCTTCCTCATTTTACCTATACAAATATGTTGGTATGGCGTGGACCATTGAGAACCTGCAAGCGGGTAGCCTTGCAGCCATATCCGTTAGGACCGACACAAGAGTATCTCTAAAAGAAAACAACTTAAACCAATAATATGTTAGGCTCGCCAAATCTCATACCCCAGATCTGATTAGACATGTCTGTTCAAGTACCTTTGATCCCTCTCAGAAGCATACTAGAACACTTAGGCATACCTCTCGATTTATTGCACTCTTAAACTTCGCCACCATGGCATCAATAAGAGTTGGCCATGCGATGCAATTAGGAAACATTCCAATCGATCTTCATCCGGGTCTGGAAGTTAAGTCTGCTATTCACCCGCTTTCCCGACACCGTCTCGTATGTGTGGTATATTGTCATCGTAGCAGGAAACAGTAGCCAAAGTAGCGGACGATCATAACATGCCTACTCAGATAGCCCAGTGTCGCTAACGGTATATAGACTGTCTATCCTTCCATGAAGGATGTAGTCATAATGGTTCACACAGTGAGGGAGATGGGATCCATCCCTCAAGCTCCTTATGTATGTTGGTTATAGTGCCCTCAAGGCAATTATTATAATTGTAGGCTAGCGATTATGATGATTGAGGGAGGACCTATACGAGTAGAACAATCTTACTCGAGATGATAATATACTATCTGGTTTGATTTTATCATTATATACATGCATTATGTGGTATTACGGATCATTATTACATGTTGCCAGAGCCCATAATATTCTTGCTTGACTATCAGGGTTATGATGGCGATCATACAAGTTAGACCGTTAGTCTATAAGCAAATCCTTAAATGTACCTAGTCGTGGGAATATTGAGACTGGGCATCGATATTCCAGAGTAGACTAGTGTATATGTTTCTTGACCTCGACAAAGGGCGATGGTCGGTCTCATAGCCATTGGTGTTAGTTAGTCACCAAAAATTGTATACAGATACTCATTGGGTTATGAATTACACTATACGGACTTGCTGGGAACATGATAGATGGTATTATATCTATTGTTAGATAGCAGTTCTATGGTGTCATGAGTACAGGTTATTCTTTCAACTTGAGATCGTCATTTGTCTCGTGTGAGTTCCCACTGTGCTTTGATTACCACCCTACCATGGCTCTACTGATTCGTGCAAATAAGTTTTGGTTAGGTGCAGTCCCAAGCCACATGGAGGCAGTGAGCGGATCATCGGGGATTCTTCTCTCTCGATATTGGGGGTAGATGTCGCGATATGCACGGGTGGCCATCACCAGAAATCCTCGGCTAAGATGTATGACAATTACTGATTACACATTAGCAGTTAGCTTCACACCGATACGACTTATCACGTTATTAGGGGTCTAACTTTATCCATCCCCAAGACCCGATATGCGATACTCTTAGACGAACAGACCAGACTGTACGAAGACTATCGTTTATAGGCTCAGTAGGGGTTTGGACGAACTTTCTTGTCGATCATCTTTTCGCATAAACCTGGGTAATCGTTACGTACAGCTAGTTCCCTCCTCATATTCAGGCGATTTCTGGGCTAACTTCTGCTCCCATGATTGGACGATGGCATTACACCTCGCAACCTGTTTATTTAGCTGAGCACTCAATGATAAGGCTTCGGGTGTAGGGCATTTATGCTCGAGCTCATGGAGAAGTGCTTCGACTTATCGACTATATTCGACCCAAGCACGGACCAATGCCTCATCATGATATGTACTGAAGACGATCAGTAGGGGGTTGATCTCGTCGGTAAATTCCTCTGCAATAAAAGAAGCCCCAGTACCAAGTTCATCAATTAGAACAATCAACGAGCGTCGGCTGCTTTCTGCCAACCTGGAAGACTTACATTTAGCGTGGGGTCCTGTAGGCATGAATATGCGGGATTCAAAAAGAGTTTGGAGCTGTCATAAAGCAAGCATGGAAAGCTAGTTATATCTCTGGTCAAAGGGGAAATATAAAAAATATACGAAAGTTCTAAGTTCAACTCACCTGCTGCTATAAGCGGTAGATCGGGAAGCTCAGAAGGTTCATCTGGGCCCTCACCTTCATCAAGTTGCAAGATTGCAATTTCAAAAACATTTATAGTCTAAGTATTACTCTAAAAAAGGGGTAATAAGAAAAGAATAAGAAGTACATTGACTAACGCTTGACGGAGCGATAAGTCTTTAGGGAAAAGGCAAACGTGAGGCTAATTCCTGGTACAACTATGAAAAAGCCATTGCTGGAGAATGCGACAATATGAAGGAGACCAACATTTGCATCTCTGAATTATCAAGCGATAGATACACAACTTTAGGAAAGATTAGCCGAAAGCCGGAAGGGGCAAGAGGAGCGAAGGCAACTAAAGCCCCAATTGAAGAAGTTTCTCCTGGATGAATGCTGCTGATCGATACTGCAGCGATAGCCGAGAATACAGTTGTCGTAGATAGGGTAGAAGAGGGTTCTTCAGGAATTGACGGAATAAGGACCACAGTCGTTTCCTGGGCGCTAGTAGCTTCGACGCCTATCTGAACAACCTCAATTGCTTCGGTTTTCATTGCAATAAAAGAAACGAGGTCATGACATCTATCGTCGTCTCCCTAAGCAAGAACTACCGTCGTTATGCTAGTCTCACCAGAAGACACCTGGGACTCACGTACTGAAGCAGTGATTCCTAGTGCAATATCCATGTGTTCAAGGACATCAGCAGTAGGGTCATGGATCTTTGTCTCAAAATTCTCAGGCCACGCTACGTCGCACGAAGAGCCAGCTTGTTCACCACCAATGTCCAAAGACCTTGTCGTCGGCAAAAGAGTCCTGACAGGGAGAACAACATCCAATACACGCGCATCGGGAGGAGGTTGACTACTGGAACTAGCGCTAGCAGTAAAAGATTCTGCTACAAAAAGGAAATATGTCAAGGTGGGGACAAAATAATTATTTGATTTGAAATGGATGAAAGGTGTTAGTTATATGTATGCCCTAGAGGCCATTACTGTATATACAATGTATATTGTAGTGGATGCTTGGACATATATAGGGAGGACTTTCTTGCTCAACATGATAGTACGCTATCTGGTTACTCTTTATCTTAACATGTACACTGATTGTCTCTATGTTACATGTTGATAAAGCCCTTAGGATGAATACTTGACTACCAAAACTATGATGCGGATCATACTAGTGGGGATAGAGTAGTCGCCAAGTACATCCTTCAAATATTCCTAGTCGTGGGAGTACCGAGACAGGGCATCGATACTCCAGAGTAGATTAGCGTATGCGTTTCTTGACCCATATGATGGGCGATGGATGATCTCATATCCATTGGTTTTTGACATCAGAGAAGGTATACGGGTGCTCAGTGGAGACTGGGTACACTGGACAGACTCGCCGAGAACTCCCAGATGGTATTATACCTCACGTCAGATGGCAGTTCTCTAGTGACACTGGTACAAGTTAGTTTGTAGACCCGAGATCGTCATAGAGTCTTGTGTGATTCCCACTGTGCTTTGATTTCTATCATACCACGTCCAAGAGGGCGTGCAAAAAGGTGGCTTTTGGGTACAGTCCTGAATCACATGGAGGCAATGAGCGATAGGGGGGATTCGTCTCTCCCGGTATAGGGAGTTGATGTTGTGCTATGTTCGATTGGCTATAACTAGAAATCCCTGGCCAGGGTTGCTGAGATTTACTGGTAAGTGTTATCAGTAGTTTCTCGAACCGTTATAGACCTCATATCGACACGACTTATCAAGCTACTGGGGTCTGACGTTTACCACCCCTAGGCGAGATATGCGACATATCAGACGAAGAGACCGGACTGTACGGGAGTGTTACTGATTGGATTCGCAGGAGAATGTACAGGCTTGCTTGTTGATCTTCTGATCGCTCAATACCTGGGTGGCTGTTACGTTTAGCTGACCGCTTGCAGCTTGTGGATGTTTGATATGATTATCACCTACTGCCGGCGTATTGACGATTCTTTAGAGTCCTACACAGAGGTTTCTTGGCTCAGGAAAAACGGAGTAGGAGAACATATATGATATGTGCGGGACCGAGAACAATACGTGTATGTGATACCGTATTAGATTCTCACGATATGAGATATCGGCCGAGTATATGAGATATAGCCGGGTCATCGGATCAAGTGTTGATTCGATGAACTGATACAGATTATATTAGTCGGTTATTTGTGAAATAGCCGGATTATCGGATCAAGTGTTGATTTGATAATTTAATGTATAATTATATATTTGATATATTAAATTACATTAACTAATATTAGCTCACTTATTGATTCATTTTCTCACCCGGGTAATACATTGATATATATGCGATATATGTTAACTGTATTATTTTCTTTTGTTACAAAATATAATATATATGTGATATATAATATTGTAACATGTTATAATTACTAATGCAACATGATTAGTGGAGATTAAATAAGGTTAGGGTTTGATTTGGGTTAGCTCATTCTTGAAGCTTCTAGAAGCTTTTCTTTTTGTCTTGTGCTAAGATATTTTGTTGATATTTTGTAACCCAAACCACACCCTCAACCCTAGTTAACTCTCTACAAAGGTTTGCTCATTTTATATTAGCAACCATTGTTGCATAAGAAATTATCACCACAATTCATTATTCATCACAAAGTAAATACTTCTTCTTCTTCCTTCTTCTTTCATGAAAAGCTTTCTAGCTTTTTATGAAGTGATGAAAATGAGTGAGTTAATGAAAATAAATGAGAGCTAAAATCCTATGTCATCATCCTAATCTATCCTAGCCATTCAGATTTGGGTGTTCACTTCATTTATAAGTGAGAGCTTGTGTTAATGAAACTTCAAGGTAGATCATCTTTCTTATCAAAGATCGGAAGCAAGCATGCATTTTTCTCTTCGTGGAACCTCTCTAGAGTCCGGGAAATCGATGATCGCAACGAAGGGACCTCAACACGGAGCTTATGAAGTGAAGGACCGGACTACAAAGGTTGTAATCCCAAACTCTTAGATGTTGAAGTGTTTAACATGCTTTGTTTCGCCCAATCTCTAGTTTAAAGATCTTGGTTAGGGTTGTTCGGAACGGCTAAAATTTAAATCGGGCATGGTTGATGTCTTGTAAAACCTTATTAGAGTGCCTAGTATCCTTACAGTGGTATCAGAGCCAAGCTAGAGCTTTAGGCGAAGTCTAGGCGAAGTTTAAAGTCCGATCGAACTCCGAATACCCGTAAAACCCTAGTTTCTGGAAATTTTTAAAAAAGTTGTTTTTTTTATACTAAAAATACTCAAAAAAATCAGCAGGGTATTTTAGGAATTACTGTGCAAAACGAGACACTAATCCAACTAAAGCGCCGTGGAACCGCGGCTGTACCATGGCTTGCGCGGCGTATCCGCGGCCGTATAGGAGAATTAGGTTTTACTGTTTGCACAGTAACATCCGTAGGTACTTCCTGATGCTTCTGGGAATTTTTAATTTAAACTCAAGTGTTGAGTTTTATGGGTTGTATTCGGAACTCTTTGACTCGATCGGAAAGTTTAACTTCGTTTAAGTTTTTTCCAGGTAATTTTAGAACATGTTAAAAAGTTCGAACGGATATCAATAACTCACTTTTTCCTCTGCCGGAAAATTTCCATGTGTTGGATTTTTCCATAGTTTAAGAACATTCTAAGTCGTGCAAGTAACGCGGTGGACCCTTGTTCCCTGATTAAAAATCAGGAAAGGACTCAGAAGAGGCATCACGTGCTCACACGTGACCAATGGTCACGTGTTGGCACGTGACGTTTAAAGCAGCGGCACAAAGCGCATTTAAGAGAAAGCTCCAGAAAAGGCATCATGTGCTCACACGTGACCAATGGTCACGTGTTGGCACGTGACGGCTGAGCAGCGGCCAGAGAACAGAGCGCAGAAGAAGAGAAGCCCATTCCCGGGGTCACGTGCCTACACGTGACCAGGGGTCACGTGGCCACATGTGACCGGCTTTAAAAGCCTTATTCTTTAACAGAATTAAATCCTGAGAAGAGATAATTCAAATCTTTCCAAAATAGAGAATGATTATTTGAAACCGTTGGATTAAAAATCTAAAGGTGATTAAATATCACCAATTTATGGAAAAATCTTGAACTTGGAAAGATTTCCCCCCTAAATCTAACCGAGATAACAAAGGGATATCTTTGGATTTAAAAATCCAATGGTGAATAAAATTCACTTAACAATCTAAAGGCCCAGATTAATGATAAATATAAATCAAATCTCTCAATATACAAATCAAATCTCTCAATGAGAGATTTACTAAGCAGATTGGTACTCTTCCTTCTCCTATAAATATGAGCCAAGAAAAGAAGAGAATGAGACCTTTTTTCGAAGACCTTTTTTTTCTAAAGACCTTTTTCAAAAACCTTTTTTTAGACTTTGAGACCTTTGGATCCTTTGATACATAGAGAGAGAGAGAGAGATGGAGCCTTCGATTCTCTGCAAAAGGAAAACCTTAGGTAAGAAAAGAAAAATGGAGGCTTCAAAGGAGAATTTAATTCTCAAAAAGAGTTTAACTCTTATATAAAGAAAAGAACTTAGTTCTTTCTCTGGTTGAGGATCTGCAAAGTGCACATCTCCCCATGAATTGAGAATTTAATTCTCATTGGGTTGAGATCCTGCCATGCAGATCTAAAACACAGAGGAGGAACTAAGTTTAGAGAATTTAATTCTCACAAAATGATAGGAATTCAATTCCTTTGAGATAAAGTTAGGGTTTAACCCTATGTTATAGGAATTCAATTCCTTCAAAATGAACACAACTAGGGTTTAACCCTAATTGAGAACATAATTCTCTCAAACTCACAGGAATTTAATTCCCTTAAGAAAAGAAATTAGGGTTTAACCCTATTAAGAGTATAATTCTTCAGAAGAAAACAGGAATTTAAGTCCTCTAAAGTTTAGGGTTTAACCCTATGAACAGAACTTTAAAACATGCAGAGTCACGAGCTACCACGTGACCCCTGCAAAGGCCTACAGAATAGAGCTTTGAAGTAGACACCTCACATGCTACCACGTGACTCCTACGAAGATATATAAAAGAGAACTTTGAGGCAATGCCTCACGTGCCCCACGTGATCCCTGAAGCACATAAAGAAACAACAAAATAAAAGAGAACTCTGGAGCGCCCCCACGTGACCCCTAATGAGTATTCTAATAAACCAAAGCATGAGCACCCATCACGTGCCCGCACGAGATGGCTTTCAGAACTAAAAGTGTTAAACACTTATCTGTAGAACAAAATAAAGAGAAGAAGGGCGCTCTCACGTGTTACCACGTGACCCCTCTTGCCTTAGTGTTTAACACTAAATTGAAATCTCTGTATCCAGTGTTTAACACTGATTCTCCTTAGTGTTTAACACTAATTTGGAAAACTCTATTTGCAGTGTTTAACACTGATTTGCTTAGTGTTTAACACTAATTTGAAAACTCTTTTCCCAGTGTTCAACACTGATTATCTTTTAGTGTTTAACACTAACTTGTGAATCTTTTCCCAGTGTTCAACACTGTTGGTCTCAAGTGTTTAACACTAGGTTTAGGCCAATTGGCTATGTTTCCAGAGGCAAAGCCTCTCCTTCAATGAATCAACAGAGGGCCAATATCCCAAATATAATTGGACTTAGCCCAAAATGGCCATAAGTCCTCAATTCAAATTCAATTGGGCCAATGAGCTCATAATATAATAATTGATCTTAGTTTCCAAATTGGACTATGGATCGCTTAATCTACCTTGGTTTAAGGGTACATCTCTTCACTCCTTTCATACTTGGCGTTGCAATTCCTCATCGTCTTCAAAGAGGTGACGGGCCCCGATGACCACACATTGATACGGACTGTGGGGTCCTTAAACTCATGGACTATGAGGTCCTTAACCTTGACCGTAATGTCTTAAAACTAACATCGGACTGTAGAGTCCTTAAATCCACGGACTACGATGTCCTTAACCTTGACCGGAATGTCTTAAAACTAACAACGGACTATGACGTCCTTAACCTTGACCGTAATGTCTTAAAACTAATATCGGACTGTGGAGTCCTTAAATCCACGAACTACGACGTCCTTAACCTTGACCGGAATGTCTTAAAACTAACAACGGACTATGACGTCCTTAACCTTGACCGTGATGTCTTAAAACTAACATCGGACTGTGGAGTCCTTAAATCTACGGACTACGACGTCCTTAACCTTGACCGTAACGTCTTAAAACTAATAATGGACCGCAATGTCCTTAAACTACCTATTGACCGCAACGTCACTAAACTAAACAACAGGGCTCCCCTAATCGCTCTCTTGTCAGATCTAAACAATCCCGTTAAGTTGATCTTAGTCTAAAAATTAGACTAACGTATCCTTAACAAACGTTTAAGTTGATCTTAGTCTCAAGGGAGACTAACGTATCCTTAAACACAACCCCCCAAACCCAAATCTAAGAAAGATACGGATTTGGACTAGTCCACGCCCTACGGGCGACGACATAACTCAGTCTCCGTATACAATCCACGGGCAACCAAACACAAAACAAACACCCACGACATGAAGTGACCATCTGGAGAAGAAGAAAGTTGTTACCGCCATGCGGTAGCGTAATTAACTGCAGGGGCTTGCGCCTGCAGGGAAGAGCGTCCCCACAATCAAAAACCCCTCAAGCGAGGGGGAATCTGACGAAGTCTGCTACATCGGACGCATCCGTTTAAACCTTCGATGCATGATGCCATAAATCAACTTGGCATCTTCGAAGAGGTGGACGGATGCCACCTATTATCATCTGCCCCGAATCTCAGGCAAGACAGTCCATGTCTTGGCCTCCATTCGGATGGGAACAGATTCTGGCACACCCGGTGGGACCTTTTCCTCTTTCCACTCCACACTTCATGTGTCGTGATTCGCGAACCAATCGCGGTTTGCTAATGATTGCCCTTGGGTTTCGAAGTACTAAGACTTGGTGTTTCGTTTGCTGAAAAAAGATCATTGGCCAACAACTGCTCCAACTGCAAATGCAACCGACGCTCCGCCTCACCTGGAGGTGTAGCGTATGGACCGCAGGCCGCTTCCCTATTCACTATGCCTGTGGAGCAAGTTACTCAAGCTACCACCGGTCTATTCTTTAGGACCATGCTCCCGCCAGTGAACATTAACATCCCAATCCCCGTACCGGAAGCATCAAAGAAGCCGGTCTTTGATCGACTTGCTACTCCCACGGCCCCTCTCAGCGGGTTGTCCAACTCCCTGGTCTTCACTAGACTAACCCTGAACTCCAAAGGGCCCGCCAAAAAGCCCGTGATACCTGAGAGGGCCATCCCAAAGAAGACAGCTGCTCCTGAAGTCGTCAAGGTGGCTTCTCCTCCCAGAGGGTTGGTCTTCGCGAGACTGACTACCTCCGTTCCCGTTCCCGCTCAGAAAACTGTAGCTTCTCAACGAACGTCAGTCTTCAAGAGGCTGACACCGGCAGCAGCCCTTCCCCAAAACAGGGGGCAAGACGCAGCCGTCGCTGAATCAATCCCAACAACCCGTCATGCCCGACGTCGCCGCTGGCGCCGGATAAGAAAGACTGTGGGCAACTCCCCCTCCGAACTAACTCCACCAGCTCCAACGGTGGAAATTGAGGCCGCTGTTCCAACCGGGAACAGCTTCGAGTTGCTGAACAGGGTACGCAAAAATTCGCCAACCACGGTTCTCAAAAGGTCCCCTCCACCTACGGAGGAAGTTACAGAAGCGAAGCCGGAACAGCCTCCTCAACGGCTGTCCTCCAAAATCTACAAGGTCTGGCGTCAAGTCCAAGACTCAGTAATTGATCAAGATTATCCCCGCCGACAGAAAAAGGCGAAATTTCAGCGGGAAGAGGACCATCCTATCAAACAACAAAGGACAACAACCGCTTGGGTGCCCGCTGCAACGGCTCCCTCCACGTCGACTACTCAAAAGAGAAGAAGGCCGGAGAAAGGCCCCAACCCTGCAGCAAAGGTCAAAGACAATAAGCCTAAACGGCCTAAGTCTGGGGGCATGATGGTGCATACAGTATACATGGCGCTTGGAAAAGAGGACAGCCGTGCATCCACTGGTCATAGACCGCTTACACGGTCAGTGACGAAAGCTCAGGAGCAACAGCAGAAGCTCCAAGAAATGATGACCGCGATGGCCTCACTCACTGGGCCGAAAGATAGCCCCGAAGCGTCATCTGATCAACGCCATGAGCAAGAAACTGACGCTGAGTTCCTTCGTAGGATATTGGAGAAGAAGGATAAAGAGGCTGCTTGAAAAGCAGCCAATATACAACGAATGGCCCTTCTGTTCCAGGACATGGTGGGTATGATGATCCAACAAGAGCCTCCTACTGAAGATCCTCCAATCGTTCTTGAAGACGACAGGGGAGAAACGTCAAATCCTCCACCCGCTCTGTCAACTGCCAAGGAGGAGAAAATCTCCAAAGCTGACCTAGAAGAATATATAGCTCAGCAGATACGGGTTCACCAGATGACTGAGGCAGCTGGTCAAGTTGTCAGGACGGGACGACCATATCCGAGCTGGTATGACCAGATCAAGTACCCGCCGGGCTACACAATACCGAAATTCCATGTCTATAAGGGGACGGACAATCCCCATCAACACGTGGCCCAGTTCAGGGCGCTCTGTGGAAACACTGGTGGCGACGATAAGCTCTTGCTTTGCCAATTCGTCGGCAGCTTGTCAGAAACAGCGTTCGAATGGTATTCTGAGCTCCCGAACGATTCCATCAAGACGTTCGCTGAAATGGAGTTGCTATTCACTCAGCGATTTGCGAGCGCCAGCGAACGTACCCCGATAACGGCATTGATTAATGCCAGGGTGAAACAAGGCGAGACGTGGGTCCAGTACGCTATACAATAGCGAAACTTGTGGTCGAAATGCGAACAACGCATTGAGGAAGCGCCCGTGGTGGGCATGTTCGTGGACACCCTAGACTCTCATGCAACTATTTCACAGTTCATGATGTTCTTCAAACCAACCACGTTCCAGGCTTTGATCGACAAGCTGGCCCAGATGGACCAGATGGGTCACAGACCGTCTCCCCCGAAGCCGGAACCTCGGAGTGACAAGGGTAAAGGGAAGGCAACCTTCGTTGCGAACGCTCAGCAGCAACCCAGTGCCCCAAAGCTGGCGGATCAACTGGAAGAAAGACGGCGGTATTATAATGATAAAATGAAGCGCCCCTACTCATTCTCGCGGGATAAGACAAAGAGGCTATTCGAGCTGGCGGTACGCAACAGGATTATCAACTTGCCTAATCCAAGGCGACCGCCGCAACCCTGTGAGGTGAATAACCCCAACTACTGCCCTTACCATCAAACGGTAAGCCATCCGATTGAGGACTGCTTCATCTTCAAAGGATGGATTGAAGATCAATACCTATAGGGTAGGTTTGCGCTGTCCGAGAAGTGGAAGGTAAACTCGCCACAACCTCACACTGCTAAGAAGATGGACACACCGGGGGCAACTTGTTCTTTCATTGAAGAAGCTCCATGGGAAGTCATGCTTTCAGCAAAAACAAGAAGAGTGCTGAACGAGCTCCAAGCTTGCCCGACAGTCAGGTGGAAGAACCCGCTGGAACCCCAGATCATTGAAGGGATGCTGAAGCCGTGCCCAACTCCGAAGATCAGTGGTGATGGCCCGAGCATTCACAACCAGCCGTCAAAATCTTCAAAGAAAAAGAAGAAGAAATCTAATGAGCCCGTGAAGCCTGGCAATGAGCGTACGGACTTGCAGAAACAAATTGACGCGCTGGAAGAATACAATCAGAAGGCATGGACTCCCATCACACTCCAAGAGTTTCTCAATCACGCCTTCTAAGAGGAAGATGAGGGGGAGAGTTCGTCGGATGAATCCGAGGGATACGTGGTGAGTTGTAATGTGATCTCCCACTCGTTTATGGACGATGAAAAAACTCCTGGCACTAAGAAACTGGGGGCAGAGCCTGAACCGGAGCTTGTATGGCCAACAGACGAAATGATCGACACCTTTCTAGACGAGATTCGTTTGAAAAGTAAAGCCGACCAAGAGCGTGAGATGGCCGCATCAGAAGGATCCAAACACAGGCGATTAAACGAAAGAGTTGAGGTACTCCCGCCAGATTGAAAGGCACCCGACACGGATAAAAACATATTCAAGACGAGGAAAAGGTTTGCCAAAGCCATGTCAATGGGAATGAAATTACCATCCTCGGAAGGAAACACGCTCGATGGGGCGGAGAGGCACCCTAATTATTGCTCATATCATCGGAAGATTTCATACCCCACCGAGGAGTGCGACGCTTTTAAGACATGGTGGCAGGGATATGTTGCTCATCGGCAGCATTTTAAGCGAATGAAACACAGAACTCGTTGGGAGCAGAGAAGTACGACCGAAGGACACAAAAGAATTATTGGCAATTGTCGCATGGTCAACGCCGGAGGATCACAGGTTCTCACCTTTGGGAGCGACTCTGACGAAGAAATGGCTCTTAGCCTCCTCTTTAAAGAGCTCACCTCGGGAAAAGAGGAAGAACCAGGTGCCTGCAAAAACATTCAGCTGCGCAATCGCACGCTTCCGGAAAAGAATCTCGGACCCGCAACTAGAAAAGATAAGGGAAAGGAAAAGGTTGCTGAGGATATCACCTTAGATGACCAAGTTATGAAAGAGCTGACTGCCAAGGATCCGCCTAAGAACAGTAGGGTGGACTACAATATCCTAGCACACCTGAGGAAGCTACCCTCGCAGCTCAGCATTCTCGACACCCTCCTGTTATCAAAGGAAGTGAGAGATTCATTAATCAAGGCGCTACAAGAGCCCGAACAATTCCAAGCCTTCCTCGCCGAAGAAAGGATGAAGGATGAACTGGAAGAAGTGCATACGGCCGATATCACTTTCGGTGACGAAGACCTGCTCCTTGGGACGTGTGACCACAACCGTCCCCTATACATCTCCGGATATTGCCACGATATAAAGATATGCAAAATCTTGGTTGATAATGGGTCGAACGCCTGAAGATGCGTCCTCAAGATATCAGCTCATGAAACGAGCTCTGTCTTTCGCCTTCGTCAACGATACTTTGTACAACAGGTCATTCGATTCTCTGTGGTTAAGATGCCTGGGACCTGACGAAGCGAAAAGAGTCGTTCAGGAAGTCCACGACGGACTTTGCGGTTCACCAAGCAGGCCCGAAGATGAAATTGAAAATTAAACGGATGGGCTACTACTAGCCCACGATGATCCAGGACTGCTTCGAGTATGCGAAACAATGCCACTCGTGCCAAATCCATGGGGACTTTATCCACCAGCACCCAAATCCACTACATCCAACAGTGGCTAGTTGGCCGTCCGAAATGTGGGGGACTGACGTAATCGGCCCCATCGAACCAGCATCATCCAGGGGACATCGTTTCATCCTGGCGACGACTGATTACTTCTCGAAATGGGCAGAAGCAACACCGCTGAGGGAAGTGAAGACGGAGAATATTCTCCATTTCTTCAAGACACACGTCATTTATCGGTTTGAAACTCCACGACAGATCATTTCCGATAACGGGACAGCCTACAGAAGCTACAAGATTAGCCACTTCGCGCAACAACACAACATAGACTGGAGATATTTCTCAGTTTATAATCCGCGGGCTGACGGTCTAGCTGAGGCTTTCAACAAAACCTTGACAAAGATCGTGAAGAAGACGGTGTCCCAAAACAAAAAGGACTGGCACGGGAGACTATAAGAAGCTTTTTGGGAATATCGAACTACGTTCAAAACGGCCACGAACACAACGCCATACGCGTTGGTATTTGGTACAGAAGCAGTACCCCCCTCGATATAGAGTTACCCTCTCCACTGCGAGCTGACGGACGAAGAAAATGCTCACATTCGGCTTGAGGAGCTTGATGCCCTTGATGAGACCCGGCTCATAGCACAACAAAATCTGGAGGCCTACAAAGCAAAGATGACGCGCTCGTACGAAAATTGACCAGGCCGAGGACATTCCGCCAAGGCAAACTCATGCTAGTGGTCAAAAGACCTATGATCCCCAATCGTGCCAAGTGGGGAAAATTTGAGCCAAACTATGAAGGCTCGTACATCATAGACAAGGTCTACCAGGGCGGAGCATACCTACTTATGGATATGCACGGTGAAAGACCTTTCAGGCCAATAAACGGTCGCTTCCTGAAGAAATACTACGCTTAACGGGTTAAGGCCTAGGTCAATGATAGATGACGACGACTATACCCGTTCTCTATCTTCCTAAGCCCGAACTCTGAGTAGTAACCGGCCCTCTTCAACGACGGACCGAAATGTCCTTAAACTAACAACGGACCGAAATGTCCTTAAACTAACAATGAACCACTATGTCCTAAAACTGGCTGTTGAACGAGATGTCGATAAACTACGGTGGATTACAGTATCTCAAAGCCGATATAAAAAAAATAAAAATAAAAAAATGGTATATCCATAAGCAAAATGGGCACGGATGAAAACCCGAAAGGACTCCGTGAGTAAAAACAGCAGGGCTACCGGTGAGTGTTTGTGAAAACCCGAAAGGGCGCAACCTTGTTAAAGGGCACTTGCAGGGTCCTCACGTAAGGAGAAATCACCCGCGTGAGATCCTTACGACTCACAAGGGAACAACACACTTAGGAGTCCTCACGATTCCTAGAGAGAAATTACACTTGCGAGATCCTCACGACTCGTAAGGAGAACTCCCTTATGGGACCCTCACGGTCCATAGGATTTGAAAGACTTAAGTCATAGAGACCTAAACATGTGCTTGAGCAACCCCCACAACCTTCAATTTATGCCCTACAAGTGGCTCAATACTGACCCTTGTATACAATCCACGGGCGCGAATAAACATTTCCCCAACCAAGTCCCATCCGTGACTAGGGATATGTTCATATGGCAAACAACCCCTGTAAGTCCTCTCGACTTATAAGGAGAAAACCTTTTGTAAGATCCTTACGACTTGCAAGAGGACATGCACTTAGGAATCCTCACGATTCCCAAGGAGAAAACACACCTACAAGATCCTCACGACTTGTAGGGAGAAATACCTTTGTGAGACCCTTACGGCTCATGAAGTCAAAAGCCTTAGTCAACAGGACCCTTAACCCTGTTTACTAAGCCACCTTTGTTCAACATCGACAAAGGCAAATGATGATTCGCTCCTGGCAATGTCCCAGTTGTAGCGATGTTGATGCCGAAATCGGTGTCTAAAATCCAAGCTTGCAGCGAAAAGGCTAGCGAGCCACACATGCATACGAAATAGCCGAAATGATGGGGCAACTTGCAATAAAAAGCAGTAAGTAAAAATGTATGCAAGAAAAATAGCTGAAATGATGGGGCAACTCGCAATAAAAAACAACAAGTAAAAATAAAATAAATAGCCGAAATGATTGGGCACCGCGAAAAATAGCCGAAATGATGGGGCAATCACGACCTTCGCAATATAAAAGCTGAAATGATAGAGCATCGAGGAAAAAGAAATAAAATAAAAATGAAATTCATGCCCTGCAGGTAATGTTACATCTATCCCTGTAAACAATTCAGGGATGCAAACAAAGAAGGGATCATACTCTTCCCCCAGGTTTCATCATAAGAAGAAGCCAAATCTCGACGGGCCGCGAGTGACCTAGAGATTGTCTCAACACTCGTCTTGTAACAACGGACACCACTTCAAGCGAAGCGGAACAGCGGCAACTCCCAGTTCCATGGCTCGGCGATATACAGATCACCAAGAGTCAAATCCCCACTCCATGAAATGCGGATACAATCAGCAAAATTCCTGGTTACGTGGAACGCGGATAACGTCACTTTTTGACCCCGTCGAAAACGTCCAAAGTGGATCCTGGTCCTCACAGAGCACGGCAGTGAACCCGTGTGAAACATCCAGAGCGGAGCCTAGTCCTCGCCGAACACGGCAGTGAACCCGTGTGAAGCATCTAGTGAAAAATTCCTGGTTACTTGGAACGCGGATAACGTCACTCTTTGACCCTGTGGAAAACGTCCAGAGCGGATCCTGATCCTCGCAGAGCACGACAGTGAACCCGTGTGAAGCATCCAGAGCGGAGCCTAGTCCTCGCCAAGCACGACAGTGAACCCGTGTGAAGCATCTAATGCAAAATTCCTGGTTACGTGGAACGCGGATAACGTCACTCTTTGACCACGTGGAAAACGTCCAGAGCGGATCTTGGTCCTCGCAGAGCACGGCAGTGAACCCGTATGAAGCATCCAGAGTGGAGCCTAGTCCTCGCCGAACACGGCAGTGAACCCGTGTGAAGCATCTAGTGCAAAATTCCTAGTTATATGGAACGTGGATAACGTCACTCTTTGACCCCATGGAAAACGTCCAGAGCGGATCCTGGTCCTCGCAGAGCACGGCAGTGAACCCGTGTGAAGCATCCAGAGCGGAGCCTAGTCCTCGCCGAGAACGGCAGTGAACCCGTGTGAAGCATCTAGTGCAAAATTCCTGGTTACGTGGAACGCAGATAACGTCACTCTTTGATCCCGTGGAAAACGTCCAGAGCGGATCCTAGTCCTCGCAGAGCACGGCAGTGAAACCGTGTGAAGCATCCAGAGCGGATCCTAGTCCTCGCCGAGCACGGCAGTGAACCCGTGTGAAGCATCTAGTGCAAAATTCCTGGTTATGTGGAACGCGGATAACGTCACTCTTTGACCCCGCGGAAAATGCCCAGAGCGGAGCCTGGTCCTCGCCAAGCACTGCCGTGAACCCGTGTGAAGCATCCAGAGCAAACACCGGACTATGGAGTCCTCAAAATCCATGGACTATGATGTCCTTAACCTCGACCGTAATGTCTTAAAACTAATGATCAACCATGATGATTCTAGACTTATTTTACCTTGGTTAAAGGGTACATCTCTTCACTCCTTTGATATTTGGCGTTGTAATTCCTCAACGTCTTCAAAGAGGTGACGGGTCCCGGTAACCACACATTTCGCGGACTGTGGAGTCCTTAAATCCACGGACTATGAGGTCCTTAACCTTGACCGTGATGTCTTCAAACTAACATTGGACTGTGGAGTCCTTAAACCCACGGACTATGAGGTCCTTAACATTGACCGTGATGTCTTAAAACTAACGTTGGACTGTGGAGTCCTTAAACCCACGGACTATGAGGTCCTTAACCTTGACCGTGATGTCTTAAAACTAACATTGGACTGTGGAGTCCTTAAATCCACGGACTATGAGGTCCTTAACCTTGACCGTGATATCTTAAAACTAACATCGGACTATGGAGTCCTTAAATCCACGGACTATGAGGTCGTTAACCTTGACCGTGATGTCTTAAAACTAACATCGGACCGTGAAGTCCTTAAATCCACGGACTATGAGGTCCTTAACCTTGACCGTGATTCTTAAAACTAACATCGGACTGTGGAGTCCTTAAATCCACGGACTATGAGGTCCTTAACCTTGACCGTGATGTCTTAAAACTAACATTGGACTGTAAGGTCCTTAAATCCATAGACTATGAGGTCCTTAACCTTGACCGTGATGTCTTAAAACTAACATCGGACTGTGGGGTCCTTAAATCCACAGACTATGAGGTCCTTAACCTTAACCGTCATGTCTTAAAACTAACATCGGACTGTGGGGTCCTTAAATCCACGGACTATGAGGTCCTTAACCTTGACCGTGATGTCTTAAAACTAACGTTGGACTGTGGAGTCCTTAAACCCACAGACTATGAGGTCCTTAACCTTGACCGCGATGTCTTTAAACTACGGTACCCTGGAGAACATCCCAAAGCAACCCCTGGCCCCGTGAAATACGGATAAGGGCGACCGCACTCAGCACTTGTGGGTCCTCACGACCTACAAGGAAGAAAACTCTCTTGTGAGATCCTTACGACTCTCAAGGGAGAACCCGCTTAAGAATCCTCACGACTCTTAAGAAGAACTTACGCCTACGGGATCCTCTCGACCTGTAGGGAGAAAACCTCTTTATGAGATCCTCACGGCTCATAAAGCTCAAAAGTCTTAGGAGGCAGATCTTAACCCTGAATCCTAAGCCATCGCTGCCCTGCAAGTAGGCCAAGATAAATTGTCCGCAGAACACATTCAATAAAAAGGGGGCACACCAGTGAAAAGAAAAATATGTCTTCATTCATAAACCTCCCTTCGACAACAATACTCGATCTAAAGCCAGCACGAATCGCCCGGTATAGGAGATAACAAGGAAAGTTTCTGATCTATATCCTATCAGGCGCATATTTGCATCTGTACGAATGTTTAAAAGGAAATGTTACCCGAGGCACTGTTGTGCATGCAACGCAACGATGGTGCTCGCAATTAAAGAAAATTCCCATAGAAAAAAAGGCAGCTCATTTACGCAAGCAAGATATACGTACGACTATCTGACAAAACATGAAAATTCAACAGAAAGCATGCAAACCGCCAATGATAAAAGGAGTACATTGATTCAAACATACAACACTACCGGGAAAAGATCACCAAACAAGGGATCAGAAATGCAAGGGTTAACAAAGCAATACACAAAATTCTCCAGTTCCCTATCTACCCTCTCCAGCACGTCAAAACGACGATTTTCGTGAGGAGTCGCTCCCCATCGGTTGGAGCCGTGCTCATCAGCGAAAGCAGACATGACGGCCCGACGGGCTCTTATCTGAATCAAATATGAACTGAGTGATCCTTCAGAGCTTGAGTGAATAGACAAGCCTCGTGAAAGCACTTAAGCTTGTCCTCCGCCGCGTCAAGGATCGCCGAAGTCATCTCCTCCGGATGAGGGGGTATATCGGCAAGCACATACAGGAGGATCATCCGGAGCCAAATGGAGCCCATGGGAAGAGGAGAGCCCCGACGAGTCAGTAGCTCGTACATCACCATGTCACATTGAGCGTCGGTGAGAAGGGGATCTGCCAACCGCGCAACGAAGCGAGGGATTATCTCCTTAATGGGCACCTCCCATGGTTGCCGACGAGCATGAGGACGATTGCAAGCCATGGCGATTGATCGGGTTCTCAAAGATGATCACCTTAAGGTATAAATGGGTTTCTCTGTGAGGAAAAGAGGTAAAGTATGGGTTCAGGTTATAAAGGGGAGCATTTAATGCTATGCACAAAAAATGTTGTGCATGGTGGGACTATTCTCAAAGCCCGGAAAGAAGAGAAGAGCGTTGGAAATGAAATCCAGCGACGCATTGGAATCAGATCAGGGAAATAAAACGTCCTCATAAAGCAGAGCCCTGCATGCGCAACACGTGAGCACTAGCCTTTGATTGGAAGATAAAGTGGCACTGCACAAACACAACAAAAAACTAAGCTCTGAGAACGAGACTCGAATTCTTAAAAGAAAGGTTTGAAAAGAAGAGGATGAAAAGTGAAAGCGCTTATGAAAGGACAATTCATCTACCCTACTCCAAAAGCAGATCCGACGGTCACAAAAGTGACAGCGTTGCACTCACGTGCAGACACGTGAGAACAACGCTGTGGGGGTATTTGTTCCCTGATTAAAAATCAGGAAAGGACTCAGAAGAGGCATCACGTGCTCACACGTGACCAATGGTCACGTGTTGGCACGTGACGTTTAAAGCAGCGGCACAAAGCGCATTCAAGAGAAAGCTCCAGAAAAGGCATCACGTGCTCACACATGACCAGTGGTCACGTGTTGGCACGTGACGACTGAGCAGCGACCAGAGAACAGAGCGCAGAAGAAGAGAAGCCCATTCCAGGGGTCACGTGCCTACACGTGACCAGGGGTCACGTGGCCACACGTGACCGGCTTTAAAAGCCTTATTCTTTAACAGAATTAAATCCTGAGAAAAGATCATTCAAATCATTCCAAAATAGAGAATGATTATTTGGGACCGTTGGATTAAAAATCTAAAGGTGATTAAATATCACCAATTTATGGAAAAATCTTGAACTTGGAAAGATTTCCCCCCTAAATCTAACCGAGATAACAAAGGGATATCTTTGGATTTAAAAATCCAATGGTGAATAAAATTCACTTAACAATCTAAAGGCCCAGATTAATGATAAATATAAATCAAATCTCTCAACATACAAATCAAATCACTCAATGAGAGATTTACTAAGCAGATTGGTTCTCTTCCTTCTCCTATAAATAGGAGCCAAGAAAAGAAGAAAAGGAGACCTTTTTTCGAAGACCTTTTTTTCTAAAGACCTTTTTCAAAAACCTTATTTTATACTTTGAAACCTTTGGATCTTTTGATACATAGAGAGAGAGAGGTAGAGCCTTCGATTCTCTGCAAAAGAAAAACCTTATGTAAGAAAAGAAAAGAGAGGCTTCAAAGGAGAATTTAATTCTCAAAAAGAGTTTAACTCTTATATAAAGAAAAGAACTTAGTTCTTTCTCTGGTTGAGGATCTGCAAAGTGCACATCTCCCCAAGAATTGAGAATTTAATTCTCATTGGGTTGAGATCCTGCCATGCAGATCTAAAACACAGAGGAGGAACTGAGTTTAGAGAATTTAATTCTCACAGAATGATAGGAATTCAATTCCTTTGAGATAAAGTTAGGGTTTAACCCTATGTTATAGGAATTCAATTCCTTCAAAATGAACACAACTAGGGTTTAACCCTAATTGAGAACATAATTCTCTCAAACTCACAGGAATTTAATTCCCTTAAGAAAAGAAATTAGGGTTTAACCCTATTAAGAGTATAATTCTTCAGAAGAAAACAGGAATTTAAGTCCTCTAAAGTTTAGGGTTTAACCCTACGAACAGAACTTTAAAACATGCAAAGTCACGAGCTACCACTTGACCCCTGCAAAGGCCCACAGAATAGAGCTTTGAAGTAGACACCTCACGTGTTACCACGTGACTCCTGCGAAGATATATAAAAGAGAACTTTGAGGCAATGCCTCACGTGCCCCACGTGATCCCTGAAGCACATAAAGAAACAGCAAAATAAAAGAGAACTCTGGGGCGCCCCCACGTGACCCCTAATGAGTATTCTAATAAACCAAAGCATGAGCACCCATCACGTGCCCGCACGAGATGGCTTTCAGAACTAAAAGTGTTAAACACTTATCTGTAGAACAAAATAAAGAGAAGAAGGGCGCTCTCACGTGTTACCACGTGACCCCTCTTGCCTTAGTGTTTAACACTAAATTGAAACCTCTGTATCCAGTGTTTAATACTGATTCTCCTTAGTGTTTAACACTAATTTGGAAAACTCTATTTGCAGTGTTTAACACTGATTTGCTTAGTGTTTAACACTAATTTGAAAACTCTTTTCCCAGTCTTCAACACTGATTATCTTTTAGTGTTTAACACTAACTTGTCAATCTTTTCCCAGTATTTAACACTGTTGGTCTCTAGTGTTTAACGCTAGCTTTAGCCCAATTGGCTAAGTTTCCAAAGGCAAAGCCTCTCCTTCAATGAATCAACAGAGGGCCAATATCCCAAACATAATTGGACTTAGCCCAAGATGGCCATAAGTCCTCAATTCAAATTCAATTGGGCCAATGGGCTCATAATATAATAATTGATCTTAGTTTCCAAATTGGACTATGGATCGCTTAATCTACCTTGGTTTAAGGGTACATCTCTTCACTCCTTTGATACTTGGCGTTGTAATTCCTCAGCGTCTTCAAAGAGGTGACGGGTCCCGATGACCACACATTGATACGGACTGTGGGGTCATTAAACTCATAGACTATGAGGTCCTTAACCTTGACCGTAATGTCTTAAAACTAACATCGGACTGTGGAGTCCTTAAATCCACGGACTACGACGTCCTTAACCCTGACCGAAATGTCTTAAAACTAACAACGGACTATGACGTCCTTAACCTTGACCGTAATGTCTTAAAACTAACATCGGACTGTGGAGTCCTTAAATCCACGGACTACGACGTCTTTAACCTTGACCGGAATGTCTTAAAACTAACAACGGACTATGACGTCCTTAACCTTGACCGTGATGTCTTAAAACTAACATCGGACCGTGGAGTCCTTAAATCAATGGACTACGACGTCCTTAAGCTTGACCGCAACGTCTTAAAACTAATAATGGACAGCAATGTTCTTAAACTACCTATTGACCGCAATGTCACTAACCTAAACAACAGGGCTCCTCTAAACGCTCTCTTGTCGGATCTAAACGATCCCATTAAGTTGATCTTAGTCTAAAAATTAGACCGACGTATCCTTAACAAACGTTTAAGTTGATCTTAGTCTCAAGGGAGACTAACGTATCGTTAAACACAACCCCCCAAACCCAAATCTAAGAAAGATACGGATTTGGACTAGTCCACGCCCTACGGGCGACGACATAACTCAGTCTCCGTATACAATCCACGGGCAACCAAACACAAAACAAACACCCACGACACGAAGTGACCATCTGGAGAAGGAGAAAGTTGTTACCGCCATGCGGTAGCGTAATTAACTGCAGGGGCTTGCGCCTGCAGGGAAGAGCGTCCCCACAATAAAAAAACCCTCAAGCGAGGGGGAATCTGACGAAGTCTGCTACATCGTACGCATCCGTTTAAACCTTCGATGCATGATGCTATAAATCAACTTGGCATCTTCGAAGAGGTGGACGGATGCCATCTATTAGCATCTGTCCCGAATCTCAGGCAAGACAGTCCATGTCTTGGCCGCCATTCAGAGGGGAACAACCCTCTAGAAGAACACAAACCTTAACTCGATTATGTGACCGTCTGAACTGCCTCTAAACCTTAGGGTTTGGGGCAGTACGGCGCTTCCACATGTGCGGCCTTCGTTTGACCCTTCTACGGCTGGACCATTGGTATTGTGGCATGTGATGGATACCTTTTTGAACTCCGCTCAAGTGTTGAGCTATTTGGGAAAACTTGGGTGTTTGATTGTTCGATCGGAAAGTTTAACACTGTCTATTTATCTGGAATGTGATACAATAATTGGAATCCACAAGTAGTTATGAGATAACTAATTTGAATGTTATAAATCTAGCAGTTTAATCTCATTTGATCGGTGGCCATGGGATTTTGATGCGATCAAAAGTCCGTCGCAATCATGTAACATACGCGAATACTCACCGGGTAAAATTAATAGATAGCCACGCCCCATAGCTCCGACCAAGTGACTGTAGGAGAACCCCTTCGCCAAAAGCATCCGTTCGGGTGCTCGCGGCAGCGGTGTTCCGCCTTAGTGCACTTCGTCGACGACATCTGGGGGTGCTGCCGTCTACTAAAGTTTGCGACGAGCACTCGATCAGGTTATCGGGAATCTTGTTGAATTGCCCGACTAGATATTGAAAAGTGTTTTCGATATAAAGACTAAAATGCGGGGTTTATAATTGTTAGGCATGCGATGTCTAAAGAATTCATTTGGTTAGGTATGCAATGTCTAAGGAGGTTGCGGATTCCAACTGTTGTAGTTTTACACTTTCTTTTCTGTGACCATAAGCGTAGTATGTGGGGTATCGCCGGTTTCATTTCTATAAATCAACGACAATCGGGATACGCATACTTGCTTATGTTGATGATATAAGATATTATGTGTTGCTGTGATATGTTATATTGGATCGTCGCGTTTTGAATAGCCGGGGTTTTTATGTGAGATGAGAGTTTTTCTTTTTCATTCATGTAAAATTCAAATGTATGTAATATTCTTTTATTGGGGCACTTCCGGGCTGAGGATGATGTCACCATTGTATATTATTTACTTTTTCGCATTAGGTAGACCCATGGCGGGGAGCACAAGTAACCGGGTTCTAGGGTCCAGTTGGAGACCATCTCGAGGAGTCGAGACCGGGTCTCCTAACCCTAGAATTGGCAGTGTTTCTTGCCGCTCTCGTAGGGGTCTAGGGATGTGGGTTTGGCTATTCATCGCGACTGTGGAATCCGTATTTTATATAAGCTCGTATTAAAACACGGACATCCTAGTATATCCAATATTTCATATATGTTCTTCTGCTGCAATGTTCTGTGATGAGATCATATTACTGCCTGAGATGAATGTTTATATTATATATATGAGATATATGTTATATTGCAGATTTCGTTTCAAATGTGATGCTTGTGAAGCATAATAAAATGGGACTTCATAAATGAGATTAATGAAACTAAAAGAAACCTAAAGATATTGTAGAAACTTGTTTAAAAACTGGTAGCTCTAGTTCTTGCTTTGCATAGCGGTGTTCCTTGTAGAACATCCAGCACCTTATTCGATAAGGAAAGAGTCGAGATCCCTTCACCGGGAGTGACCTCTTTAGTGAAACTAGCAGATGCTACAAACTCGGTTTGTCTTTTAATTGTTTCTATAGTTTTTTCTTTGCATAGTGATATTTGTGAAATATCATGCACCTTATTCGATAAGGAAAGAGCCGACGATCCTTTCACCGGGAGTGACCTCTTTAGCAAAACTAGAAAAGGCCTCAAAAAAACATTCCTATTAAAATCACTCGATTCTACAACGATATCAAGTTCATTACGCAAAGGGTTTTCTTAAAAACCTGTCGTAGCCCTCCGTCATTTCAGATAAGTACTAGTTAGTATTCGTGCTACATTTGTTGACCATGTTAAGGCGTAGTGTGCGGTAGCTGATTAGTGCTTATCTGTATAAGCATATGATGCGATTGGATTAGGGTAGTCGTGCGACTTTGTTGACCATGTTAAGGGTCGTGCGGGTGGGTATAATTCAATCGGGAAATGACGGGTTGAACTTGACTAGCACTTATGATTTGTTGACCATGTTAAGGTCATATAGCTGCTAGGGGTAAAATATTATTGGGAATTTCAAATGTTGAAATTTTCAATGAGATTGCATACCTTCTATGAGATAGTTGGATCCCGATACCCGCTGCGAGTAAGAGTTACTCCTGAGAGAGTTTTACACATTACAATTAGCCGATCAAGTAGGTGTCTAGAAAGGTGTTAATGGGGTTACGCCCCTGGGAAAACGAGGTTTATTTTAATTAGGTCCGTGCGAAAGCGCGGGGAACCTCCCTCAAAGTACTAGCACTGGCCTGGCTGAAAGATTGGCGAACTTGTAGGGTGTAATTAATCCCGGCTAGTCTTTCCTTTTAGGGTTTGAAGAAAGATTTGACTAAAACAGTGGGAGACATTCTGATTAGATAAATTGATAACCAATCTAATCTTGTAAAACCGCACGCTGAGTGTTTTCTTCTCTCTCTCTCCTGGTTATGACTATGTCACACCTTAATCAAGATAATAATACGGATGTATTGACCGAACCTGCTTGTTATACTGCGCTAAGGAACGTTGGTCCCGCTCCAACTTATAATTGTTATAAGACAGAGCAGGAAATAGGTGATTACCAGAATTCCCGTGCCGCCCAAACGAAGAAAATGCATATTGATGAATCATCTCCGGGTGTGTTCATTACACAGAACTGTTTCTCAAAATATCCTTTACGTCCTAGGTATTTGATACCGGATCAGGATCCCACATATATAATTTGTTATATGGGCTACAGATAGGTAGAGAACTGAGAACGGGTGATAAGTTTCATGAGATAGAAACGGTGCAAGTGTTGCAGCCAAGTCTGTTGGTAGTTATCACCCTGTATTACCAGAATTCATTGATTCTGAACGAATGTTATTAGATACCGAACCTGATATACAACATCATATCAGTCTCTTTATTAGTAAAGAATGGATATAATTTTGTATTGTTGGATAATGTTTTGAACATTTTCTATATCAAGTGTTGATTGGTTCAGGCACGTTATCTAAAAACATAGACGTTCTTGTAGGGTTCCTAGGCACTCTAGTGATGTCTCACAAGTGATCAAACATGCACAAATAAAAATTTACGGGTGCCTACAAACCCGACTACGGATCGTTTACTAGATATTTAGGCGAAACATGTAAACTAGTTAACAGTTAACTAAGGGAATACGGAATTACAACCTTTGTAGATCCGTTTGCCCACCTCCATAGCTCCGCAACGAAGTACCTTCGCTGTCCAAGTGAACTCCCGGGCTCTAGCGTCGGCTTCGTCGAAGAATAAGCGAGCTAGGTCGTCGATGTCCATGCCGAAGATGATCTACGTCGAGGCATCGCTAAATCAAGCTCCGACTTCACCAGGTCAAGAAACTTGTGAAGTAAACACACTCTACTACTTGGCAAGAGGTAGAGGATGAAGAAATAAGAAGTGGGTAAACTTTAGATTTGGATTTCTCACTCTAATTCTCACTTTGCCATTAAAGCTAGTGAAGCTTTTTCTTGAAGTGAAGAAGAAGAAGATGAAGAATATGATAAGTTCTTTTTTTTTGATAAATAGAAAAAAATACAATACTTATCATAATCTTTACCTTAGTTAAGTGTAGAGAATTGACTAAGGTTGGGTTGATGGTTAGGGTTAAGGATGAGAACAAAAAAGTCATCAAGTCAAAGCTTCATGAAGCTTTAACATAAAACAAAAGAAGCCACCATTCATTTATCTTCCAATTTATTCAAAATGAATAAATAAATAAGATGAATGAATGAGTAAAACCCTAATCAACAATTTAACCTTGGTTTAAATCTTTACACTTAACCATAAAGCATGTATCATCAATCATGATACAATGAAGTGCACAAAATCATATCGCATATGCAATGCGCACAACCGAGCGAGAAAATCCATTTAAAGTGAACCGATACTAGTTAATGCAAAGTAATATATCAAATATATAATTATGCATTAAATCATTAAATCAACACTTGATTTAACGATCCGGTCATGACGCACATAACCGACTGGTATCATTAGTAACATCTTATCGAATCAACACTTGATCCGATAACCCGGCTATATCGCATATAACCAATCAATGTCACATCGCGAGAATCGAATACAGTATCACATACTCGTATCATTCTCGGTCCCGCACATATCTCATATGCGCTCCTATTTCGTTTCGCTTGAGCCAGGAAACCTCTGTGTAGGACTCTAAAGACTCGTCAATACGCCGGCAGCAGATGATGATCATATCAAGCACCCACAAGCCGCAAGCGGTCTGCTAAACGTAATGGCCACCCGGGTATTGAGCGATCTGAAGATCGACGAGCAAGCCCGCTCACACTCCAGTGAATCCGACCAGTAACACTACCGTACAGTCCGGTCTGTTCGTCTGATATGTCGCATATCTCGCCTAGGGGTGGTAAACGTCAGACCCCAATAGCTGATAAGTCATGCCGACGTAGGGTCCATAACATTCGTGAAACTACTGATAACTCTTACCAGTATATCACTGCGACCCTGGCCAGGGATTTCCTGTTATGGCCAGTCGAGCATAGCACAACATCAACCCCCAATACCGGGAGAGACGAATCCCCTCCTATCGCTCATTGCCTCCATGTGAATCGGGACTGTACCCAAAATCCACCTGTTTGCACAACTCAGTAGAGCCGTGGTAGGGTGGAAATCAAAGCACAGTAGGAGACACACAAGACTCTATGACGATCTCGGGTCAACAGACTAAGCTGTACCAGTATCACCAGAGAACTGCCATCTGACGTGAGGTATAATACCATCTGGGAGTTCTCGGCGAGTCCGTTCAGTGTACCCAGTCTCCACTGAGCACCCGCATACCATCTCCGATGTCAAACACCAATGGATATGGGATCATCCATCGCCCATCGCATGGGTCGAGAAGATATGCGCTAGTCTACTCTGGAATATCGATGCCCCGTCTCGATATTCCCTCGACTAGGAACAATTCAAGGATGTACTCATGGATTACCCAGGCCCCACTAGTATGATCTACATCATAGTCCTGGAAGTCGAGTACACATCCTAAGGGCTTTATCAACATGTAATCAGAGAGACAGAAAGTATACATGTTAAGATAAAGAGCAACCAGATAGCGTACTATCATGTCGAGCAAGAAAGTCCTACCCATATATGTCCCAGCATCCACTACAATATACATCCAATGTACAGTAATGGCCTCTAGGGCATACATATAACTAACAATCTCCCACTTGCACTAGGGCCATCTGTAGCAGTGGTTGCAGTATCTAATACTCAACCATCCCATATGAGTCTCTCTCTGGGATAAGGCCTTCGTGAGTGGATCCGCCGTGTTGTGCTCTGAGTCTTCTCTCCTAACCTCGATCACTTTGGAGATCAACTATCTCCATGATCAGGTGATGCTGCCTTAGAATTTGTCTGGGTCACTGATGGGACCAGGGTTCCAGGGCCAAAGCCACACTTCCATTGTCATACAATGGCAGGAACCTAGTTCATCTTATGAACCAATATACACCCAAACTGCTTCTTTAGTAGTATCATTGATAGCGATGTTACCAGCCTTTATCGTCTAGTATGTCACGGTATCTAGCTTGGAACTCTTCCAACATACCGTCCCTTTACTGAGGGTAAAGACAATGCCTGCGACTGACATTCAGTCGTCTTTATCACCCTGGAACACTTCCAGTGATTCTCCCCACGATCGATTGATACCATCTCACTACTTCTAGTGAGATTCCTAACATCCAATTAGATCTATCTCATAGATCCAAAATCCAGGATTTAGTAGGTATCATTTCGATCCTATGTGGAGAATCATTGTGATAAGCGGAGATTGATCGAGCGTAGCATAGGAAACTCCTTTCTTATCAAGAGTCTGTCATCCACGTACTCTACGAGGATCACCACCATACTCCCTACTACCTTTTTGTTTATACAAGGTTCATCTACCATTTTGATGATGTCAACTTCTTTGACTAATCCATCAAAATAGAAGTTCCAACTCCGCGATGCCTGCTATATCCTATAAAGCATCTTGTTCACGTTTCCGCTGCTCCCACTGTCTACGAAGCCCTCTGGCTGTGTACTTATAGACGCACTCTTCTAAAACATCATTTAGAAAAGCAGTCATGATACCCAACCACCAGATATCGTAGTCATGGTATGTAGCCGTGGCAAGTAGGATCTGGATGGACTTAAGCATAGCTACTTGAAGAGGTTTTACCACTATTCACGCCTGGTTAATGATGAAAACCTTTAACAAGTCTAGCTTTGAAAGTCTCAACCTTTCCATGTACACCAAGTGATCTTCTCAAGATATACTTGCTCCTGATGGGAATTTAACCCTTCAGATATAGCAACTAAAGTCCATACTTTGTTGGTGTATAAGGATTCCATCTCAGATCGCTAAACATCCAGCCATTCTTACAGAGTCCCTACTCTTGATGGCCTGCTCGAAACTAGTTGGGTCATCATCTCATGATGCAATCCTTGCTCCCACTGTCATCGAGAAACGGAGGTATCTCTCAGGCGGATGAGGAACCCTACTAGATCGGCGGAGAGGCTGAGGTTCGTCGGGGACTATAGAATCCTTTGGTTCTGTCAAATCATCAACTGCAGTTTTGTATAGCTGGAACCTTTCCAGTTCTACAGAACTGATCCTGCCTCGATCTTGTCCGGATTTTGCTTTAAACATGGGCCGGACAACCCCAAATCTTAACTTACTTAAGAGATAGGATCTTCCCGCACCATATCTCATATGGAGTGGTAGGCACTGATTTGATTCGAACCCTATTCAATAGGTATGCAACTTCTCAAGTGAATAACCCCTTTAAGGAAAAAGGTAACTCAGTAGTACTCATCATAGAGCACACCATATCTTATAGGGTGTATCTGCTCCGCCCCGACATACCATCGTGCAATGGTGTATACGGAGGAGTAATGCTGAGAGAGAATCCCATTCTCCTTTTAGAATAGTCCAGGAATGCTATGCACAAGTATTCTCCTCCCTGATCTCGTCATAGGACATAATACTTATACCCGTATTTTGGTTCTCTACTTCCTACTTATATTCTGTGAATACCTCAAAAGTTTCGGACTTATATTTCAACAGGAATATATGACTGAATCTTGAGAGATTATCATAGAATATAATGAAGTATAAAGAACCAGTCCTGGCATGTGTAGACAGGAAACTTTACATACATCTTCATGTATCAGTCCCAAGAGTTTACTAACTCTTTCTCTGTTTCTAATAAACAGAGCTATGGTCATCTAATCTTTATGACATGACTGGCAAGTTTCACAAGATGTAAATTCAAACTGATTTAAATATGCATCTAAAATGTAACTTCAGCCAGTCGGGTCGCATTGATGTGACCTAGTCTACAATGCCTCAAGAAGGATTCGTTCATTTCTGAACTCTTCTTCTTGTGTGTGTTCTGTATACTAGGAACTGTAGTTTGATTTAGAACTTCAATGCTTTTAGATAACGTGCCTGAACCGATCAACTTTTGATATAGGAAATGTTCAAAATATTATCCATCAATACAAAATTATATCCTTTCTTTACTTATAAAGAGACTGATATGATTTTGTATATCAGGTTCGGTATCTAATAATATTCGTTCAGAATCAATGTATTACAATACAGGGTGACAGTGACCGACAGACTTGGCTGCAACACTTGCCCCGTTTTCTGTCTCATGAAACTTATCACCCGTTCTCAGTTTTTCTACCCTTTTGTAGCCCTATGTAACAGATTACATATCTGGGATCCTTATCCGGTATCATATACCCAGGATACGGAGGATACTGAGAAACAGTTCTTTGTAATGAACACACCCGAAGGAGATGCATCATATGCACTTTCTTCGTTTGGGCGGCATAGGAATTATGGCATTCCCCTAATTCCTGCTCTGTCTTATAACAATTATAAGTTGGAGCGGGACCAACGTTCCCCAGCTCAGTATAACAAGTGGGTTCGGTCAATACATCCGTATTATTATCTTGATTAAGGCGTGATATGGTCGCTACCAGGAGAGAGAGAGAAGAAAACACTCTGCGTGCGCTCTTGCAAGATCAGATTGGTTATATATTTTATCTAATCAGGATGGCTCCCACTGTTTTTATCAAATCTTCCTTCAAACCCCAAAAGGAAAGACTAGCCAGGATTAATTACACTCTACAAGTTCGCCAATCTTTCAGCCAGGCCAGTGTCGGTACTTTGAGGGAGGTTCCCCGCGCTTTCGCACGGACCTAATTACTGTAAACCTCGTTTTCCCAGAGGCGTAACCCCGTTGACACCTTTCTAGACACCTATTTGATCGGCTAATTGCAAAGTGCAAAACTCTCCCAGGAGTAACAATTACTCGCAGTGGGTATCGGGATCCAACTATCATATAGAAGGTATGCAATCTCATTGCAAATTTCAACACTTGAAACTCCCGATAAAGGTTTTTACCCCTAGCACCTATGACCTTGGCTAAGGTCAACAAATCATAGGTACTAGTCAAGTTCTACCCGTCATTTCGTGATTAATTAGACCCACCCACATGACCCTTGGCTAAGGTCAACAAAGCCACATGACTGTCCTAACTAATCGCATCATATGCGGTGTAGGAAGACATCACTTAGCTACCGTACACTGTGCCTTGACTATGGTCAACAAACACAGCACGAATACTAAGTACTCTACTTCCTAAAATGACGGAGGGTTGCGAATGGTTTTTGTGAAAACCTTTAACGCTTTGAACTTGATCTCGTTGCGGAATCAAACGGTTTTTAAATGGAATGCTTTTCGAAACTTTTCTAGTTTTGCTAAAGGGGTCACTCCCGGTGAAGGGATCGTCGGCCCTTTCCTCGTCGAATGAGGTGCGGGATATATCATATATATCACTGTGCAAAGCGGAAACTATAGAAGCGATCAAATGACAAACCGAGGGTTGTAGCATCTGCCAGTTATTGCTAAAGGAGTCACTCCCGGTGAAGGGATCTCGGTCCTTTCCCTATCGAATAAGGTGCAGGATGTTCTACAAGGAACACCGCGATGCAAAACAAGAACTGTAGCTACCTGTTTTATTTTGAAATTCGATTCCACAACATCAATTAGGTTTATTTTCTTTCATTAATCTCATTAATGAATATCCCATCATTTAAATTACCTAAACATCACAGATAGATATGACGTACACTTATGCCATCCGCATTCGCCTCGATGTCCCCTCGTGCACCGTTAGGTTAGGTAACTAACGGCAGAGCGGAGCAGGGCTAGCGCGGGTGTAAAACATAAGCAACGTCTATATAATATATCATATATACTATATATAATATTTACCACAGAACATCGCATGATCTCAGATAAAACACAGCAGAAGAAACATATGAAATATTGGATATACTAGGACGTCCGTGTTTTCAATACGAGCCAGTATAAAACACGGATTCCACGGTCGTGATGAATAGCCAATCCCACAACCCTAGACCCCTACGAGAGCGGCAAGCAACCCTACCAATTCTAGGGTTAGGAGACCCGGACTCGACTCCTCGAGTTGGTCTCCCACTGGACCCCAGAACCCGGTTACTTGTGCTCCCCTCCTTGGGTCTATCCTAGTGCAGAAAAATAAATAATATACAAACGGTGAGTACTTCCGCAACCTGGAAGTGCCCCAATAAAAGAATATTACATACAAGTTTTTACATGAATGAAAATGAAAAACACTCATCTCACATAAAAACCCCCGGCTATTCAAACACGACGATCCAATATAACATATCCAGCAACACATAACATCACATGTCATCAACGTAAGTAAATATGCGCATCCCAATTGTCGTTGACATATAGCAACGAAACCGGCGATATCACATATTACACTTACGGTCACAGAAAAGAAAGTGTAAAACTACAACAGTTGGAATCCGCAACCACCTCAGACATCGCATGCCTGACCAAATGAATTACTTAGACATCGCATGCCTAACAATTATAAACCCCGCATTTTAGTCTCATTATCGAAAACTCTTTTCAATATCAAGTCGGCCAATTCAACAGGATTCCCGACATTCTGATCGAATGCTCGTCGCAAACTTCAGTAGACGGCCGCACCCCCGACGCCGTCGACAAAGTGCACCAAGGCGGAACACCGCTACCGCGAGCACCCGAACGGATGCTTTCGGCGACGGGGTTCTCCTACAGTCACTTGGTCGGGGCTATGGAGTGAGGCTGTCTATCAAGTTTACCCGGCGAGTATCCGCGTACACTACGTGATTGCGACGGACTTTTGATCACATCAAAATCCCGTGGCAACCGATCAAATGAGACTAAAGTGCTATGTTTATAACATTCATTCAGTTATCACATAACTTATTGTGAATTCTAATTATTGTATCACATTCCAGATAAATAGAAAATACTAAACTTTTCGATCGAACAATCGAACACCCAAGTTTTCCCGATACTACACAACACATGAAATAAGTCTAACAACATTCAGTTCGTGCCTCAGTAGCAACGGTCCAGCCGTAGAAGGGTCAAGCCAACGCCTCACATGTGGCACGCCGTACTGCCCCAAACCCGAAGGTTCAAAGGGCAGTTCAAGACGGTCACATAATCGAGTTAAGGTTTGTTGTCTTCTAGAGGGTCCATCGCGTTACTTGCACTACTTAGAACGTGATTAAACTACAGAAATATCCAACACTTGGAAATTTCCCGACAGGGAAAAAATTGGGTATTTATATCCGGTCGAACTTTTTAACATATTCAAAAAATTATCCGGAACGACACATAGACGAAGTTTTACAATCCGATCGAATGTATGAACTCCCAATACAACCCAAAATACTCAACTCTTGATTTCAGATTAAAAATTCTCAGGAAAACCAGCACTGAAAAATAGGAGTTACTGTGCAAAATTGAGTGCCTAATAAGACAAAACGGCGGCGGAAGGGCCGCATTAGCAAGCTAATGCCGCGGTTCCGCCGCACTTTTGAGGGATCATTAGGTAATTTTTGCACCGTAATTCTTATATTTACCTGCTGATTTTTCTGCATATTTTTAATTTGCAAAAATCCACATTTTACAAAAAAGTACAGAGAGCAATTTGGAGATCGGATTTCGGTTCGATCGGACTTCAAACTCCGTCTACGCTTCGCCTAAGGCTCGAGCTAGGCTCTGATACCACTGTAGGGTTCCTAGGCACTCTAGTGATGTCTCACAAGTGATCAAACATGCACAAATAAAAATTTACGGGTGCCTACAAACCCGACTACGGATCGTTTACTAGATATTTAGGCGAAACATGTAAACTAGTTAACAGTTAACTAAGGGAATACGGAATTACAACCTTTGTAGATCCGTTTGCCCACCTCCATAGCTCCGCAACGAAGTACCTTCGCTGTCCAAGTGAACTCCCGGGCTCTAGCGTCGGCTTCGTCGAAGAATAAGCGAGCTAGGTCGTCGATGTCCATGCCGAAGATGATCTACGTCGAGGCATCGCTAAATCAAGCTCCGACTTCACCAGGTCAAGAAACTTGTGAAGTAAACACACTCTACTACTTGGCAAGAGGTAGAGGATGAAGAAATAAGAAGTGGGTAAACTTTAGATTTGGATTTCTCACTCTAATTCTCACTTTGCCATTAAAGCTAGAGAAGCTTTTTCTTGAAGTGAAGAAGAAGATGATGAAGAATATGATAAGTTCTTTTTTTTTGATAAATAGAAAAAAATACAATACTTATCATAATCTTTACCTTAGTTAAGTGTAGAGAATTGACTAAGGTTGGGTTGATGGTTAGGGTTAAGGATGAGAACAAAAAAGTCATCAAGTCAAAGCTTCATGAAGCTTTAACATAAAACAAAAGAAGCCACCATTCATTTATCTTCCAATTTATTCAAAATGAATAAATAAATAAGATGAATGAATGAGTAAAACCCTAATCAACAATTTAACCTTGGTTTAATTCTTTACACTTAACCATAAAGCATGTATCATCAATCATGATACAATGAAGTACACAAAATCATATCGCATATGCAATGCGCACAACCGAGCGAGAAAATCCATTTAAAGTGAACCGATACTAGTTAATGCAAAGTAATATATCAAATATATAATTATGCATAAAATCATTAAATCAACACTTGATTTAACGATCCGGTCATGACGCACATAACCGACTGGTATCATTAGTAACATCTTATCGAATCAACACTTGATCCGATAACCCGGCTATATCGCATATAACCAATCAATGTCACATCGCGAGAATCGAATACAGTATCACATACTCGTATCATTCTCGGTCCCGCACATATCTCATATGCGCTCCTATTTCGTTTCGCTTGAGCCAGGAAACCTCTGTGTAGGACTCTAAAGACTCGTCAATACGCCGGCAGCAGATGATGATCATATCAAGCACCCACAAGCCGCAAGCGGTCTGCTAAACGTAACGACCACCCGGGTATTGAGCGATCTGAAGATCGACGAGCAAGCCCGCTCACACTCCAGTGAATCCGACCAGTAACACTACCGTACAGTCCGGTCTGTTCGTCTGATATGTCGCATATCTCGCCTAGGGGTGGTAAACGTCAGACCCCAATAGCTCGATAAGTCATGCCGACGTAGGGTCCATAACATTCGTGAAACTACTGATAACTCTTACCAGTATATCACTGCAACCCTGGCCAGGGATTTCCTGTTATGGCCAGTCGAGCATAGCACAACATCAACCCCCAATACCGGGAGAGACGAATCCCCTCCTATCGCTCATTGCCTCCATGTGAATCGGGACTGTACCCAAAAACCACCTGTTTGCACAACTCAGTAGAGCCGTGGTAGGGTGGAAATCAAAGCACAGTGGGAGACACACAAGACTCTATGACGATCTCGGGTCAACAGACTAAGCTGTACCAGTGTCACCAGAGAACTGCCATCTGACGTGAGGTATAATACCATCTGGGAGTTCTCGGCGAGTCCGTTCAGTGTACCCAGTCTCCACTGAGCACCCGCATACCATCTCCGATGTCAAACACCAATGGATATGGGATCATCCATCGCCCATCGCATGGGTCGAGAAGATATGCGCTAGTCTACTCTGGAATATCGATGCCCCGTCTCGATATTCCCTCGACTAGGAACAATTCAAGGATGTACTCATGGATTACCCAGGCCCCACTAGTATGATCTACATCATAGTCCTGGAAGTCGAGTACACATCCTAAGGGCTTTATCAACATGTAATCAGAGAGACAGAAAGTATACATGTTAAGATAAAGAGCAACCAGATAGCGTACTATCATGTCGAGCAAGAAAGTCCTACCCATATATGTCCCAGCATCCACTACAATATACATCCAATGTACAGTAATGGCCTCTAGGGCATACATATAACTAACAGTTCTAAATCAAACCACAGTTCTTAAACGTACAGAACACACATAAGATGAAGAGTTCATAGAAAGAATCATTCTTGAGGCATTGTAGACTAGGTCATATCAATGCGACCCGACTAGCTGAAATTACATAAAGATGCATATTTAAATTAGTTTGAATTTATATCTTGTGAAACTTGTCGGTCATGTCACAGAGATAAGATGACCACAGCTCCGTTTGTTGGAAACAGAGAAAGAGTTATTGAACTCTTGAGATTGATACATGCTGATGTATGAAGGTCCCCTGTCTACAGATGCCAAGACCGGTTATTTGTACTTCATTATATTCACTGATGATCTCTCAAGATTCATACATATGTTCCTGTTGAAATACAAGTCCGAAACTTTTGAGATAATCACAGAATATAAGTTAGAAGTAGAGAACCAAAAACCGGGTATAAGTAATATGTCCTTTGATGTGATCAAGGAAGAGAATACTTGAGCACGGGATCCTGGACTGTTCTAAAGGAGAATGAGATTCTCTCTCAGCATTACTCCTCCGTATATACCACAGCACGTCGGTGTATCGGGATGGTGCAATTTCACCCTATTAGATATGGTGCGCTCTATGATGAGTACTACTGAGTTTCCTATTTCCTTTTGGGTGTTATGCACTTGAGAAGCTGCATACCTATTGAATAGGGTTCAAATCAAATCAGTTACCTACCACTTCATATGTGATATGGAATGGGAAGAGCCCACATCTTAAGTTTGTTAAGATTTGGGGTTGTCCAGCCTATGTCTAAAAGCAAAATCCGGACAAGCTTGAGGCAAAGTCAGTTCTGAGGAAGTTTGTTGGATATCCCAAGCATTTGCAAGAGAATGTCTTCTACCAAACCGAGGAACAAAAGATGTTTTGTTTCTCAGCATGCCACCTTTGTGAAAGGGAATTTCTTGTGAAGAAATTATTGGTCATGAGGTAGAACTGGAAAGGTTCCAGCTATACAAACTGCAGCTGATGATTTGGTAGAACCAAAGTATTCAATAGTTTCCTACGAACCTCAGCCTCTCCGCCGATCTAGTAGGGTTCCTCACCCACCTGAGAGATGCTTCGGTTTTATCTATGACAGTGAGAGAGAGGATTGCATCATGAGATGATGACCCAACTAGTTTTGAACAGGCTATCAGGAGTGGGACTCTGTAAGAATGGCTGGATGCTTAGCGATCTGAGATGGAATCCTTATACACCGACAAAGTATGGGCTTTGGTTGCTTTATCTGAAGGGTTAAATCCCCATCAGGAGCAAGTATATCTTGAGAAGATTACTTGGTGTACATGGAAAAGTTGAGACTTTCAAAGCTATGCTTAAGTCCATCCAGATCCTACTTACCACGGCTACATACCATGACTACAATATCTGGCGGTTGGGTGTCATGACTGCTTTTCTAAATGATGATTTGGAAGAGAGCGTCTATAAGTACACAGCCAGAGAGCTTCGTAGACAGTGGGAGCAGCGGAAACGTGAGCAAGATGTTTTATGTGATAAATCAGGCATCGCGGAGTTGGAACGTCTGTTTTGATGTAGTAGTCAAAGAGTTTGAGTTCATCAAAATGGTAGATGAACCTTGTATATACAAAAAGGTAGTGGAGAGTATGGTGGTGATCCTCGTAGAGTACGTGGATGACATACTCTTGATAGGGAAGGAGTTTCCTATGCTACGCTCAGTCAATCTCCTCTTATCACAAGGATTTTCCATATAGGATCAAAGTGATAACTCCTAAATCCTGGGTTTTGGATCTATGAGATAGATCTAATTGGATGTTAGGATTCTCACTAGTTGTAGTGAGATGGTATCAATAGATCCTGGGGAGAATCACTGGAAAGGTTCTAGGATGATAAGGACGACTGAATGTCAGTCGCAGGCTTTGTCTTACCATCAGTGGAGGGACCGTATGTTGTAAGAGTTCTAAGCTAAATACCGTGACTTACTAGACGATTAAAGGCAAGATACATCGTTACCCAGGATGCTACCAAAGAGGCAGTCTGGATATATATAAGTTCATGAGATGAACTTCGTTCCTACCATTATGTGACAATGGAGTTGTGGCTTATACCAAAGAACCCCCGTCCCATCAGAAATCCAGGTATAATTCTTAGGCAGTATCACCTGATCATGGAGATGGTTGATCTCCAAGGAGATCGAGGTTAGGAAAGTAGACACAGAGGACAACAGCGCGGATCCATTCACAAAGGCCTTTTTCCCAGTAGAGACTTTTATGGGATGGTTGAGTATGAGATACTTCAACCACAGCTAATTGTTGGGTATACAATACCACAACAGATGGCCCTAGTGAAAGTGGAAGATTGTTAGTTATATGTATGCCCTAAAGGCCATTACTGTATATACAATGTATATTGTAGTGGATGCTTGGACATATATAGGGAGGACTTTCTTGCTCGACATGATAGTACGCTATCTGGTTACTCTTTATCTTAACATGTACTCTGATTGTCTCTATGTTACATGTTGATAAAGCCTTTAGGATGAGTACTTGACTACCAGGACTATGATGCAGATCATACTAGTGGGGACAGAGTAGTCGCCAAGTACATCCTTCAAATGTTCCTAGTCGTAGGAGTACCGAGACAGGGCATCGATACTCCAGAGTAGAGTAGTGTATGCGCTTCTTGACCCATATGATGGGCGATGGATGATCTCATATCCATTGGTGTTTGATATCAGAGAAGGTATATGGGTGCTCAGTGGAGACTGGGTACACTGGACGGACTCGCCGAGAACTCCCAGATGATATTATACCTCACGTCAGATGGCAGTTCTCTGGTGACACTGGTACAGGTTAGTCTGTAGACCCGAGATCGTCATAGAGTCTTGTGTGATTCCCACTTTGCTTTGATTTCCATCATACCACGTCCAAGAGGGCATGCAAAAAGGTGGTTTTTGGGTACAGTCCCGAATCACATGGTAGCAATGAGCGATAGGAGGGAATTTGTCTCTCCCGGTATAGGGAGTTGATGTTGTGCTGTGTTCGATTGGCTATAACTATAAATCCCTGGCCAGGGTTGCTGAGATTTACTGGTAAGTGTTATCAGTAGTTTCTTGAACTGTTATAGACCTCATATCGACACGACTTATCAAGCTACTGGGGTCTGACGTTTACCACCCCTAGGCGAGATATGCGACATATCAAACGAAGGGACCGGACTGTACGGGAGTATTACTGATTGGATTCGCAGGAGAATGTACAAGCTTGCTTGTTGATCTTCTGATTGCTCAATACCTGGGTGGCTGTTAAGTTTAGCTGACCGCTTGCAGCTTGTGGGTGTTTGATATGATCATCACCTACTGCCGGCGTATTGACGATTCTTTAAAATCCTATACAGAGGTTTCTTGGCTCAGGCAAAATGGAGTAGGAGCACATATATGATATGTGCGGGACCGAGAACAATACGTGTATGTGATACCGTATTAGATTCTCATGATATGAGATATCGGCCGAGTATATGAGATATAGCCGGGTCATCGAATCAAGTGTTGATTCGATGAACTGATACAGATTATATTAGTCGGTTATTTGTGAAATAGCCGGATTATCGGATCAAGTGTTGATTTAATAATTTAATGTATAATTATATATTTGATATATTAAATTACATTAACTAATATTAACTCACTTATTGATTCATTTTCTCACTCGGGTAATACATTGATATATATGCGATATATGTTAACTGTATTATTTTTTTTTGTTACAAAATATATTATATATGTGATATATAATATTGTAACATGTTATAATTACTAATGCAACATGATTAGTGGAGATTAAATAAGGTTAGGGTTAGGTTAGATCATTCTTGAAACTTCTAGAAGCTTTTCTTTTTGTCATGAGCTAAGATATTTTGTTGATATTTTGTAACCCAAGCCACACCCTCAACCCTAGTTAACTCTCTACAAAGGTTTGCTCATTTTATATTAGCAACCATTGTTGCATAAGCAATTATCACCACAATTCATTATTCATCACAAAGTAAATACTTCTTCTTCCTTCTTCTTTCATGAAAAGCTTTTTAGCTTTTTATGAAGTGATGAAAATGAGTGAGTTAATGAAAATAAATGAGAGATAAAATCCTACTTCATCATCCTAATCTATCCTAGCCATTTAGATTAGGGTGTTCACTTCATTTATAACTGAGAGCATGTGTTAATGAAACTTCAAGGTAGATCATCTTTGTTATCGAAGATCGGAAGCAAGCATGCATCTTTCGGAAGCAAGCATGCATCTTTCTCTTCGTAGAACCTCTCTAGAGTCCGGGAAATCGATGATCGCAGCGAAGGGACCTTAACACGGAGCTTATGAAGTGAAGGACCGGACTACAAAGGTTGTAATCCTAAACTTTAGATGTTAAAGTGTTTAACATGCTTTGTTTCGCCTAATCTCTAGTTTAAAGATCTTGGCCAGGGTTGTTCGGCACGGCTAAAATTTAAATCTGGCATGGTTGATGCCTTGTAAAACCTTATTAGAGTGCCTTGTAACCCTACAAAAGGAACAAGCAAGTCATACCAAGCTCAATGGAGGTACGAAATGCAGCTTCCTCAGCAGACCGATGATCTCTTTCATCACGAATGTTCACCGCCGAAAGACACGACCGGGACGTTGGGACGTCTGGGCCTGAATTCCGAGGGCATATGCTAATTGGTGCTATCCGTCCACCTCTCCGAAAATGCAAAGTTGATTTATGGCACTATGTATCGAAGGTTTAAACGGATGCGGCCGATGTAGCAGACTTCGTCAGATTCCCCCTCGTTGAGGGGTTTTTGATTGTGGGGACGCTATTCCCTGCAGGTGCAAGCCCCTGCAGTTAATTATGCTACCGCATCGCGTTAACCACTTTCTCCTTCTCCAGATGGTCACTTCGTGTCGTGTGTGTTTTTTTTTTTGGTTGCCCATGGATTGTATACGGAGACTAATTTACGTTGTCGCCCGTAGGGCGTGGATTAGTCCAAATTCGTATTTTCTTAGATTTGGGTTTGGAGTTTGGTTTAAGGATACGTTAGTCTCATTTGAGACTAAGATCAACTTAAACATATGTTAAGGATAAGTTAGTCTAATTTTAGACTAAGATCAACTTAACGGGATCATTTAGATCCAACAAAAGAGCATTTGGGCTCTATTGTTTAGTTTAGGGAAATTGCGGTCCATTACCAGTTTAAGGACATGGTGGTCAAGCTTAAAGATATCATAGTCTGTAAAGGTTAAGGACATCATAGTCCATGGGCTTAAGGACCACACAGTCCGAGGTTTAAAGACGTCATAGTCTATAAAGTTTAAGGACATTATAGTCCATGAGTTTAAGGACCCCACAGTCCATGAAATGATTGGTTATCGGGACTCGTCACCTCTCTCAAGACGTTGAAGAATTACAACGATAAATATCAAAGGAGTGAAGAGATGTACCCTTGAACCAATGTTGATTAGGAAATCTGTAGTCCAATTTGAGACTAAAATCAATCAATTAAATTATGAGCACATGGGCTCAGTTAAATCTGAATTGAGGACTTGTAGCCAACTTGGGCTAAGTCCTGTTAGGTTTGAAATGTTGGACCTTTGTTTGAACCGTTGAACATTTGTCTGGATTCAGCCCCTCATTATTTAGCAATGCCAAACATGAGTCTGGGTTCTGACCATATTTTATCTTTTATTGAGTGTTGAGCACTCGTATACAATATGAGATGATCAATCTTGGAAGACAAGGATGTACTTGAGGCTCAGTCAAAAGGGGAGTCTTGCCTCTGGAAGATTTAGCCAATTTAAGCTAAGACCGGTTTGAAAATAGTGTTAAACACTAGCACATATTTGGCGGTCACGTGTTCCCAAGTGATGCATTTAAAGTAGTGTTAAACACTAGGGATGAAGTGCTCAAAATAGTGTTAAACACTAGAAAAATGAGGCGCTCACGTGAGGCGCCCCAGGAATGGGCCAAGATTCCTTTATTTTATTCTCAGAATATTCAAATAAGTGTTAAACACTTTTAATCTTCATGGCCATCATGTGTGGGCACGTGATGGGCACCCATGCACTGGATATTAACAAGACTTGTTAGGGGTCACGTGGGGACACGTGAGGGCGCCCAAAATCTGTTCTGCCTTTGCTTTGTTCTCTTTTTTTTTATGAATTTATCCAAGGGTCACGTGAGAGCACGTGACCCGATCTCATTCATTATTTTTGACCATTGAGGGGAGGGTCACATGTTGCCACGTGATCATGGTGGGTACTTGACCTTTTTATGTGCATGAAAAGTCCCTTGTTTAAGAATTAAATTCTTTTGTAGGGTTAAACCCTAATTTTGTTTAGAGAAATTAAATTCCTATGTACTTGGAAGAATTAAATTCTTTTATAGGGTCAAACCCTAATTTTTTTTGAGGAATTAAATTCCTATATGCCTTATAGGAGAATATAATTCTCTAAACTTAGGTCTTCTCTTAGGTTTTAGATCTGCATGGCAGAATCTCCCCGATGAGAATTAAATTCTCAACTTGTGGGGAGATCTGCTTCTGCAGACCTTCAACCAAAGGAAGAACTAAGTTCTTATTCAGAAGAGTTAAACTCTTAGTTTGAGAATTAAATTCTCTTTTTCTTTTGTGGAGCTTATAATCTCTTTCCCTTTCTCACTAGGGTTCTTTCTCCTCTGAGGAAGTCTTCTTTTCTCTCTGGAGAATTAAATTCTCTTTTTTTCTTTGTATTCTCTCTCTGTTGTTGTTGTATCTCCTTTTCTCTATCTCCATTGGCTCTTATTTATAGGAGAAAGAAAAGAATCAGTTTGTTTAATCAATCTTTCATTGAAAGATTTTAATTGATTTTGTAACCAACATGATCTTTTAGATCACTCAGTGAATTTTATTCACCATTGGATTTTTAATCCAAAAAATATTCTGTCTGTTATTCTTGGTAAATTTCAGGGAAATCTTTCCTTATATAGAATCTTTCTATAAATTGGTGATTTTTAATCACCATTGGATTTTTAATCCAACGGTGCTCCGCTTTACAGAGCGCGATCTTTTTGTTTGGAAAGATTCTAAGGAAATATTTTTCCAACTAGGGTTTTTGATTTCCCTTAATTAGAATTTAATTCTATTAGTTCAGAAGGTTTAAGAGTCTATCACGTGTTAGCACGTGACCCCACTAATTGACCATTTAACCAGAATTTAATTCTGTTATTTTAAAGAATTCAGGAATTATCACGCGTCAGCACGTGACCCTTGGTCACGTGTTGGCACGTGATGCCCCATTGGGGTTTTTTCTGTTTTTTTATTATACCTTTAATTCTTTTCGGTGGGTTTAAAGGCCCATCACGTGATGGCACGTGACTCCATCTCAAGTTGTGTATCTCAGCGCCTATAACTTTGCCCATAGAAGGTCGCGTGTCCCCACGTGATGCCCGATCACGTGTGGACATGTGATACTTCTCTTGTGTATTTCTTTGCTGCTTTATTCAGTTCCCACGAGGGAACAAATGCCCTCACAACGTTGTTCTCACGTGTTTGTACATGAGTGCAACGCTGCCATCTTTTGTGGCCGTTGGATCTGCCTAGGGAAGGGGGTAGATGAACTGTTTCCCATCACATCCTATAAATGCAGGGGTCTCTTCAGAAGCGCCTCCACTCTTTCATCTTCTTCCTTCCTTGTTCTTATCTTGAGAATTTAATTCTCTTTCTCAAAGCTCAGTTCTCTGTTCCAAAAATTTTCAGAGTTTAACTCTGTCACAAAAGATTTCCTTTTTCAGGTAAGGATCTTGAACGGCCGAAGAACTTTTTTATAAAATTCTCTTTAGATTTTAAATCCACACCAAGGGTTTTTCCCTTTAATAAAAATCTATGCTTTCTGAACTTTAAGAGCGCACAATCTTTAGGTAGTAAGCCCCCGGTGTTGGGCATTTTTCTCTGATCCAAGGGGGTTGATGATGGTACCCATTTTCTTTTGGAATTTAATTACATTCCAAAGAGCTTAGCTCTGAATTTTTTTTCTGGGAATTCAATTCCTTTGTTGAAAAGAAATTTAATTCCTCTAAAGAACTTAGTTCTTAAAAGAAGACTTCTTGGGATTTTCCTATCCTCAGCTGTTCTTGACAACAAAATTTTAGGAGATATTCTGCTTGATTTGCACGGAGTTTGTAATAGGTTTCTTAACCAGCACTTATTTTCTCCATTCGGATATTAAGGGTTGTTCAAATTCCCATATCTGGATCAGTCTGTCCACTGAACTTTCACTGATTTTCATTTTCATGCGCTATGGCCGCTCATCTGTATGACCTTAACGAAATTAATTCATATGGGGACATTCGCGCATTGGGCCGCTGCCAAAATCAGGAGTTCACTAATGCTCAGTACGCCGAAATCATGCGTCTCTTTAATGAATACAATGGTCGACTGCTTCCTCATCATTCCGCTCTTTTGAAGCTCATTGTGAGGGCGATCTGGGAAGCACTTCCTTTATTCTATTCAGGCATGCCGCTTAAGGCATTGGATGATGCCGAAGATAAGGTACACTCAATGTATCTGATGGGCCTAATCTCAAAGAAAAGGTTAGACAATCTTGTTGATATTCTGCATCAAATTTTCCAACAGGCGACAATAATCGCTGCCTATCGAAGGACAGAGGACATTAGTGAAGATCCCGACGCTTGCGAGCGTGAGAGGAAGCATACGAGAATGGTCAGAGAGGCCAGAAACATTTTAGATGGCCTTACTTTTGAATTTCTCAATCCATATCCTGGATTTGATGTCTTACCATTGTAAACATTTTCTTTTATTTTTGTATGAACTTTTCAGAGTATGAATGACAGAACTTTCTTTTCCCCCCTTTTTGTTTTTGCATTCCTTCTTTATGATTGTCATATTGTTGTTGACGCCCACGTGTTTGGCATGCGAGGCACTATTGGGGATTTCAATCTCGCATTGGCCCCTACTCACGTGTTATGCACGTGCGATGCTGTTTTAATTTCCAACAAGGATTAAGGTCGGTGCTCGCGTGCTATGCACGTGGGGCTCTATTGATGGGGTCGTTTCATTTCCCTACACTGATTCCAACGAATCATCTCTTTGATTTCCCATGCCCTCCCCTTTTTCCGGGCCTTGGGCATAGTTTCATCACGCATAATTTTTTCTGTGCATAGCATTGAATGCTCTCCTTTACAACCTGAAGTTGTGCCATTCTTTCTCTCTTCAAAGAAAAACCCATTTAGACCTTAAGGTGATCATCTTTGAGAAACCGATCTATTGTTATGGCTTGCGACCGTCCCCACGCTCGTCGGCAACCATGGAAGGTGCCCCTCGAGGAGATGATTCCTCATTTTGCTGCGCGGCTAGTGGATCCCCTTCTCACCGATGTCGAATGCGACGCTGTGATGTACGAACTCCTAATTTGTAGGGGTTCTCCCCTTCCTATGGGTTCCATTTGGTTGCGGATAATCTTTTCGTCCGTACTTGCCGATATTCCTCCTCATCCGACAGAGATGACCCTGGCGATGCTCGATGCGGCGGAGGAAAAGATTGAGTGTTTTTATGAGGCATGTGATCGCACGCTCTTTGGCGTGTTGGATGTTCAAAGTTCTAAAGTTTACCGTGATCAGGACGGTGTCGCTATGCAGCTAGCCGGTTGAGCATGGGTCGATCCACAGGGAGATGCTTGTATTTCCGTTCTTGTCTTAGACGAGTCAATAAAGAATTTGTAAGTGTTTGTTCAAGTCTACCCTATGTGTATTATTTGCAAGTATAAAGTTGTTAAGAAAAAGATACGAGATTGTAAGCTAAAGAAATCCGTACTCAAAACCTTTGAGCCGAGTCTTGACCAATTGAAGCTAGAGCAATCGGCAACAACGTGGATTAGGGGATTTAAGCGCGGTATTCATGGAATCCGGCTTATTTACCCTTGTCCTTCCGTTCTTGTCTCTTGCTTTCGCCTCCGGCCAAACCGAACGCAACCGGTCGCGGTTAGGAATCACCATTACCTTATTAGGGTAGGGTGCCTAACGGAGCGCTTGCGTATCGTTTGGGCGGAGTTCAATGGAAAATACGGGAAAAGGAAATTAGCAAAGAAACATTAACTTATAATATCGTATTTCTTCTTAACAATAATAATTACATTCATTCACAAAAAGAACCAAAAAGAGAGAACAAAAAGAACAAAGAAAAGAAAAGATTACAAGCAAGTAATTAAAGTGCATGTAATAAATTGCAAGTAATTAAAGACAAGAATGAAAAATGCAAGAAAGTAATTACAAGAACCATAGAACTCAAAACAAGCATGGGATCAATAGCCAACCCTTAAACTTGCAAGCTCAATCAAGAGGTTGCAAGATCAAGAGAAGGGTAAAGAACTCATGTGAAATGAAGCACTAAAGAGATAACAAAATGATACAACCCCTTGAGATCAATGACCAAAGCTTAAACTTGCAAGCTCACTTAAGAGATTGCAAGATCAAGTTAAGGTAGAGAGCTCAAGGGGGAAGCTAAGCAAAAAGGAATAATACAAAAACCCCCATCTTCATTTCATCATCCACTCAAAAAGCTCTCACTACAATCTTCATGGAGGAAAGAATGAAGAAGAAGAAGAACAAGTATTCTAAAACCTAGAAAAAATACAAGATTAAGCCCCCTAGGCTTCACAAGGTTCTGAGCTATTTATATGCAGGGAACTGGAAATCTAGGACAAAATTCTGCCTCTACATAAAAAGACCAAAATACCCCTGAAATTTCGTCAACTGAGGCGGCCGTACGGCCGCGGTTCCGCGGCCTAAGCATGCTAATGCCGCGGAACCGCGGCCGTTTAGAGGGATCGTGCCTTCATTTTTGGTGGTTTTTCCTGGTTTGCTGTGCCCATTAGTCTGGTACATGATTTTTCTCAGAATTGCTTCACGATTTTTCCAGAATTTCTGTTGATCAAAAGGTGATTGGATATGGATCTTTTTGTCATGATTTTCTTGAGCTCCGCGTAGATTTCTTGGATCTTGTGTTTCCATTGAGCCCTGTGCATGAAAATGACAATCGATTTGCCATTTTGTCTCTTAAACTGGTGTGCGGCAACATACGGATAGAGAGCGGAGATCCGTGTTTTATCTGTGAATGGCAGGAACCCGGATTTTGTCGTGTTTTCCCATGAATTTCACCGTTCAGAGCCGAGAACCTGTATCCTGCAATTGATTAGCAAACACGGCTCAAGAGTACCTACCGATATGCAATGTGATAAAAATTGGACGATATAAAAATGCAAAAATCTGATATGAACAAATACCCCCAAACTTATCATTTGCTCGTCCCGAGCAAAGCCAATTTATTCACAAAAATTTCCTAACCTCACTTTCGCAGGGAACACGATTGCACTGAGCATGTGCAACAAGCCGTTAAACCTCTAGGTGTCCCTAGTAGGAGAAGTGTTGTCTCCTGAGGGTTTTCAGCGGATACTACCACAAAATCCGGTCAAGCTAGTTTTGTAAAATAACTAAGATTCAAATCCTAAAGTTTTATTTCAGAAAATAACAATTCTATTATCCTAAGTCTAGACTATCGAACCTTTATGTTTCACACCTCGCTTCTTATTTAACTACAGATTTTATATGTCTTTACGTGCAGTGCAAATAGTGTCGTTAAGTTTCCAGAAGGATCGATTTACGTCATCATGTCACACAATAAAGCCCGGATAAAATTTTTGAAAGGATCACATAAGTTTTATAAAGAGTTAAGCATTTTTCAAGTTTCGTTTTCCAGTAAAGTTTCAACTTTAGAATTTCTATCTTCCCTAACAGGAAACTAGGTCTTATTCTTCACTCCACCTTTTTATTGTTTTCATTTCATACACACCTCTGTGAACGTGCAATGATCTTTATCATAGAGTAAAACCTTCATATCTCCGCTAAATTTTTTTTTATAAAAGCCTGTCTTTTATCAAGATTATTCTCACACAAAAAACCGTTAGGAATTTTAACTCGGAGAGAACACTTGCTTGACTTTGTTTTAATCTGGACTTTCTAGGCATCTTAGCGAGCTTTGGGCCAATGCACCCAAACCAGTTGGTTTTAGGGCATTAGGTGTAGAAACACCCCAGCGGACTTAATTACTCAAGTTACCTAGGTCCAAAAACAAAAGACAGTTTGGCGTGAAAATCATGATGATTTAATACGAACGGAGATATAACCGGCAGTTCAATTATTTTTTTGGATAAAAGACGTGTTTAGTGGGTTCGGTGTGTAATCATTCCAATCAAGTTTCAGATGGGTTATTTTTCAGACTTAGTTCCAATTAAGGCATCAATAACATTCCTTCATATTCACTCACTTCATAAACTATTCTTGATATTACTTATTTCAGAACAAACCTATTTGATCCTCAAAAAATCATTGATCCATTTAAAAGTTTTTCGACATAAAAGACTTGTCATCTAATTTCCAAAAACTCATGACACGTGGAGTGTGATGTAAAGAAGTATATCAGCTATAGTTAACTTCAAAGGAGAGTTATCTTTCAGGTTTTCAATATCTAAACATAAGATTTAGTTATTCTTATTTTATCAAACAAAACCGTCGAAATGTTGAATCAGAGTCCTCCCACTCGCTAACTTGACAGAAAAGTTTTTATGTTTTTAGAAAATTTTCAAATTTTTATGGATTTTAATATGCAGATGCAAAATATACATATGAATGCGAAGGTAAGAAATGCGTACCGAGCGTACCCCCAAACTTAAACTGGACAGTGTCCTCACTGTCAGGCCATACCAAGAGGGTCAAAATTGTCGACACTCTCCCTAAAAACAAATTATATACAAAACAAAAAGGAAAACAAAAATATATATACAAAAAAAAATGTGTCCCCCCCAAACTTAAGTAAAACAGTGTGTCCACTGTTAAGCGTTGAAGTTCAGGATTAGGGGGGAAAGAACAGTATCAAGCTATACAAGGCCTTACACAGGCCAAAAGTGAGCACCAACCATTCAAAGATCTTATCGTGAAAAAGCAGTGGTTGGTCAAAGAAGGCGTAGAGAAAAGAAATGGAGAATATGCGAGACCGTATGGAGATAGAAGCGGGATACGGTCTCGGTATATCAGAAGAAGAATGGCGGAAGGGAAAAAGAATTGGAGTACGAACTTGAGGTTGAAAATGGAGTGAATAAATTAGCACAATTTGTGATGACCGATGTGTAAAAAGCGATCGTACTAATCTATTAACCCGTCGAGAAATGGGGTCAAATCCCTCAAGATTCGTGAGAAACCATGGGTAAGCCGAACTCGGTAAACCAGACACAGGAAGTGAAAATGATACGGTTTCTTGCAATGCCGGAACGATGGAGAGGAGTGATCGAGGAGGGGTATCAGGTAAAAGTTCAGGAGGGTGTACACAGTCAATGAAAGGAACGAGATGAATTGGAAAATTCGACTCATCAACTATAACTGGTTCATCCTCAAAACTATCCTCAGTATTCTCCTCAAAATTTATCTCATCCATGCATTTATTATCAAAATCCAGACGCATATGGGGTTCGGAAAAAATATTTAATGACTCGGGATGATGATTTGAAGAGAAAAACTCAGCCAAATCTATGGGTTCATCATCCAAATTATTCCCCGCGTCAATATCCTCAATCAAGTGAAAATCAATATTCTCAGACACCTCATCAAAAGCATGGATATCAATCAATTCAGGTTCTAGAGTGGAGGTGTAGAGGTCAAAAGGTTTGGGATTGGTTTCACTTGGCAAGGTTCCTTCACAATCGGGTAAATCAAACACTACAAAGTCGCACAACTCATTCATCATTCTATCTTCATTTGATAAATCATGTGGGATACTCGATAGACTTTCAAAACAGGAGTTGTGGGATTCAATTTGGACCGGGTAGGCTTGATTCGGAAGGGGGGTACAGTTCACTCTCTCCACTCAAATTCACAGCCTGTCCTGCCGCCTCATCATACATTGAAAAATTAGGAGCTAGTTGAAAACTAGCTACCGGGTCAGTATGTTGTACGAGAGCGGCCATGGACGCATTGAAATCCATCATCTGTTGGCTTGACGCTACCCTAAAGTCTTCCAACGACTGTTCTAGACTAGACATTGGTTGTGAAGAGGTTTCAGTAAAAGATTCAAAGTTGTTTGGATACTGAAAACTCCCAAATGGCGGTTCTGATGCAATGTCTAGGGAAGGTGCAAAAGTAGGGTAGGATTGGTAGGAATTGAATGGCTGGACAGGAGCAGGATCAACATTTGGATAGGAAGGTGAATGGAATTGTTGATCCCATGAATTTGAAGTGGTGAAAGGAGTGAAAGATCGGCTACGGGATTGTTCAATTTGTTCAGCGATGGACAAAGGACGACTTGCAAAAGGGGTATCAACATAAGCGGGTGCGGGAGGTTGAAAAGGTTGATACATAGTGGAATGCGGAGTGCAAGTGTTTGTCCTAGATGCGTTTATCCGATCTTTCAAAGAGATTTTAGGCATGGAGGGATCGTTTGACGTCCGGCCAAAGCAAGAACAGTAAGAAGTAATGTCTGGTTGTGGGTACCAAAGTTCGGCAAGAGTTTTGCGAGGTGGTGTACCCATGATATGAAAAGAGAAAGGAAGAAAGGAAGAGAAAAGGAGGGGAAAAAGGATGTGATTTTTTTTTTAGTTATTAAAAGAATGAAATATACACACAAAAAAATATGGACAAAAACAATCACGACACAAAAATACCACACACCTAATCGTTCTAGGGTTCACCTAGGTCAACTAGACCTGCTCCAGAACTTGATTGTCAAAGTAAAACTGTGTCGAGAAACGGGCTCAAGATACACTGATCACGAGGCCAGGTAAGTGCAGAGATAAGGGGAGGTTTTCCAACGCTTTCGCGAAGTTCCTTAATTAAATAACCCTTTCTCTTTTGGCGGTTTCGCCGTTACCACTTTCCTAGACACCCCGTAAGCAATATACCGTTAAGCGAGGTTCTAAACACAGTTAACTTCTCCTAGTGAGCGCGAAGTCCTTAAGGCTTAAAGTCTAGTTTCTTTTAAATTTTGTGCGGGTAAACGTTATGCTCAAGTTCGTAATTTGTAGGCCACGGAAAAGGTGATGAAATCCTTTACCGTATATTTTGGGGTTCGCTTGCCCTTAAGTCCGTATTAATGTATGCAATGCGCAATTCAATAAAAATTCTATATAGAATCAAACAATCGTTTTTTAGTTTAAGCGCGGCACTGCAACAAATACGGGTTAGTCAATTTTTTAGTGTTTGCTAGCGAACTTGCAAAGAATCCTACAAAGAATAGTATATTGGATACGTCGGATTTGAGAAGAAGGTGTTAGTAAAGTACGTACCGTTAAGATTTTGGGTTAGGAAACCCCCGTTGAATCAAATCCGGTAAGCTTGAAAAGTTCGCTTGCGAGGGTCAAACTACCCGGATTTTTGGCACTGTACTTTGCAATCACCTTAGCCTTGAATGCACACTTTGCTCCCACAATCGCCGTTTGCAAATCCGCAAAAATCTGCACTCTTGACCACAAAAATGATCAAAAAATAACAAAAAGTTTTTTTTTTAATTTTTATAAATATATATAAAAAGAATATTAACCCGAATAACAAGAAAGAAAATACACTACCGTCTCCCCGGCAATGGCGCCATTTGATCGCACGCTCTTTGGCGTGTCGGATGTTCAAAGTTCTAAAGTTTACCGCGATCAGGACGGGTCGCTATGCAGCTAGCCGGTTGAGCACGGGTCGATCCAAAGGAAGATGGTTGTATTTCCGTTCTTGTCTTAGACGAGTCAATAAAGAATTTGTAAGTGTTTGTTCAAGTCTACCCTATGTGTATTATTTGCAAGTATAAAGTTGTTAAGAAAAAGACACGAGATTGTAAGCTAAAGAAATCCGTACTCAAAACCTTTGAGCCGAGTCTTGACCAATTGAAGCTAGAGAAATCGGCAACAACGTGGATTAGGGGATTTAAGCGTGGTATTCGTGGAATCCGGCTTATTTACCCTTGTCCTTCCGTTCTTGTCGCTTGCTTTCGCCTCCGGCCAAACCGAACGCAACCGGTCGCGGTTAGGAATCACCGTTACCTTGTTAGGGTAGGGTGCCTAACGGAGCGCTTGCGTATCGTTTGGGCGGAGTTCAATGGAAAATACGGAAAAAGGAAATTAGCAAAGAAACGTTAACTTATAATATCGTATTTCTTCTTAACAATAATAATTACATTCATTCACAAAAAGAACCAAAAAGAGAGAACAAAAAGAACAAAGAAAAGAAAAGATTACAAGCAAGTAATTAAAGTGCATGTAATAAATTGCAAGTAATTAAAGACAAGAATGAAAAATGCAAGAAAGTAATTACAAGAACCATAGAACTCAAAACAAGTATGGGATCAATAGCCAACCCTTAAACTTGCAAGCTCAATCAAGAGGTTGCAAGATCAAGAGAAGGGTAAAGAACTCATGTGAAATGAAGCACTAAAGAGAGAATAAAATGATACAACCCCTTGAGATCAATGACCAAAGCTTAAACTTGAAAGCTCACTTAAGAGGTTGCAAGATCAAGTTAAGGTAGAGAGCTCAAGGGGGAAGCTAAGCAAAAACGAATAATACAAAAACCCCCATCTTCATTTCATCATCCACTCAAAAAGCTCTCACTACAATCTTCATGGAGGAAAGAATGAAGAAGAAGAAGAACAAGTATACTAAAACCTAGAAAAAATACAAGATTAAGCCCCCTTGGCTTCACAAGGTTCTGGGCTATTTATATGTAGGGAACTGGAAATCTAGGGCAAAATTCTGCCTTTACATAAAAAGACCAAAATACCCCTGAAATTTCGTCAACTGAGGAGGCCGTACGGCCGCGGTTCCGCGGCCTAAGCATGCTAATGCCGCGGAACCGCGGCCGTTTAGAGGGATCGTGCCTTCATTTTTGGTGGTTTTTCCTGGCTTGCTGTGCCCATTAGACTGGTACATGATTTTTCTCAGAATTACTTCACGATTTTTCCAGAATTTCTGTTGATCAAAAGGTGATTGGATATGGATCTTTTTGTCATGATTTTCTTGAGCTCCGCATAGATTTCTTGGATCTTGTGTTGCCATTGAGCCTTGTGCATGAAAATGACAATCGATTTGCCATTTTGTCTCTTAAACTGGTGTGCGGCAACATACGGATAGAGAGCGGAGATCCGTGTTTTATCTGTGAATGGCAGGAACCCGGATTTTGTCGTGTTTTTCCATGAATTTCACCGTTCAGAGCCGAGAACCTGTATCCTGCAATTGACTAGCAAACACGGCTCAAGAGTACCTACCGATATGCAATGTGATAAAAATTGGGCGGTATAAAAATGCAAAAATCTGATATGAACAGCATGCTTGCTTACCCGGGCTCTGAAGGATCGTTCGATTCATCTTCTGGGTCAGATAAGAGCCCAGAGGGCTATCATGTCCGATTTTGCCGATGGGCATGGCATTAATTGGTGGCGAGCAACCCCGCGCGAAAACCGTCGCTTCGACTTGTTGGAGAAGGCAGAGAGGGAGCTAGAAAATTTTGTTTTTTGTTTTGTTAACCATGGTATCACTGATCCCATGTTTGGCGATCTTTTCCCTATAGAGTAGTATGCTTTAACTCAATGTATTCCTCTTATTGTTGTTTGTTGCATGCTTTTTATGGAATTCTTTCCGCTCATCATATATTCGTACATTCATCCCTCCTATATACATGAGATTTATACTTTATCCCTAGGAGTTTCCTTTAGATATGAGCGTTACTGTTGTGTTGGCAGCACGTTTTAGATATCGTCTCTATTTAAGAGGGTGTATGGTTGCAAATGCGCGCTTTATGGGGCACATATAAAAGATCCTTCTTATTGCCTTACATGGCACACAGTTTGTGCATGTTTTGGTTCGGATACTGTTGTCAAGTGGAGGCTTGCTCATGTAGTCTTGAGTGCACGCGTCTTCCTTCAAAGGTCATGGCTGCAAAGGCAAGCTTGCGGGGGCTGGTTGAACGGTGCGCCGCGAATATGCTGTCATATGAGAAGAGGCTTAGCCGAAAATTTTCAGAGAGGAAGCTGGCTTCAACTGCGCTGGGGGAACTTCAAGCAAACCTTGCCGCCAAGACTACTCGGGCGTATGAACTTTGGCGGGTGCTTCAAGAAGCTATCAGGGAGGTGGTAGCCATTGATAAAGCCGTCATTTTCACTCTTGGAATGGTCGAAGCTCATAAAGTTACTAAAAAGGAGCTTGAAAGTCGGTTTGCCTCGTACCAAGCCCAACAGTCTCAAGCGGAGGCCCGTCTCTTAGCGATAATGAATCATGAAGCCGAGGCCCAGCGGAAAAAGGATGAACTGGCAAATCTATTGAATCATCCGCCGGTTTGAAGAATTGTATATTTTTTCTTTTTATTCTTCTTTTGTACATACTCCTGAATGAGAGTATTTTTTTGTTCTGATTCTTTCATAAATCGTACTTTGTATTCATTTTGATTCATGAATAAAAGATATATTTTGCTTCATAGTGGTGTGTCCCTTTTAGTAAATGCATTTTGTGGATAATCTATTTTGATCTCCTTGTAGGACAGTGATGGCTTAGAAGTCAGGTTCAGATCTGTCTCCTAAGGCTTTCCAACTTTATGAGCCGTGAGGGTCCCATAAAGGTATTTCTCCTTACGAATCGTGAGGATCTTGTAAATGTAATTTCTCCTTAGGAATCGTGAGGATTCCTAAGTGTGTTCTTCTCTTGAGAGTCGTAAGGATCTCAGAAGAGAATTTTCTTCCTTACAAGTCGAGAGGACCGGTAAGTGATTGATGAGTTGACATGCTCCCGAATCAAAGAATTGCCTTGACGGGGAAGTCGAGGGTTGACTTTATCCGCATTTCACGGAGTCAGGGGTTGACTTTATCCGCATTTCACTGAGTCAGGAGTTGCTCTGGCCATTTCCTACGGGGTCAAGATTGACTTTAGCCGTGTTCTACAGGACCAGGAGGTGCTCTGGGCGCTTCCCACGGGGTCAGGATTGACATTAGCCGTGTTCCAAAGGACCAGGATCCGCTCTAGACACTTCCCACGGGGACAGGATTGACATTAGCCATGTTCCACGAGACCAGGATTTGCTCTGGGTGTTTCCCATGGGGTCAGGATTGTCATTAGCCGTGTTCTACAGGACCAGGATCCGCTCTGGACGTTTCCTACGGGGTCAGGATTGACATTAGCCATGTTCTACAGGACCAGGATCTGCTCTGGACGCTTCCCACGGGGTGATGATTGACATTAGCCGTGTTCCATGAGACCAGGATTTTCTCCGGGCATTTCCTACGGGGTCAAGATTGAACTTAGCCGTGTTGCACAGGACAAGGATCCACTCTGAACGTTTCCCACGGGGTCAGGATTGACATTAGCCGTGTTCCAAGAGACCAGGATTTGCTATGGGCGTTTCCCACAGGGTCAGGATTTTCATTAGCCGTGTTCCACAGGACCAGGATCTGCTCTAGACACTTCCCACGGGGTCAGGATTGGCATTAGCCGTGTTCCAAAAACCAGCATTTTCTCTAGGCGTTTCCTACGGAGTCAGGATTGACATTATCCGTGTTCCACAGGACCAGGATCCGCTCTGTATGCTTCCCACGGGGTCAGGATTGACATTAGCCGTGTTCCACGAGACCAGGATTTGCTCTCGGCGGTTCCCACGGGGTCAGGATTGACATTAGACGAGTTCCACAGGACCAGGATCCGCTATGGACGCTTCCTACGGGATCAGGATTGACATTAGCCGTGTTCCACGAGACCAGGATTTTCTCTGGGCATTTCCCATGGGGTCAAGATTGACATTAGCCATGATCCACGAGACCAGGATTTGCTCTGGGCGTTTCCCACGGGGTCTGGATTGACATTAGCCGTGTTCCACAGGACCAGGATCCGCTCTGGACACTTCCCACGGGGTCAGGATTAACATTAGCCGTGTTCCACGAGACCAGGATTTACTCTGGGCGTTTCCCACGGGGTCAGTATTGACATTAGCCGTGTTCCACAGGACCAGGATCTGCTCTGGACGCTTCCCACGGGGTCAGGATTTGTTAGATATATGTATGCCCTAGAGGCCATTACTGTACATGCGATGTATATTGTAGTGGATGCTTAGACATATATAGGAAGGACTTTTTTGCTCGACACGATGGTATGCTATCTGGTTGCACTTTATCTTAACATGTAAACAAATACTGTTTTGTGATCACATGTTGATAAAGCACCTAGGATGATTACTTGACTACCAGGATTATGATGCAAATCATACTAGTGGGGATAGAGTAGTCGACAAGTACATCCTTCATATGTTCCTAGTCGTTAGAGTATCGAGACAGGGCATCGGTACTCCAGAGTAGACTAGCGTATGCGCTTCTTGACCCATATGATGGGCGATGGATGATCCCATATCCATTGGTGTTTGACATCAGAGAAGGTATACGGGTGCTCAGTGGAGACTGGGTACACTGGACGGACTCGCCGAGAACCCCTAGATGGTATTATACCTATCGTCGGATAGCAGTTCTCTGGTGACACTGGTACAGGTTAGTCTGTAGACCAGAGATTGTCATAGAGTCTTGTGTGATTCCCACTGTACTTTGATTTCCACCTTACCACGGTCAAGAGATCGTGCAAAATGGTAGCTTTTGGGTAAAGTCCTGAGTCACATGAAGGAAATGAGCGATAGGAGGGGTTTCGTCTCTCCCGCTATAAGGAGTTGATGTTGCGCTATGCTCGATTGGCCATAACAGGAAATCCCTGGCCAGGGTTGCTGAGATTTACTGGTAAGTGTTATCAGTAGTTTCTCGAACTGTTATGGACCTTGTATCGGCATGACTTATCAGGCTATTAGGGGTCTGACGTTATACCACCCCCAGGCTGCTGATATGCGACATATCAGACGAAAAGACCGGACTGTACGGTAGTGTTACTGATTGGATTCGCAGGAGTTATAGCAGGCTTGCTTGTTGATCTTATGATCGCTCAATACCCGGGTGGCCGTTACTTTTAGCAGACCGCTTGCGGCTTGTGGGTATTTGATATGATCATCACCTACTGCCGGCGTATTGACGAGTCTTTAGAATCCTACACAGAGCTTTCCTGGTTCATGCGAAATGGAGTAGGAGCACATATGTGATATGTGCGGGACCGAGATTAATACGTGTATGTGATACCGTATTCTATTCTCGCGATATGTGATATCGGTCGGGTATATGTGATATAGCCGGGTTATCGGATCAAGTGTTGATTCGATAAGTTGATACATTTGATATTAGTCGTTTATATGTATTATAGCTGGATTATTAAATCAAGAGTTGATTTAATAATTTAATGTATAATTATATATTTGATATATTAAATTACATTAACTAATATTAGTTCACTTAAGATTTCTTTTCTCACTTAATGATACATTGATATATATGTGATATATGTTATATGTATTGTTTTCATTTTGCACAAAATATATATGTGATATATATTGTTGTGTCATGCTAGATTACACATGCAACATGTATGTATGGGACTCACACCATGCTAGGGTTAAGTTAGGGTTTTATTTGTTTTAAGTAATTCAAATGTTTGGTTAATGAGTCATGGTTGAAGCTTATAGAGGCTTGTGGAAAATATTGACCAAGTCCACTCTTTCGTCATTGCTTAAGATAGTTTTTTACCCAACCCTTAACTCATAGCTATTGTTAAGTCTCTACAATAGTTACTGGATGACATACACAAACCATGGTTGCATTTTTAACCTCATGAGTTCATTCATCTTCTTCTTCTTCATCAAGTGAGAAAAGCTTGCTAGCTTTTTCAAAAGTGATGGAAACTTGTGAGAAAAATATATCTAAAGTGAACCCACTTCCTACTTCATCATCCTCTACTATTAGCCATCTAGTTTGGGGTGTTTGCTTCACTAATCTACACAATTAGTGAAGAGATAGCATGAGCTAGTGTCTCCTCAACGTAGATCATCTTCGGCCTCAAAGACTTCGAAGCAATCTTGTTCCGTACATCTTGTGGAGCCTCTCTAGAGTCCGGGAGTTCGTGATCGCAGCGAAGGGACTACTACACGGAGCTATTGAGGTGAAGGACTGGTTTATAAAGGTTGTATTCCTTATTCACTTAGATGTAAAGAGTTTACATATCATATTTAACCCTAAGTCTCTAGTTAAAATCTTGGTTAGGGTTTGTTTAGCACCCCCAAAAGATTTAAAGTAGCATGTTTGATGCTTGCCAAAACCTTGCTAAGGTGCTAAGCCAACCCTACATTGGTATCAGAGCCAAGCTAGAGCATTAGGCATTGTCTAGACGAAGTTTGAAGTCCGATCGAACTCCGAAACCCCGATAAATCCCACTTTCTGGAAAAAATTTCAAAAGTTGAAAATTTTCATATTAAAAATATTCAGAAAATCATGCAGGGAATTCTAAGGATTACTGTGAAGTACGAACCTATAACTCACTCATGGGACTGCGGAACCACGGCCAAACCATGCGTTTGGCAGCGGTTACACGGCCAACTTTGGGAGTTAGGGGTTAATACTTCAGGGGTTTATTCCTGGGTAATTTTTCATGCTTCTAGGAATTTTTAATTCTACTCAAGTGTTGAGCTTTCTGGGAAATATTAGGAACTCATTGATTCGATCGGAAAGTTTAATTTCGTTTATGTTTTTTCCAGTTAATTTAGAACGTGTTAAAAGGTTTGAACGGATATCAATAACTCACTTTTTCCCCTGTCGGAAAACTTTCAAGTGTTGGATTTTTCCTGAATTTAAAACTTTCAGAAAATCATGCAAGCGAATCTGTGGACCTTCTAGAAGAACGTAACCTTAACTCGATTATGTGACCGTCAAAACCGCCACTGAACTAAATGGTTTGTGGTAGTTTAGCGTTGCCACATGCGAGGCGTTGGTTTGACCCTTCTACGGCTGGTTCATAGCGGCTGTGACATGTTCTGGGATTTTTTGAACTCCGCTCAAGTGTTGAGCTATTTGGAAAATCTTGGGTGTTTGTTTCTTCGATCGGAAAGTTTAACATTGTCTATTTATCTGGAATGTGATACAATATGTGGAATTCATATAGGTAGGCATGAAATGCAAAGTATGTGATATTTTGGATTTAAGATGTCTAAAGTGATTGTGGATTCCAAATGTTGTAGTTTTTCACTTTCTTTTTTGCGACCGTAAGTGTAATATGTGGTGTATCGCCGGCTTCGGTGCTATATGTCAACGACAACTGGGATACGCATATTTACTTACGTTGATGACATGTGATATTATGTGTTGCTGTGATATATTATATTGGATCGTCGCATTTTGAATAGTCGGGGTTTTTATGTGAGATGAGAGTATTTCATTTTCATTCATGTAAAATTCATTTTATGTAATATTCTTTTATTGGGGCACTTCCGGGTTGAGGATAATGTCACCATTGTATATTATTTACTTTTCCGCATTAGGATAGACCCAAGGTGGGGAGCATAAGTAACCGGGTTCTAGGGTCCAGTGGGAGACCATCTCGAGGAGTCGAGACCGGGTCTTCTAACTCTAGAATTGGTAGGGTTGCTTGCCGCTCTCGTAGGGTCCAGGGATGTGAGTTTGGCTATTCATCACGACCGTGGAATCCGCGTTTTTACTGGCTTAAATAAAACATGGAATTCCTAGTATATCCAATATTTCATATATGATTCTTCTGCTGCTGATATCTGTGATGTGATCATTTTATATATCTGAGACGAATGCATATATTATATATATAAGATATAATAAATATTACAGCTTTCGTTTCTTATGTGATGCTTGGGAAGCATATCTGATGGGACTTCATTAATGAGATTAATGAAATAAAATAAAAAGAAACCTAAAGATATTGTAGAAACTTGTTTAAAAACTGGTAGCTCTAGTTCTTGCTTTGCATAGCAGTATTCCTTTTAGAATATCCAGCACCTTAATCGATAAGGAAAGAGCCAAGATCCCTTCACCGGAAGTGACCTCTTTAGCGAAACTAGCAGATGCTACAACCCACTCGGTTTGTCTTTTGATTGTTTCTATAGTTTTTGCTTTGCATAGTGGTATTTGTGAAATATCCTGCACCTTATTCGATAAGGAAAGAGCCGAGATCCCTTCACCGGGAGTGACCTCTTTAGTAAAACTAGTAAAATCCTTTAAAACACTCCTTTCTCAAAATCACTCAATTCTACAATGATATCAAGTTCATTACGCAAAGGGTTTTCTTAAAAACCTGTCGTAACCCTCCGTCAATTCAGATAAGTACTACTTAGTATTCGTACTACGTTTATTGACTATGTTAAGGCGTAGTGTTCGGTAGCTGACTAGTGTTTATCTGCATAAGCATATGATGCGATTGGATTATGGTAGTCGTGAGACTTTCTTGACTATATTAAGGGTCGTGCGGGTGGGTTTAATTCAATCAGGAAATGACGGGTAGAACTTGACCAGCGCTTATGATTTGTTGACTATATTAAGGTCATAAATTGCTAGGGGCAAAAGTATTATTGGGAATTTCAAGTGTTGAAATTTGCAATGTGATTGCACACTTTCTATGAGATAGTTGAATCCCGATACCCACTGCGAGTAAGAGTTACTCCTGGGAGAGTTTTACACATCACAATTTGCTGATCAAAGTAGGTGTCTAGAAAGGTGTTAACGGGGTTACGTCCCTGGGAAAACGAGATTTATTTTAATTAGGTCCGTGCAAAAGTACGGGGAAGCTCCCTCAAAGTACCAACACTGGTCTGGCCGAAAGATTAGCGAACTTGTAAAGTGTAATTAATCCCGGCTAGTCTTACCTTTTAGGGTTTGAAGGAAGATTTGACTAAAAAAGTGGGAGCCATCCTGATTAGATAAAATAATAAGCAATCTAATCTTGCAAAAGCGCATGCATAGTGTTTTCTTCTTTCTCTCTCCAGGTTGCAAACATGTCACGCCTTAATCAAGATAATAATATGGATGCATTGACCGAACCTGCTTATTATACTGAGCTTAGGAACGTTGGTTCGGCTCAATATTATAATTGTTATAAGTCCGAGCAGTAAATAGGGGAATATCCGGATTCCCATGCCACCCAATTCGAAGAAAGTGCATGTTGATGCATATTCTTCAGGTGTCCTTATTACTGAGAACTGTTTCTCGGTATCATCTACGTCCTGGGTATGTGATACCGGATCAGGATCCCATGCATGTAATATGTTACATGGGCTATGAGAGGTAGAGAACTGAGAATGGGTGATATATCTCTAAGTGTTAGAGAATGGTGCAAGTGTTGCAGCTAAATCAGTTGGCAGATATCACCTTGTATTAATACATTGATTCTGAACGAATGTTATTACATACCGAACCTGATCTACAACATTACATCATGGTCTTTACCAAGTTAAAAAAGGATATAATTCTGTATAGGAGGAAAATGTTATGAACATTTTCCTGAATCAAGAGTTAATTCGATCAGGAACGTTAGATAATAGCATATACGTTCTAAATCAAACCATAGTTCAAAGTATGTAGAACACACAGACAAGAGGAGCAGTTCAGGAATGAACGAATCCTTCTTGAGGTATTGTAGACTAGGTCATATCAATGCGACACGACCAACTAAGTTACATAAAGATGAATATGAGAATTTGTTCGAATTTTCATCTTATGCTACTTACTAGTCTTGTCTCAAAGATAAAATGACCAATACTCCGTTTATTGGAAACAGAGAAAGAGTTAGTGAACTCTTGGGACAGATACATGATGATGTATATAGTCCCATGTCTACAAATGCCAAGGTTGGTTCTTTTGAGAACCAAACGGGTAGAAGTATTAAAGTCCTACGATGTGATCGAGGAGGAGAATACTTGCGTATGGAGTTCCTGGAGTTTCTAAAAGGAGAATGTGATTCTCTTTCAGCTTACTCCTTCGTATACACCACAACACAACGGTGTATCGGGATAGAGGTATCGCACCCTATGAGATATGACGCTCTCTATGATGAGTACTGCTGAGTTACCTATTTCCTTTTGTCTGTTATGCACTTGAGAAGCTGCATACCTATTGAATGGGGTTCCGTCCAAATCAGTGCCTACCACTATATATGAGATATGAAATGGGAAGAGACCATGTCTTAAACGAGTTTAGATATGGGGTTGTCCAGCCTATGTTGAAAAGCAAAATCCGGACAAGCTCGAGGCAAGGTCAGTTGTGTGAGTTTGTCGGGATATCCCAAACATTAGTAAGGGAATATCATCTACCGATCTGAGGAGCAAAAGGTGTTTTGTTTCTCAGCATGCCACATTTTTAGAAAAGGAATTTCTTATGAAGAAATTAAGTGGTCATGAGGTAGAACTGGAAGAAGTTCCAGCTAGACAAACTAACAGCTAATGATTTGGTAAAACTAAAGGATTCAATAGTTTCCGACGAAGCTCAGCCTCTCCGCGAATTTGGTAGGGTTCCTCATCCACTCGAGAGATACTACGATCTTCTCGGTGACAGTGGGAGCGAGGATTGCATCATGAGATGATGGCCCAACCGGGTTCAGGCAGTTGGAACGTCTGTTTTGATGTGATACTCAAAGAGTTTGACTTCATCAAAATGGTAGATGAACCTTGTATAGACAAAAAGGTTGTAGAGAGTAAGGTTGTCTTCCACGTATTTTACGTAGATGACATACTCTTGATAGGAAAAGGTTTCCTATGCTACAATCGGTCAAAGATCTTCTTATCATGAGGATTTCAAAGAAAGATCTGGATGGTACCTACTATATCTTGTAGATTATGATCTATGAGATAGATCTAAGTGAATGTTGGGAGTGTCCCAAATCTAGGTACATTAACACCATACTAAAAGGGTTTAGTATGGAAGATTCTAAGCGTGGTGGTTTGCCAACTAACTCAGGAATTACTCTCTCCAAAAAGGAAATCTTCCAAGACTGATTTGGAGAGAGCTCACGTAGAAGGGATACCCTATGCTTCAGCAGTAGGCTCTATCAGAGTATGCAATGTTATGTACCAGACTAGATGTAGATGACTCACTAGGTGTAGTAATCAGGAATCAATCGGATCTTGGGAGAATCACTGAAAAACTGTGGAGGACATTCTTAAGTACTTGAGAAACACTAAAAGAAAGTTCTTGGTTCCAGCTTCAAGAGTGATAAGTTCGACTGAGAGTCGGTCACATGCATTGTCTTTACCCCTGGTAAAGGGACGGTATGTTGGAAAAGTTCCAAGCTAGATACCGTGACACGCTAGAAGATAAAGGCTGAATACATTACTACCATTGATACTACCAAAGTGGCTGTCTGGGCATTTCGTGTTCATAAGATGAACAAGGTTCCTACCATTGAGCGTCCAATAACTGTTATTATGACAACAATGGAGTTGTGGCTCAGGCCTAGGAACATAGGTCCCATCATCCTTCTAGACATATTCTGAGGCAAGTATCACCTGATTAAGGAGATGGTTGATCTCCAAGGGATCGAGATTAGGAGAGTAGACCAGGAGGTTGACACAGCGGATCTACTCACAAAGGCCTTACCCCTAGAGAGACTTCTCTACAATGGTTGAGTATGGGATACTACATCTCTACTATATTGTTGGGTATTGGATACTACAACAGATGGCCTTAGGGCAAGTGGGAGATTATTAGTTATATGTATGCCCTATAGGCCATTACTGTACATGAGATGTATATTGTAGTGGATGTTTGGACATATATAGGAAGGACTTTCTTGCTCGACATGATAGTATGCTATCCGGTTGCACTTTATCTTAACATGTAAACAAATACTGTTTTGTGATCACATGTTGATAAAATCCTTAGGATGATTACTTGACTACCAGGATTATGATGCAGATCATACTAGAGGGGACAGAGTAGTCGATAAGTGCATCCTTCATATGTTCCTAGTCGTTGGAGTATCGAGACAGGGCAGCAGTACTCCAGAGTAGACTAGCGTATGCGCTTCTTGACCTATATGATGGACGATGGATGATCCCATATCCATTGGTGTTTAACATCAGAGAAGGTATATGGGTGCTCAGTAGAGACTGGGTACACTGGACGGACTCACCGAGAACTCCTAGATGGTATTATACTTATCATCGGATAGCAGTTCTCTGGTGACACTGGTACAGGTTAGTCTGTAGATCCGAGATCGTCATAGAGTCTTGTGTGATTCCTACTGTGCTTTGATTTCCATCTTACCATGGTCAAGATATCGTGCAAAACGGTGGCTTTTGGGTACAGTCTCGAGTCACATGGTGGCAATGAGCGATAGGAGGGGTTTCGTCTCTCCCGGTATAGGGAGTTGATGTTGCGCTATGCTCGATTTGCCATAACAGGAAATCCCTGGCCAGGGTTGCTGAGATTTACTGGTAAATATTATCAGTAGTTTCTCGAACCGTTATGGACCTTGTATCGGCATGACTTATCAGGCTGTTGGGGTCTGACGTTATACCACCCCAAGCTGTTGATATGCGACATATCAGACGAAGAGACCGGACTGTACGGTAGTGTTACTGATTGGATTCGCATGAGTTATAGCAAGCTTGTTGTTGATCTTCTGATTGCTCAATATCCGGGTGGCCGTTACGTTTAGCAGACCGCTTGCGGCTTATGGGTATTTGATATGATCATCACCTACTGCCGGCGTATTGACGAGTCTTTAGAGTCCTACACAGAGCTTTCCTGGTTCATGAGAAATGGAGTAGGAGCACATATGTGATATGTGCGGGAATGAGATTAATATGAGTATGTGATACCATATTCTATTCTCGCGATATGTGATATCGGTCGGGTATATGTGATATAGCCGGGTTATCGGATCAAGTGTTGATTCGATAAGTTGATTCATTTGATATTATTCGTTTATATGTATTATAGCCGGATTATTAAACCAAGAGTTGATTTAATGATTTATTGTATAATTATATATTTGATATATTAAATTACATTAACTAATATTAGTTCACTTAAAATTTCTTTTCTCACTTAATGATACATTGATATATATGTGATATATGTATATGTATTGTTTTTATTTTGCACAAAATATATATGTGATATATATTGTTGTGTCATGCTAGGTTACACATGCAACATGTATGTATGAGACTCACACCATGCTAGGGTTAAGTTAGGGTTTTATTTGTTTTAAGTAATTCAAATGTTTGGATAATGAGTCATGGTAGAAGCTTGTGGAAAACATTGACCAAGTCCACTCTTTTGTCATTGCTTAGGATATCTTTTAACCCAACCCTTAACTCATAGCTATGGTTAAGTATTTACAATGGTTAGTAGATGACATACACAAACCATGGTTGCATTTCTAACCTCATGAGTTCATTCATCTTCTTCTTCTTCATCAAGTGAGAAAAGCTTCCTAGCTTTTTCAAAAGTGATGGAAACTTGTGAGAAAAATATATCTAAAGTGAACCCACTTCCTACTTCATCATCCACCACCATTAGCCATCTAGTTTGGGGTGTTTGCTTCACTAATCTACACAATTAGTGAAGAGATAGCATGAGCTAGTGTCTCCTCGACGTAGATCATTTTCGGTCTCGAAGACTTCAAAGCAAGCTTGTTCCGTACATCTTGTGGAGCCTCTCTAAAGTCTGGGAGTTCGTGATCGCAGCGAAGGGACTACTACACGGAGCTATTGAAGTGAAGGAGATCTACAAAGGTTATATTCCTTGTTCACTTAGATGTAAAGAGTTTACATATCATGTTTAACACTAAGTCTCTAGTTAAGATATTGTTTAGGGTTTTTTTAGCACTCCAAAAGATTTAAAGTAGCATGTTTGATGCTTGCCAAAACCTTGCTAAGGTGATAAGCCAACCCTACAGGATTAACATTAGCCGCGTTCTACGAGACCAGGATTTGCTCTGTCGGTTGTCTGCGAACCATCGAGGTTTGGCTTCTTTTTCTGATAGAGCGTGGTGGGAAGGTATAGTTCCCTCTTTGTTTGTGCCCCTGGATTGTATACAGGGATCGATGTGATCTAACCTGTAGGGCAAAAGGTTTCATTTTATATATTTTTCTTTTCGCGATGCTCTATCATTTCAGCTTTAATATCGCGAAAGTCGCGATTGCCCAATCATTTCGGCTATTTTTCGCGGTGCCCAATCATTTCGGCTCTTTGTTTTATTTACTCGCTGTTTTTTATTGCGAGTTGCCCAATCATTTCGGCTATTTTGCATGCATATATTTTACTTACTGATTTTGTTGGAAGTTGCCCTATCATTTCGGCTATTTCATATGCATCTGTGGCTCGCTGACTTACGCTGTGAGTTTAGGATTTGATTCCGATTTAGGCATCAGCATCATTACAACTGGGATATTGCCAGGAGTAAATCATCATTTTCCTTTGTCGATGTCGAACAAATATGGCTTAGTAAACAAGGTTAGGATCCTGTCGACTAAGGTTTTTAACTTCATGAGCCGTAAGGTTCTCATGAAGGTATTTCTCCCTACGAGTCGTGAGGATCTCGTAGGTGCGTTTTCTCCTTAGGGATCGTGAGGATTCCTAAGTGTATCGTCTCTTATAAGTCGTAAGGATCTTACAAGAGTGTTTTCTCCTTATAAGTCGAGAGGACTTACAAGTGTTGTCCACTGTGTAAACATATCCCTAGTCGCGGGTGGGACTTTGTTAAGGAAATGTTTATTCGTGCCCGTGGATCGTATACAAGGGTCAATATTGAACCGCTTGTAGGTTTAGTATCGGAGATTGTGATGGCTTAAGAACAGGTTCAGATCCCTGTAGCTTAAGGCTTTTGAATCCTATGAGCCGTGAGGGTCTCAAAGGGGAATTCTCCTTACGAGTCGTGAGGATCTCGTGAGTGCAATTTGTCCTTAGGAATCGTGGGTATCCCTAAGTGTGTTGTTCCCTTGTGAGTCGTAAGGATCTCACGCGGGTAGTTTCTCCTCACCAGGTCGAGAGGACCTTACAAGTGTCTTTTAACGAGATTGCGCCCTTTCGGTTTTTCAAAAAACTCTCTGGTAGCCCTGCTGTTTTTAGTCATGGAGCCCTTTCGGGTTTTCATCTGTGCCTATTTTGCATATGGACGTACCACTTTTTTTTACGAGTCTGCGGCCTTTCTGGTTTTCATAAACATCGCCGGTAGTCCTGCTGTTTTTACTCACGGTGCCCTTTCAGGTTTTCATCCGTACCCATTTTGCTTGTTGACATCCCTTTTTTTTATCGCGTCAGCCCTAAGATGCTGCGGTTTGTAGTAGTTTAACGACGTTTCGGTCAACAGCCAGTTTTAGGACATAATGGTCCATTGTTAGTTTAAGGACGTTTCGGTCCGTTGTTAGTTTTAGAACATTTCGGTCCATAGCCGGTTACTACTTATAGAGTTTGGGCTTAGGAAGACAGCGAGCGGACATAGGCGTCGTCATCTATCGTTGACCTAGGCCGTGACTCGTCGGGCGTAGTTTTTTTTTCAGGAAGCGACCGTTTATTGGCCTGAAAGGTCTTTCACCATGCATGTCCATTAGTAGATAGGCTCCACCCTGGTAAACTTTGTCTATGATATACGGTCCTTCTTAGTTCGGCTCGAATTTCCCCCGCTTGGCACGATTAGGGATCATGGGTATCTTGACCACTAACACAAGTTCGCCTTGGCAGAATGTTCTCGGCTTAGTCAATCTTTCGTATGAGCGCGTCATCTTTGCTTTATAAGTCTCCAGATTTTGTTGCGCCATGAGCTGGGTTTCATCAAGGGCGTTGAGCTCTTCAAGCCGAAGGTGAGCATTTTCTTCGTCGGTTAGCTCGTAATGAACTGCCACTCTTAGAGAGGGTAACTCTATCTCGAGGGGGAGTACCGCTTCTATGCCGAATACCAATGCATACGGCCTTGTGTTCGTGGCTGTTTTGAATGTAGTTCGATACGCCTAGAGAGCTTCATGCAGTCTCTCGTGCCAGTCCTTCTTATTCTTGGACACCGTCTTTTTCACGATCTTCGTTAAGGTCTTGTTGAAAGCCTCAGCTAGACTGTTAGCTCGGGGATTATAGACTGAAGAGTATCTCCAATTTATATTATGCTGTTGTGCAAAGCGGATGATCTTGTGGCTTCTATAGGCTGGTTGATTCGTATGTCAAAAATATTTCTAAACCGCAATCAAGAACGACGTCGCTTGGTAGCTAGCCGGTGAGTACGGGTCGGTCCACAGGGATTTTATGAATTTCCTAATCGCTCTTACGAGTTAATTCCGAACGGTGTGAACGGATTGACTAAATCTAAAAAATAAATTAATCTAGATCTAAATCTTACTAGAGTTAGGTTTAGAGTAGGTTTGGAAATGTAAATAAATCTCACCGCTTTCTATACCAAAATTAAGATCTATGAGGAGTTATGGTAATTATTAATAAAGGGGATTATAACCATTCGGGAAGATGTTTCTTCCTCTAGGTTCTTTTCCTTCCTTTATCGATCCTTACCCTAACCTCCATGGAAAACACGCTCAACCGGGCCTTTATACTACGGTATCACCGCTACCTCGAGGGATAGGGTGCCGTAGGGAGCGGTGTGTGCATGTATGTATGGAGTCCTATTAAAAAAGTGTGATGGGCAAGAAAGGGATTAGAGATCTTATCTCTCAAAAGCCTTCCCCAAAGCTAACCCTAACAAACGAGGAGACTACTCGCTCATTAGGTAATTGAAGAACATTCTATCTATCTAACTAGGGCAAGGAAATAAAATCTATACTAGGGCAATTAAATAAAACTACTTACTTCACAGATGGCTCTCTCCAAACATTTACACAGGGTTGTCAGATCTGAATAGATGATATGAAAAGAGGCATCGATGCTCTCCAAAAGAAATCTGAATTTTATTAATGAAAGGAGGTATACCTCAAAAGGGGTATTAGGGTCTCTATTTATAGGACATAGAAACCCTAGGGTTACAATTGACTCGCACATCTGCTATTACCAAAATACCCCCTAAGAAAAAGACCTAGTCAACGCACCGCCAGCGCCAATAGAATTTTGCACCGACACGGGCCTTACATGGCCGCGGATCCGCTGCCAAAGCCCATGTTTGGCCGCTGATCTGCGGCCAAGTAATGGGCTTGTGGGCTCATTTTTTCTGGGGTTGTTCTGTTGCATGTTGTTTTCAATTTTCTTCAGTTCTTTTCTCAGATTGGCTTCTAGGTTTCTTCCAGATCTCCACAGTAAACAATTGTAGTGAACTTTTACCGTTGCTTCGTGACGAAGTCTTGAATCTTGCACCGCCTTGTACTTTGTGAACTCATCTTCGTGTAGGCTTGGTCAAGATTCCAACATTTATTGGTCGTAGTCTCACTTTTGTATCGTCTTTTGTCTTTTTCACTGTTTTTGTCCCGAGAATCTGTAATCTGCAACTAAGTAGAAGATATGGGTCAAAGGAACCTGTTTATTTGTAAAATGACTAGGAATGAGGAATATAATAATGCAATATTATGAAATGAACAAATACCACCAAACTTATCTTTTGCTCGTCCTCGAGCAAACCTAGTTTTTATTCTCAACAAAATCCTAGCCTCACTTTCGCAGGGAATCGCGATTGCACTGAGCTCGTGCAACAAGCTGTTAAACCTCTAGGTGTCCCTAGTAGGAGGACTGTTGTCTCCTGAGGGTTTTCAGCGGATACTACCCACAAAATCCTATCAATCCGGCCCATTGACTTTTATTTTTTCAATTAGGTTTTCTAACAAGGAATTCTATTATCTTCGACTCATAAATTATCCACCCGTATTCTTCACGCTTCCTTATCATTTAACTTAAGATTATATACGTTCTGCAGACCTATTTAGCTTTTGGCATCTCTTAAGTTTTCCTTCTAGGGTTCTATCTGAACTTAAGAATTTTTATCATCTCTATTAAAGATACAAGTCCTATTCTTCATTCATATCTCTTACCTAAACCCCAATCACATACCCCTACGTGTGTGTATATATCACCCCTACACTTGGAAATTCAAATCAAGCAATCATACTCTTGTCCGTTGTCCAAAGCACTTCTTAATAGGTGAATTTTTAGATTAATTTTGCTCGCACATCCTTCATGCGACCGTTAATACTTCTTGAGATACCAACAACCGATTACAAGATGTGTTTGCACATTAAAGCGTAATTCCTAGTCTTGCAACACCTAAGGCTTTAGCAGTGACTCCCAAACCAGTTGGTCTAAGGCACTAGGTGATGAAGCACCCTCGCTAAATATTTTTCTATTTTTGCAACCTTGAGTAATCACAAAAACCAGTGTTCATTTTTTTTATTCACACTTGTATTTTTTTTTATTTTTCATCGTACTAAGGACTTCAGACAAGAGCATTTCAAGGTCTCTTCTACTATTCCAAGTTCAAGGTTCGTGTTTGTGCAAATTGTAGGGTATACATTTTCAGAATTCAGACTTAAGCTAGGAATTATTTTTCAAACTTATACTTTAATAAAAATATCAATACTCTTCCCTTATTTTAACTTAGCCCAAGAAGTCAACTCGAAATTTGCTTATTTCTAAATAAACTACAAAGACATATACTTTCTACCGTTAAATTTTAAGAAAATTTAATCTTAGGGTTTCTAAATTACTAAGTCTAAGATCTAGTTATTCCTAGCTCGTTAACCATTTTTGTCAAACTCAAGTCAATTATGGCCAAAATTGAATACTTTAATTTTTAAAATTTTTAAAATTTTCAATTTTTTATGGGTTTTAAAATAAGTATGCAAATGCAAAATGTACAAATGAATGCGAAGGAAGAAGGCTTACCGAGCATACCCCCAAACTTAAACTTGACAGTGTCCTCACTGTCATGCTACACCAAGAGGGTCAAAATGTCGGCACTCCCTTATTTATTTATTTATAAAATTTTTTACTTTTTACTTTTTATTGTTAAAAGAAAAAAAAAAAATATATATATATATATATATATATATATATATATATATATATATATATATATACACATATATACAACAAGGTCCTCCCCAAACTAAACAAGGCCTTACATAGGCCAAAGGTTAGCACCAACCATTCAAAAATTCTATCGTGGTAATGGTGGGGTTGGTGAAAGAATGGAGTATAAAGAAAAGAATTGAGACACACACGGGACCGAATGGAGATAGAAATGGTATACGGTCTCGGTGGAGGAGAAGAATGGCGGAAAAGAGAAAGAAGTGTAGTGCGATCTTGAGGGTGTAAATCGAGTGAATAAATTAGCGCAATTTGTGATGACCAATGTGTTAAAAGCGATTGTGCTAATCTATTAACCTGTCGAGAAATGTGATCAAATCCCTCAAGATTCGCAAGAAAGCATGGGTATGTCGAACTTGGTAAACCATCCATTGAAAATGAAAACGTGACGGAGTCTTGCGTAGTCGAAACGATAGGAAGGACGAAAGGAAGTGATTTAGGGATAGTCTTAATCTCACCTAAGTAATCTGTCTCGAACTTGAAAGATTCCATCAATGGTTCGAAATGACTGTAAGCAACCGAGTCTGATGGTTCAACTAACTCATCTGAAAATTTAAAAGACTCAAACTCGGGAGGTGAGTTTTCAACATCGTCCGAAAAAGTGAAACACTCGTAATCATTATCGTCTGTGAGAACTGTGTCAGATTCAAAGAGAAATGTTTCAAGCTCACAGTCTTCAAGTGTGATTTTTTGCGTGGTCGGAACGATGGAAAGGAGGGAGGGTGATTTAGTTAAAGGTTCAAGAGGCTGAATTGGAAAATCCGACACATCAAACAAAAATGGTTCATCCTCAATATTATCCTCAACACTCTCCTCAATAATATTCTCATAATTCTCCTCAAAATGTAGCATATCCATGCCATTATCGTCAAAATCAAGACGCATATGAAGTTCAGGAGAAATATTTAATGACTCGGGATGATGAATTGGAGATAAAATTTCAGTCAAATTTACAGGTTCATCATCCAAAATATTCCCGGCGTCTATATCCTCAATCAAGTGAAAATCAATTTTTTCAGACACCTCATCAAAAGCATGGATATCAATTAATTTAGGCTCTAGAGTGGAGGTGTAAAGTTCAAAAGGATTAGGTGTGATTTCACTCGAAAGGGACTCTTCACAATCTGGCAAATCAAGCACTACGAAGTCGTACAACTCATCATTTTGGATACATGTTTGAAAACTGGAGGAGTTAGATTCAATTGGTAATGGGTAGGTTTGATTTGGAAGTGTGTACAGCTCACTCTCTCCACTCAAATTCTCACTCTATCCAACCACCTCCTCATACATTGGAAAATTTGGAGCTAGTTGGAAACTAGCTACCGGTTCATTAGGTTGCATAAGGGCGGCAATGGACGCGTCCACATTCCTAATCATTTTGTTTGTTGCTAAAATATAAGCTTCCAACAACTGTTCCAAACTAGACATGGGTTGTGAAGGGGTTTCGGTAACAGATTCGAAATTGTTTGGATACGTGAAACTCCCAAATGGCTGTGTAGACGGAATGTCTAGTGAAGGTGGGAAAGTCGGGTAGGACTGGTAGGAATTGGATGGCTGGACAGGAGTAGGATCAATATTTGGATAAAAAGGTGAATGGACTTGTTGATCCCTAGAACTGGATGTGTGGAGAGGAGTGAAAGATCGGCTACGAGATTGTTCAATGTGTTCAGCAATAGACAAGGCTTTCGGAGTTACAATAGGGCTCGAAAAAGTGGTATCAACATAAGAAGGTAGTGAAGGTTAACACGGTTGATACAAAGTGGATTGCAAAGTCGAACTGTTTCTCCTAGACGCTTCTATTCGATCTTTCAAAGAAATTTTTGGTATGGAGGGGTCGTCCTTAAATCGACCGAAACAATTCGCGTAAGAGGCAAAGTTAGGTTCAGGATACCAAAGTTCGGCAAGAGATTTATGAGGTGGGGTACCCATGATGTAAAAAGGAGAAGAGAAAGAAGGTGGGTGGTGCTCAGATTTCTTAGCGACAAAATTTTGCAAGTCTTTTTCTTGTTTTTTTAAATTTCCTCTTTTTTTTTTCTTTTAGTTGGAACTTTTTGCAAAAAAGATTTTCGATAAAGGGCTTAAAAACTCTTTCAACCAACCAAAAATACACAATCAGGCCTAGATTTAGGGTCACCTAGGTCAGCTAGACAGCTCCTAACCGTTCCAAAGGGCTAGACATAGGACCTCAAACCGCCTCTTCACCGCCAATTGCGTCCAGGTTAGTGCCAGGTGAGTGGGAGGCTCTCCACTACAAGTAGTGACCCTAATTAAGTAACCACTCGTCTTAGACACACTTGCCTAGACACCGCAAAGTCAGGTTAGGATCAACGGCCGATGCCTACGACTAGTCCTCTGTCCTATTGAGCGCGACGTCCTTAGGGCTGAGTCTAGTATTTTTTAATTAAATTTGGTCAATGCAAAATGTCGTATGTGATTTCTGGGGTCTTGGGAAGGATGATGAAATCCCTACCCAATCTGGATTAGTCTCAAGCCCCTTAAAGTCCGATTAAAGATATGCAAAACAGAAAAAAAATCACTTGCAATCAATTTTTTATTTTAAGCGCGGCACAAAGAATCCTGCACAAGATTTTTTATTGGAAGGGGGAAGATTTTTAAGTGCAAAGAATCCTGCAGGAGATTTTTCAGAGGAGATATCAGAGATTTGCAGAGGAGAAGATCAGAAGACTTACAGATTTTTTTTAACCCGATCCGTCGCCTCCACCGCGGAACCGCAGCGAATTTCCCCTTCCGACCGTGGATCCGCCGCGGGTAGGACGCTTCGGCACGGTTTTTTTTGTTTTTTTGTTTGCTCTCCAAAAGAAATCTGAAATTTTTTTTAATTTTTTATTTCACCAGATCGCCGCGGTTCTTCTTGTTGACTCGGTCCTCCAAATTTCTTCTGTAGTATGTTTTGATATTTCTCTGTTTGTTCGGATTTGATATTTGCCGTTTTGATCTCTGGAGATTTCCAGATCCGAACTTGATTGTAGATCCTGCAAAATTCAAACAAAGATACTCTTCACAAAATAACAAAATGATAAATTTTTATATTTTTTTGATTTTTCAGTTTTTATGATTTTTTAATTTTAGATTAACCCAAAATTGCAAAAAGAAAATAACACGCCATCCCCGGCAACGGCGCCATTTGATTCGTATGTCAAAAATATTTCTAAACCGCAATCAAGAACGGCGTCGCTTGGTTGCTAGCCGGTGAGTACGGGTCGGTCTACAGGGATTTTGTGAATTTTCTAATCGCTCTTACGAGTTGATTCCGAACGGTGTGAACGGATTAATTAAATCTAAAAACTAAATTAATCTAGATCTAAATCTTGTTGGGTTAGGTTTAGGGTAAGTTTGGAAATGTAAATAAATCTCACCGCTTTCTATACCAAAATTAAGATCTATGAAGAGTTATGGTAATTATTAATAAAGGGGATTAGAACCATTCGGGAAGATGTTTCTTCCTTTAGGTTCTTGTCCTTCCTTTATCGATTCTTACCCTAACCTCTATGGAAAACACGCTCAACCGGGCCTTTATATTACGGTATCACCGCTACCTCGAGGGATAGGGTGCAGTAGAGAGCGGTGTGTGCATGTATGCATGGAGTCCTATTAAAAAAGTGTGATGGGTAAGAAAGGGATGAGAGATCTCATCTCTCAAAAGCCTTCCCCAAAACTAACCCTAACAAGCGAGGAGACTACTCGCTCATTAGGGAATTGAAGAACATTCTATCTATCTAACTAGGGCAAGGAATTAAAATCTATACTAGGGCAATTAAATAAAACTACTTACTTTACATATGGCTCTCTCCAAACATTTACACAGGGTTGTCAGATCTGAATAGATGATATGAAAAGAGGCATCGATGCTCTCCAAAAGAAATCTGAATTTTATTAATGAAAGGAGGCATACCTCAAAAGGAGTATTAGGGTCTCTATTTATAGGACATAGAAACCTTAGGGTTACAATTGATTCGCACATCTGCTATTACAAAAATACCCCTAAGAAAAAGACCTAGTCAACGCACCGCCAGCGCCAATAGAATTTTGCACCGACACGGGCCTTATATGGCCGCAGATCCGCTGCCAAAGCCCATGTTTGGCCGCTGATCCGCGGCCAAGTAATGGGCTTGTAGGCTCATTTTTCCTGGGGTTGTTCTGTTGCATGTTGTCTTCAATTTTCTTCAGTTCTTTTCTCAGATTGGCTTCTAGGTTTCTTCCAGATCTCCACAGTGAACAATTGTAGTGAACTTTTACCGTTGCTTCATGACGAAGTCTTGAACCTTGCACTGCCTTGTACTTTGTCAACTGATCTTCGTGTAGGCTTGGTCAAGATTCCAACATTTATTGGTCGTAGTCTCACTTTTGTATCGTCTTTTGTCTTTTTCACTGTTTTTGTCCCGAGAATCTATAACCTGTAACTAAGTAGCAGACATGGGTCAAAGACACCTGTTTATTTGTAAAATGACTAGAAATGGGGAATATAATAATGCAATATTATGATATGAACACTGGCCTATTTTCGAAGATAATTCATCGCAGAGTGCCGAACCGATAAATGACGTGTGTCTTGAAGAAATGGAGAATGTTCTCCGTCTTCACTTCTCTTAGTGGTACTGCTTCTGCCCACTTGGAGAAATAATCAGTTGTTGCCAATATGAACCGATGTCCTCTGGATGATGCCGGTTCGAAGGGCCCAATTATGTCAGTTCCCCACATTTCGAACGGCCAACTAGCCACCATTGGATATAGCGGATTTGGATGCTGGTGGATAAAATCCCCGTGAATTTGGCACGAGTGGCACTGCTTCGCGTATCCTAGGCATTCTTGGATCATCGTGGGCCAATAATAGCCCATCCTTTTGATCTTTAGTTTCATCTTCGGCCCGGCTTGGTGATAACCGCAGAGTCCATTGGGAGTTTCTTGGATAACTTGCTTTGCCTCTTTAGGTCCCAGGCATCTTAGCCATAAAGAATCAAATGTTCTCTTATACAGAGTATCATTGACGAATGCAAAAGATAGAGCTCGTTTCATGAGCTGATGTCTTGAGGACGCGTCTTCAGGTGTTCAACGGGATTTGAAGTAGTCTATAAAGACTTCTCTCCAATCCTTATTCTTTTCCTGGTCTTTTATTTGTAGAGTCATTTGCTCGGTCACTCCTTTTTCTTCGGACGACTCTGGAGACATTTCTGCCGGTGCAAGAACCCGACGGCTTTGCACAACGATCCTCACGTCATCGAGGTTCTCGTCGGCTAATTCTTTAGCGAGCTTGGCTAATGCATCCGCCTTGCTATTTTCCGCACACGGTATGTTTTCCAGGGTGTAAGAAAGAATTTGAGTCAGTATTTGATGCACTCTCTCGCCGTACTTCACCAACTCCAGTTTGCACGTTTGATAGTCGTCGTTTACTTGGCTAATGACCAGTTGGGAGTCTCCGTATATGAGGAGGCTTTCAATTCCCATATCGACAGCGATCTCAAGACGTGCTATCAAGGCTTCATACTCGGCTTCATTGTTTTTCTTTGGCTCTATCAAGGAGAAGGAAAAGCGCATTATCCCTCATTGTGGAGTCACGAAGATGAGGCCTATCCCTGATTTGATTATGGGGGTGCTTTGTTTGCGCTTCTGTTAGGGTACGGCGGCGCCCCGACCGCCAAACCAACGCCAAATGCGGAACAAAAACTTTTTACAGAACCGGCGCTACCGCAGGCCAATTCCCGGATCGTTCCATTAACCGTAAACTAGCAAAATGTAAAAGAGCTTAGAAAAGATTATACCGATCGATCCGTGTCCTTCGGGCTTCAATCCATTCCCATAGGTTGTTGTGGCTGTCCCGGTGAAATCCGCTCTCCGGTCTCCTCGTCGGAAGGGCACCACATCAACAAATCTTTATACGGGCTCCCGCCTCGAGCCGAGGAAACTCGGACATGAAGTTTGCTAGCCGACATGTCCAAGAATAAAGTAGAGAGAATGTAGAATATCTTGTCTCAAGACACCCAAGTGATTGGGTGAAGGTTGATTTGAGTTGCCAAGGTGATGTTGTGAAGTGAGCAAAAGATTTGCCAAAGAAAAATGAGCTTCCCCAAAAAAGAATGGGCTCGGTCACACTCACAAGGAAAAAAGAGTGAAGGGATTGTTCTCTGGGAATTTTAAGTGAAGTGGTGCTCTCAAAATATATGAAGCAGACATCTAAATTAATCACCCTAGATTAATTCAACTTGCACCCTCAATCTCACAGCCAACACATAAACAATTCCTTTTACCCCCTTTCAATTTCCGGCCACACACCACGGAAAGGTCCCTTGCATTTTCAGGCCTCCCATAAAATTGCAGAAAGCCCTTGGACCAAAAAACAGCCAGCACCCAGGCACCATGCTGCCCTCTCACATAATAAATTAAACACCGCTCCAAAAACCCGTCCCTCATAAGACCTTAATGCTGCCCTCTCACATAATAAATTAAACACCGCTCCAAAAACCCGTCCCTCATAAGACCACACCATGCATCATTAAGGTCTTATGAGGGACGGGTTTTTGGAGTGGTGTTTAATTTATTGTGTGAGCTGCCATATTTATTGTGTGAGCTCGGAATGGGCAGCACCCCCTCCCCCCTACATGAAATTCAGTGCAAGAAAAGGTGACAAGGAATGGTCAAAGCTCACGATAATTAAAACACAAAACAAGATGTTTAACACGGGAAATCGGAAACTGGCAACTCCCAAAATAATCTCGTAACAAATTATGAGATTACACCTCAACTGTAAATACATACCCGCATTTACAAATGCAATCAGACAAAAATATTCCTACAATATAATACTAGGATCCGGCTTAAACCAAAACCCGCTAGTATTATCCGTCCGATCATGATCCGTGCCCAAGTGTACGGATATGATCGAACCCCGCCATATATCCATACAGCCTCTACAACGTTTCACCCGAACTTGGGAAACTGTCTGTGGGGGACTCTAATGACTCATCAATACACTGGCACTGGGTATAACGACTAGCACGTCAGAGGTACTAGCTGTACGTAACGGTTGCCCATGTATTGATCGGAAGGGAAGCTGATGAGTGAACTCATCCAGAAACCCTACTGAGCCTGACAGCGACAATATCCGTACAGTCCGGTCCACTCGTCTATGAGTATCGCATATAGGGCCTAAGGGCTGGTAAACGTCAGACCCCCAATAGCGGTATAAGTCGTGTCGGAGAGTAGCGCAGAGCACCCTGAGATACTACTGGAATACCTACCAGTAAATCTTGATTACCCTGGACAGGGATTTCGTGTAATGGCTCTCCTAGACACAGCGCGATCACACCTCCGATACCGGGAGAGAAGAATCCTTGACGATCCGATCACTGCCTCCATGTGGCTCGGGACTGTACCCAACTAAAACCTGTTTGCACGACTCCTTTGAGCCGTGGTAGGGTAGTAATCAAAGCACAGTGGGAACTCACACGAGACAAATGACAATCTCAGGTCGACAGACTAACCTGTACACATGTCATCTGGGAACTGCTATCTGACGATATGTATAATACCAACTAGCATGTTCCTAGCGAGTCCTGTCCGGTGTACTCATAACCCAATGAGCACCTGTATACATCTTAGGTGAACCAACTGACACCAATGGCTTGTGAGACCGGCCACCGCCCATCGTCGGGGTCTGGACTGTATACACTAGTCTACTCTGGAGTATCGATGCCCTGTCTCGAAACTCTCACGACTAAGGACACTTTAAGGATGTGCTTATAAACCCCAGCTCCCACGTATATGATCGCCATCATACCGCTGGCAGTCAAGCAAGAATCCTATGGGCTCTATCAACATGCAATAATGAACTCAAGCACGTACACGATGATAAAGACAAACTAGATAGCATACTATCATCTCGAGCAAGACTGTCATATCGGTATAGGTCCTCCCTCAATCATTGCAATCACGTACCTGCGATCCAAGAATTGACTTTGAGGGCACTATATCCAACAATCTTCCACTTGCACTTAAGGCTAATTATTGCGATGTAGCGTACTCACAGCTTGTGTGATACCGAACATCCAACTCCTCTACTAATCAGTTTCACAACGCTCGTTTGTAAAACTACTGCTTTCGAGAAATAGCTTCAGTGAGTGGATCCGCCCTGATGTTTCTTTCCATGTCTCTCTTTTTCTCATGTTCGCAGAGAAAGCCATCTCTCGAAATGAGCAATACCTGTGTTAGAATATGTCTGGATATCTGATGGGACCCAGTTCATAAATGAACTCCAAATCCAGCAAACTTCTTAGACTGTATCGTCAACTGAATTTAATCAGTATCCTGCACCATGCCTCTCTCAGTATCCGCTTGGACTACATGTCCAAACTACTGCCCCTCGTCAGAGGGAAAACTATAAATCTGACAGTCACTCTGTCATCCGGGTCAACTTGGAAGCCTGGAATGATAACCGTCTCCCAAAGGAGGCCGCCGTTATCAAATCCCTAGAACAACCATTTATGTTCTAAAACTGCTTCCGAACGTTTCTCCTGGATTGGATTAATATCAACATATGTGGAGAAAACACAGTGTGACAACCACGGTATAACCGATCGTAGTATAGGGATTTTCACTCCCTACTCTGTGTATGTAATCCAAATACCAGGACATCATACCCTACTACCTTCTTAACAGTTCCATCCCCTATTTTGAAGAAGTCAAAACCTATGACTGTCACACCAGAAATAGATGATCTATCTCTGGTATATCTGCTTTAGTCTATAAATAGACATAAGCTACTTGTCCACTACGCTTCCGCTGCTCCCACTGACTACGACAACCATCTGGCAGAGTCATATACACGTGCACTTTTAAATCTAGTTTAAAACGATGCTATACTCATCCTCCTGCCGGGTCTCATAGTCTGGAACAGTAGTAATGGCAAGTCTGGGTAAACAAGAACCTCCCTGTCACCGTCTTGGAGAATACCTAAGTACTTCTCGGGCGACTGAGGTTACCCACTATATCTGCGGAGTGGCTAATAGAATGTCAATCCTGATTGGATCTTTAGGTCCTATTAAATTTTCCGTAATCGTTTGTGGTTCTGGAATCTCTTCCAGTTCTACCATACTCCCACTACTGTTTTCTGAAAAAATCCATTTTACTAAAACTGTGGTGAATCAAGAACAATATCACTATTGATCTTCCAGATGGTAGAAAGTCAACCCTTGTCAAAGCCCGGGTTAACCCACAAACAACCATTACAGAAACGTGCCTTGAGTTATCCAGAGTCTGGTTTTAAGCATAAGACGGACAACTCTCAGTACCTTAACAACGTTAAGATATGAACCATTCTATATACAATATAGAAATAGAGGCACTGATTTAATTGGAACTAGATTCAAATCATGCAGCTGTTTCCAGTGCATGTCAACTAAATGGAGAGGGGTCGATCAGCATTACTCAACTTAGAAGTACATCCAATTATGAGTAACCTGAAAGAGAAGCAAGTTCTCAAAACTATTACTATCAACTGAATACCAAATACAAATATCTACATCTTCGATTATCTTGAAGAATCCCGAAACTTGCAACACCTAGTTCTCTACTTTATTCTTGTACCTATAACTTCTCAAATTTGGACCTTGTATTTCTACGAAACACATGCCTAAAACTTGAGAAGTCACAAGTAAACAGAATATAGTATGAGGACCAACCCCTATGTCCTAATGGACACTGGAAAACATACAATATTTTGTATAAGTCCCCTGAGTTGAATAAATCAAAACCTGTGCATCGTAGGTTGAAAACTGTACCCAGGCGATTTCCTCAAATATCGCCAATTACAACGAATTCCGATATAATGAGGATGATCACCTAATTCCTAATAACTTACTCCCACTCACCATCTGTAAAACCATACAGATGTGAGAATCATACTTGGTAAATACATACCCTGGAGCAAGTGTCAAATTTGGGAAATCAGTTTTCTATTAACAATGCACATTGAAACTGAAACATAAAAATGTTTCGAAGGGGTATCCGGGTATTCCTAGTAATACCTCTTCCATTATCAGATTCATGACTGTAACCGTATATTGCCCTGCCATCTCTCCAATTCCCTTTATTTGTCTTTAGTCGTTACCTTCTGTACACCATCGTTAGGCTTAATGGTTTTCTTCTTTCCCTACCGTTCGGCACCAGCCTATGGTTTGGAAGAAGACTATCCAATAAGCATAATAGGTGTACTGTCCTAATCCTAGGAGCACTCGCAACCTGAAAGAAGGTAAGGATAAAAGACAACTGAATAAACCTTATTCCTATTTCTCCTGAACCAGAATCCATCCTCGAAAAAGTTCCTTCGAGTTCGTATATAACTATACGATGGATTTATCCAATGGAATTGGATATTCGTAGTGATACGGAGTGTTCTGGAGAAATACAAGGGTGAATTAGGAGTGGCGATGAGATATGTGGTTTGGTCGTGAATGATAGCAGTCACAATTTACTTTGCCCTCTTTCTAATCCCTTTATTTATCTTTACTTATTACCTTCTGTACACCCAACTTAAGCTAATTGGTTTTCTTCATTCCCTACCTTTTGGCACCTGCCTATGGTTTGGAAGAAGACTATCTAATAAGCCTAATAGGTGTACCCTCTCCTAATCCTAGGAGCCCTCACAATCTGAGAGAAGGTAAATGGAAAAGACAACTGAATAGTCCTATTCAATCTCTCCAGAACCAGAATCCATCCTCGAAGAAGTTCCTCCGAGTTCGTATATAACCATACGATGGATTTATCCAATGGAATTGGATGTTCGTAATAATACAGGGTGTTCTGGAGAAACTCAAAGGGTAAAAGAAGGAGTGGAAATGATGCATGCAACTCAGACAATCCAAAATCCAGTGTTTTAAGAAAGTTTGGTCAACTGGGTCACTGAGTTATAGTCTAGGGTCGGGTCATGGTCGCAGTCAAAGAGAGAGAGAAAGGAAACACTCTGCGTACACTTTAACCTAGATCAGAATGGTTAATCACTTTATCTAATCAGGAAACCTCCCACTGTTTTCTCAAATTCTCCTCCAAACCTGGAAGAAGAATTAGCCGGAATCACCCGCGGACTAATACTACTCATCAGTGGGAATCGGGATCCAACTTTCATCACATGATAACGTGATAGAAGCTACTCACGTCATCACACTCCAGAAAGTATGCGCAAGCCTGGAAATTTTCATGTATGTTTGAAACTCCCGATATGAATTTTACACCTAACGACTTCATGGCCTTGATAGAGACCAACGTGCCATAAGTCGCTAGTCAAGTTCAACCCGTCATTATCCAAGATTGATCTAAATCCACCCGCACAGGCCCTTGATAGAGACCAACGTGACTGTGCGGCTGTCCTAGATAATCGCATATCCATACTACAGACAAGTATCACGCAGCTACCGTACACTATGCCTTGATAGAGACCAACGTACATAGCACGAATACTACGAGATACCTATCTGAAATGACGGAGGGCTACGGCTGGTTTTTGGCGAAAAACCTTTAGCGTAATGAACTTGATATCGTTGAAGGAATCCAAGTGGTTTTATAAAAATATAGTGGCGAAAACTTTTGCTAAAGAGGTCACTCCCGGTGAAGGGATCTCGGCTCTTTCCCCGTCGAATGAGATGAAGGATATTCTAAACTGAATACCACGATGCAAAGCAAAAATAATCGACTATAGTGAAGTTATTACCCTGACGCAAACCTCTGTCCAAGGGGTCACTCCCGGTGAAGGGATCTCGGCCCTTATCTCGTCGATTGAGGTGCTGGATATTCATGATCAAATACCACTGTGCAAAACAAAAGAGAACGTCCTTGCAATAACAGCTTTTGAAAAATTGGTTCTAACAACATCAAATATAGGTTTGTTTTCTTTGCATTGATAAGAATCAACGCAGTCCCATCAATTAATCACACCACAAAAGAACGAAAATAAAATGTACGTATATGCCATCCGCATTCGCCACTGGGTCTCGTTATCACCCGTTAGGTTACTTAACTAACGACAGAGCGGGTACTGGACTAGCGCGGGTGCAAAACATATACAATATCTACTAGTATATATATCAATATATAATAATCGCTCCAGGTATGATAAATGCAACATCACAGAAAGTAATAAGCATCACAGAACAATACAGATAATCTAGGATCCCCGGGTTTCCTTTGAACCGCAAATGAAACCCGACGTTCCTCTGGTCGTGTGGATAGCCTGTGAAATGAAATCTAGACCCTTACGAGCGTGGTAAGTTACCCGCTAAAACCTGAAGCGAGACAGCCCCCTTCAACAAAGTGAATGGACCACCCAGCACTTCACGGAATCCGGTAACTTGAGCATCCCTCCTTGGGTCAACCTGTACCTCCTACGAGTGCGGCGAATAGCTCGCCAATTCTAGAGTGAAGCCCCCTCCGTCTCAACGCCATGAGATGTGGGCCCGTTGCCCTCTAGAACCCATCTATCCGTACACTCGACCGCGGGGTAATCCTAGTATAGAAAAGAAAATATATACAACGGGTACACCGACCTCATCCCTGTCGTGCCCCAAAAGAATAATATACAAACAGGCAGTGACGGCAGTCCACATGTCGGACGCTCGCCCCGCAATATCAAATGTACAAATAAATCCAAACCGCACTACCATTGCACACAAACTATCCACCACGACAAATCCGCAACATCACAGCACAACACAGAACATCAACGTGGATGTCACGTTCGCAAAACCCGTCTAAAAGGACTATAGCGATTAGACAAGATTTACCGATCAAATGACATTCATGGTCGCAGATAGAAATGTAATGCACTGCAAACTAACACTTTTAAAATTCCGATCGACAAAACTTTCCGAAGTGGGCCCCAAGCACAAATCCAGTACTCAAAATAATCTGGGCGAAAATTAAATGTTCCAGAAACCACATTTCCAAGTTGAATTCCCCAGAAGAAAATTGGTGCAGCGAACCCACCAAAGCGCCGCGCAACCGCGGCAAACATGTGCGTTTGGCCGCGGTTCCGCGGTCTAGTGGTGAGTATGTGCTACCAAATTTCTTCCAGTGTCTTCAAAAAGCCTGCCTGATTTTCTACAACACTCAAAATAATTTTTCGACCAGTTTAAAAATTCGACAGAAACTTTAGTATTGAAATTGCGATTTCGGAAATTTTGTTCGATCGGGCTTTTAAACATGTTAGAACAAGCTAGTAAGAGGTTAATAGTTTGGCTCTGATACCATGTTAGGGTATGACGGTGCCCCGGCCGTCAAACCGACGCCAAATACGGAACAAAAACATTTTACAGAACCGGGGCTACCGCAGCCCAATTCCTGGATCGTTCCATTAACCGTAAACTAGCAAAATGTAAAAGAGTTTTGAAAAGATTATACCGATCGATCCGTGTCTTCGGTCTTCAATCCACTCCCACAGGTTGTTGCGGCTATCCCGGTGAAATCCGCTCCCCGGTCTCCTCGTCGGAAGGGCACCACATCAACGAATCTTTATACGGGCTCCCGCCTCAAACCGAGGCAGCTCGGACATGAAGTTTGCTAGCCGACATGTCCAAGAATGAAGTAGAGAGAATGTAAAATATCTTGTCTCAAGACACCCAAGCGATTGGATGGAGGTTGATTTGAGTTGCCAAGGAGATGTTGTGAAGTGAGCAAAAGATTTGACAAAGAAAAATGAGCTTCCCCAAAAAAGAATGGGCTCGGTCACACTCACAAGGAAAAAAGAATGAAAGGATTGTTCTCTGGGAATTTTAAGTGAAGTGGTGCTATCAAAATATATGAAGCAGGCATCTAAATTAATCACCCTAGGTTAATTCAGCTTGCACCCTCAATCTCGCAGCCAACACATAGACAATTCCTTTTACCCCCTTTCAGTTTTCAGCCACGAAAAAGTCCCTTGCATTTTCAGGCCTCAGTGAAAATTGCAGAAAAGTCCTTGGACCAAAAAACTGCCACTGCCGCCGCCGCTACCGCCGCCGCTACCGCCGCCGCCGCATCATGCTGCCCTCTCACACAATAAATTAAACACCACACCAAAAACCCATCACTGGTAAGACCACACCATGCCTCATTAATGAGGCAGCCCCCAGGCAAGCTCGGAATGGGCAGACCCACCCATGGAATTCAGTGCAAGAAAAGGTGACAAGAAATTGTCAAAGCTCACAATAATTAAAACACAAAACAAGATGTTTAACACGGGAAATTGGAAACTGGAAACTCGCAAAATAATCTCGTAACAAATTACGAGATTACACCTCAACTGTAAATACATACCCGCATTTATAAATTCAATGAGACAAAAATATTCCTACAATATAATACTAGGATCCGGCTTAAACCAAAGCCCGCTAGTATTATCTGTCCGATCATGATCCGTGCCCAATTGCACGGATATGATCGAACCCCGCCATATATCCATACGGCCTCTACAACGTTTTGCCCGAACTTAGGAAACTGTTTGTGGGGGACTCTAATGACTCGTCAATACACTGGCCTTTCACCGCTTTAAGGGGACGATAAGTTTTTGAGAACTCCATCAAGAGCAGAGCCCATTTAGCAAGTCATCCTATTAGTATGGCTTTTGACATCAAATATTTGAGGGAATCCACCTTTGATATTGTAAGTCCATGTCGCGCACCCCACGAACTTGCGGGAAGGCGGAATATATGAAAAACGATTATCAAAACTTCGTAACACGGACTTGAGCGCATGAATCGTATCTAAACCGTTACTAGCAAACTACGAAAGGTTTAACTACTCGGATTCAAAGTTATACCTCACGTTACTTGTCCTTCGGGTCTTCATCGCGGTCTTCTACTCCTCGTAGGCTCCTTAGAACATCGGCACCTCAACGGTCTCCTCGAGTCAAAGATGATCCACCCGAGAGCTCCGACGCCAAGCTTTATCCCTAACTTGAGATAACTAGGTTGCTCAAAGTGCCAATTTAAGCTATCTAGGGGATATAGAGTGAGGTTATGGATGTATTAGTCTAGCTAACCCTTGATCTCAACACGTGAGAGATTAGGGTTAGGGTTTCAAGAATGAGAGAGCTTGAGGAGAGAGAAGGTGATGATGAGAATTATATTGAAAAATGAACTCATTAGAATATATCAACCATAAAATTTTATCAAATAAATAATATATATGATTAATCATCATGGTTGATGCATTCACCTTGTGTGATTCATCTCATGAGTCATTAGCTTCATAAATGAAGTATTAACTCCATGGATGAATCATACAAATGAGTCATTAAGCAATAAATGTTTATGCCACCTTAACCCCCAAGTCACCATGCTTCTAGAAGCTTCCCGGAAAATTACGAGAACGCCCCTCCAATCCTTAAAAACATGGAAAATCTTTAGACTATATAAATCCAATAACCTGATACTAGAATCTGGTTTAAACCAAAGTCGGCTAGTAAAAACTGTCCGAACGCCGTACGTACGTTTAAACACGTATGCGTCCGAACCCTTGTCGTAAAACCATACGACCTCTATATCGTTTCACCTGGAGTAGGGAAACTCTCTGTGTGGGACTCTAAAGATTCGACACTACGCTGGCAGTGGGTTTAACCACAGACCGTAAGCGGCACTAGCTATACGTAACGGTCCCCAGGTAGATGTCGTTAAGAAGGCCGATGAGGAAAACCATCCGAACTCCTACTAAGCCTGATGTGACAATCTTCATATAGTCCGGTCTGTTCCTCTAAGACTATCGCATATCGAGCCTAGGGGGCAGCAAGCGTCAGTCCCCTAATAGCTGTATAAGTCGTGTCGGAGCATAGCCCATTACACCCTGAGAAAACTACTGGAACCTACCAGTAAATCTCGCTTGCCCTGGCCAGGGACTTTGCGTAATAGCTTTCTGACATAGCGCGATATCAACTCCCAATACTGGGAGAGACGAATCCTTTCTAACCGCCACTGCCTCCAAGTGCTTGGGACTGCACCCAACTGCTACCTGTTTGCACGACTCCTTTGAGCCGTGGTAGGGTAGCAATCTAAGAACAGTGGGACACACTCGAGGCGAAGTAGCAGTGTCAAGTCTGCGGACTATGCTGTACTCATGTCATCTGGGAACTGTTAACTGACGATTGGTATAATACCAACCAACAGTTCCCCTGCGGGTCCTGTCCGGTGTACCCATAACCTAACGAGCACCTGTATACTATCTCCAGTACGATGTACTGATGGCTGTGGGACAGACCATCTCCCTAACTGGGATGAGAAGCGTACACACTTAGTCTACTCCGGAATATCGATGCCCTATCTCGATAATCCAACGACCAGGGACCTGTATAGGTTGTTGCTTACAGACTATCCAGCCCCCACTAGTGTGACTGCCATCACAACGCTGGTAATCAAGTAAAGATCCTATGGGCTCTACTAATATGTATAAGTGATACGTTACAAGAAATATATGCACATATTAAAGTAGACACAAACCAAGTAGCATACTACCATTTTTAGCAAGACTGTATATACAACTGTGAATATCCCAAGCTTCCATTAAGTAATATACATACAAGTATGATACAATAATGGCCCCTAGGGCATATACACTAACAATCTCCCACTTGCACTAGGGCCATGTGCTGGCATATCGTAGACCTATCATCTCGAATAGCCTCTCGAACCGCGTCTGAGGAAGGGCCTTTGTGAATGGATCAACAATGTTATTCTCTGTCTCAACTCTTTTCACCTCGATCTCCCGGCGATCTACGATCTCCTTGATCAGGTGGTACCGCCTTAAGATGTTTCTAGATTCCTGATAGGACCTGGGTTCCTTCGCTAAAGCTATAGCGCCGTTGTTGTCACAATATAGAGGTATTGGATCAACACTGGTAGGAACCACCTGAAGTTCTGTGAGGAACTTCTTCATCCAGACAGCTACTTTTGCTGCATCGCAAGCAGCTATGTACTCCGCTTCCATCGTTGAGTCAGCAACGGTCTCCTGCTTGGAACTCTTCCAACAGACCGCCCCTCCATTGAGGGTAAAGACATAACCCGACATGGATTTGGAGTCATCTTTGTCACTCTGGAAGCCGGAGTCGGCAAAGGCCTCCATCTGGAGGTCTTTTCCGCCAAACACCAAGAACATCTCCTTTGTCCTCCTTAGGTACTTGAGAATGTTCTTTACTGCTATCCAGTGCTTCTCCCCTGGGTTTGCTTGATACCGGCTTACTACGCTCAATGCGTATGCTACATCTAGTCTGGTACATAACATCGCATACATTATAGAGCCTACCACAGAAGCGTAGGGTATAATTGACATGCGATCCCTCTCCAAATCAGTCTTGGGAGACATCTCTTTGGAGAGGGTGATTCCGTGACAAGCCGGTAGGTTACCGCGCTTAGAATCATCCATACTGAATCTCTTCACTATGATGTCTATGTACCTGGACTGCGAAAGTCCCAACATCCTTTTTGATCTATCACGATAGATCCGGATCCCCAGAATGTAGGTGGCATCACCCAGGTCTTTCATGGAGAATTTATGTGACAAGAATCTTTTGACTAACTGTAACATAGGAATATCATTTCCTATTAGGAGAATGTCATCCACGTACAAGATGAGGAACGCTACAGCTCTCCCTACAATCTTACTGTATATGCAAGGTTCATCTGGATTTTTGATAAAGTCAAATTCTTTGACAGCATCATCAAAACAGATGTTCCAACTCCGCGATGCCTGCTTTAGTCCATAAATGGACTTAAGCAGCTTGCATACTTTACCGCTGCTCCCACTCTGAATGAATCCCTCTGGCTGATCAATATAGACGCTCTCTTCCAAATTACCATTTAGAAAGGCTGTCTTTACGTCCATCTGCCAGATTTTATAATCGTGGAAGGAAGCAATAGCAAGAAGGACCCGAATAGATTTAAGCATAGCCACTGGAGAAAGGGTTTCGTCATAGTCCAAACAAGGTCTTTGACGGAAACCCTTTGCAACAATTCTAGCCTTATAGGTTTCAACCTGTCTATCTACACCAATCTTCTTTTTGAAGATTCATTTGCATCCTACGGGTTTTACCCCATCTGGAGAAATGTCCAAAGTCCATACTTTGTTAGTGTACATGGACTCCATTTCGGTCCGCATTGCATCCAGCCATTTTACCGAGTCACTGCTCTGAATGGCTTGTTGGAAGCTAGTAGGCTCACCGTAGTCAATAGTGCAATCCTCTCTATCTCCTTCTATGAGAAAATCGTAGTATCTCTCAGGCGGATGAGATTGCCTACTACTCCTACGGAGTGGCGTCGGCATGTCCTATTCTCCTGAACCTTCTGGTTTTTCCAAACTTTCAGTAATAGCTTGTGGTTCTGGAATTTCTTCCAGTTCTATTTCGCTCCCACTTGTATCCTTTTCTAAAACTTGCTGTTCTAAAAAATGGGCATTACGAGAAACAAAAACCTTTTGTTCCTCTGCGTAATAGAATAGATACCCTTTGGAGTTCTTTGGATATCTTACAAACTTACACTGTACTGATCGTGCCTCGAGTTTGTCCGAATACTGCTTTTTAACAAAAACCGGACATCCCCAAATCTTCAAATACCGAAGATATTGTTTTTTCCCACTCCACATCTGATATGGGGTGGTAGGCACTGTCTTGGTAGGAACCATGTTCAGAAGATATGCCGCTGATTCTAGCGCATATCCCAAGAATGATCGTGGTAACTCAGCGTTACTCATCATGGAACGAACCATATCCAATAGGGTTCGATTCCTCCTTTCCGATACACCGTTATGTTGTGGCACGTATGGAGGAGTAAGCTGAGAGAGAATTCCATTCTCTTTTAAGTAACCCAGGAACTCGGCACTTAAGTATTCACCACATCGATCAGATCTCAGTGTCTTTATACTCTTGCCTGTTTGTTTTTCCACTTCATTCTTGTATTCTTGGAATTTCTCAAAAGCCTCGGATTTATGCTTCATTAAGAAGACATATCCATACCTAGAGAAATCATCCGTAAAAGTAATGAAGTAGGAATAACCACCTCGCGCATGTATAGACATTGGACCGCACACGTCACTGTGTATGAGTCCCAAGAGCTCGCTTGCTCTCACTCCGTGTCCAGTGAACGAAGTCTTTTTCATCTTTCCTTTGAGACAAGATTCACAAGTAGCATAAGATTGATATTCGAAAGGATTCAAATATCCTTCTCTATGTAACTTAGTCAACCTTCTCTCATTGATGTGACCTAGTCTACAATGCCATAAGAAAGCCTGATTTATTTCTGGAAACTTTCTTTTAAGTGTGTTCTGGATATTGAAAGCCTGAGCTTGACTTAATACGTATATACCGTTATCTAATGTACCGGACCCAATCATAACTTGATTTAGGTGGATGTTAACTACATCGCTTATGAATGTAAAATCATATCCCTCTCTCGAAAGTGAGGACACTGATATGATATTACATGTCATACTAGGTACATACAAACAGTTACGTAGAATCAATATATGCCCACTTGTCAAACCTAGGCGATATTCTCCCACGGATTCAGCGTCCACGCTCATTCCGTTTGCAACTCTGAGAGACCAATCGCCTACCTTTATAACTCTACGGTTTCTCAAAGCATGTATTGAATTACAGATATGAGATCCTGCTCCGGTATCAAGTACCCAGGAAGTAGAGTTAATTGACAAACAGTTCTCAATAACAAATACACTTGAGGCTGAAGCCACAACATGCATCGAATCCTGGCTACTGGCTTTGCTAGCCCTGTAATCATTCTGCCAATGTTCATTCCTGTAACAATAGGAACGTCCCTCTTTTACTATATCCAGTCCCGAAACATTTGTCCTTCTCTTTCCTTCTACTTCCCTGGTTTCTTTCAGGGTAAGAGGCAGAGACTGTAGAATCAAGTCAGTATCTGACTCGTTTCCCAACACGGTCTCCAGGTCCTGGAGCTCATCAATACAGCTAGTCATTGTAAGGACGTTGTCCCTACAGATGACCCGTCAGCCAACCTCGCTTGAATTAATTCGTTCGAGGTCTCATATCTTGCGATATGAGATTGCTCTTCATATAAATCTTTGTTATGGAGAAAGATGGAAACTAAGTCCATCTTCTCGTGCTGCTTCTGGTATACACCATCAACTGAAGCTAACACGAGGCACTTAGCTTTCGCTTTATCTTTTTCCATTCTCTGACGGATATCCATATCCGCGACAGTGGAAACTGGACCTGGGACGGCGGGGTCTTGAGTAGTAATAGAGTGGTCCAGCTTGTCATAGGCAATGGACATCTGGACAAACTTTTGCCACTTATATAAGTAAGATTCAGTCAATTTATTATCTAGATGTAACCTAGTCGTGGTCACAAGGTCGCTGCAATTAAGAGAGAGAGAAGAAAACATTTTAGCATGATGCTCTTACAAGTTTAGAATGGTTTTTAATTTATCTAAACAGGATGGCTCCCACTATTTCTCGAATCCCTCCTCAAACCATAAAAGAAGAATTAGCCAGGACTATTCTCACCGTACAATTCTTGCTTAACCGTTCAGCCAGGTCAGTGTCGATACTTCGAGGAAGGTTTTCCAACGCTTTCGCGAAGTTCCTTAATTAAATAACCTCTTTTCTCTTGGGGCGTAACCCCGCTGACACCTTTCTAGGCACCTACTTGGTTTATAGCATTGATCGTTAAGTGACGAATCTCCTGATAAGTAGTATATACTCACAGTACGATCGGGATCCAAAATATCATCGTATGATAATGTTGAAGGAATCCTACCAACATTCATCAAACTCCAAAATGGTATGCTCTCTCTGCAAATTTCAGTTTCTTTAGAAATTCCCGATATAAATTTTTGCCCCATGCTCTTATGACCTTGGCGTTGGTCAAAATGTCATAAGTCACATGTCAAGTTCTACCTATCATTGTCCTAGTTAATTTGAACCCATCCGTACATATCCCTGACGTTGGCCAAATGATAATACGACTGTCCCAAACTAACACATCCATCTATGCAACAAATGAAATATCCCAGCAAATACCAAACACTATGCTCTGGCGTTGGTCAAATGCATAGCTTGAATACTACTGAATATCCAAATGAAATGACGGAGGGCTACGAATGGTTTTGGCAAAACCGTGAACGTAGTGAACTTGATATAATCGAAGGAACCTGATACTTTTTAAAAGGAGTGGTTAAAACTCCGCAATTTTAAAAAATTCTGATCTTTTTAAAATAACCGAGTGGTTTCTTTTAAATTTATTCCAACGATTAAACTATGGTTTATTTTCTTTGCATTATAATAATGCGTCCCATCTTTATCCTATCATTGCAGAAAACAACGAAAATATCACGTCCTCTTATGCCATCCGCATTTGCCACGGGGTCCCGTCATCACCCGTTAGGTTACTTAACTAACGATAGAGCGGGGGCTGGGCTAGCGCGGGTGTAAAACATAAGTGACGTCTAATAGCTATCATATATAGATATTGTACATTCGTCAGACGCAATAATAAGCATTCCAGATTACAGATGAACTTTATTGGATATACCAGCAATCCGCATTTGCTTTGAGCCTGCAATAAAAGACGGATTACACAGTTGTGATGCATAGCCATTACCCCACCCTAGACCCCTACGGGTACGACAATCTACCCGCCACGTACTCGAAGTGAAGCGGTCTCCCTCAACAAAGTGAGTAGGCCACTAAACACTTCAAAGTACCCGGTAGTTTGTGTACCCCGCCTTGGGTCTATCCTAGGAGCAAAAACAGTAAAAAGAAATAATACAACGGTGGCTACAACCGCAACCTGGATGCACCCCGCAAAAGAATATTACATCATATTACATTTACATCAAATGAATGAATATTAAACCCATCTCAAACCCCGGCTAATCATCACAACACTCCAATCAAGTCCATATACACAAACAGTAAACATTACAGAAATGTGCAACCCCCTGCCAACCGACATACTAGCAGTTAGGGGAGGTTTACGAACACATTAAACATTACAGATAAAAACCCGATTAGCAATTAATTTAGAACATCGATCGACTATCTTTATCCGTGTCTACCCCAAAAGCAAACCTGTACTGAAGTAACCTGGGTAGAAATAGAATATACAGGAAAACAAAAAACCAGAAAACATAAATAACAGAGAAACTCCGAGTCAACTCGGAGTTGACTCGGCGGCGGATCCGCGGCACAAGCACTCTATTGTCGCGGATCCACGGCCAAAAAACCGAGTTGGAACTTCGTATTTTCCCAGTATTCTTATAATACCCTGCTGTGAATTTTAAGGCATATCAAAAAGTTTTTTAGACATGTTTAAAATTAACAGAAACTTGGGATTTCCGGGGTTTCGTTTTCGCGTTTTCTGACGATCGAAGTTCTAATCATTTGCTAACAAGCTAGTAATGATTTAGTTGGCTCTGATACCACTGTAACTCCATGTCACGCACCCCACGAACTTGCGGGGAGGCGGAATATATGAAAAACGATTATCAAAGCTTCGTAACACGGACTTGAGCGCATGAATCGTATCTAAACCGTTACTAGCAAACTAAGAAAGGTTTAACTACTCGGATTCGAAGTTATATCTCACGTTACTTGTCCTTCGGGTCTTCATCGCGGTCCTCCACTCCTCATAGGCTCCTTGGAACATCGGCACCTCAACGTCCTCCTCGAGTCAAAGACGATCCACCCAAGAGCTCCTACGCCAAGCTTTATCTCTAACTTGAGATAACTAGGTTGCTCAAAGTGCCAATCTAAGCTACCTAGGGGATATAGAGTGAGGTTATGGATGTATTAGTCTAGCTAACCCTTGATCTCAATACATGAGAAGTTAGGGTTAGGGTTTCAAGAATGAGAGAGCTTGAGGAGAGAGAAGGTGATGATGAGAATTATATTGAAAAATGAACTCATTAGAATATATCAACCATAACAATTTATCAAATAAATAATATATATGATTAATCATCATGGTTGATGCATTCACCTTGTGTGATTCATCTCATGAGTCATTAGCTTCATAAATGAAGCATTAGCTCAATGGATGAATCATACAAATGAGTCATTAAGCAATAAATGCTTATGCCACCTTAACCCCCAAGTCACCATGCTTCTAGAAGCTTCCCGGAAAATTACGAGAACGTCCCTCCAATCCGTAAAAACACGGAAAAACTTTAAGCTGTATAAATCCAATAACCTGATACTAGAATCTGGCTTAAACCAAAGCTGGCTAGTAAAAACTGTCCGAACGCCGTACGTACGTTTAAACACGTATGTGTCCGAACCCTTGTCATAAAACCATACGACCTCTCTATCGTTTCTCCTGGAGCAGGGAAACTCTCTGTGTGGACTCTAAAGACTCGACACTACACTGGCAGTGGGTTTAACCATAGACCGCAAGCGGCACTAGCTGTACGTAACGGTCCCCAGGTAGATGTCGATAAGAAGGCCGATGAGGAAAACCATATGAACTCTTACTGAGCCTGATGTGACAATCTTCATACAGTCCGGTCTGTTCGTCTAAGACTATCGCATATCGAGCCTAGGGAGCGGCAAGCGTCAGTCCCTTAATAGCTGTATAAGTCGTGTCGGAGCGTAGCCCATTACACCCTGAGAAAACTACTGGAACCTATCAGTAAATCTCGCTTGCCCTGGCCAGGGACTTTCCATAATGGCTTTCTGACACAGCGCGATATCAACTCCTAATACCGGGAGAGACGAATCCTTTCTAACCGCCACTGCCTCCAAGTGCTCGGGACTGCACCCAACTGCTACCTGTTTGCACGACTCCTTTGAGCCGTAGTAGGGTAGCAATCTAAGAACAGTGGGACACACTCGAGGCGAAGTAGCAGTGTCAAGTCTGCGAACTATGCTGTACTCATGTCACCTGGGAACTATTAACTGACGATTGGTATAATACCAACCAACAGTTCCCCTGCGAGTCCTGTCCGGTGTACCCATAACCTAACGAGCACCTGTATACTATCTCCAGTACGACGTACTGATGGCTGTGGGACAGACCATCTCCCCAACTGGGATAAGAAGCGTACACACTTAGTCTACTCCAAAATATCGATGCCCTATCTCGATAATCTAACGACCAGGGACCTGTATAGGATGTTGCTTACAGACTACCCAGCCCCCACTAGTGTGACTGCCATCACAACGCTGGTAATCAAGCAAAGATCCAATGGGCTCTACTAATATGTATAAGTGATACGTTACAAGAAACATATGTACATATTAAAGTAGACACAAACCAAGTAGCATACTACCATTTTTAGCAAGACTGTATATATAACTGTGAATATCCCAAGCTTCCATTAAGTAATATACATACATGTATGATACAATAATGGCCCCTAGGGCATATACACTAAGAGATATGAGATGGACTTCATGTGCCAACGCATAATGTCTGAGCTTTGTTATCGCGAAGATTAATGCCAGGAAGTGTTTTTCGATGGGGAAGTAGTTACTTCCTGCCCCCAGGAGAACTCGACTCAAATAGTAGAGGGCTCTCTCCTTCCCTTGGTCATTCTCTTATGCCCACAGCGCGCCTAAGGAACCTTCGAGGGCTGTTGTATACAGGACGAGAGGCTTTCCCTTGACTGGAGCGGTCAGCACCGGAGGATTATGTAGGTATTACTTGATTTCGTCCAATGCGCCTTGGCATTTGCTATCCCAGATGAACGGGGTTCCCTTCTTCATTAGGTAACTGTAAGAACAGCACTTCCGGAGAGATTGGCTATAAATCGCCGGATATACGCGAGCTTTCCTTGGAGAGACCGCAGTTGCTTGAGAGTCCTTGGCGGTGGCATTTCCATGATCGCCTTGATCTTCGATGGGTCTATCTCGATGCCTCGGTGTCGATCGACGAATCCTAGGAACTTTCCCGAGGAAACTCCGAACGCGCATTTGAGAGGGTTCATCTTCAAGTTATATTTCCGAAGGCGCTGAAACACGATCCTCATATGATCTAAATGTTCCTAGTATGATTTGATTTTAACTACAAGATCGTCAATATAGCATTCGACGATTTCATGTATTAGGTGGCACCGGCGTTCTTTAGACCGAAAGGCATCACCTTATAGCAGAATATGCCCAAAGGGGTCCGGAAAGCGGTATGCTTCTGGTCTTCGGGATGCATCTTTATCTGATTGTATCCTGATGAGCCGTCCATGAAGAATAAAACTTCGTGAGTGGATGTATTATCTATCATCAACTCAGTGACCAGTACTGGAAAGTCGTCCTTTGGGCAAGCTTTGTTGAGATCCCGAAAGTCCATACATATGCGCACCGTCCCATTTTTCTTCATTACTGGGACAATGTTGGCGATCCAGTCAGGATACTGAACCTCTTGAATGAAGCCGGAGTCGATTAGCTTCTTGACTTCGGCGTTGATGCTCATCTCAGGCTCGAGCCGTATTCTTCTCGATGCTTGTTTGATCGGCTTGACGTCTGGAGATATCGCCAATTTGTGCACAACAATCTCTGGATCTAATCCCGGCATCTCGGAATAGTTCCATGCGAAGCAGTATTTATACTGCAAGAGCACGTCTTTAAGCGTAGACACCTTTTCTTCAGACAACAGTTCACTGACGAACGTCGGCCGTGGGCCGTTTGCCGTCCCCAAGTCAATTTTTCTGAGGTTGTCTGCAGTAGTATGTATCCCATCTTCCAACTCTTTTGGCGCCGGTGGAAATTCTGTGATCAACTCATCTTCATTGTTTTCGAAGCACCAAGAAAGGTCATCCATATTCTCATGCTCTTCTTATGACAGCGTTATTGCGTGACAGGTATGAGATCGTTTCCAAGACCGATGTTGATCTGGTTCTACTCTCAGCGCATAAGTGGCTTTTGTTTCATGCTTCTGTGGCGGGGTTATCCTCCAACTGCTGGATAGAGCGAACCTGTCTTGTTGATATTGTTCTTCGACCCAGTTCTTGAAGGTGAAGCAGTCTTTGAGAGGATGTCCTATTGCTCGGTGATAGGAGCAATAGTCTGGGTGAGAGACCTTGTCTGCTTGCTCGGGGTGGTTGGACTCCGGGAGTGTCATCATCTGATGTTTTATGACAAGATTGAATATCTTCTTTGTCTTCTCTTAGAGAAAAGAATATGCTCGACCCATCTTCTCTATAAGAGACGGATCCCGGCTGCTCGATTCTTGATCGCGTGGCTTCTTAGATCCGCTATGCTGCTGTCGAACGTTTTTTCCGTTCTTTGGATTATTTTTGCCTCTACACCGGGTCTTTTGTATAACAGGTTGATGACAAAGAGTATTGCTATTCTCCGCGGCCTGCTAAAGGAGGCGCTGCGTCCTGGCTTTCTCGTAAATGGCCATTTCGCGGCTATGGTCATCCCGTACCTTTTGACTCGCTTCCCTTATTAACTTGTCCATCTGTTCTTCAAACGATGGACTTAGCATTTTCATGGCAGGGTCTCGTTTTGGTTCAGGGTTAGCGTCTTCTAACAGAGCATTTCCTTCTTCATCGAAGTCATGTATAACGTAGCAACCATGGAATCGTTCCCGTTTCTTGGATTGAACATATCCAAGCCCTATCGTTTCCATTCTCCCGTTGGGCAATTTTCGCTGAGTTCCGGGGACGTCCCAGATCCTGTTGTAGAACTGAGCTTATCGAGCAGTCTGTTTGAAGGGTAAGCCTTGGCGCCTCAACAGCCTCTTCAATCCTTCTGTGTAGTATCTGGGCAGTCGGATGGGCTGAAGTCTGTCAAGTGTCGAGTCAACACCATGCCAGACTTCTTTCTCCACTTTGGCTTCCGTGGATTGATAAAAGAGGATCGCCTTTTCATCTCTTCGCCTGAGAGGGACGTAGAATGTCTGCAGTTCTTGCACACTATAGGTATCAAGTGCGTCAAGCTCTTTGTAATGCTCTTGCGGAACCATGGCGATTTATAAACTCCGATCATCACCAGCAAAGGCCTGTATCGATGGTCGTACAGAAAATATGGCATTGACCTCATCTTCCGAGTCGCTGCCAAAGACCAGAATAGGGGTGGACGGTCCCAGCTTGTTGCATTAGGGTGGCCCAGAATAAACTATTTCTTTTTCCTCCTTAGTGTCAATCCCGAAGACTGGAATAGTGGTGATAGCTTTGTTCTTCGGTTTGTGACATCTTTCCGTGTCTTCGAAATCTGGTAAGAAATATTTTGCATCTTCGTACTTTCGGACTTTAATCACAGAGAATGGGTTCAACTCCCCTATCACGGTATATTCGAGACCATCCTTGAAATACTTCATACACTGATGTTGTGTAGAAGGGATGATGTTGTACTCGTGTAACCAAGGCCTGCCGAGCAAAGCATTGTAACACGTCTTAGCGTCAATGACGTGAAATTTGATGTCAGTGACGAGCAGCCCAAAGCATAATGTCAGTATCACAGACCCGAGCATCCCTGATGACTAGGAGTCAAACCCGGAGATGGTGATTTTATCACGAGCAAGGTGCTGAACGCTCATGCAGATTTCCTTCAACACTCTTACATTGAGAAGATTGATGGAGGACCTATTATCAACCAGGATCTTGCCTATCTTAATATCATGACAGTATCCAGAAACATAAAGGGGACGGTTATGCTCGCACGTCCCGAGGAGGAGATCTTCATCGCCGCAGGTGATATCGGCTGTGTGCACTTCTTCCAGCTCATCCTTCATCTTTTCTTCGGCGAGGAAAGCTTGGAACCGCTCGGGCTTTTGTAGTGCCTTGATCAAAGAATATCTCGCCTCTTTGGATAGCAGAAGGGCGTCGAGAATGCTTAGCTGTGAGGGTATCTTCTCAGGAATTCCAGAACATTGTAATCCACCTTGTTTTTCTTGGGCGGATCCTTAGCTGTCAGCTCTTCGACGGCTTGGTCATCGAGGGTGATATCCTCAGGGACCTTTTCTTTTCCCTTATCCTTTTTGTTCGACCCCTTGTTTACAGGTCCGAGATTCTTTTCAGGTAATGTGCGATTGCGCAGCTGAATGTTCTCGCGGCTCTTCAGTTCTTCCTCTTTTCTTGCGGTGAATTCTTTGAAGAGAAGGCCAAGAGCCATTTCTTCTTCAGAATCACTCCCGAAGGTGAGAACTTGCGATCCCCTGCTATCAACCATATGACAGTTGCCGGCGGCTTTTCCCCGTTCATCTGTCGCATTTTTCCGCTGTCGACGAGCTTCACGCTTCATCCTCTTAAAGTATTGCATGTGAGCGACATACCCTTGCAACCAATTTTTAAAGGCGTTGCACTCTTCAGTGGGGTGCGCAATCCATCGATGATATAAACAGTAATCAGGATGCACATCCTCTTCATCAAGGTGTATACCGCCAGGAGAATTTTCTCTAAAAGAGGGTAGCTTCATTCCCATCGATATAGTTTTAGCGAACCTTTTCTTCGTTTTAAGCCTGCTCTTGTCTGTCACGGGCACGCCTCGGTCTGGGTGGGGTGTTTTAACCTTTTCGTCCCGTCGCTGGCGTTTGGATTTTTCAAATATGTCCATTTCGCTCTCTCGATCAGCTTTGCTTTTCAGAAGAGCTTCGTTCAAGAATGCATCAATCAGTTCGTCTGATAGTCCTAGAAGTTCTGGCTCGGGATCTGCCCCCAGTTTCTCTGCATCAAGAGCTTCTTCACCATTTATTGACGAGTGAGAGATCACATGGCAGCTTGCCACATAATTCTCAGGTTCACCCGACGAGTCTTCTCCATTGTCATCATTTTCCGTCCTCAAGGACGTGGCTAAGAAACTCTTGAAGTGTGACTGGGTTCCGCGCCTTCTGATTATATTCCTCCAGCGCGTCAATATGCTTTTGCAGGTCCGTGCGCTTGTCATCGGGTTTCACGGGCTTTTTAGTTTTCTTCTTTTTCTTCGAAGACTTTGACGGCTGGGTATGAGCGTTTTGATTATCGCTACCAATTTTTGGCGTCGGGCGTGACTTCAGCATTCCCTCGATGACTTCGAGTCCCAGCGGACTTTTCCATTTGATCGCCAAGCATGTTTGGAGATCCCTCAGCATTCTTTTCGTTTTGGATGAAAGAGCGACCTCCCATGGAGCTTTTTCGACAAAATAGCATGATGCCCCCGGTGTGTCCCCCTTTTAAGAGCGTGCGGTTGAGACGGGCTTACTTTCTAATTCTCGGACAGGGCGAATTTGCCCTGTTGGTATTGGTTTTCAATCCAGCCTTTAAAGACGAAGAAATCTTCAATTAGATGGCCTGTCGCTTGGTGATAGGGGCAATAATTGGGATTATTAGCCTCACCGGGTTGCAATGGGCATTTTGGATTCGGCAAATTGATGAGCCTGTTGCGCACCGCTAGTTCGAACAATCTCCTTGTTTTATCCCGGAGATATGAATAAGGATGCTTCATTCTCGCATTAAAGAATCTCCGTTTCTCGTCTTGGCGATCAGTTAGTTTTGGGCCACTGGGTTGCTGTTGAGCATTGGCGACGAAGGTCGCTTTCCCTTTCCCTTTTTCATTCCGCTGCTCCGGCTTCGAAGAGGAAGGCCTGTCAATTAAGGCCTGGAAAGTAGTTGGCTTGAATAACATCATGAATTGTGAAATGGTCGCTTGAGGGTCAAGGGTCCCTACGAACATACCTACCGCAGGCGCCTCTTCAATGCGCTGCTCGCACTTCGACCATAGATTCTGCCATCTTATAGCGTACTGGACCCAAGTTTCTCTCGTCTTCACCCTGGCATTGATCAATATCGTGATTGTGGTATGTTCGCAGGCGCTCGCAAAATGTTGGGTGAATAGCGACTCCATCTCCGAAAAAGTTTTGACGAAATCGTTGGGAAGCTCTGAATACCATTCGAAGGTCGTCTCCGACAAGCTGCCAACGAACTGGCGAAGCAGCAGTTTGTCGTCACCCCCAGTATTACCGCACAAGGCTCTGAATTGAGCAACGTGATGGTGTGGATTCTCCATCCCCTTATTTACATGGAATTTAGGGATCGTATATCCCGGCGGGTACTTTATTTGGTCGTACCAACTTGGATAGGGTTGTCCAGTCTTAACAATTTTCCCGGCTGCTTCGCTCGCCTGATGAACTCGTATCTGCTGAGCAATATAATCATTTAGGGCGGCTTTTGAGATGGTCTCCTCTTTGGCTACTGAACAAGCCGAAAGAGGTTTCGATGTCTCCCTTCTGTCATCTTCAAGGACAATCTGAGGGTCTTCAGCCGGAGAATCCGGTTGTATCATCATCTCGACCATGTCTTGTAAGAGAAGGGCCATTTGTTTTATATTGGCCACTTGTTACGCGGCCTCTTTGTCCTTCTTCTCAAGCATTCTCCGAAGGAATTCAACATCAGTTTCCTTCTCACGGCGTTGCTCCGAGGATGTCTTTGGGCTTGCTTTCGGTCCCGTAAGTGCGGCCATAGCTGTTAACATCTCTTGGAGCTTTTGTTTTTGTTGTTCCTGAGCCTTAGTCACCGATCGCGTAAGCGGTCGATGACCTGTGGAGATACGGCTATCCTCTTTTCCGGATGCCATATAGATGGTGTGCACCACCATGCCCCCAGACTTGGGGCGTTTAGATTCAATGTTCTTGCAATTCATCGTAGAAACCGGGATTTTCTCCAGCTTTCTCCTCTTGTGAGCGGTCAAGGTTGAGGGGGCCGTTGCAGTGGGCACCCAAGTAGCTGCCGCTTTCTTTGGTTTGACAGGGTGATTCTCTTCTTGCCGAACCTTCATCTTTTTCTATCGGTGAGAGTAATCTTGACCTACCACGGAGTCCTGGACCTGATGCCAGACCTTGTAAATTTTAGAGGACAGCCGTTGAGGGGGCTGCTCCAGCTTCGCCTTTGGGGCATTCTCCACAAGCAGAAGAGAATTTTTTAGAACAGCGATCGGAGAGTTCTTGCGGACCCTCCTAAGTAGTTCAAAACTGTTCCCAGTTGGAACAGCAGCATCGACTTCTACCATTAGGGCTGGCGGAGTCAATCCGGAAGGGGAATTGCCCCCAGCTTTCCTCACCCAACGCCAGTGGCGACGTCGAGCATGTCGTGCGGCCGAGATCACCTCCGCTGTTGGATGAGCTTCTTCATGCCTCCTACTTTGAGGAGAGACTGTTATTGGTGCTAGCCTGTCGAAGAATGACACCCGTTGAGAGGGGGTAGTCAGTCTTGCAAAGGCCGACTTTCGAACAAGGGAAACAGCCTTCATGACATCACGTGGAGTGGGGGCTGAAATGGCTAGTCTCGTGAAGACCGACCCCTTAGCAGGAGAAGCCGCTTTGGGGACTTCAGGAGTAGGAATGGCTAACCGCTTAGGGATAACACCTTCAGGAATTGCGGGCTTCAACATGGGCCCATCTGAGCTTCGGCCCAATCTGTTAAAAACTGAGGCAGTGGACTTAGACGACTCGTTGAGAGGGGCCGCAGTAGTTGCAAGACGATCAAAGACAGACTTCTTGGGAGCTTCTTGCGATGGTACAGGGGCACTGAAGCTCGTTGGCAGGAGCATAGTCCCGAAGAACAATCCAGTAGTGGCCTGAGTCACCTGTTCCACCGGCATAGCGAAGATGGAGGCCGCTTAGGGCCCGTAAGTCACTCCTCCGGACGGGATGGAGCGAGAGTTGCAGTTGCAGTTAGTGCAGTTTGAAGCCATTGATCTTCTGTTTTCTGTACGGAGCAAGACACCAAATCTTAGTACCTCAAATCCAGGGGAAACCATGTCAAACCGCGATTCGTTCGCAAAACACGACACACGAAGTGTGGAGCGGAAAGAGGAAAATGTCCTACCGGGTGTACCAGAATATGTTCACCGCCGAAAGACAGGACTGGGGCGTTGGGATGTCCAGGCCTGAATTCCGAGGGCAGATGCTAATTGGTGCTATCCGTCCACCACTCCGAAGATGCCAAGTTGATTTATGGCAATAGCAGACTTCGTCAGATTCCCCCTCGTTGAGGGGTTTTTGATTGTGGGAATGCGCTTCCCTGCAAGCGCAATCCCCTGTAGTTAATTACGCTACCGCATCGCGGTAAGCACTTTCTCCTTCTCCAGATGGTCACTTCGTGTCGTGTGTGTTTTTTTTCTTGGTTGCCCGTGGATTGTATACGGAGACTAATTTACGTTGTCGCTCGAAGGGCGTGGATTAGTCCAAATCCGTATTTTTTTAGATTTGGGTTTGGGGTTGGGTTTAAGGATACGTTAGTCTCATTTAAGACTAAAATCAACTTAAACGTATGGTAAGAATACGTTAGTCTATTTTTAGACTAAGATCAACTTAACGGGATCATTTAGATCCAACAAAAGAGCATTTGGGCTCTATTGTTTAGTTTAGGGACATTGCGGTCCATTACCAGTTTAAGGACATGGTGGTCCAGTTTAAAGACATCATAGTCTGTAAAGGTTAAGGACATCATAGTCCATGGGCTTAAGGACGCCACAGTCCGAGGTTAAGGATATCATAGTCCATGGGCTTAAGGACCCCACAGTCCGAGGTTTAAAGACGTCATAGTCTATAAAGTTTAAGGACATCATAGTCCATGAGTTTAAAGACCTCACAGTCCATGAAATGATTGGTTATCGGGACCCGTAACCTCTCTCAAGACGTTGAAGGATTACAACGACAAATATCAAAGGAGTGAAGAGATGTACCCTTGAACCAATGTTGATTAGGAAATCTGTAGTCCAATTTGAGACTAAGATCAATTAATTAGATTATAAGCACATGGGCTTAGTTAAATCTGAATTGAGGACTTATAGCCAACTTGGGCTAAGTCCAATTAGGTTTGAAATGTTGGACCTTTGTTTGAACCGTTGAACATTTGTCTGGATTCAGCCCCCCATTATTTAGCAATGCCAAACATGAGTCTGGGTTCTGACCATATTTTGTCTTTTATTGAGTGCTTATACTATATGAGATGATCAATCTTGGAAGACAAGGACGTACTTGAGGCTCAGTTAAAAGGGGAGTCTTGCCTCTGGAAGATTTAGCCAATTTAAGCTAAGACCGGTTTGAAAATAGTGTTAAACACTAGCACATATTTGGCGGTCACGTGTTCCCACGTGATGCATTTAAAGTAATGTTAAACACTAGGGATGAAGTGCTCAAAATAATGATAAAAACTAGAAAAATGAGGCGCTCACGTGAGGACACGTGAGGCGCCCTAGGATTGGGCCAAGATTCCTTTATTTTATTCTTAGAATATTCAAATAAGTGTTAAACACTTTTAGTCTTCATGGCCATCACGTGTGGGCACGTAATGGGCACCCATGCACTGGATATTAACAAGTCTTGTTAGGGGTCATGTGGGGACACGTGAGGGCGCCCAAAGTCTGTTTTGCCTTTGCTTTGTTCTCTTTTTTTTGAGGAATTTATCCAAGGGTCACGTGAGAGCAGTGACCCGATCTCATTCATTCTTTTTGACCATTGAGGGGAGGGTCACGTGTTGCCACGTGATCAGGTTGGGTACTTGACCTTTTTATGTGCATGAAAAGTCCCTTGTTTAAGAATTAAATCCTTTTGTAGAGTTAAACCCTAATTTTGTTTAGAGGAATTAAATTCTTATGTACTTGGAAGAATTAAATTCTTTTATAGGGTTAATCCCTAATTTTGTCAGAGGAATTAAATTCTTATATGCCTTGTGGGAGAATATAATTCTCTGAACTTAGGTCTTCTCTTAGGTTTTAGATCTGCATGGCAGAATCTCCCCGATGAGAATTAAATTCTCAACTTGTGGGGAGATCTGCTTCTACAGACCTTCAACAAAAGGAAGAACTAAGTTCTTATTCAGAAGAGTTAAACTCTTAGTTTGATAATTAAATTCTCTTTTTCTTTTGTGGAGCTTATGATCTCTTTCCCATTCTCACCTAAGGTTTCTTTCTCTTTTGAGGAAGTCTTCTTTTCTCTCTGAAGAATTAAATTATCTTTTTTTCTTTGTATTCTCTCTCTCTGTTGTTGTTGTATCTCCTTTTCTCTGTCTCCCTTGGCTCTTATTGTTGGGCTTCCCTTGCACCCAGTCTAGGGTTTGGTAGCAGCACTCATGCCACTTTAAAATTTAGAGAGGTGCAAAGCAAGCAATCCATGAATGTTTACTAGAAATTCTAGGGTAACAAGTTTGTATCACAAACAAAGAACTAAAGAGATTAGGATTACAACCTTTGTATTACAATCCTTCACTTCATAAGCTCCGTGTTAAGGTCCCTTCGCTGCGTTAAGGTCCCTTCGCTGCGATCATCAAGTACTCCAACTCTCGTGAGGCTCCAAGAGGTGAATGATGCATCTTGCTTGAAGTCTTCTTGATCTAAGATGATCTATCTTGAAGAATCTCTAACCCATGCTTACACTTCACCAGTGAACTTATTAGAGAAGTGAACACCCTAATCTAAGTAACTAGAATAGATGAGGATGGTGAAGTAGGAATTTTGCTCTCTTTTGTTTTCAATTTCTCACACTTAATCATCACAAACATAAAACCTAGTGAAGCTTTTTCAAGAGCAAGAAGAAGAAGAAGCTAAACCTTCTGTGATGAATAATGAATTATTGTTGTGGTTACAATTGCAACCATGTGTTACGAATGAAAGTCTTAACCCTTGTAGAGAATAAACCATAGGTTAAGGGTTTGGGTTGGGTTAACAAATATTTTCACAAAATATTAAAGGATGAAGACAAAAGTCAAACCTTCATGAAGCTTCATGAAAGCTCATCCAAAGCTTAACCATAATCCAAACCCTAACTAGGTTTAAACTCTAAAACCATGTTGCATTTGTAACCCTAACATGTTACAATATTATATATCACATATACAATATATTTTGTAACAAAAGAAAATAATACAATTAACATATATCGCATATACATCAATGTATTATCCAGTGAGAAAATGAATCAATAAAGTGAGCTTATATTAGTTGACGTAATGTAATATATCACATATATAATTATACATTAAATAATCGAATCAACACTTGATCCGACAATCCGGCTATATTGCATATAACCGACTAATATAACATGTACCAATTCATCGAATCAACACTTGATCCGATGACCCAGCTATATCACATATACCCGGCCGATATCTCATATCTCTAGAATAGAATACGGTATCTCATATCATATATTGTGTGCTCCTACTCCGTTTTTCCTAAGCCAGGAAACTTCTGTGTAGGACTCTAAAGAATCGTCAATACGCCGGCAGTAGGTGATGATCATATCAAACACCCACAAGCTGCAAGCGGTCAGCTAAACGTAACAGCCACCCAGGTATTGAGCAATCAGAAGATCAACAAGCAAGCCTGTACATTCTCCTGTGAATCCAATCAGTGACACTACCGTACAGTCCGATCTCTTCGTCCCATATGTCGCATATCAAGTCTAGGGATGGTAAACGTCAGACCCCAGTAACCGATAAGTCGTGTCGATGTGAGGATCATAACAGGTCGAGAAACTAATGATAACTCTTACCAGTAGCACTCCATATCAGCCCTGGCCAGGGACTTCCAATTATAACCAATCGAACACAGCACAACATCAACTCCCTATACCGGGATAGACAAAACCCCTCCTATCGCTCATTGCCTCCATGCAATTTGGGAATGTACCCAAAAGCCACCGTTTTGCATGCCCTCTTGGACGTGGTAAGGTGGAAATCAAAGCACAGTGGGAATCGCACAATGCTCTATGACGATCTCGGGTCTACAGACTAACCTGTACCAGTGTCACCGGAGAACTACTATCTGACGAAAGGTATAATACCATTTAGGAGTTCTCGGCGAGTCCGTTCAGTGTACCCAGTCTCCACTGAGCACCCGTACACCATCTTTGATGTCAAACACCGATGGATATGGGATCATCCATCGCCCATCATATGGGTCAAGATGCATATACGCTAGTCTACTCTGGTGTATCGATGCCCTGTCTCGATACACCCTCGACTAGGAACAGTTATAGGACGTACCCGTTGACTACCCTGGCCCCACCAGTATGATCTCATCATATTCCCAGTAGTCAAGTACATATCCTAAGAGCTTTATCAACATGTGAGAGCAAGAAAGTAAACCAATACAAGTCAACATGTTAAGACAAAGTGAAATCAGATAGCATGCTAACATATCGAGCAAGAAAGTCCTCACTATATATATCTAAGCATCCACTATAATATACATCATACGTACAACAATGGCCTCTAAGGCATATATACAACTAACACTTATTTATAGGAGAAAGAAAAGAATCAGTTTGTTTAATCAATCTTTCATTGAAAGATTTTAATTGATTTTGTAACCAACATGATCTTTTAGATCACTCAGTGAATTTTATTCACTATTGGATTTTTAATCCAAAAGATATTCTGTCTGTTATTCTTGGTAAATTTCAGGAAAATCTTTCCTTGTATAGAATCTTTCTATAAATTGGTGATTTTAATCACCATTGGATTTTTAATCCAACGGTGCTCCGCTTTACAGAGCGCGATCTTTTTGTTTGGAAAGATTCTAGGGAAATATTTTCCAACTAGGGTTTTTGATTTCCCTTAATTAGAATTTAATTCTATTAGTTCAGAAGGTTTAAGAGCCTATCACGTGTTAGCACGTGACCCTACTGATTGACCATTTAACGATAATTTAATTCTGTTGTTTTAAAGAACTCAGGAATTATCACGTGTCAGCACGTGACCCTTGGTCACGTGTTGGCACGTGATGCCCCATTGGGGTTTTTTCTGTTATTTTATTATACCTTTAATTCTCTTTAGTAGGTTTAAAGGCCCATCACGTGTTGGTACGTGACTCCATCTCAAGTTGTGTATCTCAGCGCCTATAACTTTGCCCATAGAAGGTCACGTGTCCCCACGTGATTCCCGATCACGTGTGGACACATGATGCTTCTCTTGTGTATTTCTTTGCTTCTTTATTCAGTTCCCACGAGGGAACAACAAGTATCCTCATAGATCTCCTATAGGCGTATGATAAATCAGCTAATTCATCTGAAGCAAGAAACGTTTCAGAAGGCGCTAACGCGAGCACCATCGGCCTCTTTGACGCAGTGTTTCATAATGGTGCGGGAGAAGCCTGACCGATAGCTTGCGGCTCTGAAGAGTGAGCCGCAGTCGTAGGAAGAGGAGCTTCCTCCAGATGAGTATCAGGGGCTCGTGTTCCACTTGAACCAGCGTCGCCGTGGAAGTCCCTACAAAAGAAATGGATTAGAATCTGGAAGAGATAAATTGTTCATTAGAAAGTGCACAAAACAAGTTATACTAAGACCCATAGAGGTGCGAAGTCTTTCCTCTTCCTGGTGCGTTATTATCAACGCTTGGAGGGCTTCATTTGCAGAAATCCCTGTTGGAAATATAAAAGTGTTAAAATACACACAATATCATTTTCTCTGGGAAATACAAAGAGGGTGAATGAAATATACCGGATGCCGCAAGAACATCAAGCGACGCTTCTTCGTAGGCCAATCGCTCTTATACTAGGAAAGTCTTCTGAAGAATGACCTCCTCATTTTCAGCCTTTGAAGCTACGATAGCTGATGCGAGATCAACATCCTCTTCGAAAATTGTCTCCAAAGGGGCAAGACCGTCATTGGTGCCATATTGGGATATACCCGTGTCAAAGGGAACATCTTTGTCATTACTAAATATTGCATCGTATGAGAACGTGGTCTTCTTCTTGTTCTGGGACCCCGAACCAGAAGATGATGGGGCCTGCTTCATCCCCTTGGGTTCCTTCTTTCTAGTCTCAAGTACATGTTCTCGACGTAGCCCAGCCGCTGGGGTAAAAAGTCGAACGCCGACGGCAGCTTGAATCGTTTAAGGTTCAGAAGCCGCAGAAAGATCTATCAGCGGCAAAGGAGGAATGATAGACTGCGGCTTCAAAGGAAACACATGCTTTGATGCCTTCATCGCATCCCGGCGATCAAGAAAGAAATGGGCCTCATGACCGATAATCCAGTTCATAAAATCCACATACCATTCTTGATAAGTATTCAAAAGTATAGGAATGTAAGCAGGATCAGTGATTCTAAAACAAGAGTTGGTGTCTGGCTGCATGAAGTGATGAATTGCGTGCCTCGTTGACTCCTCTAAGTAAGCAGGTCAACAGTGGAAAGCTTTGAGGGAAACACCTTGGTCATAGCCAAATTGCCGGGCAAATCGATGCAGGCAGTGGGGCTTATGAGTAACACTATTGCCCCGTCGGTAGTCCAAATACCCGGGCCTAATAGAATAAAGGAATGCACTTTCTCTAGCTTGTAGAACTAGGGCCCCATCTTTCACTATGTCCAGAGATCGATTAGCAAGGTTAGGACTTACACTAGTAAAAACTACCCAATCCTCGAAAAAGATACCCTTCTTTGTCCTAAGATTGTCTGGACGAAGGCACAATCTATGGTGGTCTCTGTCTGGTGTTATGCCTATGGTTTTGATGAAAACCGTCATAGATGCTTTTCAAGCATACTTATTTAGACTTAATTGAATATTTCAACTGATTCTATCTAATGACTATTTTAAAACTTCACCTCCAATATTTTCGTAAAAAAGTATAGATTTTGGGTTTTCGGCTTACTTGGATCGCGTCGACCTCTTTAGATGTTACGTGATCTAAGTGCCGGTCACATGCCACTTCCGAGTCGTGAAAAAATTGGTATCAGAGCGTTTAGTTTAACCTTTGTTTGAGTCTAGGTTTGACTGTGTGGAGTCTAGGCATACACTTTCATTACCTAGGCTTGACCTTACGGAATTTAGAATTGACTTTGGGGGTCTTATACCCGAACTTTCGTTACGTAGGTTGATCTTGGTTGATGGAGTAGGTACTAAGTAGAGTGACGTTCCGTACATATTTTTCACGGCATATTTACGATACAGTACCCCACCTAAGTTACCTTAGGATATATATCTTGAGATCTTTTCTTCTATTCGTTCAATTGATCTATCATCATCGATATATGTTGGTTGTTCCGGTCACCATGTCTACATAAGCCGTGAGGGCTGCGGTTAGAGACACGTTCAGAGCAGACTTGTCTGGGACGAGAACTGGCCAGGATGATATTCCGGTGACATAGGAACATGTTGTTTATCCTTTTATGATCGGATTTCTAATTTTGAAGCGGGTTTCTTTGGGATCCGCACCAGAGGGTCGGGTCATCGCTGGAGACCAGCCGGACTTGGAGGCATGATGTTGTTTACCCTACTCTGGAGATCATTGTGTTGCCTACTGTTCAGGAAATTGTACCAACCGTTGCTGAGATTATCGAAGTGTTGCTTCCAGAGTTAATGAAGCAAAGGTCGCCGGTGTTTACGAGTATAAATGGGCCAGAGGATTCTTAGTGATTAATGGGTATGATGGCTAAGATATTTAATTCATTGTGGCGCTCCGATGAGAGATCGGTGAAGTTGACTGCCTTCTTTTGTTGGGTCTTGCTCAGAACTGATATGAGTCGCTCGAGAGAGACCGTGTAGTGGGTTTTCCTTCGACGAATTGGGACGAGTTCTCGAAGGTGTGCTTAGCCAGACTTCTTCCACAGAGTGATGGAGATGCCAAATTCGTATTTTCGAGTTTTTGTGTAAGACTCCGGGCTTGATCATAGCCGAGTATGACTTTCAATTCACATAACTATCGCGATACGCTCTTTATTTGACCGATACTAAAGAGTAATGGAATAAGAGATTTGTGTAAAGTCTTAATGCGTGGTTGTTCTTCCCCATCGATACCGGAGATTCGATATGTATACATAGGTATTGTGTACGACCACACTTTCAGGGGGAAATCTTGATAAGATTACAGTTGTTTCGAAACGGAAGAGGATTCATTAAGGAGTGCTAGTTCCTGGTAGATTGGATAGATGAGATTGGCAGGAGCCATGACGGGTTCTTTCCAGGATTTTATAATACTTGAGATTGGATCCAGGGCCAGTTGCATGACGTGCATGCAGAGGTTAGAGATCTTCGTCGCCGACATGTTACATTGCGAAAAACTGAACTACTTGGCAAGGAAGTGTCTTGAGAAGTATCAGCATAGGACTGGTTGCGTCACTGCTCCTCCCCAGACGATTGTATAAAGATCTCGTGATTTTAGTGATCCAAGAAGAGAACAAGAATCCAGAGAAAGAAAACGCTAGACCGTGGGCAGAAGGCAAGTGGTAATCCTTGCTCTGCCAGTTCCGGGTGTATAGACACCTTTCGACATTAAAGAAGGTGTACTTCGATATCATTTGTTTTTTATTTGCGTTTTAATGATCCGAATATTGCATTTTCGATGTTGAAGAAAGATAACTCGGCGTCCATTATTTTGATTTATGTGTTTTGAGGATTTGAGGGTCAGACAAATGATTTTTGCACACCAGGTGCACTTGTTTAAGATTTCCGTGCACATCAGTTGCACTTGATTGGTGTTTTTTGCACACCAGGTGCACTTGTTTGATATATCTGTGCACAGTGACTGCACTCGATTGGCGTTTTGTGCACACCAGACGCACTAGACTGATATTTTCGAGCACGTCAGTTACACTTGATTGAGATTTTTATATACTCTGGGCATATTTGATATGATTTTGTGCACACCAGTTGCACGTTTTGATAATTTGTACATCCCGATGCACTTGATGTTGATTTTGTACACCCCGATGCACTAGATATTTTTGTGCACCTCGATGCACTCGATGTAGATTTTGTGCACTCTAGATCTACTTGGTATTGGTTCCATGCACATTCGATGCAGTGGATGTTATTATCGTGCACGCCTGTTGCACTTGGCGCTGTTTTTGTTCTCATGCACACCCGTGGCATGTGGTTTGGATTTTCGTGCAAACTCGTTAGGGTTGATTTCATTTTCGTGCATTGCACTTGATAAGATATATTATAGATTTGATTTCTATATTTTCGCTTGGTCGTGTGCTACAGATATTGCACTACGGTTATAACAATGATTGTGTACTTGATATACACAATGGCTTTCATATTTAGAATTTTCCATCATAACTGGTGTAATTCATAGCAACCGCTAAAATTACTTTTATGTGAGTTTTATATATTTTTGAGTTTTCACGCGCACGGGTTGCGTTATTTTACATCTTAGCTCGTATGGGACTTCGGAGTTCCGTTAATTTGAGCGGACTATATATTTTTAAAATTTGGACCCCAGCGATTTAATTTGACTTGACTTGATTTGATTGGGAAAAATGTTCTAAGATGGGGGTTAAATTTAAATTCAGAGACCGAATTTCTTTAAGGAGGGGATATTGTAACATTTTGGAAAATTATAAATATTAATTTATAATTTTAAATATGAATATAATGAGTTTACAAAAATGATATTGCATATGAATTTTGGTATCGGATTTATATCCTCAAAAATGTAATTATTTTGGTAAAAATGAAGAAAAATGTGTGATATCAAAAAAATGATATTTAAATTATTTTGATATGATATGAGATTTTATTAAAGGATCATGATAATTAAGTATTATGATAAGTGTTTTATTTCTTTTTAAAACATGAATTTAGAGTTAGTGTAACATGAAGGTATTTATTTAAAAAGGTTTTTATTTTTGTAATAAGGATTGGGTATATCTTAAACTAGATTAAACACTCACAACCAACACACCCTCACACTCTCTCACCTCCTTCCACCTCCTCCTTATTCCTTGACACCTTCTCCTTTCTCTACACCAAGTCTTGACACCTCGTTCTTATCTCAAATTATCATTCTCAAACTGAACAAAAATCATTCTCCTTCATCCTCGGCTTGAAGTTTTTCCCTTCACTCAAAACCATGAATCCTTCATCAAAGTTGTGCATGCCATTAAGCTTGAGCCACTACAACTTCAAGAAACCTCAAGCAACCAATTCATGAGCTGGAATTCCTTATACACCATCTCTATAGGTATATTTTCTTCCTTTTTGCATGTCTTGTTTTGTTAAATATCAGTGTGCAAATATCAGAAAAATGGAATTTTTGTGATATTTGTGATTCTAAACTTGAATCTGGAACTACTAGGTTAACCCTCTAGAGAATCGAATTTTTATTCTTGTTGATTATTATTTCGCTTTTCTTTTCTTCGCCATTGGGCATCGTATATTCTGCATGGTTGCTCCGCCGTTTGGGCATGCAAGCTAGCTCCCGTTGGGATGCTTTTTATATTATTGTGCTTGTACCGGGTTTTATTTAAAATTTACAAAGGAGGTGCTGCCGATTTTTTTTAAAAACGTCATAAATGCTTTTTAAGCATACTTATTTAGAATTGAATGAATATTTTAAACTGATTCCATCTAATGACTATTTTAAAACTTCACCTCTAATATTTTCGTAAAAATGTTTAGATTCCGGATTTTCGGCTTACTTGAATCGCGTCGACGTCTTTAGATGTTACATGATCTAAGTGTCGGTCACGTGCCACTTCCAGATCGTGACACACTCCCTCTAAACATATGCGTGCACCTAAAGCGAATCTATAACACCCTAGCACGTTCATACAACACTAATCGGTATTTTAAATCTTGCTGTCATGCCCCGCTTCCCAAAAGACAGGAGCAAGAAACATGACGAGGCTCGTGACGTATTTATTCCAAGAAAGTTATTTTCCACAATAAATATGCTAGGCGTCTATAAGTAATATAAAATAACAAGAATAAACAAAAGAATGAAATCCAACTCTGATTTATTACATTCAAGATTCACAGTTGATAAAATATCTAAATACAAGATACGATAACATGATAAATCTTAACAATGAGGCATACATAAATAAACTGAAATGAAATAAAAAGCTTAATGGAACTAGACGTCCAGTTGTGATGCGAACCGGTTGTACTTCTTTTCGACTGCTTCTATCTTCTCTGTCTAAATACTATCTGACGAACATTCCAAGGATAGAAAGAAATGGGTGGAATGCCCGTCAGCGAACTTTCGCTCAGTGAGTCCCCAAGAAAGGTGGGATATGAATGTATATAAATGAATATACAAGGTGACATGTAATATAGTATGAAAGGAAATGAAACATAAACAAGTATAACATGGTAATATTAATGACAGCTATGTAAGTATGGTAATGTAACATGAGCATAGAAAACAAGTATAGTATGGCCGTGTAGTGTAGGTATAGTGAACATGAAGTAATGTAAATGACAACTAAAAAGTGTAGAACTGAACATGGGTATATGTCTTATGGGTCTCTATATGGTCACTATGTTAACGTTAAGTTCTAAGCGTAAATGTCAATGCAATTGTAGAAGTATTCACGAGCTCAAGAGTGGGGCCCCAGGAGAAAGAAAACACGGGATCGTTTCATGTGTTAACATCGGGACTCCAACCTGTGGAGGAGTCGACCAGGCTGAGATTCGAGTAAATAAAAAAAAATAGGTTAATACAGGACCCCTGAAGCTCCGTTGGATTCATACAAGAACCCATCCCAAACACCATGAGTATAATAGATTATAACTGTTGTATCGACTTTAGTTGATTTGATTGGTTGATTATAACATATCTTGATCGAAACCATGATTGCAAAAGGTGAAAAATGAAGTCGAGTAAGTCAAGTAGAATACGAGTCATGTCAAGTTAAATGTTCAATTTCAAGATCAAGCTAATTCTAGCATGTAATACTTTAATCATAAGTCATATAGATAAAAATAAATAAAAAATCACAGAACGTGAAATGAGATAAGTATACAAGTAACGTTCAAAAACAATGTTGTAAATATGTGATATGTACGACTAGTTAATCGATTCAATTGAAGTCAGAATATAAATGACAATATACCCTTAAGTTTTATGCACACGTGAGTTTCAGTATCGCCTAAATACGACTACCAGTTTGGGAGATATACATGTTTTCGTATCGTTGCGCAAAATATATCAGAATCTATTTAGCACCGTCACACATTTTTAAAACATAATTTGGATCAATGTCCTTCAGGTTTCATGTTACGAAGATTATTAGAAAATTGTAGGTCTTTCGGTGTACATATCTAAACAACTAAAGTTCGCGTGATTTGGACTTCTGAAGCTCTAGTTATGATCATTTTAATATCGATGTTTAAAACAGAAATTCAAATTTCTGGATAGCAACTATATGTTATATTGAAAAGTCTATATCGGGTTATTTTATGCATTTCTAAGTAATATAATATATAGGAAATTATAGTTCTATCATTTGTGCATCTAAATATCTAAAGTTTGTCATGAACGGATATCGGGAGTTCGAGATATGACCTATTTTAAAAACAGCATGCGAATCAGGACAGATTATGTCTAGATCCGTCACTAAATATTATAACGCGGTTTTCTATATTTTATGTCAGTTTTCAGTAAAAACTTAAAACTAAGAAAATCTATATCTTTCAATGTAGATATCCAAAACACTTGATTTTGCTCAATTTGGATATCGATATACCAAATTATGTGTCCTAAAGTTTGACCGATAAATACAGTTTTCTGTTTTTAAGAACAGTGAATAAAAACAATATAATTTCTAAACCATTAAGTGATTCGATTTAAAAAATTTACAGCGTGTACAAAAAAATATATTCTATCATAGATAAATTTTTTGAAATTTTCAGTAGTAAAATTTAATTTATAAAAAATATTTTAAAGGTAAAGGTATTGATATGTCATATGTGAGAATGAGAAAACCATAGTATTTATTTATAAATTCATTTTCTTTTACAATATTTAAATAAAGTAATTTAAAATACAGTGACAAACGATTTATCCTAATTGATCTCCACAATCTTAACATATGAATTGCTAATAGTGACAAAACTGATACAATACTTATTTTCCTAAGAATTTATATATGAATGTATATCATGCCATATCATTTTCCTCTAGGTTTATTGCATTTTTAATTAGGGTAAATCTATATGCAAGACGTGGAGGAAAGTTATAATACAATTAGATGACAATATAACTTGAATAAAAGGCAATCACGAATATACTCGAAATTATATAATTAGATGTGTGTGTTTTGGTATGTTTCCAATATTTATATATGTAACAATGTTTTTATTCATTTAGGGACTATGATATGATAAGGGAAGCAGTTCATAGCAATATGACAAGAGAAAAATAAAGAAAAAGAGATTGAGGTAGAGAAAAAGAGAAGGAACTTACGGGTTGTGTAAGTCAGTATAACAACCAGCTCACTGATTCAATTTCTAGCGGCAAAAACAAGTCTAGGTGATCTATGCTCGAGCAACCAAGACAAGAATCAAGTTAGTTTCTAAAAGTATTCTCTAAGGAGATTTTGAGAGGAAGGAAAAGAAAAGTAAAATGACACTTCCGAAGTTTGTGAATGGTACAATACTTTGGTATTGAATTTCTAAGGACGAAGTGAGCTCCGGTGACGCCGAAACTTTGAAAGCTCTTAGAATGAAGATTTGAAGTAATTTTTTAATGGGGATGAACAATAAAGGAGAGAACATATAAAAGAATATTAATATGGTCATTATAATAATTCATAGCCATAATCATACTAATTATTATATGCATTCATTTTGAGAGTTAAAAGGAAAATAAAATAAAAGGTCTCATCTGTAGATTATGAGAGGGTTTAAAAAAATAGATAAAAATAATTGCAAAATCTAAGATTCGAACTTGTAGCCTATGGAATAATAATGTAAGGATTTAACCAATGAGCTACAAGGTTGTTCATGCACATATTTAACAAGAATTAAATATATGATTTTGCTTGAAAGAAAGTGGGCTTTTGGGCTCATAGTTTTATAAAAGAAAATGAAAACGAAATTGAATTTGGGTTATGAGCTGGGTTAGATCTTGTGTTTAATTTGAAATAGGTTAAGATTTAGTTTAAAGAAATGGGTTTGGGAAAAATATATGGAATAATAAAATAATATATTTAATAGAAAATAAAATATACGGAAAATACTTAGAATAAATAAATACAATATTTTATTAAAGAAAGAAAATACGAAAGTTTAGTAATATTGAGGTCGTTATATCCTACCCTCCTTAAGATAATTTCATTCTCGAAATTACTCAAGAAGGATATTGCAACAGAGTTAGGAAACAAGATTAGGATGATGTCGTCGTGTATCGTCGTTGCGCTCCATCGGTCGGTACTCTAAATAATTCGCTATAATACAATCAAGAAGACAAGAAAATGCTGTTAGGATAATTCAAGGGTAGTTTATAAGAAAGCCGCAAGTAAGCACTCGAATAGAAGAAAAGTAATTAGGGATTGAATTCAAGAATGGTACAAAGATAAAGATGAAAAATCGAATTTAAAAATCAGGGAAGGGAAGGATATAAGTTAATAAAGAAGAAAGTATTCGATAATCAAGAATAAACATACGCAGTAGAATATAGCTAAATCAATGACAGAACTCCAAGTCACTCAAGTAGAGTATCACATTGTAACTATACTGCAGTTCATAATTACAATCACATAACTCTATTTAAGTCACTCAAATTCTAGTATCAGAGTCAATTGAAGAAAACAATAAAGCATTAAGAAAATTAACAAAATAAGATCATCAGGAGATGAAAGTTTCGTAATTTCGTTTCCTTTATATCAAGACACGATTATCGGGGAAAATAAGAAAATGATTCAAAGGGATGAAATTATGGTGCAGTCGTTACCCTCTTTAAAAGAATTTCGTCCCCGAAATTCTTTTAAGGAGGGTAGACTGTAACGACTGCACCATAATTTCATCCCTTTGAATTATTTTCTTATTTTCCCATAAGAAGTATGTCGCAACAAAATACTGGAAAGCTAAGAATGATGTCAGTTTTTAGCTCCGTAGATTGATACTCTAACCAATTGAGCTAATAGGCTTATGAGATACAAGTAGAAAGGATGAATAAGAGTTAAGAATTCAAAAGTTGAGAAATGGTCTTCAAGGAAGCCGAAGGTGGAGTTCAAGATGGATTCAAGGAATAGGATAAGATTCAAAAGAAAAGTCAAATGTAATAATTTGATTTTATAATTCTTGTATTATATCGCTTTCGATGTTTATACAGAACTGACTTGCATAGGCCACTAATAAAACCTGTCATGCCCTGCTTCCTAAAAGACGGGAGCAGGAAGAGGCCCGCGACGTATTTATTCCGAGAATGTCATTTCCCACAATAAATACACTAAGCGACTATAAGCAATATAAAATAACAAGAATAAACAAAAGAATGAAATCCAACTCTGATTTATTACCTTCAAGATTCACAGTTGATAAAATATTTGAATACAAGATACGATAATATGATAAGCCTTAAAAAAGAGGCATATATAAATAAGCTGAAATAAAATAAAAGGCTGAATGAAACTAGACGTCCAGTTGTGATGTGAATCGGTTGTACTCCTTTTCGACCGCTTCTATCTTCTATGTCTAAATGCTACCTGACGAACATTCTAAGAATAGAAAGAAATAGGTGGAATACCCGTCAGTGAACTTTCGCTCGGTAAGTCCCCAAGGTAGGATATGAATGTATATAAATGAATATGTAATGTGACATATGATATAGTATGAAAGGAAATGAAACATGAACAAGTATAACATAGTAATGTTAATGACAACTATGTAAGCATGGCAATATAACATGAGCATAGCAAACAAGTATAGCATGACTGTGTAGTGTAGGTATAGTGAACATGAAGTAATATTAATGACAAGTAAAAAGTATGTGGAACTGAACATGGGTATATGTCTTATGGGTCTTTATATGATCACTATGTTAACGTTAAGTTCCAAGTGTAAATATCAATGCAACCATAGAAGTATTCACGAGCTCAAGAGTGGGGCCCCAGGAGCAAGAAAATACGGACCCATTTCATGTGTTAGCATCGGGACTCCAAGCTGTTGAGGAGTCGATCCGATTGAGGTTCGAGTAAATAGAAAAAATAGAACAATACGGGACTCCTGAAACTCTATTGGATTCACATAAGAACCTATCCCAAACACCACGAGTATAATAAATTATAACTGTTGTATCGACTTTAGTTGATTTGATTGGTTGATTATAACATATCTTGATCGAAACCATTGATTGGAAAAGGTGAAGAATGAAGTCGAGTAAGTCAAGTAGAATACGAGTCATGTCAGTTGCAATCCTGGGTCGAGTTGAGTTAAATATTTAAGTTCAAGATCAAGTCAATTCTAACATGTAATAGTTTAATCAGAAGTCAAATAGATAAAAATAAATAAGCAATCACAGAACATGATATGAGATAAGTATACAAGTAACGTCCAAAAATAATGTTGTAAATATATGATATGTGAGACTAGTTAATCAAGTCAATTGAAGTCAGAATATAAATGAAAACATAGACTTAAGTGTTATGCACACGTGAGTTCTAGTCTCGCCTAAATACGACTACCGGTTTAGGAGATATACATATTTTCGTATCGTCGCACAAAACAGATCAGAATCTGTTCAACACCGTCACACATTTTTAAAATATAATTTGGGTCAATTTCTTTCTGGTTTCATGTTACGAAGATTATTAGAAAATTTTGGGTCTTTCGGTGTACATATACAAACAACTAAGGTTCGCGCAATTTAGACTTCTGAAGCTCTAGTTATGATCATTTTAATATCAGTGTTTAAAACAGAAATTCAAATTTCTAGACAGCAACTATATGTTATATTGCAAAGCCTATATCGGGTTGTTTCATGCAATTATAAGTAATATAATATACAGGAAATTATATTTCTATCAATTTCGTATCTACACATCTAAAATTTGTCACGAACGGATATCAGGAGTTCGAGTTATGACCTATTTTAAAAACAGTGTGTGAATAATGGCAGATTCTGTCCAGATCCGTCACTAAATATTATAACGCGGTTTTCTATATTTTACGTCGGTTTTCAGTAAAAACTTAAAACTAAGAAAATCTAAATCTTTCTATGTAGATGTTCAAAACACTTGAATTTGCTTAATTTGGATATCAATAGACCAAACTGTCCTAGAATTTGACCGATAAATACAGTTTTTTTGTTTTACGAACAGTTAATAAAAATGATATAATTCCTAAACCGTTGCGCAATTCGATCTAAAATTTTTACAGCGTGTACACAAAAATATATTCTATCATAGATAAATTTCTTGAAATTTCCAGAAGTAAAAATTAATTTCTAAAAAATATTTTAAAGGTAAAGGTATTGATATATCATATGTGAGAATGAGAAAACCATGGTATTTATTTATAACTTCATTCTCTTTTACAATATTTAAATAAAGTAATTTAAAATACAGTAACAAACGATGTATCCTAATTGTTCTCCACAATCTTAACATATGAATTGCTAATAGCGACAAAACTGATACAATACTTATTTTTCTAAGAACTTATATATGAATGTATATCATGCCATATCATTTTCCTCTAGGTTTATTATATTTTTAATTAGGGTAAATCTATGTGCAAGACATGGAGGAAAGCTATAATACAATTAGACGACAACTTAACTTGAATAAGAGACAATCACAAGTATAATCGAAATTATATAATTATATGTATATGTTTTGGTATGTTTCCAATATTTATATATGTAAACAATATTTTTATTCATTTAGAGACTATGATATGATAAGGGAAGCGGTTCATTACAATATGACAAGAGAAAGATAAAAAGAAAGAGATTGAGATAGACAAAGAAAGAAGGAACTTACGGGTTGTGTGAGTCGGTATAACAACCGGCTCACCGATTCGATTTCTAGTGGCAAAAACAAGTCTAGGTGACTTTGCTCGAGCAACCAAGACAAGGATCAAGTTAGTTTCTAAAAGTATTCTCTATGGAGATTTTGAGAGGAATGAAAAGAAAAGTAAAACAACACTTACGAAGTTTATGAATGGTACAATATTTCGGTCTTGAACTCCGAAGGACGAAGTGAGCTCCGGTGACGCCGAAACTTTGAGAGCTCTAAGGATGAAATTTTGAAATAATTTTTGAAGGTGGATGAATAATGAAGGAGAGAACATATAAAAGAATATTAATATGATCATTATAATAATTCATAACCATAACCATACTAATTATTATATGCATTCATTTTGAGAGTTAAAAGGAAGATGAAATGAAAGGTCTTATTTGTAAATTATGAGAGGGTTTAAAAAAATAGATAAAAATAATTGCAAGACCCGAGATTCGAACTTGTGGCCTATAGAATAATAATACAAGGATTTAACCAATGAGTGAAAAAGTTGTTTATGTACATATTTAACAAGAATTAAATATATGATATTGCTTGAAAAGAAAGTGGGCTTTTGGGCTTATAATTTTATAAAAAAAATAAAAAAGAAATTGAATTTGGATTATGAGCTGGGTTAGATCTTGTGTTTAATTTGAAATAAGTTAAAATTTAGTTTAAAGAAATGGGTTTGGGAAAAATAAATAGAATAATAAAATAACATATTTAATTGAAAATAAAATATACAGAAAATACTAAGAATAAATAAATACAATATTTTACTAAAGAAAGAAAACACGAAGGTATAGTAATATTGGGATCGTTACACTTGCTTTATATTTTATTTATTTATTTATTTGAGTTGCAATTGATTTGAATAATAGTAGTGGTTATCCGACCCGAACCGCATGTGTGAAACCTATTATGGTTATATTTTATTAATATTTATCTGTAAGCTAAATCCATGTGAATCTAGTATAATATGTGTGTGTGTGTGTGTAAATCATATGTTTATATGTTCTGGTAGCCACATGTTAAGAATAATTTATATTTGTTAACTGCCATCATATGGTTAAGCATTTCATGTTTTATTTTGACTTTTATCTATTACGCTTAAATCTAATAGAATCTGGATACCAAATATTTCTTAAATTCAAACATATTTAAATCTTTTTAAAATCTTAAATAAGGGTTATGAGATATTTAAATAATATTCTTACATTATGGTTAAGAAGATTACGTATATGTATTATTTTCCAAAATATATTTTTATTGAGATTTTGGTGAAAACGGATTGTAGTTTGATATTATCTTTAGTAGTATTAAACTATAATACATATTTATAACCTAATATAAACTACACACACGCGCGCGCGCGCGCGCTATTATATACTTTACATTTTATAAAACAGAAAACTTTCTTTCTCTCTTTCTCATATAACTCTCTCTCTCTCTCTCTCTCTTTCCACCTCCCATCTTCATCCCTGATCCTCTACTCCCGCATCCATCTCAAACCTCACCTCCGACCTCGTTTCATTACCCAAGCCTTCACCCGTCTCCACCATCCATCCTCATTTCCATCTTCATCTCCTTGAACCCATTATCCATCATCATCTCCTCGCTGTCGTCGCCACCCCCCTCACACCCGAGCAACCCATTACCCTGACTCGACCTCCACCGCCTCCTCACCTCGTTCTTTTTCCTTTCTATGCCGACCCGAGAACCCCAAGCACCCTGCTACACCTACTCGATCACCATCGCCACCTTTATCTTCTACCTTCATCGAAGACACTCCGATCACCCGAGAATTCATCACCTAAATCCCGATCACCGACCTATCACCTTGTCATCCTTCCTCGAAACCCATCTCCGGTGACTTCATCCTACAGCCATCGATCTCCACCATCACCTAGTAGTCACCGCCTTCTTCTTCTTCTTCTTCTTCTTCTTCTTCTTTGTTTTCTCTTCAACCCTAAATCCATGGCCGACTTCATCTTGCAACCGAGACCCATACCCTAGCACCTCGTTGATAGAGACTCAAACTCACAACTGAGCACAACCCTAGAACTCACCGGCAGCCACTTTATCTTGTCGTCGCTGCTGTTGGGTTACGCTAGCGCCCCGACCATCAATCCGTGGCAAAATGCGGAACAAAAATTTAATAAACCGGCGCTAATGGAACCCGAGTCTACGGATTGACCCATAATCCCTAGATAACAAAAACATGCAAAGGGTTAGAGTGATTATACCGAATGATCCATGTCCTTCGGTCTTCAACCTCTATCCCAAACTCTCGTGGCTTCTTCGATCATGTTTGATCTCCGGTCTCCCCCATCGAAGACGATCCACCTCGAGCGTATGTAATACGGGCTCCGACCTCAAATCCGAGACAACTCGAGTATCTAGTTTGCTAATCTAGATAGCCAAGATGAAGTAGAGAGTGTTTGTGATTAGATTTTCTCAATACACCCTAGGTTTCTCAACACATGAGACATATAGGGTGGAGGTAGAAGAAGATGCCAAGAGAGGAAAGTGTGAACAAAAGAAAAAAGGCAAGTGAAGAATATGGCTTGTATTATGAGGTATTTTGTTGTGAGCTTTTTATCTTAGCAACTCAAGAAAAACCCCACTTGAAAAGATCTGCCATCTCCTCATGTCTCACAACAAAATATCTCATAACCCATACATTGAATCTCATCATGCCATGAATCACCAAGTGCACATGCATGAATCAATGCATAAAAGAATCAATGCCAAAACTTACACTCACACTTTCCACCTCACTAAACATTTAAGCTAAATGTTTAATAGAAAAAGAAATGAAATGGCAACTTCTAAAGTAATCTTGTGATAGAATTACAAGAATACCCCTCATCCGTATATACATACCCGCATCCGTATTTCGACTGAATACGAATACAACGAGACGAAAATAATCCAACAATATAATAGTAGGATCCGTCTTAAACCAAAGCCCACTAATATTATCTGTCCGATCATCATCCGTGCATAAGTATACGTATGTGATCGACCCTGCCATAAAAGCATACGGCCTCTACAACGTTTCGCTCGAAATAGGGAAACCCTCTGTGTGGGACTCCAATGACTCGTCAATACGCTGGCAGTGAGTTTAACCACAAGCACGTCAGTGGCACTAGCTGTACGTAAAGGCTACCCAGGTATTGAGCGAAAGGGAAGCCGATGAGCAAACCCATCCTGAAACCCCTACTGAGCCTGACAGTGACAATATCCGTACAGTCCGGTCCGTTCGTCTATGAGTATCATATATTGAGTCTAAGGGGTGGATAAAGTCAGACCCCTAATAACTTAGCATTCAGTGTCGGTATGAAACCCATCACCGCTTGAGAAATTACCGATCCTAGATCAGTAATTCTCGACTACCTTGGCCAAGGATTTCTGGTGATGGCCACCCGTGCACAACCGCGACATCAACCCCCAATATTGGGAGAGACGAATCCCCCGACGATCCGCTCACTACCTCCATATGACTCGGGACTGTACCCAACTAAAACCTGTTTGCACGACTCCTTTGAGCCATGGTAGGGTAGTAATCAAAGCACAGTAGAAACTCACATGAGACAAATGACGATCTCAGGTCAATAGACTAACCTGTACACATGTCACCAGGGAACTGCTATCTGGCAATAGGTATAATACCAACTAGCATGTTCCCGGCTAGTCCGTCCGGTGTACTCATAACCTAATGAGCACCTGTATACATCTTAAGTGAACAAACTAACACCAATGGCTTATGAGACCGGCCACCACCCCTCGTCGGGGTCTCGATCAGTATACACTAGTCTACTCTGGCGTATCGATGCCCAGTCTCGAAACTCCCACGACTAAGGACATTTAAAGATGTGCCTGTAGACCACCCAGCTCTCACGTATATGATCGCCATCATAATTCTGGTAGTCAAGCAAAAATCCTATGGACTCTATCAACATGTGATAGTGATCAGTAAAACCACCTAAAGCAGATACATGATGATAAAGAAAAACCAGATAGCATATTATCATCTCGAGTAAGACTGTTCTACCGGTATAGGTCCTCTTTCAGTCATCACAATCGCGTACCTGCGATCCAATAATTGACTTGAGGTCACTACAGCCAAAAATCTTCCACTTGCACTTAAGGCTAATTATTGCGGTGTCTCATACTAATCAGTTTCACAAATCTCTATTGTGAAACTATCGCATTCGAGAAATAGCCTCAGTGAGTGGATCCGCTCCAATGTTTCTTCCTATATCTCTCTTTATCTCAAGTTTGCGGAGAAAACCATCTCCCGAAATGAGCAATACCCGTCTTAGAATATGTCTGGATATCTTATGGGACCCGGTTCACAAATGAACTCCAAATCCCGTAAACTTCTTAGACTGTATCGTCCACTGAATTTAATCAGTATCCTGTGCCATGCCTTCCTCAGTATCCGCTTGGACCACCTGTCCAAACTGCTGCCCCCTCAGAAGAAGGAAAACTATAACTGACAGTCACTCTATCATCCAGGTCACCTTGGAAGCCTGGAATGATAACCGTTCCCGAAAGAGGCCGTCGTTACCATATCCGTAGAACATCCACTTATGTTCATAAACTGCTTCCGAACGTTTCTCCAGGATTGGATTAATATAAACTTATTGCAACTAGTGCAAAAAAACAACATCTGGTATGGTACTTAACATCTCATGATTGACTCGATTGCCTAAGAAAGTGATATGCCAATCATGCGCATCCCTCCCCCCTTTAGTCTGTAAGACACCTTTAGAGAGGGTGACTCCATCACCTGCAGGTACACCACCATGCCAGGAGTCGTCCATTCTAAAACACCTTTAGAATAGTGTCAAAGGACCTAGATTGGGAAACTACCCAAATCCAGATCTAAAACCATAGATCTAGTTACCAGAATGCCTAATATATTATCTATATCCAATGTGGAGAAACCACTGTGCGACAACCACAGTATAACTGATCGTAGTATAGGAATTTCACTTCCTATAAAGTGCATGTCATCCAAATACTAGGACATCACACCCTACTACCTTCTTAACAGATCCATCTCCTATTCTGATGAAGTCAAAGCCTATGACTGTCATGTCAAAAATAGATGATCTATCTCCGCTATACCTTCTTTAGTCTATAAATATACACAAGCTACTTATCCACTATGCTTCCACTGACTATAACAACCCTCTGGCAGAGTCATATACACATGCACTTCTAAAGCTAGTTTAGAACAATGTTATACTCATCCTCCTGCCGGGTCTTATAGTCTAGAACAACAGTAATTGCAAGTCTGGGTAAACAAGAACCTCTCTGTCACCATTTCTGAGAAGACCGAAGTACCTCTCGGGTGCCTGAGGTTACCTACCAAATCTGCGGAGTGGCTAATGGAATGTCAAATCCGATTGAATGTTTAAGTTCTATTAAATTTTCAGTAATCGCTTGTGGTTCTGAAATCACTTCCAGTTCTACCATACTCCCACTACTGTTTTCTGAAAAAGTCCATTTTGCTAAAATTGTGACAAGTCAAGAACAATATCACTATTGATCTTCCAGATGGTAGAAAGTTATCCCTCGTCATAGCCCGGGATAACCCACAAACTGCCATTACTGAAACGTGCTTTGAGTATGTCCAGAGTCTGGTTTTAAGCATAAGCCGGACAACTCTATATATCTTAACATAATTAAGATATGAACCATTCTATATACAATATAGAAACAGAGGCACTGATTTAATTAGAATCAGATTCAAATTATGCAGCTGTCTCCAGTGCATGTCAACTAAATGGAAGGAGGCCGATCAGCATTACTCAATTAGGAGTGCATCCAAATATGAGTAACCTGAAAGAGAAGCAAGTTCTCAAAACCATTACTATCAACTGAATATCAAATACAAGTATCTACATTTTCGATCACCTTGAAGAATCCTGATACTTGCAACACATGGTTCTCTACTTTATTCTTGTATCTATAACTTCTCAAAACTTAGACCTTATATTTTTTCGAAATACTTGTCTAAAACTGGAGAACTCATAAGTAAACAGAATATAGTACGAGAACCAACCCCTTTGTCCTAATGGATACTGTACAACATACAATACTTTGTATAAGTCCCCTGAGTTGAATAACTCAAATCATGTGCGTCATAGATTGAAAATTGTACTATGATTAAGAAAAATCACACCGCTGTTGAATGCTCCTAACCTATCCATCAACTGATATAGGTAAATGTCATGGACATAATTTCAAAAAGTTATATCTCACTTTATAAAATAAACGTACAGATATATCAGTTTGAAATTGGTGTATAACAACGGATATTCAAAACAAAATATTTGGCGTCAGGCAAAACCCCAGGCGATTTCCTCAAATATCACCAATTACAACGAATTCCGATATAAAGAGGATATAATCACTTAATTCCCAATAACTTACTCCCACTCATCATCTGTAAAACCATACAGATGTGAGAATCAAACCTGGTAAATACATACGCTGGATCAAGGATCTAATTGGAAAATCAGTTTTCAATTAACAACGCATAGTGAAATTAAAACATGAAAATGTTTCGAAGGGGTAGCCGGGAATTCCTAGTAATGCCTCTTCGATTAACCAGATTCATGACTATAGCCTTATATTTCCTTGTCATCTCTCCAAATTCATTTATTTGTCTTTACTCATTACCTTTTGTACACCACCCTTAGGCTAAATGGTTTTCTTCCTTCCATACCGTTCGACACCAGCCTATGATTTGGAAGAAGACTATTCAACAAGCGTAATAGGTGTACTCACCTAATCCTAGGAGCCCTCGCAACCTGAGAGAATATAAAGATAAAAGACAACTGAATAATCCTTATTTTATTTCTCCTGAACCAGAATCCATTCTCAAACTGGAAAAAGTTCTTTCGAGTTCGTATATAACTATACGATGGATTATACAATAAATGCGGATCTTCGTAGTGATACGGGGTGTTCTGGAGAAATTCAAAGGTGAAGTAGGATTGGAGCTCATTTACGCGGTATCGTCATGAATGATAGCAGTCGCAATTTACTTTGCCCTCTTTCTAATCCATTTATTTTTCTTTACTTATTACCTTCTGTACACCACACTTAGGCTAATTGGTTTTCTTCCTTCCCTACCTTTCGGCACCAGCCTATGGTTTGGAAGAAGACTATCTAATAAGCGCAATAGGTGTACTCTCCCCTAATCCTAGGAGCCCTCGCAACCTGAGAGAAGGTAAAAAGAAAAGACAACTGAATAGTCCTATTCAATTTCTCCAGAACCGGAAACCATTCTCAAATATGAAACAAGTTTCTTCGAATTCGTATGTAACTATACGATGGTCATATCCAATAAAAGTGGATCTTTGTAGTAATACAAAATGTTCCAGAGAAAAGCAAAGGGTAAAAGTAGGAGTGGCAATGAAGTATGCAATTTTGACAATCCAAAAGCCAGTATGTTTTAAGAAGGTTCGGTTAATTTGGTTTATGAGTTCTAGTCTAGGGTTAGGCCATGGTCGCTGCCAAAGAAAGAGAGAAAAGAAACACCCAGCGTGGACTCTAACCTAGATCAGAATGGTTAATCACTTTATCTAATCAGGATGTCTCCCACTGTATCCTCAAATTCTCCTCCAAACCCAAAAGAAGAATTAACCAGGATCATCTAAAATCACCCAAGGAGTAAACCAACTCATCAGTGGGAATCGGGATCCAACTATCATCGCATGATAATTTGATGGAATCCACTCAAGTTATCACACTCCAGAAGGTATGCGCATGTCTGGCAAGTTTCCTGTATGTTTGAAACCACCGATGTGATTTTTACCCCATGCTCTTATGACCTTAACGAAGGCCAACAAATCATAAGCCACATATCAAGCTCTACCCGTCCTTGTACAGGTTAATTTGAACCCACCCGTACATACCTTTTACGAAGGCCAACAAAGTAGTACGACTGTCCCAAACCAACGCATCTATCTATGCAACAGAAAGTAACAAATAGCTACTATACACTATGCTTTGACGAAGGACAACAAACATAGCATGAATACTAAGTGCTACCCGTCTGAAATGACGGAGGGCTACGAATGATTTTTGGCGAAAAACATTTAACGTAATAAACTTTATATCGTTGAAAGAACTGGATAGCTTTACAAATATATAGTAGCAAAAACCTTTGCTAAAGAGGTCATTCCCGGTGAAGGGATCTCGGCTCTTTCCTCGTGGAATGAAGTGAAAGATATTCCTAACTGAATACCACAATGCAAAGCAAAAAAGTAATCTACTATAATGAAGTTATTACCCTGACGCAAACTTCTGCCCAAGAGGTCACTCCCGGTGAAGGGATCTCGGCTCTTGCCTCGCCGAATGAAGTGCTGGATATTCATAATCGAATACCGCTGTGCAAAACAAAAGAAAACGTCCTTATAATGACAGCTTTTGAAAATTTGTTCCAACAACATCAAATAGGTATGTTTTCCTTGCATTGATCAGAATCAACGCAGTCTCATCAATTAATCACACAAGAAAAGAACAAAAATATGATGTACGTATATGCCATCCGCATTCGCCACTGGGCCCCATCACACCCATTAGGTTACTTAACTAACGATAAAGCGGGGGCTGGACTAGCGTTGGTGCAAAACATATACATCATCTACTAGTATATATAACAATGTATAATAATCATTCCAGGCATGATATATGCAACATCACAGAATAATGATAAGCATCACAGAACAATACTGATAATCTGGGAGCCCTGGGTTTCCTTTGAGCCGCAAGTGAAACCCTGCGTTCCCCTGGTCGTGTGGATAGCCTATGCAATGAAAACCTAGACCCCTACGAGTGCAGCAAGTTACCCGCCAAAACCAAAAGTGAGACAACCCCCTTCATCAAAGTGAATGGGCCACCCGGCACTTCACGAAATCCGGTAACTTGAGCACCCCTCCTTGGGTCAACCTGTACCTCCTACGAGTGCGGCGAATGGCCCGCCAATTCTAGAGTGAGGCCCCATCCGTCTCAAAGCCATGAGATGCAGACCCGTTTCCCTCCAGAACTCGGCTATCTGTGCACTCTACTATGGGGTAAACCTAGTACAGAAAAGAAAATATGTACAACGGTGACATCGACCTCAACCCGGTCGTACCCCAAATAAATAATATACAAATAGGCAGTGACGACAGTCCACATGTCAGACGCTCACCTCGCGATATCAAATGTACAAATGAAACTAAACTGTACTAACATTGCACTCAAGCTATCCACAACGACGATTCCGCCACAACCGCGGCACAACACAGAATATCAACGTGAATGTCACGTTCAAAAACCCGTCTAAAAGAACTATAGCAATCAAACAAGTTGTGCCGCTCTAATGATATTCACGGTCGCAAATAGTAATGCATATACTGAAAACTATGACATTAGAATTCCGCATGCAATTAGAAAACTAAACCAATTTCCAAAACCATGAAAAAACGGTGAGCTAAAGTTCCAAAAACCGACCATTTAAAGCCAATTCGGAAGTCCGAATCAAAATGAAACGCGCCCGAACCTTCACGGGGAGTTAGAGCGCGAAATTAACTTCGAGTTGGGGGCTTAGAGGGGTACCCCACCCCCGAGGCCATCACGAGGTGGCCAGGGGTTGAGGCAGACCTGAAACTACCTAAGGTGGAGCAGTTTTGGGTCCCCACCGCAAAGACCACCTTGTGGTGGTCTTGCGGAGTGTGCCCAGCCATTTGGTCCCCCCAAGAGTTTCCCAGAGTGCCCATTCACCACCCCGCGGCTTCTCATTTCAAACCGTGAGCCCACGGGGTGTGCAAATATCACAAAATTTCAGTTTTCGGAACTGTTTTTGTCGGCAGTTTTTGCACGACAAAAACGGCGGATTTATAATGTCGCAATGAGTTAACTAAGGCTTATGGAGTGTCTCTAATAACATGTTGGGTTACTCTAGCGCCCGGACATCAATCCGTGGCCAAATTCGGAATAAAAATTTAATAAACCGGCTCTAACGGAACCCGAGTCTACGGATCGACCCATAAGCCCTAGATAAAAAAACATGCAAAGGGTTAGAGTGATTATACCGAATAATCTGTGTCCTTCGGTCTTCAACCTCTATCCCATGCTCCTCATGGTTTCCTCGATCATGTTTGATCTCCGGTCTCCCCCATCGAAGATGATCCACCTCGAGCGTATGTAATACGGGCTCCGATCTCAAATCCGAGGCAACTCGAGTATTTAGTTTGCTAACCTAGATAGCGAAGATGAAGTAGAGAGTGTTTGTGATTAGATTGTCTTAATACATCTTAGGTTTCTCAACACATGAGACATATAGGGTGGAGGTAGAAGAAGATACCAAGAGAGGAAAGTGTGAGCTAAAGAAAAATAGCAAGTGAAGAAAATGGCTTGTATTATGAGGTATTTTTTTGTGAGCTTTTTATCTTAGCAACTCAAGAAAACCTCCACTTGAAAAGATCTGCCATCTCCTCATGTCTCACCTTAAAATATCTCATAACCCAAACATTGAATCTCATCATACCTCCATGACTCATCACCATGAGTCACCAAGTGCACATGCATGTATCAATGCATAAAATAATCAATGCCAAAACTTACACTCACACTTTCCACCTCACTAAACATTTAAAATAAATGTTTAATAAAAAAAGAAATGAAATGGCAATTTCTAAAGTAATCTTGCAATAGAATTACAAGAATACCCCTCATCCGTATAGACATACCCGCATCCGTATTCCGACTGAATACGAATACAACGAGACGAAAATAATCCGACAATATAATACTAGAATCCGGCATAAAACAAAGCCCACTAGTATTATCCGTCCGAATATCATCCGTGCACAAGTATACGTATATGATCGAACCCTACCATAAAACCATACGGCCTCTACAACGTTTCTCCAGAAACAGGGAAACCCTCTGCGTGGGACGCTAAAGACTCGTCAATACGCTGGCAGTGGGTTTAACCACAAGCACGTCAATGGCACTAGCTGTACGTAATGGCTACCCAGGTATTGAGCGAAAGGGAGGCCGACTAGCAAACCTATCTTGAAACCCCTACTGAGCCTGACAGTGACAATATCCGTATAGTCCGGTCCATTCGTCTATGAGTATCGTATATTGAGTCTAGGGGGTGGATAAAGTCAGACCCCTAATAACTTGACATTCAGTGTCAGTATGAAACCCATCACCGCGTGAGAAACTATCGATCCTAGATCAGTAATTCTCGACTACCTTGACCAATGATTTCTGGTGATGGCCACCCGTGCACAACCGCGACATCAACCCCCAATACCGGGAGAGAAGAATCCCCCGACGATCCGCTCACTGTCTCCATGTGGCTCGGGACTGTATCCAACTAAAACATGTTTGCACGACTCCTTTGAGCCATGGTAGAGTAGTAATCAAAGCACAGTAGAAACTCACATGAGACAAATGACGATCTCAGGTCGATAGACTAACCTGTACATATGTCACCAGGGAACTGCTATCTGACAATAGGTATAATACCAACTAGCATGTTCTCAGCGAGTCCGTCCAGTGTACTCATAACCCAATGAGTACCTGTATATATCTTAGGTGAACAAACTAACACCAATAGCTTGTGAGACCGGCCACCGCCTCTCGTTGGGGTCTTGATCAGTATACACTAGTCTACTCCGGAGTATCGATGCCCAGTCTCGAAACTCCCACGACTAGGGACATTTAAGGATGTGTCTATAGACCACCCAGCTCCCACGTATATGATCGCCATTATAATGCCGGTAGTCAACCAAAAATCCTATGGGCTCTATCAACATGTAATAGTGATCAGTAAAGCCACATAAAGCAGATACATGATGATAAAGACAAACCAGATAGCATATTATCATCTCGAGTAAGACTTTCTACCGGTATAGGTCCTCCTTCAATCATCGCAATCGCGTGCCTGCGATCCAATAATTAACTTGAGGGCACTATAGCCAACATATGCACCATCTCCGGAGCACACCCATCATCTCAACCCCGTGATACTCCATAGCCGAGGCCCAACTCCAACGATCACCTCATCGTCACCCCGTCTGCATCGTGCCGTCGAACTTAACTGAGCACTATCAAGTCCAGAGCATCCCCTAGCCTACCCGAAGTACAAGATTCTATCTTGCATTGCTTTGCGTTTGCATGCCGCGTCTTCGTGTTGTTTCCATATACTCGTTCGTCTCCGTCTCACGGTCGAGGCAAGTTTTTACTTGCTACATGCTATTTACTGCCGGTTTATATTATGCCGTAATATTTTACTACTTATCGATATATCCTTTCACATTACTGAATATTTAATAACAATAAATTTAATTTATAATAATTTAGGTAGAAACATTTAATTTAACATATGCTAGAATGGTTTAAATAATAATAGAACGCATCGATATTTGGATTGTAGGTATTTCACATCCGAAACATATAACAAGTTTAGGGTATTTTAATGTTGATTAGGATATATATATATATATATATATATATATATATATATATATTGTTGCATAGTATACATGATCATTCACTAGCATAGTGTATAGAGTAATAGTCAAATAGCCGTAACTCATATTATACAGTAAATAATTAATCAGATCTTACAATTTAAAACAGTATGCATTAGTTACTTTGCACACTAGATTAATTAAATTGTTCATTGTTATTTATTGATCATGATATTCCTGATAATGCTAGTATATTGATTGTCTCATGAACACATGCTTGAAGCTGTTATCTCATTATCGTTATCGTCATTGTGCCAATACTCATACTTGCCATGTAATATTTACCCATGCCAACAACTACTGATATTGACTTGATTGATCGGACCTGTTGTCCTGATGGATGTACCATGTACTTGATTGTCCCGGTGTTGGTATTAGATAGACATTCTATTGATATCTGATTTGAACATGAAACGTGGGGGAAAGGGGAAATCGAGAATGTAACTGAAACGCAACTCAAAATGATATCATTGTTGCCGTGATTCCGGGAGTGTACGGAATAACCATTGTTTATTATACCATGGTCCCGTAGGGAATGAACGGGATATAGTGTAGCGTGGTCCCGTGGGGAATGAACGGGATATATACTGTTGAGTTACGATGAGAATTACATTAATTGGTTTCAAATACCTGTAGGATAGTAAACCTAAAAGCACAGACTTTAGGATACACGTGATATACGTATAGCCTACAAATATATCCCTATGATTGTTTTCTTTATAATTATACCTTATTTTGCACATAACACCCTATCTAGTACTTTTCTCAGTTTATTATTATAATCATAATATTTATGACGCGGTGACATATGAATTTTCCATGGCCCAGATACTTGACTTAGCACATGAGTAGTCCGACAGGACTAACGAGCAGTAAGGACTATCTCACTGGTATAACTCTTATTGATGGTTAGTTATTCTTAGATTTTTATTGCTTACGCTACTATTTCATGTTATCGTTCTTATGGTTATTGGATATGTTTAGAGATAGGTAATTATATTATTGTTCTTGATTACTAATTTACAGTCGTAATGTGACTATGGGAGGATATTTCCTTACCGTAGGTAGCATGGATAGCCGAGTTATGTCCCGAAATTTTGGTATCAAGGGAAGCGGAGCGTGACAGAATTAAACGTTTGAATCACTCCCCCTAAATGTAAGCATAGGAGGACAGTTGGAAATGGATACGAGAACAAGTAAAATACAAATTATGAAAATGAAGCTAAACTCGTATCCAAAAGTATGTATATAAGAGATATGCAAAGCAAAGTAAGTATACATGCACAAATATCTATATGAGTAAGATATAAACAAGTTCTACTGGCATGTGAAGACAAGTATGAGTTGATATCAATTGAAAATGAATAATTTTGAAAATGGAGCTCAACTCATACACAAAAGCATGTTTTGAAAAACGATATACAATGAAAAGCTTAAAGCATGCGCTAACTCGTAAAAAATAAAACAAGTTTTGAAACTTATAAGTTAGAATATATGTCATAATACGAACCAAATATAATCGTATTACGTATATACAAAGTGTGTGCGTGTTTCTTTAAAAGCATGGAATTTTTAAAATATACACAACACAAGAATTGGGAAGTACATACGAAAAATTAACCTCATAAGCGTAAGATTTAGCTCTTCCAAATGCTTGAATCTCCCAAGTGCGAGAAGTAAACCTAAAGATTAATTCATGAGTCCTGTCTCACAATCACATGAATACCAATCAATTAGAGCTCAAACATAAAGTATAATGGAATACAAGTGATAGAAATTTTAATGATACTAACTCATGAACGGATCAAAATATGCACATATAATCATGATGGCATCAATGAAAGGTACAAATATGCAAACAACTCACATAGAAAAAGATACCAATTGAAAAAAATATGATACTAATTAGAAATAATTGAGAACTGTATGTGAGTGCAAGTATGAGTAACTGTCTCATCTTAAGTATCGACTACCCGGTGAAGTGTCTCTAATTCCCTCTGCTATACTCATAGGATTCGTTATAATTAACGAAATTCTCAAGTGGGTCCCCTAAAAGGGTTGCAGAAGCCATTTGGTAAGATAAGCTAAGATTTCAATACCAATGAATAATTCTACTCATGTAAGAAGTGTGTGTAACAATTAGGTAAGTTTAAGCATAAACACATGTCAACAGGGCACAAAGCAAAGATACCAATTGAAAATTGGTTCAAATTAAAACAAGTGCCAAATTATATGTATATGAAAATGATTTAAACAAATTAAAGTTATATGAATACAAACTCTCACTTATAAAATTAAAAACTCATTATAAGCAAATGAGAGTGGTTTATGGCAAGAAAACACAAGAATATGCAAATCTAAACAAGTTTTCAAACCATATTGTGCTCAAGTTTAAAAAATAGCAAGTTTAAAACACATGAGTACACAAATTGACATATGAGCATTAGAATAATACCAATTGAAATATGCTATGAATATCATCTCATAAATGAACATGCAAAAAATAGATATAAACAACAATAAGTACATGTGCATCACAAGGGATATACCAACAAAATATACTCAAATAGAATATCAACATTTAAATCCAAATGAATAAACGATATTCTAAACGAGTATAGAAAAGAAAAACATTACCCCCTCACAAATTGATGAGCTAAGCAAATATTTTCATTTGATTGCACTTGCTCATCACAAAACCAGAATCTCTCAATTCGTCGAATTATCCATACCTACAAAAAGAGATATGGAAGGAGATTTCGGTATCTAAATCTTCTTGAATCAATTGGGTTAGATTTAGGAACCCAAATCAATTTGGCATACAAAGAATCATTTCTCTTTAAAGTACATGCAAATGCGAAATGTCCATGTGCCCCATAAGAATGACACGTGTGTGTGTGTGTGCGCATGCATGGAAATCCTAGAAGTGTCAATAGTATGAGATAATGCAAATTTATGATGTGCATGCTTCTTGAAAGTTGATCTTGAACTAAATCGATAAAGATATGCATGTTTTTTTACCATAAGATTTAGCTAAATGTGAAGCATATTTGACAAATTTAGATGAAGAGGGTTTTTGAAATTTTGACTTCTTAAAACCAATGCCTCTTCGATTTAAAACCTTCTTCTCCTTACTATTTGAAGAATCTATACTAGAAAACTTAGCAAGAGAAGTATTCAAAATCTCATTTTTCTTTTTGAGAGAAGTGTTTTCGGAAATCAAAGAGTTTTGAGATACAATAGAGGATTTCAACAAATCAATTTTGTTTTTCAAATTTGAAATCACATCAACGTTTTCTTTTCTCAAAATCTCACAAGTTAAAAGAAAATTTTTGTTTTCCTCTTTAAGATCCATAAAATCAAAAGCTAATACTTCTTGAGAAACAAGTGAAGATTTTAAACACTCAATTTCACTTGAAAATTTTGAAATCAAAATATTATTTTCTTTTCTCAATGCATTGCAGATAAAATCAAATTTTCATTTTCTACCTTCAAAGTATCAAAAGAACAACATTGGAAATCAAGTTTTAAAAGTAGCTCATTCTTTTCAAATTCAAATTTATCAATTAAATCCTTTTGAGAATCATGAGTAAAAGATAAAGTATTATATTTGGCAATCATCGCCTTATTCAAAACCACAAAATAATCACAACAAGTCATCAATTCTTCTCTTCCAATAATAAAATCATAAGTGAATTTTTCGAGGAATTCATTTCTAGATGCAATGATATTAAAATTTTCATGAAGATCATGACATGCATCTAACAATTAATCATGAGTATGTTTATGAACATCAATGGACGAAATACTTACATCCTCATGATCAATGCACCCTTTTACACTCTCCAAAGTTTTGGATCGTCTCTTTTTATTCATTTTTGGTTGAGACGCATCTAAAGTCGTTAATGGAGTTGCCATCTCTATTTCATTGCAAGCTACGTGCTCCCTATAGATTTTCTTTAATGAGCACCAAATTCTATGAGCCGTCTTGCAAAAAGAAAGATTGTTAAAGATATTAACATTTAAAACAAATTGTAAACATTGAATAGCTTTGATATTTAAAGAAAACAAATATATATCACGACTACTCCATTTAAATTTAGCAATAATAGAAATAGAATAGTCGTTCATAACAATCTTCCAAAAATCCCTACCCGACATTCAAGAAAACACTCCATATTTATTTTCCACAACTCAAAATTATTTTCATCAAAAAGCGGAGGATCATAAATAGAATAAGAGCAAGATGATGCCAAGGATCACTCAAGGATGTTAAGCCTACGAAAATAAGAGTATCAAGCTCTGATACCAATTGGAAGTGTTCCTAGAAGGGGTGAATAGGAATAAGCTACCGAAATGCCCAAATTAAAAAATCTAAGCTATCAACACTTGCTAAACAAACAATAATTGTAAATTTAGTCAAGAGATAAGCAAATATAGATACGAGCTAAGCATAGATAGCAATTGTGAAACTATAGCATATAACAAGCAAGTGAGAAATTGCAATCAAGCAAGAGTAATGAGCATAAAGAGATAGCATGCAATTTCTAAGTTAATAAGAAAATGAGAAATAAAAAATTGCAAACATAAACACATGAAATTTTAAAGTGATTTGGGAGATCCTCTAATCCACTTTCTTTAGGAATACGAGCATGTTCCACTAAAACACGTTTTTCTTGGAGACAAACAAACTGCCCGCAAGCAACCAAACAATTCCGCTTCCGGTTGAGGCCCAACCAACACGTCTTCTCAAAAGACTATATGTTGTTCGCCATTACAAACAACACTTACCTTATAAGCTTAGAGCCATTCTCTATACAAAGATACTCTCCTTTTTTATAATGGCAATCTTGAACTCAAGATCCTAAACATAAAGAAAGAAGAGATTACACTGGAAGCGCAATACTCTCTAGGAGTTTCTCTCAAGCTCCATCTCTAATACTCTTATAAGTATGGATAATCAAATAAAAGCTCTAGATTTTGTGTGTGTGAGTAATTTTAGATAAGCAAATGAAAACTCTTTTAAACTCTTACAGGAGATAAGATTTTTGACTCAAGATCACTTAGATATTGGCAATTGAAAAACTCAAGTGATTGCAAAAATGTTAACCATCAAAAATCACATTGTCACGCCCCGCTTCCCAGTGTATGGGGAAGTAGATGTAACGAGGCGCACGACATATTTACTCAGAAGTAAACACATTAAGCGTAAATAAGCAATATAAAATGAATACACAAGAATAATAAGAGATGTAATAATAACAGTAACTTTTATTAACATTCTTTCTTTACATACAACTGAAAAGGAAAGTACAATGATAGAAACCGATACCTAAACAGTGGCATATGACTGAAAAGAAAATAAGTATAAGTAAAAGCCTAGAAGTCTGGCTCCTCTGTAAACTGCTCCAAATCGTCCTGACCAGGCTCGGTCTCCTGAGAGTCGGGTCCTCCTGATGAACATTCCAAAGAAAGAAGAGACATGAATGTCGTCAGCGAACTAGCGCTCGGTAAGTCCCAAAAGAAAGAGTAGAATAGACAAGTAAAGAAAATAGAACTGGTAAATTATCTGTTTGTTATACTAACGTAGTTATTTGTAATTTGGTACAGAAGGTATCAGTGTATACGAGAGGAGTCCAACTTTCTCCATAGACTATGGTAACCCGTAGTACAAGGCGTCGTCAAAACCCACGAGACAACGGCACTGGAAGTTCATGTAGGTGTCTTTTATTGTCTATCATCGTGCCACTTTTAACACATTCCGTACAAGTCTACCCCGTTAAACCCCGTAATGTATATTGTATTGATTGTATTGATTTGTAGTTATCAGTCTTGCCGAGACCATGGTATAAGTTATTCATGTAAACAAATTCCGGATATATCAATTAGCCATATAGTGAAATCAAGTCATAACCATGGTTCGGTCAAATCAAGTCAAGTTTGCATGTTTGATATTGTTCTAGTATTCAAGTTCATGTTTGGTATATTGGATTCATATTGAATTGTATTCATATTTGGATTGGATTTAGATTGATACTTGGACTCAGACTTGAGTTAGACACTTTAAACAGAATTTGGATCCTGAATTAGATTTAGGAGTTATCGATAACTACTACACATGGACGGCAGGATTTGTCTTTTTTCAGGACAATTACCATTGACAACTCTGTTTTAGTTTTCTGTCTTAAATAGGCAAACAAACACTTTCTCCGGCTCCCTAAGGCTCAAGAGACTTGATCCAGCTTAAACTTATATTTACTAGGGTCCTTAATGTAATTTTATATATCTCAAGGGGGTTTTATGAAAAATATTTTATATAATTTCAAAATAAATCTCGAGTAATTATTCATGCTCTTTAGGGTTTCCATGGATGTGAATTTTAAAGAGTGGGGTATATTAGTGAAAATATACATAGCATGAATAGTTCAAGATATTTTAATGTAAACTTTGTCTTGTATTGATACTTGATGGTATTCTAGTGAAACTTGTCATTTGTTTATTTTCTAGAAAACATGGAATTTTATTATATATTAAAAAAATATAGTTTGATAATATTTATATAATTATTAAAAATTAATTTTATTTATTAAGTAGAAAATCTCATTTTTCTTAAAAATCGTATTAAAATCCTTTCGAGATCGTATGCTCTGTGAGGAGGTCTGCATCTCACTCTCCTAATCTGGGGATGTGCGATAATCCGCACCATCCAATAGCGGGTTCCCTAAAATGGGTTGTAGAGGTATAATTGTAAAGAGTTTGATAATACAATTCGAAAAAAACGGTTTTTTTTTAGTTTAAGGTATTTTGATGAAAAGTCGTATTTGTCATAAAAGTTATGTTTCAAGAGAATCGTACTATGTCAAGATGCGTGTATGTGAGAGGTAGGTTATTACCTCGTGAGGTTTTCTAAAGGTAATATTAAGCAAAACAATAAAAGATGTCATATGTAAAGTTTGTGGTATTTAAACGAAAAACGCAATTTAAAGTTACATAACATGATCTTTTAAGATAAAAATTGTTCTAATTATTTGTTTCATGATTAATAAGCAAGGTATAGTGATATGGATGAGTGATTCTTCAGAAAAAATTATAATTTTAAAGATTATAGATTCGAATGTCGGTATAACTCCACTTACCGACAAGTTTTGAAAAGAAGAATTTTTATGGTAGAAAGAAAAGAGGGGATATGGGACTTACCTGCTAAAAGAATAGAGGGGAGGTAGAGGAAGAGAAGGGTAGCCTTCGTGTAGTCGCGGGGTCGCCAGAATCGTCTCGAATTCTCGCCGGAAATTGAACTTGGGCTAACTCCACTTGTACTCTTCTTAGACTTAGAAATATTTTAGAATTTTGATAATAGATTTCAGAATGAAGAGGAGCTAGGGTATGGGGTTGTATTTATAGTATGGAATTAGGGTTTTGGAATTGAAAGAATGAATTAAAAAGTATTAAAAATGAGATTAAAGATGAATTTTAATTCTCTGTTAAATTGCAGAGAAAACAAACAGTATGGGGGTAATGGGGGTAGGCCAATAGACAAGTGTGCAAAGTATAGGGAGCTTTTACCTACGGTTGACCGTCGGCGCCGGCCTATGGGCAAATCTCGTCGGTCCACTGGTAAGGGATAGCCGTAGGATTTGTGCCACGTATCCATGCTGCTATTAGCTCTAATTCGCACATGTTTGATTTCTTCAGACTTTTCATTTTATATGCAGCACACGTGTACACTTTTGGGCTTCCAAAAAGTTTAAATAAAAATTCAAAAAAAAATAATATGTGGCTGATGGGATTCGAACACAGGCGCTATGTCACAGCAGTGCAAGACTTTACCAATGAGCTACAAGTGATTTCTTGCTGTTCTTAAACAAGATTAACTTTTAAATTGTGCTCAGGTTTTGCAAACTCCTTCCTGTACTTTAAAAAAAATTGTACAGAAATTTTAGGGTCATTACATTCTACCCTTCTTATAAAAATTTAGTCCTCAAAATTTATAGAAGGAAGTTGTAACAGATTTGTTGACAGCGGTGGTGAAAGAACTACTGAAAGTGGATGAAAAAAATGTTTGAAAGAACGAAAGGATGCAAGGGTTTTGAAAGAAGAAAGATTACCAGTGTTACCCTGACTTATAGTTTCGGCTTCTACGGCCGCTAAAGTGAAAGCCTGACACCGGAGTACATTCCTCCTAGCTGGAGGCACATCCTTTGTCCTTAGGGCATGTTTCTCTGCTCTTGAGGCATGTTTCTCATTGCCTGGTAGAATAGATGAGGAGGTTGTGCAGGAGGTCCACGAGAGGGTGGAGCAGGTAGGGCAAGGCGATGTGCAGGAGCCTGAATAGCTGGCCGCTGTGGAAAGGTGATGTGTGCTGGAACTGGATTGCGTCTATGAGGACATGTTCCAATGTCGTGAGTGGATGCCCCACAAACTAAGAACAAGCCGTTTGCACGCCTGCCGTCTTTTACCAGGTGTCCATCCCTCTTGCAGTAGAAGCAAAAATCTGGACTTGGCCGGTTAAATGTTACTTCCGGTCTCCTGGGTGCAAAAGTTGGCAAGGAAAAGGCTCCTCCTTCCATCTGAGTGGCAGGGCGCTTCACACCAGCAGTCTGAAGTCGGCCCTTCTTCTTCACTAACGCCGCATATCGTCAGGAAGCCTTTAGTGCAAGGTCATGTGTTTGGAAATCCCTTGAAGCTAATGCAGCTTGGATCTCCGGATCCAATCCTTGCTGAAATCTTCTTGCCTGGATCTCAGCAGTCGGAATGAAGTGTGCAGCGAACCTACTGAGCATGGTAAACTCAACATCATATTCATCCATAGATTTGTTCCATATTGAACCTTACTGTAAATGGATGAATTGTTGTTCCATGTCGAATCGGGCAGTCTCGGGAAAGCATTTCGCGTCGAACATATTGCGAAAAGTCCTCCCTTTGATCGGTTGAGCGAGTCAGCTTTCTTCAGCCTTCCACCATAATTTGGCGTTGTCTGTGAGTTGCAGCTTCGCAACTCTTACCTAAGCAATCTCTGGCACTTATGCTGCTGCCAGGTCATCTTCAATGAATTGAGCCAATTCATATGCCTCTAGTGGGATCTCTTTCCCAGAAAAATGCTTAGGGTGCAATACCCAGAATTGTTTGACTCCGAATGCCTCGGTCTCAGGGTGGTGCAAGAGGATAGCAGTCTGCTGCTGCTGACCCTCCAAGAGGCTCTTGATTGCCTCAAACAATACCGTCTGCTCGTTGATAGAAGCTGCTATGGTAGGTGGTGGTGGTAGAGAAGGTGGAGTGTTTCATTTACGTTGGTGGTCGTGTTGTTCGTGGAATCCATAACCTTGAAAGAAAATGAAGGGTTAGGATAGATTCAAGGGCTTAGAAATGTAAGGAATGTTGTTGCTGATTCTTATAATTCTTGTGACATATTGCTTAGGTTTCCATGCAGAACTGACCTACATGGGCGGCCAACAAAACCTGTCACGCCCCGCTTCCCAGTGTATAGGAAAGTAGACGTGACGAGACACGCGACGTATTTACTCAGAAGTAAACATACTAAGCGTAAATAAGCAATGTAAAATGAATACACAAAAATAACAAGAGATGTAATAATAACAGCAACTTTTATTAACATTCTTTCTTTACATACAACTGAAAAGAAAAGTACAATGACAGAAAATGATGCCTAAACAGTGGAATATGAACTAAAAAGAAAATAAGTACAAGTAAAAGCCAAGAAGTCTGACTCCTCCGTGAACTGCTCCAAATCGTCCTAACTGGGCTCGGTCTCCTGAGAGTCGGGTCCTCCTGACGAACATTTCAAAGAAAGAAGAGACGGGAATATCGTCAGCGAACTAGCGCTCGGTAAGTCCCAAAAGAAAGAGTAAAATAAACAAGTAAAGAGAATAGAACTGATAAATTATCTGTTTGTTATACTAACGTGGTTGTTTGTAGCTTGGTATAGAAGGTATCAGTGCATACGAAAGGAGTCCAACTTTCCTTATGGACTATGGTAACCCATAGTACAAGGCCCCGTCAAAACCCACAGGACAACGGCACAGGATGTTCATGTAGGTATCTTTTAGTGTCCATCATCATGCCACTTTTAACACATTCTGTACCAGTCTACCCAGTTAAACCCCGTAATGTATATTGTATTGATTGTATTGCTTTGTAGTTATCAGTCTTGCCGAAACCATGGTATAAGTTGTTCATGTAAACAGATTCAAGATATATCAAGTAGTCATATATTGAAGTCAAGTCATAACCATGGTTTGGTCAAGTCAAGTCAACTTTGCATGTTCGATATTGTTCTGGTATTCAAGTTCATGTTTGGTATATTGGATTCTTGTTGAATTGTATTCATGTTTAGATTGGATTCAGATTAATACTTGGACTCAGACTTAGTCAGACACTTTAAACAGAATTTGGATCCTAAATTAAGTTTCGAAGTTATCGGTAACTGCTGCACAAGAACGGTAAGATTTGTGTCTTTTTCCAGGACAATTACCATTGATAACTCCGTTTTAGTTTTCTATCTTAAATAGGCAAGCATCCACTTTCTCTGGCTCCCTGAAGCTTAAAAGAATTGGCCCCGCTTAAACCTATATTTACTAGGGTCCTTAATTTAATTTTATATATCTCGAGGAGGTTTTGTGAAAAATATTTTATATCCTTTCAAAATAAATCTCGAGTAATTATTCATGTTCTTTAGGGTTTCCATGAATATGAATTTTAAAGAGTGAAGTATATTAGTGAAAATATACATAGCTTGAATAGTTCAAGATATTTTAATGTAAACTTTGTCTTGTATTGATACTTAATGGTATTTTAGTGAAACTTGTCATTCGTTTATTTTCTAGAAAACTTGGAATTTTATTATATATAAAAAATATATGGTTTGATAATATTTATATAATTATTAAAAATTAATTTTATTTATTAAGTAGAAAATCTCGTTTTTCTTAAAAATCGTATTAAAATTCTTTCGAGATTGTATGCTCCGTGAGAAGGTCTGCATCTCGCTCTACTAGTCCGAGAATGTGCGATAATCCGCACCATCCAATAGCGGGTTCCCCAAAATGGTTGTAGAGGCATAATTGCAAAGAATTTGATAATACAATTCGAAGAAAACGGGTTTTTTATAGTTCAAGATATTTTGATGAAAAGTCGTATTTGCCACAAAAGTTATGTTTCAAGAGAATCGTGCTATGTCAAGATGTGTTTATGTGAGAGATAGGTCATTACCTCGTAAGGTTTTCTAAAAGTAATATTAAGCAAAACAATAAAAAATGTCATATGTAAAGTTTGTGGTATTTAAACGAAAAACGCAATTTAAAGTTACATAACATGATATTTTAAGATGAAAATTGTTATAATTATTTGTTTCATGATTAATAAGTAAGGTATAGTGATATGGATGAGTGATTCTTAAGAAAAAATTGTAATTTTAAAGATTATAGAATCGAATGTCGGTATAACTCCACTTACCGACAAGTTTTGAAATGAATAATTTTTATGGTAGAAAGAGAAGATGGGAGATGGGACTTACCTACTAAAAGAATAGAGGGTTGGTAGAGGAAGAGAAGGGTAGACTTCGTGTAGTCGCGGGGTCGCTGGAATCGTCTTGAATTCTCGTCCGAAATTGACCTTGGACAAACTCCACTTATACTCTTCTTAGACTTAGAAATTTTTGAAAATTTTGACAATAAGTTTCAGAATGAAGAGGGGCTAGAGTATGGGATTGTATTTATAGTGTGGAATTAGGGTTCTGGAACTAAAAGAATGAATTAAAAAGCAATAAAAATGAGATTAAAAATGAATTTTAATTCTCTGTTAAATTACAGAAAAAACAAACAGTATGGGGGTAATGGGGGTAGGCCAATCGACAAGTGTGCAAAGTATAGGGAGCTTTTAACTACGGTTGACCGTCGGCGCCGGCCTATGGGCAAATCTCGCCGATCCACTGGTGGGGGATAGCCGTAGGATTTGTGCCACGTGTCCATACTGCTATTAACTCTAATTTGCACATGATTGATTTCTTCAGACTTTTCATTTTATTTGCAGTGCACATGTAAACTTTTGGGCTTCCAAAAAGTTTAAAATAAAAATTCAGAAAAAAATAATATGTGGCTGATGGGATTCGAACACAGGGGCTATGTCACAGCAATGCAAAGCTTTACCAATGAGGTAAAAGTGCTTTCTTGTTGTTCTTAAACAAGAATAACTTTTAAATTGTACTCAGGTTTTGCAAACTCCTTTCTGTACTTTAAAAAGAAAAATTTTGTACAGAAATTTTAAGGTCGTTACACTCATAGAAACCCTATTTATACCCCAAAAGAAAATCAACTCAAAAGAAGTGGGGACAAGCAATTTTAAACATGAAGCAGACGTCTGAAGGCAAAAGTGGCAGCCGTCTGGCCTCAAATAAGACAAATCCCCAATGGATATAAACGGCTATATTTTAGAAAAAATCTTAACCGCAGACATGTGAAGTTCAAATAGGCAGACATATGAAGCAGAAAAAATTTGGCAAAAATATAACATGAGACGTCTTTATTTCTTACTGGAAAACACAGAGCTAAAACCAAACGTCTGAAGATCACAATGCAGACATTTGAAGCTTTAAAATTCATTTCAAAAACTTTCAGCAGACGTCTGTCAATAAACAAATACCAACCAGAGACTTTAGCATAGACGTCTGAAAAACAAATGACAGACATCCGAAGGTATAAAATATCCATTTTCAAAACCTTCTTCAAACGTCTGTCAATTTGACATTCAGACATCTGTTGTCTTTTTGGGTTTATGATATTTCCAAATATCAGAAAACACAACAGTGCACAGACGTCTGAACTTCAACGAGGCAGACGTCTGGCTAGCACAAAAACAATAGTTTGGGTTTTCTGAAAAATGAAAAATTCAAAAACGAAATACCCGATGTTTGCAAAACCTTTGTGCTAAAGTGTGTAAGTGTTCAAGAACCCTAAATGATAATATCCTAGTTCGATTGAGTACTTACAAACATTCCTATGTCGGTCAACACATTTCTTCGAAATCTTGAATCTTTGACGTCTTGACTCGAGCTCTTGAAATTTTGGCTCTTCTCTTGAACTTGCGTTGGTCGATTGATTTTCAAATTGGCTTCGACACTTGACCACGCCATTTCACTCACTTGCGTCTTGAAGTCGATATTTGATATTCAAATGTACTTCGCTTCAATTTCGATTTTTGACGCTTTAAACTTGAACTTGACTTCTAGCTTCTTGGCTATTTCATAGCATGAACTCTTGAACCTCTTGAAGTTTGGCTACTTAGGCAAATTGTGAATCACCCGTCCGTATCGTCCAATCTCCATTAGATATATCTGTTTAAGCTCAATAATCTCCATCCTCCTTTATACGTTTGTGTCATGAGATACCTTGAATATCCTGAAAAACAATCTCAAAACGACCAAGCACATCATATACAGTGTTATGAAATATAAACAAGTTAATAAAAACAAGTATATGACTATTCAATGTTTCGATATCACAACTATGAATAGTATATCAATATCAAGATAAAAACAAAAGCAAAGCATGAGATATTGATATACCAAACATATATACATGTTATATGAAGAGTAAGATATTAGATCACATGTATATACAAATTCATATTGTGATTTACCAAAACAATAAATGAGAGTAACATATCGATATCAAGAATATAATACAAGTATAGAATGGGATATTGATATATTATCAGTATACACAAGATATAGGATAAACAAGCTAAGCATCAAATGTATACGAGTTTAGTGTCGATATGATAAGCATGATATGAAGGTGAAACTAAACGAACTATTCATATTGAGGAAGTGTGACGAATATGGGTGGATAATTTACGGGTCGACGATAATAGAATTCCTTGTTAGAAAACCTAATTGGAGAACAAAAGTCAATGGGCCGAGTAGATAGGATTTTGTGGGTGTAATCAGCTGAAAACCCTCAAGAGACAACACTCCTCCTACTAGGGACACCTAGAGGTTTAACGGCTTGTTGCACGTGCTCAGTGCAATCATGTTTCCCTACGAAAGTGCGCTTAGGATTTTAGTGAATAAAAATAAGTTTGCTCGAGGACGAGCAAAAGATAAGTTTGGGGGTATTTGTTCATATCATAATATTGCAGTTTATATTCCCCAATTCTTATTCGTTTTATAAATAAACAGGTGCTTTTGACGCATGTCTGCTGCATGTTACAGGATATAGGTTCTTGGAGCGAATACAGTGAAAAAGATGAAAGTTGATACAGAAAAGGGACTTTTGACCAACAAGTAGACGGATCCTAGTCAAGCCTAGATGAAGAACAGTGCAAGGTCCAAAATGTCAAGGAAAACGGTCAAAAGATCCTTACAAGTTTTCACTGAAGATCTGGAGAAGATCCAGAAGCCAAAGGGAGAAAAGAACTATGGAAATAGAAATCCCAATGTATACAGAACCAGAATAGAAAATTTGGTCAAGAGATCTCCCCAAAGGGCCGCGGAACCACGGCCCAACCCCCATATTTGCCGCGGTTCCGCGGCCTCTTAGAGCCCGTGTCAGTGCAAAATTCGTGAGTCGGTGCGTCGGTGCGGGGGTTTGGATTTTCCGTGGGCATATCTGTAAAATCACGTGTGCGAGAATCTGTAACCCTAGTTTCCTTATTTTCCTATAAATTGTAATCACAGATCTGTAAAACTGATGCCTCTTTTCAATACACAAATTCAGATCTGTTCTGTATTATTGCTTGGAGGGAGCCATCAATAAAATTAGTAAGTTATTTTTAATTCTTTGTTTTAATTCTCTTTTAATTTAGAATGTCTTTTAATCCCCTAATGAGAGAGTAATCTCCTCGCTTGTTAGGGTTAGCCTTAGAGAAAGGTTTGAGAGATGAGATTTCTCACCCCTTTCATGCCATTCACACCTAAGAATTAGAACTCCATGCATACGCGCGCACACCGCGCCCTACAGCATCCTACCCCTCGAGGTAACGATGACACCGTAGTATAAAGGCCCGGTTGCACGCGTTTTCCATGGAGGTTAGGGTAATTATCGATAAAGGAATGACAAAAATCTAGAGGAAGAAACATCTTCCCAAAAGATTCTAATCCACTTTATTGATAATTACTATAACATCTAATAGATCTAAAATAAGGCATTGAAAGAGGTGAGGAAACCTTTAATCTCCCAACTTCCCTTAAGCCTAACCCTAGCAAGACTTTAATTTAGATTAATTTAGTTTATCGATAGATCTAGGTTCTTTAGATTTAATAAATCAATCCAAACAACATTTGGAATCAACTCGTAAAAACACATTAAGAAAATTACACATCTCTGTGGATCGACCCGTACTCACCGGCTAGCTGCAAAGCGACGCCGTTCTTGATTGCGGTTAACATATATTTTTGATCTATCTTTTAGAAAGCGCAAGCACGCTAAATCATTCAATCAAATGGCGCCGTTGCCGGGGATGGCGTAAAATTTCTTTCTGTGTAATTTCGGGTTGATATAAATTTTAAAAATTATAAAAATATGAAAATAAAAAAAAATTAAAAAAAATTTATCAATTTTTATCCGTTTGAAGGGTGTATCTTTTGAATTTTGCAGGAATAGCGAAGATTCTCGGATCTGAAAATTTACAGAGGGTAAACCAGAAAAAATCATATTAGAACAGAGAGCAAATATCATAACAGAGCAGTACAAATTTTTCCAGAGCGTGATCCCTTCAGAAGGCCGCGTTTCCGCCGCAAAAGGGGGCCCAGAATCGCGGTTCCGCCGTGTGGCTGCCACGTCAGTAACTCAAATTTGCTCTGTTTGTTTTCTAATCCCTTCCTCTGCCAATCTCCATATATCTTTTGCGAAATTTTCTGCAGGATTTCTTTGCGCTAAAAATCTTCTCTCCCCTTCTAAATAACGGATTTTCTGCAGGTTTCTTTGCGCCGCGCTATAAAAAAAATTGATTGCAAGTGAATTTTGTGTTTTGCATAATTTAATCGGACTTTAAGGGGCTAATTGACCAATCTCAGATTAGGTGGGGATTTCATCACCCTTCCCAGGACCTCAGAAAACATTTAAAGAATTTGCATTGACCACAATTAATTAAAAAATACTAGACTCGGCCCTAAGAACATCGAGCTCAATAGGAAAAGGACTAGTATAGGCATCGGCCGTTTATCCTAACCTGACCTTGCGGTGTCTAGGAAAGTGTGTCTAGACTAGTGGTTATTAATTAGGCCCACTATTGTGGTTCCTTCCCACTTACGTGGCATTTACCTGGCCTCAAGTGTCGGTGAAGAGGCGGTTTGAGGTCCTATTTCTAGCCCTAGTTAGGAGCTATCTAGCAGACATATGTGACCCTAGATCTAGGCCTGATTGCGCATGTGTGGTTGATACATTTGTGTTATAAGTCTCTTTTCAAAAAAAACTCTTTACAAAAACTCACATAAAAAAAAAGAAAAATCTTTTCAAAACTTGCAACTTGTCGCTAAAGAAATCTTGCACCTCGCTTACACCACTTCTTCCCATCATTGACGTTATCTTACCGGATCTTTTATAATCTTTTCTGTATCAACTTTCGTCTTTTTCACTGTATTCGCTCCAAGAACCTGTACCCTGTAACATGCAGCAGACATGCGTCAAAAGCACCTGTTTATTTATAAAACGAATAAGAATTAAGGAATATAAACTGCAATATTATGATATGAACAAATACCCCCAAACTTATCTTTTGCTCGTCCTTGAGCAAACTTGGCATCTTCGGAGAGGTAGAAGGATAAAACCATATAGCATCTGCCCCGAATCTCAAGCACAGACGTCCCTCACGTCGTCTCCGCCGCCATTCGGAGGGGAACAGATTCTGACATGCCCGGTGGGACCTTTTCCTCTTTCCACTCCACACTTCGTGTGTCGTCCTCGCGAACCGATCGCGGTTTGTTAAATGGTTGCCTTCAGATTTCAAGTTACTAAGATTTGGTCTTTTGCCTGGCGCAGAACTCAAGATTCAATGGCCTTTAACTGCACCAACTGCTCGAAATGCCACTGCAACGGACGCTCCACCTCACCGGGAGGTGTAGCATATGGGCCCCAAGCGGCTTCCTTCCTCTCTCTGCCGGTAGACCAGGTGACCCAAGCCACCACTGGCCTGTTCTTCGGGACCATGATCCCACCTACAAGATTCTCTGCGCCAATACCTGCACCGGAAGTGAACAAGAAGTCGGTCTTCGACCGGCTCACTGCTACGACGACCCCTGTCAACGGGTCGCCCACTACCAAACCAACAACCTCTATTTTCGCCAGGCTGGATCAGAACTCTAAATTGGCTATTCCAAGGAAGGCAATAACTGCTGCTCCAGAAGTCGTCAAGGCGGCTTCCCCTATCAGAGAGTCAGTCTTTTCAAGACTGACGATCCCTGCTCCTGCCCTTGCTCGAGGACCCGTCTTCGACAGGTTGAATATCACCTCTCAAAAGACAACCTCAGTCTTTAAGAGGTTAACACCGGCGGCGCCCCATTCAGACAGGGGGCAAAAAGAAGATGTCTCAATCTCCGAGCCAGTCCCAACGGCTCGTCATGCTCGACGTCGCCATTGGCAACGAGTGAGGAAGACAGGGGGCAACTCCCCCTCAGGGCTAACTCCACCGGCTCCAGTGGTGGAATTCAACGCTGCTGTTCCAACTGGAAACAGCTTTGAACTACTGAGGAGGGTACGTAAGAATTCTCCAACCGCTACACTGAAAAGATCTCCTCCACCTGAGGAGAGAGTTCCAGAAACGAAGCAAGAACAGCCTCCTCAACGGCTGTCCTCAAGAATTTATAAAGTTTGGAGGAGGGTTCAAGACTCCGTGATCGACCCAGATCACTCCCGTCAACGAAAGAAGACGAAGGTGCAAAAAGGAAAAGACCGTCCTATTGAACAGCAAGGGACAACGATCGCTAGGGTACCCACTGCAACGGCCCCTTCAACTTCAACGGCCCACAAAAGAAGAAGGCCAGAGAAAACCCCAATGCCGATGACGAATATCAGAGGTGGTGAACCCAAACGCCCTAAGTCAGGGGGCATGATAGTTCATACCGTCTACGTGGCATCTGGTAAAGAAGATAGCCGCATATCTACGGGTCATTGACCGCTTACGCGATCAGTGACCAAGGCGCAGGAGCAGCAACAGAAGCTCCAAGAAATGATGAACGCTATGGCCGCACTTACAGGGCCAAAAGAAAACCCTGAAACATCCTCGGATGAACGCCGGGAGGAAGAAACCGACGCCGAATTCCTTCGTCGAATATTGGAGAAGAAGGACAAAGAGGCTGCTGAACAAGCAGCCAACATACAGCGTATGGGCCTCCTCTTCCAAGACATGATAGGGATGATGATACAACAAGATCCTCCGGCTGAAGATCCCCCGATCGTCCTTGGTGACGATAGGGGAGAGACATCAAATCCTCCGCCAGCCCTATCAACAGCTAAGGAGGATACAATCTCCAAAGCTGATTTGGATGAGTACATAGCCCAACAAATACGGGTTCATCATGCGACCGAAGCAGCCGACCAGGTCGTAAAAACAGGGCGGCCATATCCAAGTTGGTACGACCAAATCAAGTACCCACCGGGTTACACAATTCCCAAGTTCCATGTCTACAAGGGGACGGGCAATCCTCACCAACATGTTGCCCAGTTCAGGGCACTCTGCGGCAACACCGGCGGTGATGACAAGCTTTTACTTCGCCAGTTTGTTGGAAGCTTGTCAGATACGGCTTTCGAATGGTACTCTGAGCTCCCGAACGACTCTATTAAAACCTTCGCGGAGATGGAGCTGCTGTTTACTCAGCGTTTTGCAAGCTCCAGTGAACGTACCCCGATGACGGCACTGATTAACGCCAGGATAAAACCCGGCGAGACGTGGGTTCAGTACGCTATACGATGGCGTAACTTATGGTCGAAGTGTGAGCAGCGCATTGAAGAAGCTCCCGCGGTGGGTATGTTTGTAGGAACCCTTGATCCGCAAGCGACCATCTCACAATTTATGATGTTTTTCAAGCCAACTACCTTCCAGGCCTTGATTGACAAACTAGCGCAAATGGATCAAATGGGCCATAAACCCCCTCTTCCAAGGCCGGACTCCCGAAATGACAAAGGGAAGGGAAAAGCGATCGTCGTCGCTAATGCTCAACAACAACCGAGCGACTCGAAGCCGGTTGCTCGTCAAAATAATATGCGCCCGTACGTACCCCTTTAGGATAGGATGGGACGTCTTTATTCCTTTCCCCGCGATAAAACGAGGAGGTTATTCGAGCTGGCGTTGCGCAACAGACTCATAAATCTGCTGGATCCAAAACGTCCATTGCAACCAAGTAACGTCAACGAGCCCAACTACTGTCCTTATCATCAAGTACTAGGCCATCCGATCGAAGATTGCTACGTTTTCAAGAATTGGCTCGAAAACCAGTACCGACAGGGCAAGTTCGCGTTATCTGACAAATGGAAGGTGAATCCCCCGCAGCCCCACACCTCTAAGGGGACGAATACGCCGGGGGCAACATGCTCCGTCATTGAAGAAGCTCCTTGGGAGGTTGTATTATCAGCCAAGACAAAGAGGATGCTAAACGATCTTCAGACATGTCCAGGGATCAAGTGGAAGAACCCGTTGGAACCGCAGGTCATTGAAAGGATGTTGAAGCTGCGTACAACTCCAAAGACCGATGGTGGTGGCTCAAACACTCGCAGCCAGCCGTCAAAATCTTTGAAAAAAAAAGAAGAAGAAATCTAAGAAGCCCGTGAAGCCTGGCGACAAGCGCACGGACTTACAAAAGCAAATTGACGCGCTGGATGAATACAACCAAAAGGCACGGACTCCCATTACGCTCCAAAAGTTCCTCAGTCACGTCTTTCAAGAAGAAGATGAGGAAGAAAGTTCATCGGATGAATCCGAGGAATATGTGGCGAGCTGTCATATGATTTCCCATTCGATCACGAATAATGAGGAGACTCCTTGCACCGAAAAGCTGGGGGCAGATCCTGAACCAAAAGTTCTGGGGCCATCAGATGAAGCAATTGACGCATTCCTTAATGAAGCTCGGTTGAAAAGTAAAGCTGATCGGGAGCGCGGGGCGGCTATATTTGAAAGGGCCAAGCGCCAGCGACTTGATAAAGGAGCTGAGACGATCTCGTTGGAGCTAAACACCTCCGCTACCGACAAAAGCCAATTCAAGATGAGGAAAAAGTTTGCTAAGGCCATATCAATGGGCATGAAGCTACCATCCTCTGAAGGAAACATCACTGGTGAAATGGAAACGCACCCCTCCTATTGCTTATATCATCAAAAGATTTCGCACCATCAGTGCATGAAGTATTTTAAGGATGGTTTCGAGTATACCGTGACGGGAGAACTGAACCCGTTCTCCGTGAACGAGGTCCGCAAATATGAAGATGCCAAATACTTCTTACCGGATTTCGAAGACACAGAAAGGTGTCACAAGCCGGAGAATAAAGCTAATGCTACCATCCTTGTCTTCGGTAGTGATACCGAGGAGGAAGAGGAGATAGTTTCCTTAGAGAGACAACGACGCCATTTGATTGAATGATTTAGCGTGCTTGCGCTTTCTAAAAGATAGATCAAAAATATATGTTAACCGCAATCAAGAACGGCGTCGCTTTGCAGCTAGCCGGTGAGTACGGGTCGATCCACAGAGATGTGTAATTTTCTTAATGTGTTTTTACGAGTTGATTCCAAATGTTGTTTGGATTGATTTATTAAATCTAAAGAACCTAGATCTATCGATAAACTAAATTAATCTAAATTAAAGTCTTGCTAGGGTTAGGCTTAGGGGAAGTTGGGAGATTAAAGGTTTCCTCACCGCTTTCAATGCCTTATTTTAGATCTATTAGATGTTATAGTAATTATCAATAAAGTGGATTAGAATCTTTTGGGAAGATGTTTCTTCCTCTAGGTTTTTGTCATTCCTTTATCGATAATTACCCTAACCTCCATGGAAAACGCGCGCAACCGGGCCTTTATACTACGGTGTCATCGTTACCTCGAGGGGTAGGATGCCGTAGGGCACGGTGTGTGCGCGTATGCATGGAGTTCTAATTCTTAGGTGTGAATGGCATGAAAGGGGTGAGAAATCTCATCTCTCAAATCTTTCCCTAAGGCTAACCCTAACAAGCGAGGAGATTACTCGCTCATTAGGGGATTAAAAGACATTCTAAATTAAAAGAGAATTAAAACAAAGAATTAAAAATAACTTACTAATTTTATTGATGGCTCCCTCCAAGCAATAATACAGAACAGATCTGAATTTGTGTATTGAAAATAGGCATCAGTTTTACAGATCTGTGATTACAATTTATAGGAAAACAGGGAAACTAGGGTTACAGATTCTCGCACACGTGATTTTACAGATATGCCCACGGAAAATCCAAACCCCCGCACCGACGCACCGACTCACGAATTTTGCACCGACACGGGCTCTAAGAGGCCGCGGAACCGCAGCAAATATGAGGGTTGGGCCGCGGTTCCGCGGCCCTTTGGGGAGATCTCTTGACCAAATTTTCTATTCTGGTTCTGTATACATTGGGCTTTCTATTTCCATAGTTCTTTTCTCCCTTTGGCTTCTGGATCTTCTCCAGATCTTCAGTGAAAACTTGTAAGGATCTCTTGACCGTTTGCCTTGACATTTTGGACCTTGCACTGTTCTTCATCTAGGCTTGACTAGGATCCGTCTACTTGTTGGTCAAAAGTCCCTTTTCTGTATCAACTTTCGTCTTTTTCACTGTATTCGCTCCAAGAACATGTATCCTGTAACATGCAGCAGACATGCGTCAAAAACACCTGTTTATTTATAAAACGAATAAGAATTGGGGAATATAAGCTGCAATATTATGATATGAACAAATACCCCCAAACTTATCTTTTGCTCGTCCTCGAGCAAACTTATTTTTATTCACTAAAATCCTAACCGCACTTTCGCAGGGAAACACGATTGCACTGAGCACGTGCAACAAGCCGTTAAACCTCTAGGTGTCCCTAGTCGGAGGAGTGTTGTCTCCTGAGGGTTTTCAGCGGATTACACCCACAAAATCCTATCAACTCGGCCCATTGACTTTTGTTCTCCAATTAGGTTTTCTAACAAGGAATTCTATTATCGTCGACCCGTAAATTATCCACCCATATTCGTCACACTTCCTCATTATTTAACTTAAGATTATATATATCCTGCAGACCTACTTAGCTTTCGGCATTTCTTAAGTTTTCCTTCTAGGGTTCCATCTCCACTTAGGAATTTCTATCAACTCTACTAAAGATACAAGTTCTATTATTCATTCCTTTCTCTTATCTAAACTCTAATCACATACCCCTACGTGTGTGTAAATATCACCCCTACACTTGGAAATTCAAATCAAGCAATCGTACTCTCATCCATTGTCCAATGCACTTATTAATTAGTGAATTTTTAATTGAATTTCGCTTACACATCCTTCATACGACCGTTAATACTTCTTGAGGTACCAACGACCGATTATAAGATGTGTTTGCACATTAAAGCGTACTTCCTAGTCTTGCAACACCTAAGGCTTTTAGCAGTGACTCCCAAACCAGTTGGTTTAAGGCACTAGGTGATGAAGCACCCTCGCTAAATATTTTTCTATTTTTGCTGCCTTAAGTAATCACAAAAACCAGTGTCCATTTTTTTCTTTATTCACACTTTTTCTTTTATTTTCTTCGTACTAAGGACTTTAGACAAGAGCATTTCAAGGTCTCTTCTACTATTCCAAGTTTCAAGGTGCGTGATTGTGCAATTTGTAGGGTATACGTTTTCAGAATCTAGACTTAAGCTAGGAACTATTTTTCAAACTTATACTCTAATAAGAACATCAATACTCTTCCCTCATTTTGACTTAGCCCAAGAAGTGAACCGAAAATTTGCCTATTTCTAAATAAATTACAAGGCATATACTTTCTACCATTAAACTTTAAGGAAGGTTATTTTTAGGGTTTTTAATTTACTAAGTCTAGGATCTAGTTTTTCCTAGCTAGTTAACCTATTTGTCAAACTCTAGTCAATTAGCCAAAATTGAATACAATAATTTTTATAATTTTTGAAATTTTTCAATTTTTTATGGGTTTTCAAATAAGTATGCAAATGCAAAAATATATACAAATGAATGCGAAGGAAGAAGACGTACCGAGCATACCCCCAAACTTGAACTTGACAGTGTCCTCACTGTCATGCTAAACCAATAGGGTCAAAATACCGGCACTTCCCTGTTTATTTATTTATAATTTTTTATTGTTAAGAAAAACAAAAAATATATATACAAAAAGGCCCTCCCCCAAACTTCATTTAAACTATGTTAGACATTACTGCCAAACTTTGCATAGACCAAACGTCAACACCAACCAGTTGAAAAATTTATCAGTAAAGAGTATTGGTTGGTGGAAGAATAAGTTGTAGCGATCCAAAAATAATTGGGGAAGATAGAAGTGGTGGTATGGAAGGTGTGGAGGTGAATATACAGGAGGTGGTGATGCATCAAAACGAGAATGGGAATGATCAGCAATAAGTGGAATATTGGCATTCTCGTGGCTTATTAAAAGAAATGGGGGTGGTTCAACTTCTAAAGGAGGAGGTTGACTCACCACAATACCCCCAAAATGTTTCTGTGGGTCCTCTATTGACTTGGCATCATCCATCAAATGCATATGATATTCAATTATAAGGGAGCTGATCTCCTCAATGTCCGCCATAGTCCAACCGAAAACTTGCCGCCTATCTTGTAAGACCTTTAAAATAGCGTTCTCTTGCTCGAAAGCTAGAGAGGCTGATATTATAATGGGAAAAGTCTCATTCTCACCTATGTAAGCATATTTAAGATGGGCCGGTAAGGACATGAGTTCGAGTTTCGGAGTTGAAAGAATCATTGCGGAATCTACCTTGAACTCAAAGGACTCCAACACAGGTTCGAAATCACTGCAAACAACTGATTCGGATGGTTCAACTAACTCATCCACAAATTCAAAAGACTCATATTCGGGCTGTGAGTCGTCATCATCCGAAAAAGTGAAACATGCATAATTCATATCGATTGCGTCAACGGTGGTAGGCTCAAGGAGGGACGCACTAGTGGCGTCAAAACTATTTTCATCAAACAAGAATCTTTCAAGCTCGCAGTGCTCCTGCGTGATTTCGTGAATAGAGCAAACTTCTCGTGTACTAGTTTTAGGCACGGGGGGCAGACTTCCCATCTTATAAATATTGAACTCACTAGACATCTTCCCAAAGCATAGAGTCATGGAGCCATTGCGACAGTTTATTACAGCATTGGAAGTGGCCAAAAATGGTCGACCGAGGATCACCGGAATTTGGTTCCATGGGTTAGCAACAGATTGTGTATCCATAACAATAAAATCAACGGGGAATATGAACTCCCCAACTTTGATCAACACATCCTCTAGCTCACCCCTTGGATGGGTGATTGATCGATCAGCTATTTGGAGAGTACAACGAGTGGGTTTCAACTCTCCAACCCCTAATTGTTCGTACATGGAGTAGGGAAGCAGGTTAACACTAGACCCAAGATCTAAAAGTGCTCGATTAATTTTCTTATCCCCAATTATGATTGAAATCGTAGGACAAACGGGGTCCTTTCATTTTTGGGGTAAGGTTTGATGGTGGTTAATAGCATTGCTCACTGCACTAGCCACTAGCACTTTCTTGGGTACTTGAGATGCCTTTCTCTTCGAGGTGCATAAGCCCTTTAAGATTTTCGTGTATGAAGGAACTTGTTGGATTGCATCCAAGAGAGCTATATTTATGCTAACCTGCTTAAATAACTCCACAATCTTCTCCACTTGTGCAGTTGGTTTATTGGGACTCAACCTGTTTGGAAATGGAGCATTTTGAAAATTTGTTGAGTCAAATATATGTGGAGTAGAATGTGGAGTAGGAACGGCACCCCGTGTAGATGTGTTCGTGTTGTGATAAATGGGTCCGTTCGAGTTAGAAGAAGTAGAGCCGTGTGAAGGGTGGAGAATAGGCTCTAAAGAAAAAGGTGAAGAAGGTGAAGAAAATGAAGAAGGGGAAGATGACGATGGAGAAGGAGAAGAATCACCGGCGGGGATGTCATCACTAATACCCACATTATTCTGCAACACTCTTCCGGATCTCAACGTGGTCACCGCATTAACATTGTGATTGTGATATGCGTTTTGTGTGTGACCGGGATTTGGTAATGGTTGAGATGGAAGCTTTCCCTTTTCTCTCTTGCTCAACGCAGCAGTTAATTGTGCAATTTGTGCCTCAATAGATTTGATACTTTGGTCGTGTGAGGCATTGTTATGCAACAAAGACTGAACATAATTTTCAAATCTTGCTGCGGATTCTGTAGATTGCTTGAGAAATGCATCTAGACTTTTTCGAGCGAGATAACCTTATCATCATTTAGTTGAACCAAATTGTTCGTTTGATTTGTATAAGGCTGTTGTTGGAAAGATTGCTAGTTTTCAGTTTGTGAAGGTGCTTGTTGTTGTTGTGGAGGAGCAGGTCTTTGAAAATTGTTATTTCCTTGGACTTGTTGATTTTGGTTCCAAGCGAAATTTGGGTGACTCCTCCACCCCGGATTGTATGTCGAAGAGTACGGATCGTTTCTTTGTCGTTGCTGAAATGCAGCATTGACTTGATCCTGTCCTTGAGTAGATGCATTATAAGGACACTCTTCGGTTAGATGCGATGGATTCGCACAACAAGCACAAACAGTTCGTGGAGGTAAAGCAGGGGCATGAGAAGACGATGAGATTTTGGTCTCAATGGCTTCTAGCTTTTTCATAAGTGCGGCCATCTCGGCCTTCATAGCAATCGACATATCTACTTGATGTATGCCTGCCCTAGATTGACCACTAGAAGAAGATGATGTGGTCTTGGTACTCTCCCACTGAATTGTTTGCTCACTAAGATCCTCAAGAAACTTCTACGCTTCGTCACTAGACTTAGAGAGAAAATGACCTTGACATATGGTTTCTAGCAACTGCTTCGTTGCCGAGTTCAATCCCTCGTATAATGTTTGGTAAAGTTACCAACTTTCGATCCCATGATGAGGGCATTGAACAAGTAGGTCTTTAAATCTCTCGAAGCATTTCCAAAATTATTCGGAAGGAAGCTGTGAAAATTGTATAATCTCGTTACGGATTCTAGCAGTTTTGTGATGAGAATAGAACTTTTTCAGAAAAGCTCTCACAAACTCGTCCCAATTTCTAATGGAATGTGATGCAGTGCTGTATAGCCACTTCTCGGCTAGGTCACATAAGGTGAAAGGAATGACCCTTAGCCTTATAGCGTCATCACTTAATTGAGTCGTTTTCATCATAGCGCACACATTTTGGAATTTATTGATAAAGATATACACATCTTCAGATTCCAAACCATGAAATTTTGGCAGCATATTGATGAAATGTGGTTTTATTTCAAAATTGTCCCCATTTGCCGGTGGGGGTGAAAGACAGGTAGGTAAAGAAGTGCGGACGGTGTAGAAGAGATCCTGGATCGCAACTCGTGGGGGCGCTACAACAGGCGGAAGATTCGGGTTATTCGCACCTAACGGAGGTGGAATCATTCCCGTCGGTAAGGTATCGTTGGGGTTGGATCCCGACATACCTTCGAAAGAAGAATTTGAAGGTGGAGGTAAGGAAATGGAGGGAATTTCGACTTCGGTGTCGAAAGGTTCGTCGGTCGGTACCAACGAAACACGGACTAATCGGGCGTTAGTATCCCTAGTCCAAAGTGATATACACTAAAAGGGGTAGTGTAGTCAGAAAAAAAATAAAAAATAGAATGTGGGAGTAAGATAACGTCAATGAAGAGAAGAAGTGGTGTAAGCGAGGTGCAAGATTTCTTTAGCGACAAGTTGTAAGTTTTGAAAAGATTTTTCTTTTTTTTTATGTGAGAGTTTTTGCAAAGAGGTTTTTTTTGAAAAGAGACTTATGACACAAATGTATCAACCACACATGCGCAATCAGGCCTAGATCTAGGGTCACCTAGGTCTGCTAGACAGCTCCTAACTAGGGCTAGAAATAGGACCTCAAACCGCCTCTTCACCGACACTTGCGGCCAGGTAAGTGCCAGGTAAGTGGGAAGGAACCACAATAGTGGGCCTAATTAATAACCACTAGCCTAGACACACTTGCCTAGACACCGCAAGGTCAGGATAGGATAAACGGCCGATGCCTATACTAATCCTTTTCCTATTGAGCTCGATGTCCTTAGGGCTGAGTCTAGTATTTTTTAATTAATTGTGGTCAATGCAAATGCTTTAAATGTTTTCTGGGGTCCTGGGAAGGGTGATGAAATCCCTACCCAATCTAAGATTGGTCAATTAGCCCCTTAAAGTCCGATTAAATTATGAAAAACAAAAAATTCACTTGCAATCAATTTTTTTTATAGCGCGGCGCAAAGAAACCTGCAGAAAATCCGTTATTTAGATGGGGAGAGAAGATTTTTAGCGCAAAAAAATCCTGCAGAAAATTTCGCAAAAGATATATGGAGATTGGCAGAGGAAGGGATTAGAAAACAAACAGAGCAAATTTGAGGTGCTGACGTGGCAGCCACGCGGCGGAACCGCGGTTCTGGGCCCCCTTTTGCGGCGGAAACACGGCCTTCTGAAGGGATCACGCTCTGGAAAAATTTGTACTGCTCTGTTATGATATTTGCTCTCTGTTCTGATATGATTTTTTCTGGTTTACCCTCTGTAAATTTTCAGATCCGAGAATCTTCGCTATTCCTGCAAAATTCAAAAGATACACCTTTCAAACAGATAGAAATTGATAATTTTTTTGTAATTTTTTTTTAATTTTCAGATTTTTATAATTTTTAAAATTTATATCAACCCGAAATTACACAGAAATAAATTTTACGCCATCCCCGGCAACGGCGCCATTTGATTCAATGATTTAGCGTGCTTGCGCTTTCTAAAAGATAGATCAAAAATATATGTTAACCGCAATCAAGAACGGCGTCGCTTTGCAGCTAGCCGGTGAGAACGGGTCGATCCACAGAGATGTGTAATTTTCTTAATGTGTTTTTACGAGTTGATTCCAAATGTTGTTTGGATTGATTTATTAAATCTAAAGAACCTAGATCTATCGATAAACTAAATTAATCTAAATTAAAGTCTTGCTAGGGTTAGGCTTAGGGGAAGTTGGGAGATTAAAGGTTTCCTCACCGCTTTCAATGCCTTATTTTAGATCTATTAGATGTTATAGTAATTATCAATAAAGTGGATTAGAATCTTTTGGGAAGATATTTCTTCCTCTAGATTTTTGTCATTCCTTTATCGATAATTACCCTAACCTCCATGGAAAACGCGCGCAACCGGGTCTTTATACTACGGTGTCATCGTTACCTCGAGGGGTAGGATGCCGTAGGGCACGGTGTGTGCGCGTATGCATGGAGTTCTAATTCTTAGGTGTGAATGGCATGAAAGGGGAGAGAAATCTCATCTCTCAAATCTTTCCCTAAGGCTAACCCTAACAAGCGAGGAGATTACTCGCTCATTAGGGGATTAAAAGACATTCTAAATTAAAAAAGAATTAAAACAAAGAATTAAAAATAACTTACTAATTTTATTGACGGCTCCCTCCAAGCAATAATACAGAACAGATCTGAATTTGTGTATTGAAAAGAGGTATCAGTTTTACAGATCTGTGATTACAATTTATAGGAAAACAGGGAAACTAGGGTTACAGATTCTCGCACACGTGATTTTACAGATATGCCTACGGAAAATCCAAACCCCCGCACCGACGCACCGACTCATGAATTTTGCACCGACACGGGCTCTAAGAGGCCGCAGAACCGCGGCAAATATGGGGGTTGGGCCGCTGTTCCACGGCCCTTTGGGGAGATCTCTTGACCAAATTTTCTATTTTGGTTCTGTATACATTGGGCTTTCTATTTCCATAGTTCTTTTCTCCCTTTGGCTTCTGGATCTTCTCCAGATCTTCAGTGAAAACTTGTAAGGATCTCTTGACCGTTTGCCTTGACATTTTGGACCTTGCACTGTTCTTCATCTAGGCTTGACTAGGATCCGTCTACTTGTTGGTCAAAAGTCCCTTTTCTGTATCAACTTTCGTCTTTTTCACTGTATTCGCTCCAAGAACCTGTATCCTGTAACATGCAGCAGACATGCGTCAAAAGCACCTGTTTATTTATAAAACGAATAAGAATTGGGGAATATAAACTGCAATATTATGATATGAACAGCGGCCTCCCTTTTCCCGGCGTCCACCTCGCCCTCCAGGACGGTGATCCTCGCCGACATCGCCTCCTGCTCTCCCGTGGAGCTCTCTTACAACGAGGCGAGCTGACCCGCGACCTCCAACGCCGAGGCTACCACCTCGATCTCCACGCGGAGGGTAAGGGCCACGTGTTGGAGAACCTTAGAAGACACAAAAATATCAGAAAAAATAAAAGGGCACCAAATCTCACGATGAACTGGGGGCTACCTGCACGGACTTCTGGGCGATCGAAGCCAGCTGGGCCCTGAGGGTCCGTCCAGGAACTCGACCCCCGGCCGAGGTCTCTATTTCGTGCAGGAGGCTGTCCGTGACCGACAGCCCCGACGGCACCGCAAACCGGAGCCCCCTTTCCTCCACTACTGTCGGCGAGGACCGGCCCAGGGAGGGTCTCCGGGAACTCCTCTTTGTAGGGTGTTTTTCGTCACCCCATTGAGATGGGAATACGCGCGCGCTTGTCAGGCATATACTACAGATTCCCCCTGCCTAGGGTAGGCCGGGGTTTATTGATTGTGGGGATCCAAATCTCCGGCAGCCGCGGAATAAGCTGCCGTTAATTACCCCTCGCCTTTGGGGCGAGGGAACCTCCGATTAACGGGTTAAAATGGTCATGCGAACTCAATGTGCAGTGTACGTGTGTTGTGTTTTGAATGGGGGGTTTGGATATATCGGGAGCCACGCAGAGTTTTTACGGGGGTCCCACTATCCGGATAGCGGGCTGGGGGTCAAGAGGGCTAGCAGCCCCCTTGCGGGGTGCGGGGCAGCGCCCCGTTAGAATTTTTTTCTAACAGGGACAGTGTCGTGGAGTATGTGTGTGTGTAAATATGTATACATATGTATATATATATGTATGTACATAAAAAGATGAGGAAAAGACATCCCAAGGATGCATGGGGCAGCACCTTGGGCGCTGTGCGCCTAGGTGCTGTGCGCTCAGGCGCTAGAGTGCCACGTGTCGGCACGTGGGCGCTGGGCGCTTGAGCGCAAGTGCGCCACGTGTCAGCACAGGGGCGATTTGCGCTCGAGCGCTTGCGCTGGAGCGCAAGCGCGCCACGTGTCGACACGGGGGCGACTTGCGCTGGAGCGCAAGCGCGCCACGTGTCGGCACCGGGGCGACTTACGCTCGAGCGCTTGCGCTGGAGAGCAAGCGCGCCACATGTCGGCACGGGGGCGACTTGCGCTCCAGCGCTTGCGCTCGAGCGCTTGCGCTCGAGCGCAAGCGCACCACGAGTCGGTACGTGGGCGCTTTGCGCTCGAGCGCTGAGCGCTGGAGCGCAAGCGCGCCACGTGTCGGCACGCGGGCGCTCTGCGCTTGAGCGCCGGCGAGAAAAAGAGGCTTTTAGCCTAAAAAAAGATTTTTCGAAAGAGAAATCAGAGAGGAGTTAGACTCTTGAGTGTGTTTTTGGGGTTAATGGAAGGGGTTCTTCTTCTTCCTCCTGTTGTTTGCTGGATCTTGAAGATCAAGAGATGTGAGATCTCAAAATCTCTCCTTTTTATGATCTGATGACAGATCTAAGTTCCCCTTTGTGGGTTTCGTGGTGAAAAACTATTTTGTTTTTGAAAAGGAAGAGTAAAACTCTTGATTTAATTCAAAAGAAAGAAGAAGGTTTGAGACCTTCAGAAAAGGGAAAGAGATACAAACCCTAGGTTTTTTTGTGAGAATGAAAAGTGTTGCTTTATTCATCATCATGTTGCCTTTTATAGGCTTACATGTTTACATATAGCCCCTTGGGCTTTACAAAAATGGCATTTTGCCCATCCCATGGCTCATGTGCCATTTTTTTTTGCACATAAGCCATGGGCTTACAAAATATTGGCTTTATGCCCATTTTGCATACATTCATGTATAAAAAATTACATAAAAAATTATTTATTACATGATTTTGTTGTTGGCATGGGGAGGCTGGTCGCAGGCTCGACTTGGGCATGAGCCCGCTTGACCTGGGCTTGGTCCCACCTGGCTTGGGGTTGACCTTGACTTTGACTCGGTCAACCGGGGTGCAAATTTTTACCCCAACACTCTTGAGCGGCTCCGAGGGAGACCCGATCTCCTCTTACGAAGCCGTGTCCTCTAGAATCAGGGCCTGCTTCCGACCCGATGTTCTGCTGTGGCCAGGGGCGGGATCCGCCACTGAGCGTCCTCGAGGCGCTGCCACCGGGGCAATAGGGGCCGGAGCGGGCTATGCCCTGGGCCCTAGTAGGCTGCCTCGGCTGGCGCATAGCATCTTGGAGAGAGCCAAAGTCTATGGATCCTGCATGAAACAAACACCCAACAGATCAGCAACACGAGTAAAATGTAAACCCAAAAAGCAAGCCTAACTTACCGACGAACTCGACGGGGCTAAGCCCGGCCCAGCTCAAAACCCTCTCGGACAGCAGCACGTCATGTCAAGGGATGGGCTCCCATGACGCTACTCTCACCGCGGCGGGGTCATCGGACAGGTTCCCCGGCAAACACTTCTCCCTCGACCACTTAGTGGGCACCGGCCAGTCCTCGCCCTCGAGAGGGGAAACGAAGAAAAATTTCTTTTTCCAATCATGAATGGAGGAGGGCAAGGCCACGACCCCAGTCCCGACAGCGACCCCCGGCCGCTTCCTAAAAGTAAATTAAACCCATCTCGGGTCGCCCGCTCGACCGCCGGGGCGACTCTTGAAGACGAGGCAGGAATCGAGAAGGGAAAGGCTGAATGGAACTGCCTGCAACTTCAGGCGGATCAAGAACCCGAGGAGAATCCTCCACGAGTTCAGCACTAACTGGCCGGGGGCTAAACCAAAGAAGTTCAGAGCGGCGAAGACCTCAGGAGAGAAGGGCAGGCGCATTCCGCCGCAAAAAGCTTCCAAGTACAGGGCAATCTCCCTGCCCCGTACCTGATCTGACCTCTCTCCCTCCTTGGCCAGACGAAGCATGTAGCACGGGAGGATGTGGAAGCGAGCATAAGCGTTGGCGAGCTCGTCCTCATGCCTCATCCAGCACAAGGTGCTGGGGGCTACATCCGCCTCCTCCTCCCTGGAGGCGGCCCCCGCCTCACGACCCTGGGGAGAGGGTCCAGCCCCTGCTCCCCGAGGAGACTCGGGCACATCTAAAAGAACCCTAGCATCTACTCTTACAACGTCTACTGATTCTACAGAGGAAGACATCTAACCTGGGAAAAGAAATTCTTCAAAGGTTGAAAACGATAGAGAGGAGACGAGCGCCGAGCAGCTGAAGCTTGAGAGAGGAAATATGAAGGAGTAAGGGCCCTAGGGAGGACCCCACCTATATTTATTGCTACATACGGCCTCATCTAACGGCGCCCATCGTCTCTCGCCGAAACGGCTCCTCGTGCCCAGCGGCCCCGATCGTTCCACGTGGCAGCCCAGCGCTGGACCGCATCCCTTCAGACGTCGCAGACCTGCATACGTCGCATCAGCAAATCGACACTCGACACATGGACCGCTGCTTAAATTGCAGAGTGCACGAACCGGCGCACCTTCTTCAAATGCAAAGATCTCGCCTTGATTCGCTGGCGGAAAAGACAATCGACGGCCCGAGGACTCGTCCCGACGAAACCCCGGAAAAGATCTCACCTCGGGAGGCCCGGCAGTCCACTCCTGACCCGACCACTAGCTGGTTGGGACAAGAGTGGGGGGCTAATGATAGTGCTCAATGATGGCGATCCTCAAGATCATGACACGTGGCAGGTGATGTGTCCCGGAACTCAGAAGAGAAGGCCCACAGGGGCCGACCAGGCCACCCTTTACCCGACCTGCAAGCACAAGCTGGCCCTCCTCAGGGCCCCAGTAGATTGGCCTCCTCGATCCCGTGGCTCACGCCGAGCTGCCACAGGGCCAGGTCTCCTCGGCTTCCTCGCTCATCCTCAAACCCCAGGCCGAGGCGGTCTTCCTCGGCCCTCCGACCGAGGCCATCGCTCACCGGCGTAACCACCGCTCTGCGAATCTCGCCATGCGCAGATTCTGCGCCAACAACATCCTACGTTCCACGCCATCACGATCCCCATTAACGGACGATCTGCTTTCTACGCGGGCGTGACGTCGGGGGCGTAACCACCGGCGAGATTCTCGCGCCCGCTGCTGCGTGCTCCACCGCTATATAAACCCTCATCACAGAGGGGTCAAGTAGGCCATTTTTACACTTTTAAGCCGTTACACTGCTCGGATCTCATCACTAACTTGAGCGTCGGAGGGTCCTTGGTGGTACCAAACCACCCCGGGACTTCTTTACAGGTACTCGGCAACAACTTCCTCACCTCACCTCTTCCTCCAAAAACCCATTGAGACTCATACGCAACGAAGGATAATCAGCTAAGCTCACCGTGAGATCAACGGAAGACAACATCTGACGGAGGCCCGAAAAGGAGCTCCATCATCCGACGATCGGAATGCATCATCTTCATCGTTATTATTTAAGATGTGGGTACACCAAATTTCATGTGATTGTACAACTTTTTCGCCGTTGAATTAGTGGGTTCAAAATTAACGGTTTACCGATAATAGAACTTTTTACATTCCTAAATCAACGGTGAAAAGGTTCTAGAATCACATGAAATTTGGTGTTCCCACATCTTAGATGATAACGATGAAGATGATGCATTCCGATCGTCGGAAAACACGATGGAGTGTGTTTTTTCGACGCCATAGGAGGAAATTCCCTCCTATGGCATCTTTCCTCCATTATTCTCATATATCATATAGAGGTTAATGGAGGAAAGGTGTCATAGGAGGGAATTTCCTCTTGTGGCATCGGAAAAATACATCCTCCATCATTTTTTTCGACGATCGTCATACATCACGGCCATTTTTATCATCTAAGATGTGAATATACCAAATTTCATATGATTATACCATTTTTCACCGTTGATATAGTTGGTACAAAATTAATGGTTTACCGACAATAGAACTTTTTACATTGCTAATTCAACGATAAAAAAGTGGTGGAATCACAAAAAATTTGGTGTATGCACATCTTAGATGATAACGATGATGATGCTGGATGCCGATCGTCAGAAAAAATGGTGGAGATTGTATTTTTTTCGACGCCGTAGGAGTAAATCTCCTCTTATGGCCTCTTTTCTCCATTATTCTCTATCATATATTACATATATGAAATAAAAGAAGAAAGAAAGAGTGTGAATATATATATATATAGAGAGGGGGGGTAATGGAGGAAAAAGACCATAGGAGGGGATTTCCTCCTATGGAGTCATAAAAAAACAACCTCCGCCATTTTTTCCGATGATCGGCTTCCATCATTATCATCTAAGATGTGCATACACCAAATTTCATGTGATTCCATCATTTTTTCACCGTTGAATTAGCAATGTAAAAAGTTCTATTGTTAGTAAACCATTAATTTTGCACCAACTAAATCAACGGTAAAAAAATGGTATAAACACATGAAATTTGGTGTATTCACATCTTTGATGATAAAGATAAAGATGATGTATACCGATCGTTGAAAAAAATTATGAAGGGTGTATTTTTTCCGACGCCATAGGAGGAAATTCCCTCCTATGACACATTTCCTCCATTATATATATATATATATATATATATATATATATATATATATATATATATATATATATATATATATATATTTGTGTGTGTGTGAGAGAGAGAGAGAGGTTAATGGAGGAAAGAGGCCATAGGAGGGAATTTCCTCCTATGGCGTCGAAAAAATACACTCTCCCTCATTTTTTCCGACGATCGGCACCCACCATCTTCATCGTTATCATCTAAGATGTGGGTACACCAAATTTCATGTGATTCTACAACCATTTCACCGTTGATTTAGTGGCTTCAAAATTAACGGTTTACCGACAATAGAACATTTTACATTGCTAAATCAACGGTGAAATGGTTGTAGAATCTCATGAAATTTGGTGTACCCACATCTTAGATGATAACAATGAAGATGGTGGGTGTCGGTCGTCGGAAAAAATGAAGGACAGTGTATTTTTCGACGCCATAGGAGGAAATTCCCTCCTATGGCATCTTTCCTCCATTTCTCTCCCTTTCCCTCTCTCTCTCTCTCTCTCTCTATATATATATATATATATATATATAAAGAGAACAAATGTATCAAATATTTAAGAGAGTAAGAGAGTGAATGTGTATCAAATACACAATACTAGCAACCATATCACATATTTTACTATTAAGTCAACACTTGACATAATAATCCGGCTATTAAATAGACTGGCTAGTATTATCCATGTCCGGTTAACTAACGCGTATCACATACATGTATTTAACTGAACTCACGCACGTATCCTCATACGCACGCCACATCATCATTTCGTCTGGGCAAGCACTTTCATTGCGTGAATCTAAAGACCTGTCAATACGCTGGCAATAGGTTAAACATGATCATATCTCATTGAATCCGAAACACTTTCAGATCCAATCTCCTTTCAGATTAACCCACAAGCTTGTCAGCGGTACTAAATGCATGTAACGGCTACTCAGGTATGATCAAAATAAAGGCAGGTCGACAAGTAAACTCATCCGGACCCGACAAAGTCTATATGTAACAAATATCATACAGTACGGTCTCTTCGTCAAAAAGTATTGCATACTGGGTCTCGGGGTGGAACTGTCAGACCCCTAATAACCCGATAAGTCGTACTGACATTGTACTCATAACCATCCGAGATACAACTCAGAACACTTATCAGTTTATCTCACCTACCATGATCATGAACTTTCGGTTATAGTCATGTCCTGTACAACGCGATATCGACTCCCTATACCGGGAGAGACGAATCTCCTTGACCGCTCACTGCCTCCATTTGCTTCGGAACTATAGCCAACTAAAATCTGTTTGCACGACTCTTTAAAGTCATGGTAGGGTAGTAATCAAAGTATAGTGGAAACACATATAAGACACTATGGCGATATCAGGTCAAGGAACTACCCTGTACTATCGTGGCCAGAGAATTGCTATCTGACAATTGGTATAATACTATCTAGGAGTTCTCAATGACTCCGTCAAGTGTAACTCATACTCCAATGAGCACTTGTATACAATCGTCGGTGTCAAACACCAATAGTTGTGGGATCAGCTATCGCCCTCCAATCGGGCATGGAAACATATATACGAGTCTAAAATGGAGTACCAATACCCAGTTTCGATACTCCTATGACTAGGGATATTTAAGGTTGTGCTTATGGACTAACTAAGCCCTACTGGTATGATCCATATCATTAATCCTAGTAGTCAAGCAAAGATCCAATGGGCTTTATCTCATGTATTTGCGATACGTGATAACGAGTAAAACGTATCCACACGAAAGATAAAAACACCCCAGATAGCATACTATCATCTCGAGCAAGACTGTTCTCCTATAGGTCCTCTTTCAATTAGTAATTGACATCCAGCAATTATAATAAATGATAAAAACAAACCAGATAACATACTATCATATCGAACAAGACCGTTCTCCGTATAGGTCCTCCTTCAATTAGTAATTGACATTCTACAATTACAATAATTGTCTTGAAGGCACCTATATCTAACATATTACTTGTATGAACTTAAATAATCGAAATTCTAAAGTAATCTGATCGTCTTAGAAAATAAGCCCTGAGCCGGCTCAACATAACCACGAGCCGTCTCATAGGAACAGAGAGAAAACACAACGTTATATGCATTGTTTGAGTCGTCTCAAAATATATCGAGCCGTCTCAAGAGAGAGAGTCGAGCCGGCTCAAGCACTTGTGAGTCGTCTCAACTTAATATTCAACCTGACATTCAACCTGATGTTGTTGTCTGATATGTTAAACCATGTACATATGCAATATATGTTACCTAACCTGTATTTATGACATGTATCCTTGCTATACTGTTATTGATATTGTCTTGCTATTGTTATCATGTCAACCATAATTGTAATATAATGTTTACCGCAATGCCAATGAATTCATGATATTGACTTGATTTTCTTGATTAACATGACATGTACATGATTGTTCCTGTATTTGGCATTAGGTAGATATTATATCGATACCTGACATGAAACATGAAACCGGAGGAAAGGGGAAATCAAAAATGGAATCCGTATTGTAACTCAAGAGAATATTAATTGCTAGAAACCGATCAGTCACCACGAGTCATTGTGCTCCGGAATGATGATATTGACATCATTCATACATGCTTGATATTATTTTACTTCCTAACGGCACATATCGGATTCATCCCTGAGAGTCATGACACCGTAGTCCCGGGCACACACGGGATGCTGTTGAGTTATGAGGAGGATTGCATTGATTGATTTTAAATACACGTAGGTTTGATAACTTAGCGACATGGATATTTAGGTTCACTTGACATGATGGCCTTGCGATATCTTGACTGTTATATCACTTATTATTGTTAATGTTATTGTATACTCGCATGACATCGATTTCTTGTATAACGATATAATACATAGCATTCCGGTTGTATCCTTATTATATTATTTATGACGTTCTGACGTCTAGATTTTCCATAGCCCAGATACTTTGGCATTAGAGTAGCAAGACCAAGAGCACTTCGAGAAGATTGCCAAGCAGTGAAAAGCATTTATTTATCTAATTATTTATGGTTTAGGTTTCTTTCTAGAACTGGATTATTTTATTGGATTTCTTTTGTGAGCCCATAAGGGAAAAGTATTGGTCATTGTTTTTATTTATTTCTTAGATCCATTGAGACTTAATAATCTCTTATTGCTCCCGCTATTGTTATATTGTTTATTGTGGCATCGGACATGTTTAGTGTTAGATATATATATGTTATTGTGCTTAATTACTGCATGACAGCCTTAATGTGGTTATGAAAATATGATTCCTTACCGTATGTTGCATGGCTGACCGAGTTACGTCCCATATTATTTATGTGTTTTGGGAAGCAGGGAGTGTCATATTCCAAAGACGAATACGGAGTATAAGAAAGAGGAGATGGAGGACAAGGCCTTCGGTGCAATACAACTTCACTTGCTTGACTAAGTTTTTTACAAAGTCAAGCAAGAGACTATGGCAGCGGTATTACGGAGCAAGTCGGAGTCCCTATACATGAAGAAATCTCTTACAAATCGTCTCTACCTCAAACAACGATTGTGCACGTTAAAGATGAATAAGGGGACATTCATCAAAGATCACCTGGACGAACTCAACCAGATCGTTATGGACTTGCAGAATGTGGAGGTGAAAATAGATAATGAGAATCAGGCGATTCATCTACTCTATTCATCGACCTCGGAATATGAGCAGTTCATCAAGTCGATGATGTATGGTCGGGATAAGCTTTCATTAGAAGATGTCAAAGCAGGTTTGCACAGTGAGGTGTTGAGAGAGAAGGTGGTTGGTAACAAGAGTAGTCAGGGTTGTCCGTTAGATACCGTTCAGATGGAGGCTCCAAGGAAAAATCGAGAAATCGCGACAATGACAAGTGCTTTATTTGCAAGGAGAGCGGGCATTGGAAAAGGGATTGTCCGAAACGTAAGGAGAAAGGAAAGCAGATGTTTTCCAGCACTACAGTTGCGGAGGAGGATTCAGATAAGGGCAGTAATGGTTCGATTCTATCGGCATGTGCGACTTTAAACGCGCATAGATCGTTGATGTTGGATTCGAGGTGTTCGTTCCATGTGACTCCGAATCAGAGTTAGTTTTCCACGTACCGTTCAGTTGATAGAGGCTCGGTCTTTATAGGGAATGGTGCATTGAGAAGAGTTGTTGGGATTGATACAGTTTATATCCGCATGTATGATGGGAGAGTTTAGACATTGACAAATGTTAGGGACGTGCCAGATCTGAAGAGGATCTCAATTTCATTAGGTGTTTTGGGTGGGATCAGTTGCAAGTGCGTGATCAATAAAGAGTCTATGATGATATCCCAGGATGCTCGTATTGTCATGAAGGAGAAGAGGGTGAGGAATCTGTATTTTTTTCAGGGACGGACGGTCGTAGGAGATATTGCTAGAGATTTTATTGTTTTAGGTGGTTCAGACTCTGTCAAGATATGGCATCCAAGATTAGGTCATATTGGCGATGCGGGTTTGGAGAAGCCTTGAAAGAGGCAATCACTTGGACGTGTAAAGATCGGTAGGAAAGATCTTCAAGAAGACTGTGTTCAAGGGAAGAAGATAGAGATAGTTCCAGCTCCGGTTTGTTCTGGAGGTGGAGTTAAACATTAGGATTCCTTCATTAACGACTTCTCGAGAAAGTTGTTGGTACACATTCTTAAGCCGAAGATCGAGAATTTTAAGATTTTCAGGAAGGTAGTTATGGAGAAGCAATTGGAGAAGCGCGCGAAGGTTCTTCATTCCGATCATGGTTTCCGCAAGTCAAGGAGGATCGTGCATCACACCACTTTTGATCCTACATATATTGGCGAAGCGGAGTAGATAGTTTGGACGGTGTTTGGGAAAAATAGATATTCACGGCTTACGGCTGGATTTCCGAGGGAGTTTTGGACGGATGCCCTATCTACTGCCGAGTATCTCATCAATCGGTTACCATCGACGGCGGTGGAGATGACAATTCCTGAGGAGGTTTGGACTGCAGTGGCTGGGAATTACTCAGGGCTTCATGATTCTTGATGTGGAGTAAAAGGGTACAGGTCGTGGTGTCCTGATACTAAGGATAGAGTAATCGGCCAACATTTGATAGTCGTTGAGTTTGCGATGTCTCAGAAAAAATAGACTCGGTCAGATGATGAGCAGGGAATATGGCCACCGAGCCGGTGGTGTTCGAGACTTCAGTCCAGGTTATGGAAGATGAGGTGATCGGTACTTCAATTCAAGCGGAGAGTCCGATACAGCCAGTTATGTGGAGGCCTATGGGATTTAGGGACATAGGAGAGGCTGAAGATGAGGATCCGAGGATATGGGATTGGGAGTTTGACAAAAAGTCTGCATAGGAGATTCGTGGCATAAATAGTGTCATGAATGGAGAGTTAAGTTCGTTGAAGCAGTATATCGAGCAAGTTCTCACTCGGTACGAGAGAGAAGATTCAGCCCGTGTCATCTCAGTTAGTGGCGCACTTCAGATTAGTGTCATCATTAGAGATAACTGGCGATGTGGACTATTAGAGGTTGAGTATGAGTTACAGTGCCAGATAGATCGACGCTTCAGATTGTTATCACGGTATCAACAGGAAAGGCAGAATTGTGTTGGATATATGTATGCCCTAGAGGCCATTATATGATAGTGGATGTATCTGTACATGTATATATATATATATATATTCAGTGTACATTCTTGCTCGACATGATAGTATGCTATGTGATTCTACTTTATCTGACATGTTGATTTGATCATGCTTTTATTCATTCATAAATGCTGATAAAGCCCAGAGGATATCGGCTTGACTACAGTGATTACGATAGAGATCATACTAGTGGGACATCTGTAGTTTATAAGCATATCCTGAAATGTCCCTAGTCGGAGGTGTATCGAGACGGGGCATCGATATACCAGAGTAGACTAGCGTATATGATACTAGACCCATGTGATGGGCGATGGATGTTCCCACATTCATCGATGTTTGACATCAAGATCATATACGGGTGCTCAGTGGTGACTGAGTACACTGGACGAACGCACCGAGAACTCCTATATGGAATTATATCTATCGTCGGATAGTGGTTCTCAGGTGACACTGGTACAGGTTATTCTGTAGACCCGAAATCGTCATAGAGTCTTGTGTGCTCTCCCACTGTACTTTGATTACCACCCTACCACGGCTCTACTGAGTCGTGCAAACAGGTGGCCATTGGGTACAGTACCGAGACACACGAAGGCGATGAGCGATAGGAGGGGTTTCGTCTCTCCCAGTATTGGGAGTTGATGTTGTGCTGTGCTCGACTGGTTATATCAGTAAGTCCCTGGCCAGGGCTGCTGAGATTTACTGATAAGTGTTATCAGTAGTTTCTCGATCTGTTATAGACCATTCACCGGCACGACTTATTGAGTTATTGGGGTCGACGTTACCATCCCTAGACTCGATATACAGCATATCTGACGAAGAGACCGGACTGTACGGTAGTGTTGCCGGTTGGCTCGACGGGAGTTGTAGCAGGTTCGCTTGTTTTCTTCTGATCGCTCAATACCCGGGTGGCCATTACATTTAGCTGACCGCTTGCGGCTTAGGGGTGTTTGATATGATCATCACCCACTGCCGGCGTATTGACGAGTCTTAGAGTCCCACAAAGGAGTTGCCTAGTCTAGGCGAAACGTTGTGGTGCGCGTATGCGATATGCGCATGGACCCAGTTAAAATGCGCGTATGAGATACCGTATATTAATTGGGCGGCTTGCTTTTGGTCGGGTCGTATGTGATATGACCGGGTTGATAAATCAAGTGTTGATTTATCATTTAACCATTAGCTTCTCACTAGAAATCCTCTTTTGGATGTATGCATGCATGTATGCATTCATTCTTGTTCATGCACATATGGATATGCATGCACACATGCATACATACATCATTCTATCATGGTTGTTTATACATAGAAAATGGTGGCAATATAAGACTCACACCTTGGTTATTTATATGGATTATTACTTATATTTGTTTTAAAACAAAATGAAAAAGGAAAGGATAATTCATGGTTTGTTTCTAGTCTCTTCTTTGACCTAACCATGCTCACCTACTCTTAACCATGGATTAAACTTTCCTTTCATGTTTTAACTCAAATTAAATAATATCTTTATCATTTAACCATGGTTTGAGATGAGAAGAAATAAATATATATACATATATTTTCTTTTTCCTTTCATGAGTTTATCTTCACTTCTTCTTAAAAAAAGCCATCATCTTCTTCAACCTTGATCTTTTGCTCTCTAGAATTTTCAAGTGAGCAAAATACTCAAAAAGATAGGATTTTGAAGTGAGAAAGAGAACCACAACACCATTCTACACAAGTCTTATCCACTTGTTTAGAGTGTTAGCTTCATTCCTTTCTCTTGTTAAAGTGAAGTTGCTAGCTTGGACAAAGAAGCTTCGGGTGGACGTCGTGGACACTAGAAGACTTCAAGTTAACCGTTCTCCAACCCTCAAGTGGCCAAGGAGTCAAGAATAGGGAGCTACAAAGGTTGTACTCTCAAAACCCTAACCTTTGTTACATGTATTGTTATGAAACCCTAATTTTTCTAGGATAGATCCTTTGTATGCTTACTTAGCACCATAAAAATTTGATCTTTGTAACATGTGATGCTTCCAAACCTCTCATAGGGTGCTAGGTAAACTTTACATTAGTATCAGAGCCGACCTAGAACATCAGGCGACACTTTAGCGAAGTATAAACTCCGATCGAACCGAAATATGGAATTACGGGACACTCTCTGGACATTTTTTGAAAACTGATATTTTTCAGAATTAAAAATATGCAAAAAATTCAGCAGGTAAATATAAGAACAACTGTAAAACACGATACCATGAACAGTATATTCCACCGCGGAACCGCGGCAATAGCCTGCTTGGGCCGCGGTTCCGCGGCCGTACTGAAGCATCATAGTGTCGTATTTGTACAGTGACTTTGTTATCTGCTTGTATATTTTTGGAGTATTTTTAATCTGAATTTAGTGCTGTTAGTTCTAGAGATTGTTTTGAGTTCATTGATTCGATTGGAATTTTAACTTCTTATCTTTCCGGATAACTAGAAAGTATTGAATTGTTCGAATGAATATCATTTTCTCACTTTTCACGGGGTTTAAATCTTTCAGAGATACGTGTAAGTTTTGTGGTGGACCCTCTAGAAGACAACAAACCTTAACTCGATTATATGACCGTCTTGAACTACCTTTTGAACCTTAGGGTTTGGGGCAGTACGGCGTGCCACATATGAGGCGTTGGCTTGACCCTTCTATGGCTAGACCGCTACTACTGTGACACACTCCGGATTTTTTGAACTCCGATCAAGTGTTGAGCTTTAGGGGATTTTGGGTATTTGATCATTCGGTCGAAAACTTTAATACTATCTATTTATCTGGAATGTGATACAATATGTGGAATTCATAAAGTTGAGGCATGAAATACGAAGTATGTGATATTTCGCATTTATGATGTCTAAAGAGAATGTGGATTCCAAATATTGTAGTTTTACACTTTCTTTTCTGTGACCGTAAGTGTAGTATGTTCGATATCGCCGGTTTCGTTGCTATACATCAACGACAATTGGGGTATGCATACTTACTTACGTTGATGATATATGATATTATGTGTTGCTGAGATATGATGTGCAGGATTGTCGCGATCGAATAGCCGGGGTTTTTTTATGTGAGATGAGAGTTTTATATTTTCATTCATGTAAATTCAAATGTAATGTAATATTCTTTTATTTGGGGCACTTCCGGGTTGAGGTTGATGTCACCAGTGTTGTATATTATTTACTTTTCCGCATTAGGATAGACCCAAAGAGGGGAGCACAAGTGACCGGGTTCTGGGGTTCAGTGGGAGGTCATCTCGAGGAGTCGAGACCGGGTCTCCTAAACTCTAGGATTGGTAGGGTCGCTTGCCGCTCTCGTAGGGGTCTAGGGGTGTGGGCTTGGCTATTCATCGCGACTGTGGAATCCGTATTTTCTATTATTGGCTAAATACTAAATACGAACATCCTAGTATATCCCACATTATATATATGTTTCTGCTGCCTGTGTTCTGTGATATCTGAGACGAATGATATATTATATATGAGATATATAGTAGATGTTGCTTATGTTTTACACCCGCGCTAGTCCCATCCTGGTATGCCGTTAGTTAAGTAACCTAACGGTGCATAACGGAACATTGTGGCGAATGCGGATGGCATAAGCGTACGTGTTATTTTCGTTTCTTTTCTGTGATTGGCTTAAGGACTTAAATGATGGGATTACATTAATATGATTAATGTAAAGAAAATAAACCTAAATAGATGTTGTAGAATCAGATTTGAAAACCACTCGACTCTTTATGAAAAAGCTATATTTCAAAACTGCGGAGCACAAGCCACTCCTTTTGAAAACCATTTGATTCTACGACGATATCAAGTTCAAAGCGTTAAAGATTTTCTTAGAAATCATCCGCAACCCTCCGTCATTTTAGGAAGTAGATGTTGGAGATAGTGCCCTCATAGTCAATTATTGGATCGCAGGTACGTGATTGCAATGATTGCGGAGGACCTATCCCGGTAGGACAGTCTTACTCGAAATGATAGTATGCTATCTGGTTTGCCTTTATCAGTTGTGTACATGTTCAGGTGACTGATTGCATGTTACATTTTGATAGAGCCCTTAGGATCTTGCTTTACTACCAACAGTATGATGGCGATCATATACGTGAGAGTTGGGTAGTTTATATGCATATCCTTAATTGTAGTCCCTAGTCGTGGGAGTTTCGAGACAGGGCATCGATACTCCGGAGTAGACTAGTGTGTACAGTCGAGACCCCGACGAGGGGCGGTGGCCGGTCTCACAAGCCACTGGTGTAGTTGGATCACCTAAGATGTATACAGATGCTCATTGGGTTATGAGTACACCGGACAGGACTCGCCGGGAATCTGCTAGTTAGTATTATATCTATCGTCAGATAGCAGTTCCCTGGTGACATGTGTACAGGTTAGTTCATCGACCTGAGGTCGTCATTTGTCTCGTGTGAGTTCCCACTGTGCTTTGATTTCTACCCTACCACGGCTCAAAGGAGTCGTGCAAACAGGTAGCTTTTGGGTACAGTCCCGAGCCATATGGAGGCACGTGAGCGGATCGGCAGGGGATTCGTCTCTCCCGGTATTGGGGGCGAGGTCGTGCTGTGTCTAGGAGAGCCATTACACAAAGTCCATGGCCATGGCAGGAGATTTACTGGTAGGTACTCCAGTAGTATCTCAGGGTGTTATTGGGCTTCACTCCGACACGACTTATACTGCTATTGGGGGTCTGACGTTACTAGCCCCCTAGGCGGATATGCGATACTCATTGACGAACGGACCGGACTGTATATACATTGTCACTGTTAGGCTCAGTAGGGTTTTCGGAGGAGTTCGCTCATCGGTCTCCCTTGAGTTCGCTCCTCGGCCACCCTTGAGGTCAGTCCTTGGGCAGCCGTTACGCATTGCTAGTGCCGCTGACGGTTTGTGGTTAAACCCACTGCCAGGGTGCTGACGAGTCATTAGAGTTCCCCACAGGCAGTTTCCCAAGTTCGGGCGAAACGTTGTAGAGGCCGTATGGTTTTATGGCAGGGTTCGGAAAATGCACGTGCGTTTACGCACGTGTTATTTTTCGGACAGATGATACTGGTCGGCTTTGGTTTAAGCCGGATCCGAGTATTATATTGAGTAGGTATAATATCTTTGTCTCAGTTGCATTTGTATTCGGTCGTAATACAAATGCGGGTATATTTATACAGTTTCGGGGTTATCCTGAAAGTCGTTTCAGGATCACTTTTGGAAGTTGCCTGTTTCCAGTTTTCTATCAGCCGTCTTTTAACATTCTGTTAAAGACGGATTTGTCTTTTCTTCCGAAATGGTGAGTCAGTGTTCTAGAAGTTTCTAGATGAGGTGACTAGGATTAAATGGTGTTGGATTTTCATTGGTTGCAATTAAAGCATGATGACTAGGTTTGTGAGTCATGCTTTAGCTTTAATGAGTTTTGTTAAAGCTTAAGATATTTGGTGAGAAGCTTCATTTCTTGTGGTCACCTCCCTCCTCCTACGGTCACCTCCCTCCTTCATATATATGATAAGCCTCCTCTCTCTCTCATTCACTCTCGCTCTCACTTGATGTTTTTCATTGTAGAAAAGATATGATAGTTTTGGGGTGTATGGAATTTACAGTTCATTTCATTCCATCACCCGATTTCCACGGCAACTTCATTAACCGATCGTCCACGGATTTGGACGAAGTGAGACAAAGTCATCTACTCATTCTCTACATCATTCTTGGTCGTCTCTTTTAGCAAACTTGACGATCGAGTTGCCTCGAGTCAGAGGCGGGAGCCCGTTTAAAGAACCGATCATGTGGTGCCACCTCGACGAGGAGATCGGCGATCGACGAGATCGGAGCAGCCGCAACGGAGCGTGGGATGATGGTTGAAGAACGAAGGACTCGGATCGTTCGGTATAACCATTCTACACTCTTTACAGTTTGTTAGTTTAGCAATAATGGCAGATCCGGGTTAAAGTATACGATAGCGCCAAGTTAAAAGTTTTTGTTCCGCATTTGGCGTCTGTAGACTGCCGGGGTGCTAGCGTAGACTTACAGTGGTATCAGAGCCTAACCATTTTGCTATACTAACTTGTGCTAACGCGTTTAAAACATCGATCCGACCGAAAATCGAAAACTGCCAAAAATATCATTTTCCTTACTTGACAGTTTCTGTTGTTTTTAAACGGTGTCGAAATTAATTTCTGGATGTCTTAAAAATCCGTGCAGGGAATTCTAAGAACGACGTAGAAATTTGGGCACGAGATTCGATGAGACTGCCGCGGAAACGCGGTCAAACCTATGGTTTGACCGCGCTTCCGCGGCCAAACAGTGAGCTCGTGACCCCAAATTTTTCCAGTGAGTTCTTGGTGGGATTTTGTGGTTTTTGGTATATAAAATTTTGGCCCAGATTTTGTTACTGTTCACCAGTAAGCTGTCGGGCCCACTTTTTGAAATTTGGTTTTTGGTCGATCGAAATTTAAACGCGTTAGTTTACAGTGCTTACATTATATCTCCGACCGGGAATGTCATTTGATCGGTAAACCGCGTCCGATTGCTATAGTTCTTTTAGACGGGTTTGCGAACGTGACATTCGCGTTGATGTTCTGTGTTGTGCTGTAATGTTGCGGATTTGTCGTGGTGGATAGCAGTGTGCAATGGTAGTACAGATTGAGTTTATTTGTACATTTGATATTGCGGGGCGAGCGTCCAACTTGTGGACAGCCGTCACTGCCTGTTGTATAATATTCTTTTGGGGCACGGCCAGGATGCGGTCGATGTACCTATTGTACTATTTTTCATTACTGTACTAGGTTTTGCCCCGAGACGGAGTGCACGGATAGCCGGGTTCTGGGGGGCAACGGGTCCGCAGCTCATGGCTTTGAGAGGCAGAGGGGTCCCACTTCAGAATTGGCAGACTATTCGCCGCACTCGTAGGGGGTACAGGTTGACCCAAGGAGGGGTGCCCAAGCTTACCGGATTCCGTGGAGTGCTGGGTGGTCCATTCACTATGCTGTAGGGGGCTGCCTCGCTTCAGGTCTTGGCGGGTAACTTGCCGCACCCGTAGGGGTCTAGGTTTCATTGCACAGGCTACCCACACGACAGGGGAACGTCGAGTTTCAGCAGCGGCTCTGTGAAACTCGGGGATCCCAGATATCTGTATTGTTCTGTGATGCTTATTACTTTTCTGTAATGTTGCATATTATCACGCCTGGAGCGATTATGTATATTGGTTTATATACTATTAGATGTTGTATATGTTTTACACCCGCGCTAGTCCAGTCCCCGCTCTGTCGTTAGTTAAGTAACCTAACGGGTGATGACGGGACCCAGAGACGAATGCGGATGGCATATACGTACATTTTATTTTCGTTCTTTTCTGGTGTGATTGATTGATGGGACTGCATTGATTCTGATCAATGCAAAGAAAAACAAACCTGTTTGAGTTGTTGGAACAATTTTAAAAAGTGTTGTTACAAAGACGTTTCCTTTTGTTATGCATAGCGGTATTCGGTGTGAATATCCAGCACCTCATTCGACGGGGCAAGGGCCGATATCCCTTCACCGGGACTGACCCCTTGGACAGAAGTTTGCGTCAGAGTAATAACTTCACTATAGTCGATTACATGTTGCTTTGCATAGCGGTATTCAGTGGAATATCCTGCACCTCATTCCACGAGGAAAGAGCCGAGATCCCTTTACCGGGAGTGACCTCTTTAGCAAAAGGTTTTCGCCACTATATTTTTATAAAAAGCTATCAGGTTCCTTCAGCGATATCAAGTTCACTACGTTAAAGGTTTTTTCGCCAAAAACCAACCGTAGCCCTCCGTCACTTCTTTTGGGTATTCAGTAGTATTCAAGCTATGTATTTTGACCTAACGCCAAGGCATAGTGTTTGGTAGCTGCTGGGTATTCAATTGTTGCATAGATAGATGAGTTGGTTTGGGACAGCCGTTCTGCCATTTTGACCTAACGCCAAGGGCATGTGCGGGTGGGTTCAAATTGACAAGATAGTGACGGGTAGAACTTGGCATGTGACTTATGACATTTTGACCTAACGCCAAGGTCATAAGAGCATGGGGCAAGAAAATGATATCGGGAGTTTCTAAAGAAACTGAAACTTGCCAAGTATGCGCATACCTTCTGGAGTATGAATAACGTGGATGCATTCCATCACGTTAACATACGATGAGAGTTGGATCCCGATTCCCACTGATGAGTTGGTTTACTCTTCGGGTGATCCCGATTAATTCTTCTTTAGGTTTGGAGGAAAATTTGACAGGACAGTGGGAGGTTTCCGGATTAGATAAAATGATGACCATTCTGATCTAGGTTAGAGTGCACGCTGAGTGTTTCTTTTCTCTCTCTCTCTTTGGCAGCGACCTTTGACCGACCCTAGACTATGACTCAGTGACCAGGTTGACCGAACCTTCTTAAAATACTGGCTTTTGGATTGTCTGAGTTGCATAAGTCATTGCCACTCCTTCTTTTACCCTTTGCATTTCTCAGAACACCCGTATTACTACGGATATCCACTTCCATTGGATAGATCCATCGTATGGTTATATACGAACTCGAAGGGACTTCTTCGAGGATGGATCCAGGTTCAGGAGAAATAGAATTGGTTTATTCAGTTGTCTTTTATTATCACCTTCTCTCAGGTTGCGAGAGCTCCTTGGTTTAGGAGAGTACACCTATTACGCTTATTGGATAGTCTTATTCCAAACCATAGGCTGGTGCCGAAAGGTAGGGAATGAAGAAAACCAATTAGCCTAAGTAGGGTGTGCAGAAGGTAATATGTAAAGACAAAATAAAGGGATTAGAAAGAGGGCAAAGTAAATTGCGACTGATATCATTCACGACCAAAACCGCGTACTTCATCGCCGCTCCTATTTCACCTTTAAAAAGAATAAAGTATTATTCAGTTGTCTTTTATCGTCACCTTCTCTCAGATGCGAGTACTCCTTAGTTTAGGAGGGTACACCTATTATGCTTACTGGATAGTCTTCTTCCAAACCATAGGCTGGTGCCGAACGGTAGGGAAGGAAGAAAACCATTTAGCCTAACGATGGTGTACAGAAGGTAACGACTAAAGACAAATAAAGAGGATTTGGAGAGATGGCAATAAAATATACGGTTGAAGTCATGAATTGAATTATGGAAGAGGCATTGCTATGAATACCAGGATACCCCTACGAAACATTTTCATGTTTCAGTGCATTGTTAAAGAAAAACTGTTTTCCCGATTAGACACTTACTCCAAGGGTATGTATTTACCAGGTTTCATTATCATATCTGTATGGTTTTGCAGATGATGAGTGGGAGTAAGATATTGGGAATTAGGTGATTATCCTCATTATATCGGAATTCGTTGTAATTGGTGATATTTGAGGAAATCGCCAGGGTACAGTTTTCCACCTACAAAGCACAGGTTTAGAGTTGTTCAAACTCAGCGGACTTATACAGAGTATTGTATGTTGTCCAAGTGTCCATCAGGACAAAGGGGTAGGTCCTCGTACTTTGTTCTGTTTACTTATAACTTCTCTAGTATTTAGACGAGTGTTTCGTAGAAATACAAGGTCTAAGTTTTGAGAAGTTGTGGGTATAAGAATAAAGTAGAGAACCAGGTATCACAAGTATCGGGATTCTTCAAAGAGATCGAAGATGTAGATTCTTGTGATTGGTATTCAGATGATAGTGATGGTTTTGAGAAACGTGTTTCTCTTTCAGGTTACTCATAATTGGATGGATTTCTAAGTTGAGTAATGCTGATTAGCCTCTTTCCATTAAAGTTGATATGCACTGGAGACAGCTGCATGATTCGAATATGGTACCAATTAAATAAGTGCCAAAGTTTCTGTATTGGATATAGAATGGATCGTACCTTAAAAGAAACTAAGGTATGGGGAGTTGTCCAGCTTATGCTTAAAACCAGACACTGGATAACTCAGGGCACGGTTCTGTAATGGCTGTTTGTGGGTTGACCCTAGCTATGACGAGGGTTGATATTCTACCATTTGGAAGATCAATAGTGATATTATTCTTGACTCGCCACAGTTTTAGTAAAAATGGATCTTTTTCAGAAAACAGTAGTGGGAGTATGGTAGAACTGGAAGTGATTCCAGAACCGCGAACGATTACGGAAAATTTAATAGGACATATATATTAAATCAGGTTTGACATTCAAATAGCCACTCCGCAGGTATGGTAGGTAACCTCAGACACCCGAGAGGTACTTCGGTAGGCTCAAGGACGGTGACAGGGAGGTTCTAATCTACCAAAGACTTGACACTACTGTTGTTCCAGGATATGAGACCCGGTAGGAGGGTTGTCGAAATCAGTGGGAGCAGCAGAAGCATAGTGGGCAAGTAGCTTATATCTATTTATAGACTTGAGCAGTTATAGCGGAGACAGATCATCTAATTTTGATGTGACAGTCATGGGTTTGACTTCAATCAGAATAGGGGATGGATCAGTTAAGAAGGTAGTAGGGTGTGATGTCATGGTATATGGATGACATACACAGAGTAGGAAGTAAAATTCCTATACTACGATCGGTTGTACTGTGGTCGTCACACAGTTGTTTCTCTAGACAGGATATGGATATAATATTTGACATTCTGGTTTCTAGATCTATGGTTTTAGATCTGGATTTGGGTAGTTTCCCAATGTGGGTACTTTGACAGATATTCTAATGGTTTTTGGAATAGTTGACTCCTAGCATGGTGGTGTACCTGCAGGTGATGGAGTCACCCTCTCTAAAGGTGTCGTACAGACTAAAGGGGAGAGGGATGTGCATGATTGGCAGATCATTTGCTTAGGCAATTGAGTCAATCATGAGATGTCAAGTACCACACCAAATGTTGGTTTTGCACTAGATGCAATAAGTTTGTATTAATCCAATCCTGGAGAAACATAAGGAAGCAGTTTTAGAACATTAGTACATGTTCTACGGATTTGATGACGGCAGCCTCTTTCGGGAGACGGTTATCATTCCAGGCTTCAAAGGTGACATGGATGACAGAGTGATTGTCAGAGTTTTAGTTTTTCCTCTGACGAGGGACAGTATTATGGACAGGTGGTCCAAGAGGATACTGTGGGAAGCAAGGTGCCCGATACTGATTAGGTTCAGTGATCGATACAGTCTAAGAAGTTTGGATATGGAGTTCATTTATGAACTAAGGTCCCATCAGATATCCAGACATATTCTAAGACAGGTACTACTCAATTCGGGAGATGGTTTTCTCCGCGAACTTGAGATTATGAGAGATACAGAAAGAAGCTTCTAGGCGGATCCACTCACCGAGGCTATTTCTCGAACACAATAGTTTTACAAACGGGCTTTGTGAAGCTGATTAGTAGAGGAGTTGGATGTTCGGTTTCACACGGGCTGTGAGTAGTCGACATCGCAATATTAGCCTTGAGTGCAAGTGGGAGATTGTTGGAGATAGTGCCCTCATAGTCAATTATTGGATCGCAGGTACGTGATTGCAATGATTGCGGAGGACCTATCCCGGTAGGACAGTCTTACTCGAAATGATAGTATGCTATCTGGTTTGCCTTTATCAGTTGTGTACATGTTCAGGTGACTGATTGCATGTTACATTTTGATAGAGCCCTTAGGATCTTGCTTTACTACCAACAGTATGATGGCGATCATATACGTGAGAGTTGGGTAGTTTATATGCATATCCTTAATTGTAGTCCCTAGTCGTGGGAGTTTCGAGACAGGGCATCGATACTCCGGAGTAGACTAGTGTGTACAGTCGAGACCCCGACGAGGGGCGGTGGCCGGTCTCACAAGCCACTGGTGTAGTTGGATCACCTAAGATGTATACAGATGCTCATTGGGTTATGAGTACACCGGACAGGACTCGCCGGGAATCTGCTAGTTAGTATTATATCTATCGTCAGATAGCAGTTCCCTGGTGACATGTGTACAGGTTAGTTCATCGACCTGAGGTCGTCATTTGTCTCGTGTGAGTTCCCACTGTGCTTTGATTTCTACCCTACCACGGCTCAAAGGAGTCGTGCAAACAGGTAGCTTTTGGGTACAGTCCCGAGCCATATGGAGGCACGTGAGCGGATCGGCAGGGGATTCGTCTCTCCCGGTATTGGGGGCGAGGTCGTGCTGTGTCTAGGAGAGCCATTACACAAAGTCCATGGCCATGGCAGGAGATTTACTGGTAGGTACTCCAGTAGTATCTCAGGGTGTTATTGGGCTTCACTCCGACACGACTTATACTGCTATTGGGGGTCTGACGTTACTAGCCCCCTAGGCGGATATGCGATACTCATTGACGAACGGACCGGACTGTATATACATTGTCACTGTTAGGCTCAGTAGGGTTTTCGGAGGAGTTCGCTCATCGGTCTCCCTTGAGTTCGCTCCTCGGCCACCCTTGAGGTCAGTCCTTGGGCAGCCGTTACGCATTGCTAGTGCCGCTGACGGTTTGTGGTTAAACCCACTGCCAGGGTGCTGACGAGTCATTAGAGTTCCCCACAGGCAGTTTCCCAAGTTCGGGCGAAACGTTGTAGAGGCCGTATGGTTTTATGGCAGGGTTCGGAAAATGCACGTGCGTTTACGCACGTGTTATTTTTCGGACAGATGATACTGGTCGGCTTTGGTTTAAGCCGGATCCGAGTATTATATTGAGTAGGTATAATATCTTTGTCTCAGTTGCATTTGTATTCGGTCGTAATACAAATGCGGGTATATTTATACAGTTTCGGGGTTATCCTGAAAGTCGTTTCAGGATCACTTTTGGAAGTTGCCTGTTTCCAGTTTTCTATCAGCCGTCTTTTAACATTCTGTTAAAGACGGATTTGTCTTTTCTTCCGAAATGGTGAGTCAGTGTTCTAGAAGTTTCTAGATGAGGTGACTAGGATTAAATGGTGTTGGATTTTCATTGGTTGCAATTAAAGCATGATGACTAGGTTTGTGAGTCATGCTTTAGCTTTAATGAGTTTTGTTAAAGCTTAAGATATTTGGTGAGAAGCTTCATTTCTTGTGGTCACCTCCCTCCTCCTACGGTCACCTCCCTCCTTCATATATATGATAAGCCTCCTCTCTCTCTCATTCACTCTCGCTCTCACTTGATGTTTTTCATTGTAGAAAAGATATGATAGTTTTGGGGTGTATGGAATTTACAGTTCATTTCATTCCATCACCCGATTTCCACGGCAACTTCATTAACCGATCGTCCACGGATTTGGACGAAGTGAGACAAAGTCATCTACTCATTCTCTACATCATTCTTGGTCGTCTCTTTTAGCAAACTTGACGATCGAGTTGCCTCGAGTCAGAGGCGGGAGCCCGTTTAAAGAACCGATCATGTGGTGCCACCTCGACGAGGAGATCGGCGATCGACGAGATCGGAGCAGCCGCAACGGAGCGTGGGATGATGGTTGAAGAACGAAGGACTCGGATCGTTCGGTATAACCATTCTACACTCTTTACAGTTTGTTAGTTTAGCAATAATGGCAGATCCGGGTTAAAGTATACGATAGCGCCAAGTTAAAAGTTTTTGTTCCGCATTTGGCGTCTGTAGACTGCCGGGGTGCTAGCGTAGACTTACAGTAGAGTACTTAGTATTCGTGCTACATTTGTTGACTTTAGTTAAGGCGTAGTGTACAGTAGCTAAGTGATGTCTTCCTACACTGCATATGATGTAGATTAATTAGGACATTCATGCGACTTTGTTGACCATAGTTAAGGGTCATATGGGTGGGTCTAATTGATCAAGAAATGATGGGTAGAACTTGACTAGTACTTATGATTTGTTGACCATAGTTAAGGTCATAAGTACCAGGGGTAAAAATCACATAGGGAATTTCAAGTGTTGAGATTTGCAATGAGATTGCATACCTTCCATATGATGGTTGGATCCCGATCCTACTGTGGGCAATAGTCGCTCCTAGGAGAGTTTTGCAGTTTACAATTAGCTAACTCATTAGGTGTCTAGAAAGGTGTTAACGGGGATACGCCTCTGGGAAACGAGGTTTACTTTAATTAGGTCCGTGCGAAAGCACGGGGAACCTCCCTCAAGTACCGACACTGGCCTGGCTGAACGGTTAGCGAAGTTGTAGACTGTAATTAATCCTGGCTAGTTTTTTTTTTAAGGTTTGAAAGAAAAACTTGATTAAAGCAGTGGGAGATATCGATTAGACAAGATAATAACCAATCTGATCTATGCAAGAGCTTTCGCTGAGTGTATTCTTTTCTCTCTCTTAATGGCAGATACCAATGACTGGACTCAAGCTTCTACTAGATAAAAACAAACTGAATGGGACCAATTATAAAGACTGGCTGAGGAATCTGAAAATAGCCTTGACTTATGATAAAGTATCATATGTCCTCACGGCTTCAGCCCCGTCCACCCCAGGTCCAAAATCCTCAGTTGCGAACATTGAAGTCCGCAAGACATGGGACGTTGACTGTGCCACGGCAAAATGCATCGCGCTTGGATCGATGGACAATACACATCAAAAGCAGCACGAGAATATGGACATTCAAACCATATTCCTCCATACAAAGGAGTTGTATGGAGAGCAATCCCGCGTATTACGATACGAAGCATTAAAGAAATTGTTTCAGATGCGAATGGCTACCGGTAGGAGACCATGTTCTGAAGATGATAGCTCTTATAGAAGAGCTTGAGGACATAGGATGGACAATGGACAATGAACAATATACAGATATTATTCTGCAGTCCCTCCCCTCCACCTTTGCTCAGTTCATAGTCAACTTCAACATGCACGGCATGGAGAAGGAGCTACCTGAACTCCTTAATATGTTAAGGAGTGCAGAGAGCACTATGAAATCAATGAAAACTCCTGTTATGACTATTGGGCAATCTTCTTCTTCTCGCCCAAAAGCTAAGGCCAAAGGAAAGAAAAAGAAGAAGCCCACCAATCCTAAGGGTGGAGTTAAAAAAGGTGAAGGGAAAGGAAAAGTCCAAAGATGGAGACTTGGGGAAAGGTGAATGTTTTCATTGCCACAAGACAGGATATTGGAAGCGCAACTGTACGGAGTACTTGAACCTCAAGAAGAAGCATGGGGATGCTTCCGCTTCAGGTGTGTTTGTGACAGAAAACTGTTTTTCAATAAACTTTGCTTCCTGGGTATTAGATACCGGTTCAGGTTCTCACATTTGCAATTCCATGCAGGGGCTGAGAAATAGCAAAGTTTTGAAGACAGGTGACCATACTCTCCGCGTTGGAAATGGTTCCAATGTATATACAGTCGCAGTGGGAGAGTATCACTTGGGGTTGCCATCTGGGTGTATATTGGTTTTGAACCCATGTTATTTTGTACCAAGTATGCTATGTAATATAATATCTGTTTCTTTGTTAGACAATGAAGGATATAATTTTGTATTGCAGAACAATGTTATGAACATTCACCTAAATCAAATGTTGGTTGGGTATGGTACACTTAATAACGGGATATACGTTTTAAATCAACACACAGTTTTCAGTATACAACACACTAAGAAAAGAAAACTTTCAAAATTAAATGAAGCTTTTCTTTGGCATTGTAGACTTGGTCATATTAACGAAACAAGACTAAACAAGTTACATAAAGATGGATATTTAAACCCTTTTGAATATAAATCTTATGCGACTTGCCAGTCTTGTATCAAGGGTAAAATGACCAAAACTCCGTTTACCGGACACGGAGAAAGAACTACCGAGCTCCTAGGACTCATACATAATGATGTATGTGGTCCAATGTCTACACAGGCTAGAGGCGGTTTTTCATACTTCATTACGTTCACTGACGATTTCTCAAGATTCGGTCATGTATTTTTATTAAAGCACAAGTCCGAAGCTTTCGAGAAATTCATTGAATATAAACAAGAAGTAGAAAAACAAACCGTCTTGAGTATCAAGATGCTTCGATCAGATCGAGGTGGGGAATACCTTAGTACAGAATTTGCAAACTTCCTAAAAGAGAATGGGATTCTCTCAGCTCACTCCTCCTTACACACCACAGCACAACGGTGTGTCTGGACAACGGAATAGGACCCTATTAGATATGGTCTGATCCATGATGAGTGATGCTGAGTTACCCGTCTCATTTTGGGGGCATGCATTGGAGACTACAGCGTTTCTACTGAACAGGGTTCCAACCAAAACCGTGTCTACCACGCCATATGAGATATGGCTGGGAATAGACCATCTCTTAAGAGAATTAAGATTTGGGGTTGCCCGGCCTATGTTAAAAAGCAGAATCCGGACAAACTCGAGACACGGTCAGTCATGTGTAATTTTGTGGGGTATCCAAAGAATTCTTATGGATATCTATTCTACCACAAAGGAGAACAAAAGGTGTTTGTTTCTCAGTATGCCACATTCTTGGAAAAAGAGTTTTTCACAGAAAAAGATGATGGCAAAGTGGTGGATCTAGAAGAGATTCTAGAGACACGAACTACAAATGACGATTTGGTTGAACCGGCTGTTGCAATAGAAACTGAGGAACCTCGGCCACTCCGAAGGTCTGGTAGGACTTCTCGCCCACCGGAGAGGTACTACGGTTTCCTCATTGATGGTGACGGAGAAGACTGCATCATGGATGATGATGATCCTACCAGTTTTCAGCAAGCTATCACGAGTGGAGACTTTGTGAAGTGGCTGGATGCCATGAGATCCGAAATGGAGTCTATGTACACCAACAAAGTATGGACTTTGGACATTGTACCCCCTGGGGTAAAACCTGTGGGATGCAAATGGATCTTTAAAAGAAAGATTGGTGTAGATGGGCAGGTAGAGACCTATAAGGCAAGACTTGTGGCGAAAGGTTTTCGTCAAAGACCAGGTTTGGACTATGACAAAACTTTTTCGCCCGTAGCCATGCTTAAATCCATTTGGATCCTACTTGCTATTACTGCTCACTACAACTATGAAATCTAGCAGATGGACGTTAAAACATCATTTCTAAATGGAGATTTAGAAGAATGCGTTTATATGGATCAGCCAGAGGGCTTCATTGACAGTGGGAGCAGCGGGAAAGCATGTAGATTGCTTAAATCCATATATGGGTTAAAGCAGGCATCTCGGAGTTGGAACATCTGTTTCGATGATGTTATCAAAGAGTTTGATTTCATCAAAAATCCAGATGAACCTTGTGTTTATAAGAAGGCTGTAGGAAGAGCTGTCGCATTCCTCATATTGTACGTGGATGACATTCTTCTGATAGGAAATGATATTCCTATGCTACAGTCGGTCAAATCCTTTTTATCACTAAGGTTCTCCATGAAGGACCTGGGTGATGCCACATACATCCTAGGCATAAGGATCTATAGGGATAGATCCAAAAAGTTATTGGGATTGTCCCAAACCAGGTACATCAACACCATCCTAAAAAGGTTTAGTATAGAAGACTCCAAGCGGGGTGCCTTACCCGCTTGCCATGGAGTCACTCTCTCCAAGGATTCTTGTCCAAAGACCGATGAAGAGAGAGCTCGCATGAGCATTATACCCTGTGCTTCGGCAGTAGGATCTATAATGTATGCGATGTTATGTACACGTCCAGATGTAGCTTATGCACTTAGTGTTGTAAGCAGGTATCAATCCAACTCAGGGGAGAATCACTGGACAGCTGTGAAGAACATTCTTAGGTACTTGCGACGGACTAAAGAATTGTTCTTGGTGTATGGTAATACAGATCTCCAAATGGAAGCCTTTACTGATTCGAGCTTCCGGAGTGATAAAGACGACAGCAAATCTATCTCAGGGTTTGTATTTACCCTCAATGGAGGGGCGGTAAGTTGGAAGAGTTCTAAACAGGATACCGTTGCAGACTCTACGATGGAGGCTGAGTACATTGCTGCAAATGATGCCGCCAAGGAAGCCGTCTGGATGAAGAAGTTCGTCTCGGAGCTAGGAGTAGTTCCAACCATTATTGATCCAATACCATTGTATTGTGATAATAATGGGGCTATGGCGTTAGCCAAGGAGCCCAGGTCCCATCAGCGGTCCAGACACATCCTGAGGCGCTTTCATTTGATCCGGGAGATTGTAGATCATCGCGAGATCGAGATTAAGAGAGTAGACACAAAGAATAACGCCGCGGATCCACTCATCAAGGCCCTCCCTCAGCCGTAGCATGAGCGAATTTTTGAGATATTGGGTATGAGATACGCCAATAACTGGCCTTAGTGCAAGTGGGAGATTGTTGGATATATGTATGCCCTAGAGGCCATTATATGATAGTATATATATATATATATATATATATATATATATATATATATATATATATTCAGTGTACATTCTTGCTCGACATGATAGTATGCTATCTGGTTCTACTTTATCTGACATGTTGATTTGATCATGCTTTTATTCATTCATACATGTTGATAAAGCCCAGAGGATATCGGCTTGACTACAGTGATTATGATAGAGATCATACTAGTCGGACATCTGTAGTTTATAAGCATATCCTGAAATGTCCCTAGTCGGAGGTGTATCGAGACGGGGCATCGATATACCAGAGTAGACTAGCGTATATGATACTAGACCCATGTGATGGGCGATGGATGTTCCCACATTCATCGATGTTTGACATCAAGATCATATACGGGTGCTCAGTGGTGACTGGGTACACTGGACGGACTCATCGAGAACTCCTATATGGAATTATATCTATCGTCAGATAGTGGTTCTCAGGTGACACTGGTACAGGTTAGTCTGTAGACCCGAGATCGTCATAGAGTCTTGTGTGCTCTCCCACTGTACTTTGATTACCACCCTACCACGGCTCTACTGAGTCATGCAAACAGGTGGCCATTGGGTACAGTCCCGAGACACACGAAGGCGATGAGCGATAGGAGGGGTTTCGCCTCTCCCGGTATTGGGAGTTGATGCCGTGCTGTGCTCGACTGGTTATATCAGTAAGTCCCTGGCCAGGGCTGCTGAGATTTACTGATAAGTGTTATCAGTAGTTTCTCGATCTGTTATAGACCATTCACCGGCACGACTTATTGAGTTATTGGGGTCGACGTTACCATCCCTAGACTCGATATACAGCATATCTGACGAAGAGACTGGACTGTACGGTAGTGTTGCCGGTTGGCTCGACGGGAGTTGTAGCAGGTTCGCTTGTTTTCTTCTGATCGCTCAATACCCGGGTGGCCGTTACATTTAGCTGACCGCTTGCGGCTTGGGGGTGTTTGATATGATCATCACCCACTGCCGGCGTATTGACGAGTCTTAGAGTCCCACAAAGGAGTTGCCTAGTCCAGGCGAAACGTTGTGGTGCGCGTATGCGATATGCGCATGGACCCGGTTAAAATGCGCGTATGAGATACCGTATATTAATTGGGCGGCTTGCTTTGGACGGGTCGAATGTGATATGACCGTGTTGATAAATCAAGTGTTGATTTATCATTTAACCGTTAGCTTCTCACTAGAAATCCTATCTTGTTTCTTTTGGATGTATGCATGCATATATGCATTCATTCTTGTTCATGCACATATGGATGTGCATGCACACATGCATACATACATCATTCTATCATGGTAGTTTATACATAGAAAATGGTGGCAATATAAGACTCACACCTTGGTTATTTATATGGATTATTACTTATATTTGTTTTAAAACAAAATGAAAAAGGGAAGGATAATTCATGGTTTGTTTCTAGTCTCTTCTTTGACCTAACCATGCTCACCTACTCTTAACCATGGATTAAACTTTCCTTTCATGTTTTAACTCAAATTAAATAATATCTTTATCATTTAACCATGGTTTGAGATGAGAAGAAATAAATATAAATACATATATTTTCTTTTTCCTTTTATGAGTTTATCTTCTCTTCTTCTTAAAAAAAAGCCATCATCTTCTTCAACCTTGATCTTTTGCTCTCTAGAATTTTCAAGTGGGCAAAATACTCAAAAAGATAGGATTTTGAAGTGAGAAAGAGAACCACAACACCATTCTACACAAGTCTTGCCCACTTGTTTAGAGTGTTAGCTTCATTCCTTTCTCTTGTTAAAGTGAAGTTGCTAGCTTGGACAAAGAAGCTTCGGGTGGATCGTCGTAGACACTAGAAGACTTCAATCCAACCGTTCTGCAACCCTCAAGTGGACAAGGAGTCAAGAATAGGGAGCTACAAAGGTTGTACTCTCAAAACCCTAGCATTTGTTACATGTATTGTTATGAAACCCTAATTTTTCTAAGATAGATCCTTTGTATGCTTACTTAGCACCATAAAAATTTGATCTTTGTGACATGTGATGCTTCCAAACCTCTCATAGGGTGCTAGGTAAACCTTACAAATTGCTGACCCTCTTAGAGGCAGTTAGGGGGACCAAGTATTTATGGAGATTGTTGGTTTTGGGTGTTCCATAGGAGGTGAGAGTGTTCTTCTTGAAGGACGGAAAGACGGATGTGGTGTTTACCGCCGAAAACAGAGATGAAACCGCGTAGGATCGTCTTGCCTGAATTTGAGGGCAGATGCTATTTGGTTTTATCCGTCCACCTCTCCGAAAATTCCAAGTTGATTTATGACACCGTGTGTCGGAGGTCTGGATGAATGTGGCAGTTGTAGCAGACTTTGTCAGATTCCCCTTCGTTGTGAGGGGTTTTTGTTGTGGGGACGCTCTTCCCTGCAGGCGCAAGCCCCTGCAGTTAATTACGTTACCGCGTAGCGATAATCACTTTCTCCTGCTCCAGAAGGTCACTTCGTATCGTGTGTGTTTGTTTTATTTTCGGTTACCCGTGGATTGTATACGGAGACTAATTTGTGTTGTCGCCCGTAGGACGTAGATTAGTCCAAATCCGTATTTTCTTAAATTTGGGTTTGGTTTGATTTAAGAATCGTTAATCTCATTTGTGATTAAGATCAACTTAAATATTTGTTAAGGATACGTTAATTCGATATTGGACTAAGATCTACTTAACGGGGGTTCAGGATCATTTTTGATCCAACAAAAGAGCATTTGGGCTCTATCGTTTTAGTTTAAGGATGTTACAGTCCACAGATCACCATTTTTTTGGGGTGAGGGTTTAGTTTAAGGACGTTGCGGTCCACAGCTAGTTTAAGGACGTTACGGTCCATAGATCACCATTTAGCGGTGAGGTCATAGTTTAAGAATGTTGCAGTCCATAGCTAGTTTAAGGACGTTGCGGTCCATTAGGATATGTTCATGAGTTTGAGAGTGCATCCAAGAGCTGTTGGTTATCGGGACCCTCCACCTCTCTAATATCGTTGAAGAATTACAACGACATATATCAAAGGTGTGGAGAGATGTACTCTTGAACCGAGCTCCAGATTAAAGGGAGAGATCATGGTGGAACGAACATTATTTTAGATGCCACGTGTCAGGAGATCATTGGTCATCTCTGGGACTAAGATCGATTTGGGGGGATCTGGGTATAGGAAGGTTCGGTTGATTGATGGTCAAAATGCTTTTGGCCTCGGGAGACTTGGCTATGTAGGGTTGCTATACACGCGCACAAGGGTCTACGAGGCATCAACCATGCCCGATTAAAAAATTAGCCGTGCCGAACAACCCGAATACGGATCTTTAAACTAGAGATTAGGCGAAAACTAACATGTTAACAACTTTAACACTAAGTGAGAGGGATTACAACCTTTTTAGATCCGGTCCTTCACTTCATATGCTCTGTGTTGTGGTCCCTTCGCTGTGATCATCGGGTTCCGGACTCTCGAGAGGTTCCACGAAGAGAAAGATGCAACCTTTGCTTCCGATCTTCGATACTAAGATGATCTACCTTGAAGTTCCGTTAACACAAGCTAACACTCATGAAATGATGTGAACACCCTCATCTAAATGGCAAGTGAAGATGAGGATGATGAAGTAGGATTTTTGCTCTCTTTATTTATCTTTTTCTCATATTTATTCATCACTTTAGAAAAACTAGTAAGCTTTTTCATGAAGAGAATGAAGGAAGAAGATGAACAATAATAGAATTCCTTTTGTGATGAATAGAAAAAGAAATCATATGATGAATAATGCAACCATGGTCAAGTAAACCTTTGTAGAGAATTCACTAGGGTTAGGGTTTGGGTCAGGTTAAAAATGAGTCACACACAAATATCTTTATCATGACAAAATGAAAAGCTTCTAGAATCAACTAGAAGACTTAACCCTAATCCAAACCCTAATCATGTTTAAACTCCACTAAACATGTTGCATTAGTTATCATATCATGTTACAATATTATATATCATATATATAATATTTATCGTAACAAAATAAAATAATACATTTAACATATATCGCATATATATCAATGTATTACCCAAGTGAGAAAAAGAATTTTTTAGTGAGCAAATATTAGTTAACGCAATTTAATATATCAAATATATTATTATACATTAAATTATCGAATCAACACTTGATCCGACAATCCGGCTATATCGTATATAACCGACTAATATTTATCCGTACCGATTCATCGAATCAACACTTGATCCGATAACCCGGTTGATATCAAATATCACGAGAATTTAATACGGTATCACATATCGCATTATCCTCGGTCCCGCACATATCACATATGTGCTCCTACTCCGTTTTGCCTGAGCCAAGAAACCTCTGTGTAGGACTCTAAAGAATCGTCAATACGCCGGCAGTAGGTGATGATCATATCAAACACCCACAAGCTGCAAGCGGTCAGCTAAACGTAACAGCTACCCAGGTATTGAGCGCTCAGAAGATCAACAAGCAAGCCTGTACATTCTCCTGTGAATCCAAACAGTAACACTCCCATACAGTCCGGTCTCGTCGTCTGATATGTCGCATATCTCGCCTAGGGGTGGTAAACGTCAGACCCCAGTAGCTCTATAAGTCGTGTCGATATGAGGTCTATAACAGTTCGAGAAACTACTGATAACACTTACCAGTAAATCTCAGCAACCCTGGCCAGACATTTCCGGTTATAGCCAATCGAACACAGCACAACATCAACTCCCTATACCGGGAGAGATGAATCCCCTCCTATCGCTCATTGCCTCCATGTGATTCGGGACTGTACCCAAAAGCCACCTTTTTTCACGCCCTCTTGGACGTGGTATGATGGAAATCAAAGCACAGTGGGAATCACACAAGACTCTATGACGATCTCGGGTCAACAGACTACTCTGTACCAGTGTCACCGGAGAACTGCCATCTGACGTGAGGTATAATACTATCTGGGAGTTCTCGGCGAGTCCGTCCAGTGTACCCAGTCTCCACTGAGCACCCGTACACCATCCTTGATGTCAAACACCGATGGATATGGGATCATCCATCGCCCATCATATGGGTCAAGATACGTATACGCTAGTCTACTCTGGTGTATCGATGCCCTGTCTCGATACACCCTCGACTAGGAATAGTTATAGGATGTACTCATCGACTACCGTGGCCCCACTAGTATGATCTCATCATAGTCCCAGTAGTCGAGTACATATCCTAAGGTCTTTATCAACATGTAACATAGAGACAATCTGAGTACATGTTAAGATAAAGTACAACCATATAGCATACTATCATGTCGAGCAAGAAAGTCCTCCCTATATATGTCATAGCATCCACTACAATATACATTGTATGTACAGTAATGGCCTCTAGGGCATACATATAACTAACAATCTCCCACTTGCACTAGGGCCATCTGTTATAGTATCGCATACCCAACAATTAGCTGCGGTTGAAGTATCCCATACTCAACCATCCCATAAAAGTCTCTACTGGGAAAAAGACCCGCGCTGTTGTCCTCTGTGTCTACTCTCCTAACCTCGATCTCCTTGGAGATCATCCATCTCCATGATCAGGTGATACTGCCTAAGAATTATATCTGGATTTTTGATGGGACGGTAGTTCCTTGGCTAAAACTACAACTCCATTGTCACACATTGGTAGGAACGAAGTTCATCTTATGAACTTATATATATCCAGACTGCCTCTTTGGTAGCATCCTTGGTAACGATGTATCCTGCCTTTAATCGTCTAGTATGTCACGGTATCTAGCTTGGAACTCTTCCAACATACCGTCCCTCCACTGAGGGTATAGACAATGCCTGCGACTGACATTCAGTCGTCCTTATCACCCTGGAACCTTTCCAGTGATTCTCCCCAGGATCGATTGATACCATCTCACTACAACTAGTGAGTATCCTAACATCCAATTAGATCTATCTCATAGATCAAAACATAGGATTTAGGAGGTATCACCTTGATCCTATATGGAGAATCCTTGTGATAAGCGGAGATTGACCGAGCGTAGCATAGGAAACTCCTTCCCTATCAAGAGTATGTCATCCACGTACTCTACGAGGATCACCATCATACTCCCTACTACCTTTTCGTATATACAAGGTTCATCTACCATTTTGATGAAGTCAAACTCTTTGACTACCACATCAAAACAGACGTTCCAACTCCGCGATGCCTGTTTTATCATATAAAACATCTTGCACACGTTTCCGCTGCTCCCACTGTCTACGAAGCCCTCTGGCTGTGTACTTATAGATGCTCTTTTCTAAAACATCATTTAGAAAAGCAGTCATGACACCCAACCACCAGATATCGTAGTCATGGTATGTAGCCGTGGTAAGTAGGATCTGGATGGACTTAAGCATAGACCCTTAGAAAAGGTTTCAACATAATCCATACCTGGTCTATGATGCAAACCTTTAACAAGTCTAGCTTTGAAAGTCTCAACTTTTCCATGTACACCAAGTAATCTTCTCAAGATATACTTGCTCCTGATGGGGATTTAACCCTTCAGATAAAGCAACCAAAGTCCATACTTTGTTGGTGTATAAGGATTCCAACTCAGATCGATAAGCACTCAGCCATTCTTACAGAGTCCCACTCCTGATGGCCAGCTCGAAACTAGTCCGGTCATCATCTCATGATGCAATCATCGCTCCCACTGTCATAGAGAAACCGAAGTATCTCTCAGGTGGGTGAGGAACCCTACTAGATCGGCGGAGAGGCTGAGGTTCGTTGGAAACTATTGAATCCTTTGGTTCTACCAAATCATCAGCTGCAGTTTGTATAGCTGAAACCATTCCAGTTCTACATAACAGACCTTGCCTCGAGCTTGTCCGGAATTTTCTTTTAGACAAAGGCCGGACAACCCCAAATCTTAACTTACTTAAGATATGGGCTCTTCCCTTTCCATATCACATATGAAGTGGTAGGCAACTGATTTGATTTGAACCCTATTCAATAGGTATGCAGCTTCTCAAGTGCATAACTCCCAAAAGGAAATAGGAAACTCAGTAGTACTCATCATAGAGCATACCATATCAAATAGGGTGCTATTGCTCCGCCCCGATATACCGACGTGCTGTGGTGTATACGGAGGAGTAATGCTGAGAGAGAATCTCATTCTCCTTTAGAATAGTCCAGGAATTCCGTGCTTAAGTATTCTCCTCCTTGATCACATCATAGGACATAATACTTTTACCCGTATTTTGGTTCTCTACTTCTAATTTATATTCTGTGAATATCTCAAAAGGTTCGGACCTGTGTTTCAACAGAAACATATGTCTGAATCTTGAGAGATTATCAGAGAATGTAATGAAGTAGAAAGAACCGATCTTGGCATGTGTAGACAGGGGACCTTTCATACATCAACATGTATCAATCCCAAGAGTTCACTAACTCTTTCTCTGTTTCCAATAAACAGAGCTGTAATCATCTTATCTTTGTGACATGACCGGCAAGTTTCACAAAATATAAATTCAAACTAATTTAAATATGCATCTAAATGTAACTTCAGCCAGTCGGGTCGCATTGATATGACCTAGTCTACAATGCCTCAAGAAGGATTCATTCATTTCTGAACTCTTCCTCTTGTGTGTGTTCTGTATACTTAGAACTGTAGTTTGATTTAGAACGTCTATGCTTTTAGATAACGTGCCTGAACCGATCAACTCTTGATATAGGAAATGTTCAAAACATTATCCAACAATACAAAATTATATCCTTTCTTTACTAATAAAGAGACTGATATGATTTTGTATATCAGGTTCGGTATTTAATAACATTCGTTCAGAATCAATGTATTCTGGTAATACAGGGTGACAGTGACCAACAGACTTGGCTGCAACACTTGCACCGTTTTCTGTCTCATGAAACTTATCATCCGTTCTCAGTTCTCTATCTATCTGTAGCCCATGTAACAGATTACATATACGGGATCCTGATCCGGTATCACATACCCAGGACGTAAAGGATACTGAGAAACAGTTCTGTGTAAAGAACACACCCGAAGATGATGCATCAACATGCACTTTCTTCGTTTGGGCAGCACGGGAATTCTGGTAATCCCCAATTTCCTGCTCTGTCCTATAACAATTATAAGTTGGAGCGGGACCAACGTTCCCCAGCTCAGTATAACAAGCAGGTTCGGTCAATATATCCGTATTATTATTTTGATTAAGGCGTGATATGGTCGCTACCTGGAGAGAGAGAGAAGAAAACACTTAGCGTATGCTCTTGCAAGATTAGATTGGTTATCTAATATATCTAATCAGGATGTCTCCCACTGTTTTAGTCAAATCTTTCTTCAAACCCTAAAAGGAAAGACTAGCCGGGATTAATTACACGCTACAAGTTCGCCAATCTTTCGTCCAGGCCAGTGTCGGTACTTTGAGGGAGGTCCCCCGTGCTTTCGCACGAACCTAATTAAAATAAACCTCATTTTCCCAGAGGCGTAACCCCGTTGACACCTTTCTAGACACCTACTTGATCTGCTAATTATAATGTGTAAAACTTTCCCAGGAGTAACTCTTACTCGCAGCGAGTATCGGGATCCAACTATCTCATAGAAGGTATGCAATCTCATTGCAAATTTCAACACTTGAAATTTCCAATAATATTTTACCCCTAGCGTGCTATGACCTTGACGCATGCCAAACAACCCATAGTCCGCTAGTCAAGTTCAACCCGTACATTTCTTGATTGAATTAAACCCACCCGCACGACCCTTGACACATGCCAAACAACGCCGTACGAATACCCTAATCCAATCGCATCGTATGCTAGCAGATAAGCACTAGTTAGCTACCGTACACTACGCCTTGACGCATGCCAAACTACCGCAGAACGAATACTAAGTAGTACTTATCTGAAATGACGGAGGGCTACGACAGGTTTTTAAGAAAACCCTTTGCGTAATGAACTTGATATTGTTGTAGAATCGAGTGATTTTAAATGGAGTGTTTTTTAGGCTTTTCTAGTTTTGCTAAAGGGGTCACTCCCGGTGAAGGGATCGTCGGCCCTTTCCTCATCGAATAAGGTGCAGGATATTTCACAAATACCACTATGCAAAGCAAGAACTATAAAAGCAATCAAAACACAAACCGAGTTTGTAGCATCTGCCAGTTATTGCTAAAGGAGTCACTCCCGGTGAAGGGATCTCGGTCCTTTCCTTATCGAATAAGGTGCTGGATGTTCTACAAGGAACACCGCTATGCAAAGCAAGAACTAGAGCTACCAGTTTTTATTAACAAGTTTCTACAATATCTTAGGTTTCTTTTATTTCATTAATCTCATTAATGAAGTCCCATTTTAATTATGCTTCGCAAGCATCTCTTTTTGAAACGAAATCTGCAATATAACATATATCTCATATATATAATATAAACATTCGTCTCAGGCAGTAATATAATCTCATCACAGAACATTGCAGCAGAAGAACATATATGAAATATTGGATATACTAGGACGTCCGTGATTTCAATACGAGCCTGTATAAAACACGGATTCCACGATCGCGATGAATAGCCAAACCCACATCCCTAGACCCCTACGAGAGCGGCAAATAACACTGCCAATTCTAGGGTTAGGAGACCCGGTCTCGACTCCTCGAGATGGTCTCCCACTGGACCCTAGAACCCGGTTACTTGTGCTCCCCGCCTTGGGTCTACCTAATGCGGAAAAGTAAATAATATACAACGGTGACATCTTCCGCTACCTGGAAATGCCCCAATAAAAGAATATTACATAAAAATGAATTTTACATGAATGAAAAAGAAAAAACTCTCATCTCACATAAAACCCCCCGCTATTCAAAACGCGATGATCCAATATAACATATCACAGCAATACATAATATCTCATATCATCAACGTAAGCAAGTATGCGTATCCCGATTGTCGTTGATGTATAGCAAAGAAGCCGGCGATACACCACATACTACGCTTACGGTCACAGAAAAGAAAGTGTAAAACTACAACAGTTGGAATCCGCAACCTCCTTAGACATCACATGCCTAACCAAATGAATTCCTTAGACATCACATGCCTAACAATTATAAACCCCGCATTTTAGTCTCAGTATCGAAAACTCTTTTCAATATCAAGTCGGGCAATTCAACAAGATTCCCGATGTCCTGATCGAATGCTCGTCGCAAACTTTAGTAGACGGCCGCACCCCCAGATGCCGTCGACGAAGTGCACTAAGGCGGAACACCGCTGCCGCGAGCACCTGAACGGATGCTTTCGGCGATGGGGTTCTCCTATAGTCACTTGGTCGGGGCTGTGGGGCGTAGCTGTCTATCAAGTTTACCCGGCAAGTATCCGCGTACTCTACGTGATTGCGACGGACTTTTGATCACATCAAAATTCCGTGGCAACCGATCATCTGAGACTAAACTGCTATGTCTATAATATTCAAATCAGTTATCTCATAACTACCTGTGGATTCCAAATATTGTATCACATTCCAGATAAATAGACAAAGTTAAACTTTCCGATCGAATCATCAAACACCCAAGATTTCCCCAATATATCTCAACACTTGAAATCAGTTTAAAAACATCCATCACATGCCACAGTACCAATGGTCCAGCCGTAGAAGGGTCAAGCCAACGCCTCACATGTGGCACGCCGTACTGCCCCAAACCCTAAGGTTCAAAAGGCAGTTCAAGACGGTCACATAATCGAGTTAAGGTTTGTTGTCTTCTAGAGGGTCCACCGAGTTACTTGCACGACTTAGAACATTCTTAAACACGAGAAAAAATCCAACTTTTGAAAAATTTTCCGACAGGGGAAAAAGTGAGTTATTGATATCCGTTCGAACTTTTTAACAGTTTCTAAAATTATCCGGACAACATATAGACAAAATTAGACAATCCGATCGAATAATCGAATCCCCAAAACAACCCCAGAAAATTCAACTCTTGAATAAAAATTAAAAATTTCCATAAAACTGAGCACTGTGAAAGAGGAATTACTGTGCAAATATGGAGGGCTGACGTCATCATATAGCCGCGGAACCGCCGCATAAGGCATGCTTATGCCGCGGTTCCGCCGCGCTTTTGATGAGTTAGCCCCTCGAATTTCACAGTAATTCATCTAAGACCCTGCTGAATTTTTTAGCAATTTTTAATCTGGAAAAAACCACATTTTCAGAAAATGTACAGAGAAGGGTTCGTGTCGGGGTTTTCGGGTTCGATCGGACTTTAAACTTCGTCTAGACTTCGCCTAAAGCTCTAGCTTGGCTCTGATACCACTGTAGGGTTGCTATGCACGCGCACAAGGGTATACGAGGCATCAACCATGCCCGATTAAAAAATTAGCCGTACCGAACAACCCGAATACGGATCTTTAAACTAGAGATTAGGCGAAAACTAACATGTTAACAACTTTAACACTAAGTGAGAGGGATTACAACCTTTGTAGATCCGGTCCTTCACTTCATATGCTCCGTGTTGTGGTCCCTTCGCTGCGATCATCGGGTTCCGGACTCTCGAGAGGTTCCACGAAGAGAAACATGCAACCTTTGCTTCCGATCTTCGATACTAAGATGATCTACCTTGAAGTTCCGTTAACACAAGCTAACACTCATGAAATGATGTGAACACCCTCATCTAAATGGCAAGTGAAGATGAGAATGATGAAGTAGGATTTTCTCTCTCTTTATTTATCTTTTTCTCATATTTATTCATCACTTTAGAAAAACTAGTAAGCTTTTTCATGAAGAGAATGAAGGAAGAAGATGAACAATAATAGAATTCCTTTTGTGATGAATAAAAAAAGAAATCATATGATGAATAATGCAACCATGGTCAAGTAAACCTTTGTAGAGAATTCACTAGGGTTAGGGTTTGGGTTAGGTTAAAAATGAGTCACACACAAATATCTTTATCATGATAAAATGAAAAGCTTCTAGAATCAACTAGAAGACTTAACCCTAATCCAAACCCCAATCATGTTTAAACTCCACTAAACATGTTGCATTAGTTATCATATCATGTTACAATATTATATATCACATATATAATATTTATCGTAACAAAATAAAATAATACATTTAACATATATCGCATATATATCAATGTATTACCCGATTGAGAAAAAGAATCTTTTAGTGAGCAAATATTAGTTAATGCAATTTAATATATCAAATATATTCTTATACATTAAATTATCGAATCAACACTTGATCCGACAATCCGGCTATATCGCATATAACCGACTAATATTTATCCGTACCGATTCATCGAATCAACACTTGATCCGATGACCCGGCTGATATCAAATATCGCGAGAATATAATACGGTATCACATATCGCATTATCCTCGGTCCCGCACATATCACATATGTGCTCCTACTCCGTTTTGCCTGAGCCAAGAAACCTCTGTGTAGGACTCTAAAGAATCGTCAATACGCCGGCAGTAGGTGATGATCATATCAAACATCCACAAGCTGCAAGCGGTCAGCTAAACGTAACAGCTACCCAGGTATTGAGCGCTCAGAAGATCAACAAGCAAGCCTGTACATTCTCCTGTGAATCCAAACAGTAACACTCTCGTACAGTCCGGTCTCGTCGTCTGATATGTCGCATATCTTGCCTAGGGGTGGTAAACGTCAGACCCCAGTAGCTCGATAAGTCGTGTTGATATGAGGTCTATAACAGTTCGAGAAACTACTGATAACACTTACCAGTAAATCTCAGCAACCCTGGCCAGGGATTTCCGGTTATAGCCAATCGAACACAGCACAACATCAACTCCCTATACCGGGAGCGACGAATCCCCTCCTATCGCTCATTGCCTCCATGTGATTCGGGACTGTACCCAAAAGCCATCTTTTTGCACGCCCTCTTGGACGTGGTATGATGGAAATCAACGCACAGTGGGAATCACACAAGACTCTATGACGATCTCGGGTCAACAGACTACTCTGTACCAGTGTCACCGGAGAACTGCCATCTGACGTGAGGTATAATACCATCTGGGAGTTCTCGGCGAGTCCGTCCAGTGTACCCAGTCTCCACTGAGCACCCGTACACCATCCTTGATGTCAAACACCGATGGATATGGGATCATCCATCGCCCATCATATGGGTCAAGATGCGTATACGCTAGTCTACTCTGGTGTATCAATGCCCTGTCTCGATACACCCTCGACTAGGAATAGTTATAGGATGTACCCATCGACTACCGTGGCCCCACTAGTATGATCTCATCATAGTCCCAGTAGTCGAGTACATATCCTAAGGGCTTTATCAACATGTAACATAGAGACAATCTGAGTACATGTTAAGATAAAGTACAACCAGATAGCATACTATCATGTCGAGCAAGAAAGTCCTCCCTATATATGTCCTAGCATCCACTACAATATACATCGTATGTACAGTAATGGCCTCTAGGGCATACATATAACTAACAGGCTAATGTGAGCTAAAGCTGGCCTCTCACAGTGTTAAACACTGATAAATGTTTGGTGCTCGCGTGCTCTCACGTGAGGCTCTTAAGCAGTGTTAAACACTGAAATTTGGAGCGCTCACGTGTGTCACGTGAGGCACCTGAATATTGGGCACTGTTTCTTTGGGGCTTATTCTCTCGTTCTATACATATAAGTGTAAACACTTAAATCTTGCAACCATCACGTGTAGACACGTGAGACGCCACCAAGTTTGGCACTGCCTCCTTTCAATTTATCTTCCTATTCTTTTATAAGTGCTAAGAACTAATGGAGGTCACGTCGGATCACGTGACTCGATCTCAGTTGTTCCTTTTTATTCCTTAGAGGTGCTCATGTGGGAACACGTGATCTGTCGTTATAGCGTTGAACGCTAATATGTATGGAGCTCTTGATCTAAGTCTTGAGAATTCCAAGTCCTTTGTCTATAAGAATTAGATTCTTACGCAGGGTTGAACTCTAGTTCTATCAGAGGAATTAAATTCTTATATCTTTGGAAGAATTAAATTCTTCAAATCCGGTTCTTTCCTCTAAGTTTTGGGACTGCATAACAGAATCTCCCCAATGAGAATTAAATTCTCAACTTGTGGGGAGATCTGCTTCTGCAGACCTCAACTAGAAGAGGAACTAATTTCTTTTTTTGGAAGAGTTAAAACTCTTGTAAAAGGAGATAAAATGATCTCTAAATCTTTTTCCTCATCTAGGGTTTCTTTTTCTTTTAAAGAGAACTCCTCTTCTTTTTGTTTTCTCAAATCTTATGGGAGGATCTCCTCTCTTTCTCTTTTCAGTCTCGAGTCCTTTATATAGTAGAGACAAGTTTGTTGATTTTGTTAAGCAAATCTCTCATTGAGAGATTTTTGATTGATTCGGAGATTTTATCCACCGTTGAATCTTTGATCCTGAGATTTCTGTTTTACAGAAAACATTTTTCTTGTTTTTAACAAGATTGAGAAAATATTTTCCCATACAGAGCTTATTCTGTATCTTGGTAATTGTTAATCACTATTGGATTTTTAATCCAATGGTGCTCGTTTTTACAGGGTACAATCTTTCTTATTTAGAAAGATTGGGAAAATATTCTCCCATACATAGCTTATTCTGCAGCTTGGTGATTTTTAATCACGATTGGATTTTTAATCCAACGGTGTTCTGATTTACAGAAAACAATTTTTCTTATTTAGAAAAATTGGGAAAATATTTTCTCATACAGAGCTTATTCTGTTGCTTGGTGATTTTTAATCACCATTGGATTTTTAATCCAACGGTGCTCTGATTTACAGAACACAATTTTTCTTATTTAGAAAGATTGGGGGAAATATTTTCCAAATAAGGTTCTGATCTCTCTTATTTAGAATTTAATTCTATCGGCTCACAGGGTATTAGGAACTCTCACGTGTAGCACATGACCCATAGCATTAGGCCGGTTTGCTTATATGCAGCAGTCCCAGAGAAAAGTATCACGTGTTAGCACGTGATGTGCCTTTTGGCCTGTTATTTGTTTTAGGAAGACGCATATATACTTTGTATATAAATTCTCACGTGCTTGCACGTGAGGTTCAATTTCAGCCTTATTTGTTAAGAGTATTTGCCTATAATTTTTGCTCCAAGGCGCATTACGTGCAGGCACGTGATGCTCCATTTGGAGCATTTTTCCTTCACTTTTTTGTTCATTATTTATTTATTTTTTATAAGAGAACATGTGGCTCTTACGAAGGTTGGTATCCATAAGAGTCTGACGGTTGCATTTACGGAGATGGTTCCGGATATCGAGTTCAAGCTGTGTTTGGACTGGAACTGCTTAGTTGATTGATGAAAACACGGCGACGACAAGAGCAAGAGTTCTGAGGCTTTCAAGAAAGTGTCGAGATTGTGGTGCATTTTGAATTAAGATGGAGATTGTTAATTTTGATTGAAATTAACTAAGATTGGCCTGAAATCAAAGGCTCATAAGAAATCCATTAGTTGAGAAGCGAAAGTTTTGTTTTAGCCGAGGCAATCAAGCGGAGACGGCTGCATGGTGGACTAGGAGTTGGGTTAGGATTTAAATTAATTTATCTCTATCTAAGTCTCTTTACTTATTTATATATATATATATATATATATATATATATAATGGAAGAAAGAGTCATATGAGGAGATTTTCTTCTATGGCGTCGGAAAAATACAACCTCCACCATTTTTTCCGACAATCAGCATCTATCATCACCATCATCGTTATTATCTAAGATGTGCGTACACCAAATCTGATGTGATTCCACCACTTTTTCACCGTTGAATTAGCAATGTAAAATGTTCTATTTTCGGTAAACCGTTAATTTTGCACCAACTAAATCAATGGTGAGAAATGGTATAATCACATAAAATTTGGTGTATCCACATCTTAAATGATAAAGATGAAGGTGATGTTTGCCGATTGTCGAAGAAAATCATGGAGGGTGCGTTTTTCTGACGCCCTAAAAGGAAATTCCCTCCTATGGTACCTTTCCTCCATGAACCTCATATATATATATATATATATATATATATATATATATATATATATATATATATATATATATATATATATATATATATAGAATAATGGAGGAAAGATGCCATAGGAGGGAATTCCCTCCTATGGCGTATATAGAATAATGGAGGAAAGATGCCATAGGAGGGAATTCCCTCCTATGGCGTCGAAAAAATACCATCTCCCTAGTTTTTTCCGACGATCGGCACTCACCATCTTCATTGTCATCATCTAAGATGTGGGTATACCAAATTTCATGTGATTCTACAACATTTTCACCGTTGATTTAGCAATATAAAAAGTTCTATTGTCGGTAAACCGTTAATTTTGAACCCACTAAATCAACGGTGAAAAAGTTGTAGAATTACATGAAATTTGGTATACCCACATCTTAGATGACGACGATGAAGATGGTGGGTGCCGATCGTCTGAAAAAACTTAAGAACGGGTATTTTTTCGACACCATAGGAGGGAATCCCCTCCTATGGCCTCTTCCCTCCATTAATCTCATATATATATATACACACACACACACACACATAGAGAGAGAGAGAGATTAATGGAGGGAAGAAGCCATAGGAGGGAATTTCTTCTTATGGCGTCGCAAAAGTACGCCCTCCATCAATTTTTTCGGCTATCGTCATCCATCATCTTCATTGTTAACATCTAAGATGTGGGTACACCAAATTTTATGTGATTCTATAACTTTTTCACCATTGATTTTGCAATGTAAAATGTTCTGTTGTCGGTAAACCGTTAATTTTGAACCCACTAAATCAACGGTGAAAAAGTTGTAGAATCGCATGAAATTTAGCATACCTACATCTTGAATGATAACGATGAAGGTAAAGTTTGCCGATCGTCGGAAAAAATGAAAGAGGGTATAACTTTTCGATGCCATAGGAGGAAATTCCCTCCCATGGCATTTTTCCTCCATTATTCTCATATATGTATGTATGTATGCATGCATGCATGAGAATAATGGAGGAAAGATGCCTCAGGACTCTTTTTGCGTTAGGTGGCGGCACAATTCACGTTTTCCACTATTTTATTCGATGATCGGCACCGGCCATCTTGATTTTTATCGTCTAACACGTCGATACACCAAATTTTATGTGATTCCAACACATTTTCACCGTTGATTTAGTGGGTGCAAAATTAACAGTTTACCGACAATAGAACTCTTTATATTGTTGAATCAATGGTGAAATGGTGTTGTAATCGTATGAAATTTGGGGTATCGACAAATTCGACGTTAGAAATCAAGTTGGAAGGTGCCTATTGTCGAATAAAATGATAGAGGACGTAATTTTTGCCACTAGCTAATGCAAAAAGTCTCCTGAGCCTCTCCTCCGTTATCATACATATATATATATATATATATATATATATATATATATATATGCCACTGTCTAACACAAAAAGTCTGCTAAGCCTCTCCTCCGTTATCATATATATATATATATATATATATATATAAGCCTGGGAAATCAATCAATCATAGCCCTGGTTATTTTGTTCTGCTTGTGAATTAAAGCTTAGAGGTGAAACATAGAGAGAAGGTTTAGAGAAAGAAATTCTTGTATTGGACCAAGTGATCGGTGAGAGAGCACTCGTGTAATAAGTTTTTAATAGTGGAAGTTTTCATCGTTGGATTGCTGAATTAGGTGCAACTTGATCCGAAACTGAATAAAATCTTGAATTTATGTTGTTTGATATGTGTTTCTGATAATTTGCGTTGTTTTGGTAGATTATCCGGTTAATCTTTTTCATGTGGTTTGTTTGCACACGATCCTAATAGATTTTTCCAATGTAACTCTTGGTGTGATTTATGATTCCTTCGATGATCACGGATGTAGAAATTACAACACTTCTTGCTTTCCTTGACCCAAAACAAAAACATACTCTTAAAAAGAGTTAATCAAATTTGATTATCGTAGGTCTAGGAAATACTACGTACATGTCAAGAAAAAAACCTATGGAAATACAATTAGCATTATCTCATATTTGGACAAAAAAATTTAATATAGAGAAAAACACTTGAAGCCATCAAAAAAGAAATAGCTATGGTCATAAAAATTATGTTAAATTGGAGGAAATATTTCTTAGTTTTGTCCCAATGGCAAGATATATCTTAAATTTATGAAACCTGCACTTTATCCCCTAAACTTTATTTTACTTACAAAGTACCCCTTATTTAAGTATTTTGTAGAAAAAATCTTCTTTTCAATTTTTAAATATTACAATCATAGATCTATGGTGTTCTCAAAATGTCTATTGAATTAAATTGGGATAAAATCCTTCTAATATGGTTGTATCCCGGCAAAAAAAGAAATCAACTTTCTTCGGAAAAAGTTTTTCTTTCCTCTCGATTTCCTTATGACTTAAATCCATTGGGAAACAAAAATAATAAAGATCACAATGCAATCTCTATAGAAATTCTTTTCAAGCTTGCCCAATATGAGTTCTCTTTTGCATTTTATGAAACGTTAGAGAAGAAAAAAAGAGAACCAGTACAACTAAAATTGTGGAAGAAAAAAGTGCAGGCTAAGTAAATAAGGAGAGAGAGAGAGAGAGAAAGAGATTTTAGAAAAAATAAATGTGTAAATGCAAGGCAATTTAGTAATAAGTTAAAGGTCGGGATGGAAAATATACAGCTTTTAGAAATTTAGAGATATTTAGTGCTATTGGGCAAATGTCAGTTTAGCTTATAAATTATTGCTCAATTTGCTAAATAAACAAATTAGTCAAATTACATGACTAATAATATTTTATATTAAATTTTTTTAAGTAAGGTACACATCAATGTTTACAAAAAGAAAATTATTCCTCGAAATTAGTTCGGACATGTGAGTACAAATTCATTTGTAAAAACTTTATTATCTTTTATATATACAGAGAGAGAATAATGGAGAAAAGAGGCCAAGAGGAAATTTCTTCCTATGGCGTGGAAAAAATACAATCTCCACCAATTGTTTCGACGATCGGCCCCCATCATCTTCATCGTTATCATCTAAGATGTGGGTACACCAAATTTCATGTGATTCTACAACTTTTTCACCGTTGATTTAGCAATGTATAAAGTTCTATTGTCGGTAAACCGTTAATTTTGAACCCACTAAATCAACGGTGAAAAGGTTGTGGAATCACATGAAATTCGGTGTATGCACATCTTAGATGATAATGATGATGATGATGGGTGCCGATCATCGGGAAAAATGGCGGAGGTTGTATTTTTTCCACGCCATAGGAGGAAATCCCCTCCTATGACCTCTTTCCTCCATTAATCTCATATATATATATATATAGAGAGAGAGAGAGAGAGAGATTAATGGAGGAAAGAGGCCATAGGAGTGAATTCCCTCCTATGGCGTCGAAAAAATACCCCCTCCACCAATTTTTCCGACGATCGGCCCCCATCATCTTCATCGTCATCATTTAAGATGTGGGTACACCAAATTTCATGTGATTCTACAACTTTTTCACCGTTGATTTAGTGGGTTCAAAATTAACGGTTTACCGACAATAGAACTTTTTACATTGCTAAATCAACGGTGAAAAAGTTGTAGAATCACATGAAATTTGGTGTACCCACATCTTAAATGATGACGATGAAGATTATGGGGGCCGATCGTCGGAAAAATTGGTGGAGGGGGTATTTTTTCGACGCCATAGGAGGGAATTCCCTCCTATGGCATCTTTTCTCCATTATTCTCATATATATATATATATATATATATATATATATAGATATATATATATATATATATATATAAGCTTATTAAACTTTCCATTAACCAAATGCGGGGTTTTGCTCTCTTTGCACTTGAGCATCGATCTCCGTCCGGGATGAAATGCATGGGTATCCAAATAAAACAAAAACAAAACAAAGCAAAGCAAAGCAAAATTCATTAAATCGTGAAACCAGATTTAAAAAAATGTACGGGCCTAGACTTGTGTTGTGACAAGTATAATTAATTTTGGCTTAGTAAAGTTCGGCTATTGTAGGCTCCATTTTCAGTATTTATAATTTATTTTTATTTTATTTTTCTTCGGATAACCAGTATTTATAAGTGGGTAAATTGTCAAAAAGCCCCTTGCTTGCTCAGGAGTCGTCTAAAATCCCATGGTATTTTCAAAATTGTTGGAAAGGACCTACTGTTCAAAAAACCCCTGACAGTATTTCATTTAGGCCTTGTATTATATTTTAAATGCAATTACAAAAATAACCCCTAAGCAGTGCTTAGATATTACAGGAAACGGCTTAGATATTATTGGCAACTATTTATATATTACATGCAACTAATGTAACTACTTAGATATCACATGCAATTCTTAGATATTACAGACAACTGGTTAGATATTATATGAAAGTAGAAAGATATATTAGAGGCTTTTGGCGGGAAATAAGTATATTTTGTGAGAAATTAAATTTTTAGCATGAAATTAGATTTTTTGTGGAAAAAAATATATTTGAAGAGAAAATAAAAATAGAATAGATATTACAGGCAAGTCTTCAGATATTATAAGCAAGTCTCTAGATATTACAGTCAACTCCTATTGACTATAAATTCCTTAACTTCAGCTGTAAAGCATTGTCAGCCCATATGGGCAAAGGATATTTTGGAGTCATACGAAAATACAAGTAGGAAATTTTATGCCGGGGGATTTATTGGGCCAAGGGGTCTTAACAAGGCCCAAAACCTTAGGGGATTTTACATAAGTTCTGAGCGGGCCGGAGGCTTTTTGACAATTTACCCTTTATAAGTTAATTACGAAGAAAAAAAAATGAGAATAGACCGAAGAAAAAAAAATGAGAATAGACCAAACTTCCTTCGTTTCAGTGAAAAACATAGATAGTTAAGAGTAGTTTAATGTAAATCAAGGCTTGGTTTAAAAGGAACCTAATGATACTCATAAGTAGAGATTTCTCAGATCACGACACATAGCAGATGATGTGTCATCAATGTAAACCCGCTAGATTCCTGAGGGCTACAGAGCTGGAATAAGTAAAATGTATTAGGGACATTCCTCGGCGCCTGGTCTTCAAGGTTGCACCTGACCTTTTAGAAAACCTCACCGGAGTACGTTCCCCCTTCGGCTGACCGCCAGCCAAAAGCTCGTCTCCGAGCTATTCTATAGATGAGACTCCTCAACTCACCTATGTTGGGATTCCAAACGTCCTGGCCGCCAATCGCGGCCATTGCGGAACAAAGAACTTTAACTTTTAAAGTTACTGTCACTAGAAACCACACCTTAGAATCAAACCAAACATTGAAACTACTAAACTAGAGTAGTCTAACCACTCTGTTAAAAGGTTATACCGAAACACACGTGTCCTTCGGGTCTTCACTCCTCTTCTTAAACTTCTTGAGATCTCCTAGATCAACTTTGCTTGATAGCCTTCTTGATCCTAGATGATCCACCCGAAAGTTTGTAATCCAAACTTAACTTCACTAATGAAGCAACTTAGTAACCTAGCTTGGTAATCTAGGCTACTAAGAGATATAGTGAGTTTTCTAGTATATTTATATCTCTCTTCCTCCCTTGATTCTCAACTCATGAGATGGTAGGGAGGAAGAAGAAAAAGGAGGAACTCAAGAAAGATTGAAGAGGAGAGAGAAGCTCATGGTGAGAATGAGATAACTCGTGCGTAAAAAATAAAATGAAGAATGGATTTTGTATATCTCAATTTTTTGCAAAAAAAATCTAGCAACCATACTTAAATAGTTTTCACAAAATGAATTATAAATTCATTTCTTAAGACTATTCAAGCATGGTTCTCACCATTCTCCCCTTACTATCTTTACACCTCATTTCCATTTAAAAAAATAAATGGATAAATCAAAAAATGAGGTGTCCAACTTCTAGATTAATTTCCGTATAAATACGGAATACACTCTACCGTATATACATACCCTGTTCCCTGATTAAAAATCAGGAATTTTATTAATGAGGCATCACGTGTTCACACGTAACCAAGAGTCACGTGTTGACACATGATCTATTTACAGAGTTAAAGTTTTAAGCAAGCAGAAGTAAGCGGCTGAGGAAAGACCCCAAAGGGGCGTCACGTGCTCACACGTGACCAAGGGTCACGTGTTGACACGCGATCTATTTACAGAGTTAAAGTTTTAAGCAAGCAGAACTAAGCAGCCGAGGAAAGATCCCAAAGGGGCGTCACGTGCTCACACGTGACCAAGGGTCACGTGTTGACACGTGATCTATTTACAGAGTTAAAGTTTTAAGCAACCAGAAGTAAGCGGCTGAGGAAAGACCCCAAAGGGGCGTCATGTGCTCACACGTGACCAAGGGTCACGTGTTGACACATGATCTATTTACAGAACTATAAAAAAATCCTAAGCAACCGGAAGTAAAACAAGTGGCTGAATAAAGACCCCAAAGGGGGGGGTCACGTGCTCACACGTGACCAGAGGTCACGTGTGGACACGTGATGACCCTTCAGCCCAATTAAAGTACAAAATTAAACCACTAAAGGAGGAGCGGTCACGTGCCAACACGTGATAGGCTTTGAAAGCTTTATAAATTAACAGAATTAAATTCTAAAAGCTTCTAAATCTTTCCAAATGGAAAAGGATTATGAGGACCGTTGGATTAAAGATCCAAGGGTGATTAAAAATCACCAATTTATGGGAAAAAAACTTAGACAAGGAAAGATTTCCCCTAAATCTTACTGAAAATAACAAACAGAATATCTTTGGATTTAAAATCCAACGGTGAATAAAATTCACTGAATGATCTAAAGGATCATATTAATTATGAAAACAAACAAAATCTTTCAATAAAAGATTTACTAAACAAATTGATTCTTTTCCTTCTCCTATAAATAGGAGCCAAGAGAAGGGAGAGAGAGAGAGAGTTTTGGAATCTTGAAATTTCGGAGAGAAAAGAGAGGAGAATTTAATTATCTACAAAGAAAAACCCTAGGTAAGAAAAGAAAGGGGATAAAACTTCAATAAAGAGAATTTAATTCTCAATCTAAGAGTTTAACTCTTCTACAAAAAAGAACTTAGTTCTTCTTCTGGTTGAAGATCTGCACATAGCACATCTCCCCATAAGTTGAGAATTTAATTCTCATCAGGCCGAGATCCTGACATCCAGATCCTAAATTTATAGAGGGAATTGAGTTTTGAGAATTTAATTCTCCCAAACTCACAGGAATTTAATTCCTCCAAGATATGAAATTAGGGTTTGAACCCTATCTGAGAATTTAATTCTCCCAAAATTATAGGAATTTAATTCCTTTAAGATGGATGAAACTAGGGTTTAACCCTAATTGAGAATTTAATTTTCTCAGATTAACAGGAATTTAATTCCTCCAAGACAGAATCAGGGTTTCACCCTATACAAGAATTTAATTCTTTTACATATATAGGAATTCAATTCCTCTAAAAGAAATTAGGATTTCACCCTACATAAGAATTTAATTCTTTCACAATAGGAATTTAATTCCTCCAAAGTTATAATTAGGGTTTAACCCTACGGAGAATTTAATTCTCAGAATAAAATAAAGAGACTAAAGAGATCTATGTGCATGAAAAAGAACCAGGGTCACGTATCCCCACGTGACCCCTGAAAAGGTCCCCAGAAATGAGAAGGAAAGAGCTCAGAGGCAACGCCTCACGTGCTCCACGTGACCCTGAAACACAGAAAGAAAAAGCATAGGAAACAGAGGCCTTGGGCGCTCTCACGTGTTCCCACGTGACCTCTTGGCAAACGCTTTAAATCCTCCTCACGTGCCAGCACGTGATGCTCCAAAATAAAATATAAAAAAGTGCTTAACACTCGTTTGCATAACAAAGTAAAAGGATCTGGTCCCACTTCTGGGGGCCCTCACGTGGCCCCACGTGACCCATTCCTATTTAGTGTTTAGACACTAATCCGTGAGCTTTATTCCAAGTGTTTAACACTGATTATCTTTTAGTGTTTAACACAAATTCTAGAATCTTATTTCCAGTGTTTAATACTATTATCTTCTAGTGTTTAACACTAATTTGAGAATCTTACTTCCAGTGTTTAACACTGTTATCTTTTAGTGTTTAACACTAATTTGAGAGCTTTATTTCAAGTGTTTAACACCGTTGTTCTCTAGTGTTTAACACTATTTTTAGCCAAATTGGCTAATTTTCTAGAGGCAAAAGTCCCTCCTCCAAATGAATCTCAAAATTGAGAAAATAAAAGATGAAAATGTTTAGCATTGATAAATAATGTGGCCTTGAACCCAGACAGATGTCTAATGGTCCAACAAAGGGCCAACACTTCAAATCCAATTGGACTTAGCCCAAGTTGGCCATAGGTCCTCAACTCATACTCAACTGAGCCAACGTGCTCACAATATAATTAACTGATCTTAGTTCCAAATTGGACTACTGATTACTTAATCCACCTTGGTTCAAGAGTACATCTCTTCACTCCTTTGATATTTGTCGTTGTAATTCCTCAGCGTCTTCAAAGATGTGACGGGTCCTGATAATCACACATTTCACGGACTGTGGGGTCCTGAAACTCATGGACTATGATGTCCTTAAACTCATGGACTACGATGTCCTTAACCTTGACCGGGATGTCTTTAAACTAACAATGGACCACCATGTCCTTAAACTGGTAATGGACCACCATGTCCTTGAAACCGGTAATCGACCGCAATGTCCCTAAACTAAATAATAGAGCCCAAATGCTATTTTGTTGGATCTAAACGATCTCGTTAAGTTGATCTTAGTCTGAAATGAGACTAACATATCCTTAACAAACGTTTAAGTTGATCTTAGTCTCAAATGAGGCTAACGTATCCTTAAACCCAAACCCCCAAACCCAAATCTAAGAAAATACGGATGACTAATCCACGTCCTACGGGCGACGACATAAATTAGTCTCCGTATACAATCCACGGGCATCCACAAACAAAACAAACACCCACGACACGAAGTGACCATCCGGAGAAGGAGAAAGTTGTTACCGCGATACGGTAGCGTAATTAACTGCAGGGGCTTGCGCCTGCAGGGAAGAGCGTCCCCACAATCAAAAACCCCTCGGACGAGGGGGAATCTGACGAAGTCTGCTACATCGGCCGCATCCGTTTAAACCTTCGATACACGGTGTCATAAATCAACTTGGCATTTTCGGAGAGGTGGACAGATAACACCAATTAGCATCTGTCCCGAATTTCAGGCGAGACGTTTGTCGCGTCTCCGCCGCGTTTTTCGGAGGGGAACCTACCCGTATTCGTATTAAAATACGAATATCGAAAGAAATAGAATAACACAAAGAATATAATATTAGAATATACATATCGAAATATGTATATGTAAATTATTAAATCAACACTTGATTTAATAATCCAGCTTAATTCTAAACCGGCTAGTATTATCAACCGTCCGATCGAAAACCCGGATAACACTAGAATATACATATCGAAATATGTATATGTAAATGATTAAATCAACACCTGGTTTAATAATCCGGCTTAATTCTAAGTCGGCTAGTATCATCATTCGATCAGAGCCCTGCACGTATCAAAATATGACTACTACATCATTTCGCCTGAACCAGAAAAACCCTCTGTGTGGAACTCTAAAAACTCGACAGTACGCTGACAGTGGGTTTAACCACAAGTATATCAGTGGCACTATCTATATGTAACGGCTACCCAGGTACCTGTCGAAAAGAAAGCCGACAAGCAAACTATCCGAACCCTACTGAGCCTATCCATGATAATCTCCATACAGTCCGGTCTCTTCATCTAAGAGTATCGTATACCGGATCTAGGGGATGGTAAATGCCAGACCCTTACTGACCTGATAAGTCGTGTAGATTTGGCTCAGGACCAATCCAAAAAACTACTGATTTAACCATCAGTAAATTTAAACTGCCTTGGCCAAGGTCTTATGGTTCTGCCCAACTGGACACAGTGCGATATCGACTCCCAATACCGGGAGAAACAAATCCCTGACAATCACTCACTGCCTCCATGTGGCTCCGGACTGTATCCAACCAAAACCTGTTTGCATAACTCAGTAGAACTATGGTAGGGTAGTGATCAAAGTACAGTAGGAACTCACACAAGACAAATAATGATCTCAGGTCTAAAGACTAACTTGTACTCATGTCACATGAGAACCGCTATCTGACGATATGTATAATACCATCTAGAGGCTCTCGGTGAGTCCGTCCAGTGTACTCACCCCGAGTGAGCACATGTATACAATCTTAGGTGATCACACCATTGGCTGTGCGACCAACCACCGCCCCTCGTCGGGGTCTAGAAACGTATACATAAGCCTACTCTGGAATATCGACGCCCGGTCTCGATACTTCTGCGACTTTGGACCTTTAAGGAATTGCTTATAGACTACCCAGCTTCCAAAAGTATGATTGCCATCATAACGCTGGTAGTCAAGCGAAATCCTACAGGTTTTATCAACACGTATCAGCCATATGTGATATCGTATAACATATGCACATGTTAAGATAAAGTCAAACCATAATAGTATACTACTGTACCGAGTATTTATCAATATATGTAAGCAACATAAAGAAACAAGAGAAAGAAATATATATATTAACATAAATATAACTCAAGTAATATACTATATACAACTGAGCAAGATTGTCTATACATACATATCCCTAGCATCCTATACAAATACATGCCTCTAGGGCATACATATCCAACAATCTCCCACTTGCACTAAGGCCTGTAATTGGCATACCGAATACCCAACATCTACTCTAGGGCCAGTTGTTGGCATATCGCATACCCAACATCTCAAAAAGATGCTCCAACTGTGCTTGAGGGAGGGCCTTGGTAAATGGATCCGCCGTGTTGTCTTTCGTATCTACTCTCCGAATTTCGATCTCCTTGATCAGGTGATACCGCCTCAAGATGTCTCTGGATTTCTGATGGGACCATGGTTCCTTCGCTAAAGCCATAGCCACATTGTTATCGCAATACAAAGGTATTAGATTAACAATAAATGGAACCAACTCAAGTTCAGTAATGAACTTCTTCATCCAAACCGCTTCTTTTGCGGCATCATTGGCAGCAATGTATTCAGCCTCCATCGTTGAGTCTGCGACGGTGTCATACTTGGAGTTCTTCCAACACACCTCCCCTCCATTAAGGGTAAACACAAAACCCGAGATAGACTTGCTATCATCCTTGTCACTTTGGAAGCTAGAATAGGTAAAGGACTCGACCTAAAGGTCTCCGTTACCATAAACCAAGAACATCTCCTTAGTCCTTCTTAGGTACTTGAAAATGTTCTTCACAACTGTCCAATGATTCTCACCTGGGTTCGACTGATACCGGCTCACCGCGCTAAGCGCGTAAGCTACAACTGGTCCGGTACATAGCATCACATACATTATAGACCCTACCGCCGAAGCATAGGGTATATTGCTTATGTGAGCCCTCTCCTCATCAGTCTTGGGAGACATCTCTTTGGAGAGGGTGATTCCATGCAATGCGGGTATATTACCGAGTTTGGAATCTTCCATAATAAATCTCTTTAGTATGGTCTGCGACGGTGAGACCTCTTCCTCTTTCCACTTCACACTTCGTGTGTCGTGTTCATGAACGAATCGCGGTTTGCTATGGTTGCCTGTGGATTCGAGGTATTTAGATTTGGTGTCTTGCTCCATGTAGAAAATAGAAGATCAATGGCTTCAAGCTGCACTACCTGCAACTGCAACTCTCACTCCGTCCTTGCTGGAAGAGTGACTTACGGGCCCCAAGCGGCCTCCCTTTTCAAGATGCCAGTGGAGAAGGTAACTCAAGCCACCACTGGACTATTCTTCGGGACCATACTCCCATCCATGAGCTTCAATGCCCATGTACCGTCACAAGAATCTCCCAAGAAGTCGGTAGTCGATCGGCTTGCTACTACTGCGACCCCTCTCAACGGGTCACCCAACTCCACTGCCTAAGTTTTTAACAGACTAGGCCAGAGCTCCAACGGGCCCATGAAGAAGCCTGCAATACCAGAAGGCGTTATCCCGAAGCGGATAGCCATCCCTGCTCCCAAAATCGTCAAGGCGGCTTCTCCTGCTAAAGGGTTGGTCTTCACAAGACTGACTATTTCTTCTCCCGTTCCAGGCGAAATCACCAAGGTTTCTTCCCCTACTCGGAAGTCTGCTTTTGATAGGTTGGCTATACCCATTCAACGGACCTCAGTCTTCAAGAGGCTGACGCCAGCAACAGCCCTTCTCCAAAACAAGGGGCAAGACGAAGCCACCCATCAAACTGAAACAACCACGACAGCTCGACACGCTCTACGTCGCCACTGGAGCCGGGTAAGGAAGGCCGGAGGAAATTCCCCTTCTGGGCTAACTCCACCAGCCCCGATGGCGGAAATTAATGTTGCTGTTCCAACTGGGAATAGCTTTGAGCTGTTGAATAAGGTGCATAGGAATTCTCCTACTTCCGTACTGAAAAGATCTCCTCTTCCAGTGGAGAATGTTGCAGAAATGAAGCCGAAACAGTCCCCTCAACGACTGTCTTCTAAAGTTTACAAAATCTGGAGACAAGTCCGAGAGTCAGTAGTCGATCAAGATTACCCCCGCCGACAGAAAAGGGCGAAGGTTCAACAAGAAGAAAGCCATCCTGCCAAGTCACGAAAGCTATCTGGATGCCCACTGCGACGGCCCCCTCAACTTCGACCGCTCATAAGAAGAGAAGGCCGAAGAAAATCCCCATGCCTAAGACAAATGTCAAAGGCACTGTGCCCAAATTCCCCAAGTCCGGGGGCATGATGGTACACACTGTTTACATGACTTCTGGGAAAGAAGAAAGCCGCACTTCGACAGGCCATCGACCGCTTTCCCGATCAATAACAAAGGCCCAAGAACAACAACAACAGATTCTTCAGGAGATGCTGACTGCAATGGCTGCACTCACCGGACCAAAAGAAAGCCCGAAGGTGTCATCGGAGCAGCGTCATGAGAAAGAAACCGATGTTGACTTCACGCAGAGTCCTCGAAAAGAAGGACGGAGAAGCTGCATGTAGCATTTTGAAAATCGTTTCGGTGAAATTTCGAAAAAAAAAACGGTAAAATAAGGGGGCTTTCTGTAAAAAGTCAAAATACAAATATTTTTATTAGAAAATTAAATATACATATTCTAGCTATGAAATTGCTAGTAATTGGTGTTTATTGAGCCACTGGTGAAATTTCAAATTTTCTGAAAAATTTTCCGAAATTAATTATTTTAATATTATTTTAAGCCGTCACTAATACATTTAATTAGGGAAAATTACAAATTGGAATGAATTGAAACAATTTTGTGCATCATGACACTTTAAACTAACATGAAAAATATTGTTTCTGAAATGAAATGAAATTTGTCAAGATGGTTAGAAAATGTAAAAGAAAAGCTTAAATAAATTATAATAAACAAAGGGGTATGTAGCAGGTTGAATTGGGCTTTCTTTGCATGGAACTTCCTCACCCACTCACCCAAAAAAAAAACCTTCCCTAGTGGCTGAACCAGCAGCCTTGGCAGCCCCCCTCCCCACTCATTGCCCCACTTCATTAAAATGAATTGAAATTTGATAAGAATAGAATAAAGAAATTAAGCATGGGTGTGTACATGTGAGGTATGGGTGTCTTTGACTTAGAAATTTCCCCCACACATCCACACAATCCTCTTCCTCCCTCTTCTGGCCGAGCTTCCTGCTGCAGCCCTCCCCACTTCCTCACCTCTTTGCCTCATCAAAAAATCTCTAAAATTGCATTAAAAACCAATACAAGTCTCATTAATCCCTAGTTTAACCTTTAACCAATTTTCCTTGGCCAAATCAAGCTTGGATCTTGGAGCAAGATGGGTTTTTAGAGGCTAAGTTTACTATGAGATCTACAAGATTTGTGAGGTATAATCTTACTCAATTTGTTACCTTGTTAGTATTGTTGTAATCTAAGCTAATTAGGTGTTTAATTATGGGTTTAATTTTAAGATTTAGATTTCAAGAAAGGGTTTGAACTAGAGTTTTGGGTTTTTATAAATAAATCAAATTAGTAAGTGTAGATTAAGATTTCAAGCCATGTAAAAACCTAGTCTAGTTGCTAAATTGTTAATTGTTACTTCTAATTTTTTCCTAATTATATAACCTTGCTAACTAAGTTTTTAATTGATGTGTAATTAGGTGAGATAAAATTTTAGAAAAGGTTAGTATGGATTAACTAAGTTAGTGTGTGATTTTTGTGGCCATTAGAATTGTAAAACGTCAAGACTTGAACTAAAATGGTGTATGGGTGCTTACTAGACTTTTGGAAATTAACCGATTTGAATTTAATTGAAATTTTAATGACCTACAACCTAATTCCTATAATATTAAATGTGTTGTGAATGCGCAATTGATGCAAATTGGGTTTTAGGCTTGGTGTTATTCACATAGAGTGGCCCTAATTGTAGTTTTGGCGTTGTCGCGAGCGCGTTTGTGCGCCGGGTGCGTGCGCGTTTAATTAACGCGTGTTGTTGACTTATGTCAATTGTGTCCGCGACTGTTTATATTTATTCTCTTGTTTTCCTTGTGCACATCCCTAGGATTGGGTGCAGAGCCGTCGCATGTGGCGCGGAGATGGCGGAGTTGGAATCGAATCAGAGTAGCCGAGGCATCCAGGTGAGTAGATTTATATCTACGGGGAGAAGTCGGGTGGATGGCGTATAGCACCCCCGCAGTCCGTGGTGATGTATTCGAATGCGTATACACACCAACAATCATATTATGTTCCTTGTGATAAATTATTGATATTTAAATGGATATTGGTATGTTGGATTGGTAAATGGTTACGAAACCCTAGGGTAGTGGGTGCACTACACATACATACTCACACATACATACTAGCATACATCCTCACGTCATATGTGCATAGATGGGATTCTACATAGATATGTGTTCACAAGGGTTTGGGATTCTGTGTTCACATACGGACTTGAGGATGATACCTGGGATTGATATGAGTCGGTGAGTTCGATCTGGATTATGATATCGGTGATATGATAGGATTCATGATTGAGATACGTCTGGATACTTTAGAGGATTTTGGGAATAATGATGCCATAGCAATAGTGACATATACATTATGTAGTCGACATGTGATCGTGATATGAGGCAGGATATGCTAGGACATTGATATTAGGCCGTATCGGGCGATGTATACCCCTTGATGATGATAGGTGTTGACGATATCGGTTTGTACGAGATTGTCGATCAGTAGTCAGATCATGGGTATATTGAGGATATTAGTATTGTACTAGACATAGGTCAGTACCCTAGACTATGATCTTGGATAAAGAGGATACCAGAGGAATACTGTGAGGAATATGATATTGACCCGTACCCAGATTTAGGGATGCCGTACGACGGATTTACGTACGAGCTATATCTTGATGATTGATCCGCACTCTTGACTTGGGATGTCTGATTATAGATATGGTATCGGATATGATATTATTGAGGCAGGATCATCGACTAATATATATACAGGTATGTATATGTATCGACTCAGATGTTAGGCGGTTTCCTTACCTGTAGTCTAGCTTGTAGCTTAGCCCTTTAGTTTAGTTAGTTGTTAGATTAGATTTGGTTCCTACCTATTTCAAAGCTTACGAATCGTGCGTATTTTAAAAGACAGGTCAAGAGATTCTACGGATATTTCAAAAAAACGTATCTTTTCCTAAAAACACCGTAGCCCCTATTTTCAAAACCCCACGATTCGTGTTATTTCAAAAGGCACCAATGTAGGACTTATATTAGGTTAATGCAGATTAGTTATCGTTGCGTCTAGTATTCAGCTCCCGCACATTATTGTTGTTCGCTCCGCATCGCATGCTTATATTATGCTTCATATTCTACTGTTGATATCTTGTGGTTAGGACACCAGCACCATTACCGATGATGCGTATGTACCACGTACACTTACTTGCCGGCTCACACACATCTTCATCGGTAATTGCCATGTCACGTACACCTTAGAAAATATTATTGCTTGACATAGCCTGTTAGCTAATAGTTTAGACATGATATTAGCGTACTTGCCTTATATGTTAGTTAGACATTGTAGTTATTACCTGCTACTTCGTGCATACTGTTATTCATTGTTATGCCGCATTCATGGATTCTCATGCATATATTCACTATTTTACGTGTTATGGAGGTTTTGGATTCGGATTTCCATGAGATTTGTTTCTGGATTTGGAGGAAAACCGCAAAAACATAAATAAACCTTTTCTCTCTTTTAAAAATAAAAAGTGCGGTTTTCCCATGATGTATGAGTCGTCCACCATGAGTTTGCTGATGGATTTCGAGACCCGATTCGAGGAGACGGATGAACCGTTTCGGGTACATGGTGGACCCGGTAAGGTACCCCGGGGCAAGAAGCGCGTGATGATGACGATATGAGCCTGGCAGGGGAGCACTACCTACCGGTGATATTACCCGACGCGTCGGATATCCGGAGGATACCGTCATGGTCTTGAGATGGATGGTAGGGGCCGGTCTGGACCGACGACGCCCTAGATATTGTGATTGAGACATTGAGATTGAGACTTGAGGTACATAGATGGTGACACAGAGATATCGAGGTTTTTGGACACTTGTTTTGTGTCGATGCTGGGCACTGTTTTATGCTGATTTCATATATGGTACCTCATTCCTTTTAAAATACAGAAATCTCACTGAATTATGAAACCAGTTTTATTCAGTACATGCATTCTGTTTCATGCATTCATACATCATCCATATGATATATTGCTACCTGAGGCACTGACACGGGCACATGAGATCACACTCGGTTAGATATTACCCTAGCCATTGTTATAGGCTACATGTTATACATATATTTGAGGTTATATTATGATCATTGACCCAGGTTGCGTTATTTATGCGATTTCTTTCCGTAGATGTTTTTCTATTCACGGGTTGGCAACTCACCCCCGTTGTGCCCCAGTTTCTTGCAGGTTTGCCATACATGCTTCCTTACGGTTTTGCGGGCACTGTACCTTTCGGGTGACTTGCTAGTAGGTGGGTTTATTGTATCGTACCCATCATTATACATTATATATTATATTTCAGTTGTATCTAGAATTTCCATCAACCAAACGTGTATTTTTTTTTTGAGATAGAGACCAGTAATGTTATTCTTTCGACCTTAGAGTCGCGTGTTATATTTCCTTGGGTTCTTGCTGGTTGAGTTTTATTTCTGTTGTGATCCTCGCCTTTAGGCGTTGTATATTATGTTGCATACAGGTTGTTTTGATATGGTTCTTCCTACTCTCTATTACTTTTCTTGGTTTGGATTTCTGGGTTCGGCTTACTTAGAGTACGTACGCCTCGAGACGTTCGTAGTCTAAGTGCCGGTCATGTTCCGTACTTTCGGGTCGTGACACTGCAGAACAAGCTGCCAACATAAAACGAATGGCACTTCTCTTCCAGGACATGGTCGGGATGATGTTACAGCCGGATTCCCCAGCTGAAGACCCTCTGGTCATTATTGAAGACGACAGAGGAGAGACATCGAATCCTCCTCCGGCTCTTTCAGCAGCCAAGGAGGAAACTATTTCCAAGTCCGCCCTCGATGATTATATTGCTAAGCAAATACGAGCTCACCAGTCGAATGAAGTGGCCGGCCAAGTTGTTAAAACTGGGCGACACTGGAGGCGACCAGGGATATACGATCCCTAAGTTCCATGTATATAAGGGGACGGGGAATCCGCATCAGCATGTCGCTCAATTCAGAGCCTTATGCGGCAACACTGGAGGCGACGACAAACTGTTGCTTCACCAATTCGTCGGCAGCTTAGCCGAAACGGCCTTCGAATGGTATTCGGAGCTACCTAACGACTTTGTCAAAACATTTGCGGAGATGGAGCTGCTGTTTACACAAAGATTTGCAAGCTCCAGCGAGCGCACCCCGATCACCGCATTGATCAACGCCAGGGTAAGGCCAGGCGAAACATGGGTTTTATACGCAATACGGTAGCGGAACTTATGGTCGAAGTGCGAACAGCGCATCGAAGAAGCACCAGCGGTAGGCATGTTCGTGGGCACCCTCGACCCTCAAGCGACCATCTCCCAGTTCATGATGTTCTTCAAGCCGACTACTTTCCAGGCCTTGATTGACAAGTTGGCCCAAATGGATCAGATGGGTCATAGACCGTCTCCTCCAAAGCCGGATCCTCAGAATGAAAAGGAGAAAGGAATAGCAACTTTCATCGCTAATATTCAACAACAGCCGAGCAACTTAAAGCCGGTTGTTCGCCAAAACAATATGCGTCCACGCCCATCCCTCGAGGAGAGGCTATGACATCCTTACTCGTTTCCCCAAGATAAAATGAGGAGACTGTTCGAGCTAGCAGTGCACAACAGACTCATCAATCTGCCAGATCCAAAACATCCGTTGCAGCCAGGCGTTGTCAACAATCCTAATTACTGCCCTTACCACCAAGCAGTAAGCCATCCAATCGAATATTGTTTCGTCTTCAAAGGCTGGATAGAGGACCGATACCAACAAGGCAAGTTCGCTTTATCCGAAAATTGGAAGGTGAATCCGCCACAACCTTACGCCCCTAAAAAAGTGGACGTGCCGGGGGCATCGTGCTCATTCATAAGGGAAGCCCCATGGGAAGTTGTTCTTTCGGCAAAGACGAAAAGAATGCTGAAAGATCTCCAAACGTGCCCGGCAATCAGGTGGAAAAATCCACTGGAACCCGAGATCGTCGAGGGAATGCTGAAACTGTGCTCAACTACAAAAATTGGTGGTGATAGTCAAAGCGCTCGCACCCAGCCATCAAAGTCTTCGAAGAAGAAGAAGAAGAAGACCTAAAAGCCCGTGAAGCTTGATAACAAGCACACAGACCTGCAAAAACAGATTGACGCTCTGGAAGAATATAACCAGAAGACGCGGACCCCAGTCACACTCCGAGAATTCCTCAGCCACCTCCTTGAGGACGGAGATGATGACAAAAACTTGTCGGATGAACCTGAGGATTATGTGGCAAGATGCCATGTGATCTCTCACTCGTTGATAGACGATAAAGAAGCTCCTTGCACGGAGAGACGGGGGGGAAGGCAGGTCCTGAACCAGAACCTCTATGGCCGTCAGACGAATTGATCGACGCCTTCCTGAGTGAAATTCATCTAAAAAGTAAAGACGATCGGGAGTGTGAGATGGCCATATTTGAAAAGGCCAAACGCTGGCGACTAGACAAAAGGGTCCAAACACTCTCACGAGATCAAAGTACATCCGCCGCAAATGAAAGCAGGATCAAGAAAAGGAAACGATTCGCCAAAGCCATATCGATGGGGATGAGGCTGCCCTCTTTCAGAGAAAATTCTCCTGGTAGTATATATCTTGATGAAGCAGACGTACATCCTAACTTCTTCTTATATCATCAGAAGATCGCACATCCTACTGAAGACTGCAATTCCTTTAAGTGTCGGTGGCAAGAGTATGTCGCTCACAGGCAACATTTCAACAGGACAAAGCGTGAAGCTCGTAGACAGCGGAAAAATGCGACAGATGAGCGTAAAAGAATTGCTGGAAATTGTCATAGGGTTGATCCCGGGGGACCGCGAGTTCTCACCTTCGGGAGCGACTCCGACGAAAAAGTAACCCTTGGCCCTCTCTTCAAGGAATCCATCTCTAAAACGAAAGAATTGAGGAATTGAGAGAACATTCAGCCGTGCAATCGCACGCTACCCGGAAAGAATCTCGGACCCGCAAACAAGGGATCGAACAAAAAGGATAAAGGGAAGGGGAAAACGGCCTACGTCGCCAACGCTCAACAACAATCGAGTGACCCTAGACTGGTTGTTTGCCAAAGCAACAAGCGGCAACCCCTCTATGAAAATTTGAAACGTCCTTACTCATTTCCCCAGGATGAAACAAGGAGGCTGTTCGAACTAGCAGTGCGCAACATGCTTATCACTCTACCGGAGCCGAAATACCAGCTACAACTGAATGATGTCAACAATCCTAATTACTGCCCTTACCACCAAGTATTGGGCCATCCGATCGAAAACTGCTACGTCTTCAAAAAATGGGTTGAAGACCAATACCAACAGGGCAAGTTCACGCTGTCCAAAAACTGGAAGGTGGGCCCGCCACAACCACATGCTCCGAGAAAGATGGATATGCCGGGGGCATCATGCTCATTCATAGGGAAAGCCCCATGGAACGAAAAGTCCGTATACTAGAAATTCACCTCAAATACAGCAACGGCGGACCGCAATGTCTTAAAACTTGCAAATGACCGAAACGTCTTTAAACTACTCCCAACCCGTGACATCTTCAGGCTGACGTGTTAAAAAAAAACGGTATGTCCATAAGCAAAATGGGCACAGATGAAAACCCGAGAGGGCTCCATGAGTAAAAACAGCAGGACTACCGGCGATGTTTGTGAAAACCAGAAAGGACGCAGACTCGTAAAACAAACGGTATGTCCATAAGCAAAATGGGCACGGATGAAAACCCGAAAGGGCTCCGTGAGTAAAAACAGCAGGACTACCGGCGAGTTTTGTGAAAACCCGAAAGGGCGCAATCTCTTTAAAAGACACTTGCAAGGTCCTCTCGACCTTATGAGGAGAAAATACCCACGGGAGATCTTTACGACTCACAAGGGAGTAACACACTTAGGGATCCCCATGATTCCTAAGGAGAAATTGCAATTACGAGATCCTTACGACTCGTAAGGAGAACCCTCTTATGAGACCCTCACGGCTCATAAGATTCAAAAGCCTTAAGCTACAGGGATCTGAGCCTGTTCTTAAGCCATCACAACCTCCAGTATTGCCCTACAACCGGTTCAATATTGACCCTTGTATACAATCCACGGCCACGAATGAACATTTCCCTAACAGAGTCCTATCAACGACTAGGGATATGCTCATATGTGAACAAACACTTATAGGTCCTCTCGACTTAGAAGGAGAAAATACTCTTGTAAGATCCTTACGACTTATAAGAGAACATACACTTAGGAATCCTCACGATTCTTAAGGAGAAAACGCACCTACGAGACCCTCATGACTCGCGGGGAGAAACACCTTTATAAGACCCTTATGGCTCATGAAGTCAAAAGCCTTAGTCGACGGGATCCTAACCCTGTTTGCTAAGCCACCTTTGTTCGACATCGACATAAGCAAATGAAGATTCGCTCCTGGCAATATCCCAGTTGTAGCGATGCTGATGCCTAAATCGGTATCAAATTCCAAGTCCTTTCATGGCAAATGATGATTTGCTCCTGGCAATAGCCCAGTTATAGCGATGCTGATGCCTAAATTGGTATTATGTTCCAAGTCCTTTCATGGAAAATGATGATCCGCTCCTGAAAATATTCCAGTTGTAGCGATGCCGATGCTGAGATTGGCACCAGATTCCAAATCCCCTACTCGCGAGAAAAAATCAGCGAGCCAAAAAAAATGCATATGAAATAGCCGAAGTGATGGGGCATCTTGCAACAAAATCATCAAGTAAAAATATATGCATACAAAAATAGCCGAAATGATTGGGCACCGCGAAAAATAGCCGAAATGATTGGGCAATAGCGATTTTCGCGATATAAAAAGCTAAAATGATAGAGCATCGCGGAAAGAATAAAAAAATGATGAAAGAATGAAACTTTTTGCCCTACAGGTGAGATCACATCGATCCCTGTATACAATCCAGGGGTACAAACAAAGAGGGAACCATACCTTCCCAACAGGCTCCACCAGAAAGCGAAGCCAAATCTCGACGGTTCATAGACAACCTAGAGACAACCTCGACATTTGTCGCAATATTACAGACACAATATCAACAAACGAAGCAAAGGAAGATCCCTAGCTTCAAGGTCTCGACGTCAATATCGACAACTTAGAGATCACCAACGGCATTTCTCCTCACTCCAACCAGATGCAGCCGTGACGTCAACAACCGACCTCAGAGTCGCAACGAAACAGAGCCATGGCAAAATCCTTAGATCCAAATCTCGACGGTTCACAGACAACCTAGAGACCATCTCAGCATTCGTCTCGATACAGCAAACGAGATGTCAACAACGGCGTTCCTTCGCAGTCCAGAAGGATGTAGATGCAACGTCAACAAAAGACCTCATAGTCGAAACAAAGCGGAGTGACGGCAAAATCCCAGCTCTACCTCAGCATTCATCTCATTACAGCGAACGCGATGTCAACAACGGCGTTCATTCGCGGTCCAACAGGATGCAGAAGCAACGTCAACAAAAGACCTCATGGTCGAAACAAAGTGGAGTGATGGCAAAATCCCAGCTCCACCTCAGCATTCGTCTCATTACAGCGGACGCGATGTCAACAACGGCGTTCCTTCGAGGTCCATCAGGATGCAGATGCAACGTCAGCAAAAGACCCCATGGTCGAAACAAAGCAGAGTGACGGCAAAATCCCAGCTCCACCACGACATTCGTCTTGATACAGCAGACGCAGTGCCAGCAAACGAAGCAAAGGCAAAATTCCTAGCTTCAGGGTCTTGACGGTAACTCAAATAAAACCTGAAAGACTATCAGAGATCACCCCACACCAGCGCGGAGTGGTTTCCACCTCGACATTCGTCTCGATACAGCAGATGCAACGCCAAAGCAAACGAAGCAAATGCCAAATTCCTAGCTTCAGGGTCTTGACGGCAACTCATATAAAACCTGAAAGACTATCGGAGATCATCCCACACCAGCGTGGAGTGGATATGACTCATCGGGACTCTCCAAAATGAGCCTAACCTCAAGTAAAAAAGCGGCATGGCAAATTCCTAACGCTTGCTCTTCCGACGGTCAAATTGCCTAGGAAGATTGCTTGAAGACGTCGTGTCCAGCCCCCGAAAGGATCAGAGACACGACAGTCACAAGGCTACTCGAGCAGCAAAATTGCCTATCGAGAGATACATCAGCCAACGTGACGGTACGACGGGCAAAACCCTAGTACCACAGACCCTGACGGACCTTTGTCATAAAGAGCAGAGGTTAACTGTGACGTTAGGACATTCTTGAGAAAACACGCTTGGGAATCCTCACGATTCTTGAGGAGAAATTACACCTACGGGATCTTCTCGACCTGTAGGGAGAAACACTCTTTATGAGACCCTCACGGCTCATAAAGTTGAAAAGTCTTAGGAGACAGATCTTAACCCTGAATCCTGAGCCATCGTTGTCCTGCAAAGAGATCAAGATAGACTATCCGTAGAATGCATTCAATAAAAAGGGACACACCATTGAGAAGAAAAATATGTCTTTTATTCATGAGCCAAAATGGATACAAAGTACAATTCGTGAAAGAACAAAAAAATATACTCTCATTCAGGAGTATATACAAAGAAAGAATAAAAATATACATATACAAGTCTTCAAGCCGGCGGGCGATTTAGCAGAGTGGTCAGCTCCCTCTTTCGCTGGGCCTCGCCTTCGTGGTTCAATATCGCCAAAAGACGGGCCTCCGCTTGAGCCTGCTGGGCCTGATATGAGGTGAGCCGGCCTTCAAGCTCTTTCTCGGTAGCCTTGTGAGCCTCAACCCTTTCGCGAGTGAACACGGAGGCTTTATCGATGGCCGCCACCTCCTTGATAGACTCTTGAAGTACTCGCCAGAGTTCATACGCTTTGTTGGCTTTGGCTGTAAGATTGGCTTGGAGCTCGTTCAGCGCTTTAGAGGCCAGCTCCCTCTCCGAGAATTTCCGGCCGAGCCTCTTCTCGCACGAAACCTTGTTCGCCGCGCACCGCTCTATCAGACCCCGCAAGCCCGCCTTTGCAGCCACAGCCTCCGAAGAAAGGCGGTGATCAGTCGAAAATAATGTATTTTTAACACGGCAATTTCCTATTATTTGCACTCATTTAGAAGTGTTCGGTATTCATATTTCACATATTAGCAAATCAGTCGTAAAATATCAGATTGCATGTGTTAGACTTTAAAACCGGCACTTTAAGGGAAATTGACCGCATTTCATGGCATTGCATCATCTCTGTATTTGCGCAACACTTGTGTCGAGATTTGTGCAGGAAATTGCAGGAGCAAAGCCAAAAGAGCTGATCAAAAATACGCCAACTCAATGATTTCAGATCTGGTAGCAATTCAAAAGGAAATATAAAAATCAACATATCAAAGAAAGGCCCACAAGTCAGCCCAAATCATCACCAAAAGTTGCAAGCCCTAAAGCCTCTAAAGCGCCGCTGAACCGCGGCGGGAGCCGGCTTGCGCCGCGGTTTCGCGGCGGTTTTGTCAGATCAGCAAATTATTTTTAGTGCAAAATTCATATCTCAAGGCCTACAGCTCAGAAAGATATGTCAAATTCCAGAATTCTCGCGAAGCTACTGCCAGATCAGCAACGATCATTAAGAAAAGCTAATACTAATTAAGCTCCTAACTAACCTCTTCTAGAAGCTCCCTCCTAACTAATTACATCTAGAAGCTTCTCCTCTAACTAACTTTTGGAGGGAAATTCAAATTTCCTGAACAAACTTTTGGAGGGAAACTTAAAATTTGAAATCCTAGATCTAGGGTTTGGATATCTATAAATAGGAGCCTAAATCTAAGGGTTAAGCTTGTTCATTAATCATTAGTTAGTCTTCTCTCATCATTCTAATTCTTCATCTTCTTCCACAAGTCTAATGACAAGGCTTGTGCGAAACCCTAACCCTAATTCCACTCCAAATTCAAGATCTTGAGTACCAATCAAGCAAAGAAGCCTTCAACCTTTTAGGAGCCGAGCCGATCTCCAACCGAGCAAGTGATCCAAGCCGATCCACGACTCACGGAACCGAGCGAAGCCAAATCGACGATCGAGTTCTTTCTCTTGTAGTTCTTGAGCGAATGTAATGAAATTGTTGATATAAATAAAAGGTGAAATTCTTTAATCTTGCTTTCTTTTAATTCTTGCATCATGATTAGATCTCAATTTGTAATTGTAGTTCTTGTTGTGATGTTTGAGTAAAACTCCGCTCGTTGAGGAGTCGAGACGATCAATAGAATGATGATGTAACAAATCTTTAAACGATTCTTGAGTCCTACGAGTTTTGTAAACCCTAGCAAGTTCAAGAATCGATGACCTAGTTTCGTTGCGATACTTTCTTGATTGTTATCGCTCGAAATTAGGGATCTACGATCGTTTCTTGAATTTACTAGAGTCAAGAATGTGAATGATATCGACGAAGGAACAAGGGATAAGATGAAACCCTAGTTTTACAAGAAATCCTTAATTCTCGTCGATCATCATCGATCTAGTATTAATTCATCGAAGGATAAGAATACGACATCGTGAGATTACATCACATCTATAGATCCGATCGATTCCTACGAGCCTCATTTCGATTCTTGATATTTGGTTTGGAAAAATCAACAAACTATCAATTCTTGATTCTATCTTTTTCTTGTTAGTAGATCTAGATTTTTCTAATTCTTGAACTTCAATTCTTTAAATCATGAATTATTTTGTTTTCTTTTCATTAAAGTTTCGACTCATCTAATTCAAAAGACGAACGATTACACTGTCCCTGTGGACGATCCGCACTCACTTACAATCTACATCTGACACCGTAGTTGATTGCGGTCAAATAATTTTTGGTCGTGATTTCTTTACAATTTCCAACTACACAATCCGAAATCGTTTACAATCAAATGGCGCCGTTGCCGGGGATAGTGCGCTAATTCTTCGTATTTTGAAATTTGAGTTGAAAAATTTATTCCATTATAATTTTTAGATCTAAACTCGCACAAATCCTAATACGTGTTTTGTGATTTGATTGCAAGGAAATCTGGGATCATTGGAGCTTTGGAAAAATTATTCTGAAAATTCCAGAGAGCTTTTTAAGTGAACAGGAACCTACTGTGAAAGTTTCGTGCAGTGATCTGATATTTCCACCGCGGAACCGCGGCATTAGGTGACTCCCGCGGCGTAACCGCCGTGCTACAGTGGAATCACTGTTCAAAAATTTTTGGTAACTCTCTTGACTTTCTTATCTACTTCCTCATCTACTCCAATTAACATTTTGTGCAGGTTTCTTTGCAAATAAATCACAGCGCCGCAAAAAGCAAAATAAATTATGCGTGTTTTTGATTTTTTTGGTTGTTTGCATAATTAATACGGAAATTAAGGGGCAAAGACCAAATCCAGATTAGGTGGGGAGTTCATTACCCTTCTTAAGCCCCGAAAATCGCAAAATTTGCATCCGCATTGACCCTCATTAATTAAAAGAAATCTAGAGATGACTCTAAGGACCGTCACGCTCACTTAGGACAGAAGAAGGCCGTAGGTAATTCATTGCTTATCCGCGTTTTCTTGTGGTGTCTAAGGCAAGTGTGTCGAAGGCTAGTGGTTATTAATTAGGCCCACTACTTACGTAGTGGAGTACCTTTCCAATTACCTGGCACTTACCTGGCCACAGGGGGACAAAGAAGCAGTGGAGGATTCTATCCTGCGACTTGTCTTTTGGCAGTTAGGAGCGGTCTAGAGCCGGACCTAGGTGACCACTAGAATTAGGGTTTTGTGTGTTGCATTTGTTGTGTTGCATCATTTTTTTCAAAAAAAAATCCGTATCTTTTTCAAAACAAACACCAATCACATTCATTCTTTTCCCTAATTATAAAATCACGCTGCCACTTGTACTAACCCTTTTTAGTGCAAGATAGGCTGGACAACGGGTTTCTAGTGCCCGTTAAGTCCGCGTTTCCTTGATCGACCCTAAAAGTTGGTATTTCTACATTTACCCTTTCTTTTACCCACCACCACACCCACATCGATGGATCCACCTCCATCAAACTTCTTTTCCACTACTCTGCCACCGTCCGTTGGTGCGCAGAATCCACCTCGCATCTCTCTCCAAGAGAGGTGCTATCCTACACGAGGCCCACTTTCCACCTGTCTTTCCATTCCACCAGCCAACGGGGAAAATTTTCAGATTAAACCCCAATACATCAACCTTCTACCAAAATTTCACGGTCTCGAGTCTGAGGACGCATACGTGTTTATCACGAAATTTGAAAATGTATGCGCAATGATGGGTACTTCACAGCTTTCTGTGGATGCTTTACGTCTTCGTCTTCTCCCATTCACTTTGTGCGATTTAGCCGAGAAGTGGCTATATAACACTACCGCACATTCCATTTCAAATTGGGATGAATTCGTCAAAGCATTCCTTAAGAAATTTTACCCACATCAGAAGACAGCTCGAGTCCGTAGCGAAATCTATCAATTCACCCAGCTTCCAAATGAAACATTTTCAAAATGTCTTGAACGTTTCAAGGATCTGTTAGTCCAATGTCCACATCACGGCATCCCGAGATGGGAATTGTGCCGAATCATTTATGAGGGCATTACTCCTTACACAAGACAGACCCTTGAATCCATGTGTCAAGGCAATTTTATGACCAAAGATGATGGGGAAGCCTGGAACTTTCTAGAAAATTTCGCTAAAAAATCTTTACAGTGGGAGGGTGTGAGTCAATCGTCTACGGATGGCAATGATATTTCCATAGGAGTTAGAGCTGACATTGCAGCTATACATAAGAAACTCGAAACTATGGAAAATAAATTTTTAGCCGCCACCCTAAATCAAATGCCACTCTCCAAAACTGTATGTGGCTGCTGTTCTGATCCGTCTCACTTGACAGAAGAATGTCCGTTTCAAGGTCATGAGCATACCAATGCCACATTTCAAAGACCTAGAAACGATTCATCTTCCTCCACATATGATCAGGGTTGGAGGAATAACCCTAACTTTGCTTGGAACCAATCCCAATTTCAAAACACGGTTCCAACCCAACACAATTTCCAAAGGGCCCCTCCACCACAACAGCAACCACCACTTCAATTGAGTCAGCACCCCTTCCAATCATAAAACTTCCAAAATCCGGTCAATACTTTTGCACCACATAAAAACTCTTTGCAATTGACCGGTACAGATAATACCTCTGCACTAGCACAAACCTTGGATACTTTCATGAAATAATCCATCCAAGGGACGGCAAGTTTGCAATCTTCCGTCGAGAATGTGATGAAGATCATTATCTCTCAAAATGAGAACATCAAATCGATGGAAGCACAAATTGCACAACTAAAAGCCGAAATGAGTGCAAGAGAGAAAGAGAAACTTCCAGCTCAACCTGTGCCCAATCCTGGCTATTCACATCTTGTGAATGCAACCACGTTGAGATCTGGAAGAGTGCTTGACCATCACCTTGGGGAAGAGTTTGATGACACAGATAAATCAATCAATAGAACCCCGGTTGAGACCTTTCCTCACACACACACTTCTAGTTCTGATCCTTGTTCTTCTACCCCACCACCTTCTTCCGAGCCTATTCTTCGTTTCCAAAAAGGCTCGCCACTTCAGCCCACCTCTTTTACCCCTCCACGGACGATCTCCACTTCTATTCTGGGATTGGTTCCACACACACTTCCTTCTCCTATGATGGACTCAGCGCTTATTGCTAAAGCACCTTATCCTAATCGGTTAAGGGCTAACACACCAAGTCCACATATGGAGAAGATCATGGACATTTTTAAGCAAGTTAACATCAACATCCCTCTCCTAGATGCCATCCAACAAGTTCCGTCTTATGCGAAAACTCTTAAGAACTTATGCACTAGTAAGAGGAAGACTCAAGTGCCCAAGAAGATATTCATGGCAAAAACAGTAGACACAGCCTTCCCCCAACAACTACCGAGGAAACGTAAGGATCCTGGATATCCTCCTATTTCCATTTCTATCGGGGAAAAACACATCAACCGTGCTCTACTAGACCTTGGCGCTAGTGTTAACTTGCTTCCATACTCAGTCTATGAGCAACTAGGTATCGGAGAGTTGAAGCCAACCCATTGCACTCTCCAGATGGCTGACCGATCTATCACCAAACCTAGGGGTGAACTGGAGGATGTGTTAATAAAAATCGGGGAATTTATTTTCCCTGTGGACTTTATTGTAATTGATACACAGCCTGTAGCGAACCCAAAGAATCAAATTCCGGTGATTTTAGGTCGCCCCTTTTTGGCCACTTCCAATGCAATAATCAACTGTCGTAACGGTTCTATGACCCTATCCTTCGGGAATAGGTCAATAGAACTGAACATTTACAAGTTGGGAAGTGTACCCTCCGAACCTACTGCTCAGGTCTGTTCTATCGACTTAATGGATGTCGACAGCAGCGAATTAGATGATCCTCCTGATACTGATCTTGACTCTTTTCATATGTTGTTGTTTGACCCAACTATGTATCATACACATACGGACTCTTCCACTGAGATGTCCGGGTCAACAAGTAACACTGATTATGAACTGTTTTTAGAGTCTGAAGATCACCCCGCACTTTGTGATGACATTATTCATCGGGGTATGGATGGAACTTTTGAGGAAATCTTCGCTGATGAACTCGCATTTTTAAATGACACGGGTGTTGAGATGAATCATCTCCCAATCAATGAAATTAAACCTCCACCTCTTCTTTTGAACTGTAAAAAGAATGCGAGTAATCCATCACATACACTGCATCGTCTCTCCAAAATGAGACGCACACACATTCTATTCCACCACTTAACCTTTCCCCATTTTTTCTTCCACCAACCAGAGCACTGCATTGATAAATGTTTTGAATGGTTGGTGTTAACATTCGGTCTTTGCAAAGCTTGGCATCGACCACTGATTTTTGACCCCCTCATATGATTTTCAAAAGATTAACATTGCATAACTCAAGTTTGGGGGGGTATATTTTCTGGCTCTTGAAAAGAAAAGTTTTACAAAATTTTGAGCCAAAAATAAGTTTGGGGGAGGTTCTTCACTTAAATATTTTGCCCCCACTAATAAATTCCTCCCAAGCTTACAGATTTTTCGAGATTTAGCAGATGGCAACAGTGAGGACACTGTTGAAAACAAGTTTGGGGGAGGTTTGTGCTTATTTTCGCATCATTTGCATAAGCACAAAACATTTTCGAAAACCTATAAAAATTTAAAATTTTTCAAAATATAAAAATATTTTTTGTACATAAATAAGATAATAAAAGTTTAGATAGTGAAAAATTACATCCATGAGATTAGAAAAATTTAAGAAAACTAAGAAAATTAGAAGTTTTCTTATACGAACTAGTAATAAGTAGTTATGAACCGTGGTCCCAAGGGTTAGTAAGATGAAAGACGTCACTAATCTGAGGATAAAAATAAGTCTGAAAAATAGTTTCTATTCTGGAAGCCAAACATTTTGAACGTTGATACCCTGCTATTCGCGCTTACACACGTCTTGAAGCCTGGGATAGTAGAGGATACCTTGAAATGCTCTTGTCTTAAAGCCGATGTATGAAGGAAATAAAAAAAAAATATGAATAAGAAAATATAAAGTGGTGAGAAAAATGGACACTGGTTTTGTTATCACCGAGGGCAATAAAAATGTATAGCAAGGGTGCCTCTTCACCTAGTGCCCTGAGGCCAACTGGTCTGCGAGTCACTGCTATGCCTTAGGTGGTGCAAGACGAGGAAAATACACCAAGTAAGCAAGTACAGGAGTAATCGGTCGGTTAGTACCTCAAGAAGTATTAACGGTCGCATGAAAGTGTGTGAGCAATCTCATCTAAATATTCATTAATTAAAAAGTACTGAGGCTGATGGGCAAGAGTATGATAGCTTGAATTGAATTCTCCGGGTGTAGGGATGTCTTTACACACACGCAGGGTTATATGATCGATGTTTGGAAGAAAGATAGGAATGAAGAATAAGACAATGTTTTATTGAGGGAGGATGTGATTTCTAACATCTTTTCATGACCATTAAGATAGGGCTCATGACAACCGAAAAGCTAGCTTAGTTGGAAACCCTAATTTTCAAGGATTTTCTTTTACAATTCTTGTCTTTAAATGTAATATTCATGATCTTCCTTTTATTATTGGATTTTGTGGGTGCAATCCGCTGAAAACCCTCAGGAGACAACACTCCTCCTACTAGGGACACCTAGAGGTTTAAAGGCTTGTTGCACGTGCTCAGTGCAATCGTGTTTCCTACGAAAATGTGCTAGTTAGTTTTTCTCTTTCTTTATTTTCGCCATCTCTTTTTAAATAAAACAATTCGCTCGAGACGATCGAAAATAAGTTTAGGGGAATTTGATCAGTCGAAAATAAAGTATTTTTAACACGGCAATTTCCTATCATTTGCACTCATTTAGAAGTGTTCGGTATTCATATTTCACATATTAGCAAATCAGTCGTAAAATATCAGATTGCGTGTGTTAGACTTTAAAACCGGCACTTTAAGGGAAATTGACCGCATTTCATGGCATTGCATCATCTCTGTATTTGCGCAACACTTGTGTCGAGATTTGTGCAGGAAATTGCAGGAGCAAAGCCAAAAGAGCTGATCAAAAATACGCCAACTCAATGATTTCAGATCTGGTAGCAATTCAAAAGGAAATATAAAAATCAACATATCAAAGAAAGGCCCACAAGTCAGCCCAAATCATCACCAAAAGTTGCAAGCCCTAAAGCCTCTAAAGCGCCGCGGAACCGCGGCGGGAGCCGGCTTGCACCGCGGTTCCGCGGCGGTTTTGTCAGATCATCAAATTATTTTTAGTGCAAAATTCATATCTCAAGGCCTACAGCTCAGAAAGATATGTCAAATTCCAGAATTCTTGCGAAGCTACTGCCAGATCAGCAACGATCATTAAGCAAAGCTAATACTAATTAAGCTCCTAACTAACCTCTTCAAGAAGATCCCTCCTAACTAATCACATCTAGAAGCTTCTCCTCTAACTAACTTTTGGAAGGAAATTCAAATTTTCTCAACAAACTTTTGGAGGGAAACTTAAAATTTGAAATCCTAGATCTAGGGTTTGGATATCTATAATTAGGAGCCTAGATCTAAGGGTTAAGGTTGTTCATTAATCATTAGTTAGTCTTCTCTCATCATTCTAATTCTTCATCTTCTTCCACAAGTCTAGTGACAAGGCTTGTGCGAAACCCTAACCCTAATTCCACTCCAAATTCAAGATCTTGAGTACCAATCAAGCAAAGAAGCCTTCAACCTTTTAGGAGCCGAGCCGATCTCCAACCGAGCAAGTGATCCAAGCCGATCCGCGACTCATGGAACCGAGCGAAGCCAAATCGACGATTGAGTTCTTCCTCTTGTAGTTCTTGAGCGAATGTAATGAAATTGTTGATATAAATAAAAGGTGAAATTCTTTAATCTTGCTTTCTTTTAATTCTTGCATCATGATTAGATCTCAATTTGTAATTGTAGTTCTTGTTGTGATGTTTGAGTAAAACTCCGCTCGTTAAGGAGTCGAGACGATAAATAGAATGATGATGTAACAAATCTTTAAACGATTCTTGAGTCCTACAAGTTTTGTAAACCCTAGCAAGTTCAAGAATCGATGACCTAGTTTCGTTGCGATACTTTCTTGATTGTTATCGCTCGAAATTAGGGATCTACGATCGTTTCTTGAATTTACTAGAGGCTAGAATGTGAATGATATCGACGAAGGAACAAGGGATAAGATGAAACCTTAGTTTCACAAGAAATCCCTAATTCTCGTCGATCATCATCGATCTAGTATCAATTCATCGAAGGATAAGAATACGACATCGTGAGATTACATCACATCTATAGATCCGATCGATTCCTACAAGCCTCATTTCGATTCTTGATATTTGGGTTGGAAAAATCATCTAACTATCAATTCTTGATTCTATCTTTTTCTTGTTATTAGATCTAGATTTTTCTAATTCTTGAACTTCAATTCTTTAAATCATGAATTGTTTTGTTTTCTTTTCATTAAAGTTTCGACTCATCTAATTCAAAAAACGAACGATTACACTGTCCCTTTGGACGATCCGCACTCACTTACAATCTATATCTGACACCGTAGTTGATTGCGGTCAAATAATTTTTGGTTGTGATTTCTTTACAATTTCCAACTACACAATCCGAAATCGTTTACAATCAGGCGGGAACACTCAAGTACGTGCAAGCAAGCCTCCACCTGCCAACAAAACTCAACCCAGACTCGCACCACCACTTCGCTATGGTAGGTGGCAAGAAAAGGAAGAGAACCGTTAGCTTCGGTAGCAAATGCTTCAGCTGTGATTGCACTGCCAGTGCGAAGCTCCTTGATCAAAGTTGACAGGGAGACAAGGCTTAGCTTGGCCAAACGTTCTGAGGCTCGCAAAGCATAGGGGCCAGGTGGCATATTGATGCGCGACACCAGTGAGGTAAGAGCTGGAAGGGCTGTTCAGATGTGTAAACAGTCAGTGAAACTTTTAAGCAAAGGAACAAGTGGGACCTAATTGAGACTTCACTTACCCACAGTCATGCAAGAAGGAGCTGAAGGTTCCCCTGGCCTTTCGAGGACCTCAACCTCGTCATCGGCCTCCAGAATTGTAAAGGACATCAATGTCATTTTACGAAATAACAATAATGCTATGAAATGGTGAACGACACTAACCTTGCCCAGACGAGAGGACGATGCGTTGAAGGGATATCGCTTGTGGAGCAACCATCTCCAACAGGCGCTGAAAAGACTGCCTGGGAGACAAATCGGCAATCGAAGCCGCCAATCCGCGCAACTTTGAAAAGACAAAAAAGTTCAGATAATGGAAAGAATACTAATTCAAAATGTAGAAGGTTACCTTCCACGCCTCTCCCATTCTGAATAGGAGGGATAGCAGCTTCGACGGCCTCCGCCGCAACCTCGGGCTCCAACAAAGGGAGGGTAGTCCCGACTACCTCCATCCCAGCCTCTGGGCGGCCCTCAGGAAGATCCGTGGAGACGGCGACCACCAAGGGTGCCTCTCCCGAAGGAGCGAGTGCTTCGGGAGCAAGAACCACCGCAGGAGGCTTTATCGCGAGAGGGACAGTGTCGTCAACCCCCTCCACATCGAACAATGCTTCATTAGGGGTGACAGCAGGCTCTACCGTCAGTAAGCCCGTAGGAACCTCCCCCATCGCCGAAGTCTCTGCACAAATCACACAAGTATAAGAATACATATATGCAAGTGCAGGAAATATAAAATATTACGAAGAAATACAGGAACATACCAATGCGTAAGGAAGCTTTCAATATGGCTTTTTCAAGCCGGTGCTCCTTCTCGAGGAGGTGTGCTCACCGAGGTTCAAGGGTGGACTCGTGGCCGCCAGTCCACAATGAAAGCGCGTCCGCAGCATCCTCCGAAGCAGCCTGTTTAAGGGCCCTTTTGCCCCATTCCTCCAAAGGGCCGATGAACCGCCGCCGGATCCATGAAGGGTCTTCATAAAAGATTACGGCAGGATAAGGCTTCTTCGGAACCCTTACGTTCTGAGACTCATCTTTTGAGCGTATTATAGCCTCAGCCAATTGTGTGGCTTCCTTGGCAGCTAAACCCGGAAAAAGTGAGCCAGCATCCGACTCTTGCAGGGCTAACGATTCATCCTGAAGAATGGGCTCAGACTCTACTAAAGAGTCGAGCAAGTTAGTAGCCACTTTCCTCCGCCGTTTGGACCCAGAACCGGCCGTCGAGGATGACCGCTTCCTCCCTCTGGAGCCATGGCACGACACCGACCCACCTCACCTTCAACACCCTCGTCCCTACCACCCTCTCTTGGCACCACAACTGAGGATGACACTGCCATTGTCGACGCCACGAGTGGTGGTGCTGCTACTGGAGCCCGATTAGCCCACGACCGGGTACCCAATGGCATACCAACTATGGGAGTAAGGTCCACCTCTGATTCCCTCGGAATGAGCGCAATACTGGTGTCCCTAAAGGGAAACCGGACCGGTGCGCACGGCCGTGGCGGAACTCCCGTGGCCTGAGCCGGAACAAGAGCGCCATAGCCAAGAAGCAACCTCTTCTCCTCAGCAATAACTGGGTTGACCCGATGAAGATACCATCCTGTGAAGGCCCCCACGCATCGGGGAGTATGATCTGCTTCGGGGATCATGAAGTAAGAACCAGTGTTCAACCTCACGAAGTGATGAGCGGCATCGCCAACAGCTGCGGGTGAAGGGACCGGCGCAACCGTAAAAGCCTCAAAGGGGGCGCCCTGATCGTATCCAAGCTGCCGGGCGAAGCGATGCGGATTGTACCGCATAAAAAGAGTCGCACTGTTATGACAGAATACAAGATAGCCCGGTCTGATCGCGCACAAGTGCGTGGCCTCCCGGGGCTTCAGAGAAGGCACCTCACCTTTTGACTGGTCGTGGAGTTGTTGAATCGGGCATGAAGGAGGAAATAGAACCCGAACAACAAATTCCAGCTCGCCTGCACTAGCATAGGGAGCAATCAACACGCGAATAGCCCCGAACTGAGTCAGGTCGGGAGCAGCAGCGTCCACCAGCCGCATGAGTCGCGGAAAAGTGTAGGCGTCATAAAAAGCAGGTCTATGATGCGCAGCAAAAGCCCCCAACACGTGCATCTCAATCCAAGATGTAAAATAGTGAAGGGAGAAGTTTACTACGTCCACACCGGGAGTTGAGGTGTTAGCAGCGGCGCCCATTCCATGATAGAGATGCGCTAGCGCCGGGATGCCTATGGCCAGCCGTGTCCCTTCAACGATACGATGATCCGGATAGATAACTGAGACTCTCATGAAGCAGCGATGCATAGGGATGACGAACCAGCTAAGCCCGACACCGATAAAGCCCATAAAAAATGTCTCCTCGTCCACACCGGGAGATGCAATCGATTCGAAAGATACCGGCGACATGATAGGAATATAATACTGCGGTAAATCCGATTCCTTAGTCGGCCGCCTGTTCAAACTAAATCCAAAAGGGTCGTTGATACTTGCAAACTTGGGAGCCGTCTTCGACAGGACATCCTCGCGAAGGAAGCAAGCGATGAAGCTCTTGAAAGTGACGCCCTGCTCCTCAGATTCTGTGAACAGTTTGTCAAAGATACCCAACGCCTTGATCAAACTTGGACGCTTATGGCGGATGTCGTTCTCGGTAGACAAGTCATCAAGCGTTGCGGGCTCAGTCTCAAAGACATACTCGTCAGAAGGCAGCAATTCCTCGTAAAGTGTCCCTCTGATTGGCAGCCCCGAGATCTCGTGAAATTCTTCCAAAGAAGTTGAAACTTCACGATCCCCCAAGAGAAAAGTGTTGGTGGGAAGATTCCACTGGTTCAGGAAGGCCTTAACCCACCAGACGTGGGGAGACTGGTAGTGGAAGAGAGATGCATATATCGCCTGATAAAGCCCAACCTTCTGCAGTCGCGCGCGATGAGCGGATAGGATTTATCGAGCCCAAAGGAGATAGCCCGTAGGGTGTCGAGGGGTAAGCCCTATCTTATAAATCTGCCCCAATGATTGGGCCTCGCCCTGGCAGATACGACGTCCCAGAATATCTATGGCTGGTATCAGATGGTTCAGGATACCGGTCGTCGAAGGCTCGAGCCGTCCCATCGGGGTCCAATTCGGCATCTCCACAGTGAAGACGGTCCCTGGAGGATCCATAGGCAGGAACGGAAAGGTAGGCTCCGTCGGTATTTCGCAAAGAAAACTCCGGCGACCTCGGATGATATAACTATACCAGGTCTCCCACAGAAGTAGATTGGTGCGATTCGGGTCGTAAGCCCTGATCATTGCCATCACCTCCTCGTCAGATGGTGATTGGGGAAAAGCGGCTTCCGAGCGGGTGAAAGGGAAATACGGAACAGACGTCATTGCACCTGTAATAAAATAAGGGGAAACTGTTAAAGCGAAACCAAAAGTGTATATATATATATATAAAGACAGTGACAGAGGACTCATCTTATGAAACAATTGGTTACAAAACACATGGGTCCCACAAAATCAAGATGGCGGGTGGCTAATAATAAGGCAAAGTAATTATAATGAGACAAAAGGAAGATTCTCATTAAATAGACAGTGGATTTCAAATGACCCTACACATTCCCATAAAGAGAAATCCATCTTGGACTCTGTAACAAATCAAACAGAATCAAGGGAATTAAATTCCTAGAAAACAACATTGCAAACTTCTTCTTCTTGGTTATGACGAAGACAACTCAGGGCAAGAGAATCCAAGGAGTTCTGTGGGAAGAACTGAGTTCTTCGTAGGAATTAAATTCCTTTTGAAAAAAGGGAATTAAATTCCCAGAGACATTTTTTCAAAGCCAAAAGTTTTTTTTAGATGGAATTAAATTCCATGGAAAAGACAACAACACCATTAACCCCTGAAGATTAGAGAAACCCTAAAGGACCTGTTGATTAAAGAGTGAGTGGTTTTCTTCTTAAAGAACTTAAAAAATGGGTTCTTGTTAAAAGGGAAAACCCTTAGTGTGGATTTAAAATCCAAAGAGTTTTATATGTATGAAAGTTCTTCGAGCGTCCAAAGCCATTACCTGGAGAGATGGGTCTTTCTTAAACAAAGTTAAACTCTGAAGATTTTGGGACAGAGAACTAAGCTCTGAGAATGAGAATTAAATTCTCAAAAGAAAAGTTAGCAAGGAAAAAGATAAGCAAGAGTGGAGGCGCTTCTGAAGAGACCCCTGCATTTATAGGATGTGATGGGAAACGCTTCATCTACCCTATTCCTTAGACAGATCCAGCGACCACAAAAGTGACAGCAATGCACTCACGTGCAGACACGTGAGAGCAACGCTTGTTAGTGTATATGCCCTAGGGGCCATTATTGTATCATACTAGGTTGTATATTACTTAATGGAAGCTTGGGATATTCACAGTTGTATATAACAGTCTTGCCAAAAATGGTAGTATGCTACTTGGTTTGTGTCTACTTTAATATGTGCATATGTTTCTTATAACGTATCACTTATACATATTAGTAGAGCCCATAGGATCTATGCTTGATTACCAGCGTCGTGATGGCAGTCACACTAGTGGGGACTGGGTAGTCTGTAAGCAACATCCTATACAGGTCCCTGGTCGTTGGATTATCGAGATAGGGCATCGATATTCCGGAGTAGACTAAGTGTGTACGCTTCTCATCCCAGTTGGGGAGATAGTCTGTCCCACAGCCATCAGTACGTCGTACTGGAGATAGTATACAGGTGCTCGTTAGGTTACGTGTACACCGGACAGGACTCGCAGGGAACTGATTGATTAGTATTATACCCATCGTCAGTTAACAGTTCCCAGGTGACATGAGTACAGCATAGTCCGCAGACTTGACACTGCTACTTCGCCTCGAGTGTGTCCCACTGTTCTTAGATTGCTACCCTACTACGGCTCAAAGGAGTCGCGCAAACAGGTAGCAGTTGGGTGCAGTCCCGAGCACTTGGAAGCAGTAGCGGTTAGACAGGATTCATCTCTCACGGTATTGGGAGTTGATATCGCACTGTGTCAGAGAGCCATTACGCAAAGTCCCTGGCCAGGGCAAGCGAGATTTACTGGTAGATTCCAGTAGTTTCTCAGGGTGTGATGGGCTTCGCTCCGACACGACTTATACAGCTATTAGGGGACTGACGCTTTCCGCCCCCTAGGCTCGATATGCGATAGTCTTAGACGAACAGACCGGACTGTACGGAGTTTTTCACATCAGGCTCAGTAGGAGTTCGGATGGTTTTCCTCATCGACCTTCTTATCGACATCTACCTGGGGACGGTTACGTATAACTAGTGCCGCTTGCGGTATGTGGTTAAACCCACTACCAGCGTAGTGTCGAATCTTTAGAGTCCCACACAGAAAGTTTCCCTGCTCCAGGCAAAACGATATAGAGGTCATATGGTTTTACGACAAGGGTTCGGACGCATACATGTGTTTACGCACGTACGACGTTCGGACAATTTTTACTAGTCGGCTTTGGTTTAAGCCAGTTTCTAGTATCAGGTTATTGGATTTATATAGTTTAAAGTTTTTTCGTGTTTTCACGGATTGGAGGGGCGTTCTCGTAATTTTCCGGGAAGCTTCTAAAAACATGGTGACTTGGGGGCTAAGGTGTCATTTGCATTAATTGGATTAGTGAGTCATATAGTGATTCATGCAATGAGTTAATGATTCATTTAATGATTTATATGACTCATATGATGAATCACTTAGGGTATTAATGAAACATGATGATAACGCTTTGTTTATTATTTACTTAATAATATCATATGTTTCATATATACTCAAATGATTTCATTCATCCAAAGTAATTCACTTTCTCACCTTCTCTCTCATCAAGCTTTCATTCTTGAAACCCTAACCCTAACCTCTCATGTGTTGAGATCAGGAGTTAGCTAAACTAATACATCCATAACCTCACTCTATAACCCCTAGGTAGCTTAGATTAGAACTTTGAGCAACCTAGTCATCTCAAGTTAGAGATCAAGCTTGGCGTAGGAGCACTCGGGTGGATCGTCTTTGACTCGAGGAGGCCGTTGAGGTGCCGATGTTCCAAGGAGCCTACGAGGAGTGGAGGACCGCGATGAAGATCCGAAGGACAAGTAATGTGAGGTATAACTTCGAATCCGAGTAGTTAAACCTTTCGTAGTTTGCTAGTAACGGTTTAGATACGATTCATGCGCTCAAGTCCGTGTTACGAAGCTTTGATAATCGTTTTTCATATATTCCGCCTCCCCGCAAGTTCATGGGGTGCGTGACATGGACTTACAGTGGTATCAAAGCCAACCAAACCATTACTGGCTTGTTAGCAACTAATTAGAAGTTCGATCGACGGAAAACATGAAAACAAAACCCTAACCCCTTTACAGTTTCTGTTAATTTTGAACATGTCACAAATTTTTTTTGACATACCTTAAAATTCACAGCAGAGTATTTTAAGAATACAGGGAAAATACGAGCCAGTAACTCGACAAAACGTCCGCGGATCCGCGGCAATAGAGTGCTTATGCCGCGGATCCGCCGCCGAGTCAACGCCGAGTTGACTCGGATTTGCTCAGTAATTCCTATTTTGTGGTTTTCTGTTTTCCTGTATGTTCTGTTTCTACCCAGGTTGCTTCTTTGCTGGTTTGCTTTTAGGGTAAACAGGGAATATGGTAATCGATCGATGTTCTAAGATATTTTCTAATTGGGTTTTTATCTGTAATGTTTAATGTGTTCGTAAACCTCCCCTAACTGGTAGTATGTCGGTTGGCAGGGGGTTGCACATTTCTGTAATGTTTACTGTTTGTGTATATGGACTTGATTGGAATGTTGTGATGATTAGCCGGGGTTTGAGATTGGTTTAATATTCATTCATTCGATGTAAATGTAATATGATGTAATATTCTTTTGCGGGGCACATCCAGGTTGAAGTTGTAGCCACCGTTGTATTATTTCTTTTTACTGTTTTTGCTCCTAGGATAGACCCAAGGGGGGTACACAAACTACCGGGTACTTTGAAGTGTTTAGTGGCCTACTCACTTTGTTGAGGGAGACCGCTTCACTTCGGGTACTTGGCGGGTAGTTTGCCGTACCCATAGGGTTTTAGGGTGGGGTAATGGCTATTCATCACAACTGTGTAATCCGTCTTTTATTGCAGGCTCAAAGCAAATGCGGATTGCTAGTAAATCCAATAAAGTTAATCAGTGATCTGGAATGCTTATTATTGCGTCTGAGGAATGTACAATATCTATATATGATAGCTATTAGACGTCACTTATGTTTTACACCCGCGCTAGCCCAGCCCCCGCTCTGTCGTTAGTTAAGTAACCCAACGGGTGATGACGGGACCCGTGGCGAATGCGGATGGCATAAGAGGACGTGGTATTTTCGTTGTTTTCTGCAATGATAGGATAAATGATGGGACGCATTATTATAATGCAAAGAAAATAAAACAAAGATCAATCGTTGGAACAAATTTAAAAGAAACCACTCGGTTATTTTTAAAAAGATTAGATTTTTTAAATTGCGGAGTTTTAACCACTCTTTTTAAAAATTATCAAGTTCCTTCGATTATATCAACTTCACTACATTCACGGTTTTGCCAAAACCATTCGTAGCCCTCCGTCATTTCATTTGGGTATTCAGTAGTATTCAAGCTATGTATTTTGGCCCTTAGTCAAGGCATAGTGTTTGGTAGCTGCTGGGGTATTCATTTGTTGCATAGATAGATGCGTTGGTTTGGGACAGTTGTATTACTTTTCTTGGCCCTTAGTCAAGAGTATATACGGGTGGGTTCAAATTAACCTGGATAATGACAGGTAGAACTTGACATGTGACTTATGATATTTTGGCCCTTAGTCAAGGTCATAAGAGCATGGGGCAAAAATTTATATCGGGAATTTCTAAAGAAACTGAAATTTACAGTAAGAGCATACCATTTTGGAGTTTTATGAATGTTGGTAGGATTCCTTCAACATTATCATGCGATGATATTTTGGATCCCGATCTTACTGTGAGTATATACTACTTATCAGGAGATTCGTCACTTAATGACCAATGCTATAAACCAAGTAGGTGTCTAGAAAGGTGTCAGCGGGGCTACGCCCCCAGAGAAAAGAGGTTATTTAATTAAGGAACTTCGCGAAAGCGTTGGAAAACCTCCCTCGAAGTATCGACACTGACCTGGCTGAACGGTTAAGCAAGAATTGTACGGTGAGAATAGTCCTGACTAATTCTTCTTTTATGGTTTGAGGAGGGATTCGAGAAACAGTGGGAGCCATCAAGTTTAGATAAATTAAACCACTCTAAACTTGCAAGAGCATCATGCTAATAGTATTTTCTTCTCTCTCTTAAATTGCAGCGACCTTGTGACCACACATAGGTTACATCTAGATAACAAATTGACTGAATCTGACTTATATGACTGGCAAAGGTCTGTCCACATGTCCATTGCCTATGACAAGCTGGACCACCCTATTACTACTCAAGATCCCGCCGTCCCAGGTCCAGTTTCTACTGTCGCGGATATGGATATTCGTCAGACAAGGGAAAAAGATAAAGCGAAAGCTAAGTACCTCATGTTAGCTTCAGTTGATGGTGTATACCAGAAGCAGCACGAGAAGATGGACTTAGTTTCCATCTTTCTCCATAACAAATATTTATATGGAGAGCAATCTCATATCACAAGATATGAAACCTCGAACGAATTAATTCAAGCGAGGTTAGCTGACGGGTCATCTGTAGGGGACAACATCCTTACAATGACTAGCTATATTGATGAGCTCAAGGACCTGAAGACCATGTCAGAGAACGGGTCAGATACTGACCTGATTCTACAGTCTCTACCTTCTACCCTGAAGGAAACCAGGAAAGTAGAAGGAAAGAGAAGGGCAAAAGTTTCGGGACTGGATATAGTAAAAGAGGGACGTTCCTATTGTTATGGGATTGGGCATAGGCAGAAAGATTGCAGGGCTTTTGAAGCCAGTAGCCAGGATACGAAGCATGTTGTGGCTTCGACTTCGGGTGTGTTTGTAATAGAGAACTGTATGTCAATTAACCCTACTTCCTGGGTATTGGATACCGGGTCAGGAACTCACATTTGCAATTCTTTACAGGCTCTGAGGAACCGTAGGGTTATCAGGATAGGTGACATGACCCTCACGGTTGCTAACGGAATGAGCACGAATGCTGAATCCGTAGGGGAATATCATCTTGGACTGACAACTGGGCAGATATTGATTATGCGTAACTGTTTTTATATACCAGGTACGACTTGTAATATCATATATGTATCGTTACTTTCTAAAGAAGGATATGATTTTACATTCGTAAGTGATGTAGTTCACATCCACCTAAATCAAGTTATGATTGGGTCAGGTACATTAAAAAATAGGATATACGTATTAAATCAAGCTCAGATTTTCAGTATCCAGAACACACTTAAAAGAAAGTCTCCGGAAATAAATCAGGCTTTCTTATGGCATTGTAGACTTGGTCACATCAATGAGAGAAGGTTGACTAAGTTACATAGAGAAGGATATTTGAATCCGTTCGAATATCAATCTTATGCTACTTGTGAATCTTGTCTCAAAAGAAAGATGACAAAAACTCCGTTTACTGGACACGGAGTAAGAGCAAGCGAGCTCTTAGGACTCGTACACAGTGACGTGTGCGGTCCAATGTCTACACATGCGCGAGGTGGTTATTCCTACTTCATTACTTTTACGGATGATTTCTCTAGGTATGGATATGTCTTCTTAATAAAGAACAAATCCGAGGCCTTTGAGAAATTCCAAGAATACAAGAATGAAGTAGAAAAAAAACAGGCAAGAGTATAAAGACACTGAGATCTGATCGAGGTGGGGAATACTTAAGTGCCGAGTTCCTAGGTTACTTAAAAGAGAATGGAATTCTCTCTCAGCTTACTCCTCCATACACACTACAACACAACGGTTTATCGGAAAGGAGGAATCGAACCCTATTGGATACGGTTCGTTCCATGATGAGTAACGCTGAGTTACCACGATCATTCTGGGGATATGCACTAGAATCAGCTGCATACCTTTTGAACCAAGTTCCCACCAAGACTGTGCCTACCACACTATATCAGATGTGGAGTGGGACCAAACCCTGTCTAAAACATTTTAAGACATGGGGATGTCCAGCTTTTGTAAAAAAGCAGCATGTGGACAAGCTCGAGGCACGATCAGTACAATGTAAGTTTGTGAGATATCCGAAGAATTGCAAAGGATATTATTTCTATTACGCAGAGGAACAAAAGGTTTTTGTTTCTCGTCATGCCCACTTTCTGGATCATCAGTTTTTAGAAAAAGGAACAAGTGGGAGTGTAGTAGAACTGGAAGAAATTCCAGAACCACAAGCTATTACTGAAAGCTTGGAAGAACCAGAAAGTTCAGGAGAATAGGACACCCCGACGCCACTCCGCAGGAGTAGTAGGCAATCTCATCCGCCCGAGAGATACTACAGTTTTCTCATAGACGGGGATAGAGAGGATTGCACTATTGACTATGATGAGCCTACTAGCTTCCAGCAAGCCATTCAGAGCGGTGACTCGGTAAAATGGCTGGATGCAATGCGGACCGAAATGGAGTCCATGTACACCAACAAAGTATGGACTTTGGACATTTCTCCAGATGGGGTAAAACCCGTAGGATGCAAATGGATCTTCAAAAAGAAGATTGGTGTAGATAGACAGGTTGAAACATATAAGGCTAGACTGGTTGCAAAGGGTTTTCGTCAAAGACCTGGTTTGGACTATGATGGAACCTTTTCTCCAGTAGCTATGCTTAAATCCATTCGGGTCCTTCTTGCTATTGCTGCTTTCTACGATTATGAGATCTGGCAGATGGGCGTAAAGACGGCTTTTCTAAATGGAAATTTGGAAGAGAGCGTCTATATGGATCAACTAGAGGGATTCATTTAGAGTGGGAGCTGCGGTAAAGTATGCAAGTTGCTTAAGTCCATTTATGGACTAAAGCAGACATCACGGAGTTGGAACATCTGTTTTGATGATGCTGTCAAAGAATTTGACTTTATAAAAAATCCAGATGAACCTTGCATATACAGTAAGATTATAGGGAGAGCTGTAGTATTCCTCGTCTTGTACGTGGATGACATTCTCCTAATAGGAAATGATATTCCTATGTTACAGTCAGTCAAAAGATTCTTATCACGTAAATTCTCCATGAAAGACCTGGGTGATGCCACCTACATTCTGGGGATCCGGATCTATCGTGATAGATCAAAGAGGATGTTGGGACTTTCGCAGTCCAGGTACATAGACACCATAGTGAAGAGATTCAGTATGGATGATTCTAAGCGCGGTAACCTACCGGCTTGTCACGGAATCACCCTCTCCAAAGAGATGTCTCCCAAGACTGATTTGGAAAGGGATCGCATGTCGATTATACCCTATGCTTCTGCGGTAGGCTCTATAATGTATGCAATGTTATGTACCAGACCAGATGTAGCATATGCATTGAGCGTTGTAAGTAGGTATCAGGCAAACCCAGGGGAGAATCACTAGAGAGCAGTAAAGAACATTCTCAAGTACCTAAGGAGGACTAAGGAGATGTTCTTGGTATATGGCGGAAAAGACCTCCAGATGGAGGCCTTTGCCGACTCCGGCTTCCAGAGTGACAAGGATGACTCCAAATCCATGTCGGGTTATGTCTTTACCCTCAATGGAGGGGCAGTCTGTTGGAAAAGTTCCAAGCAGGAGACCGTTGCTGACTTAACAATGGAAGCGGAGTACATAGCTTCTTGCGATGCCGCAAAAGAAGCAGTCTGGATGAAGAAGTTCCTCACAGAATTTCAGGTGGTTCCTACCAGTGTTGATCTAATACCTTTGTATTGTGACAACAACGGCGCTATAGCTTTAGCGAGGGAACCCAGGTCCCATCAGAAGTCCAGACACATCTTAAGGCGGTATCACCTGATCAGGGAGATCGTAGATCGCCAGGAGATCGAGGTAAAGAGAGTAGAGACGGAGAATAACATTGCTGATCCATTCACAAAGGCCCTTCCTCAGACGCAGTTCGAGAGGTTATTCGAGATGATAAGTTTACAATATGCCAGCTTATGGCCCTAGTGCAAGTGGGAGATTGTTAGTGTATATGCCCTAGGGGCCATTATTGTATCATACTAGGTTGTATATTACTTAATGGAAACTTGGGATATTCACAGTTGTATATAACAGTCTTGCTAAAAATGGTAGTATGCTACTTGGTTTGTGTCTACTTTAATATGTGCATATGTTTCTTGTAACGTATCACTTATACATATTAGTAGAGCCCATAGGATCTTTGCTTGATTACCAGCGTCGTGATGGAAATCACAATAGTGGAGGCTGGGTAGTCTGTAAGCAACATCCTATACAGGTCCCTGGTCGTAGGATTATCGAGATAGGGCATCGATATTCCGGAGTAGACTAAGTGTGTACGCTTCGCATCCCAGTTGGGGAGATGGTCTGTCCCACAGCCATCAGTACGTCGTACTGGAGATAGTATACAAGTGCTCGTTAGGTTACGTGTACACCGGACAGGACTCGCAGGGAACTGATTGATTAGTATTATACCCATCGTCAGTTAACAGTTCCCAGGTGACATGAGTACAGCATAGTCCGCAGACTTGACACTGCTACTTCGTCTCGAGTGTGTCCCACTGTTCTTAGATTGCTACCCTACCACGGCTCAAAGGAGTCGTGCAAACAGGTAGCAGTTGGGTGCAATCCCGAGCACTTGGAAGCAGTGGCGGTTAGACAGGATTCGTCTCTCTCGGTATTGGGAGTTGATATCGCACTGTGTCAGAGAGCCATTACGCAAAGTCCCTGGCCAGGGCAAGCGAGATTTACTCGTAGGTTCCAGTAGTTTCTCAGGGTGTAATGGGCTTCGCTCCGACACGACTTATACAGCTATTAGGGGACTGACGCTTGTCGCCCCCTAGGCTCGATATGCGATAGTCTTATACGAACAGACCGGACTATACGGAGATTGTCACATTAGGCTCAGTAGGAGTTCGGATGGTTTCCTCATCGGCCTTCTTATCGACATCTACCTGAGGACCGTTACGTACAGCTAGTGCCGCTTGCGGTCTGTGGTTAAACCCACTGCCAGCGTAGTGTCGAGTCTTTAGAGTCCCACACAGAGAGTTTCCCTGCTCCAGGCGAAACGATATAGAGGTCGTATGGTTTTATGATAAGTGTTCGGACGCATACGTGTGTTTACGCACGTACGACGTTCGGACAGTTTTTACTAGTCGACTTTGGTTTAAGCCAGTTTCTAGTATCAGGTTATTGGATTTATACAGTCTAAAGTTTTTCCGTGTTTTCACGGATTAGAGGGGCGTTCTCATAATTTTCCGGGAAGCTTCTAGAAGCATGGTGACGTGGGGGCTAAGGTGGCATTTGCATTAATTAGATTAATGAGTCATGTAGTGATTCATGCAATGAGTTAATGATTCATTTAATGATTTATATGACTCATATGATGAATCACTTAGGGTATTAATGAAACATGATGATAATGCTTTATTTATTATTTACTTAGTAATATCATATGTTTCATATATACTTAAATGATTTGTTTCATCCAAAGTAATTCACTTTCTCACCTTCTCTCTCCTCAAGCTCTCATTCTTGAAACCCTAACCCTAACCTCTCATGTGTTGAGATCAAGGGTTAGCTAGACTAATACATCCATAACCTCACTCTATATCCCCTAGGTAGCTTAGATTAGCACTTTGAGCAACCTAGTTATCTCAAGTTAGAGATCAAGCTTAGGTAGGAGCTCTCGGGTGGATCGTCTTTGACTCGAGGAGGCTGTTGAGGTGCCGATGTTCCAAGGAGCCTACGAGGAGTGGAGGACCGCGATGAAGACCCGAAGGACAAGTAACGTGAGGTATAACTTCGAATCCGAGTAGTTAAACCTTACGTAGTTTGCTAGTAACGGTTTAGATACGATTCATGCGCTCAAGTCCGTGTTACGAAGCTTTGATAATCGTTTTTCATATATTCCGCCTCCCCGCAAGTTCGTGGGGTGCGTGACATGGACTTACAATGCTGTGGGGGCATTTGTTCCCTGATTAAAAATCAGGAATTTCATTAATGAGGCATCACGTGTTCACACGTGACCAAGGGTCACGTGTTGACACGTGATCTATTTACAGAGTTAAAGTTTTAAGCAAGCAGAAGTAAGCGGCTGAGGAAAGACCCAAAAGGGGCGTCACGTGCTCACACGTGACCAAGGGTCACGTGTTGACACGTGATCTATTTACAGAGTTAAAGTTTTAAGCAACCAGAAGTAAGCGGCTGAGGAAAGACCCCAAAGGGGCGTCACGTGATCACACGTGACCAAGGGTCACGTGTTGACACGTGATCTATTTACAGAACTATAAAAAAATCCTAAGCAACCGGAAGTAAAACAAGTGGCTGAAGAAAGACCCCAAAAGAGGGGGTCACGTGCTCACATGTGACCAGAGGTCACGTGTTGACACGTGATGACCCTTCAGCCCAATTAAAGTACAGAATTAAAACTCTAAAAGAGGAGCGGTCACGTGCCAACACGTGATAGGCTTTGAAAGCTTTATAAATTAACAGAATTAAATTCTAAAAGCTTCTAAATCTTTCCAAATGGAAAAGGATTATGGGGACCGTTGGATTAAAGATCCAAGGGTGATTAAAAACACCAATTTATGGAAAAAAAACTTAGACAAGGAAAGATTTCCCCTAAATCTTACTGAAAATAACAAACAGAATATTTTTGGATTTAAAATCCAACGGTGAATAAAATTCACTGAATGATCTAAAGGATCATATTAATTATGAAAACAAACAAAATCTTTCAATGAAAGATTTACTAAACAAATTGATTCTTTTCATTCTCCTATAAATAGGAGCCAAGAGAAGGGAGAGAGAGTTTTGGAATCTTGAAATTTCAGAGAGAAAAGAAAGAAGAATTTAATTCTCTACAAAGAAAAACCCTAGGTAAGAAAAGAAAGGGGATCAAAACTTCAATAAAGAGAATTTAATTCTCAATCTAAGAGTTTAGCACTTCTACAAAAAAGAACTTAGTTCTTCTTCTGCTTGAAGATCTGCACAGAGCACATCTCCCCATAAGTTGAGAATTTAATTCTCATCAGGTCGAGATCCTGCCATGCAGATCCTAAACTTAGAGGGGGAATGGAGTTTTGAGAATTTAATTCTCCTAAACTCACAGGAATTTAATTCCTCTAATATATGAAATTAGGGTTTGAACCCTATCTGAGAATTTAATTCTCCCAAAATTATAGGAATTTAATTCCTTTAAGATGGATGAAACTAGGGTTTAACCCTAATTGAGAATTTAATTCTCTCAAATTAACAGGAATTTAATTCCTCCAGGACAGAATCAGGGTTTCACCCTATACAAGAATTTAATTCTTTTACATATATGGCAATTCAATTCCTCTAAAAGAAATTAGGGTTTAACCCTACATAAGAATTTAATTCTTTCATAATAGGAATTTAATTCCTCCAAAGTTATAATTAGGGTTTAACCCTACGGAGAATTTAATTCTTAGAATAAAATAAAGAGACTAAAGAGATCTCTGTGCATGAAAAAGAACCAGGGCCACGTGTTCCTACGTGACCTCTGAAAAGGTCCCCAGAAATGAGAAGGAAGAGCTCAGAGGCAATGCCTCACGTGCTCCACGTGACCCCCGAAACACAGAAAGAAAAAGCATAGGAAACAGAGGCCTTGGGCGCTCTCACGTGTTCCCACGTGACCTCTTGGCAGACGCTGTAAATCCTCCTCACGTGCTAGCACGTGATGCTCCAAAATAAAATATAAAAAAAGTGCTTAACACTCGATTGCATAACAAAGTAAAAGGATCTGGTCCCACTTCTGGGCGCCCTCACCTGGCCCCACGTGACCCATTCTTATTTAGTGTTTAGACACTAATTCGTGAGCTTTATTCCTAGTGTTTAACACTGATTATCTTTTAGTGTTTAACACTAATTCCAGAATCTTATTTCCAGTGTTTAATACTATTATCTTCTAGTGTTTAACACTAATTTGAGAATCTTACTTCCAGTGTTTAACATTGTTATCTTCTAGTTTTTAACACTAATTTGAGAGCTTTATTTCCAGTGTTTAACACTGTTGTTCTCTAGTGTTTAACACTATTTTTAGCCAAATTGGCTAATTTTCTAGAAGCAAAAGTCCCTCCTCCAAATGAATCTCAAAATTGGGAAAATAAAAGATGAAAATGTTTAGCATTGATAAATAATGTAGGCTTGAACCCAGACAGATGTCTAATGGTCTAACAAAGGGCCAACACTTCAAATCCAATTATACTTAGCCCAAGTTGGCCATAAGTCCTCAACTCATACTCAACTGAGCCAACGTGTTCACAATATAATTAACTGATCTTAGTTCCAAATTGGACTACAGATCACATAATCAACCTTGGTTCAAGGGTACATCTCTTCACTCCTTTGATATTTGTCGTTGTAATTCCTCAGGGTCTTCAAAGAGGTGACGGGTCCCTATAATCAAACATTTCACGAACTGTGGGGTCCTTAAACTCATGGACTACGATGTCCTTAAACTCATGGACTACGATATCCTTAACCTTGACCGGGATGTCATTAAACTAACAATGGACCACCATGTCCTTAAACTGGTAATGGACCACCATGTCCTTGAAACTGGTAATCAACTGCAATGTCCCTAAACTAAACAATAGAGCCCAAATGCTCTTTTGTTGGATCTAAACGATCCCGTTAAGTTGATCTTAGTCTGAAATGAGACTAACGTATCCTTAACAAACGTTTAAGTTGATCTTAGTCTCAAATGAGGCTAACGTATCCTTAAACCCAAACCCCCAAACCCAAATCTAAGAAAATACGGATTTGGACTAATCCACGTCCTATGGGCGACGACATAAATTAGTCTCCATATACAATCCACGGGCATCCACAAATAAAACAAACACCCACGATACGAAGTGACCATCTGGAGAAGGAGAAAGTTGTTACCGTGATGCGGTAGCGTAATTAACTGTAGGGGCTTGCGCCTGCAGGGAAGAGCGTTCCCACATTCAAAAACCCCTCGGACGAGGGGGAATCTGACGAAGTCTGCTACATTGTCCGCATCCGTTTAAACTTTCGATACACGGTGCCATAAATCAACTTGGCATATTCGGAGAGGTGGACGGATAGCACCAATTAGCATCTACCCCGAATTTCAGGCGAGACGTTTGTCGCGTCTCCGCCGCGTTCTTCGGAGGGGAACATACCCGTATTCGTATTAAAATACGAATATCGAATGAAATAGAATAACACAAAGAATATAATATTAGAATATACATATCGAAATATGTATATGTAAATTATTAAATCAACACTTGATTTAATAATACAGCTTAATTCTAAACCGGCTAGTATTATCAACCGTCCGATCGAAAACCCGGATAACACTAGAATATACATATCGAAATATGTATATGTAAATTATTAAATCAACATCTAATTTAATAATCCGGCTTAATTCTAAGTCGGCTAGTATCATCATTCGATCAGAGCCCTGCACGTATCAAAATATGACTACTACATCATTTCGCCTGAACCAGAAAAACCCTCTGTGTGGGACTCTAAAGAATCGACAGTACGCTGACAGTGGGTTTAACCACAAGTACATCGGCGGCACTAGGTATATGTAACGGCTACCCAGGTACCTGTCGAAAAGAAAGCCGACAAGCAAACTATTCGAACCCTACTGAGCCTATCCGTGATAATCTCCATACAGTCTGGTCTCTTCGTCTAAGAGTATTGTATACCGGGTCTAGGGGGTGGTAAATGCCAGACCCCTACTGACCTGATAAGTCGTGTAGATTTGGCTCAGGACCGATCCAAAAAACTATTGATCTAACCATCAGTAAATCTCAACTGCCTTGGCCAAGATCTTATGGTTCTGCCCAACTGGACACAGTGCGATATCGACTCCCAATACCGGGAGAAACAAATCCCTGACAATCACTCACTGCCTCCATGTGGCTCCGGATTGTACCCAACCAAAACCTGTTTGCACAACTCAGTAGAACCGTGGTAGGGTAGAGATCAAAGTACAGTAGGAACTCACACAAGAAAAATAATGATATCAGGTCTAAAGACTAACTTGTACTCATGTCACATGAGAACCGCTATCTGACGATAGGTATAATACCATCTAGAGGCTCTCGGCGAGTCCGTCCAGTGTACTCACCCTGAGTGAGCACATGTATACAATCTTAGGTGATCACACCATTGGCTGTGCGATCAACCACCGCCCCTCGTCGGGGTCTAGAAACGTATACATAAGCCTACTCTGGAATATCGACGCCCGGTCTTGATACTCCTGCGACTTGGGACCTTTAAGGAATTTCTTATAGACTACCCAGCTCCTAAAAGTATGATTGGCATCATAACGCTGGTAGTCAAGCGAAATCCTACTGGTTTTATCAACACGTATCAGCCATATGTGATATCGAGTATAACATATGCACATGTTAAGATAAAGTCAAACCATAATAGTATACTACTGTACCGAGTATTTATCAATATATGTAAGAAACATAAAGAAACAAGAGAAAGAAATATATATATTAACATAAATATAACTCAAGTAATATACTATATACAACTGAGCAAGATTGTCTATACATACATATCCCTAGCATCCTATACAAATACATGCCTCTAGGGCATACATATCCAACAATCTCCCACTTGCACTAAGGCCTGTAATTGGCGTACCGAATACCCAACATCTACTTTAGGGCCAGTTGTTGGTGTATCGCATACCCAACATCTCAAAAAGATGCTCCAACTGCGCTTGAGGGAGGGCCTTGGTAAATGGATCCGCCGTGTTGTCTTTCGTATCTACTCTCCGAATTTCGATCTTCCTGGTCAGGTGATACCTCCTCAAGATGTCTCTGGATTTCTGATGGGACCATGGTTCCTTCACTAAAGCCATAGCCACATTGTTATCGCAATACAAAGGTATTAGATTAACAATAAATGGAACCAACTCAAGTTCGGTAATGAACTTCTTCATCCAAACCACTTCTTTTGCGGCATCATTGGCAGCAATGTATTCAGCCTCCATCGTTGAGTCTGCGACGGTGTCATGCTTGGAGCTCTTCCAACACACCGCCCCTCCATTAAGGGTAAATATAAAACCCGAGATAGACTTGCTGTCATCCTTGTCACTTTGGAAGCTAGAATAGGTAAAGGACTCGACCTGAAGGTCTCCGTTACCGTAAACCAAGAACATCTCCTTAGTCCTTCTTAGGTACTTGAAAATGTTCTTCACAACTGTCCAATGATTCTCACCTGGGTTCGACTGATACCGGCTCACCGCGCTAAGCGCGTAAGCTACAACTGGTCCGGTACATAGCATCGTATACATTATAGACCCTACCACCGAAGCATAGGGTATATTGCTCATGTGAGCCCTCTCCTCATCAGTCTTGGGAGATATCTCTTTGGAGAGAGTGATTCCATGCAATGCGGGTATATTACCGAGTTTGGAATCTTCCATACTAAATCTCTTTAGTATGGTCTCTATGTACCTGGACTGTGAAAGTCCCAACAATCTCTTGGATCAATCTCTGTAGATCTTAATCCCCAGAATGTAGGTGGCATCACCCGGGTCCTTCACGGAGAACTTTTGTGATAAAAAACAGTTTGACCGATTGCTGCATAGGAATGTCATTTCCTATCAAGAGAATATCATCGACGTACAAGACAGGGAATACGACAGTTCTCCCTACAATTTTCTTGTTGATACATGGCTCATCTTCGTTTTTTATGAAGTCAAATTCCTTGACTGTCTCATCAAAACAGATGTTCCAGCTCCGCAATACTTGCTTTAATCCATAAATGGATTTAAGCAACTTGCACACTTTTCCGCTGCTCCCACAGTCTATGAATCCCTTCGGCTGATCCATATAAACGCACTCTTCTAAACTTCCATTTAGAAAGGCCATTTTTATGTCCATCTGTCAGATATCATAGTCATAGAAGGCAGCAATGGAAAGTAGGATTTGAATGGATTTCAGCATAGCCACCGGAGAAAAGGTTTCTTCATAGTCCTTTCTTAGTCTTTGACGAAAATCTTTTGCAACAAGTCTAGCCTTATAGCTTTCCACCTGTCCATCTGCACCAATCTTCTTTTTGAAGATCCACTTTCCTCCAACGGGTTTTACCCCAAGAGGAGCAATATCCAATGTCCGAACTTTGTTGGTGTACATGGACTCCATTTCGGACCGCATAGTATCCAGCCATTTTACAGAGTCTCTACTAGTAATGGCCTGCTTAAAATTAGTATGATCGTCTTCTTCTAAGATTCAATCCTCTCGATCCCCATCTATGAGAAAACCGTAGTATCTCTCTGACAGATGAGAAATCCTACTAGATCTGCGTAGTGGCTGAGGTTCGTTCGGATGTATTGAATATTGAGGTTCCACAAAATTTTCAGTTTCAGTTTGTGGTTCCAGAATTTCTTCCAGTTCTACAGTTCTCCTACTAATTTCTTCTACAAGAAATTTCCATTCTAAAAAGGTGGCGTGACGAGCAACAAACACCTTCTGTTCCTTGGTGTAGTAGAACAGATATCCTGTCGAATGTTTTGGATATCCCATAATTTTACATAAAACTGAGCGTGCCTGAAGTTTGTCCAGATTTTGTACTTTAACATAGGCCGAACAACCTCAAGCACAGATTTGGATGGAGCATCATTCAATAGGTATGCCGCTTTCTGTAGCGCATGACCCAATAATGAAAAAAGTAACTCATTATTACTCGTCATTGAGCGAACCATATCCAATAGGGTATGATTTCTCCGCTCCGATACACCGTTGTGCTGTGGTGTATAAAGGGGAGTAAGCTGAAAGAGAATACCATTCTCTTTTAGGTATTCTAGGAATTCTGTACTTAAGTACTTCACTCATCTATCAGATCGGAGGATCTTAATACTTTTTCCAGTTTGGTTCTCTACTTCGTTATTATATTCTTTGAACTTCTCAAAATCTTCAGATTTGTGTTTCATGAGAAATACATATTTGAACCTAGAGAGATCATCAGTAAATGTAATGAAGTACGAGAACCCACCCCTTATATGTATAGACATCGGACCACATAAATCACTGTGTATGAGTCCAAAGAGCTCTGTAGCTCTTTCTCCGTGTCCGGTGAACGGAGATTTGATCATCTTTCCTTTGAGACAAGACTGACAAGTTTCATAGGATGAGAATTCGAATGAATTCAGATATCCATCCTTATGCAACTTACTTAGTCTTTTCTCACCGATATGACCAAGTCTATAATGCCACAAGTAGGTTTCTTTCGTATCTGAACTCTTCCTCTTGCGTGTGTTTTGTACATTGAAAATTGTGTTTTGATTGAGAACGTAGATACTATTACACAGTATACCTTCTGCAACCAATACCTGATTAAGGTAAATGTTTATGATATTTCTATCTAGAACAAACTTATATCCATCTTTATTAAGTAAAGAAACCGATATGATGTTGCAAAGCATGGAAGGTACATAGTCGCATGGCAATACTAGGTGATATTCACTGACGGCAGCAGCATCAACTTGTGCTCTGTTCCCTACTCTGAGGGACATATCACCCGGTCCAACCATTCTACTTTTTCTCAGTCCTTATAATAAATTACATATATGAGATCCTAACCTGGTATCTAGTATCCAGGAAGTAGGGTTGAGCAAAAAACATTTTTCAATAACAATTACACTCGAAGAAAACACATTAAAATACTTCTCCTTCAATAGGGTCATCTGGAATTCCTTACAGTTCTTTTTCCCTTGCCCATACTCATGACAGTTGTCACAAGTTAGAGCCGAACCGATGTTCCCCAGCCTAGTGTAATAAGCCGGTTCCGTCAATTCAAACATTTTATTATCTTGATTAAGGCATAATATGGTTGCTACCTGGAAAGAGAGAAAAAAAAACACTCAGCATGCGCTCTTACAAGATTAGATTGGTTATTAGTTTATCTAATAAAGATGGCTCCCGCTGTTTCCTCAAATTTTCCTTCAAACCTTTAAAAGGAAAACTAGTCGGGATCATTAACACCTTACAAGTTCACTAACCGTTCAGCCGGGTGGGTGTTGGTACTCCGAGAGAGGTTTCTCGTGCTCTCGCACGGACCTAATTAGAATAAATCTCGTTTCCGCATAGGCGTAGCCCCGTCAACACCTTCCTAGACACCTAATAGGTTAGCTAATTGTGAAGTGAAAAATATCTCCCAAGAGCAATCCTATCCACCAGTAGGATCAGGATCCAACTATCATCGCGTGATAACCTAGATGGAAGCCACTCTAGTTACCATACTCTAAAAGGTATGTAACACTAGCAAGTTTCCTGTATATTTGAACCTCCCGATGTAGTTTTTGCCCCTAGGACCCAAGTGACCTTGACTGAGCCAACATATCAAACGGCCCTAGTCAAGTTCAACCCGTCATTATCTTGATTACATCAAACCCATCCGTACGAGTCCTTGATTGAGCCAAAATGACCGTACGAATGTCCTAACCAATCGCATCTAATGCTACAGAAAAGTACTACATAGCTACCGAACACTACGTCTCGGCTGAGCACGACATACGTAGCACGAATACTAAGCAATACTAATCTAAAATGATGGAGGGCTATGGCTGGTTTTTGGCGAAAAACGTTTAACGTAATGAACTTGATATCGTTAAAGGAACTGAGCAGTTTTTAAAAGGAGTGGTTTAGGCTCCGCTTTTGAAAACTAGTGGTTTTGAAGAAAATTGAGTAATCTATAGTAATGCAAACTTTTGCTTAAGAGAGAAACCCCGGTGAAGGGATCAAGGCTCTTCCCTTGTCGAATGAAGTACTGGATATTCTTAACCGAATACCTCTATGCAAAGCAAAAGAATACGGCTATAGTTTTTTCAAAAAATGGTACCGACAACATCTTATTATGTTTCTTTTTCTTGCATTAATCAAAATTAATGCGGTCTCATTAATTAAATCCTATAACACCAGAAAAGAACAAAAATAAAATGTACGAATATGCCATCTGCATTCACCACGGGGCCCTGTCATGCACCGTTAGGTTTAACTAACAGCATAGCGGGGGCTGGACTATACAATATCTACTAGTGTGTGTGTGTGTGTATAACTATTCATCCTACGCATGATATAGACAACATCACAGAACAACGATAAGCAACATGGAATAGTGGATAATCTAGGAGCCCCAGGTTTCATTTGAGCTGCAATGAAACCCGACATTCCCCGGTCGTGTGGATAACCTGTTCAATATAAAACCTAGACCCCTGCGAGTGCGGTAAGTTGCCCGTCAATCCCGGAAGTGAGACAACCCCAATCAACAAGTGAATAGGCCACCCAGCACCCCACAGAACCCGGTAACTTAAGCACCCCTCCATGGATCATCCTATATCCCCTACGAGTGCGGAGAATAGCCCCCCAATCCTAGAGTAAGGCACCCCGGTCTCAACGCCATGAGATGTGGCCCGGCTGCCCTCTAGAATCCGGCTATTCATGCACTCCGCCGCGGGGTAATTCTAGTGCAGAAAATAAATATATACACAAATGGTGACATCGACCTCAACCCGGCTGTGTCCCAATAAAAAAATATACAAGCTGGCAGAGACGGCAGTCCACATGTCGGACACTTGCCCCACAATAGTGAATATACAAATGAATCTAAACTGTACAATTACTATTGCACTATGGGCTATCCAACACGTCAATCCGAATAAACCATCATAGATATAAACAGCACGACAGCATATGTAAGTATGTGCAACCCCGTCTAAATGACATATAGCAATTAGACGGCGTTTGAAAACGCATTCACAACATCACAGAATCACTGATACAAGAGTTTCAAGTTCTAAACTTTCCAAGTTGCTCCAAAACAAAGATAACAGTAAGTGAAATCTGGGACAAATCAAACAAGAGAAAAAATCCCAATTTACAAAACCAACACACTAGATGAAAATGAGGAGCAGAAGGCACCAGAAAACAGCCAGTAGCGGATGAAAGAGGGATTCGGGCGGTTTTTGTACGGCCAAGTTTCCTTGTTTTCATCGTGTGTCACATACACATCAAGAGTAAGCCTCTGCACTTGTTTAAAAAAAATTCAGAGAACAAAAAATTTCTTAGACAGAGAGTGGATTTTGAAACTTGGAATTTTTCGGTTTTGAAACTAAAGTACTGTCTAGTACTAGTTTTTAATGTTTGCGTGGCTCTGATACCATGTTGGAATTCCTAGCATCCTGGCCGCCAACCGCGGCCGTTACGGAACAAAAAACTTTAACTTTTAAAGTGTAACGACTCTGAATTTACTGTATGAAAAATTTTCAATTTAATGTACAGAAAGGAGTTTGCAAGCTTGAGTACAATTTAAAAGTTAATTTTTATTAAGAACAGCAAGAAACAACTTATAGCTCACTGGTAATGCCTTGCACTGCTGTGACGTAGCCCCTGTGTTCGAATCCCATCAGACACATTATATTTTTCTGATATTTTTATAAAAAATTTTGGAAGCCCAAAAGTTTACACGTACAATGCACATAAAAATGAAAAGTTTGAGAAAACAAACATGTGCAAAATATTGTAACTACTGAGATGGACACATAGCAACAATCCACCGGCCCCCGACCAGCGAGATCGCCTCTAGGGTCGGCGCCGACGGGCCCCCGTGGCAAATGATGCCCGGGTTTTGCACACAAGTCCCTTGGCCTACCCCCATCACCCCTGCACTGTTTGATTACTCTGCAATCAAATAGAGACCTCCTCAATTTCCTAATTTATCATATTTTAATGCATTTTAATTCACTCTTTTAATCCCAAAACCCTAATTCCACACTATAAATACTATCACATGCCCTAGCCCTTCCTCATTCTAAAAATTCTAACCAAAACACTCAAATTTTATCAAGTACAAGTGGAGTAGAAGAGGAGTTAGCCAACGACCAACTTCCGGGAAGGAATCGAGGCTATTCCGGAGACCCCGCAACGCCACGACTACCAATATATCTTCTTCAACCTTTCCCTTGACCTAATTCACTTGTAAGTCCCTCCAAATCTTCTTTCTATCTTTTGAATTTCTTTTTTTTATCAAAATCGGTAAAAAGTGGAGTTATTATCGATGTTCATTTTTCTAAAGCATATAACTCTATCTTCCTTTAACTTTTGATCAACCAAATTGTAACACTTCACTTATAAGTTTAATACTCATGTCTAGAATAAATTTTATCCAAGATTCTTTTTGCAAAATAATCACAATTTAACTTTTTCGTTAAAATACCATGAACTTTATATACGTCATCTTTTATTCCTTTGTTTGAACATACCTTTAGAAAACTTCACGGGGTAATGACCTACCCCTCACATACACACATGTTTCCATAGCACGATATCCCTTGAACATATTTTTGTTATCATATTACATTAAAATATCATCAACTATAAAAACGGTCGTCTTTTAGATTGTATTTAAAATCTCTTTGCAAATAAGCCTCTAAAACCCTCTTTAGGGGACCCGCTATTGGATGGTGCAGATTATTGCACATCTTTGGGCTAGTAAAGTGAGATGCAGACCTCCTCACGGAGTATTCGGTCTCGAAAGGGTTTTAATACGATTTTTAAGAAAAACTAGAATTTTCTACTTAATAATCAAAATTAATATTTAATAATTATATAAATATTATAAAATCCATATATTTTCAAAATATAATAACTTATATTTTTTTCAAATAAAAGAATCACAAGTTTCATCAAAATACCATCAAGATATCAATACAATTCAAGTTTTACAGTAAAATACTATGAACTATTCAAGTTAAGGTAATTATCACTAAAATATCTTAATTCTTAAAATACACATCCATGGAAATCCTAAAGAATATAAATAATTTCTCGAGATTATTTTGAACTATAATAAAAATATTTTTCATAAAACCCCCTCGAGCTATATAAAACACTATTAAGAAATTTAGTAAATATGGGTTTAAGCGGGATCAATTCTCTTGAGCCTCAGGGAGCCGGAGAATGTGAGTGCTTGCCCATTTAAGATAGAAAAACTTAATGGTGTTATCAATGGTGATTGTCTTGGAAAAAGACACAAATCATGTCGTCCATGTGCAGCAGTTACCAATAACTCCCGAACCTAATTCAGGATCCAAATCAGTTATAAGTGTCTGACTCAAATCTGAGTCTAAATAAAACCTGAATCCAAACTCAAATCAGAATCTAATTCAAACATGAATCCAAATTCTAACATGTATACTTGTACCTGAATCTGAATACCAGAACAATATCAACATGCAAACATGACTTGACTTGACCGAACCATGGCTATAACTTGACTTGATTACATGACTGCTTGTTTACATCCTGAACCTGATTACATGAACAACTTGTATCCATGGTCTCAGCAAGTCTGATAAATATAATCTATATAACACATTACGGGGTTAACGGGGTAAATTGGTACGGAATGTATTAAAAGTGGAACGAGATGATCACTAAAAGACACCTACATGAACTCTCATGTCGTTGTCCCGTGGGTTTTGACGGGGCCTTGTACTATATGTTACCATAGTCTACGGGGTAAGATGTACTTCTCTCGTATATACTGATACCTTCTGTACCAAGCTACAAACAACTACGTTAGAATAATAAACCGATACATGTATAACTTAACAGTTTCCTTCCACATTACTTGTTGTTTTCCTTCCTTTCTTTTGGGAGCGCTGGTTCGCTGACGACATTCATGTTTATTTCTTTCTTGGAATGTTCATCAAAAGGACAGGACCCTCATGATATCGAGCCCAGTCTGGAGTACTTCGATCAGATTGAGGTGCAACCAGACTACTAGCTTTACTTATACTTACCTTCCAGTTTGTATGCCATTGTTTAGGCATTGCTTTTATCATCGTACATTTCCTTTTTCAAATCAATTGCATTGTAAAGATGAATATTAATAAAAGTTGTTGTTTACATTATATCCCTTGTCATTTCTTATGCTTTTCATATATTGCTTATTTATGCTTAACGTATTTATTTTTGAGTAAATACGTCGCATGCCCGTCGCGTATCCTTCCTCGTACACTGGGAAGCGAGCGTGACATAAAGTTACTGGTGCTAGAAACCACTCCCTAAAATCTAACCAAATATTGAAACTAGTAAACTAGAGGAGTCTAACTACTCTGTTAGAAGGTTATAGCGAAAGACACGTGTCCTTCGGGTCTTCACTTCTCTTCTTAAGCTCCTTAAGATCACTTAGATAAATCTTGCTTGATAGCCTTCTTGATCCTAGATGATCCACCTGAGAGTTTGTAATCCAAGCTTAGCTTCACTAATGAAGCAATTTAGTAACCTAGTTTGCTAATCTATGTTACTAAAGAGATGTAGTGAGTTTTCTAGTGTATTTCTATCTCTTTTCCTCTCTTGATTCTCAACTCATGAGATAGTAGGGAGGAAGATGAAAAAAAGGAGGAACTCAAGAAAGGTTGAAGAGGAGAGAGAAGCTCATGGTGAGAATGAGATAACTCTTGTGTGAAAATAAAATGAAGCATGGTTTTTGTATATCTCAATTTTTTGCAATAAAAATTTCGCAACCATACTTGAATAGTTTGCACAAAATGAATTATAAATTCATTTCTCAAGACTATTCAAGCATGGTTCTCACCATTCTCCCCTTACTACCTTTACACCTCATTTCCATTTAAAAAAATAAATGAATAAATCAAAAAATGAGGTGTCCACCTTCTAGAATGTTTTCCGTATAAATAGGGAACACACTCTACCGTATATACATACCCGTATTCGTATCAAAATACGAATACCGAATGTGATGGAATAACACAAAGAACATAATACTAGAATATACATATCTAAATATGTATATGTAAATTATCAAATCAACACTTGATTTAATAATCCAGCTTAATCCTAAGCCGGGTAGTATTATCAACTGTCCGATCGAAAGCCCGGATAACACTAGAATATACATATCGAAATATGTATATGTAAATTATTAAATCAACACCTGATTTAATAATCCGGCTTAATCTTAAGCCGGCTAGTATCATCATTCGATCATAACCCTGCACGTATCAAAATACGACTACTACTCATTTCGCCTATACCAGAGAAACTCTCTGTGTGGGACTCTAAAGAATCGACAGTACGCTGGCAGTGAGTTTAACCACAAGCACGTTAGTGACACTAGCTGTACGTAATGGCTACCTAGGCACCTGTCGAAAAGAAGGCCGACGAGCAAGCTCATCTGAACCCTACTAAGTATATCCGTGACAATCTCCGTACATTCCGGTCTCTTCGTCTAAGAGTATCGCATACCGGGTATAGGGGTGGTAAACGTCAGACCCCTACCGATCCGAGAAACTACTGATCTAACCATCAATATATCTCAACTGCCTTGGCCAAGGTCTTATGGTTCTGGCCAACTGGACACAGTGCGATATCGACTCCTAATAACGGTAGAGACGAATCCCTGACAATCACTCACTGCCTCCATGTGGCTACGGACTGTACCCAACCAAAACCTGTTTGCACGACTCAATAAAGCCGTGGTAGGGTAGTGATCAAAGTACAGTAGGAACTCATACGAGAAAATGATGATCTCGGGTCTAAAGACTAGCTTGTACTCATGTCACCTGAGAATCGCTATCTGACGATAAGTATAATATCATCTAGAGGCTCTCGGCGAGTCCATCCAGTGTACTCACCCCGAGTGAGCACCTGTATACAATCTCAAGTGATCACACCAATGGCTGTGGAACCAACCACTGCCCCTCTGGAATATCGATGCCCCGGTCTCGATACTCCTGCGACTTGGGACCTTTAAGGACGTGCTTATGAACTACAAAGCTCCCATAAGTATGATCACCATCATAACGCTGGTAGTCAAGAGAAATCCTACGGGTTTTATCAACATGTATCAGCTATATGTGATATTGAGTATAACATATACACATGTTAAGATAAAGTCAAACCATAATAATATACTACTGTATCAAATCTTTATCAATATGTGTAAGCAACATAAAGTAACAAGAGAAAGAAATACACATATTAAGATAAATACAACTTAAGTAATATACTATATACAACAGAGCAAGACTGTTATGTACATGCATATCCCTAACATCCTATACAATACAAGCCCCTAGGGCATACATACCCAACAACCTGCTCGTCTCCGAGCTATCCTATATTTTAAATTCCTCAGTGTCCCTGTTTGGCCGGGAGCACGGAGCCCAAGTTTCCTCACAACGGTTCCATGTATCTCGCCACGATGAGATCTCTACCGCTCCACATCTCGCATCCCACGCTGGCGTATCTCGTCATTAATTAGCGTATCTCACCATTGATGGGCGTATCCCGCCATCCATGTGAACGTGACACAGGGGCATAGCGGACGGCGAGAATCATCCATCGGCTTGCTCCATGCAACCGCTATATAAACCCCTCTTCCAAAAGACTCGGGTAACTCGAAATGAATCCAATACGCTGCAACCCCGCCATTATTCCTCCGTACTTATTTAATCGTCGGAGGGTCCTACGGTGGTTTCCCATCCCGGGACTTGCTTTGCAGGTAGCTCGGTGTCAACGACCCATTGAGATCCAAACTCTCAATCTTCTACAACAAATCTCAGCCGTTCATCCCCGCTAGCCGCAGGATCGACGGAGGACAACATTTGAGAGAGATTCCGACCTCCATCAGTTGGCGCCGTCTGTGGGAACACTCTTTTCCACCAAAAAAGTTGATCATCCGCCTTCGATTCGATAGCCAGCAATCATCGCAATGAAGATCCGAGCACAAGCCACCTCATCCTTCGCAACGGAGGCGGGGGCAGTTCCACTCCTCCTTTCAACATCGTCGAAGCCTTATCGGCACAGATTGACCGACTGACGGCGATAGTGGACGTGCTCGCTCATGTCCAAACAGCCAGCCACGCCCGGCAAATCGCCGCCCCTGCTCCCCAGAACGGCGGCATGCACGAAGCGGCAAAGCAATGCATTCAGGTCCTCAGCCTCGCTCGCACCAACCTCGACGCTGTGGAACACCGATGTGCTGATTCCGAAAGTCACGACCCCCATATGAGGAATGATTCCATGACTCGTTGGGCGCCAGACAGTCCAACGCCCAGATCTCGGGAGAGACCAGACTACCACTTCAATGCTCGCCGCACTCTCTCGCCCCTGAAGAGACATCAGTCAGGTCACCTGATTCCAGACAAGACCGACATCACCACACTCAACGAGACCATACCCATGGCGAACGTCAGGGCCAACCATGAAGGGTCCCCCGAGGATGTGAGGAACATGATAGAACGAAACCGAAACCGCTCTATCATGCAAGCGCAGAGCGGAGATAGCCGGCACTCCGACTATGGAGAGTCCTAGGGGTACCAACAACGAATCGAGGTCCTCTAGAAGAAGATTGAGGACATGCGGCTCGCCACCCGTTCGTCCAAAGGGTCAGCGAAATACTCCGTGGATTCTCTCACGAAAACCTTCACAGAGCCTTTACTATGTGAGTGCGTCTCGTCTCGGAATAAGCCGCCCAAGGCGGAACTCTTCGATGGGAAGTCCAACCCAAAGGACCACTTGGGCACGATCACGACGGTTATGAGCTTCCAAGACAACTCAGACGTGGCTCAATGCCGGGCATCTCCCACCACCCTTAGCTGGGCCAGGCGAGATTGGTTCCATGGCCTTGCTCAACGTTCAATCTCAACCTTGGACGAGTTGGCAACTCAGTTCCTCGGTCATTTCTTTGCAACCGACGGCAAAAAAGGACAGTCGACTACCTGTTCCCCATCAAGAGAGAGGACCGGGAACCTTTCAAAGTTTACATCACTTGATTCTATAATGCCCGTCTAGAAGTGCCTTGTAAGTTTACGGTAGCGCCCCGGCCGTCAATCCGAGGCCAAATGCGGAAACAAAAACTTTTTAAGAAACCGACGCTATCGTATTCTTTCACCCGAATCAAACCATTAACACTAAACTAGCTAACTACTAAGAAGTGAGAGTGGCTATCCTGATCGATCTGTATCCTTCGGTCTTTGGCCACCATCCCAAGCTCCTCGCGGCATTTTCAATCTCCGGTCTCCTCGTCGAAAGGGCACCACATCAATGAGTCTTTTTACGGGCACCCGCTTCATCCGAAGCAACTAGAACATGAAGTTTGCTAGCCGACATGTCCATGGTGAAGTAGAGAATGTGTGTGATAACTTTGTCTCAAGCATCCATTGATTCTCAACACATGAGAGTGTATGGATGGAGGTTGGAGATGATGCCATTGGTGGATGTTATGAGCTAGAGGAAGAAGAAGAAGAAGAGCTTTTCTTTTCTTGTGTGAGATGAAAAATGAGAGAGTCTAGAATAATAATCACAAGAGCTAACCCCAAGCCATATGGCTGCCCTCTCTCTCTCCTCTTATCATTTCAACACATAAATCAAGCAATAATGTGACATATGCACAAATAAAGAGACCATGAGTCACCACCCATGTCCATGTCACATTAAATGCTCCTCATGTGTAGGGCTGCTAAGCACGCGCACAAGGGTCTACGAGGCATCAACCATGCCCGATTAAAATTTTAGCCGTGCCGAACAACCCGAAGCCGGATCTTTAAACTAGGGTTTAGGCGAAAACATGCATGTTAAACACTTTAACACTAAGTGAGAGGGATTACAACCTTTGTAGATCCGGTCCTTCTCTTCTTAAGCTCCATGTTGAGATCTCTTCGCCGCGATCATCGTGTTCTGGACTCTCGAGAGGCATCACGAAGAAAATGATGCAACATTTGCTTCCGATCTTCGATACAAAGATGATCTACCTTGAAGTTTCATTAACACAAGCTAACACTCATAATATGAAGTGAACACCCTCATCTAAATGGAAAGGATAGATGAGGATGATGAAGTAGGATTTTTGCTCTCATTTATTATCTTTTTCTCACTCACTTTCATCACAAAAGAAAGCTTTTTCATGAAGGAACTCAAGGAAGAAGAAGCATGAATGAAGATGATAACTTTTTTTTTGTGATGAACAATGAATTATTGTAGTGGTTACAAATCTAACCAAGGGTTAAGCATGAGAGAGTTAACCCTTGTAGAGAGTTAACTAAAGTTAATGATTTGGATTGGGTTAACATAATATCTCACAAAAAATATCAAGCAACCACAAAGTCAAAACTTCATGAAGCTTCATGCAAAAGCTAACCCTAATCCAAACCCTAACCAAGTTTAAACCCTAATCCAATGTTAAATTTGTAACCCTAACATGTTACAATATTATATATCACATATACAATATATTTTGTAACAATAGATAATAATACAATTAACATACATCGCATATATATCAATGTATTATCCCGTGAGAAAATGAATCTTTTAGTGAGCAAATATTAGTTAATGTAATTTAATATATCATATATATTATTATACATTAAATTATCGAATCAACACTTGATCCGATAATCCGGCTATATCACATATAACCGACTAATACGATGACCCGGCTATATCTCATATCGCGAGAATCCAATACGGTATCACATACCACATTATCCTTGGTCCCGCACATATCACATATTTGCTCCTACTCCGTTTTTCCTGAGCCAAGAAACCTCTGTGTAGGACTTTAAAGAATCGTCAATACGCCGGCAGTAGGCGATGATCATATCAAACACCCTCAAGCTGCAAGCGGTCAGCTAAACATAACAGCTACCCAGGTATTAAGCGCTCAGAAGATCAACAAGCAAGCCTATACATTCTTCTGTGAATCCAAACAGTAACACACCCGTACAGTCCGGTCTCGTCGTCTGATATGTCGTATATCTCGCCTAGGGGTGGTAAACGTCAGACCCCAGTAGCTCGATAAGTCGTGTCGATATGAGGTCTATAACAGTTCGAGAAACTACTGATAACACTTACCAGTAAATCTCAGCAACCCTGGCCAGGGATTTCTGGTTATAGCCAATCGAACACAGCACAACATCAACTCCCTATACCGGGAGAGACGAATCCCCTCCTATCGCTCATTGCCTCCATGTGTTTCGGGACTGTACCTAAAAGCCACCTTTTTGCACGCCCTCTTGGACGTGGTATGATGGAAATCAAAGCACAGTGGGAATCACACAAGACTCTATGACGATCTCGGGTCAACAGACTACTCTGTACCAGTGTCACCGGAGAACTGCCATCTGACGTAAGGTATAATACCATCTGGGAGTTCTCGGCGAGTCCGTCCAGTATACCCAGTCTCCACTGAGCACCCGTACACCATCCTTGATGTCAAACACCGATGGATATGGGATCATCCATCGCCCATCATATGGGTCAAGATGCGTATACGCTAGTCTACTCTGGTGTATCGATGCCCTGTCTCGATACACCCTCGACTATGAACAGTCATAGGATGTACTCGTCGACTACCGTGGCCCCACTAGTATGATCTCATCATAGTCCCAGTAGTCGAGTACATATCCTAAGGGCTTTATCAACATGTAATATAGAGACAATCAGATTACATGTTAAGATAAAGTACAACCAGATAGCATACTATCATGTCGAGCAAGAAATTCCTCCCTATATATGTCCTAGCATCCACTACAATATACATCGTATGTACAGTAATGGCCTCTAGGGCATACATATAACTAACATCATGATCATTTCCACTCACAATTTCCACATGTAAACATTAATCCAAATGTCTACAACAATAAAAAGATATGGCAACATCTAAAGTAAACTCGTGACGGATCACAATAATACCCCTCACCTGTATATACATACCTGCATCCGCATTCCGACTGAATGTGAATGCAATGTGACTAAAGTATTCCAACAAATCTAATACTAGGATCCGGCTTAAACCAAAGCCCACCAGTATGATCCGTCCGATCATGATCCATGCACTACTGCACATAAATGATCGAACCCTGCCATAATATCATACGGCCTCTACAACGTTTCGCCCGAAACTTGAGAAACTTTCTGTGGGGGACTCTAAAGACTCGTCAGTACTTTGGTTGTAGATTTAACCACTAGCACGTCAGTGGTACTAGCTGTACGTAACGGGCTACCAGGTATTGACCAAAAGGGAGATCGATGAGCGAACTCATCCTGACACCCTACTGAGCCTGTCAGTGACAATATCCGTACAGTCCGGTCCGTTCGTCTAAGATTATCGAATGTCGGGCCTAGGGGTTGGTAAAAATCAGACCCCCAAAAGCATTACAAGTCGTGTCGAAGTATAGCCCAGAACACCCTGAGATACTACTGGAATACCTACCAGTAAATCCCGTGCCTTGGCCAAGGACTTCGTGTAATGGCTCTCCTAGACACAGCGCAATCTCACCCCCAATACCGGGAGAGATGAAACCCCTGCCGATCCGCTCACTGCCTCCATATGGCTCGGGACTGTACCCAACTAAAACCTGTTTGCAAGACTCTTTTGAGCCGTGGTAGGGTAGTAATCAAAGCATAGTGGGAACTCATACGAGACAAATGACGATCTCAGGTCGATGAACTATCCTGTACACATGTCACCAGGGAACTGCTATCTGACGTCAGGTATAATACCAACTAGCATGTTCCCGGCGAGTCATATCCGGTGTACTCATAACCTAATGAGCACCTGTATACGTCTTAGGTGAACCAATTGACACCAATGGCTTGTGAGACCAGCCACCGCCCCTCTTCGGGGTCTCGATCCGTATACACTAGTCTACTCTGGAGTATCGATGCCCTGTCTCAAAACTCCCTCAACTAGGGACCTTTTAAGGATGTGCTTATAGACCCCAGCTCCCACGTATATGATCGCCATCATACTGCTGGCCATCAAGCAAGAATCCTAAGGGCTCTATCAACGTGTAATAGTAATCTGTAATATCACATAAAGCATGTACACGATGATAAAGATAAACCAGATAACATACTATCATCTTGAGTAAGACTGTCCTTCCGGCATAGGTCCTCCTTCAATCATTGCAATCACGTGCCTGCGATCCAATAATTGACTTTGAAGGCACTATATCCAACATGCCCAAGCACCTTGACGAAACGGTCATCACCGCCTTGAGATCCGGTCTTAGGAACAAAGAGTGGCTCCGCTCTTTTGCATTAGCGCAACCTAAGACCATGGCCGATGTAAAAGTCTAGACCGAGCGGGTGATCCAACTTGAGTCTGAAGTGAATGCCAACCTACCCCGCGGGGACCGGACGGACCGAAAGAAACAGGATGGGGAGAAGAATAAAAGGACCGATCGACCGAAACCGTATTCCTCGAGGTTTCACGAGTACACCCCCCTAAGGTCTAGCAGGCCGAGCTGCTAGAGGAGGCAAAGAGAGAAAGATTCTACAAACTCCCGCTAATGATATAAAAATCGGGTAAGCAACTCCGCGGTCCATACTGTGCCTTTCATCGGTCGCAGGGGTACCCGACCGAGAACTGCAAACAATTCCGTGATTATATTGAGGAGCTGATCCGGTTCGGTCACCTAACAAAATACCTACGAAACAAACATCAAGTAGATCGGGGGCAAACAAACCAGCCTCCACCCGGAGAGTTGACGATTGGGCAGATCATGATTGTCACTGTTGACTCGGCTACGAGCAATGAGGACACCCATCGTATCCGGTCGGTCATGACCTTAGATGATCCCCCTCCAAGAAATACAAGAAGGTTTCTCCCATCACTTTCACCGATGAAGACCTTCATGGCATATCCCTTCCGCATAATGATCCCCTGGTGATCACGGCTCGGGTAAATTAGTACAAAGTCCTGAGAATCCTAGTTGACTCAGGAAGCTCGGCGGACATCCTATTCTACGACTGTTTCTAGCGTATGGGATTAAAACCGTCCGATCTCCAACTGACCTCGTGCGTCCTCTTTGGGTTAATGAACCACTCCATCCGAGCTGAGGGAATGATCACTCTCCCTTTTAACATCGGGAAGGCCGGAGAAACCCGAACCATGTCGGTAAGTTTCCCCATCGCCCGGGTTCCTTCGTCTTATAACATCCTTTTGGGTCGCCCCACTTTAAATGCCCTCCAGGCTCAAATCTCAACCTACCACCTTGCCCTTAAGTTCCATCTGGAAGATAGGGGAATAGGTCGGGCCTACGGAGATCAGCAAACAGCCAGGGTTTGTCTCGTCTCGATACTTTTCGAGGACAAAGAAGTTGATGTTTCCGAGGGGCCATGGGATCCTCGGGAATCTCTGGATACACATGATGACAAAAAAGAGATCCGGGCTCCCCAGTAGAGGCCTTGTCCGAGGTTCCACTCAAGGAGGGAGACAATAGCCGAACTGTCCAAATTGGCTCCCTCTTGACCGGGGAAACTTGAGACAATCTTATCCAGTTTCTCCGAAGCAAATCTGACGTTGTAACAACTCAATTAGTGTACAAAGATTTATTTAAAAGTTGATGTATACTTGAAGTAATTACATTTCTGTGAGTACCATAAATACTTGTTTTGATAATTAATTACAAGAAGGAGCTTGTAGCTCATTGGTAATGCCTTGCACTGCTGAACCAAGCCACCAGATTTCAAATCTCATACCACATATTATTTTTAATATTGTTTTATTTTGAACCTGTAGAATACCAAGGGTTTACACATGGATATCTAATAAAAAATCCACTACACCCTGAAATGTAACTGTACCAGAGGATACACTAGCCGTCGGGGAAGGATTCTGGCTGCCTAACTCAGCCGGAATCAGCCAACTCGGCCGGCAAACCGGCCGACTCAGGCCGCAGGCCGAGTCACGGCCGAGTCGCGGCCGAGTCGTCCGATTCCGGCGATTACCCCAACACAAAAAATGTGTCTTTTGGTCTCCCCTGTACACCTGCATAATTTATTTGCTCAGACCATTTCCAGAGCTCTTTTAAAACCCTAATTACTCCACTTTTAATACATTTTATTACCTTTATCACATTTTTTCATTTTAACCTTTCACCTACCCTAACCCTAGCCTAACCCTATAAATACAACCCCTAAACACTACCCCCTCACCCTAAAATTCTAAGCAAACTCTCAAGAAATTTCCAAGAAGCCTAGTGTGCATTTGAAGTGAGCAAAGAGGCGAAGTTCCGGCGAATTTTCCGGCGACAACCCTAAGAGTTCCCGGCGACGAAACGGTGCACCGGAAACTACGTCAACTCCCTCTCCCTCTCCTCTTTAAGCTAAACTCGTAAGTACCACCTTTCCCCTTCTCTACTCTTTCTGAAAATACGAAATTCTAAAACCCGACGGAATCGGAGTCAAACCGATTTCCGATTCGGTTCTTCCTAAAATATCACTTTTCCTTTAATACAATCTTGTTAAACCATTACAAGTTGACTATTAAACACTAACTAATCATATTGAACAAGTTCCATATCAAAAGAAATTGCTATTTCTATTTTACCGTACTTTTTCATTAAAATACCATATAGTTTCATTTCGACATTTGAATATCACAAACTTGCTATACCTTTAAGTAGATCATGAGGTAATGACCTACATCCTCACAATACTCATATACAATATAGCACAAGACCTTTCAGGAACATAGAATACGGGAAAACGAAACATTTCAAATAAATACCATTATTATTAAAACCGTTTTCTAAAAGATTAGTATTTTACACAAATCTATGCAAAGCGCCGCTACAACCCATTTTGGGGAACCCGACTGGAATGGTGCGGATTATCGCACATCCCTGAGCTTAGTAGTGTAAGATGCAGACCTCCGCAAGGAGCATTCTGTCTCGAGAGATTTAAATACGACATCTTAAGAATATATGATTTTTAGAAATATAATATATATATTAAAATTATTTTTATATAATTATGTATATATGTAACATTAAAATATCTATTTTGAAAAAATATAAATATTCCAACTCTTTTCTAAAATCACAAGAATCACTTTACATTAATATACCATGAATTCCATACAAGTCAATATTACAAATAAATACCCTTTATTATGAATTTAGGATATTTTCACTAGAAACATCACAATTATAAAATCTACATCCATGATAACTCTAAAGACAATAACTAAATACCTGGGGAGTATTTTGAAAATTATACAAAAGTATTTTTACATAAAACCCCCTCAAGTTCTATAATGGACCCTAGTAAACATAGGTTTAAGCGGGACCAATCTCTTAAGCCTCAGGGAGCCGGAGAAGTGGGTACTTGCCTACCTAAGGTAGACAACTTAATAATGGTGTTATCAATACGGTAATCTTCTTTGAAAATGACATAAATCCTGCCGCCCATGTGCAGCGGTTACCGATAACATCAAAACCATCAGGACTTCAATTTACTTTTCTAATTGTCTGACTCAGACCAAGCCTCATTAATAAAATGACTTGAATATGATTCAAGTACAATCTACAATCCGCAATCTACAATATTACAATTCAATATGAATCCATTCAATCTATATTGACCGAACCGAACCATGGATATACTTTCATTTATATGATTCTCTAGTTACATCAATGATTCTCCAGTTACATCCATTTACTGATATCATGGTTTCGGTAAGTCATCCAATTTTACAATCTATACAGTTTACAATACAAGACAATACAATACAACTATACAAACAAGACATCTCGGGGTTTAAGGGGTAGATTGGTACGGAATGTGTTAGAAGTGGCACGAGACAGTAAGATTAAGACACCTAACCTATATTCCGTTGTTGTTGTACCGTGGCCCAACGGTTCCTTGTACATTCTGTTTGCCCTAGTCTCTAGCATATAGAGATTCCTCTCGTATACACTGGCACCCTTCTGTACTAAGCTACAAACAACAACGTTAACATTAAATACAATATTATAACAATATAATACAACTTTACAAGTTACACACACTCTCTCTTTCTGTCTTTTCTATTTCTCCCATACCTTTGGGACTTACCGAGCAATTGTTCGCTGACGACATTCCTTCTCTTTCTTCTTTGGAATGTTGTCAGGTGATCAGGACACTCTGGAGATCGAGCCCACCAGCGAGGACATGGACCAGCTTGCCTATGACCCAGAGCTCTAACTTCATTGTACACATTTTCATTTCAGTACTTTCCATTTCTGTTATGCCACTGTTTAGGCATCGCTTTCATTCCATATATTTACTTTTCCATGCATTGTACAAAAGAATGTTAATAAATAAAGTTGTTGTTCAGTTATACCTACTGTCCTTGTCTCTTGTGCATTTTTATTTATATTGCTTACTGTCACGTCCCGAAAGTACGGAACATGACCGGCACTTAGGCTACGAACGTCTCAAGGCGTGCGTGCTCTAAGTAAGCCGAGCCCAGAAATCCAAACCAAGAAAGTAGTAGAGTATAGGAAAACCACTATAAGTCAACCAGCTGGCAACATAATATACAACGCCTAAAGGCGAGGATCACAACAGAGAGGAAACTCCAACAGCATGAATCCATAGAAATATAACGCGCGACTCTAAGGTCGAAAGAATAAACATCACTGGTCTCTATCTCAAATAAGTACATGTTTGGTTGATGGAACTTCTAGATACAACTGAATATAATATACAATGTATAATGATGGGTATGATACAAATAACCCACCTACTAGCAAGTCACCTGAAAGAAGTTGTGCCCGCAAAGCCGTAATGAAACCCGTACGGCAACACCTGCAAGAAACTGGGGCACAACGGGGGTGAGTTGCCAACTCGTGAGTAGAAAAAGATCTACGAACAGAAATCGCATGTATGACGCAATCCTAGGTCATACAATCAAAATATATAATCCTCAAATATATATAACCAGCAATCTATAACAAGACTAGGGTAAATACCTAACCCAAGTGTAAACCCATGTGCCTGTGTCAGTGCATCAGGTGGCAATATATCATATGCATGATGTATGAATGCATGAAACAGAATGCATGTACTGAAGAAAACTGCTTTTATAAATTTATGAGATTTCTGTATTTTAAAATGAGGTATCATAATGAAATCAGCATAAAATAGTGCCTAGCATCGGCACAAAACATAATCTCGATATCTCGATATCTCTGAATCACAATCTCCGTACCTCAATATCTCAAATCTCAATATCTCAATCATAAATCCAGGACGCCGTCAGTCCAGATCGTCCCCTACCATCCATCTCATGACTACGACGGTATCCTCCGGATATCCGACGTGTCGGGTAAAATCACCGGTCGGTAGTGCTCCCCTGCCGGGCTCAACGCCATCTCCTGCGATCTTCTTGCCCCGGGGTACCGCACCGGGCCCACCATATACCCGCAATCGGTCTCATCCGCCTCCTCGATTCGGGTTCCACATGTCGCTCTCAGCACTGAGAAAACACACGGTGGACGCACTGAAATATCATATCAAGGGTAACCGGGTTTTTAAAACATTTACATAATCTCTTTGAAATATCCACGGTTCCCAAATCCAGAAATATCATAGAAACAGCATATCTCAATGCGTATAATCAGGAAGCATGATGTATGTGACATATAAATGAAATGCAAGTATAACAGTATATCATGCAACATGGAAAAATAGTATGCACATACAAGGGTCGTATCCTGATGCAATAATACTACTGTGTAGTGACATTGCAATTACCGATGAAGATGTGTGTGAGCTGGCAAGTAAGTGTATGTGGAACATACGCATCATCGGTAATGGTGCTGGTGTCCTAACAGCATGATATCAATAATGAAATATGAATCACAATAAGTATGCGATGCAGAGTAACAACAATAATATGCGGGAGCTGAATGCTAAACACAAAGATAGCTAAACTGTATCTAATGTCATTCGAGTCATACAGCTACCCCAACTATAAGGCCAAGCTAAAGCTAACAGTAGGTAAGGGAAACCGCCTAACCTCTGAGTCGATACATATATATACATATATAGTCAGTGATCCCGCCTCGATAATATCACATCCGATACCATATCTCTATAATCAGTTATCCCCAACTCAAGAGTGCGGATCAAACATCAATTTATAGCTCATACGTAAATCCGTCGTACGGCATCCCCAAATCTGGGTACGGGTCAATATCACATTCGTCATATCATTCATCTGGTATTCTCTTTATCAAATATCATTATCTGGGTACTGACCTATGTCTAGTACAAAGCTAACATCATCACTATAATCAAGATCTGACTACTGATCGACAGTCTAGTATAAGTCGATATTATCATCATATATCATCACCAGGAGTAAACATCACCGAATGCGGCCTATCATAATTATCTTGTCATGTCATATCACATCATATCATATCCTAACTCGTATTATAATCACATGTCGATCATTTTACATATAAATCACTATGCACATGGCATCGTCATCTAAGACCCGCTATCATACCAGGACGTATATCAAGTACGAATCCTGCCAATAACTGATATCATAATCACAGATTAACTCCCATCGACTCATCTAAATCCCAAGTATCATCCTCAATTTCGTATGTGAACACACAGTCCTATACCCATGTGTACTCATATCTATATAGAATCCCGTCTATGCGCATATGAAGTAAGGATGTATGCAAGTATGTATGTGTGGGAGTGTGTATGTGCAGTGCACCCACTATTCTCGGTTTTCGTGACACTAAATCATCGAAGTCCACCAATTACCCATCCTAAACATCAATAATATCCCAAACAACATATAATAAATTGTAGGTGTGTATACGCATCCGTATACATCACTACGGACTGCGGGGGTGATATACGCCATCCACCCGACTTCTCCCCGTAGATATAAATCTACTCACCTTGTTTTATGTGTGCCGGTGCCGATGTCTCCAATTGCATCTCCAACGCTCTGACGCCACATGAGTACCTACAAGAATATCAGACGCTAAAATACATGAAAACCATGTCGGAAACCAAAATGGTGCACGCTACGCCCATAGGTAAAAACCCGTGGCCTCGTGTGCAAACGCAGCCAATATCCACTGTCGTTGACGACCAAACGCAACCCGACAGAACGAATCATCGAATACCAAAAATCCATACGAAAACAATTCGTAAATCATGCGCCAACATAGGAAAATCATCCCAGACTTTACCCTAACTGGAATCAGTCAAAACTAGACATACCCAGGGTAAAGTTTACATGAAATAGGGCCATGCACGCAAAACGAGGGGGTTTCCCCTGCTCTGGCCGCAAATTGTGGCCAGGGGGAATTTATCTGCGGCCGGGGTTTTGAGATGGGGGCTAGGGCTTTGGGTGGTGGTTCCAGGGTGCCTGCACAGCCTACTGCCAAGTCAAAATTATTTTAGGGTTCCTCGGGTTATATCAGTTTCCAGAAAGGTCAATAAGTCGACAAAGTTGCTAAATTACGCCAAGTATAACAAATCTGGTACTTTAGTGAAATCTGGAACAAATCTTAGTTAAACTGGTCTTAACAACACCTAGTAAGGCTATACTAACAATCAAAACCAACACTTGGTCAAGTCTCACTCAAATTCTCCTAAACTAGCACTAATCTTCAATATAACACTAAATTCCAACTAGATGACCATGATAAAGGAGTTGGGTTGCAAGATTATACCTCAAAGGTCCTAGAATGAAGGAGAAGGGAAGATCAAGATGAAGGAAGGGTTGTGTTGCGGCTGTGGTGCTCCTGTAGCTACTGAGGTTGCTGGTGCAGCAGTTGCTGGTGTTGTTTTCAGCAGCAGTTTTGCTGAAGTGGCTGATGCTTTGGTTGGGCTGGTGTTAGAAATTTGTTGGTGAGGTTGTTTTGTGGTGAAGTTGTGGTATATAATGGTGTGGAGGCTGTTCTTGCTGCTGTTCCAGCTTCAGATGGTTGTTTCTGGGGATTTGTATGATGTTGTTGTTGTTGTTTGGGCTACAGCTGCTGCTGCTGTTTATTTTACTGTTGCTGCATTGCAGCAGCTGCTACATGTGTGTGGTTGTGGTTTTGGTGTTGTGAAGGGTTGTTGTTGTTGGGTTTGATAAGGGTGTGGGTTGTAGTATATGATGGGGTTGCTGTGGCTGTTGGTATAGGGCTGATGCATCAGCTGCTGTTGCAGCAGATGATGATGTTGCTGATGCTGATGAAAATTGGGCTGCAGTTGTGCTGAGCTGATGCTGTTCTGGCTGAAACTGATGTTGGTCAGGGCTGAATGTGCTGCTTTGGGGGCTGAAAAGTGTTGATGGGAGTGTGTAGGTGTGGGCTAAGGTGTTAGGGGCTGGTGGCTGTAGTTATTGGGGGCTGATGTAGCTGTTGATGTGAGGGAATGGGGGCTGATATGGTGTATCAGCAGCTGATATAGGGATGCTGATGTGGGCTGTTGCTGCAATTTGTTTTATATTTTTGTGTGTGTGCTGATGTCCATTGGGTGGCTGAGGTGTGGGCTGAAGCAATGTTTCAGCAGCTGCTGCTGCTGGTTTTCCTGTGTGAGGGTGAGAGAGATGTGAGTGTTTGAGAGGCAAGCAAAAGTTTGAAATGAGATGAGTTAACTCCCATCACCCTTACTCAACATCAAATGCTAAAATGACACTACCTTAGCCACCATTCTCTCTCTCCAAATCAATGCTCACAAGATACAAAGCCATCATGGCTCTTTCTCCCTACACAAGTCAACCTTAATCTTAACCAATTCTTAACAAAGCTAACCCTTAACTAACCCACTAAAATTAACCAAAAGGTTCAACCCACCAAGGTCCTCTAAACATGATTCAAGCCTAGGCCACCATAAGTCCATAACATGAGACAAGTGTGGAAAATGTTATGTGCAACATTTTTGCACAAAAAACCAAAAATCCAATTAGCGATTTTTAATCGCGATTAACACCAACATAGCATATAATTCATCATAAGAACTGTAAAATGGCATATTTCCACAAAATAACCTATTTTAAAATTACCAAAATCTTCTCCACAATTTTCCCCATTTATCGGTATTTAATTATACCGATTATTAAAATATTCATTAAAAATTAATATTAAATTATGAAAATTCCCAAAAATAATATTTTATTTTTTTGAAATTTTACAGTCTTCCCCCCTTAAAGAAATTCGGTCCCCGAATTTAAATTTAAACCCCCAAATTCTAAAACATTTCAATAAGATGTCCAAGTCAACGGGGCTCCGAAATCATCAATCCATGGAATGCGTCGTAGCGCAATACATGTGCATGAGTAACGAGCAGATAACTCGAAAACAAAACTCCTTCAAGCATCTCGCAATCATCGGAGTCAAGGTGAAAACACGAACGCCAAATCCAAGGCAAAACCGATAGGCTAGAAATCAGAACTATACAGGTAAATACCAAATCTGTACATGTAAATATCTTGAAGGGAATGCATGCCAAATCCTTTAAATCGAGGTGCAATGCGCATAACACTGCACAGTGGCGGATGTCCCTATAAGAAAATAGCCATATACGTATATATCTTTTGTTTAGTATGTACGATCCGCCGTTTTGAAAATAATTTAGAAGGGTTTTCTCGTTTTAAACGTTTCGTGTCGTATCGGACACGTATATAAATAATGAGACTATAGCTCGCTTTTGGAAATCCCTTAGAAATCTATCAGTGCATGCAAAATATATCCAGGCACTGTCCTCTGACTAGTCCTGCTCAGTACGAAAACACATAGCAAATATCATAAAACGTACTGCTCCATAGAAACCAGTTCAAAAGTGCATATGAAAACCCTGTGCGTCCGGTGCGCACGGAAATCAAAATCCATACATGTGCCAAGCAGGTGCACAGAAACAATATCAAGGTGCAATGGTTGTGTACACAACATCGGTCATAGGCAGCGTGCGTGCCTGACAGCAAAATCAGGTGCATCTGACATGCACGAAAAATCTCGATTTAGTGCATCTGGTGTGCACCAAATCGCATCTCATAACGTGCGCCCAACATGCGCTAAATGTCCAAATCCGGTGCATCCATCATGCACGAAATCATGAAAACCCAATATCAAGTGCCGAACACGCGCAAAATCCAATCGGGTGCATAAAGTGCACAAAACAAATATCGAGCATCACCATCAAATCGAAATCCAGTGCATCCAAGTGCACAAAATACATGTCACTGCACTGCAAGTATATGTGAACTATACTGAGTGCAAAAACCAATCGTGTGCGTGCATACACACAAAATCAACCCAATGTCTAAACCCCATAAAATCACAAACATGTGAAACTAAGGCACGAAAACAATATCAAGTGCAACAACTGGGTGAAAATCGTAAATACTCAGTAAATGCAACCATGGTGCATGAAAACAAATATCATGAAGCCCAATCATCAAATCAGTCATGCGAATAAATCACCCAAAACATCGAAATCAAGTATGGCGAAATAGTTTCGCTCAAGCACATCCTCCAAGAATCTCTGGCCAACTGTCGTGATTACTCATAGCATATCTCGTTGACGATCCTGAACTCTGGCCTACTGGTTTGCGTAACATGACCACTCCTGGGTCCAAGTCTTCTCTGTGCATTACCAGTCTCACGATCCATCGGCTCTGTCAGGCGTGCTAACGGGGACGATTCCGTTTTGGCACTTCTCTGGTCATCTCTCGGTCAATCATCGCGACCACTCGTAAAGCAGCAAGTCACTGGCGTCGGCCTCTGGCTTTCTGAATGCACGTGACACATCTGATCCTTGGTGCAATTATTATAGCAGCAGTGTCCTGGAAAGAATCCTGCTCAAGGCCTCTGCCAAGTCTCATCTCTGCAAACTGTCCGGAAGTCATCGTCCTTTACCATATCTGCTTCTTGCTTCGAAACGGCTGCATACTCATCGCGACTCCTTCTGGAAGGTATATCCAGTACTCTGCCTCGGCATGCGCATCGTATCTCTGATGTCGGCGGAGTGGAACGTCATCATATCCAAATTTTGTACGAACCTCTTACTCCACTTTTCTCTAATGTCGACTGCTTCGGACTCGTCTCGTCGTGGCTGCATGGACTGAGCTCTAATGGCTATCCTCGTATCTAGAGTCTCCCAAGAAGTGCATCTCACCACCTAGCATCCGGATTAAGTCGAGCCATCCGATCGATTTGTCAAAACCTCATAATCCCCCAAGAGCTCAACATCTTGGGTAAAGTATAATAGTATCGAGTACATACCACAGCATCGGTGGTCCAGCCGTAGAAGGGCAAACCCAAGCCTCACTAATGGCTCCGCAGAACTGTCGCAAACCCTAAGGTTCAAAGGCTTTCATACGGTCATTAAGTCGAGTAAGGGTTTCATTCTTCTAGAGGGACCATAGAATTGCCTGCATGTCTTTCCGAATACTTTAAACTTGGAATAATAGGTTTCTGACATTCGATCGTCTCGGTCGACTCTCAACGTCTCTGCGTGAAGTCGTCTCTAGCTGGAATCAATCTATCTGATGACCTCGCATCGGGGTAGCGAATGATCCACAAGTCCTAGTCATTCATCCATGGTGACTAGCGACCTTTCATTATCTCTTAGTACAACCTCGTACTGTAATAGCTCCAACATCTGGGCGATATCTCGTCGTTCGCAGCAATAACTGGCTCACTCGTCTGCGCGCTGAACCGTGCCTCAATCATCATGAACAAGTAATACACCAACGGTCATCAAACTCTGGCTGGCCTCTGTCGGTGGCTCAATCCTCTGGTGCTGATCTGCACGTCCGAGTAATCTCATACAGCGATCCATCTAACACTCGTGGCGCAAAAACACAATAAAAAGACACATCTCTACAATCGTGTGTCGCCGGAATCACGCACTGGTCAGTCCTCGTTCGTGACGAGCTCATGCTGACCACAACTCTAGCCGTAGCTCTCCCTGCCCGTAATCATGGCAGCAAACCATACTGGTACAGATGAGGCTGGATCAGGAATGAATATGATACTGAACAAAGAAATATACATCCTAAGGCTTCTTAAGTGGAGTGGCGTGTCGTAAATATGCCGCGGAACATACCAACGGTACATCACTCTACTTTAGTCACCTATTCCATCAAACAAGGGTCATCCTACGCTCCGAAGGTGAAACCCAACGCTCTGACACCAACTTTGTCACGTTCCGAAAGTACGGAACATGACCGGCACTTAGGCTACGAACGTCTCAAGGCGTACGTGCTCTAAGTAAGCCGAGCCCAGAAATCCAAACCAAGAAAGTAGTAGAGTATAGGAAAACCACTATAAGTCAACCAGCTGGCAACATAATATACAATGCCTAAAGCCGAGGATCACAACAGAGAGGAAACTCCAACAGCATGAATCCATAGAAATATAACGCGCGACTCTAAGGTCGAAAGAATAAACATCACTAGGCTCTATCTCAAATAAGTACATGTTTGGTTGATGGAACTTCTAGATACAACTGAATATAATATACAATGTATAATGATGGGTATGATAAAAATAACCCACCTACTAGCAAGTCACCTGAAAGAAGCTGTGCCCGCAAAGCCGTAATGAAACCCGTACGGCAACACCTGCAAGAAACTGGGGCTCAACAGGGGTGAGTTGCCAACTCGTGAGTAGAAAAAGATCTACGAACAGAAATCGCATGTATGACGCAATCCTAGGTCATACAATCAAAATATATAATCCTCAAATATATATAACCAGCAATCTATAACAAGACTAGGGTAAATACCTAACCCAAGTGTAAACCCATGTGCCTGTGTCAGTGCATCAGGTGGCAATATATCATATGCATGATGTATGAATGCATGAAACAGAATGCATGTACTGAAGAAAACTGCTTTTATAAATTTGTGAGATTTCTGTATTTTAAAATGAGGTATCATAATGAAATCAGCATAAAACAGTGCCTAGCATCGGCACAAAACATAATCTCAATATCTCGATATCTCTGAATCACAATCTCCGTACCTCAATATCTCAAATCTCAATATCTCAATCATAAATCCAGGACGCCGTCAGTCTAGATCGGCCCCTACCATCCATCTCATGACTACGACGGTATCCTCCGGATATCCGACGTGTCGGGTAAAATCACCGGTCGGTAGTGCTCCCCTGCCGGGCTCAACGCCATCTCCTGCGATCTTCTTGCCCCGGGGTACCGCACCAGGCCCACCATATACCCGCAATCGGTCTCATCCGCCTCCTCGATTCGGGTTCCACATGTCGCTCTCAGCACTGAGAAAACACACGGTGGACGCACTGAAATATCATATCAAGGGTAACCGGGTTTTTAAAATATTTACATAATCTCTTTGAAATATCCACGGTTCCCAAATCCAAAAATATCATAGAAACAGCATATCTCAATGTGTATAATCAGGAAGCATGATGTATGTGACATATAAATGAAATGCAAGTATAACAGTATATTATGCAACATGGAAAAATAGTACGCACATACAAGGGTCATATCCTGATGCAATAATACTACTGTGTTGTGACATGGCAATTACCGATGAAGATGTGTGTGAGCTGGCAAGTAAGTGTATGTGGAACATACGCATCATCGGTAATGGTGCCGGTGTCCTAACAGCATGATATCAATAATGAAATATGAATCACAATAAGTATGTGATGCAAAGTAACAACAATAATATGCGGGAGCTGAATGCTAAACACAAAGATAGCTAAACTGTATCTAATGTCATACGAGTCATACAGCTATCCCAACTATAAGGCCAAGCTAAAGTTAACAGTAGGTAAGGGAAACCGCCTAACCGCTGAGTCGAGAATATCACATCCGATACCATATCTCTATAATCAGTTATCCCCAACTCAAGAGTGCGGATCAAACATCAATTTATAGCTCGTACGTAAATCTGTCGTACGGCATCCCAAAATCTGGGTACGGGTCAATATCACATTCGTCATATCATTCATCTGGTATTCTCTTTATCAAATATCATTATCTGGGTACTGACCTATGTCTAGTACAAAGCTAACATCATCACTATAATCAAGATCTGACTACTGATCGACAGTCTAGTATAAGTCGATATTATCATCATATATCATCACCAGGAGTAAACATCACCGAATGCGGCCTATCATAATTATCTTGTCATGTCATATCACATCATATCATATCCTAACTCGTATTATAATCACATGTCGATCATTTTACATATAAATCACTATGCACATGGCATCGTCATCCAAGACCCGCTATCATACCAGGACGTATATCAAGTACGAATCCTGCCAATCACCGTTATCATAATCTCATATCAACTCCCATCGACTCATCTAAATCCCAAGTATCATCCTCAATTTCGTATGTGAACACACAGTCCCATACCCATGTGAACCCATATCTATATAGAATCCCGTCTATGCGCATATGAAGTAAGGATGTATGCAAGTATGTATGTGTGGGAGTGTGTATGTGCAGTGCACCCACTATTCTAGGTTTTCGCGAAACTAAATCATCCAAGTCCACCAATTATACATCCTAAACATCAATAATATCCCAAAAAACATATAATAAATTGTAGGTGTGTATACGCATCCGTATACATCACCACGGACTGCGGGGGTGCTATACGCCATCCACCCGACTTTTCTCCGTAGATATAAATCTACTCACCTTGTTTTATATGTGCCGGTGCTGATGTCTCCATTTGCATCTCCAACGCTCCAACGCCACGTGAGTATGTACAAGAATATCATACGCTAAAACACATGTAAACCATGTCGGAAACCAAAATGGTGCACGCTACGCCTATAGGTAAAAACCCGTGGCCCCGTGTGCAAACGCAGCCATTATCCACTGTCGTTGACGTCCAAACGCCACCCGACAGAACGAATCATCGAATACCAAAAATCCATACGAAAACAAGTCGTAAATCATGCGCCAACATAGGAAAATCATCCCAGACTTTACCCTAACTGGAATCAGTCAAAACTAGACATACCCAGGGTCAAGTTTACATGAAATAGGGCCGTGCATGCAAAACGAAGGGTTTTTCCCCTGCTCTGGCCGCAAATTGCGGCCAGGGGGAATTTATCTGCGGCCGGGGTTTTGAGATGGAGGCTAGGGCTTTGGGTGGTGGTTCCAGGGTGCCTGCACAGCCTACTGCCAAGTCAAAATTATTTTAGGGTACCTCGGGTTATAGCAGTTTCCAGAAAGGTCAATAAGTCGACAAAGTTGCTAAATTACGCCAAGTATAACAAATCTAGTATTTTGGTGAAATCTGGAACAAATCTTTGTTAAACTGGTCTTAACAACACCTAGTAAGGCTATACTAACAATCAAAACCAACACTTGGTCAAGTCTCACTCAAATTCTCCTAAACTAGCACTAATCTTCAATATAACACTAAATTCCAACTAGATGACCATGATAAAGGAGTTGGGTTGCAAGATTATACCTCAAAGGTCCTAGAATGAAGGAGAAGGGAAGATCATGATGAAGGAAGGGTTGTGTTGCGGCTGCGGTGCTCCTGTAGCTACTGAGGTTGCTGGTGCAGCAGTTGCTGGTGTTGTTTTCAGCAGCAGTTTTGCTGAAGTGGCTGATGCTTTGGTTGGGCTGGTGTTAGAAATTTGTTGGTGAGGTTGTTTTGTGGTATATGATGGTGTGGAGGCTGTTCTTGCTGCTGTTGCAGCTTCAGATGGCTGTTTCTGGGATTTGTATGATGTTGTTACTGTAGTTTGGGCTACAGCTGCTGCTGTTGTTTATTTTACCGTTGCTGCATTGCAGCAGCTGCTACATGTGTGTGGCTGTGGTTTTGGTGTTGTGAAGGGTTGTTGTTGTTGGGTTTGATAAGGGTGTGGGTTGTAGTATATGATGGGGTTGCTGTGGCTGTTGGTATTGGGCTGAAGCATCAGCTGCTGTTGCAGCAGATGATGATGTTGCTGATGCTGATGAAAATTGGGCTGCAGTTGTGCTGAGCTGATGCTGTTCTGGCTGAAACTGATGTTGGTCAGGGCTGAATGTGCTGCTTTGGGGGCTGAAAAGTGTTGATGGGAGTGTGTAGGTGTGGGCTAAGGAGTTAGGGGCTGGTGGCTGCAGTTATTGAGGGCTGATGTAGCTGTTGATGTGAGGGAATGGGGGCTGATATGGTGTATCAGCAGCTGATAAAGGGATGCTGATGTGGGCTGTTGCTGCAATTTGTTTTATTTTTTTATGCGTGTGCTGATGTCCATTGGGTGGCTAAGGTGTGGGCTGAAGCAATGTTTCAGCAACTGCTGCTGGTGGTTTTCCTTAAGGGGTGTGATGTGTGAGGGTGAGAGAGATGTGAGTGTTTGAGAGGCAAGCAAAAGTTTGAAATGAGATGAGTTAACTCCCATCACCCTTACTCAACATCAAATGCTAAAATGACACTACCTTAGCCACCATTCTCTCTCTCCAAATCAATGCTCACAAGATACAAAGCTATCATGGCTCTTTCTCCCTACACAAGTCAACCTTAATCTTAACCAATTCTTAACAAAGCTAACCTTTAACTAACCCACTTAAATTAACCAAATGATTCAACCCATCAAGGTCCTCTAAACATGATTCAACCCTAGGCCACCATAAGTCCATAACATGAGATAAGTATGGAAAATATTATGTGCAACATTTTTGCACAAAAAGCCAAAAATCCAATTAGCGATTTTTAATCGCGATTAACACCAACATAGCATATAATTCATCATAAGAACTGTAAAATGGCATATTTCCACAAAATAACCTATTTTGAAATTTCGAAAAATTTCTCCAGAATTTTCCCCATTTATCGGTATTTAATTATACTAACTATTAAAATATTCATTAAAAATTAATATTAAATTATGAAAATTCCCAGAAATAATATTTTATTTTTTTGAAATGTTACAGATAAGCTTAGCGTATTTACTTTAAAGTAAATATGTAGCGGCCTCGTCGCATCCTCTGCCCGTATACTAGGAAGCGGGGCGTGACAGGTTTTGTTGGTGGCCCATGCAGGTCAGAGCTGTATGAAACTCTATCATGCAGTTCTGTTCTGCGTGAACAACCTAAGCAATATAACACAAGAACCAGCAACTAAAACATTCTTTACAATTCATGTTCCTTGAATCTTATCGTTTCATATACTTTGAATCTGTCCTGATCTAAAATTTTCATTTAAGGTTATGGATTCTCCAAACAACACTAGCACCAACTTCAACAATACTCCACCACCACTACCAATCATATCTACTGTTCCTGTTCCACCCACCGAGCAAACGGTTCTGCTTGAGGCAATCCGCAGCCTTTTAGAGGGACAGCAGTAGCTCTTGAACCGTCCCGAGACTGAAGCACCTGGGGTGAAGCAATTCAGAGCTTTGCATCTTAAACAGTTCTCCGGAAAGGGAAGCCCACTAGAAGCTGAAGAATAGGCACAAAGTATAGAAGATGATCTGGCAGCGGCACAAGTGCCAGATATAGCTTGGGTTCGTGTGGCAAAATTACAGCTCACGGACAATGCACGGAACTGGTGGAAGGCAGAAGAAAACCGTCTTGATCAGCTCATTGAATGGAAAACTTTTCGCGATAGGTTCGACGCGAAGTACTTCCCTGAGACTGCCAGGTTCGACATGGAACAGCAGTTTATTCATCTGCAACAAGGTTTGATGTGGATCAAGTCGGTAGATGAGTATGACGCTGAGTTCACCATGCTCAGTCGGTAAGATATGTCTCAAATAATTTGAATTTTTAAATATCACTTACTACACAGCTAACACAATCCTTTAAACAGATTCGCGGCACATTTGATACCAACGGACGAGATCAGAGCCCGTCGATTTCAATAAGATTTGGACACGGAAATCCAGGCTGCACTAGCCACAGGGAAATTTCCGACTCATGAGGAGGCTCTAACAGCTGTCCGCAGTTATGAGGCAGTGATAAAGGTGGGGAGTAGACCTCAGTCTGCAGGAGTTAAACGCCCTGTCAACCATATGACAAGAGGAGCCTCGTCCAGGCCACCTTTAGTGCCAAGGAGACCGGGAGTACTGAACCATCGTCCCAGACCAGCCTTTTGTATCTACTGCAAGAGATCTGGACATGTGATGCAAGACTGCCGGCGAGCCAACCGTGTTTGCTTAGTCTGCGGCTCAGCTGCTCATAATATTAGATCTTGTCCTTATAGACAAAATCCAATTTTTGCACCCAGGCCAGCAAACACTTACCCACAGCGCCTAGCCATCCAAGAACCTGCTCCAAGACTGGCACTACCTGCTCCACCATCTAGAGGACCACAAGCTGCATCACCTCCTCGTCAGTTCCATCAAGCTCAAAGGAACGTTATGAGGAATGCTCCTCAGGGCAGGAGGAATGTACCAAGGCACCGGGCTTTCATGATGACCGTGGAAGAAGCTGAGGCCACTGGCCAAGTTATCACTGGTAACCATTTCTTCTCAACCTTTATTTCAGTCTTGCTACTTATCTACATACATTTCCCCATACCTAAAACACATCCCACATACCTTAGGTACAATCTTAGTATCCTCAATACCTGCACTAGCACTGTTCGATACTGGAGCATCTTACTGCTTTATGTCGCAACGGTTCGTCTGAACCCATGCGATTCCAGTCACACCACTTGTATCCATCTGGAATGTCAGTTCAGGAAATGACGTTCTAAAGGCAACAATGGGATACAGCTTATGTCTAGTAGTCGTCTACAGCAGAGAGTTCTATGCTGACTTCAAAGTGCTGGACATACCGAACTTCGATATGGTTCTAGGTATGGATTGGCTTGGAACTTTTTATGCTACCATCGACTGTCGTCAAAAGAGGATAGTATTCGAGATTCCAGACCATCCGGTATTTTATTTCAAAAGCGGAGACCGTACTGTGGAGCCAAGTACATACAAAGCGAAGCCAAGGAAAGCAGTAGATGCAGCAGCTCAAGCGGAGAAAGAATCAATGCCAGATGTGGTTCGAGAGTTCGACGACGTGTTTCCTGATGATATATCAGATTTGCCTCCTGATCGAGCTCTTGAATTCAGCATTGATTTAGTACCATGAGCACAACTGGTGATCAAAGCACCTTATAATTAAGTACGGAAGGTTTGAAAGAAGTCCAAACACAGTTGGACGAATTACTGGCGAAAGGATAGATTCGTCCCAGCACTTCAAATTGGGGATCACCTGTACTACTTGTGAAGAAGAAAGAAGAGAACCGTTTCCCCCAATCAGAGCAAAGCTCTGTTCAAAATTCAAATTTTGAAATGAAGAAACGCTTCAGATGCAGCGCCAAGTGCGCTGCGCCATAAACAGCGCACCACGTGCAAAGCACGTGTGCGCTAGCGCTAGGTGCGCTGCGCTCTAAGCAGCGCACCACGTGTAAAGCACGGGTGTGCTAGAGCTAGGCGCGCTGTGCTCTAAGCAGTGCACCACGTGCAAAGCTCGGGTGCGTTAGCGCTAGGTGTGCTGCCCTTTAAGCAGCGCACCACGTGCAAAGCATGGGTGCGCTAGCACTGGAACTAAAAGCTCCCCACCGTCAGATCAAAGATATAATAATAATGATAAATCATTAATTAATCAGAATTAAATTATGTTAAGAAAAGATTTCTCAAAATCTTTCCAAATAACAAGATTGTGCTTTGTAAATCAGAGCACCGTTGGATCAATGATCCAATGGTGATTGAAAAATTACCAAAAGATAGAATAAATTCTGTATGGAAAGATTTATCAATGTTGTTAAAAACAAGAAGATTACCTTCTATAAATCAGAAGCCCTTGGATCAAAGATCCAACGATGGAAAATTCGCCAAATCAATTGGAGAAAAGATCCCCTTAACTAATTGAACTGATCAGCCTGCCCTATATAAAGGCCCCAAGACTTCAAGTCTAAAAGATACAAAAGAATACAGAGGAACCCCCCGTATGCTTTGAGAAAATCCCAGAAAAAAGAGCCAAGCTCTCGATTGAAGAACTTCTTTTCTTCAAGGTAAAAAGAACAGAAAGATGAAATCATCTCATAATTGAAAGAAGAACTCACTTCTTTAAAGATCATATATCTACAAGACAAAAGTCTTTCAGAAAGAGATCAAAAGATCTCACCATAAAAGAAGAAGAACATAATTCTTCTCACAGATCATGGATCTATAAGACTCAGGTCTTTTTATAAAGAGATCATGAACATCTCATTATAAAAAGGGGGGAGAATAATTCAATTCTATTAAAGATCACAAATCCATAAAGGTAAAGCCTTTCATCAATATAAGAGATTGAAGCATCTCCTACAAAATAAGAACTGTTGTTCTTAGATCTTGAGACAAAGTCTCTTTTAAAAGAACATAAAACTGATCAGATGCTCTTTGTGCTCTTAAATAGCACACCACACTCATTGACTGGCTCTCAGTGCTAGGCACGGCACGTGTCCCTCACGTATACGCCACTTATCAGATGCGCTTTGCGCTCTTGAAATAGCGCATTATGCTCATGGTTTAGCGCTCAGCGCCAGGTGCACCACGTGTGACTCACGTGTATGCCACTGAATTGATAGTGCAATGCGCTCATAAACTGGTGCTTTGCGCTCATAAACTGGCGCTCTGCGCTCATAAACTGGCGCAATGCACCCATCATCTGGCGCTTAGCGCCAAGCGCGACACGTGTCCCTCACGTGTGCGCTACTCGGCAGAAGCGCACTGCGATCTTTGACTGGCACAAAGCGCCAAGTGCAACACGTGTTGCGCTGATAGAATATAAATTATTCTGTAATAAGCCCAAAGCTATGAGGAATGCTCAGCATTCAGTACAAGACAAAAACAATGTCAGGGCCAAGCCCAAATAAAGGCTCAACAGCCCAAAATAAATGTTAAACATTTTAACCTGATTGGACTTAGCCAAAGATCGTCCATAAGTCCTCAACCCAGACTAATTGAGCCCATATGCTCATAAATCTTTTAATAGTTCTTAGCCCCAAATTGGACTACAGATCTCCCAACCAACCTTAGTTCAAGGGTACATCTCTTCACTCCTCTGATATTTGTCGTTGTAATCTTTCAATGTCTTCAGAGAGGTAACGGGTCCCGGCAACCATACATTTCATAGACTATGACGTCTTTAAACTGGATTGTGGGGTCCTTAAACTCATGGACTATGACGCCCTTAACCTTGGACCGAGATGTCCTTAAACTAACATTGGACCGTAATGTCCTTAAACTAACATTGGACCAAAAACAAAACAAACATCCACGACACGAAATGACCATCTGGAGAAGGAGAAAGTGGTTACCGAGATGCGGCAGCGTAATTAACTGCAAGGGCTTGCGCCTGCAAGGAAGAGCGTCCCCACAATAAAAAAACCCCTCAAATGAGGGGGAATCTGATGAAATCTGCTACATCGGCCGCATCCGTTTAAAACCTTCGATACACGGTGCCATAAATCAACTTGGCATCTTCGGAGAGGTGGACGGATAGCACCAATTAGCATCTGCCCCGAAATTCAGGCGAGACGGACCTGCGCGGTCGCGTCTCCGTGTTTCGGCGGGGAACAGATTCCGGCACGCCCGGTGGGACCTTTTCCTCACTCCACACTTCGTGTGTCGTGTTCGCGAACGAATCGTGATTTGATATAGTTGCCCTTGGGTTCGAGGTACTAATATTTGGTTTTGTTCCCGTCCATAAAACAGAACATTAAATGGCCCCTAACTGCTCCAGCTGTAACTGCAACTCCCGTTCCACCTCATCTGGAGGTGTAACCTATGGGCCCCAAGCGGCCTCCCTTTTCATAATGCCAGTGGAGCAGGTAACTCAAGCCACCACTGGGCTATTCTTCGGGACCATGCTTCCGCCGATGAGCTTTAACACCCCTCTACCGCCGGAAGCTCCCAAGAAGTCGGCCTTTGATCGGCTCACCACTGCCGCGGCCCCTCTCAACGGGTCGCCCAACTTCAACGCCTCGGTTTTCAACAGACTAGGCCAGAACGCCAACAAGCCCGCAATACCAGAAAAGGTTATCCCTAAACGGATAGCTATTTCTGCTCATGAAGTCGTCAAAGCAGCTTCTTCTGCCAAGAAGTCGGTCTTCACAAGGCTAGCCATTCCGGCTCCCACTCTAGGTGAAGTCCTCAAAGCCACTTCCCCTGCCTAGAAGTCTGTCTTTGATAGATTGGACATTGCTTCTCAACAGACATCGATCTTTAAGAGGCTGACGCCGGCGACAACCCTTTGCCAAAACAGGGGCACGATGAAGTCACCCCTACAGCTGAGTTAATCCCAACAGCTCGACATGCTCGCCGTCGTCACTGGCGCCGAGTAAGGAAGGCTGGGGGCAGCTCCCCATCTGGACTGACTCCGCCAGCTCCCATGGTGGAAAACAATGCTGTTGTTCCAACTGGGAACAACTTTGAACCGCTAAGGACGGTGTGCAAAAACTCTCCGACTGCCGCACTGAAAAGATCTTCCCCACCTGTGGAGAATGCTACAGAAAAGAAGCCGGAGCGGCTCCCTCAGCGGTTGTCCTCCAAAATTTACAAAGTCTGGCGATAGGTCCAGGAATCGGTGATTGACCAGGATTACTCTCGCCGATCAAAGAAGATTAAATCTCGGCAAGAAAAGAGCCATCCCGTGGTACCACAGAAGATGTCATCAACTTCGACCTCCCACAAGAGGAGAAGGCCGGAGAAAGCCCCCGTGACCGCGGCGAACCGCAAGGATGCTGAATCTATACGCCCCAAGTCTGGGGGCATGGTAACACATACCGTTTATATGGCTTTTGGAAAATAGGAAAGCCGTGCTTCTACGGGTCATCAACCGCTCACCCGATCAATAACAAAGGCTCAGGAGCGACAGCAGCAAAAGCTCCAAAAGATGTTGACTGCAATGGCCGCACTCACTGGGCCGAAAGAGAATCCAGAAACCTTAAAGTAGCGTCACGAACAAGAAACTGATGCTAAATTCCTCCGAAGAATGCTCGAGAGGAAAGAAAAAGAGGCTGCGGAGCAGGCGGCCAACATAAAACGAATGGCTCTTTTGTTCTAAGTGTTAGTGCATATGCCCTAGGGGCCATTATTGTATCATACTAGCTTGTATATTACTTAATGGAAGCTTGGGATATTCACAGTTATATTAACAGTCTTGCTAAATATGGTAGTATGCTACTTGGTTTATATCTATCTTAATATATGTGTACGTATTGTTAGAGCCCTTAGGATCTTGCTTGACTACCAGCGTTGTGATGGCAGTCACACGAGTGGGGGATGGGTAGTCTACAAGCACATCCTTTTTCAGGTCCCTAGTCGTAGGTGTAAGTCGATGTAGTACACCCCAGTACTTATGGGGAGGCGGAATTTTCAAAAACGATCAAGTTTAAAGAACGAACATCGACTAACCGCTTGAATCGAAGCTAAACTATAAATAAACGTACACAAAGAGTTTCTTATCAATTGTGTTTAGGGATTATACCTAATGAAACCGGTCCTTCGTCTTTGTGTCCTCCTTTGTTCTCCTCGACCTTCTCTAGGTAGTAGACGATCCACCCGAGAGCAAAACACCAAGCTACACCTCTAACTTGAGGTAACTAATCTACTTTGATTGCTAATCAAAGAAGAAAGGATGATATAGAGTGAAGGTAATGGATGTTTAAGTCTAACTAAACCTTTGATCTCAACACATGAGGATTAAGGATTAGTCTCTTGAAGATGAGAGCTTGAGGAGAGAGAATGTGAGATGAGATGATGAGATGAGAGAGAGTGTATCATAATATATTATGAAGCATTCTTATTAAAGAATAATCAATAATAGAAATGAATAAGCATGCTTCATAAATGAAAAGAGGTGATTCATTAACATGAGTCATTAAGCATTTATGGTGCATTAATGATCATGATGAATCACCCTCATGACTCACTAATCTTATCCAAAGCTTATGTCACCTTAACCTCCTTAGTCACATCTTCTAGAAGCTTCTCGTACAATTACGAGAACGCCCCTCCAATCCGCAAAAATACGGAAAAACTTTAGACTGAAAAAATCCAATAACCGGATACCAGTAACTGGCTTAAACCAAATCCGACTGGTAAAAACTGTCCGAAAGTCGTACGTGCGTAAACGCACGTATGCGTCCGAACCCTTTGTCGCAAAACCATGCGACCTCTATATCGTTTCTCCTGGAGTAGGAAACTCTCTGTGTGGGACTCTAGAGACTCGACTACTACGCTGGCAGTGGGTTTAACCACAGACCGCAAGCGGCACTAGCTGTACGTAACGGTCCCCAGGTAGTTGTCGATAAGAAGGCCGATGAGAAAACCCATCCGAACTCCTACTGAGTCTGATGTGACAATCTCCATACAGTCCGGTCCGTTCGTCCAAGACTATCGCATATCGGGCCTAGGGGGCGGCAAGCGTCAGTCCTCTAATAGCGGTATAAGTCGTGTCAGAGGGAAGCCCATTACACCCTGAGAAACTACTGGAACCTACCAGCAAATCTCGCTTGCCCTGGCCAGGGACTTTGCGTAATGGCTCTCTGACACAGCACGATATCTACTCCCAATACCGGGAGGGACGAATCCTGTCTAACCGCCACTGCCTCCAAGTGCTCGGGACTGCACCCAACTGCTACCTGTTTGCACGACTCCTTTGAGCCGTGGTAGGGTAGCAATCTAAGAACAGTGGGACACACTCGAGGCGAAGTAGCAGTGTCAAGTCTGCGGACTACGCTGTACTCATGTCACCTGGGAACTGTTCACTGACGACTGGTATCAAACCAACCAACAGTTCCCTGTGAGTCCTGTCCGGTGTACCCGTAACCTAACGAGCACCTGCATACTATCTCCAGTACGACGTACTGACGGCTGTGGGATAGACCATCTCCCCAACTGGGATGAGAAGCGTACACACTAGTCTACTCCGGATTATCGATGCTCTGTCTCGATAATCCAACGACCAGGGACCTGAATGAGGATGTGCTTGTAGACTACCCAGCCCCCACTAGTGTGACTGCCATCACAACGCTGGTAGACAAGCAAGATCCTAAGAGCTCTATCAATACGTACACTCACATATTAAGATAGAAAAACCAAGTAGCATACTACCATATTTAGCAAGACTGTTATATACATGTGAATATCCCAAGCTTCCATTAAGTAATATACAAGCTAGTATGATACAGTAATGGCCTTCTAGGGCATAAACACTAACAATCTCCCACTTGCACTAGGGCCATGTACTGGCGTATCGAAGACCGATGATCTCGAGTAGCCGCTCGAACTGAATCTGAGGAAGGGCCTTTGTGAATGGATCAGCAATGTTCTCTTCTGAAGCAACTCTCCGAACCTCGATCTCCTGACGATCAATGATCTCCCTGATCAGGTGATACCGCCTCAAGATGTGTCTAGACTTCTGATGGGACCTTGGTTCCTTCGCTAAAGCTATAGCTCCGTTGTTGTCGCAATACAGAGGTATTGGATCAACTATGGTAGGAACAACCTGAAGTTCTGTTAGGAACTTCTTCATCCAGACTGCTTCTTTTGCGGCATCGCAAGCAGCTATATACTCCGCTTCCATCGTCGAGTCAGCAACGGTGTCCTGCTTGGAGCTCTTCCAGCACACCGCCCCTCCATTGAGGGTAAAGACATAACCCGACATGGACTTGGAATCGTCCTTATCACTCTGGAAGCCGGAATCAGCAAAGGCCTCCGACCTGAGGTCTTTTCCGCCATAAACCAAGAACATCTCCTTAGTCCTCCTCAGGTACTTGAGAATGTTCTTTACTGCTATCCAGTGTTTCTCCCCTGGGTCTGACTGATACCGGCTTACCACGCTCAGTGCGTAAGCTACATCTGGTCTGGTACACAACATCGCATACATTATAGAGCCTACCGCAGAAGCGTAGGGTATAATAGACATGTGTTCCCTTTCCAAATCAGTCTTGGGAGACATCTCTTTGGAGAGGGTGATTCCGTGACAAGCCGGTAGATTACCGCGCTTAGAATCTTCCATACTGAATCTTTTCAGTACAGTGTCGATATACCTGGACTGCGAAAGTCCCAACATCCTCTTGGATCTATCACGATAGATCCGGATCCCCAGAATGTAAGAGGCATCACCCAGGTTTTTCATGGAGAACCTGTGTGACAAGAATCCTTTGACAGATTGTAGCATAGGAATGTCATTTCCTATCAATAGAATGTCATCCACGTACAAGACGAGGAATACGACACTTCTGGCCATAACTTTACTATATATGCACGGTTCATCTGGATTTTTGATAAAGTCATATTCTTTGACTGTCTCATCAAAACAGATGTTCCAACTCCGCGATGCCTGCTTTAGTCCATAAATGGACTTAAGCAGCTTGCAAACTTTCCCGCTGCTCCCACTCTGATTGAAACCCTCTGGCTGATCCATATAGACGCTCTCTTCTAAATTTCCATTCAGAAAAGCCGTCTTTACGTCCATCTGCCAGATTTCATAATCATGGAAGGCAGCAATAGCAAGAAGGACCCGAATGGATTTAAGCATAGCCACTGGAGAAAAAGTTTCGTCATAGTCCAAACCAGGTCTTTGACGAAAACCCTTTGCAACAAGTCTAGCCTTATAGGTTTCCACCTGTCCATCTACACCAATCTTTTTCTTGAAGATCCATTTGCATCCTATGGGTTTTACCCCATCTGGAGCAAAGTCCAAAGTCCATACTTTGTTGGTGTACATGGACTCCATTTCGGTCCGCATTGCATCTAGCCATCGTACCGAGTCGCCGCTCTGGATGGCCTGCTGGAAGTCAGTAGGTTCATTATCATCTATGATGCAATCCTCTCTATCCCCTTCTATGAGAAAACCGTAGTATCTCTCAGGCGGATGAGACGGCCTACTACTCCTGCGGAGGGGTGCGGGAATGTTCTGTTCTTCTTGAACTTCTGGTTCTACCAATCTTTCAGTAGCAGCTTGTGGTTCTGGAATTTCTTCCAGTTCTATTTCGCTCCCACTCTTCTGATTTTCTAAAAATTCAGTTTCTAAGAAGGTGGCATGACGAGAAACAAAGACCTTTTGTTCCTCTGCGTAATAGAAATAATATCCCTTGGAGTTCTTTGGATATCCCACAAGCTTACACTGTACTGAACGTGCCTCGAGCTTGTCCACATGCTGCTTTTTTACAAAAGCTGGACACCCCCATGTCCTAAAATGTTTTAGACAGGGTTTCTTCCCACTCCACATCTGATATGGTGTGGTAGGCACAGTCTTGGTTGGAACCTGGTTCAAAAGATATACCGCTGATTCTAGCGCATAACCCCAGAAAGATCGCGGTAACTCAGCATTACTCATCATGGATCGTACCATATCTAATAGGGTTCGATTCCGTCTCTCCGATACACCGTTGTGCTGTGGAGTGTATGGAGGAGTAAGCTGAGAGAGAATTCCTTTCTCTTTTAGGTAACCTAGAAACTCGGCACTTAAGTATTCTCCACCTCGATCAGATCTTAGTGTCTTAATACTTTTGCCTGTTTGGTTTTCCGCTTCACTCTTGAATTCCAAGAATTTCTCAAAGGCCTCTGATTTATGCTTCATTAAGAAAACATATCCATACCTAGAGAAATTATCTGTAAAAGTAATGAAGTAGGAATAACCACCTCTCGCATGTGTAGACATTGGACCACATCATCGCTGTGTATGAGTCCTAAGAGCTCGCTCGCTCTTACTCCTTGTCCAGTGAATGGAGTCTTTGTCATCTTTCCTTTGAGACAAGATTGACAAGTGTCATAAGATTGATATTCGAACGAGTCCAAATATCATTCTCTATGCAACTTAGTCAACCTTCTCTCATTGATGTGACCCAGTCTACAATGCCATAAGAAAGCTTTATTTAAATCTGGAGACTTTCTTTTTAGTGTGTTCTGGACATTGAAAATTTGGAGTTGGTTTAAAACATATATGCCGTTATTTAATGTACCGGACCCAATCAAACCATAATTAAGGTGGATGTTGACAACATCTCTTACAAACGTGAAATCATAACCTTTATTTGATAACAAGGAAACTGATATGATATTACACGTTAAGCTGGGTACAAAATAACAGTTATGTAAAACCAAAATGTGTCCACTCGTCAATCCTAGGTGATAATCCCCGACGGACGCAGCTCCCACGCTAGCTCCGTTAGCAACCCTGAGGATCATATCACCTTCCTTCAGCACTCTACGGTTTTTCAGTGCCTGCAATGAATTGCAAATATGAGATCCTGATCCGGTATCCAATACCCAGGAAGTAGAGTTGATCGACAGACAATTCTCAATTACAAACACACCTGAAGTCGAAGCCACAGCTTGCTTCGGTTCCTGGTTCTTGGCGTTCCACGCCTTGCAATCCTTCTTCCAGTGCCCTTTCCTGTGACAATGGAAGCACTCATCCTGGCCAACTATCGGTACTGCTTTCTTTTTCTTTCCCTTCCCTCCCACCTTACTAACACCTCCTCTAGGTCTGGGTGCGGCCTTCTTCTTCCTTCCTATGGCCCTGGCCTTGGACCCGGAAGAAGATGAACCGCCAACAAACATAGCGGGTGTTTCCCTTGATGTCTTCAAGGTGCCCTCTGCACTCCTTAACATGTTCAGGAGTTCCGGAAGTTCAACTTCTTTTCTTTGAAGGTTGAAGTTCAGGATAAACTGGGCGTAGGTGTGAGGAAGGGACTGGAGAATAAGGTCTGTATAGAGCTCATTATCCAAAGTCGTCCCAAGGTCTGCGAGCTCTTCAATATAGCTGATCATCTGTAGGACATGTTCACCTACCGATGACCCGGCAGCCAACCTCGCTCGAAACAAGTTCTTAGAGGTCTCGTATCTTGCTATACGAGATTGCTCTCCATAAAGTTCCTTTGTATGGAGAAATATGCCATCTAGGGACATATCCTCGTGCCTCCTCTGATGTTCATTGTTCATCGAGGCAAGCACGATGCACTTAGCTCTCGCGCAATCTAAATCCCAGGTTTTGCGGATTTCCTTATCCGCATTGCTGGATTTGGGACCAGGGACAGCAGGTGCCGTAGCGGTGAGGACGTACCCCAGTTTGTCATAGGTCAAAGCCATTTTGACATTCCGTAGCCAATCTTTATAGTTTGGCCCCGTCAGTATATTTTTCTCTAAAAGTAACTTAAGTCCAGTCATTTTCAGGGTCGCTGCAATTAGGAGAGAGAGAAGAAAACTCTTTAGCATGATGCTCTTGCAAGTTTAAAGTGGTTTTTAGTTTATCTAAACTGGATGGCTCCCACTGTTTCTCGAATCCTTCCTCAAACCATAAAAGAAGAATTAGCCAGGACTATTCTCACCGTACAATACTTGCTTAACCGTTCAGCCAGGCTGGTGTCGGTACTTCGAGGGAGGTTTTCCAACGCTTTCGCGAAGTTCCTTAATTAAATAACCTCTTTTCTCTGGGGGCGTAACCCCGCTGACACTTTTCTGGACACCTACTAGGTTTATAGCATTGATCGTTAAGTGACGAATATCCTGATAAGTAGCATATACTCACAGTAGGATCGGGATCCAAATATCATCGTCTGATAATGCTGTAGGAATGCTACCAACATTCATCAAACTCAAAATGGTATGCATCTCCTTGCAAATTTCAGTTTCTTTAGAAATTCCCGATATAAGTTTTTGCCCCATGCTCTTATGATCTTGACTAAGGGCCAACAAATCATAAGTCACATGTCAAGTTCTGCCCATCATTATCCTGTTGATTTGAACCCATCCGTATACTCTTGACTAAGGGCCAAACAAAGTAATACGACTGTCCCAAACCAACTCATCTATCTATGCAACAAATGAATACCCCAGCAGCTACCAATCACTATGTCTTGACTAAGGGCCAAACAAACATAGCTTGAATACTACTGACCATTCATAAGAAATGACAGAGGGCTACGACTGGTTTTGGCGAAACCGTGAACGTAGTGAACTTGATATAACCGAAGGAACCTGATAGCTTTTAAAAGGAGTGGTTAAATCTCCGCATTTAAAAATATCTGTTTTTAAAATAACCGAGTGGTTTCTTTTAAATTGTTCCAACGATTAAAACTTTGGTTTATTTTTCTTTGCATTATAGATAATGCGTCCCATCATTAACCTATCATTGCAGAAACAACGAAAATACAACGTCCTCTTATGCCACCCGCATTCGCCACGGGGTCCCGTCATCACCCGTTAGGTTACTTAACTAACGACAGAGCGGGGGCTGGGCTAGCATGGGTGTAAAACATAAGTGACGTCTAAATAGCTACAGTATATATAGATATTTTACATTCGTCTGACGCAATGATATACATTCCAGAACACAGATAAACAATATTGGATTTGCAAGCAATCTGTATTTCTTTTGAGCCTGCAAGAAAAGACAGATTACACAGTTGTGATGAATAGCCGTTACCCCACCCTCGACCCCTACGGGTACGGCAAACTACCCGCCCGGCAGTTTGTGTACCCCACCTTGGGTCAGTCCTAGGAGCAAAAACAGTAAAATGAAATAATACAACGGTGGCTACAACCGCAACCTGGAAGTGCCCCGCGAAAATAATATTACAACAAATTACATTTACAACAAATGAATTAAACAATAACCCATTGCAAACCCCGGCTATACACCACAACAGTCCAATACAGTTTATATGCACAAACAGATATAACCATTTCAGAAATGTGCAACCCCCTGCCAACCGACATACTAGCAGTTGGGGGAGGTTTACGAACACATTAAACAATCACAGATATAATCCAATATGCAAATACTGTACAATTTCGATCGATTAAACAACATCAATATTGCTCCAAAATCTGCTCTGTTAAACAGTAACCTGAGCAAATATTAAATATTCCAGAAAACCCCAAATATCACAGGGGACCCACACATGAAAGATGAGTCCATGACTCGGCAACTCGGCCGCGGAAGCGCGGCGGATCGGTGGGATCCGCCGCCCTTCCGCGGCGCTTTAGCCGAGTCATGGGCTCGAATTTCTTGGGTGTTCTCCTGGACTCCTTTCTAGCTTTCTGAGCAACCCTGAACAATTTTAGGACATCATTTTAAATTCGACAGAAACTGATTAGATTTAGGGTTTTCCGGCTTCGTTTTTCCGTTCGAAATTCGTACAAATTTGCAATCAAGTTATTTATTGTTTAGCGAGGCTCTGATACCATTGTAAGTCGATGTAGTACACCCCAGTACTTATGGGGAGGCGGAATTTTCAAAAACGATCAAGTTTAAAGAACGAACATCGACTAACCACTTGAATCGAAGCTAAACTATAAATAACCGTACACAAAGAGTTTCTTATCAATTGTGTTTAGGGATTATACCTAATGAAACCGGTCCTTCGTCTTTGTGTCCTCCTTTGTTCTCCTCGACCTTCTCTAGGTAGTAGACGATCCACCCGAGAGCAAAACACCAAGCTACACCTCTAACTTGAAGTAACTAATCTACTTTGATTGCTAATCAAAGAAGAAAGGATGATATAGAGTGAAGGTAATGGATGTTTAAGTCTAACTAAACCTTTGATCTCAACACATGAGGATTAAGGATTAGTCTCTTGAAGATGAGAGCTTGAGGAGAGAGAATGTGAGATGAGATGATGAGATGAGAGAGAGTGTATCATAATATATTATGAAGCATTCTTATTAAAGAATAATCAATAATAGAAATGAATAAGCATGCTTCATAAATGAAAAGAGGTGATTCATTAACATGAGTCATTAAGCATTTATGGTGCATTAATGATCATGATGAATCACCCTCATGACTCACTAATCTTATCCAAAGCTTATGTCACCTTAACCTCCTTAGTCACATCTTCTAGAAGCTTCTCGTACAATTATGAGAACGCCCCTCCAATCCGCAAAAATACGGAAAAACTTTAGACTGAAAAAATCCAATAACCGGATACCAGTAACTGGCTTAAACCAAAGCCGACTGGTAAAAACTTTCCGAAAGTCGTACGTGCGTAAACGCACGTATGCGTCCGAACCCTTTGTCGCAAAACCATGCGACCTCTATATCGTTTCGCTTGGAGTAGGAAACTCTCTGTGTGGGACTCTAGAGACTCGACTACTACGCTGGCAGTGGGTTTAACCACAGACCGCAAGCGGCACTAGCTGTACGTAACGGTCCCCAGGTAGTTGTCGATAAGAAGGCCGATGAGAAAACCCATCCGAACTCCTACTGAGTCTGATGTGACAATCTCCATACAGTCCGGTCCGTTAGTCCAAGACTATCGCATATCGGGCCTAGGGGGCGGCAAGCGTCAGTCCCCTAATAGCGGTATAAGTCGTGTTAGAGGGAAGCCCATTACACCATGAGAAACTACTGGAACCAACCAGCAAATCTCGCTTTCCCTGGCCAGGGACTTTGCGTAATGGCTCTCTGACACAGCACGATATCTACTCCCAATACCGGGAGGGACGAATCCTGTCTAACCGCCACTGCCTCCAAGTGCTCAGGACCGCACCCAACTGCTACCTGTTTGCATGACTCCTTTGAGCCGTGGTAGGGTAGCAATCTAAGAACAGTGGGACACACTCGAGGCGAAGTAGCAGTGTCAAGTCTGCGGACTACGCTGTACTCATGTCACCTGGGAACTGTTCACTGACGACTGGTATCAAACCAACCAACAGTTCCCTGTGAGTCCTGTCCGGTGTACCCGTAACCTAACGAGCACCTGCATACTATCTCCAGTACGACGTACTGACGGCTGTGGGATAGACCATCTCCCCAACTGGGATGAGAAGCGTACACACTAGTCTACTCCGGAGTATCGATGCTCTGTCTCGATAATCCAACGACCAGGGACCTGAATGAGGATGTGCTTGTAGACTACCCAGCCCCCACTAGTGTGACTGCCATCACAACGCTGGTAGACAAGCAAGATCCTAAGAGCTCTATCAATACGTACACTCACATATTAAGATAGAAAAACCAAGTAGCATACTACCATGTTTAGCAAGACTGTTATATACATGTGAATATCCCAAGCTTCCATTAAGTAATATACAAGCTAGTATGATACAGTAATGGCCTTCTAGGGCATAAACACTAACAGTAGGATTATTGAGACAGGGCATCGATACTCCGGAGTAGACTAGTGTGTACACTTCTCATCGCAGTTGGGGAAATGGTATGTCCCACAGCCATTAGTACGTTGTACCGGAGATAGTATACAGGTGCTCGTTGGGTTACGGGTACACCGGACAGGACTCGCAGGGAACTGTTGGTTGGTATTATACCCGTCGTCAGTTAACAGTTCCCAGGTGACATGAGTACAGCATAGTCCGCAGACTTGACACTGCTGCTTCGCCTCGAATGTGTTCCCACTGTTCTTAGATTGCTACCCTACCACGGCTCAAAAGAGTCGTGCAAACAGGTAGCAGTTGGGTGCAATCCTGAAGCACTTGGAGGCAGTGGCGGTTAGACAGGATTCGTCTCTCCCGATATTCGGAGTTGATATCGCGCTGTGTCTGGAGAGCCATTACACAAAGTCCCTGGCCAGGGCAAGCGAGATTTACTGGTAGGTTTTCCAGTAGTTTCTCAAGGTGTAATGGGCTTCGCTCCTACATGACTTATACCGCTTTTAGGGGACTGACGCTTGCCGCCCCCTAGGCCCGATATGCGATAGTCCTAGACGAACAGACCGGACTGTACGGAGATTGTTGTTCATACCATAATATTGCATTATTATATTTCCCATTCTTATTCGTTTTATAAATAAACATGTGCTTTTGACCCATGTCTGCTACATAGTACAGGTTACAGGTTCTTGGATCTAAAACAGTGAAAAAGATAAAATACAATGCAAAAGTGGAACTACAACCAACAAATAGAAGGATCTTGATCAAGCCTACATAAAAGATAAAGTTCACAAAGTACAAAGCAGTGCAAGGTCCAAGATTTCGTCTCGAAGCAACGGTTAAAATCCACTACATTATTCACTGGAGATCTGGAAGAAACCTCGAAGCCCAATTGAGAAAAGTACAGAAGAAATAAGAAGAACAAAATTAGCAGAGCCAGCCCAAGAAAGATGAAGGCCCAAGCCCACTGTTGGACCGCGGAACCGCGGCCAAACAGGGCCTCGGGCCGCGGTTCCGCGGCCGTCCAGAGATCTTGATGGAAATAAATTTTACCATAATTTTAAGACGGCTTTGACAAGTCAACCTAGGGTTATTTTGGTAAATGTAGACATGCGGGTCAATTGTAACCTAGGGTTTCTATGCCTTATAAATAGAAGCCCAAATCATTGTATTCTTTTCATGCCTCCCTATGCCTCTTTTTATGAATAGAATTTAGAATTCTTTTGGAGGGCATCGATACCTCTTTTCATAACAACTATTCAGATCTGACAACCCTGCGTAAATGTTTGGAGAGAGCCATCAGTAAAGTAAGTAGGTAATTTCAATTCTTGCCCTAGGTAATTTTTCATTCTCTGCCCTAGATAAATGTTTTTAAATTCCCTAATGAGCGAGTAGTCTCCTTGCTTGTTAGGGTTAGCTTTGGGGAAGGCTTTTGAGATATGAGATCTCTCATCCCTTTCTTGCCCATTATATCTTTTCAATAGGACTCCATGCATACACGCACACACCGCGCCCTACGGCACCCTATCCCTCGAGGTTGCGGTGATACCGTAGTATAAAGGCCCGGTTGCACGTGTTTTCCATGGAGGTTAGGGTAAGGATTGATAAATGAAGGACAGGAACCTAGAGGAAGGAACACCTTCCCGAATGGATCTAATCCCTTTTATTGATAATTACCATAACTCCTCATAGATCTTCATTTGGGTATAGAAAGCGTTGAGATTTATTTACATTTCCAAACCATTCCTAAACCTAACCCTAGCAAGATTTAGATCTAGATTAATTTAGTTTTTAGATAGATTTAGTTTTTAGATTTAATAATCAATCCGAACACCCATCGGAATTAACTCGTTTGAGCGATTAGGAAATTCATAATATCCCTGTGGACCGACCCGTACTCACCGGCTAGCTACCAAGCGACGCCGTTCTTTATTGCGGTTAATAGATAGTATTTGAGATCAATCAAATGGCGTCGTTGCCGGGGATGGCGTGTTATTTCCTTTTTGCAATTTCGGGTTAATCAAAATTAAAAAATCTGAAAAATCATAAAAATATAAAAATATATCATCTGTTATTTTTGGAAAGGGTATTTTGTTGTTTGAATTTTGCAGGATCTACACACAAATTCAGATCTAGAAATTTACAAAAATCAAAACAGAAAATAGACGATCCTAACAACAGAAGGTTGCAACAACAGAGGCACTGAAAAATTCTCGAGCCACGAACCGACCTCCAGACCGCGGAAACGCGGCGTCAACCCAGTTCCGACAGCGGAAACGCGGTCCCACAGTGACATCATCAACTGCAATTTTTTCTGGGGCACTGTGCAGTCAAGTTGATCGCGAAACCGCGGTGGGAACAAGATTTTACCGCGTAAGGGCGGCGCCGTGGTGACATCACCTGTCTAAATTTGCACTGTAAGCTCCTCTTTTTCTTCTCTATAAATCTTGATATATCTTCTGTAAATTTGCCTGCAGGATTTCTTTGTGCTTAAAAATCTTCCCCCTTCAAAATAACAAATCTTGTGCAGGATTTTTGCGCCTCGGTTAAAATAGAAATTGATTGCAAGTAATATTTTTTGTTTTGCATATCTTTTATCGAAAATCTTTTGCAAAATTTCCAAATAAAGAGCAAGCGGAAAAAGGAAAATTTTAATTAGAAAACTTGCAAACTTTGAAATTCACAAAAAAAAGATTTGATTGAAAGTGATTTACTGTTTTTCATATCTTTAATCGGATTTTAAGGGGCTTTTGACCAATTCAGATTGGGTGGGGATTTCATCACCCTTCCCAGGACCCCAGAAATCACATAAGGCATTTGCATTGACCATTCTTAATTAAAAAATACTAGACTCAGCCCTAAGGAGTTCGAGCTCAATAGGACAGAGGACTAGTTATAGGCATCGGCGGTTTATCCTAACCTGACTTTGCAGTGTCTAGGAAAGTGTGTCAAGGCAAGTGGCTACTTAATTAGGACCGCTACTTGTAGCGGGGAGCCTCCCACTTACCTGGCACTTACCTGGCTGCAATTGGCGGTGAAGAGACGGTTTGATGTCCTATTTCTAGCCCTTTGGAACAGTTAGGAGCTGTCTAGCTGACCTAGGTGACCCTAGATCTAGACCTGATTGTACAACTTGCAAAATTTTTGCCGCTAAGAAATCCTTGCACCACCTACCTTCTTTCTCTTCTCTTTCTTCTATCATGGGTACCGCACATCATAAATCTCTTGCCAAACTTTGGTATCCCAAACCTAACTTTTCCTCGTACGTAAATTGTTTCGGTCGATTTAAAGAAATCCCTCCATGCCAAAAATATCTTTGAAAGATCAAATAGAAGCGTCTAGGAGAAACAGTTCGACTTTGCAACCCACTTTGTGTCAACCAAGTCAACCTTTACCACCTTCATATATTGATACCACTTTTTCAAGTCCTGCTGTAACTCCTAAACCGATGTCCATTGCTGAGCAAATTGCTCAATCTCGTAGCCGATTTTCCACCCCTCTCCACACATCCAGTTCTAGGGATCAACAAGTCCATTCACCTTTTTATCCACAAGTTGACCCTAATCCTGTCCAACTATCCACTTCCTACCAGTCCTGTTAGTTATGTATATGCCCTAGAGGCCATTGTTGTACATATGATGTATATTATAATGGATGCTTGGATATATATAGAGATGACTTTCTTGCTCGTCATGATAGTATGCTATTTGGTTTCACTTTATCTTAACATGTTGACTTGTATTGGTTTACTGTTTTACTCTCACATGTTGATAAAGCCCTTAGGATCTGTACTCGACTACTGGGACTATGATGAGATCATACTAGTGGGGCCGCGGTAGTCGATGAGTACAACCTATAACTGTTCCTAGTCGAGGATATATCGAGACAGAGCATCGATACACCAGAGTAGACTAGCGTATACGCATCTTGACCCATATGATGGGTGATGGATGATCCCATATCCATCGGTGTTTGACATCAGAGATGGTGTACGGGTGCTCAGTGGAGACTGGGTACACTGGACGGACTCGCCGAGAACTCCCAGATGGTGATATACCACACGTCAGATGGCAGTTCTCTGGTGACACTGGTACAGGGTAGTCTGTAGACCCGAGATCGTCATGGAGTCTTGTGTGATTCCCACTGTGCTTTGATTTCCACCTTACCACATCCAAGAGGGCGTGCAAAACGGTGGCTTTTGGGTACAGTCCCGAATCACATGGAGGCAATGAGCGATAAGAGGGGATTTGTCTCTCCCGGTATAGGGAGTTGATGTTGTGCTGTGTTCGATTGGCTATAACTGGAAGTCCCTGGCCAGGGCTGATATAGAGATTTACTGGTAAGTGTTACTAGTAGTTTCTTGACCCGTTATGAGCCACACATCGACACGACTTATCAGTTACTGGGGTCTGACGTATACCACCCCTAGACTTGATATGCGACATATCAGACGAACAGACCGGACTGTACGGGAGTGTTACTGATTGGATTCACAGGAGAATGCACAGGCTAGCTTGTTGATCTTCTGATCGCTCAATACCTGGGTGGCTGATACGTTTAGCTGACCGCTTGCAGCTTGTGGGTGTTTGATATGATCATCACCCGCTACCGGCGTATTGACGATTCTTTAGAGTCCTACACAGAAGTTTCTTGGCTCAGGCGAAACAGAGTAGAGGCACATATGTGATATGTGCAGGACCGAGAATAATGCGATATGAGATACCATTTTATATTATCGCGATATTTAGAAGTGAACTGGGACATCGGATCAAGTGTTGATTCGATGAATCGGTACATGATATATTAGTCGGTAATATTCGATATAGCCGGATCATCGAATCAAGTGTTGATTCGATGATTTAATTTATAATAATATATATGATATATTGTATTACATTATCTAATATTGGCTCGCTTTATTATTTCATTTTCTCACTGGATGATACATTGATATATATGCGATATATGTTAATTGTATTATTTTCTTTTGTTGCAAATATATAATATATATGTGATATATATTATTGTGACATGATATGATTAATTGTTAAACATGTTTAAGGATGATTAATTGAGGTTAGGGTTTGATTAGGGTTAGATGCTTCATGCACCTTCTAGAAGCATTTTCTTTTGTCATTGTTAAGATATTTTTGGATGACACATTTCTAAATCTAACCAAACCCTAACTCTAGTTTATTCTCTACACAATCTTAGCCACTCATCCTTGACCATGGTTTATATATCAATCATATTCTTTTCTTTCTATTCATCACAAAAGAATTAATCTTTTTATCATTTTCCATTATCATCTTCTTCTCTCTTGAAAAAAGGCCTACTAAAAAATCTTTATGTGATGAATAAATATGAGAAAATGATTTAAAAAGAAAGCAAAAATACTACTCGCTCATCCTCATCTCATCTAGCCCATGAGATTAGTGTGTTCATCTCTTTAGAGTGAGAAAGCTTGAGTCTTTGCAACTTCGACGTAGATCATCGGAGATTTGGAACACTTCAAGCTAGCATGGATCGTTCGAGTCGTGGAGCCTCTCATGAGTCCGGGAGATCGTGGATCGCGGCAAAAGGACTTCTACTCGGAGCTTGTGAAGCGAAGGAGCGGACTACAAAAGTTGTAATCCCTCACACTTAGATAAAAGTTATCATCTTGCATGTTAAACCCTAATAATCTAGCAAAGATCCCGGCTTTGGTTTGTTCGGCACGTCTAAATTTTTATCCGGGCATGTTTGATGACTTATGAACCTTCACAAGAGTGCCTAGGAACCTTTCAATGGTATCAGAGCCTAGCTAGAGCATTAGGCGATGTGTTTACGAAGTTAAAACTCCGATCGAACCCGAACCAACAAAATATACCCCCTCTCTGGAAATTTTTTAAAATTTGGGTTTTTTCTGAATTAAAAATACGTAAAAAAATCAGCAGGGAATTCTAAGAATTACCATAAAACCCGGGCCTCCAATTCGTCCAAACGGCGGTGGAACCGCGGCGCAAGCATGCTTGCGCGGCGGTTCCGCGGCGGAATGATGGATTGGTGACACGTGTCTTTTATGGTAATATCCGTAGGTGCTTGTTGATACTTCTGGGTATTTTTAATCTGTTTCAAGTGTTGAATATTCTGGGGTTTGTTTTGTAATAGTAGACTCGATCGGAAATTTTAAATTCGTATTTCTTTCCGGATATTTAGAAACTGTTAAACTAGTTGAACGGATATCATTAACCCACTTTTTCCCGGCACATAAAACTTTCAAGTGTTGAATTTTTTTTCGGGTTTAAATCTTTCGGAAAAATTGTACAAGTTAAGCGGTGGACCCTCTAGAAGACAACAAACCTTAACTCGATTATGTGACCGTCTTGAACTGCCTTTTGAACCATCGGGTTTGGGGCAGTACGGCGTGACACATGTGAGGCGTTGGCTTGACCCTTCTACGGCTGGATCACCGGTACTGTGACATATTCTGGGATTATTTGAACTCCGCTCAAGTGTTGAGCACTTTAGGAAATTTTGGGTATTTGATTATCTGTTCGAAAATTTTAATACTGTCTATTTATCTGGAATGTGATACAATATGTGGAATTCATAGAGTTAGGCATGAAATGCGAAGTATGTGATATTTCGGATTTACGATGTCTAAAGTGATTGTGGATTCCAAATGTTGTAGTTTTACACTTTCTTTTCTGTGACCGTAAGTGTAATATGTGATATCGCCGGTTTCGTTGCTATATGTCAACGACAATTGGGATGCGCATATTTACTTACGTTGATGATATGAGATATTATGTGTTGCTGTGATATGTTATATTGGATCGTCGCGTTCTGAATAGCCGGGGGTTTTATGTTAGATGAGGGTTTTTATTTTCATTCATGTAAAATTCATTTGTAATGTAATATTCTTTTATTTGGGGCACTTCCAGGTTGAGGTTGATGTCACCCTTGTATATTATTTACTTTTCCGCATTAGGTAGACCCAAGGAGGGGAGCAAAAGTAACCGGGTTCTAGGGTCTAGTGGGAGGCCATCTCGAGGAGTCGAGACCGGGTCTCCTAACCCTAGAATTGGCAGTGTTACTTGCCGCTCTCGTAGGGGTCTTGGGATGTGGGTTTGGCTATTCGTCACGACCGTGAAATCCGTGTTTTATACAGGCTCGTATTGAAAACACGGACGTCCTAGTATATCCAATATTTCATATATGTTCTTCTGCTGCAATGTTCTGTGATGAGATCATATTACTGCCTGAGACGAATGCTTATACTATATATATATGCTGATATATAAATATTACTGCTTTCGTTTCTTCTGTGATGCTTAGGAAGCATAAGCTGATGGGATATTTATTAATGAGATTAATAAAAAGAAAAGAAACCTAAAGATGTTGTAGAATCAAAACTTTATAAAAAGGGTAGCTACAATTTTGCTTTGCACAGTGATATATATGATATATCCTGCACCTTATTCGATGGGGAAAGAGCCGACGATCCCTTCACCGGGAGTGACCTCTTTAGCGAAACTGGCAGATGCTACAAAACGCGGTGTGTCTTTTGATTGCTTTTAAAGTTTTGCTTTGCACAGCGGTATATATGATATATCCTGCACCTTATTCGATGAGGAAAGGGCCGACGATCCCTTCACCGGGAGTGACCCCTTTAGCGAAACTAAGAAAAGCCTCAAAAACACTCCTTTTCAAAACTTCTCTCGATTCTACGACGATATCAAGTTCATTACGCTCAGGGTTTTCTGAAAAACCTGCGTAGCCCTCCGTCATTTCAGATAGAGACTAGTTAGTATTCGTGCTGCGTTTGTTGACCTTAGCCAAGGCGTGGTGTACGGTAGCTAATTAGTATTTATCTGCTAAAACATGAGATGTGATTGAGTTAGGGTAGTCGTGCGACTTTGTTGACCTTAGCCAAGGGTCGTACGAGTGGGTTTAATTCAATCGGGAAATGACGGGTTGAACTTGGCTAGCGCTTATGATTTGTTGACCATGTTAAGGTCATGAGTTGCTAGGGGCAAAAGTATTATTGGGAATTTCAAGTGTTGAAATTTGCAATGAGATTGCATACCTCCTATGAGATAGTTGGATCCCGATACCCACTGCGAGTAAGAGTTACTCCTGGGAGATTTTTACACAGGACAATTAGCCGATCAAGTAGGTGTCTAGAAAAGTGTTAACGGGGTTACGCCTCTGGGAAAACGAGGTTTACTTTAATTAGGTCCGTGCGAAAGCACGGGGAACCTCCCTCAAAGTACCGACACCGATCTGGCTGAAAGATTGACGAAATTGTAGGGTGTAATTAATCCCGGCTAATCTTACCTTTTAGGGTTTGAAGGTAGATTTGATAAAACCAGTGGGAGACATCCTGATTAGATAAGATAATAACCCATCTAATCTTGCAAGAGCATACGCTAAAGTGTTTTTCTTCTCTCTCTCTCCAGGTAGCGACCATGTCAGGCCATAATCAAGATAATAATATGGATGTATTGACTAAACCTGATTATTGTACTGAGCAAGGGAACGTTAGACCCGCTCTTTCTTATAAGAGTTATAAGACTGAACAGGAAACAGGAGAATATCTGGATTCTCAAGCCGCCCAAAAGAACATGCATGTTGATGCATCTTCTTCGGGTGTGTTAGTTATTGAGAACTGTTTCTCAGTTCACCCTACGTCCTGGGTATTAGATACCGGATCAGGATCCCACATATGTAAACAGTTACATGGGCTACGTAAAGGTAGAGAACTGGGAAAAGGTGATCATTCCGTTCAAGTAGGGAACGGTGCAAGTATTGTGGCCAAATCAGTTGGCGAATATCACCTTGTATTGCCAAGTCGTAATACACTGATTCTAAATGAGTGCTATTATATACCGAACATGATGTGCAACATTATATCAGTCTCCTTATTAAGTAAAGAAGGATATAATTTTGTAGTACAGGATAATGTTATGAACATATTCCTAGATAAAAAGTTGATTGCATCAGGCTCGTTACATAATGGCATATTCATTCTAAATCAGAATACAGTCCTGAATATACAAAACACACACAAGAGGAAAAGTTCAGATGTGAACGAATCCTACTTGTGGCATTGTAGACTTGGTCATATCAATGCGACACGACTAGCTAAGTTACATAAAGATGGTTATTTGAATCCGTTCGAATTATCATCTTATGATACTTGCCATTCATGTCTCAAAGGAAAAATGACCAAAACTCCGTTTAGTCGACACGGAGAAAGAGTTACCGAACTCTTAGGACTAATACATAGTGATGTATGCGGTCCCATGTCTACGCATGCCAGGAACGGTTCTTCCTACTTCATTACATTCACTGACGATCTCTCTAGATTCGGACATGTGTTCCTGATGAAACATAAGTCTGAAGCTTTTGAGAAATTCAGAGAATATAAGCACGAAGTAGAGAACCAAACGGGCAAAAGTATTAAGATTCTTCGATCTGATCGAGGAGGCGAATACTTAAGCAATGAGTTCCTAGATTATCTAAAAGAGAATGGGATTCTCTCTCTGCTTACTCCTCCTTATACACCACAGCACAACGGTGTATCGGAGCGGAGAAATCGCACCCTATAAGATATGGTGCGCTCTATGATGAGTACAGCTGAGTTACCTATTTCCTTTTGGGGGTATGCGTTGGAAACAGCCATATACCTATTGAATAGAGTTCCAACTAAATCAGTGCCTACCACTCCATATGAGATATGGAATGGGAAGAGACCATCTCTTAAAAGAGTTAAGATATGGGGTTGTCCGGCCTATGTTAAAAAGAAAAATCCAGACAAACTCGAGGCACGATCGGTTCTTTGTAAGTTTGTAGGATATCCAAGCAATTCGTATGGATATCTATTTTACCACAGTGAACAAAAAAAGGTGTTTGTTGCTCAACATGCCACCTTTTTAGAAAACGAATTTCTTGAAAAAGAAATTAGTGGCTCTGAGGTAGAACTGGAAGAAGTTCCAGCAGAACAAACTACAACAGATGATTTTGTGGAACCAGAGGATTCAGTAGTACCCGACGAACCCCAGCCTCTTCGCCGATCTAGTAGGGTTTCTCGTCCACCTGAGAGATACTACGGTTTTCTCATTGATGGTGGAAGCGAGGATTGCATCATGGATGATGATGACCCGACTAGTTTCGAGCAGGCCATCACGAGTGGTGACTCTGTGAAATGGCTGGATGCAATGCGATCTGAGATGGAATCCATGTACACCAATAAAGTATGGATTTTGGAAAATGCTCCTGAAGGGGTAAAACCCATTGGGAGCAAGTGGATTTTTAAAAGGAAATTTGGTGTAGATGGAAAAGTTGAGACTTTCAAAGCTAGACTTGTAGCAAAGGGTTTTCGTCAACGACCAGGTGTGGATTATGACGAAACCTTTTCTCCAGTGGCTATGCTTAAGTCCATCCGGATCTTACTTGCCATTGCTGCATACCATGACTATGAAATCTGGCAAATGGATGTTAAGACCGCCTTTCTAAACGGTGATTTAGAAGTGTGCGTGTACATGACTCAGCCAGAGGGCTTCGTAGATAGTGGGAGCAGCGGAAAGGTGTGCAAGCTGCTTAAATCCATTTATGGGTTAAAGCAAGCATCGCGGAGTTGGAACATCTGTTTTGATGTTGTAGTCAAAGAGTTTGACTTCATCAAAAATATAGATGAACCTTGTATCTATAAGAAGGTAGCAGAGGGTAAGGTTGTCTTCCTCGTATTGTACGTGGATGACATACTCTTGATAGGAAATGATATTCCTATGCTGCAATCAGTCAAGCTCTTCTTATCACAGAAATTCTCAATGAAAGATCTAGGTGATGCCTCCTGCGTATTGGGAATCATGATCGATAGAGATAGATCTAAACGGATACTGGGATTGTCCCAATCCAGGTACATTGACACCATACTAAAGAGGTTTAGTATGGAAGAATCCAAGCGTGGGAACCAACCCACGATCTCTGGACTCACTCTCTCCAAAGAGATGTCTCCCAAGACTGATTTGGAGAGAGCTCGCATGCAAGGGATACCCTATGCTTCGGCAGTAGGCTCTATCATGTATGCGATGCTATGTACCAGACCCGATGTAGCATACTCACTAAGTATAGTGAGTCGGTATCAAGCAGATCCTGGAGAGAGTCATTGGACAGCAGTGAAGAACATTCTCAAGTACTTACGAAGGACTAAGGAGATGTTCTTGGTGTATGGTAACGGAGAACTCCAGGTGGAGTCCTTTACCGATTCCGGCTTCCAAAGTGATAAAGATGACTCTAAGTCGCATTCGGGTTTTGTCCTTACCCTCAATGGAGGGGCGGTATGTTGGAAGAGTTCCAAACAGGATACTGTTGCAGACTCGACGATGGAGGCTGAATACATCACTGCCAACGATGCTGCCAAAGAGGCTGTCTGGATCAAGAAGTTCATTAGTGAACTTGGTGTGGTTCCATCCATTGAGCATCCAATACCTCTGTATTGCGATAACAATGGAGCTGTGGCGTTAGCCAAGGAACCCAGGTCCCATCAAATGTCCGGACATATTCTGAGGCGGTATCACCTGATCAGGGAGATAGTTGATCGCCGGGAGATCGAGGTCAGGAGAGTAGATACGAAGGACAACACTGCGGATCCATTCACGAAGGTTATTCCCCAGATACAGTTTGAGAGATTATTCGGGATGCTAGGTATGAGATACTACAACAACTGGCCTTAGTGCAAGTGGGAGATTGTTAGTTATGTATATGCCCTAGAGGCCATTATTGTACATATGATGTATATTATAATGGATGCTTGGATATATATAGAGATGACTTTCTTGCTCGTCATGATAGTATGCTATTTGTTTTCACTTTATCTTAACATGTTGACTTGTATTGGTTTACTGTTTTACTCTCACATGTTGATAAAGCCCTTAGGATCTATACTCGACTACTGGGACTATGATGAGATCATACTAGTGGGGCCGCGGTAGTCGATGGGTACATCCTATAACTATTCCTAGTCGAGGGTATATCGAGACAGGGCATCGATACACCAGAGTAGACTAGCGTATACGCATCTTGACCCATATGATGGGTGATGGATGATCCCATATCCATCGGTGTTTGACATCAGAGATGGTGTACGGGTGCTCAGTAGAGACTGGGTACACTGGACGGACTCGCCGAGAACTCCCAGATGGTGATATACCACACGTCAGATGGCAGTTCTCCGGTGACACTGGTACAGGGTAGTCTGTAGACCCGAGATCGTCATGGAGTCTTGTGTGATTCCCACTGTGCTTTGATTTCCACCTTACCATGTCCAAGAGGGCGTGCAAAACGGTGGCTTTTGGGTACAGTCCCGAATCACATGGAGGCAATGAGCGATAGGAGGGGATTCGTCTCTCCCGGTATAGGGAGTTGATGTTGTGCTGTGTTCGATTGGCTATAACTGGAAGTCCCTGGCCAGGGCTGATATAGAAATTTACTGGTAAGTGTTACTTGTAGTTTCTCGACCCGTTATGAGCCATACATTGACACGACTTATCGGTTACTGGGGTCTGACGTATACCACACCTAGACTTGATATGCGACATATCAGACGAACAGACCGGACTGTACGGGAGTGTTACTGATTGGATTCAAAGGAGAACGCACAGGCTAGCTTGTTGATCTTCTGATCGCTCAATACCTGGGTGGCTGTTACGTTTAGCTGACCGCTTGCAGCTTGTGGGTGTTTGATATGATCATCACCCGCTACCGGGGTATTGATGATCCTTTAGAGTCCTACACAGAGGTTTCTTGGCTCAGGCGAAACAGAGTAGAGGCACATATATGATATGTGCAGGACCGAGAATAATGCGATATGAGATACCGTATTATATTCTCGCGATATTTAGAAGTGACTAGGACATCGGATCAAGTGTTGATTCGATGAATCGGTACATGATATATTAGTCGGTAATATTCGATATAGCCGGATCATCGAATCAAGTGTTGATTCGATGATTTAATTTATAATAATATATATGATATATTGTATTACATTATCTAATATTGGCTCGCTTTATTATTTCATTTTCTCACTGGATGATACATTGATATATATGCGATATATGTTAATTGTATTATTTTCTTTTGTTGCAAATATATAATATATATGTGATATATATTATTGTGACATGTTATGATTAATTGTTAAACATGTTTAAGGATGATTAATTGAGGTTAGGGTTTGATTAGGGTTAGATGCTTCATGCACCTTCTAGAAGCATTTTCTTTTGTCATTGTTAAGATATTTTTGGATGACACATTTCTAAACCTAACCAAACCCTAACTCTAGTTTATTCTCTACACAATCTTAGCCAATCATCCTTGACCATGGTTTATATATCAATCATATTCTTTTCTTTCTATTCATCACAAAAGAATTAATCTTTTTATCATTTTCCATTATCATCTTCTTCTCTCTTGAAAAAAGGCTTACTAGAAAATCTTTATGTGATGAATAAATATGAGAAAATGATTTAAAAAGAAAGCAAAAATACTACTCTCTCATCCTCATCTCATCTAGCCCATGAGATTAGTGTGTTCATCTCTTTAGAGTGAGAAAGCTTGAGTCTTTGCAACTTCGACGTAGATCATCGGAGATTTGGAACACTTCAAGCTAGCATGGATCGTTCGAGTCATGGAGCCTCTCATGAGTCCGGGAGATCGTGGATCGCGGCAAAGGGACTTCTACTCGGAGCTTGTGAAGCGAAGGAGCGGACTACAAAGGTTGTAATCCCTCACACTTAGATAAAAGTTATCATCTTGCATGTTAAACCCTAATAATCTAGCAAAGATCCCGGCTTTGGGTTGTTCGGCACGTCTAAATTTTTATCCGGGCATGTTTGATGCCTTATGAACCTTCACAAGAGTGCCTAGGAACCTTTCAAGTCCTACCCAACTTTCCCACCTTCACTAGACCCTGTTTCTACACAGCCTTTTGGGAGTTTCACGTATCCAAACAATTTCGAATCTTTTACCGAAACCCCTTCACCATCCATGTCTAGTTTGGAACAGTCGTTGGCAGCTTATATTGCAGTAACAAACAAAATGACTAGGAATGTGGAATCGTCCATGGCCTCCCTTATGCAACCCAGTGAACAGGCAGCTGGTTTCCAACTAGCTCCAAATTTTTCAATGTATGAGGAGGCGGTTGGACAAAGTGAGAATTTGAGAGAAGCGAGTGAGTTCTACACATTCCCAAATCATACCTACCCTTACCAAATTGAAGCCCATAACTCCGGTTTTCCATCGATTGTTCCAAATGATTCACCAGTTGAAAATAAAAACGAGTTGTGTGATTTTGTAGTGCTTGATTCGCCAGATTGTGAAGAACCCCTTTCAAGTGAAACCACACTTAATCCTTTCGATCTTTACACCTCCAATTTAGAACCTAAATTGATAAACATCCATACTTTTGATGATGTGTCAGAAAAAATTGATTTTCACTTGATTGAGGATATAGACGCCGGGAATATTTTGGATGATGAACCCGTAGATTTGATTGATATTTTATGTCCAATTCATCATCCCGAGTCATTAAATGTTTCTCCCGAACTTCATATGCTTCTTGATTTTGATGATAATAGCATGGATGAGTTAACTATTGAGGAGACTTATGAGGATAGTATTGAGGAGAGTCTTAAGGATAATATTGAGGTTAAACCATTTTTGTTTGATGTGTCGGATTTTCCAATTCAGCCTCCTGAACCTTTAACTGCTATATCACCCTCCCTCCTTTCCGTCATTCCGACCACGCACATGATCACGCTTGAGGACTGTGAGCTTGAAAAATTTTCCATTGAATTTGACACAGTTCTCACAGCCGATAACACTTACGAGTGTTTCACTTTTTCGGATGATGTTGAAGACTCACCGCCCGAATTTGAGTCCTTTGAATTTTCAGATGAGTTAGCTGAACCATCAGACTCGGTTGCTTACAATCGTTTCAAACCATTATTGGAATCTTTCCAGTAAGAGACAGTTTACTACGGTGAGAATGAGACTATTCCTAATTCACTCCCTTTCGTCCTTCCTATCATTCCGACCTTACAAGAGACCGTTACGCTTTCATCTCCAATACCAAGTTCGACGGACCCATGTTTTCTTGCGAATCTTGAGGGATTTGACCCCATTTCTCGACAGGTTGATAGGTTAGCACAATCGCTTTTAACACATCGGTCATCACAAATTGCGCTAATTTATTCACTCGATTTACACCCTCAAGATCGTGCTACCCTTCTTTCTCTTTTCCGCCCTTCTTCTCCCTCACCGAGACCATATTCTACCTTTCTTCCCACACGGTCTCGTGTGCTTCTCATTTCCTTTCTTTCTACTCCATTCTTTCACCAACTCTACCATTACCATGATAAGATTTTTGAATGGTTGGTGCTAACCTTTGGCTTGTGTAAGGCCAAGCTTAAGTTTGGGGGGAACCTTTTTGTATATATGTATATATATATATATATTTTGTTTTCTTTTTCTATAAAAAAAATTCAAAACATTAAAAAATATATAAAAATTTATAAATAAATAAACAGGGGAGTGCCAGCATTTTGACCCTCTTGGTGTAGCATGACAGTGAGGACACTGTCAAGTTTAAGTTTGGGGGTATGCTTGGTACGTCTTCTTCCTTCGCATTCATTTGTACATATTTTTGCATTTGCATATTTATTTGAAAACCCATAAAAATTGAAAATTTTTGAAAAATTATAAAAATTATTGTATTCAATTTTGGCTTATTTGACTAGAGTTTGACAGATAGGTTAACTAGCTAGGAACAACTAGATCTTAGACGTAGTAAATTAAAAACCCTAAAGATAACCTTCCTTAAAGTTTAGCGGTAGAAAGTATATGTCTTTGTAGTTTATTTAGAAATAGGCAAATTTTGAGCTAACTTTTTGGGCTAAGTCGAAACAAAGGAAAAGTATTGATATCTTTATTAAAGTGTAAGTTTGAAAAATAATTCCTAGCTTAAGTCTAGATTCTGAAAATATATACCCTACAATTTGCACAATCACGCACCTTGAAACTTGGAATAGTAGAAGAGACCTTGAAATGCTCTTGTCTAAAGTCCTTAGTACAATGAAAATAAAAGAAAATAAAAGTGAATAAAGAAAAAAAAATGAACACTGGTTTTTGTGATTACTTAAGGCTGCAAAAATAGAAAAATATTTAGCGAGGGTGCTTCATCACCTAGTGTCTTAGACCAACTGGTTTGGGAGTCACTGCTAAAGCCTTGGGTGTTGCAAGACTAGGAATTACGCTTTAATGTGCAAACACATCTTGTAATCGGTCGTTGGTACCTCAAGAAGTATTAACGGTCGCATGAAGGATATGTAAGCAAAATTCATTTAAAAATTCACCAATTAATAAGTGCTTTGAACAAAAGGACAAGAGTATGATTGCTTGATTTGAATTTCCAAGTGTAGGGGTGATCTATACACACACGTAAGGATATGTGATTGTAATTTAGATGAGAGAAAGGAATGAAGAATAGAACTTGTATCTTTAGTAGAGTTGATAAAAATTCCTAAGTGGAGATGGAACCCTAGAAGGAAAACTTAAGAAATGCCGAAAGCTAAGTAAGTCTACAGAATATATATAATCTTAAGTTAAATGATGAGGAAGTGTGAAGAATATGGGTGGATAATTTATGGGTCGAAGATAATAGAATTCCTTGTTAGAAAGCCTAATTGGAGAATAAAAGTTAATGAGCCGAATTGATAGGATTTTAAGGGTAGTATGCGCTGAAAACCCCCAGGAGACAACACTCCTCCTACTAGGGACACCTAGAGATTTAACGGCTTGTTGCACGTGCTCAGTGCAATCGCGTTTCCCTGCGAAAGTGCGGTTAGGTTTTTGTTGAGAATAAAAAAATAAGTTTGCTCGAGGACGAGCAAAAGATAAGTTTGGGGGTATTTGTTCATACCATAATATTGCATTATTATATTTCCCATTCTTATTCGTTTAATAAATAAACAGGTGCTTTTGAGCCATGCGGTTAGGTTACAGGTTCTTGGATCTAAAACAGTGAAAAAGATAAAAGTCAATGCAAAAGTGGAACTACAACCAACAAATAGAAGGATCTTGATCAAGCCTACATAAAAGATAAAGTTCATAAAGTACAAGGCAGTGCAAGGTCCAAGATTTCGTCTCGAAGCAACGGTTAAAATCCACTACATTATTCACTGGAGATCTGGAAGAAACCTCGAAACCCAATTGAGAAAAGTACATAAGAAATAAGAAGAACAAAATTACCAGAGCCAGCCCAAGAAAGATGAAGGCCCAAGCCCACTGTTGGACTACGGAACCGCGGCCAAACAGGGCCTCGGGCCGCGGTTCCGCGGCCGTCCAGAGATCTTGATGGAAATAAATTTTACCATAATTTTAAGACGGCTTTGACTAGTCAACCTATGGTTATTTTGGTAAATGTAGACATGCGGGTCAATTGTAACTTAGGGTTTCTATGCCATATAAATAGAAGCCCAAATCATTGTATTCTTTTCATTCCTTCCTATGCCTCTTTTTATGAATAAAATTTAGAATTCTTTTGGAGAACATCGATGCCTCTTTTCATATCATCTATTCAGATCTGGCAACCCTGCGTAAATGTTTGGAGAGAGCCATCTGTAAAGTAAGTAGGTAATTTCAATTCTTGCCCTAGGTAATTTTTCATTCTCTGCCCTAGATAAATATTTTTAAATTCCCTAATGAGCGAGTAGTCTCCTTGCTTGTTAGGGTTAGGTTTGGGGAAGGATTTTGAGAGATGAGATCTCTCATCCCTTTCTTGCCCATTATATCTTTTCAATAAGACTCCATGCATACACGCACACACCGCGCCCTACGGCACCCTATCCCTCGAGGTAGCGGTGATACCGTAGTATAAAGGCCCGGTTGCGCGTGTTTTCCATGGAGGTTAGGGTAAGGATTGATAAAGGAAGGACAAGAACCTAGAGGAAGGAACACCTTCCCGAATGGATCTAATCCCTTTTATTGATAATTACCATAACTCCTCATAGATCTTTGATTGAATGATTTTCTTGGATGTGTATATCAAATCAAATAGTCCCCGGCAACGGCGCCATTTGATTGTAATAAAATTCTTGATGTGTAGTATGAAATGGTAAAGAAATCACAACCAAAAATTATTTGACCGCAATCAACTACGGTGTCGGATGTAGTTTGTATGTGAGTGCGGATCGTCCACAGGGAAAGTGTAATCGTTCGTGTTTCGATTTAGATGAGTCGAAACTTTAATGCAAAGAAAACAAAACAATTCATGATTTATATTTGAAGTTCAAGAAAGAGAAAAAACTAGATCTAAGAAAGCATTAAAAGATAGAATCAAGAATTGATCGTTTGATGATTTTTCCAAACCAAATATCAAGAATCGAAATGAGGCTCGTAGGAATCGATCGGATCTATAGACATGATGTAATCTTAGAATTACATATTCTTATCCTTCGATGAATTGATACTAGATCGATGATGATCAATCGAGAATTAGGGATTTCTTGTGAAACTAGGGTTTCATCTTATCCCTTGTTCCTTCGTCGATATCATTCACATTCTAGCCTCTAGTAAATTCAAGAAACGATCGTAGATCCCTAATTTGGAGCGATCACAATCAAGAAAGTATCGCAACGAAACTAGGTCATCGATTCTTGAACTTGCTAGGGTTTACAAAACTCGTAGGACTTAAAAATCATATTAAGATTTGTTACATCATCATTCTACAATCGTCTCGACTCCTTTACGAGCGGAGTTTCACTCAAACATCACAACAAGAACAACAATTACTAATTGAGATCTAATCATGATGCAAGAATTAAAAGAAAGCAAGATTAAAGAAATTCACCTTTTATTTATATCAACAATTTAGTTACATTCACTCAAGAACTACAAGAGGAAGAACTTGATCGTCGATTTGGCTTCGCTCGTCTCCGTGGGTCGCGGATCGGCTTGGATCACTTGCCCGATTGAAGATCGGCTCGGCTCCTAAAAGGTTGAAGGCTTCTCACTTGATTTGGTACTCAAGATCTTGGATTTGGAGTGGAATTAGGGTTAGGGTTTCGCACAAGCCATGTCACGAGACTTGTGGAAGAAGATGGTGTAGAATGAACCAATGGTTATTGATTAGCCTTTAATCCTAGGTCTAGGTTCCTATTTATAGACATCTAAACCCTAGATCTAGGATTTCAAATTCTAAGTTTCCCTCCTAAAGTTTGTTGAAGAAATTCAAATTTCCCTCCAAAAGTTAGTCAGGGGAGAAGCTTCTAGATGTGATTAGTTAGGAGGGAGCTTCTAGAAGAGGATTAATCTTGCTTAATGATCTTTGCTGATCTGGCAGTAGCTTCGCGAGACTTCTGGAATTTGACATATCAGAAAGGAATGTGGGCCAAGAGATAGGAGTTTTCCTGTAAAAATAAACTGCTGACGTGGCAGATCCGCCGCGGATCCGCGGCGCAAGTAGGCTCCTGCCGCGGATCCGCGGCTACTTGTGGGCCTTGGGCTTTGATATTTCTGGTACAGTCTTGGGATGTCTCATGGGCCTTCTTTTGATGTATTGATTTGTATTTCTCCATCTGAATTGCTACCAGATCTGAAATGATTTAGTTGGCGTATTTTTGATCAGCTCTTTTGCTTTTCTTCTGTATTTCCTGCACAGACTCAAGACAAGTGTTGCGCAAATACAGAAATGATGCGATGCCATGAAATGCGGTTAATTTCCTTTAAAGTGTCGGTTTAAAAGTCTAATACATGAAATCTGATAATCTGTGATAGATTTGCTAATATGTGAAATATGAATACCGAACACTTCTAAATGTATGCAAATGTTAGGGAAATTGCCGTGTTAAAAATATATTATTTTCGACTGATCAATCTTCATTTGGGTATAGAAAGCGTTGAGATTTATTTACATTTCAAAACCATTCCTAAACCTAACCCTAGCAAGATTTAGATCTAGATTGATTTAGTTTTTAGATTTAATAATCAATCCGAACACCCATCAGAATTAACTCGTTTGAGCGATTAGGAAATTCACAACATCCCTGTGGACCGACCCGTACTCACCGGCTAGCTACCAAGCGACGCCGTTCCTGATTGCGGTTAATAGATAGTTTTTGAAATCAATCAATTGTCACATCAGGCTCAGTAGGAGTTCGGATGGGTTTTCTCATCGGCCTTCTTATCGACATCTACCTGGGGACCATTGCGTACAGCTAGTGCTGCTTGCGGTCTGTGGTTAAACCCACTGCCAGCGTAGTAGTCGAGTCTTTAGAGTCCCATACAGAGAGTTTCCCTGCTTCGGGCGAAACGATACAGAGGTCGTATGGTTTTACGACAGGGTTCAGAAACATACGTGTTTTTACGCACGTACGATGTTCGGACAGTTTTTACTAGCAGGCTTTGGTTTAAGCCAGATTCTAGTATTGGATTCTTGGATTTATACAGTCTTAGTATTTCCCTGTTTTCACGGATGGGAGGGACATTCTCGTAATTTGTCGAGAAGCTTCTAGAAGGTTGATGAGGTGGAGAGCTTAATATATGCATTAAATGGTTTTGTGACTCATGGAGATGATTCATCAAGTGAGTTAATGAAGCATTAATACTTTTAATAACTCATTAGATGATTCATTATGTATTAAATGAAGCATGAAGATATTTGTGCAAAAGATAATTTATGCAAGATATTTTATGCTTCATATATATACACAAATGAGTTAATTTCCAGTAAATACTTTATTCTTACCTTCTCTCTCCTCAAGCTCTCTCTCTCTCTCTTCAAACCCTAACCCTAACCTCTCATGTGTTGAGATCAAGGGTTAGCAAGACTAATTGATCCCTAATCCTATTCTATATCCTCTAGGTTGCTTTGATTAGCACTCTTAGTTACCTAGTTACCTCAAGTTAGAGGTCAAGCTTAGAGTAGTAACTCTCAGGTGGATCTTCTATCACAAAGAGTAGGCCGACGAGGAGGTGGTCAACGAGAACAAGAAGGACTTGGTTCATTAGGTATAATCTTCTTTCATAGTAGCTAATCCCTCCTATGATATTGTTGGTTAGGGCTTGGCAAAGATCCGTAAGTTAGTCGATGTTTGTTTTAAATAAAATGATTGTTTTACCTATTCCGCCTCCCCGCAACTCATGGGGTGTCTAACGTCGACTTACGATGGTATCAGAGCCTCGCTAAACCATAACTAACTTGTTAGCAAAGTCTTTAGAAATTCGATCGCAAAACGAACCGAAAAAAACTTAATTTTTGTTAGTTATATGTATGCCCTAGAGACCATTACTGTACATACGATGTATATTGTAGTGGATGCTAGGACATATATAGGGAGGACTTTCTTGCTCGACATGATAGTATGCTATCTGGTTGTACTTTATCTTAACATGTACTCTGATTGTCTCTATATTACATGTTGATAAAGCCCTTAAGATATGTACTCGACTACTGGGACTATGATGAGATCATACTAGTGGGGCCACGGTAGTCGACGAGTATATCCTATAAATGTTCCTAGTCGAGGGTGTATGGAGACAGGGCATCGATGCACCAGAGTAGACTAGCGTATACGCATCTTGACCCATATGATGGGCGATGGATGATCCCATATCCATCGGTGTTTGCAATCAAGGATGGTGTACGGGTGCTCAGTGGAGACTGGGTACACTGGACGGACTCGCCGAGAACTCCCAGATGGTATTATACCTCACGTCAGATGACAGTTCTCCGGTGACACTGGTACAGAGTAGTCTGTTGACCCGAGATCGTCATAGAGTCTTGTGTGATTCCCACTGTGCTTTGATTTCCATCATACCACGTCCAAGAGGGCATGCAAAAAGGTGGCTTTTGGGTACAGTCCCGAATCACATGGAGGCAATGAGCGATAGGAGGGGATTCGTCTCTCCCGGTATAGGGAGTTGATGTTGTGCTGTGTTCGATTGGCTATAACCGGAAATCCCTGGCCAGGGTTGCTGAGATTTACTGGTAAGTGTTATCAGTAGTTTCTCGAACTGTTATAGACCTCGTATCGACACTCTTATCGAGCTACTGGGGTCTGACGTTTACCACCCCTAGGCGAGATATGCAACATATCAGACGACGAGACCGGACTGTACGGGAGTGTTACTGTTTGGATTCACAGGAGAATATACAGGCTTGCTTGTTGATCTTCTGAGCGCTCAATACCTGGGTAGCTGTTATGTTTAGCTGACCGATTGCAGCTTGTAGGTGTTTGATATGATCATCACCTACTGCCGGCGTATTGACGATTCTTTAGAGTCCTATACAGAGGTTTCTTGACTCAGGCAAAACGGAGTAGGGGCACATATGTGATATGTGCGGGACCGAGGATAATGCGATATGAGATATCGTATTGCATTCTCGCGATATTTGATATCAGCCGGGTCATCGGATCAAGTGTTGATTCGATGAGTCAGTACGGATAAATATTAGTCGGTCATATGCGATATAGCCGGATTGTCGGATCAAGTGTTGATTCGATAATTTAATGTATAATAATATATATGATATATTAAATTACATTAACTAATATTTGCTCACTAAAAGATTCTTTTTCTCACTCGGATAATACATTGATATATATGCGAAATATGTTAATTGTATTATTTTATTTTGTTACGATAAATATTATATATGTGATATATAATATTGTAACATGATATGATAACTAATGCAACTTGTTTAGTGGAGTTTAAACATGATTAGGGTTTGGATTAGGGTTAAACTTTCTAGATGTTTCTAGAAGGTTTTCTTTTTGTTTTGGAAAAGATATTTACAAGTGACTCATTCTTAACTCAACCCAAACCCTAACCCTTGGTTAATTCTCTACAATGGTTAAGTCAACCATGGTTGCATTATTCTTCATATTAATCCTTTCATTATTCATCACAAAAGAAAATGGATCACTATTCTTCTTCTTCCTTCATTCTTTCATGAAAAAACTTGCTAGATTTTTCCAAAGTGATGAATAAATATGAGAAAAAGATAAATAAAGAGAGCAAAAATCCTACTTCATCATCCTCATCTTCCCTTGCCATTTAGATGAGGGTGTTCACATCATTTGATGAGTGTTAGCTTGTGTTAACGAAACTTCAAGGTAGATCATCTTAGTATCGAAGATCGGAAGCAAAGGTTGCATCTTTCTCTTCGTGGAACCTCTCGAGAGTCCGGAACCCGATGATCGCAGCGAAGGGACCACAACACGGAGCATATGAAGTGATGGACCGGATCTACAAAGGTTGTAATCCCTCTCAATTAGTGTTAAAGTTGTTAACATGTTAGTTTTCGCCTAATCTCTAGTTTAAAGATCCGTATTCGGGTTGTTCGGCACTGCTAAATTTTTAATCGGGCATGGTTGATGCCTCGTAGACCCTTGTGCGCGTGCCCATCAACCCTACAGTGGTATCAGAGCCAAGCTAGAGCTTTAGGTGAAGTCTAGACGAAGTTTGAAGTCCGATCGAACCGAAATCCCATTTCCAAAATGCTCTCTGTACTTTTTCTGAAATCTGGTCTTTTTCGATATTAAAAATATGCAGAAAAATCAGCAGGGAATCCTATGAATTACTGTGCAACACGTGATCATGAATCGTCTAGAGTGCGGCGGAACCGCGGCACAAGTTGTCTTGTGCGGCGGTTCCGCGGCCAAGTAGTCACATTAGCCTGTTTAATTTGCACAGTAATTCCTAATTTCTAGTGCTGTATTTTATGGAATATTTTAATATTTATTATACAGTTGAGTTTTCTGGGGTTGTTTAGGGATTCGATAATTCGATCGGATTATCAGATTTTGTCTATGTATTTTCCGGGTAATTTTTAGAAACTGTTAAAAAGTTCGAACGGATATCAATAACTCACTTTTTCCCCTGTCGGAAAATTTTTCAAAAGTTGGATTTTTTTCTCGTGTTTAAGAATGTTCTAAGTCATGCAAGTAACTCGGTGGACCCTCTAGAAGACAACAAACCTTAACTCGATTATGTGACCGTCTTGAACTGCCTTTTGAACCTTAGGGTTTGGGCAGTACGGCATGCCACATGTGAGGCGTTGGCTTGACCCTTCTACGGCTGGACCATTGGTACTGTGGCATGTGATAGATGTTTTTAAACTGATTTCAAGTGTTGAGATATATTTGGGAAATCTTGGGTGTTTGATGATTCGATCGGAAAGTTTAACTTTTTCTATTTATCTGGAATGTGATACAATATTTGGAATCCACAGGTAGTTATGAGATAACTAATTTGAATATTATAAACATGGCAGTTTAGTCTCAGATGATCGGTTGCCACGGAATTTTGATGTGATCAAAAGTCCGTCGCAATTACGTAGCGTACGCGGATACTCGCCGGGTAAACTTAATAGACAGCCACGCCCCATAGCCCCGACCAAGTGACTGTAGGAGAACCCCGTCGCCGAAAGCATCCGTTCGGGTGCTCGCGGCAGCGGTGTTCCGCCTTAGTGCACTTCGTCGACGGCATCTGGGGGTGCGGCCGTCTACTAAAGCTTGCGACGAGCATTCGATCAGCACGTCGGGAATCTTGTTGAATTGCCCGACTTGATATTGAAAAGAGTTTTCGATAATAAGACTAAAATGCGGGGTTTATAATTGTTAGGCATGTGATGTCTAAGGAATTCATTTGGTTAGGCATGTGATGTCTAAGGAAGTTGCGGATTCCAACTGTTGTAGTTTTACACTTTCTTTTCTGTGACCGTAAGCGTAGTATGTGGTGTATCGCCGGCTTCGTTGCTATACATCAACGTCAATCGGGATACGCATACTTGCTTACGTTGATGATATGAGATATTATGTGTTGCTGTGATATGTTGTATTGGATCGTCGCGTTTGAATAGCCGGGGGTTTTATGTGAGATGAGAGTTTTTTCTTTTTCATTCATGTAAAATTCATTTGTATGTAATATTCTTTTATTGGGCCACTTCCAGGTAGCGGAAGATGTCACCGGTGTATATTATTTACTTTTCCACATTAGGTAGACCCAAGGCGGGAAGCACAAGTAACCGGGTTCTAGGATCCAGTGGGAGACCATCTCGAGGAGTCGAGACCGGGTCTCCTAACCCTAGAATTGGCAGTGTTACTTGCCGCTCTCGTAGGGGTCTAGGGATGTGAGTTTGGCTATTCATCGCGACCGTGGAATCCGTGTTTTATACAGGCTCGTATTGAAAACACGGACGTCCTAGTATATCCAATATTTCATATATGTTCTTCTGCTGCAATGTTCTGTGATGAGATCATATTACTGCCTGATACGAATGTTTATATTATATATATGAGATATATGTTATATTGCAGATTTCATTTCAAAAGGGGATGCTTGCGAAGCATAATTAAAATGGGACTTCATTAATGAGATTAATGAAATAAAAGAAACCTAAGATGTTGTAGAAACTTGTTTATAAAAACTGGTAGCTCTAGTTCTTGCTTTGCATAGCGGTGTTCCTTGTAGAACATCCAGCACCTTATTCGATAAGGAAAGGACTGAGATCCCTTCACCGGGAGTGACTCCTTTAGCAATAACTGGCAGATACTACAAACTCGATTTGTCTTTTGATTGCTTCTATAGTTTTTGCTTTGCATAGTGATATTTGTGAAATATCCTGCACCTTATTCGATGAGGAAAGGGCCGACGATCCCTTCACCGGGAGTGACCCCTTTAGCAAAACTAGAAAAGCCTCAAAAACACTCCATTTAAAATCACTCGATTCTACGACGATATCAAGTTCATTACGCAAAGGATTTTCTGAAAAACCCGTCGTAGCCCTCCGTCATTTCAGATAAGTACTTCATAGTATTCGTGCTGCGTTTGTTGACCTTGTCAAGGCGTAGTGTGCGGTAGCTATTTATGCTTATCTGCATAAGCATATGATGCGATTGGATTAGGGTAGTCGTGCGACTTTGTTGACCTTGTCAAGGGTCGTGCGGGTGGGTTTAATTCAATCAGGAAATGACGGGTTGAACTTGACTTGCGGTCTATGGTTTGTTGACCTTGTCAAGGTCATAGATCGCTTGGGGCAAAATATTATTGGGAATTTCAAGTGTTGAAATTTGCAATGAGATTGCATACCTTCTATAAGATAGTTGGATCCCGATACCCGCTGCGAGTAAGAGTTACTCCTGAGAGAGTTTTACACATTACAATTAGCCGATCAAGTAGGTGTCTAGAAAGGTGTTAACGGGGTTACGCCTCTGGGAAAACGAGGTTTACATTAATTAGGTTCGTGCGAAAGCACGGGGGACCTCCCTCAAAGTACCGACACTGGCCTGGCTGAAAGATTGGCGAACTTGTAGCGTGTAATTAATCCCGGCTAGTCTTTCCTTTTAGGGTTTGAAGGAAGATTTGACTAAAACAGTGTGAGACGTCCTGATTAGATATATTAGATAACCAATCTAATCTTGCAAGAGCATACGCTGAGTGTTTTCTTCTCTCTCTCCAGATAGCGACCATATCACGCCTTAATCAAGATAATGAAACGGATATATTGACCGAACCCGCTTGTTATACTGAGCTGGGGAACGTTGGTCCCGCTCCAACTTATAATTGTTATAAGATAGAGCAGGAAATTAGGGAATACCAGATTTCCCGTGCCGCCCTAACGAAGAAAGTGCATGCTGATGCATCATCTTCGGGTATGTTCATTACACAGAACTGTTTCTCAGTATCCTTTACGTCCTGGGTATGTGATACCGGATCAGGATCCCGTATATGTAATCTGTTACATAGGCTACAGATAGGTAGAGAACTGAGAACGGGTGATAAGTTTCATGAGACAGAAAACAGTGCAAGTGTTGCAGCCAAGTCTGTTGGTCACTGTCACCCTGTATTACCAGAATACATTGATTCTGAACAAATGTTATTAGATACCGAACCTGATATACAAAATCATATCAGTCTCTTTATTAGTAAAGAAAGGATATAATTTTGTATTGTTGGATAATGTTTTGAACATTTCCTATATCAAGAGTTGATCGGTTCAGGCACGTTATCTAAAAGCATTGATGTTCTAAATCAAACTACAGTTCTTAGTATACGGAACACACACAAGAGGAAGAGTTCAGAAATGAATGAATCCTTCTTGAGGCATTGTAGACTAGGTCATATCAATGCGACCCGACTGGCTGAAGTTACATTTAGATGCATATTAAAATTAGTTTGAATTTACATCTTGTGAAACTTGCCGGTCCTGTCACAAAGATAAGATGACCACAGCTCTGTTTTTTGGAAACAGAGAAAGAGTTAGTGAACTCTTGGGATTGATACATGCTGATGTATGAAAGGTCCCCTGTCTACACATGCCAAAACCGGTTCTTTGTACTTCATTACATTCTCTGATGATCTCTCAAGATTCAGACATATGTTCCTGTTGAAACACAAGTCCGAAGCTTTTGAGATATTCACAGAATATTAGTTAGAAGTAGAGAACCAAAATACGGGTATAAGTATTATGTCCTTTGATGAGATCAAGGAGGAGAATACTTAAGCACGGAATTCCTGGACAATTCTAAAGGAGAATGAGATTCTCTCTCAGCATTACTCCTCCGTATACACCATAGCACGATGGTATATCGGGGCGGAGCAATAGAACCCTATGTGATATGGTATGCTCTATGATGAGTACTACTGAGTTGCCTATTTCCTTTTGGGAGTTATGCACTTGAGAAGCTGCATACCTATTGAATAGGGTTCAAATCAAATCAGTTGCCTACCACTTCATATGTGATATGGAAAGGGAAGAGCCCATATCTTAAGCTTGTTAAGATTTGGGGTTGTTCGGCCTATGTCTAAAAGCAAAATCCGGACAAGCTCGAGGCAAGGTCTGTTATGTAGAACTGGAAATGTTCCAGCCATACAAACTGCAGCTGATAATTTGGTAGAACCAAAGGATTCGATAGTTTCCAACGTACCTCAGCCTCTCCGCCGATCTAGTAGGGTTCCTCACCCACCTGAGAGATACTTCGGTTTCTCTATGACAGTGGGAGCGAGGATTGCATCATGAGATGATGACCCAACTAGTTTCGAGCTGGCCATCAGGAGTGGGACTCTGTAAGAATGGCTGGGTGCTTATCGATCTGAGATGGAATCCTTATACACCAACAAAGTATGGACTTTGGTTGCTTTATCAGAAGGGTTAAATCTGTTAGTTATATGTATGCCCTAGAGGCCATTACTGTACATACGATGTATATTGTAGTGGATGCCAAATAAAAGAATATTACATTACAAATGAATTTTACATGAATGAAAATAAAAACCCTCATCTCACATAAAACCCCCGGCTATTCTGATCGCGACGATCCAATATAACATATCACAGCAACACATAATATCTCATATCATCAACGTAAGTAAATATGCGCATCCCAATTGTCGTTGACATATAGCAACGAAACCGGCGATATCACATATTACACTTACAGTCACAGAAAAGAAAGTGTAAAACTACAATATTTGGAATCCACAATCACTTTAGACATCGTAAATCCGAAATATCACATACTCCGCATTTTATGCCTAACTCTAGACATCCCAATTGTATTATTTTCTTTTGCTGCAAATATATAATATATATGTGATATATATTATTGTGACATGTTATGATTAATTGTTAAACATGTTTAAGGATGATTAATTGAGATTAGGGTTTAATTTGGGTTAGTTGCTTCATGCACCTTCTAGAAGATTTTTCTTTTGTCATTCTTAAGATCTTTATGGATGACACATTCTTTAACTCAACTAAACCCTAACTCTAGTTATTTCTCTACAAAATCTAGACCACCCATCCTTGACCTTGGTTAATAATCAATCATATAGTTTTATTCTATTCATCACAAAAGAAAAGAATTATCATTATTCTTTTTCCATTCTCATCTTCTTGCTTCTTGAAAAGCTTGCTAGATTTTCTTAAGTGATGAAACAATATGAGAAAATGATATAAAAAGAAAGCAAAATTACTACTCTCTCATCCTCATCTCATCTAGCCCTTAAGATTAGTGTGTTCTTCTCTTTTGAGTGAGAAAGCTTGAGTCGAAGCAACTTCAAGGTAGATCATCGGAGATTTGGATTACGACAAGCTAGAATGGATCGTTCGAGTCGTAGAGCCTCTCATGAGTCCGGGAGATCGTGGATCGCGGCAAAGGGACTTCTACTCGGAGCTTGTGAAGTGAAGGAGCGGACTACAAAGGTTGTAATCCCTCACACTTAGATAAAAGTTATCTTATTGCATGTTAAACCCTAATAATCTAGCAAAGATCCCGGCTTTGGGTTGTTCGGCACGTCTAAAATTTAATCTGGGCATGTTTGATGCCTTATGAACCTTCACAAGAGTGCCTAGGAACCCTACAAAATCCCCATCAGGAGCAAGTACATCTTGAGAAGATTACTTGGTGTACATGGAAAAGTTGAGACTTTCAAAGCTAGACTTGTTAAAGATTTGCATCATAGACCAGGTATGGATTATGTTGAAACCTTTTCTAAGGATCTATGCTTAAGTCCATCCAGATCCTACTTGCCACGGCTACATACCATGACTACGATATATGGTGGTTGGGTGTCATGACTGCTTTTCTAAATGATATTTTAGAAAAGAGCGTCTATAAGTACACAGCCAGAGGGTTTCGTAGACAGTGGGAGCAGCGGAAACGTGTGCAAGATGTTTTATATAATAAAACAGGCATCGCGGAGTTGGAACATCTGTTTTGATGTGGTAGTCAAAGAGTTTGACTTCATCAAAATGGTAGATGAACCTTGTATATACGAAAATGTAGTAGAGAGTATGGTGGTGATCCTCGTAGAGTACGTGGATGACATACTCTTGATTGGGAAGGAGTTTCCTATGCTACGCTCGGTCAATCTCCGCTTATCACAAGGATTCTCCATATAGAATCAAAGTGATACCTCCTAAATCCTGGGTTTTGGATCTATGAGATAGATCTAATTGGATGTTAGGACACTCACTAGTTGTAGTGAGATGGTATCAATCGATCCTGGGGAGAATCACTGGAAAGGTTCCAGGCTGATAAGGACGACTGAATGTCAGTCGCAGGCATTGTCTATACCCTCCGTGAAGGGAAGGTATGTTGGAAGAGTTCCAAGCTAGATACCGTGACATACTAGATGATTAAAGGCAAGATACATCGTTACCAAGGATGCTACCAAAGAGGCAGTCTGGATATATATAAGTTCATAAGATGAACTTCGTTCCTACCATTGTGTGACAATGGAGTTGTGGCTTTAGCCAAGGAACTACCGTCCCATCAGAAATCCAGATATAATTCTTAGGCAGTATCACCTGATCATGGAGATGGTTGATCTCCAGGGAGATCAAGGTTAGGAGAGCAGACACAGAGGACGGCAGCGCGGATCCATTCACAAAGGCCTTTTTCCCAGTAGAGACTTTTATGGGATGGTTGAGTATGAGATACTTCAACCGCAGCTAATTGTTGGGTATGCGATACCACAACAGATGGCCCTAGTGCAAGTGGGAGATTGTTAGTTATATTTATGCCCTAGAGGCCATTACTGTACATACGATGTATATTGTAGTGAATGCTAGGACATATATAGGGAGGACTTTCTTGCTCGACATGATAGTATGCTATCTGGTTGTACTGTATCTTAACATGTACTCTGATTGTCTCTATATTACATGTTGATAAAGCCCTTAGGATATGTACTCGACTACTGGGACTATGATGAGATCATACTAGTGGGGTCACGGTAGTCGACGAGTATATCCTATAACTGTTCGTAGTCGAGGGTGTATCGAGACAGGGCATCGATGCACCAGAGTAGACTAGCGTATACGCATCTTGACCCATATGATGGGCGATGGATGATCCCATATCCATCGGTGTTTGACATCAAGGATGGTGTACGGGTGCTCAGTGGAGACTGGGTACACTGGACGGACTCGCCGAGAACTCCCAGATGGTATTATACCTCACGTCAGATGGCAGTTCTCCGGTGACACTGGTACAGAGTAGTCTGTTGACCCGAGATCGTCATAGAGTCTTGTGTGATTCCCACTGTGCTTTGATTTCCATCATACCACGTCCAAGAGGGCGTGCAAAAAGGTGGCTTTTGGGTACAGTTCTGAATCACATGGAGGCAATGAGCGATAGGAGGGGATTCGTCTCTCCCGGTATAGGGAGTTGATGTTGTGCTGTGTTCGATTGGCTATAACCGGAAATCCCTGGCCAGGGTTGCTGAGATTTACTGGTAAGTGTTATCATTAGTTTCTCGAACTGTTATAGACCTAGTATCGACACGACTTATCGAGCTACTGGGGTCTGACGTTTACCACCCCTAGGCGAGATATGCAACATATCAGACGACGAGACCGGACTGTACGGGAGTGTTACTGTTTGGATTCACAGGAGAATGTACAGGCTTACTTGTTGATCTTCTGAACGCTCAATACCTGGGTAGCTGTTATATTTAGCTGACCGCTTGCAGCTTGTAGGTGTTTGATATGATCATCACCTACTGCCGGCGTATTGACGATTCTTTAGAGTCCTACACAGAGGTTTCTTGACTCAGGCAAAACGGAGTAGGGGCACATATGTGATATGTGCGGGACCGAGGATAATGCGATATGAGATATCGTATTGTATTCTCGTGATATTTGATATCAGCCGGGTCATCGGATTAAGTGTTGATTCGATGAATCGGTACGGATAAATATTAGTCGGTCATATGCGATATAGCCGGATTGTCGGATCAAGTGTTGATTCGATAATTTAATGTATAATAATATATATGATATATTAAATTACATTAACTAATATTTGCTCACTAAAAGATTCTTTTTCTCACTCGGATAATACATTGATATATATGCGATATATGTTAATTGTATTATTTTATTTTGTTACGATAAATATTATATATGTGATATATAATATTGTAACATGATATGATAACTAATGCAACTTGTTTAGTGGAGTTTAAACATGATTAGGGTTTGGATTAGGGTTAAACTTTCTAGATGTTTCTAGAAGGTTTTCTTTTTGTTTTGGAAAAGATATTTACAAGTGACTCATTCTTAACTCAACCCAAACCCTAACCCTTGGTTAATTCTCTACAATGGTTAAGTCAACCATGGTTGCATTATTCTTCATATTAATCTTTTCATTATTCATCACAAAAGAAAATGGATCACTATTCTTCTTCTTCCTTCATTCTTTCATGAAAAAACTTGCTAGATTTTTCCAAAGTGATGAATAAATATAAGAAAAAGATAAATAAAGAGAGCAAAAATCCTACTTCATCATCCTCATCTTCCCTTGCCATTTAGATGAGGGTGTTCACATCATTTGATGAGTGTTAGCTTGTGTTAACGAAACTTCAAGGTAGATCATCTTAGTATCGAAGATCGGAAGCAAAGGTTGCATCTTTCTCTTCGTGGAACCTCTCGAGAGTCCGGAACCCGATGATCGTAGCGAAGGGACCACAACACGGAGCATATGAAGTGAAGGACCGGATCTAAAAAGGTTGTAATCCCTCTCACTTAGTGTTAAAGTTGTTAACATGTTAGTTTTCGCCTAATCTCTAGTTTGAAGATCCGTATTCGGGTTGTTCGGCACGGCTAAACTTTTAATCGGGCATGGTTGATGCCTCGTAGACCCTTGTGCGCGTGCCCAGCAACCCTACAATTTTCACATAGTTTCTGTCGTTTTTAAAACGGGGTCTAAAAATTTTTCAGGGACCCTTAAAATTACAAGCAGGGAATTATAAGGTTACTAGAGAAATTTGGGATCCTAACTCGGACAAACCGTCGCGGATCCGTGGCCGATCCAAGCGATCCGCCACGGATCCGCGGCCGAGTTGGGGCCGAGTCAGCCCAAAATTCCCCAGTAACTCTTCTGTGTTGATTTTGTTCTTTCTGGGATGTTTTGTTTCTGCTCAAGTTTCAGGTGCACAGAGAATTTTTTGGAGTAGAATCATTTGTATTTTCTTGATCGAAATTCTATGTTTGGCTAACTTGATTATATCTGTGATTTGTTTAATGTGTTCGTAAACCTCCCCTAACTGCTAGTATGTTGGTTAGCGGGGGGTTGCATATTTCTGTAATGGTTTTTACTGTTTGTGTTTGTGGACTTGTTGGATTGTCATGAATGGATAGTCGGGGATGTGAGACGAGTGTTTCTTTCATTCAAATGTAATTTGTAAATTGTTGTAATATTCTTTTGCGGGGCACATCAGGGCTGAGGTTGTAGCCACCATTGTATTATTTCATTTACTGTTTTCTGCTCCTAGGATAGACCCAAGATGGGGTGCACAAACTACCGGGTACTTTGAAGCGTTTAGTAGCCTACTCACGTTGTTGAAGGAGACTGCTTCACTTCGGGTACTTGGCGGGTAGTTTGCCGTACCCGTAGGGGTCTAGGGTGGGGTTTTGGCTATTCATCGCGACTGTGTGATCCGTCTTTCTTTGCAGGCTCAAAAGAAATGCGGATTCGTAGAAAATCCAATATGTTCATCTGTGATCTGGAATGCCTATTATTTTGTCAGACGAATGTACAATATCTATATATGATAGCTATTAGAAGTCACTTATGTTTTACATCCACGCTAGCCCAGCCCCCGCTCTGTCGTTAGTTAAGTAACCTAACGGATGAATGACGGGACCCAGTGGCAAATGCGGATGGCATAAGAGGACGTTGTATTTTTGTTGTTTTCTGCAATGATAGGTTAATTGATGGGACGCATTATATTAATGCAAAGAAAATAAACCAAAGTTGAATCGTTGGAACAGTTTAAAAGAAACCACTCGGTTATTTTTAAAAACAGAAGATATTTTTAATTGCGGAGCTTTAACCACTCCTTTTAAAAGCTATCAGGTTCCTTCGATCATATCAAGTTCACTACGTTCACGATTTCGTCAAAACCATTCGTAGCCCTCCGTCATTTCATTTGGGTATTCAGTAGTATTCAAGCTATGTATTTTGACCTAACGCCAAGGCATAGTGTTTGGTAGCTGCTGGGTATTCATTTGTTGCATAGATAGATGAGTTAGTTTGGGACAGTCGTATTATCATTTGGCCAACGTCAGGGGTATGTACAGATGGGTTCAAATTAACAAGATAATGATGGGTAGAACTTGACATGTGACTTATGACATTTTAACCAAACGCTAAGGTCATAAGAGCATGGGGCAGAAATTTATATCGTGGATTTCTAAAGAAACTGAAATTTGCAAAGAGATACATACCATTTGGAGTGTGATAATTTTGGTAGGATTCCTTCAGCTTTATCACACGATGATATTTGGATCACGATCCTACTGTGAGCATCCGCTACTCATCAGGAGATTCGTCACTTAACGATCAATGCTATAAACCAAGTTGGTGTCGAGAAAGGTGTCAGCGGGGTTACGCCCCCAGAGAAAAGAGGTTATTTAATTAAGGAACTTCACGAAAGCGTCGTAAAACCTCTCTCGAAGTACCGACACCGGCCTGGCTGAACGGTTAAGCAAGTATTGTACGGTGAGAATATTCCTGGCTAGTTCTTCCTTTTTGGTTTGAGGAGGGATTCAAGAAACAGTGGGAGCCATCCAATTTAGATAAACTAAAAACTACTCTAAACTTGCAAGAGCATCATGCTAAAGTGTTCCCTCTCTCTCTCATTGCAGCGACCCAAAACATGACAGGCCTTAAGTTACTATTAGAAAAATATAGATTGACAGGGCCAAACTATAAAAATTAGTTGTGGAATGTCAAGATGGCTTTGACCTATGACAAATTGGGGTATGTCCTTACTGCTAAGGCATCTGCTGTCCCTGGTCCAAAATCCAGTCTTGCGGATAAGGAAATCCAAAAGACCTGGGAGTTAGATTGCGCAAAGGCCAAATGCATCGTGCTTGCCTCTATGAATAATGAACATCAGAGGAGGCACGAGGATATGGATCTTGAATCCATATTTCTCCATACAAAAGATCTGTATGGAGAGCAATCTCGTATAGCAAGATACGAGACCTCGAAGACCTTGTTTCAGTCAAGGCTGGCCGTCGGATCATCTGTAGGAGAACATGTCCTAAAGATGATTGGCTATATAGAAGAGCTCGCGGACCTCGGGACGACTTTGGAGAACGAGCTCTATACAGACTTGATTCTTCAGTCCCTTCCTTCTACCTACGCCCAGTTTATTCTGAATTTCAACATTCAAAGAAAAGAAGTTGAACTTTCAGAACTCCTTAACATGTTGAGGAGTGCAGAGGGCACCTTGCAGAAGGCAAGGGAAACACCCGCTATGTTTGTTCGCGGTGCTTCTTCTTCCAGGTCCAAGGCTAGGGCCAAAGGAAGGAAGATGAAGGCCGCTACCAAACCAAGAGGTGGTGTTAGTAAGGTGGGAGCTAAGGGAAAGACAAAGATTGCAGTGCCAGTAGTGGCAAAGGACGAGTGCTTCCACTGTCGTAGGAAAGGGTACTGGAAGAAAGATTGCAAAGCTTGGAATGCCAAGAACCAGGAACCGAAGCAAGCTGTGGCTTCGACTTCAGGTGTGTTTGTAATTGAAAATTGTCTATTAATCAACTCTACTTCCTGGGTATTGGATACCGGATCAGGATCTCATATATGCAATTCATTGCAGGAACTAAGAAACCGTAGAGTGCTGAAGGTTGGTGATATGACCCTCCAGGTTGCTAACGGAGCTAGCATGGGTGCTGTGTCCGTAGAGGATTATCACCTTGGATTGACGAGTTGACATATTTGGTTTTGCATAACTGTTTTTGTGTACCCAGTTTAACGTGTAATATCATATCGGTTTCGTTGTTATCAAAAGAAGGTTATGAGTTCACGTTTGTAAGCGATGTTGTTAACATCCACCTTAATCATGGTTTGATTGGGTCCGATACACTAGATAACAGTATATATGTCTTAAACCAATTACATATTTTCAATGTCCAGAACACACTAAAAAGAAAGTCTCCAGAAATAAATAAGGCTTTCTTATGGCATTGTAGACTAGGTCACATCAATGAGAAAAGGTTAACTAAGTTACATAGAGAAGGATATTTGGATCCGTTCGAATATCAATCTTATGCCACTTATCAATCATGTCTCAAAGGAAAGATGACAAAGACTCCATTCACTGGATATGGAGGAAGAGCGAGCGAGCTCTTAGGACTCACACACAGTGATGTATGTGGTCCAATGTCTACACATGCAAGAGGTGGTTTTTCCTATTTCATTACTTTTACAGATGATTACTCTAGGTACGGATTCATTTTCTTAATGAAACATAAATTCGAGACTTTTGAGAAATTCCAAGAATATAAGAATGAAGTGGAAAACCAAACCGGCAAAATTATCAAGACACTGAGATCTGATCGAGGTGGTGAATATTTAAGTGCTGAGTTCCTAGGTTACCTAAAAGAGAAAGGAATTCTCTCTCAGCTTACTCCTCCATACACTCCACAGCATAACGGTGTATCGGAGAGACGGAATCGAACCCTATTGGATATGGTACATTCCATGATGAGTAATGCTGAGTTATCGCAATCTTTCTGGGGTTATGCGCTAGAATCAGCAGCATATCTTTTGAACAGGGATGCTACCAAGACTGTGCCTACCACGCCATATCAGATGTGCAGTGGGAAGAAACCCTATCTTCAGTATCTAAAGATATGGGGATGTCCAGCTTTTGTTAAAAAGCAGCATGCGGACAAACTCGAGGCACGATCAGTACGGTGTAAGCTTATGGGATATCCAAAGAACCCCAGGGGGTATTTCTTCTATTACGCAGAGGAACAAAAGGTTTTTGTTTCTCGTAATGCCCATTTTCTAGAACATCAGTTTAAAAAAGGAAACAAGTGGGAGCGCAATAGAACTGGAAGAAATTCCAGAACCACAAACTACTACTGAAAGTTTGGTAGAATCAGTAGTTCAAGAAGAACAAGACATTCCCGCACCCCTCCGCAGAAGTAGTAGGCCGTCTCATCTGCCTGAGAGATACTACGGTTTTCTCATAGATGGGGATAGAGAGGATTGCGTCATTGATGATGATGAACCTACTAGCTTCCCACAGGCCATCCAGAGCGGTGACTCGGTAAGATGGCTAGATGCAATGCGGGCCGAGATGGAGTTCATGTAAACCAACAAAGTATGGACTTTGGACTTTGCTCCAGGTGGGGTAAAACCCTTAGGATGCAAATGGATCTTCAAGAAAAAGATTGGTGTAGATGGACAGGTTGAAACCTATAGGGCTAGACTTGTTGCAAAGGGTTTTCGTCAAAGACCTGGTTTGGACCATGACGAAACTTTTTCTCCAGTGGATGACATTCTCTTGATAGGAAATGGCATTCCTATGCTACAATCTGTCAAAGGATTCTTGTCACACAGGTTCTCCATGAAAGACCTGGGTGATGCCTCTTACATTCTGGGGATCCGGATCTATCGTGATAGATCCAAGACGATGTTGGGACTCTCGCAGTCTAGGTATATCAACACTGTACTGAAAAGATTCAGTATGGAAGATTCTAAGCGTGGTAGTTTACCGGCTTGTCACGAAATCACCCTCTCCAAAGAGATGTCTCCCAAGACTGATTTGGAAAGGGATCGCATGTCTATTATACCCTACGCTTCTGCGGTAGGCTCTATAATGTATGCGATGTTGTGCACCAGACCAGATGTGGCTTACGCACTGAGCGTGGTAAGCATGTATGAGTCAGACCCAGGGGAGAAGCACTGGATAGCAGTAAAGAACATTCTTAAGTACCTGAGAAGGACTAAGGAGATGCTCTTGGTTTACGGCGGAAAAGACCTCAAGATCGAGGCCTTTGTTGATTCCAGCTTCCAGAGTGACAAGGATGACTCCAAGTCCATGTCAGGTTATGTCTTTACCCTCAATGGTGGGGCGGTGTGCTGGAAGAGTTCCAAGCAGGACACCGTTGCTGACTCGACGATGGAAGCGGAGTATATTGCTGCTTACGATGCCGCAAAAGAAGCGGTCTGGATGAAAATGTTCCTAACAGAACTTCAGGTGGTTCCTACCATTGTTGATCCAATACCGCTGTATTGCGACAACAACGGAGCTATAGCTTTAGCGAAAGAACCCAGGTGCCATCAGAAGTCCAGACACATCTTAAGGCGGTATCACCTGATCAGGGAGATCATAGATCGTCGGGAGATCGAGGTCCGGAGAGTTTCTACAGAGGAGAACACTGCTTATCCATTCACAAAGGCCTTACCTCAGATTCAGTTCGAGAGGCTACTCGAGATGATCGGTCTTCGATATGCTAGTACATGGCCCTAGTGCAAGTGGGAGATTGTTAGTGCATATGCCCTATGGGCCATTATTGTATCATACTAGCTTGTATATTACTTAATGGAAGCTTGGGATATTCACAGTTATATTAACAGTCTTCCTAAATATGGTAGTATTCTACTTGGTTTATATCTATCTTAATATGTGTGTACGTATTGATAGAGCCCTTAGGATCTTGCTTGACTACCAGCGTTGTGATGGCAGTCATACTAGTGGGGGCTGGGTAGTCTACAAGCACATCCTTTTTCAGGTCCCTAGTCGTAGGATTATCAAGACAGGGCATCGATACTCCGAAGTAGACTAGTGTGTACGCTTCTCATCCCAGTTGGGGAAATGTTCTGTCCCACAGCCATTAGTACATTGTACTGGAGATAGTATACAGGTGCTCGTTGGGTTACGGGTACACCGGACATGACTCGTAAGGAACTGTTGGTTGGTATTATACCCGTCGTCAGTTAACAGTTCCCAGGTGACATGAGTACAGCATAGTCCGCAGACTTGACACTGCTGCTTCGCCTCGAGTGTGTTCCCACTGTTCTTAGATTGCTACCCTACCACGGCTCAAAGAAGTCGTGCAAACAGGTAGCAGTTGGGTGCAGTCCCGAAGCATTTGGAAGCAGTGGCGGTTAGACAGGATTCTTCTCTCCCGGTATTGGGAGTTGATATCGTGTCGTGTCTGGAGAGCCATTACACAAAGTCCCTGGACAGGGCAAGCGAGATTTACTGGTAGGTTTTCCAGTAGTTTCTCAAGGTGTAATGGGCTTCGCTCCGACACGACTTATACCGCTTTTAGGGGACCGACGCTTGCCGCCCCTAAGCCCGATATGCGATAGTCCTAGACGAACAGACCGGACTGTACGGAGATTGTCACATCACGCTCAGTAGGAGTTCGGATGGGTTTCCTCATCGCCCTTCTTATCGACATCTACCTGGGGACCATTACGTACAGCTAGTGCCGCTTGCGGTCTGTGGTTAAACCCACTGCCAGCATAGTAGTCGAGTCTTTAGAGTCCCACACAGAGAGTTTTTCTGCTTCGGGCGAAATGATATAGAGGTCGTATGGTTTTACGACAGGGTTCGGACACATATGTGTTTTTACGCAGGTACGATATTCGGACAGTTTTTACTAGCAGGCTTTGGTTTAAGCCAGATTCTAGTATTGGATTTGTGGATTTATACAGTCTTAGTATTTCCGTGTTGTCACGGATGGGAAGGGCGTTCTCGTAATTTGTCGAGAAGCTTCTAGAAGGTTGATGAGGTGGAGAGCTTAGGTGTTATATGCATTAAATGGTTTTGTGACTCATGGAGATGATTCATCAAGTGAGTTAATGAAGCATTAATGCTTTTAATGACTCATTATATGATTCATTATGTATTAAATGAAGCATGAAGATATTTGTGGAAAAAATATTTTGTGCAAGATATTTTATGCTTCATATATATACACAAATGAGTTAATTTCCATTAAATATTTTATTCTCACCTTCTCTCTCCTCAAGCTCTCTCTCTTCAAACCCTAACCCTAACCTCTCATGTGTTGAGATCAAGGGTTAGCAAGACTACTTGATCCCTAATCCTATTCTATATCCTCTAGGTTGCTTTGATTAGCACTCTTAGTTACCTAGTTACCTCAAGTTAGAGGTCAAGCTTGGAGTAGTAGCTCTCGGGTGGATCTTCTATCACAAAGAGGAGGCCGACGAGGAGGTGGTCAACGAGAACAAGAAGGACTTGGTTCATTAGGTATAATCTTCTTTCATAATAGCTAATCCTTCCTATGATGTTGTTAGTTAGGGTTTGGCAAAGATCCGTAAGTTAGTCGATGTTTGTTTTAAACAAAATGATTGTTTTACCTATTCCGCCTCCCTGCAACTCGTGGGGTTTCTAACGTCGACTTACACTAAGACATGGTCGGGATGATGTTACAGCCGGAACTTCCAGCTGAAGACTCCCCGATTATCGTTGAAGACGACAGAGGGGAGACATCGAACCCTCCAACGTCTCTTTCAGCAGCTTAGGAGGAGACCATCTCCAAGGCCGCACTGGATGATTACATTGCTCAGCAAATACGAGTTCACCAGGAAAATGAAGCGGCCGGGCAGATCGTTAAGACCGGACGACCCTATCCGAGGTGGTATGACCAAATAAGGTACCCGCCGGGATATACGATCCCTAAATTCCATGTATATAAAAGGACGGGCAATCCCCACTAACATGTCGCCCAGTTCAGGGCTCTATGTGTCAACACTGGAGGTGAAAATAAACTGCTACTTCGCCAGTTCGTCGGCAGCTTGTCGGAGACAGCGTTCGAATGGTACTCTGAACTCCCGAACGACTCTGTTAAGACATTTGCACAAATGGAGTTGTTGTTCACACAAATATTCGCAGGCGCTAGCGAGCGTGCTCCGATTACCGTAATAATTCACGCCAGGGTGAAGTCAGGCGAGACATGGGTTCAATACGCAATACGATGGCAGAATCTGTGGTCGAAATGTGAGCAGCGCATCGAAGAAGCGCAAGCAGTGGGCATGTTCATGGGTACTTTTGATCCGCAGGCGACCATCTCCCAGTTCATGATGTTTTTCAAGCCGACAACTTTCCAGGCCTTGATTGACAAGCTGGCCCAAATGGATCAGATGGGTCATAGACCATCTCCTTCGAAGTCGGAGCCTCGAATCGAAAAAGGGAAGGGGAAAGCAACCTTCATCGCCAATACTCAACAACAGCCGAGCAACTTAAAGCCAGTTGTTCACCAAAACAACGTGCGTCCATGCCCATCCCTCGAGGAGAGACTGGGACGTCCTTACTCGTTTCCCCGGGATAAAACGAGGAGACTGTTTGAGATGGCAGTGCGCAACAGACTCATCAATCTGCTGGATCCAAAATGTCCGTTGCAGTCAGGCGATGTCAACAATCTTAATTACTGCCCTTACCACCAAGCTATAAGTCCGCGGCGGCGCCCCGGCCGTCGATCCGACGCCGGAAACGCGGAAACGAAAAACTTTGCGAAACTTGCAAACCGGCACCACCGCGCACTTTTAACCCGGATCGGGCCATTAACCTAGCTACTAGCAAACTAAAAGATGGGTAGAGAGTTATACCAAGCGATCTGTGTCCTTCGGTCTTCGTCTCCACTCCGATCTCCCAGGGAATCTCCATCCGTCACCTCCTCGTCGGAAAGGGCACCACGTAGCCGGATTCTTTTACGGGCTCCCACCTCTGGACCGAGGCAACTCGGGCGTGAAGTTGGCTAGCCGACGCGTCCAAGGTTTGCTGTAGGCAAGTGTATAAACCATGTCTCTTTGGGGTTTATGTAGTTGCCATTGATGGAGGAATCAATATGAACTTTGGAGAGGTGAGAAGGATTTTGTGAGCAAGCCTAATGAGATAATCAAATTTCCCACATACAAAATGAAAACCTCTCTCTTTCTCAAATGTGTGGCCGGCCAAAAATGTGTAAGGATTTTTCAAGGGGGGGTGAGCACAAGAATGTGTGGAGGTAACCATAAAGAAATGGATGATAACAAGGAATTAATGTCACACCAAAGCCAAATCATTTCCCATCACATTAAAGCAAAACCATTATGAAGAATAAAGCAAAGATGCTATATCTATCAAATCCCACAAAATGCAAGAAACCCCCTCCACAATAAGTTATTTGCAAACTTGCAAATAACCCCCTCCATTAGAAAGTCCGGCCGTAAAGGAACAAAGGAAAACTGGCCGGAACGGAATGCAAACTGGCAACTTCAGAAAACTGATCCCGTAATAAATTACAGGAAAACCCCGCGACTGCATATACATGCCCGCATTTGTATTCCCACTGAACACAAATGCAAAGAGACAAAATCTACACTGTCTAATACTTGGATCCGGCTTAAACCAAAGCCGGCTAGTAAAATCCGTCCGATCACGATCCGTGCAATACCGCACGTATCTGATCGAACCCTGCATATCTCCATACGGCCTCTACAGCGTTTTGCCCAAAACTTGAGTAACTGTCTGTGTGGTGGACTCTAAAGACTCGTCAATACTATGGCTGTGGATTTAACCACTAGCACGTCAGAGGTATTAGCCATACGTGGCGGGCCACCGGCTATTAACCAAAAGGAACGTCGATGAGCGAACTCATCCTGACACCCGACTGAGTCTGTCAGTGACAATATCCGTAAAGTCCGGTCCGTTCGTCTATGAGCATTGCATGGCGGGCCTAGGGGGTTGGTAAAAGTCAGACCCCCAAAAGTGGTACAAGTCGTGTCGGAGTGTAGCCCAGAACACCCTGAGATACTACTGGAATACCTACCAGCAAATCTCCTGCCTTGGCCAAGGACTTTTCATGTACTGGCTCTCCTAGACACAGCGCGACCTCACCCCCAATACCGGGAGAGACGAACCCTTGCAGATCCGCTCACTGCCTCCATATGGCTCGGGACTGTACCCAACTAAAACCTGTTTGCACGTCTCCTTTGAGCGTGGTAGGGTAGTAATCAAAGCACAGTGGGAACTCACACGAGACAAATGACGATCTCAGGTCGATGAACTAACCCGTACATATGTCACCAGGGAACTGCTATCTGACGTCAGGTATAATACCAACTAGCAGGTTCCCGGCGAGTCTTGTCTGGTGTACTCATAACCCAATGAGCACCTGTATACATCTTAGGTGAACCAACTGACACCAGTGGCTTGTGAGACCGGCCACCGCTCCTCGTCGGGGTCTCGACTGTATACACTAGTCTACTCCAGAGTATCGATGCCCTGTCTCGAAACTCCAACGACTAGGGACCTTTTAAGGATGTGCTTATAGACTCCAGCTCTCACGTATATGATCGCCCTCATACTGCTGGTAGTCAAGCAAGAATCCTAGGGGTCTATCAACGTGCAATAGCGACTCGTAAGGTCACCTAAAGCAGTACACGATGATAAAGATAAACTAGATAGCATACTATCATCCTGAGTAAGACTGTCCTACTGGGACAGGTCCTCCCTCAATCATTGCAATCACGTGCCTGTGATCTAATAATTGACTCTGAGGGCACTATCTCGAACAATCTCCCACTTGCACTCAAGGCTAATTATTGCGATGTCGCATACTCACAGCCCGTGTGATACCGAACACCCAACTCCTCTACTAGTTAGTCTCACAAAGCTCGTTTGTGAAACTATTGCGTTCGAGGAATAGTCTCAGTGAGTGGATCCGCTCTGGTGTTTCTTTCTATGTCTCTCTCTCTTTCTCAAGTTCGCAGAGAAAAACATCTCCCGAAATGAGCAATACCTGTCTTGGAATGTGTCTAGATATCTGATGGGACCTAGCTCAAAAGTGAACTCCAAATCCAAACTTCTTAGACTATATCGTCAACTGAACTTAATCAGTATCCTGCACCATGCCTTCCTTCAGTATCCACCTAGACCATCTGTCCAAAATACCGCCCCTCGTCAGAGGGAAAACTATAACTCTGACAGCCACTCTGCCATCAAGGTCACCTTGGAAGCCTGGAATGATAACTGTTTCCCGAAGGAGGCTGTCGTTATCATATCCCTAGAACATCAGCTTATGTTCTAAAACTGCTTCCGACTGTTTCTCCAGGATTGGATCAATATTAACTTATTGCACCTACTGCAAAAACAACATCTGGTGTGGTACTTGACATCTCATGATTGACTCAATTGCCTAAGCAAGTGATCTGCCAATCATGTGCATCCCTCTCCTCTTTAGTCTGTAAGACACCTTTAGAGAGGGTGACTCCATTACCTGCAGGTATACCACCATACCAGGAGTCTTCCATTCTAAATACTCATAGAATGGTGTCTAAGTACCCAGATTAGGAAACCACCCAAATCTAGATCTAAAACCATAGATCTAGTGACCAGAATGTCTGATATGATATCCAAGTCCTGTGTGGAGAAACCACTGTGTGACGACCAAAGTATAACCGATCGTAGTATAGGAATATCACTTCCTACTCTGTGTATGTCATAAAATACCAGGACATCACACCCTACTACCTTCTTAACAGATCCATCCCCTATTCTGATGAAGTCAAACCTATGACTGTCACATCAGAAATAGATGATCTATCTCCGCTATATCTGCTTTAGTCTATAAATAGACATAAGCCACTTGTCCACCATGCTTCCGCTGCTCCCACTGACCAAGACAACCCTCTGGCAGAGTCATATAGACGTGCACTTCTAAAGTTAGTTTAGAATGACGCTATACTCATCCTCCTGCCGGGTCTCACAGTCTGGAACAACAGCAATGGCAAGTCTGGGTAAACAAGAACCTCCCTGCCACCGTCCTTGAGCATACCGAAGTACCTCTCGGGTGCCTGAGGTTACCTACTTTATCTGCGGAGTGGCCAATGGAATGTCAAACCAGATTGAATCTTTAGGTTCTTATCAAATCTTCAGTAATCGTTTGCGGTTCTGGAATTACTTCCAGTTCTACCATACTCCCACTACTGTTTTCTGAAAAATTCCATTTTTTATTAAAACTGTGGCGAGTCTAGAACAATATCACTATTGATCTTCCAGATGGTAGAAAGTCAACCCTCGTCATAGCCCGGGTCAACCCACAAACAGCCATTATAGAAACGTGCCTTGAATTATCTGGAGTCTGGTTTTAAGCATAAGCCGGACAACTCTCCGTACCTTAACAATGTCAAGATATGAACTGTTCTATATCCAATATAGAAACAGAGGCACTGATTTAATTGAACCAGATTCAAATCATCCAGCTGTCTCCATTGCATGTCAAGTAAATGGAAAGAGCCCGATCAGCGTTACTCAACTTAAGATTACTTCCAATTATGAGTAACCTGAAAGAGAAGCTAGTTCTCTTAATCATTACTATCAACTGAATACCATACACAAGTATCTACATCTTCGATCACCTTGAAGAATCCCGATACTTGCATTACCTGGTTCTCTACTTTAATCTTATACATATAACTTCTCAAAACTTGGACCCTGTGTCTCTACGAAACACGTGTTTAAGAACTAGAGAAGTCATAAGTAAACAGAATATAGTACGAGTACTTACCCCTCTGTCCTAATAGACATTGGACAACATACAATACTCTGTATAAGTCCCTTGAGTCTAATAACTCATTCACTGTGTGTCGTAGGTTGAAAACTGTACTTATAGTTAAGAAGAATTACACTGTTGTTCAATGCTCCTTACTTAACCATCCACTGATATAGGTAAATGTCATAGACATAATTTCAAAAAGGTATATCTCACTCTATAAAAATAGACATACAGATATATCAATTTGAAATTGGTGCATAACAACGGATATTCAAAACCAAATATTTGCCGTCCGGCAAACAACCCAGGTGACTTCCTCAAATATCACCAATTACAACGAATCCCGATATAATGAGGATGATCACCTAATTCCCAATAACTTACTCCCACTCATCATCTGTAAAACCATACAGATGTGAGAATCATACCTGGTAAATACATACCCTGGAGCAAGTGTCTAATTGGGAAATCAGTTTTCTTTTAACAGTACACAGTGAAACTGAAACATTGAAATGTTTCGATGGGGTATCCTGGTATTCCTAGTAATGCCTCTTCCATTATCCAGATTCACAACTGTAACCGTATAATTCTTTGCCATCTCTCCAAATCCCTTTATATGTCTTTAGTCATTACCTTCTGTACAGCCCTTTAGGCCAAATGGTTTTCTTCCTTCCCTACCGTTCGGCACCAGCCTATGGTTTGGAAGAAGACTATCCAAAAAGCATAATGGGTGTACTGTCCTAATCCTAGGAACACTCGCAATGCGAGAGAAGGTGAAGATAAAAGACAACCGAATGAACCTTATTCCTATTTCTCCTGAACCAGGATCTATCCCCGAACTGGAACAAGTTCCTTTCGAGTTCGTATATAACCATACGATGGATTATCCAATAAACTTGGGATCTTCGTAGTGATACGGAATGTCCTGGAGAAATACAAAGGTGATTTAGGATTGGCAAAGAAATACTTGGTTTGGTCGTGAATAGCAGTCGCAATTTACTTTGCCCTCTTACTAATCCCTTTCTTTGTCTTTACTTAATACCTTCTGTACACCGTTTAGGCTAATTGGTTTTCTTCATTCCCTACCGGTCGGCACCTGCCTATGGTTTGGAAGAAGACTATCCAATTTGCGTAATAAGTGTACTATCTCCTAAACCAAGGAGTACTCGCAATATGAGAGAGAAGGTAAAAGGAAAAGACAACTGAATAGTCCTATTCGTTTTCTCCAGAACCGGAAACCATCCTCGAATTCCTTCGAGTTCGTATATAACCATACGATGGTTTTGTCCAATGGAAGTGGACATTCGCAATAATACGGGGTGTCCTAGAGAAAAGGATAAAAGTAGGAGTGGCAATGAGGTTTGCAACTCTGACAATCCAAAAACCAGTGTTAACAAGGTTCGGTCAACTTAGTCACTGAGTCATAGTCTAGGGTCGGGTCAATGGTCGCTGCCAAAGAGAGAGAGAAAAGAAACACTCAACGTGCACTCTAACCTAGATCAGAATGGTTATCACTTTATCTAATCTGGAAACCTCCCACTGTAACGTCAAATTCTTCCCCAAACCTGAAAGAATAATTTGCCGGGATCACCCGAGGAGTAAACCAACTCATCAGTGGGAATCGGGATCTAACTATCATCGCATGATAACGTGACGGAATCCACTCACGCTATCACACTCCAGAAGGTATGCGCATATCTGGCAGGTTTCAGTTTCTTTAGAAACTCCCGATGTGAATTTTTGCCCCATGCTCTTATAACCTTGACGAAGGCCAACATATCATAAGTCACATGTCAAGTTCTACCCGTCATTATCCAGGTTAATTTGAACCCACCCGTACATACCCTTGACGAAGGCCAAAATAGTAGTACGACTGTCCCAAACCAACGCATCTATCTATGCTGCAGAAAAGTAACAAATAGCTACCATACACTATGCCTTGACGAAGGCCAACATACATAGCATGAATACTAAGTGCTACCGTTCTGAAATGACGGAGGGCTACGAATGGTTTCTGGCGAAAACCTTTAACGTAATGAACTTGATATCGTTGAAGGAACTGATAGCTTTTTAGAAAAATATAGTGACGAAAACCTTGGATAAAGAGGTCACTCCCGGTGAAGGGATCTCGGCTCTTTCCTCGTAGAATGAGGTGCAGGATATTCCAACTGAATACCACGATGCAAAGCAAAAGTAATCGGCTATAGACGCAAACTTCTGTCCAATGGTCACTCCCGGTGAAGGGATCTCGGCCCTTGCCTCGTCGACTGAGGAGCAGGATATTCTAACTGAATACCACGATGCAAAACAAAAGAGAACGTCCTTGTAATAACAGCTTTTGAAAAAGTGTTCCAACAACATCAGAATAGGTTTGTTTATCTTGCATTGATCCAAATTAACGCAGTCCCATCAATTGATCACACCACAAAAGAACGAAAATAATGATGTACGTATATGCCATCCGCATTCGCCACTGGGTCCCGTCATCACCCGTTAGGTTACTTAACTAACGATAGAGCGGGGACTGGACTAGCGCGGATGCAAAACATATACAACATCCACTAGTATATATGTAATATATATGATTTTCGCTCAAGGCGTGAAAAAAAATGCAACATCACAGAATTGTACAGCATCACAGAACAATACAGATATCTGGGATCCCCGGGTTTCATAGAGCCGCTACTGAAACCCGACGTTCCCCTGGTCGAGTGGATAGCCTGTGCAATGAGATCCTAGACCCCTACGGGCGCGGCAAGTTACCCGCCAAAACCTGAAGCGAGGCAGCCTCCTTCAGCAACGTGAATGGACCACCCAGCACTTCACGGAATCTGGTAACTTGGGCACCCCTCTTGGGTCAACTTGTACCCCCTACGAGTGCGGCGAATAGCCCGCCAATTCTAGAGTAAAGCCCCCTCCGTCTCAATGCCATGAGATGCGGGCCCGTTGCCCTCTAGAACCCGGCTATCCGTGCACCCCTTCAGCAACGTGAATGAACCAAGGACTTTTCATGTTCTGGCTCTCCTAGACACAGCACGACCTCACCCCCAATACCGGGAGAGACGAACCCCTGCAGATCCGCTCACTGCCTCCATGTGGCTCGGGACTGTACCCAACTAAAACATGTTTGCACGTCTCCTTTGAGTGTGGTAGGGTAGTAATCAAAGCACAGTGGGAACTCACACGAGACAAATGACGATCTCAGGTTGATGAACTAACCTGTACACATGTCACCAGGGAACTGCTATCTGACGTCAAGTATAATACCAACTAGCAGGTTCCCGGCGAGTCCTGTCCGGTGTACTCATAACCCAATGAGCACCTGTATACATCTTAGGTGAACCAACTGACACCAGTGGCTTGTGAGACCGGCCACCGCTCCTCGTCGGGGTCTCGACTGTATACACTAGTCTACTCCGGAGTATCGATGCCCTGTCTCGAAACACCCACGAGTAGGGACCTTTTAAGGATGTGCTTATAGACTCCAGCTCTCACGTATATGATCGCCCTTATACTGCTGGTAGTCAAGCAAGAATCCTAGGGGCTCTATCAACGTGCAATAGCGACTCGTAAGGTCACCTAAAGCAGTACACGATGATAAAGATAAACTAGATAGCATACTATCATCCTGAGTAAGACTGTCCTACTGGGACAGGTCCTCCCTCAATCATTGCAATCACGTGCCTGTGATCCAATAATTGACTCTGAGGGCACTATCTCCAACACAAGCAGTAAGCCATCCAATCAAAAATTGCTTCGTCTTCAAAGGCTGGGTTGAGGACCAATACCAACTGGGCAAATTCACGCTGTCTGAAAACTGGAAGATGAACCCATCACAACCACATGATCCGAAAAAGATGGACATGCCGGGGGCATCGTGCTCATTCATAGAGAAAGCCCCATGGACCGAAAAGTACGTAAACTAGAAATTCGCCTAAAATACGGCAACGATTGACCGAAACGTCTTTAAACTAACGATGAACTACTATGTCCTAAAACTGGTTATTGACCGAAACGTCGTTAAACTACTACCAACCCACGTCGTCCCCAGGCTGACGTGGTGTTAAAAAAAGGTATGTCCACAAGCGAAATGGGCACGGATGAAAACCCGAAAGGGCTCTGTGAGTAAAAACAACAGGGCTACCGGCGAGTTTTGTGAAAACCCGAAAGGGCGCAATCTTGTCAAAAGACACTTGCAAGATCTTCTCAACCCTGTAAGGAGAAACCACCTACGTGAGATCCTTACGATTCACAAAGGAGAAACACACTTAGGGATCCCTACGATTTCTAAGGAGAAATTACACTTGCGAGATCCTCACGACTCGTAAGGAGAACCCTCTTATGAAACCCTCATGGCTCATAAGATTCAAAATCCTTAAGCTATAGGGATATGAACCTGTTCTTAAGCCATCACCTTTCCCAGATTGCCCTACAAGCGGTTCAATATTAACCCTTGTATACAATCCACGGGCACAAATAATCATTTCCTTTCTGAGTCCCATCAACGACAAGGAATGCCTTCATTTGATGAACAAACACTTGTAAGTCCTCTCGACTTATAAGGAGAAAACACTCTTATAAGATCCTTACGACTTATTAGAGAACACATACTTAGGAATCCTCACGGTCCCTAAGGAGAAAATGCACCTATGAGATCCTTACGACTCGTAGGGAGAAATACCTTTATGAGACCCTTACGGCTCATGAAGTCAAAAGCCTTAGCTGAATGGATCTTAACCCGGTCTACTAAGCTACCTTTGTTCAAACCGAAAAGGGCAAATGATGATTCGCTCCTGGCAATATCCCAGTTGTAGCGATGTTGATGCCTAAATCGGTATCAAATTCCAAGTCCTTTCTTGGCAAATGATGATTCGCTCCTGGCAATACTCCAGTCGCAGCGATGCTAATGCTGAGATTGGCACCAGATTCCAAGTTCCACACTCGTGATAAAAAAATCAGCGAACCAAAAATGCATATGAAATAGCCGAAATGATAGGGCAGCTTGCAATGAAATAAGCAAGTAAAAATGTATGCAAACTAAACCAGCCGAAATGATTGGGCAACTCCCAATAAAAAGCAGCGAGCAAAAAGAAAAACAGCCGAAATGATTGGGCACCGCGAAAAATAGCCAAATTGATTGGGCAATCGCGACTTTCGCGATATAAAAGCTGAAATGATAGAGCATCGCGGAAAGAAATAAAAAAATGAAAGAATGAAACATTTGCCCTACAGGTAGTCCATACTGACCCCTGTATACAATCCATGGGCATAAACGAAAAGGGAACCACACGTCCCCCAACATATCCTGTCAAAAAGGAAAGTCAGATCTTAACAGTAACATCTGCATCCCAAAAGATCAATAACGGCGTTCCTTCTTATGCCAGCAGGGCACGGAAGCGACACAACGAAACGGAGCCACGGCAAAGTCCCTAGTTTCAAACCTCGACGGTTCGCCGACAACCTAGAAATAACCGCGACATTCGTCTCGATACAGCAGACGCAATGCCAGCAAACGAAGCAAATGCCAAATTCCTAGCTTAAGGGTCTTGACGGCAACTCATATAAAACCTGAAAGAATATCGGAGATAATCCCACACCAGCGCGGAGTGATCACCACCATGACATTCGTCTCGATACAGCAGACGCAATGCCAGCAAACGAAGCAAAGGCCAAATTCCTAGCTTCAGGGTCTTGACGGCAACTCATATAAAACCTGAAAGACTATCGAAGATCATCCCACACCAGCACGGAGTGATCACTACCATGACATTCCTCTCGATACAGCAGACGTAATGCCAGCAAACGAAGCAAAGGCCAAATTCCTAGCTTCAGGGTCTTGACGGAAACTCATATAAAGCCAGAAAGACCATCAGAGATCATCCCACACCAGCGAGGAGTGGTCACCACCTTGATGTCTGTCTCAATACAGCAGACGCAATGACAGCAAATGAAGCAAAGGCAGCATTCCTATCTTCAGGGTCTTGACGGCAACTCATATAAAACTTGAAAGACCATCGGAGATCATCCGACACCAGTGAAGAGTGATCACCACCATGACATTCATCTCGATACAGCAGACGCAATGCCAGCAAATGAAGCAAAGGCCAAATTCCTAGCTTCAGGGTCTTGACGGCAACTCATATAAAGCCTGAAAGACCATCGGAGATCATCCCACACCAGCGAGGAGTGGTCACCACCTTGACGTTCGTCTCGATACAGCAAACGCAATGACAGGAAATGAAGCAAAGGCAACATTCCTAGCTTCAAGGTATTGACGGCAACTCATATAAAGCCTGAAAGACCATCGGAGATCATCTCAATATTCGTCTCATTACAACAGACGCAACATCAGCAAATCGTACCGCGGCAAAATTCCCAGTTCCATGACTTGGCGGTGCATAGACAACCGAGAGTCAACCCTCGACTCCGTGAAAAGCGGATAAAGTCAATCTATCCTGGTCTAGTGGAACACGGCTTATGTCAATCCTTACCCCGTGGGAAGCGTCCAGAACGGATCCTGGTCCTTGCGGAACACGGCCAATGTCAATCCTGACTCCGTTGGAAGCACCCAGAGCAAATCTTGGTTTCGTAGAACACGGCCTATATCAATCCTGACCCGTGGGAAGCGTCCAGAGCGGATCCTGGTCCTTGCATAACACAGCTTATGTCAATCCTGACCCCGTAGGAAGCATCTAGAGCAAATCCTGGTTTCGTGGAACACGGCCTATGTCAATCCTGACCCCGTGGGAAGTGCCCAGAGCAAATCCTGGTCATGTGGAACACAGCCTAATGCCAATTCTGACCCCGTGGGAAGCGTCCAAAGCGGATGCTGGTCCTTGCGGAACACGGCTTATGTCAATCCTGACCCCGTGGGAAGCGCCCAAAGCAAATCCTGGTTTCGTGGAACACGGCCTATATCAATCCTGACCCCGTAGGAAACGTCCAGAGCGGATCCTGGTCCTTGCGGAATACGGCTATGTCAATCCTGACCCCGTGTGAAGCATCCAGAGCAAATCCTGGTTTCGTGGAATACGGCCTATGTTAATCATAACCCCGTGGGAAACGTCCAGAGCGGATTCTTGTCCTTGCGGAACACGGCTATGTCAATCCTGACCCCATGCGAAGCATCCAGAGCAAATCCTGGTTTCGTGGAACACGGTCTATGTCAATCCTGACCCCGTGGGAAACGTCCAGAGCGGATCCTGGTCCTTGCGGAACATGGCTATGTCAATCCTGACCCCGTGCGAAGCATCTAGAGCGGATATGGTCCTTGCGGAATACGGCCTATGTCAATCCTGACCCCGTGGGAAGCATCCAAAGCAGAACCTGGTCCTTACGGAACACGGCTATGTCAATCCTGACCCCGTGGGAAGCATCCAGAGCAAATCCTGGTCATGTGGAACACGGCCTATGTCAATCCCGACCCCATGGGAAGCGTCCAGAGCGGAACCTGGTCCTTGCGGAACATGGCTTATGTCAATCCTGACCTTGTGGGAAGCATCCAGAGCAAATCCCAGTCTTGTGGAACACGGCCTATGTCAATCATGACCCCGTGGGAAGCATCCAGAGTCGATCCAGGTCCTTACGGAACACGGCTAATGTCGATCTTGACCCCGTGGGAAGCGTCCATAGCAAATCCTGGTCCCGTGGAACACGGCTAAAGTCAATCTTGACCCCATGAGAAACGCCCAGAGCAAATCCTGACTCCGTGAAATGCGGATAATGTCAACACCATCAATCACTTACGGATCCTCTCGACTCGTAAGGAAGAAAATTTTCTTGTGAGATCCTTATGACTCTCAAGAGAAAACACAATTAGGAATCCTCACGATTCCTAAGGAGAAAATACACCTACGAGATCCTCTCGACTCGTAAGGAGAAAAGTCTTTATGAGACCCTCACGGCTCATAAAGTTGAAAAGCCTTAGGCAGCAGATCTGAACCTGCTTCCTAAGCCATCACTACCTTTCAAAGAATTCTAGACAGAACGCTCTCTATCATCTACGGGCTGCGCTTACTAAAGTAACATGCCAGCAACAAAGAAAAGAGAAGAAAGCAAGAGATAACACAAGATAGTACGAGAAAATGTATCTTTTATTCATAAATTCAATTGGGTACAAAATATATCATATGAAAGAATAAAAGATGGATACATGTTATTCAAAATTTACAAATTGGTACAAGAAAAACTATTGGGATGGAAGCGTTTTCAATAGGCCAATCAGTTGTTCACGCACTTCCCTCAGCCCCTTTTCACGGTCAGCTGTCGTGGCCAACTCTGCTTCAACCTAAGTTCGTTGCTGCAAATAGGATGAAAGTTGCTCTTCGACGACCTGCTGAGCTACCCTACGATTCTGTGCATATCACTCAATGAGGTCAAGCTTCTGCCTCAGCGTTATCCCATCAGAAATACATCGTAAAAGTCCCTCGAAGATAGCTTTCAGCTGTACAGCGTTTGAATCAACTTGAGCATGTAGCCGGGCAGATTCCATTGAAGTCTCTTCGCACTCCTTACGCTTTAAGGCCGCCTCTTGTTCAAGATGACGGAAGTAGGGAGTGCTCTACTCGACCCATGCAGCCCGCTGGGAGTTCACAGCCAGGACCTCGGGAGCAGGACGTCCGACCTCGAGCTCATGCAGACAAGCCTCAATTTTCCTGCAGTGATTAACCCAAGACTCAACGACACCCTCGCTATGAAAGTACACGAGCATCGCCAGCATGGGATTAACCTCAGCAGCAAAATCTGCAGCAAGGGCAGGGGTCTCCACGTCAAGCTCCTCGAGGTGATCGCTCAACATGCGCAGACTATTCACAGCGCCTTTTGAAGATAGACGTCTGGAAAAGGGACCCGCTGGCATTCGAGACTCGAACGAAGCTGAAGTCGGTGTCACTGATGCAAAACAGATCATAGTCAAATAACGGTTCAAGAAATGGAGAAGCTACATGAACAATGGAGTTTACTATACCGGCTGTGGCAGGTGGCAAGGCCGGGAGTACCGGTGGTGCAACCGTTCCTTCATCTCCTCCTTCAATCTATAGTGTTGCAATCAAAACAAAGAAGGATTAGAAACAATTTAGCTGCACGTGAAAGAAAAGAAAAGACATTAGCTAAAGGCTGTACTCACCAGCACCACTAGATGAGGCAATCTCTGGCTGGAAGGAGAAATGTGGGTGCAGCACCTGATACAGGTGATCAAAAAGTACTCCTGCAAGGATGTAATAATGCAATGTCAATACATAAAGTATACTGCCTACAATGAAACCGATAGGTCATAAATCCGTACCTTCCAGCATTTGAGAGGATACGAGAGAAGGCAAAGGGACGGCCACTGTCAAAGTAGCAACTGGCGATGCTTCCTCGGGTGGCACAACCTCAACACTCGGCACACCTACATTTAGAAACGAGATAAATACTGTCAGGAGAGATTGAAAGAGATTGCAGAATGAAAAGGAAAGCAATGACCCGGAATCTACCTGGAGAGTCGCCGGTCGAGTCGGTGACAAGGGCGTCACTAGATGCAGCGAATGCTTCACCCCCCTCCATCGGAATGGTTTCGCCGCCCGTTGCCTCATCCCCTGACTCCATGAGAGCCGTCTGTTTACTGCCGGAAACTGGGAAGATGAATGTCTTGCCTGAATCTGGGGGAAGATGCTAATTGGTGCTGTCCGTCCACCTCTCCGAAGATGCCAAGTTAATTTATGGCACCATGTATCGAAGGTTTAAACGGATGTGGCCGTTGTAGCAGACTTCGTCAGATTCCCCCTCGTTTGAGGGGTTTTGATTGTGGAGACGCTCTTCCCTGCAGGCGCAAGCCCCTGCAGTTAATTACGCTAGCGCATCGCGGTAACAACTTTCTCCTTCTCCAGATGGTCACTTCGTGTCGTGGTGTGTTTATTTTGTTTGTGGTTGCCCGTGGATTGTATACGGAGACTAATTTATGTTGTCGCCCGTAGGGCGTGGATTAGTCCAAACCCTTATTTTCTTAGATTTGGGTTTTGGTTTGGGTTTAATGATACGTTTGCCTCGTTTGAGACTAAGATCAACTTAAACGTTTGTTAAGGATACATTAGTCTAATTTTAGACTAAAATCAACTCAACATTTGTTAAGGACACATTAGTCTAATTTTAGACTAAGATCTACTTAACAGGACCATTTAGATCCAACAAAAGAGCATTTGGGCTCTATTGTTTTAGTTTAGGGACTTTGCGGTCAATTGCCAGTTTAAGGACATGGTAGTCCATGGGTTTAAAGGGACCCCACAGTCCGAGGTTAAGGACATCATAGTCCGTGGGTTTAAAGTCACCCCACAGTCCGAGGTTAAGGACATCATAGTCCGTGGGTTTAAAGGACCCCACAGTCCAGTTTAAAGACGTCATAGTCTATGGGTTTAAGGACCCCACAGTCCAGTTTAAAGACATCATGGTCTGTGGAATGTATGGCTGTCGGGACCCATTACCTCTCTGAAGACATTGAAGGATTACAACGACAAATATTAGAGGAGTTCAGAGATGTACCCTTGAATCAATGTTGGTTGGGAGATCTATAGTCCAATTTGGGACTAAGGTCTGTTAAAAGGTTTATGAGCATATGGGCTCAGTTGATATCAGTTGAGGACTTACGGCCAATCTTGGACTAAGTCCAATCAAGTTAAAATGTTTTGACATTTATTTTGGGCTGTTAAGCATTTGTTTGAGCTCGGCCCTTTTAACAATGTTGAGCATTGATTTATATCTTGACAATGTTTTGTCTTTTATTGAATACTGATCATCCATCAGAACAATGTGTGTTCTGACAGTGCGCCACGTGGCGCGCCAGGCGCTTTGCGCCAATTAAAGAGCGCATTGCGCTTCTGCCAAGTAGCGGACACGTGTCGCCCTTAGCGCCACGATTTATGAGCGCTTTGCGCTAGTTTAATGGCGCACCAGTGAGTGACACGTGGTGCGCTTGGCACTGAGCGCCAGCCCATGAGCGCAGTGCTCTGTTTCAGAAGCGCAAAGCGCTAGTTGTGTCTACGGTTGACACGTGGCACGTTTTGGCGCTGAGCGCCGGTCCAAGGAGCGCAAAAGCGCAATTCATGAGTGCAAGGCACTTTCAATAGCGCAAAGCGCTCTTGATCAAATTTATGATCATAGGATAAGTTTATGTTCTTTTAAAGGAGGTTTTGCCTCAAGATTCGAGAACAAAAGTTCTTGTTTATAAAAAGGCGCTGCCTTTGTCAATCAATGATCTATGAATGAAGTAAATACTTCTTTTTGTTTTTATGATTAGATCTTTCAATCTTTTTATAAGAGACCTTGGTCTTTTGCAGATCTATGATCTTTTAAGAAGATGATTCTTCTTTTTATGAGATGATTTCATCTCTGTGTTCATTGGTCAAGTTCTTTACCTTGAAGAAAATGATCTTCTTTTGCTAAAAGCTTGCTTTTTCTTTCTTTGAGTTTTCTCAAAATTTGTAGGGGGTTTCTCTTATGCTTCTGTATCTTTTAGACTTGAAGTCTTGAGACCTTTATATAGGGCCAATTGATTTGTTAAATCAGTTTAAGAGATCTTTCTCTGGTTGATTTGGAAATATTTCCCCACCGTTGGATCTTTGATCCTAAGGCTTCTGTTTTACAGAAGGCAATCTTCCTATTTTTAACAAGATTGAGAAAATCATTCCATAACAGAACTTATTCTGTCTTTTGGTAATTTTTATTTACCATTGGATCATTGATCCAACGGTGCTGTGATTTACAGAGCACAATCTTGTCATTTGGAAAGATTTTGAGGAATCTTTCCTTAACAGAATTTAATTCTGATTAATTAATGATTTATCATTATTATTAGATCTTTGGTCTGACGGTTGGGGAGCTTTAGGTTCCAGCGCTGGCGCACCAGTGCTTTACACGTGGTGCGCTGCTTAAAAGGCAGCGCACATTGCGCTAGCGCACACGTGTATGACACATGGTGCGCTGCTTGGAGCGCAGCGCACCTAGCGCTAGCGCACACGTGCTTTGCACATGGTGCGCTGTTTAGGGCCCAGCGCACTTGGCGCTGCATCTAAAGCGTTGGTTCACAATGTTTTAACTCTTGGGTTTGAGGCATTTGTTACATTCTTTACATGTGGAGTTTTTCCCTTCATTTTTTTTATTTTATTATTATTTTTTATTTTTTTATTTTTTTTATAAGGGCGCAGGTTGTGAGCCAAAATTTTGGCGGGAACAAATGCCCCCCACTACTTTGCCCACGTAAGTACGTACGTGGGTGCAGTAGTGCAGAGTTATGCATGGCCACAGAATTGAGGGCTTTGGAGACAAGTTTAGGGTCTTTATAGCCTAAGACTTTTTTCGTCTTCATGAGCCGTAAGGATCTCAAGAAGGTTTTTCTCCCTACGGGTCGAGAGGATCTCGTAGGTGAAAATTCTCCCTAGAAATCGTGAGGATTTCTAAGTGTTCATTATCTCCATGAGTCGTAAGGATCTCGCTCAGGTATTTTTCCTTACGAATCGTGAGGACCCGTAAGTAGCTTCTTTACTTCAGCGGCGAATGTGGCTTTGGCAACGCTGGCCCATGGATGGTAGATGACATTTCATCCTGAACTCTTTATAAGGTAGCGATGGCTTAGGAGACAGGTTCAGATCTGCCGCCTAAGGCTTTCCAACTTCAGGTGCCGTGAGGGTCTCATGAAGACTTTTCTTCCTACGAGTCGAGAGGATCCCGCAGGTGTATTTTCTCCTTAGAAATCGTGAGGATTCCTAAGCGCGTTTTCTCTTGAGAATCGTAAGGATTTCACAAGAGAATTTTCCCTCCTACAAGTCGAGAGGACTCGTAAGCGGTTGTTTCCCTCCTTGTCGAGATTCGACTTTGGAGAGTGTGGCCCATGAATAGTATGCAAGAGTCCATCTTGGACTGACTTGCAAGGCCCCGGTGCTTAGGAAACCGGTTCTTATCCCCATTGCCTGAGGCTTTTCCCTATGAGTCGAGACGAATCGAGAAGTTCTCGCAAAGACACTAATTTCCTTACAAGTCGAGACGAATCGAGCAGTTCTTGCAAGAATATCCTAACGTCACAGTTAACCTCTGCTCTTTACGACAGAGGTCCGTTAGGGTTTGTGGTACTAAGGTTTTGTCCGTCGTACCATCGCGTTGGCTGATGTATTCCTCGATAGGCAATCTTGCTGTTCGAGTAGCCTTGCGACTATCGTGTCTCTGATCCCTTCGGGGGCTGGACAAGACGTCTTCAAGTAATCTTCCTAGGCAGTTTGATCGTCGGAAGAGCAAGCGTTAGGAATTTTGCCATGCCGCTTTTTACTTGAGGTTAGTCTCAGTTTGGAGAGCCCCGATGAGTCATAACCACTCCGTGCTGGTGTGGGATGACCTCCGATAGTCTTTCAGGTTTTATTTGAGTTGCCGTCAAGACCCTGAAGCTAGGAATTTGGCCTTTGCTTCATTTGCTGGCATGGCGTCTGCTGTATCGAGACGAATGTCGCGGTTGTCTCTAGATTGTTGGTGAACCGTCGAGCTTTGGAACTGGGGATTTTGCCGTGGCTCCGTTGTTTGATTGTCGCGTCTGAATCCTGCTGGAGGAAGAACGATGTGGTGACATCTCGTCTGCTGTATCGAGACGAACGTCGAGGTGGTGAACACTCCGCGCTGGCGTGGGATGATCTCCGATAGTCTTTCAGGTTTTATATGAGTTGCTGTCAAGACCCTGAAGCTAGGAATTTGGCCTTTGCTTCGTTTGCTGGCGTTGCGTCTGCTGTATCGAGACGAATGTCGCGGTTGTCTCTAGGTTGTTGGTGAACCGCCGAGCTTTGGAACTAGGGATTTTGTCGTGGCTCCGTTGTTTGATTGTCGTGTCTGAATCCTGCTGGAGGAAGAACGATGTGGTAACATATCGTCTGTTTTATCGAGACCAACGTCGAGGTGGTGACCATTCCGCGCTGGCATGGGATGATCTCCGATAGTCTTTCAGGTTTTATATGAGTTGTCGTCAAGACCCTGAAGCTGGGAATTCTACCTTTGCTTCATTTGCTTTGGCGTGTCCGAATCCTGTTGGAGGAAGGACGCTGTAGTGACATCTCGTCTGCTGTATCGAGACGAACGTCGAGGTGGTGACCACTCTACACTGGTGCGAGATGATCTCCGATAGTCTTTCAGGTTTTATATGAGTTGCCGTCAAGACCCTGAAGCTAGGAATTTTGCCTTTGCTTCGTTTGCTTTGGCGTGTCCGAATCCTGCTGGAGGAAGGACGCTGTAGTGACATCTCGTCTGCTGTATCGAGACGAACGTCGAGGTGGTGACCACTCCGTGCTGGTGCGAGATGATCTCGGATAGTCTTTCAGGTTTTATATGAGTTGCCGTCAAGACCCTAAAGCTAGGAATTTTGCCTTTGCTTCGTTTGCTTTGGCGTGTCCGAATCCTGCTGGAGGAAGGACGCTGTAGAGACATCTCATCAGCTGTATCGAGACGAACGTCGAGGTAGTGACCACTCCACGCTGGTGCGAGATGATCTCTGATAGTCTTTCAGGTTTTATATGAGTTGTCGTCAAGACCCTGAAGCTTGCTTTGGCGTGTCCGAATCCTGCTGAAGGAAGGACGCTATAGTGACATCTCGTCTGTTGTATCGAGACGAACGTCGCGGTTGTCTCTAGGTTGTTGGTGAACCGTTGAGATTTGGAACTAGGGACTTTATCATGGCTCCGTTGTTTTGACCCTGGGGTGACATTGCGTCTGCTGTAACGAGACGAATGCTGAGGTGGAGCTGGGATTTTGCCATCACTTCGCTTTATTTCGACCATGATGTCTTTTGTTGACGTTGCATCTGCATCCCGCTGGACTGTGAGGGAACGTCGTTGTTGACATTGCGTCTGCTGTAACGAGACGAATGCTGAGGTGGAGTTGGGATTTTTCCATCACTCCGCTTTGTTTCGACCATGATGTCTTTTGTTGACGTTGCATCTGCATCCCGCTGGACTGCGAGGGAACGTCGTTGTTAACATTGCGTCTGCTGTAACGAGACGAATGCTGAGGTTAAGTTGGGATTTTGCCATCACTCCGCTTTGCTGACGTTGCGTCTGCTGTAACGAGACGAATGTTAAGGTGGAGACCACTCCATGTGGGATGATCTCCAATGGTCCTTCAGGTTTTATATGAGTTGCCGTCAAGACCCTGAAGCTAGGAATTTGGCCTTCGCTTCGTTTGTTGGTTTTGCTTGTCCGAATCCTGTTGGCGGAAGGACGCTGTAGTTGATATATCGTCTACTGTATCGAGGTGAACGTCGAGGTGGTGACCACTCCGCGCTGGTGTGGGATGATCTCCGATAGTCTTTCAGGTTTTATATGAGTTACCGCCAAGACCCTGAAGCTAGGAATTTGGCCTTTACTTCTTTTGCTGGCATTGCGTCTGGTGTAACGAGACGAATGCTGCGGTGGAGTTGGGATTTTGCCGTCACTCCGCTTTGTTTCGACCATGAGGTCTTTTATTGACGTTGCGTCTGCATCCTGCTGGACTGCGAAGGAACGCCGTTGTTGACATTGCGTCTGCAATATTGCGACGAATGTCGAGATTGTCTCTAGGTTGTCTATGAACCGTCAAGATTTGGAACTAGGGACTATGCCGTGGTTCCGTTTCATTGTGTCGCTTCCTTGCCTTGCTGGCATAAGGAGGAACGCTGTCGTTGGTCTTCTGGGATGCAGATGTGACCGTTGAAGCTTGGCTCTCTTTCTGATGGAGCTTGGTGGGATGATATGGTTCCCTCTTCGTTTGCACCCCTGGATTATATACAGGGATCGATGTGATATCACCTGTAGGGCAAGAGTTTCATTTTTTTTATTATTATTTTTTTATTTCTTTCCGCGATGCTCTATCATTTCAGCTTTTTATATCGCGAAAATCGCGATTGCCCAATCATTTCGGCTAGTTTTTCGCGGTGCCCAATCATTTCGGCTATTTTTATTTTTACTCGCTGCTTTTTATTGCGAGTTGCCCAATCATTTCGGCTATTTTTCATGCATACATTTTTTTTACTTGTTAATTTTGTTGCAAGTTGCCCCATCATTTCGGCTATTTCGTATGCATGTGTGGCTTGCTGGCTTTTCACTGCGGGCCTGGAATTAGACACTGATTTCGGCATCAGCACCGCTACAACTAGGATATTGCCAGGAGAGAATCATCATTTGCCTACGTCGATGTCGAACAAAGGTGGCTTAGCGAACAAGGTTAGGATCCTGTCGACTAAGGCTTTTGAATTTTATGAGCCGTAAGGGTCCCATAAGAGGGTTCTCCTTACGAGTCATAAGGATCTCGTAAGTGTGTTTCTCCTTAGGAATCGTGAGGATTCCTAAGTGCATGGTCTCTTATAAGTCGTAAGGATCTTATAAGAGTGTTTTCTCCTTATAAGTCGAGAGGACTTACAAGGGTTGTTCACCGTGTGGACATATCACTAGTCATGGATGGGACATTGTTAGGGAAATATTTATTCGCGCCCGTGGATTATATACAAGGGTCAGCATTGAGCTTCTTGTAGGGCAATATTGGAGGTTGTGGTGGCTGCTTAAGAACAGGTTCAGATCCCTGTAGCTTAAGACTTTTGAATCTTATGAGCCGTGAGGGTCCCATAAGAGGGTTCTCCTTACCAGTCATGAGGATCTCGTAAGTGTAATTTCTCCCTAGAGATCGTGGGGATCCATAAGTGTGTTGCTCCCTTGTAAGTCGTAAGGATCTCACGCAGGTGGTTTCTCCTCACAAGGCCGAGAGGACCTTGTAAGTGTCTTTTTGACGAGATTTCCCCCTTTCGGGTTTTCACAAAGCTCGCCGGTAGCCCTGCTGTTTTACTCACGGAGCCCTTTCGGGTTTTCAATCGTGCCCTTTTGCTTATGGACATACCATTTTTTTATTCTAACGAGGTTGCGCCCTTTCAGGTTTTCACAAAGCTCGCCGGTAGCCATGTTGTTTTTACTCACGGAGCCCTTTCGGGTTTTCATCCGTGCCCTTTTGCTTATGGAAATACCGTTTTTTTCTTTTTTTTTATTCTAACGAGGTTGCGCCCTTTCGGGTTTTCACAAAGGTTCGTCTTCCCGGTTTCCGGCGGTAAACAAATTCTGGCACGCCCGGTGGGACATTTTCCTCTTTCCACTCCACACTTCGTGTGTCGTGTTCGTGAACGAATCGCGATTTGATATGGTTGCCCTTGGATTCGAAGTACTAAGATTTGGTTTCCTGCTTGGCGCAGAAAGCGAAACATCAATGGCATCCACTTGCGTGAAGTGTTCCAACTGCAATTGCAACTCGCGCTCCGCCTCATCTGGAGGCATAGCCTACGGGCCCCAAGCAGCCTCCTTGTTTACGATGCCAGTAGAACAGGTCACTCAGGCCACCACTGGATTATTTTTTGGGACCATGCTCCCGCCAACGAGCTTCAGCGACCCTATACCAATACAGGAAGCTCCCAGGAAGTCGATCTTTGATCGGCTTGCTACTACCACGGCCCCTCTCAACGGGTCGTCCAGCTCCAGTGCCTCAGTCTTCGCCAGATTGGGCCAAAGTTGATGTGGGCCCACGATGAAGCCTACAATTCCATAACAGGTTATTCCGAAGAGGATAGCCATCCCTGCTCCTGAAGTCGTCAAGGCGACTTCTCCTGCCAAAGGGTCGGTCTTTACAAGATTAACCACTCCGGCTCCCGCTCCAAAGTCTGTCTTTGACAGATTAAATACTGCTACTCAACGGACCTCAGTCTTCAAGAGGCTGACGCCAGCAACAGCCCTTCTCCAAAGCAGGGGGCAAGACGAAGTCACCCCTCAAGCTGAAACCATCCCAACAGCTCGACATGCTCGCCGTCATCACTGGTGCCGAGTACGAAAGGTTGGGGACAGCTCTCCGTCTGGATTTACTCCACCAACCCTAACGGTGGAAGTCAATGTTGTTGTCCCAACCGGGAACAGCTTTGAATTGCTGAACAAGGTGCGCAGGAACTCTCCTACTGCCGTACTGAAAAGATCTCCTCCACAAGTGGAGAATGCTACAGAAACAAAGCCGGAGCAGCCCCCTCAGTGGCTCTCTTCCAAAATTTACAAAGTCTGGCGACAGGTCCAGCAGTCGGTAATTGATCAAGATTACCCTCGCCGACAGAAAAAGGTGAAGGTTCAGCAGAAGAGAACCGTCCTGTCAAACCGCAAAGGACAACAACTACCTAGGTGCCCGCTGCAACGGCCCCCTCAACGTCAACTGCTCAAAAGAGAAGGAGGCCGCAAAATGCCCCTGTGACTACGGCGGACCACAAAGACGCTGAGCCCAAACGCCCCTAGTCTGGGGGCATAATGGTGCATATTGTTTATATGGTTTCCGGAAAAGAGGAAAGTCGCGCTTCTACGGGTCACCGGACGCTCACCTGATCAGTGACAAAAGCCCAGGAGCAGCAACAGAAGCTTCAGGAAATGCTAACGCAAATGGCCGCACTCACCGGACCAAAAGAAAACCCTAAGGCGTCATCGGAGCAGCGTCATGAACAAGAAACCGATGCTGACTTCCTCCGCGGAGTCCTCGAAAAGAAGGACAGAGAAGCCGCAGAACAAGCGGCTAATATACAACGAATGACGCTTCTCTTCTAAGACATGGTCGGGATGATGGTACAGCCGGATCCTCCAGCTGAAGATCCACCGATTATCCTCGAAGAAGACCGAGCAAAGACATCAAACCCACTGTCGGCTCTGTCAACAGCCAAGGAGGAGACAATCTCCAAAGCTGCCCTGGATGATTACATCGCTCAGCAGATACGAGTTCACCAGGCGAATGAAGCGGCTGGCCAAATTTTCAAGACCGGACGACCCTATCCGGGCTGGTATGACCAAATAAGTTACCCGTCGGGATATACGATCCCTAAGTTCCATGTATATAAAGGGACGGGGAATCCACATAGCATGTTGCTCAATTCATGGCCTTATGCGGCAACACTGGAGGCGACGACAAACTATTGCTTCGCCAATTCGTCGGTAGCTTAGCGGAAACGGCCTTCGAATGGCATTCGGAGCTGCCTAACGACTCTGTCAAAACATTTGCGGGGATGGAGCTGCTGTTTACACAAAGATTTGCAAGAGCTAGCGAGCACACCCCAATAACGGCTTTGATAAATGCCAGGGTGAAGCGTGGAGAAACATGGGTCCAATACGCAATACGATGGCGAAATTTGTGGTCGAAATGCGAACAGTGCATCGAAGAAGCGCCGGCGGTGGGCATGTTCATGTGGACCCTTGACCCTCAGTCGACCATCTCCCAGTTCATATGTTCTTCAAGCCAACTACTTTCCAGGCCTTGATTGATAAGTTGGCCCAAATGGACCAGATAGGTCATAGACCATCTCCTTCAAAGACGGATCCTCAGAATAAAAAGGGGAAAGGAAAAGCAACTTTCGTCGCCAATACTCAACAACAGGCCGAGCAACTTAAAGCCGGTTGTTCGCCAAAACAATATGCATCCACGTCCATCCCTCGAGGAGAGACTAGGACGTCCTTACTCGTTTCCCCATGATAAAACGAAGAGACTGTTCGAGCTGGCAGTGCGCAACAGACTCATCAATCTGCCAGATCCAAAATGTTCATTGCAGCCCAACGACGTCAACGATCCCAATTACTGCTCCTACCACCGAGTATTAGGCCATCCGATCAAAGACTGCTACGTCTTTAAAAACTGGGTTGAGGACCAATACCAACAAGGCAAATTCGCATTATCGGAAAACTGGAAGGTGAAACCGCCGCAACCTCACGCCCCTAAAAAAGTGGACGTGCCGGGGGCATCGTGCGCGTTCATAAGGGAAGCCCCATGGGAAGTTGTTCTTTCGGCAAAGACGAAAAGAATGCTGAAGGATCTTCAAACGTGTCCGGCAATCAGGTGGAAAAATCCACTGGAACCCGAGATCGTCGAGGGAATGCTGAAACCGCGCCCAACTACAAAAATTGGTGGTGATAGTCTGGCGCTCCCACCCAGCCGTCAAAGTCTTCGAAGAAGAAGAAGAAGACCCAAAAGCCCATGAAGCTTGATAACAAGCGCACGGGCCTGCAAAAGCAGATTGACGCGATAGAAAGAAGAGTATAACCAGAAGGTGCGGACCCCGGTCACACTCCAAGAATTTCTCAGCAATATCCTTGAGAACGGAGATAACGACAATAACGACAGGGATGACTCATCAAAAGAATCTGAGGACTATGTGGCAAGTTGCCACATGATCTCTCATTCGGCCTTAACTAATGAAGAAACACGCTCGGCGATAGAAGATAGCATAAAAGAGCTGGGGGCAGGATCGAAGTCAAAACCTTTGGAACTGTCTGACAAGATGATCGACTTGCTACTGAACGAAGCCCGTCAGAAAAGCAAAGCCAATCGAGAGTGCAAACTGGTTATATTTGAAAAAGCCAAACGCCGACGACTGGAGGAAAAGGTCGAAACACCCCAACTGGAGCAAAGCATCTATATCGCCAGCAAAAGCAAGCTTAAAATAAGGAAACGATTCGCTAGGGCCCTGGCAATAGGAATGAAGTTGCCCCCTTTAAAAGGAAATTCCCCTGGAAATATACGTCTTGATGAAGCGGACATACATCCTAACTTCTGCCTATACCATCAGAAGATTGCACACCCTACCGAGGAGTGCATAGCCTTTAAAAACTGGTGGCAGGGATATGTCGCCCATCGACGACACGTTCAACGAGTGAAGCGCAAGGCTCGTCGGGAACAGAAAAGCATGACGGATGAGTGCGAAAGAGCTGCTGGCAACTGTCACATAGCCGACACCAAAGGATCACAAGTTGTCACCTTTGGAAGCGACTCTGACAAAGAAATCTCCCTCAGCCCTCTCTTTAAGGAGACCACCTCCGACACAAAATATGCGGAGATTTGCGTTAAAATCTAGCTGCATAATCGTACATGACCAAAACGTCGTTAAACTACTACCAACCCGTGACATCCTCAGGCTAACGTGGTAAAAAAAAAAGATCATTTCTTCAAGGTAAAGAACATCTTGAAGAAATCAGCGAGTTGGTGATGTTCGTCCACCTCTTCGAAGATGCCAAGTTGATTTATGGCACCATGTATCGAAGGTTTAAACGGATGCGGTCGATGTAGCAGACTTCGTCAGATTCCCCCTCGTTTGAGGGTTTTTTGATTGTGGGGACGCTCTTCCCTGCAGGCGCAAGCCCCTGCAGTTAATTACGCTAGCGCATCGCGGTAACATCTTTCTCCTTCTCCAGATGGTCACTTCGTATTGTGGTGTGTTTGTTTTGTTTGTGGTTGCCCATGGATTGTATACGGAGACTAATTTATGTTGTCGCCCGTAGGGCGTGGATTAGTACAAATCCGTATTTTCTTATATTTGGGTTTTGGTTTGGGTTTAAGGATACGTTAGCCTCGTTTAAGACTAAGATCAAATTAAACGTTTGTTAAGGATACATTAGTCTAATTTTAGACTCGACTCAACATTTGTTAAGGACACATTAGTCTAATTTTAGACTAAGATCTACTTAACAGGACCATTTATATCCAACAAAAGAGCATTTAGGCTCTATTGTTTTAGTTTAGGGACTTTGCGGTCAATTGCCAGTTTAAGGACATGGTTGTCCAGGTTAAGGACATCATAGTCCGTGGGTTTAAAGTCACCCCACAGTCCGAGATTAAGGACATCATAGTCCGTGGGTTTAAAGGACCCCACAGTCCAGTTTAATGACGTCATAGTCTATGGGTTTAAGGACCCCATAGTCCAGTTTAAAGACATCATGGTCTGTGGAATGTATGGCTGTCGGGACCCGTCACCTTTCTGAAGACGTTGAAGGATTACAACGACAAATATCAGAGGAGTTTAGAGATGTACCCTTGAACCAATGTTGGTTGGGAGATCTATAGTCCAATTTGGGACTAAGGTCTGTTAAAAGGTTTATGAGCATATGGGCTCAGTTGATATGAGTTGAGGACTTACGGCCAATCTTGGGCTAAGTCCAATCAAGTTAAAATGTTTTGACATTTATTTTGGGTTGTTAAGCATTTGTTTGAGCTCGGCCCTTTTAACAATGCTGAGCATTGATTTATATCTTGACAATGTTTTGTCTTTTATAGAATGCTGATCATTCATCAGAATAATGTGTGTTCTGACAGTGCACCACGTGGCGCGCCAGGCGCTTTGCGCCAATTAAAGAGCGCATTGCGCTTCTGCCAAGTAGCGGACACGTGCCGCGCTTAGCGCTAAGCGCCAGTTTACTAGCGCATTGCACTTTCAATTTATGAGCGCTTTGCGCTATTTTAATGGCACACCAGTGAGTGACACGTGGCGCGCTTGGCGCTGAGCGCCAGCCCATGAGCGCAGTGCTCTGTTTCAGAAACGCAAAGCGCTAGTTGTGTCTACGGTTGACACATGACACGTTTTGGCGCTGAGCGCCGGTCCAAGGAGCGCAAAAGCGCAATTCATGAGTGCAAGGCACTTTCAATAGTGCAAAGCGCTCTTGATCAAATTTATGATCAGAGGACAAGTTTATGTTCTTTTAAAAGAGGCTTTGCCTCAAGATTCGAGAACAAAAGTTCTTGTTTATAAAAAGGCGTTGCCTTTGTAGATCAATGATCTATGAATGAAGTAAATACTTCTTTTTGTTTTTATGATTAGATCTTTCGATCTTTTTATAAGAGACCTTGGTCTTTTGCAGATCTATGATCTTTTAAGAAGATGATTCTTCTTTTTATGAGATGATTTCATCTCTGTGTTCATTGTTCAAGTTCTTTACCTTGAAGAAAATGATCTTCTTTTGCCAAAAGCTTTCTTTATCTTTCTTTGAGTTTTCTCAAAGTTTGTAGGGGGGTTTCTCTTATGCTTCTGTATCTTTTAGACTTGAAGTCTTGGGGCCTTTATATAGGGCCAATTGATTTGTTAAATCAGTTTAAGAGATCTTTCTCGGGTTGATTTGGGAATGTTTCGCCACCGTTGGATCTTTGATCCTAAGGCTTCTGTTTTACAGAAGGCAACCTTCCTATTTTTAACAAGATTGAGAAAATCATTCCATAACAGAACTTATTCTGTCTTTTGGTAATTTTTATTTACCATTGGATCATTGATCCAACGATACTCTGATTTACAGAGCACAATCTTGTCATATGGAAAGATTTTGAGGAATCTTTCCTTAACAGAATTTAATTCTGATTAATTAATGATTTATCATTATTATTAGATCTTTGATCTGACGGTTGGGGAGCTTTTAGGTTCCAGCGCTGGCACACCCGTGCTTTTCACGTAGTGCGATGCTTAAAAGGCAGCGCCCATTGCGCTAGCGCACTTGTGTATGACACGTGGTGCGCTTCTTGGAGCGTAGCGCACACGTGCTTTGCACGTGGTGCGCTGTTTAGGGCGCATCGCACTTGGCACTGCATCTGAAGATTGCTTCACAATGTTTAACTCTTGGCTTTGAGGCATTTGTTACATTCTTTGCATGTGGAGTTTTTCCCTTCATTTTTTTATTTATTTTATTATTATTATTTATTTTATTATTTATTTTTTTTATATGGGCGCAGGTTGTGAACCAAAATTTTGGCGGGAACACCGTCGTAACACTCGCGACGCCAGGAAATGGCAGAGAACCGCAGGCGGAAAGAATGGCGATTGGGGCAGTGCCAGACTCTTGAGAAAGAGTGGCTATCTCAGGCTCGGTGGTTGCCGCCATCTCACCTACCGCTTCCTCATCAAGACTCGGCCCTGCAGGATGGGATATATGAGAATCTGAAGATTAAAACTTTGACTAAAGAACTCAGTGTTATGTTACCTTGGGTTGATCTTTCAATTGCTTCCCGAGCCGCACGCGCTTCCTGTTTTTTAGCGGTAGACAGGGTGGCCGAAACACCCTCTGAAAGAGTAGGGGCAGGGGTAGCAGCGCTCGAGCCTGCACCCACGGCCAAGGCAGCGTTACGCTCTCTTGCTGCTCGCATTCTGCGATTCCTTTCCGCCCGGGCCGTGAGAGATGATCTTCACAAGACCTCCGTCAAGGGGACGTCATCATCCGTGCCAAGGGTTACCTCTGGAGCCGTTATGGCATCCGTCATCGGTCGCTTAAGTAAAGCCTCTTTTGGAAGTGCTGAGGAGGCCGGGACTTCGATAGCCAGCCCTAGAAGCATCTCCGCATCATCCTGCAGGATTGGCATTGTAGTCCCTGTGATAAGATAAAAAAAAAGGGGTCAGATTGTCCATAAGAAAGGCGAATGAAGGCGCAATGGGACGAAATATACCAACGCCCAGCGAAGCGCGAATCCTCTCCTCCTCCTCAAAAGTCTTGAGGGAAGCCGCGAGAGCCTCTTCGGTGGAAATGCCTGTTAGAGAAAGAGTGACAGTCAAAACATGATAATAAAAACATGGCACTAAAAAGGTATGATTTAAGCGTACTTAATTGCGCGAGGGCGGACAGTCCCGCTTTGTGGCTTGCTGATCGCTCAGAAGCTGCAATGGCAGCTGCCAGATCAGTATCGTCCGGCGCTATGAATAGACTCTCGTTGGTCCCATATTCGCCCAAGCCCTCACTATAAGGAGCATGAGGCTCCTGACCAAATACAACGTCGGCAGAGAGGATTGACTTCTTATTCCTCTTCTGCGAGCGAGCTCCGATCGCAGCTAGCACAAGCTTGCGGTTGGTGGGCACCTTGGGACGACGAGTCCCGATATCCGAACCCACGCCAGACTCGGGGGAAGCTACAGTCACCGTTTCCATGGGAGCACGGGATATCGGTAGCTCGGGCCTATCATGCGGGACTTCGACCGCAGCAACTTCTCTTAAGGGAGGATGGACAATGGTTCATCGCTTCAGAGGAACATTTGGATTACCGGCCGGAGCGGTACCCTTGCGATCAAGCAGCAATTGCTTCTCCTCCCTGATGATGGCGCCCATTGAATGTTGATACCAGGCCACATACACATTGAGGGCCTTCAGAACACAGCTCGGTTCGCTGATAAAGAAGTTGGACCCTGTGTTCAGGCGCATAAAATGATGCAGCGTGTTTCGCATTCCCTCTTCGGTAGCAGCAGGTTCTACTAAGAAAGCCTCAAGCGAGACTCCCTGATTATAGCTCAGCTGCTGGGCGAAACGATGCGGGTTGTGTCTCATGAATAACGCCGAATCGTTCTGCCTAAACACCAAATACCCTGGCCTGATGGAGTATAGATGGAGAATTTCCCGAGCTTTCAGGGTAGAAGCTCCATCCTTAAAAGTGTCCCGCAACGGCTGCACCATTTTAGCAGACTCCTTACCGATGGCCATAACCTTCTCAACAAAGGTCATGCCGTCCCCGACGGTACGTAGGCGAAAGATTACACCTCGAGCCTCTCGCTGACTTGGATCCACAATGGAAGCGTTGACCAGCCGCATGATCCGTGGAAAATTACAAGTTTCATAGAAATGAGGCCGCTTGTGCATTCCAAAGGCACCGAGCACATGCAATTCAAGCCATGAGGTAAAATAATGCATCGGGAAGTTCACGGGATGCACCCCCGGCTGAGTGGTATCGGCAATACCAACAGCAACTTGTCTCCCATCAACCATCCGATGAGCTGGGTAGAAGACTGACGGCCTCATGTAGCGAGGGTGCATGGGAAGCGCGAACCAGCTTAACCACAAACCAAGGAACCCTAAAAAGAACGCTTCCTCATCGATGCCCGGAGCAGCAATTTCTGAAAAAGGGATGATCGCGATGTTTGGAAGAAAGAATCCCTTTTTATCAGCTTCCAAAATTGGCCGGTGATCCAAGCCGAAGCCGAAGGGATCATCGAGTTTGGCAAAATTTTCACCTTGTCGTGATAAAACTTCTGGGCGAAGAAAACGGGCGATGAAATCCGCAAAGCTAACCCCATGGCTTCGTGATTAAAGAAATAGGCCTTCATAAATGTTTAGCACCTTGATCAAGCTAGAGAATCGGTGCTAAATGGCATTCTCTGGGTTTAAACCCGTCATCACCAGTCAGGTAGCGAAAACATATTCATCAGGGGGAAAGATCTCCTCATAATGTTCCCCTCTGACAGGCAAGCCGGAGATATCCGCAAACTCTTCCAGAGATATGGAAACTTCCCGATCTAGCATAAGGAAGGTATGAGTTGGAACGTTCCATTGTTCCAAGAAGGTTTTGACCCACCATGCGGGAGGTGTGGAGTACTGAAACAGAGAAGCATAAATCGCAGGATACAACCTAAGCTTCAGCAGTTCTGACTTCTTTGCCGATAGGATATATCGGGCCCATTGCAGGTATCTAGCTGAGTGACGAGGAATCAGGCCTATATTGTAGGGTTGTTCCCAAGGGCGCGACTCACCTTGACATATACGCCGCCCTAGAATGTCCAAAGCCATCGGCGGTTGTACAGGTATTGTAGCCATAAAGGGCTGAAGACAACCCTCTGAAGTCCAGTTAACCACCTCCACAGCATAGTTCACCGGGGGTACGTCAGCATAGTGAATCGCCGAAATAGCCTCTGAAGGTGTTGCAGAGAAGCTGCATCGACCCATGATGATCTGGTTATACAATGTTCCCCACAAATGAAGATTCTTGTGTTCCGGGTCATGGTCTTTGATCAGCGCAATAACCTCCCGGTCTAAGGGCGCTTCAGGAAATCCGCCTTCTGAGCGAACGAACGGAAAGGAAGTGTCGAAAGACATGTCACCCGCGCGAAAAAGAACAAAATTCAACAGTCAGTGCCATAATTTAAATTCTGACACTTGGTACTTTAAAATTCGTACCGTACTGCAATGCAATAAAAAGGGGACCAACGGGGGACCCACAAAATCTAGATGACAGTTCATCATTAATAAAACAGCCTCATCATTTGATGAGACTGTTAATTAAATGAGAAAATCCTCAATTGATTCTCATTTAATGAGAAAGCCCCTCGGGATAAGGAGTAAATCTCCCCTTGAGAGCAGTGCTCTGTGACAGAGTGACATCTGTCAAACTCTAATGATGAAGGAATAAAAATTCCTCAAGAGCCTTGCTCTGGAAAAAATGATGGAATAATCCATCAGAAAAATTGAAATCAATTTTTATACATGAATGAAAAATTCTGAGATCTTCAAGATCTATGAACAAACTCTAAGAGTTCTTTATGAGCAAAGCTCTGTTCATGGGCTAAGAAACCCCAAGAAAAGATCTTTTTAGATCTATGGGTTCGAGAGAGCAAAGCTCCGTTGATGAAACCCTAAAAGGGTTTTCTTTAGATCAAAGATCTATGAAGAGCAAAGCTCTCTTAATGGGTGAAACCCTAGATCATTAAAAGGTTCTTTAAAAGATTTAATCTTTACCTAAAAACCTTGACAGAGTTCTGTCTTTAAGGAAGTTCTTAAGCCAAAGAGCTGTGCTCTGCAAGAGAATAATGATTCTCAGAAAACAAGAAGGAAGATGAACATGAATCATCCTGAGGGCTAAGGGTCCTATTTATAGGCACTGAGTGTCGTTTCAACTTCTGAGTTGATCCAAGGGCGCAGAGGCTGCCACCGCTACACTCACATATGGGCCACGTAAGCGCAACGGTGGGGGGTATTTGTTTCCCCAATCAGAGCAAAGCTCTATTCAAAATTCAAATTTTGAAATGAAGCAACGCTTCAGATGCAGCGCCAAGTGCGCTCTAGCGCTAGGCGCGCTGCACTCTAAGCAGCGCACCACGTGCAAAGCACGGGTGCGCTAGCGCTAGAACTAAAAGCTCCCCACCGTCAGATCAAAGATCTAATAATAATGATAAATCATTAATTAATCAGAATTAAATTTTGTTAAGGAAAGATTTCTCAAAATCTTTCCAAATAAAAAGATTGTTCTCTGTAAATCAAAGCACCGTTGGATCAATGATCCAATGGTGATTAAAAAATTACCAAAAGAGAGAATAAATTTTGTATGGAAAGATTTATCAATCTTATTAAAAACAAGAAGATTGCCTTTTGTAAATCAGAATCCCTTGGATCAAAGATCCAACGATGGGAAATTCGCCAAATCAATTGGAGAAAAGATCTCTTTAACTAATTGAACTGATCAGCATGCCCTATATAAAGGCCCCAAGACTTCAAGTCTAAAAGATACAAAATAATACAGAGGAACCCCCCCCTCCCCATGAGCTTTGAGAAAATCCCAGAAAGAAGAGCCAAGCTCTCGATTGAAGAACTTCTTTTCTTCAAGGTAAAAAGAACAGAGAGATGAAATCATCTCATAATTGAAAGAAGAACTCACTTTTTTAAAGATCATAGATCTACAAGACAAAAGTCTTTCACAAAGAGATCAAAAGATCTCGCCATAAAAGAAGAAGAACATAATTCTTCTCACAGATCATAGATCTATAAGACTCAGGTCTTTTCATAAAGAGATCATGAACATCTCATTATAAAAAGAGGGAGAATAATTCAATTCTCTTAAGGATCACAGATCCATAAAGGCAAAGCCTTTCATCAATATAAGAGATTGAAGCATCTCCTACAAAATAAGAACTGTTGTTCTTAGATCTTGAAACAAAATATCTTTTAAAAGAACATAAAACTGATCAGATGTGCTTTGCACTCTTAAATAGCGCACTGCGCTCATTGAATGGCGCTCAGCGCTAAGCGCGACACGTGTCACTCACGTATCGCCACTTAACAGTTAGCGCTTTGCGCTCTTGAAATAGCGCACTACGCTCATAGGCTGGCGCTTAGCGCCAGGCGCACCACGTGTCATTCACGTGTGCACCTCTGAACCAATAGCGCAATGCACTCATAAGATAGCGCTCTGCACTCATAAAACTGGCGCAATGCGCCCATCATCTGGCGCTTAGTGTCAAGCGCGACACATGTCCCTCACGTGTGCGCTACTCGGCAGAAGCGCGCTGTGCTCTTTGACTGGTACAAAGCGCAAAGAGCGTCACGTGTTCGCTGATAGAACATAAATTGTTCTTTAATAATCCAAGGGCTATGATGAATGATCAGCATTCAATAAAAGACAAAAATATTGTCAAAACCCAAATCAATGCTCAGCATTATCAAATGTTTAACATTTTAACTAAATGGGCCAAGCCCAAAGTGGACACAGAACCCTCATTCAGATTAATTGAGCCCATATGCTCATAAATCTTTTAACAGATCTTAGCCCCAAATTGGACTACAGATCTTTCAACCAAAATTGGTTCAAGGGTACATCTCTTTACTCCTCTGATATTTGTCGTTGTAATCCTTTAACGTCTTCAGAGAGGTGACGGGTCCCGAAAATAATACATTTCATAGACTATGACGTCTTTAAACTGGACTGTGCGGTCCTTAAACCTACGGACTATGATGTCCTTAACCTCGGACTGTGGGGTCCTTAAGCCCATGGACTGTAATGTCCTTAAACTAATATTGGACCGTAATGTCCTTAAACTAATTACCGACCGCAATATCCCTAAACTAAACATTAGAGTCCAAATGCTCTTTTGTTGGATCTAAACGATCCCGTTGAGTTGATCTTAGTCTAAAATTAGACTGACGTATCCTCAACGAACGTTTAAGTTGATCTTAGTCTCAAACGAGACTAACGTATCCTTAAACCCAACCTAAAACCCAAATCTAAGAAAATACGGATTTGGACTAATCCACGCCCTACGGGCGACAACATAAATTAGTCTCCGTATACAATCCACGGGCAACCAAAAACAAAACAAACACCCACGACGAGAAGGAGAAAGTGGTTACCGCGATGCGGTAGCGTAATTAACTGCAGGGGCTTGCGCATGTAGGGAAGAGCGTCCCCACAATCAAAAAACCCCTCAAATGAGGGGGAATCTGACAAAGTCTGCTACATCGGCCGCATCCGTTTAAACCTTCGATACACAGTGCCATAAATCAACTTGGCATCTTCGGAGAGGTGGACGGATAGCATCAATTAGCATCTGCCCCAAAATTTAGGCGAGACGGACCTGCGCGGTTGCGTCTCCGTGTTTCGACGGGGAACAAGAACTATTCAGATCTTGGAGGATATGCTCAGAGCATGTATGTTAGACTTCAAAGGATCGTGGGAAGATCGCCTACACCTTGTGGAGTTTTCGTACAACAACAACTACCAAGAAAGTATAGGAATGTCACCTTTTGCAGCACTGTATGTAAGAAGGTGTTGATCGCCATTAAGTTGGGACGACATCGGAGATAGGGAACTTCTTGGACCAGAGATGATAGTAGCAACTGTTGATGTGGTTCATACTATCAAGGAAAAGATGCACATAGCCTAAGATCGACAGAAGCACTGGGCTGATGCAAAAAGACGTCACTTGGAGTTCCAACCAAGAGATCACGTATTCTTGAAGATATCTCCGAACTGCGGAGTGATCCGATTTAGAAGACAGGGTAAGCTAAGTCCGAGATACATTAGACCGTTCAACATACTCGAACGAGTCGGTGAAATGTCATATCGCTTAGCACTTCTACCTTCATTGGAAGGAGTGCATAATGTGTTCCATATATCCCAACTCAGAAGGTATGTGAGTGACCCCAGCCATGTTCTTGATCATTCTGAGCTCACTATACAGCCCGACTTATCTTGTGAGCAACAACCTGTGGAGATCCTGGACAGGAAAGTGAAGACACTTCGGAACAAGGAAGTTAACTTGGTCCGAGTGATGTGGAGAAAAGACACTCCAGGAGAATCCACTTGGGAAAAGGAAGATGAGATGCGTGCAAGATATCCCCACCTCTTTGTAAACTAGTCCTCAAATAAAAGTTGTAAATTTCGAGGACGAAAAATTTGTAAGGAGGGTAGACTATAACAACTCCAATTTTAGTGTACAAAGATTTATTTAAAAGTTGATGTATACTTGGAGAAATTACATTTCTGTGAGTACCATAAATACTTGTTTTGCTAATTAATTACAAGAAGGAGCCTGTAGTCAATTGGTAATGCCTTGCACTGCTGAACCAAACCACCAGAGTTCAAATCTCATACCCCGCATTATTTTTAATATTGTTTTATTTTGAACCTTTAGAATACCAAGGGTTTACATGTGCATATCTCACAAAAACCCCCACTACACCCTGAAATGTAACTGTACCAGAGGATACACCAGCCGTCGGGGGAGGATTCCTGCCGCCTAACTCGGCCGGAATCGGCCAACTCAGCCGGCGAACCAGTTGACTCAGGCCGCTAGTCGAGTCACGGCCGAGTCGGCCGATTCCGGTGACGACCCCAATACAAAAAATGTGTTTTTTGGTCTCCCCTGTACACCTGCATAATTTATTTCCTCAGATCATTTTCAGGGCTCTTTTAAAATCCCAATTACTCCACTTTTATTACCTTTATCATATTTTTTTCATTTTAACATTTCACCTACCCTAACCTTAGCCTAACCCTATAAATACAACCCCTAAACACTACACCCACACCCCAAAATTCTGATCAAACTCTCAAGAAATTTCCTAGAACCCTAGTGTGCATTTAAAGTGAGCAAAGAGGCGAAGCTCCGGCGAATTTTCCGGCGATAACCCTAGGAGTTTCCGGCGACGAAACGGCGCACCGGAAACTACATCCACTCCCTCTCCCTCTCCCTCTCCTCTTTAAGCTAAACCTGTAAGTCCCACCTTTTCCCTTCTCTACTCTTTCTGAAAATATGAAATTCTAAAACCCGACGGAATCGGAGTCAAACCGATTTCCGATTCGGTTCTTCCTAAAATATCACTCTTCCTTCAATACAATCTTGTTAAACCATTACATGTTGACTATTAAACACTAACTAATCATATTGAACAAGTTCAATATCAAAAGAAATTGCTATTTCCATTTTACCATACTTTTTCATTAAAATAACATATACTTTCATTTCGGCATTTGAACATCACAAACTTGCTATACATTTAAGTAGATCACGAAGTAATGACCTACCTCCTCACAACACTCATATGCAACATAGTACAAGACCTTTCGGGAACATAGAATACGGGAAAACGAAACATTTCAAATAAATACCATTACTATTAAAACCGTTTTCTAAAATATTAGTATTTTACACAAATCTTTGCAAAGCGCCGCTACAACCCATTTTAGGGAACCCGACTGGGTTAGTGCGGATTATCGCACATCACTGGGCTTAGTAGTGCGAAATGCAGACCTCCGCAAGGAGCATTCGGTCTCGAGAGATTTATAATACGACATCTTAAGAAAATGAGATTTTTAGAAATATAATATATATATTAAAATTATTTTTATATAATTATGTATATATGTAACATTAAAATATTTATTTTGAAATAATATAAATATTCCAACACTTTTCAAAAATCACAAGAATCACTTTACATTAATATACCATGAATTCCATACAAGTCAGTAGTATAAATAAATACCCTTTATTATGAATTTACGATATTTTCACTAGAAATATCACAATTATAAAATCTACATTCATGATAACTCTAAAGACGATAACTAAATACTTGGGGAGTATTTTGAAAATTATACAAAATTATTTTTACATAAAACCCTCTCAAGTTCTATAAATTACCCTAAAGACCCTAGTAAATATAGGTTTAAGCGGGACCAATCTCTTGAGCCTCAGAGAGCCGGAGAAGTGGGTGCTTGCCTACCTAAGGTAGACAACTTAACAACAGTGTTATCAATACGGTAATCTTCTTTGAAAAAGACACAAATCCTGCCGCCCATGTGCAGCGGTTACCGATAACATCAAAACCATCAGGACTTCAATTTACTTTTCTAATTTTCTGACTCAGACCGAGTCTCGTTAATAAACTTACTTGAATATGATTCAAGTACAATCTGCAATCTGCAATCTACGATATTACAATTCAACATGAATCCATTCAATCTATATTGACTGAACCAAACCATGGATATACTTCCATTTACATGATTCTCCAGTTACATCCATGATTCTCCAGTTACATCCATTTTCTGATATCATGGTTTTGGTAAGTCATCAATTTTACAATCTATATAGTTTACAATACAATACAACTATACAAACAAGTCATCTTGGGGTTTAAGGGGTAGATGGGTACGGAAGGTGTTAGAAGTAGCACGAGACAGTAAGATTAAGACACCTAACCTATATTCCATTACTTTTGTACCGTGGCCCAACGGTTCCTTGTACATTCCGTTTGCCCTAGTCTCTAGCATATAGAGACTCCTCTCGTTTACACTGGCATCATTCTGTACCAAGCTATAAACAACAGTGTTAACATTAAATACAACATTATAAAAATATAATACAACTTTAAAAGTTACACTCCCTCTCTCTTTCTGTCTTTTCTATTTCTCCCTTACCTTTGGGACTTACCGAACGATTGTTCGCTGACGACATTTCTTTTCTTTCTTCTTTGGAATGTTGTCAGGTGATTTGGACACTCTAGAGATCGAGCCCACCAGCGAGGACTTGGATCAGCTTGCCTACGACCCAGAGCTCTAGCTTCATTGTACACATTTTCATTTCAGTACTTTCCATTTCTGTTATGCCACTGTTTAGGCATCGCTTTCATTCCATGTATTTACTTTTCCATGCATTGTACAAAAGAATGTTAATAAATAAAGTTTTTGTTCAGTTATACCTACTGTCTTTGTCTCTTGTGCATTTTTATTTATATTTCTTAGATACGCTTAGCGTATTTACTTCAGAGTAAATACGTAGCGGCCTCGTCACGTCCTCTGCCCGTATACTGGGAAGCGGGGCGTGACAGACGTGTTTGCTTGGAATCCCGAGGATATGCCGAGGAACAACCCTGAGGTGATTTCCCACAAGCTCAGTGTTGACTCAGAGGCTCGGCCGGTCCGACAAAAGAATAGAAGTTTCGCGCCTGTCAAACAAAAAGCGATCGAGGAGGAAGTGGACCGAATACTCACGGGTGGCTTCATCTGGAACCTGGACTATTCGACTTGGCTAGCCAATGTAATCATGTTCAAGAAAGCAAACGGGAAATGGCACATGTGCGTCGATTTTACCGACCTGAACAAGGCCTGCCCTAAGGACAACTACCTGTTAGTTGTATGTATGGCCTAGAGGCCATTGTTGTATATGATTGTATATTACAATGGATGCTTGGACATATATAGGGAGGACTTTCTTACTCAACATGATAGTATGCTAGCTGGTTACTCTTTATCTTAACATGTAGATAACAGCCCTTAGGATGTATACTTGACTACCAGGATTATGATGCAGATCATACTAGTGGGGCCAGGGTAGTCCACAAGTATATCCTTTAATTGTTCCTAGTCGAGGGTGTATCGAGACGGGGCATCGATATTCCAGAGTAGACTAGCGTATATGCTTCTTGACCCATATGATGGGCGATGGATGATCCCATATCCAATGGTATTTGACATCAAAGATGGTATACGGGTGCTCAGTAGAGACTGGGTACAGCGAACAGGACTCGCCGAGAACTCCTAGATGGTATTATACCTATCGTCAGATAGCAGTTCTCTGGTGACACTGGTATAGGTTAGTCTGTAGACCCAAGATCGTCATAGAGTCTTATGTGATTCCCACTGTGCTTTGATTTCCTCCCTACCACATTCAAGAGAACGTGAAAACAGGTGGATTTTGGGTACAGTCCCGAGTCACATGAAGGCAATAAGCGATAGGAGGGGATTTCGTCTCTCCCAGTATTGGGGGTTGATGTTGCACTGTGCTTGATTGGCCATAACAGGAAATCCCTAGCCATGGTTGCTGAGATTTACCGGTAAGTGTTATCAATGGTTTCTCGAACCGTTATGAGCCTCACATCGGCATGACTTATCAAGCTATTGGGGTCTGACGTTTACTACCCCCAGGCTAGATATGCGAAATATCTGACGAAGAGATTGGACTGTACAGTAGTGTTACTTATTGGATTCACGGGAGTATGGACAAGCTTGCTTCTTGATCTTCTGATCTCTCAATACCCGGGTAGCCGTTACATCCAGCTAGTACCGCTGACGGCTTGTGGGTAACTGATATGATCATTACCTACTGCCGGCGTATTGACGAGTCTTTAGAGTCCTACACAGAGGTTTCTTGGCTCAAGAGAAACGAAGTACGGCATATATGTGATATGTACGGGACCGAGATTAATATGTGTATGAGATACCGTATTCTAATCTCGCGATATATAATATCGGTCGGTTATATGAGATATAGCCGGGTTATTAAATCAAGTATTGATTCGATAAGATGAAATAAATAATATTAGTCGGTTGTACGTGATATAACCGGATTATTAAATCAAGTGTTGATTTAATAATTTAATATATAATTATATATTTGATATATTAATATATATATTAACTGACATTAGCTCACTTAAGAATTTCTTTTCTACTAATAAATTTAATATATATGTGATATATGTTAATGTATTCTTTTTTGTGTCATACTTGATGATACATTGTGCATGGATGTATGAGACTCATACCATACTTAAGATAATTAGGGTGATTAGTTATTTAGGGGAAAAATAAAATTAGGTGGAAATTGTCATGTGTTAGAGGCTTGTAGAAACTTGTGGAATCCATTGACTTAGTCCTCTAATTTGTTTTACTCTAGATATTTATTAACCCAACCATTATTTTTATCCATGGTTAAGTCTCTAAAAATATCTTTTATGATATTTTCTCACCCTTGGTTGCCATTATTCACCACTTCATCTTCTTCATCATCTCAGTTTAGCTCTCTAGGTTTTCTTGAGGTGAAGAAAGAGAGAAAGAAAAATAATTCTAAAGTGAGAAAAATTCCTACTGCATCAATCTATACCAAACTAGCCATTTAGTATATGTTGTTTGCTTCACTAATTCTCCATTAGTGAAGAGATAGCTTGAGTTGGAGATTTCTTGACGTAGATCATCTTCGGCCTCGAAGATCTTTAAGCAAGCTTGTTCCTTTCGCCTAGTGGAGCCTAACGAGAGTCCGGGAGTCCACCACTTGGAGCTAAGGGACTACTTCACGGAGCTTTATAAGTAAAGGACCGGTCTACAAAGGTTGTATTCCTTGTTCACTTAGAGTAAAGTTGTTTACTTGTATGGTTTAACCCTAATTCTCTAGTTAGATCCTTGGTTTGGGTTGCTTTGCTCTCTAGATTTTTTAAAATTGCATACCTGATTTCATAAAAACCTAGTGAGAGTGCTAATGAACCCAACACTGGTATCAGAGCCAAGCTAGAGCATTAGGAGTGGCTTAGACGAAGTTAAAGTGTTCGATCGAACCTCAAAACCCCAAAATTACATAATCTCTGGAAATTTTTCCAAATGTTGGATTTTTCCAAATTAAAAATATTCAAAAAATTGTATAGGGTATTCTATGGACCCATAAGAAAAACGACGGCCTAACTCAACCAAACGGCCGCGGAAGTGCGGCCAAAGCATGCCTTTGGCGGCGATTCCGCGGCGCCGTTGGTGAGGCAGGGAGCGTGGCTTCTTGTGTTGGTCCGTAGGTGCTTGGGGCACTGTCTGGGTATTTTTAACCGTGCTCAAGTGTTGAGCTCTCTGGGAATTTTGGGAGTTTGTTGATTCGATCAAAATGTTTAACATCGTCTAGATATCTGTGATTTGTGATACAATATTTGGAATCCACAATAATTAGTTTTATGAAAACTAGTTTGAATTTTATAAATCTAGTAATTTAGTCTCATTTGAACGGTTGCCACGGGGTTTTAATATGGATCAAAACTCCATCGCAGTCACGTAGTGTACGCGGATACTCCTCGGGTAACATTACTAGATAGCCATGCCCCATAGCCCCGACCAAGTGACTGTATGAGAACCCGTAGCTAAAAGCATCCGTTCGGGTGCTCACGGCCGTGGTGTTCCGCTTAAGTGCACTTCGTTGACGACATCGGGGGTGCGGCCGTCTACTAATGTTTCCAACGAGCATTCGATCAATGGTCGGGAATCTTGTTGAATTGCCCAACTAGATATTGAAAAGTGTTTTCAATTTGAGACTAAAATGCTGGGTTTATAAAGTTAGGCATGAAATTCGGAATATGTGATATTCCGGGTTTATGATGTCTAAGGAATTAATATGGCTAGGCATGAAATCCGAAGTATGTGATATTTCGGGTTTATGATGTCTAAGGATGTTGCAGATTCCAATTGTTGTAGTTTTCACTTTCTTTTCTGCGACCATAAGTGTAATATGTGGTGTATCGCCGGTTTCGTTGCTATACGTCAACGACAATTGTGATACGCATATTTACTTACGTTGATGACATGTGATATTATGTGTTGCTGTAATATGTTATATTGAATCGTCGTGTTTTGAATAGCCGGGGTTTTTTGCATGAGATGAGAGTTTTTCATTTTCATTCATGTAAAAAACTTGTATGTAATATTCTTTTATTGGGAAACTTCCGGGTTGAGGATGATATCACCTTTGATGTATATTATTTACCTTTCCGTATTAGGATAGACCCAAGGTGGAGAGCATAAGTAACCTGGTTTTAGAGTCCAGTGGGAGACCATCTCAAGGAGTCGAGACCGGGTCTCCTAACTCTAGAATTGGCAGGGTTGCTTGCCACTCTCGTAGGGGTCTAGGGATGTGGGTTTGGCTATTCATCACGACCATGGAATCCATGTTTTTTACTGGCTTAATTTAAAATGCGGAACTCCTAATATATCCAATATTTCATATGTTGACTTCCGCTGCAATGTTTTGTAATAAGTTTATATAATTGCGTGAGAAGAATGCTTAATATTATATATATGATATATAATAAACGTTGCTTATGTTTTGCATCCGTGCTAGTCGTGCCCCCGCTTTGCCGTTAGTTAACTAACCTAACGGTGCATGACGGGACCCCGAGGCGAATGCGAATGGCATAAGCGTACGTTGTATTTTCGTTTCTTCTGTGATGCTTAGGAAGCATAAATGATAGGACTTCATTAATGAGATTAATGAAAGGAAAGAAACCTAAAGATGTTGTAGAATCAAATTTTCAAAAAGGTAGCTCTAGTTCTTGCTTTACATAGCGGTATTTCTTGATGAAAATCCAACACCTCATTCGATGAGGAAAGAGCCGAGATCCCTTCACCGGGAATAACCTCTTTAGCAAAAGCTAGCAAATACTACAACCCACTCGGTTTATTTTGAAAAACACGATTTTAAAAGCGGAGCTTAAACTACTCCTTTTCAAATCAGTCAATTCTACAACGATATCAAGTTCATTACGCAAAAGGTTTTCTTAAAAACATGTTGTAGCCCTCTATCATTTCAGATAAGGACTATTTAGTATTTGTGCTGTGTTTGTTGACCTCCGTCAAGGCGTAGTGTGCGGTAGCTGATTAGTGCATATCTGTCGCATATGATGTGATTGGATTAGGGTATTCGTACGGCCTTGTTGACCTCCGTCAAAGGTCGTGCGGGTGGGTTTAATTCAATCACAAAATGTACGGGTTGAACTTGGCTAGCGGCCTATGGTTTGTTGACCTCCGTCAAGCTCATAAGTTGCTAAGGGCAAAATATTATTGGGAATTTCAAGTGTTGAAATTTGCAATGAGATTGCATACCTTCTATGAGATAGTTGGATCCCGATATCCACTGCGAGTAAGAGTTACTCCTGAGAGAGTTTTATACTTTACAATTAGCCGATCAAGTAGGTGACTAGAATGGTGTCAACAGGGTTATCCCTCTGGGAAAACGGGGTTTATTTTAATTAGGTCCGTGCGAAAGCATGGGGAACCTCTCTCAAAGTTCTGACACCGGCCTGGCTGAAAGATTAGCGAACTTGTAGGGTGTAATTAATCCCGGCTAGTCTTACCTTTTAGGCTTTGAAGGAAGATTTCATAAAAACAGTGGGAGCCATCCTAATTAGATAAAATAATAACCAATCTAATCTTGCAAGAGCATATGCTAAGTGTTTTCTTCTCTCTCTCTCTCTCTCTCTCTCTCTCTCTCTCCTGGTAACGACCATGACATGCCTTAATCAAGATAATAATATGGATGTTTTGACTGAACCCTATTGTTATACTAGGCTGGGAAACATTGGTTCCGCTGTATCTTATAATTGTTATAAGTCCGAGCAGGAAATAGGGGAATATCCGGATTCCCATGCCACCTAAACGAGGAATGAGCATGTTGATGCATCTTCTTCGGGTGTGTTTGTTACCGAAAACTGTTCTCAGTACACTTTACGTCCTGGGTATTAAATACCGGATCGGGATCCCACATATGTAATATGTTACATGGGCTAAAGAAAGGTAGAGAACTGGAAATTGGTGATCATTCTGTAAGAGTAGGGAATGGTGCAAATGTTGCAGCCAAAGCAGTTAGCGAATATCACCTTGTATTACCAACTGGTAATACATTGATTCTGAACGAATGTTATTATATACCGACCTGATATGCAATATTATATCAGTTTATTTATTAAGTAAAGAAGGATATAATTTTGTATTGCTGGATAATGTTATGAACATTTTCCTAAATCAAAAGTTGATTGGATCAGGCTCGTTAAGTAATAGCATATACGTTCTAAATCAAACCACAGTTCTTAATATACAAAACACACACAAGAGGAAAAGTTCAGAAATGAACGAGTCCTTCTTGTGGCATTGTAGACTAGGTCATATCAATGTGACGCGACTAGCTAAGTTACAAAAGAATGGATATTTAAACCCGTTTGAATTTACATCTTATGAAACTTGCCAGTCATGTCTCAAAGGCAAAATGACCAAAACTCCGTTTACTGGACACGGAGAAAGAGCTACTGAACTCGTGGGACTGATACATAGTGATGTATGCGGTCCTATATCTATCCATGCCAGGAATGGTTTTTCGTACTTCATTACATTCACTGACGGTCTCTCACGATTCGGACATGTGTTCCTGTTGAAACACAAGTCTGAAGCTTTTGAGAAATTCAAAGAATATAAGCATGAAGTTGAGAACCAAACGGGTAAAAATATCAAATTCTTCGATCAGATCGGGGAGGAGAATACTTAAGTACGGAATTCCTGGACTATTTAAAAGAGAATGGGATTCTCTCTCAGCTTACTCCTCCGTATACACCACAGCACAACGGTGTATCGGAGCGGAGAAATCGCGCCCTATTAGATATGGTGCGCTCTATGATGAGTACTGCAGAGTTGCCTATTTCCTTTTGGGGTTATGCGCTTGAGACAGCCGCATACCTATTGAATAGATTTCCAACCAAATCGGTGTCTACCACTCCATATGAGATATGGAAGGGGAAGAGACCATATCTTAATTTCATTAAGATATGAGGTTGTCCAGCCTATGTTAAAAAGCAAAATCCGGACAAGCTCGAGGCAAGGTCAATTATGTGCAAGTTTATAAGATATCCCAAGCATTCGCGAGGGCATATCTTCTACCACCCTGAGGAACAAAAAGGTGTTTGTTGCTCAGCATGCCACCTTTTTAGAAAAGGAATTTCTTGTAAAAGAAATTAGTGGCAAAGAGGTAGAATTGGAAAAGGTTCCAGCTACATAAACTACAATAGAAGATTTGGTAGAACCAGAGGATTCGATAGTCCCCGATGAATCTCAGCCTCTCCGCCGATCTAGCAGGGTTCCTCATCCACCGGAGAGATACTACGGTTTTCTCATTGATGGTTGGAGCGAGGATTGCATCATGGAAGATGATGACCCAACTAGCTTCGAGCAGGCGATCACGAGTGGGGCTCTGTGAAATGGCTAGATGCAATGCGATCTGAGATGGAATCCATATACACCAATAAAGTATGGACTTTGGAAGATGCTCCTGAAGGGGTAAAACCCATCGGGGGCAAGTGGATCTTCAAGAAAAAACCTGGTGTATATAGAAAAGTTGAGACTTTCAAAGCGAGATTTGTAGAAAAAGGTTTTCGTCAACGACCAGGTGTGGATTATGATGAAACATTTTCTCTTGTGGCTACGCTTAAGTCCATCCGGATCCTACTTGCCATTGCTGCATACCATGACTACGAAATCTAGCAGATGGATGTCAAGACCGCTTTTCTAAGTGGTGATTTAGAAGAGAACGTGTACATGACTCAGCCAGAGAGCTTCGTAGATAGTGGGAGCAGCGGAAAGGTGTGCAAGCTGCTTAAATCAATCTACGGATTGAAACATGCATCGCGGAGTTGGAACATATATTTTGATGTAGCAGTCAAAGAGTTTGACTTCATCAAAAACGTAGATGAGCCGTGTATATACAAAAAGGTTGCAGAGAGTAAGGTCGTCTTCCTCGTATTGCAGGTGGATGACATACTCTTGATAGGAAATGATGTTCTTATGCTGCACTCGGTCAAGCTCTTCTTATCACAAAGATTCTCTATGAAGGATCTGGGTGATACCTCTTACATCCTGGGGATTAAGATCTATAGAGATAGATCTAAACGGATGTTGGGATTGTCCCAATCCAGATACGTAGACACTATACTAAAGAGATTTAGTATGGAAGATTCCAAACGTGGGAATTTACCCACGATCTCAAGAATCACTCTCTCCAAAGAGATGTCCCCCAAGACTGATTTGGAGAGGGCTCGCATGCAAGGGATACCCTATGCTTCGACTGTCGGGTCTATCATGTATGCAATGTTATGTACCCGACCGGATGTAGCATACGCACTTAGTGTTGTAAGTAGGTATCAATCAGATCCTGGGAAGAATCATTGGACAGCTGTGAAGAACATTCTTAAGTACTTAAGAAGGACTAAAGAAATGTTCTTGGTGTATGGTAACGGTGAACTCCAATTGGAGTCCTTTACCGACTCGAGCTTCCAGAGTGATAAGGATGACTTTAGGTCGGTCTCGAGTTTTGTCTTTACCCTCAATGGAGGGGCGGTATGTTGGAAGAGTTCCAAGCAAGATACCGTGGCAGACTCGACGATGGAGGCTGAATGCATCGCTGCCAACGATGCCACTAAAGATGCTGTCTGGATGAAGAAGTTCATAACCGAACTTGATGTGGTTCCGTCCATCGAGCATCCAATACTTTTGTATTGTGATAACAATGGAGCGGTGGCTTTGGCCAAGGAACCCAGGTCCCATAAGCGATCCAGACATATTCTTAGGCGGTATCACCTGATCAGGGAGATGGTTGATCTCCGGGCGATTAAGGTCAGGAGAGTTGACACGAAGAATGACACGGCGAATCCATTCACCTAGGCCAAAACCCCAGATACAGCTTGAAAGTTTTTGGGACGTTGGGTATGAGATACTACAACAACTGGCCATAGTGCAAGTGGGAGATTGTTAGTTGTATGTATGCCCTAGAGGCCATTGTTGTACATAATTGTATATTACAATGGATGCTTGGACATATATAGGGAGGACTTTCTTGCTCGACATGATAGTATACTATCTGGTTACACTTTATCTTAACATGTAGACTAGTATTGTGATACTGTCTTGCTCTCACATTTTGTTAAAGCCCTTAGGATGTATACTTGACTACCAGGATTATGATGAAGATCATACTAGTGAGACCAGGGTAGTCCACAAGTACATCCTTTAATTGTTCCTAGTTGAGGGTGTATCGAGACGGGGCATCGATATTCCAGAGTAGACTAGCGTATATGCTTCTTGACCCATATGATGGGCGATGGATGATCCCATATCCATTGATATTTGACATCAAAGATGGTATACGGATGCTCAATGGAGACTAGGTACACCGAACAAGACTCGCCGAGAACTCCTAAATGGTATTATACCTATCGTCAGATAGCAGCTCCCTGGTGACACTGGTACAGGTTAGTCTGTAGACCCAAGATCGTCATAGAGTATTGTGCGATTCCCGCTGTGCTTTGATTTCCTCCCTACCACGTTCAATAGAACGTGCAAGCAGGTGGATTTTGGGTACAGTCCCGAGTCACATGAAGTCAATGAGTGATAGGAGGGGATTTCGTCTCTCCCGGTATTGGGGGTTGATGTTGCACTGTGCTCGATTAGTCATAACAGGAAATCCCTGGCCAGGGTTGCTGAGATTTACTGGTAAGTGTTATCAGTAGTTTCTCCAAACGTTATGAGCCTCATATCGGCATAACTTATCAAGCTATTGGGGTCTAACGTTTACCACCCCCGGGCTAGATATGTGACATATCTGACGAAGAGACCGGACTGTACGGTAGTGTTACTTATTGGATTCATGGGAGTATGGACAAGCTTGCTTGTTGATCTTCTGATCGCTCAATACCCGGGTAGCCATTGCTTCCAGCTAATACCGCTGACGGCTTGTGGGTAACTGATATGATCGTTACCTACTGCTGGCGTATTGACGAGTCTTTAGAGTCCTATACAGAGGTTTCCTGGCTCAAGCGAAACGAAGTAGGGCATATATGTGATATGTGTGGGAACGAGATTAATATATGTTTGAGATACCGTATTCTAATCTCGCGATATATGATATCGGTCGGTTATATGAGATATAGCCGGGTTATTGAATCAAGTGTTGATTCGATAAGATGATATAAATGATATTAGTCGGTTATACGTGATATAACCGGATTATTAAATCAAGTGTTGATTTAATAATTTAATATATAATTATATATTAAATTATTATATATATATATTAACTGATATTAGCTCACTTAAGAATTTCTTTTCTACTTATACATTTAATATATATGTGATATATATTAATGTACTCTTTTTTATGTCATGCTTGATGATACATTGTGCATGGGTGTATAAGACTCATACCATACTTAAGATAATTAGGGTGATTATTTATTTAGGGAAAAAACAAAATTAGGTGGAAATTTTCATGTGTTGGAGGCTTGTAGAAGCTTGTGGAAACCATTGACTTAGTCCACTAATTTTGTTTTACTCTAGATATTTATTAACTCAATCATTATCTTTAGCCATGGTTAAGTTTATACAAATATCTTTTGTGATATTTTCTGACCCATGGCTGCCATTATTCATGACTTCATCTTCTTCTTCATCTCAATTTAGCTCTCTAAGTTTTCTTGAGGTGAAGAAAAAGAGAGAGAGAAATAATTCTAAAGTGAGCAAAATTCCTACTTCATCAATCTATACCAAACTATCCATTTAGTATAGGTTTTCTACTTCACTAATTCTCCATTAGTGAAGAGGTAGCTTGAGTTGGAAATTTCTCGACGTAGATCATCTTCGGCCTCGAAAATCTTTAAGCAAGCTTGTTCCTTTCGCCTAGTGGAGCCTAACGAGAGTCCGGGAGACCACCACTTGGAGCCAAGGGACTACTACACGGAGCTTTAGAAGTGAAGGACCGGTCTACAAAGGTTGTATTCCTTGTTCACTTAGAGTAAAGTTGTTTACTTGTATAGTTTAACCCTAATTCTCTAGTTAGATCCTTGGTTTGGGTTACGTTGCTCTCTAGATTATTTAAAATTGCATACCCGATTTCATAAAAACCTAGTGAGAGTGCTAATGAACCCAACACTACCCGCTCCCGCAGATAGACCAGTTAGTTTACAGCTCGGCCGGTCACGAGCTGCTGAGCTTCATGGATGCATTCTCCGGTTATAATCAAATCCGAATGAACCTGGCCGACAAAGTGTCAATGTATATGCCCTAGAGGCCATTACTGTATCATACTAGTTTGTATATTACTTAATGGAAGCTTGGGATATTCACAGTTGTATAGACAGTCTTGCTCAAAATGGTAGTATGCTACTTGGTTTGTTTCTACTTTAATATGTGCATGTGTTTCTTTTAGCATGTCGCTTATACATATTAGTGGAGCCCTTAGGATCTTTGCTTGATTACCAGCGTTGTGATGGCAGTCACACTAGTGGGGGCTGGTAATCTACAAGCACATCCTTATACAAGTCCCTAGTCGTAGGATTATCGAGACGGGGCATCGATACTCCGGAGTAGACTAACGAATACGCTTCTCATCCCAGCAGGGGAGATGGTCTGTCCCACAGCCATTAGTACGTCGTACTGGAGATAGTATGCGGGTGCTTGTTAGGTTACGAGTACACTGGACAGAACTCGTCGGGAACTGTTGGTTGGTACTATACCTATCGTCAGATAGCAGTTCCCAGATGACAGGAGTACAGCTTAGTCCGTCGACTTGACACTGCTACTTCTCCTTGAGTGTGTTCCCACTGTATATTGATTACTACCCTACCACGGCTCAAAGGAGTCGTGCAAACAGGTAGTGGTTGGGTGCAGTCCCGAAGCACTTGGAGGCAGTAACGGTTAGACAGGATTCGTCTCTCCCGGTATCGGGGATTGATATCGCGCTGTGTCTAGGAGAGCCATTACACAAAGTCCCTGGACAGGGTAAGCGAGATTTATTGGTAGTGTTTTCAGTAGTTTCTCAGGGTGTTCTGGGCTACACTCCGACACGACTTGTACCTCTATTAGGGGTCTGATGTTTACCACCCCCCTAGGCCCGACATGCGATACTCTTAGACGAACAGACCGGACTGTACGGAGATTGTCACATTCAGGCTCGTAGGAGTTCGGATGGGGTTTACCTCGTCGGCCTTCTTATCGACATCTACCTGGAGAATGTTACGTACAGCTAGTGCCGCTTGCAGTCTGTGATTAAACCCACTACCAACGTAGTGTTGAGTCTTTAGAGTCCCACACAGAGAGTTTCCCTGCACTGGGGAAAAGGTGTAGAGGCCGTATGGTTTTACGGCAGGGCTATGATCACTTACGTGCACTTGTGTGCGTATGATGTTCGGGCAGACAATACTAGTGGGCTTTGGTTTAAGCCGGATCCTAGTATTGTATAGATGGATTAGTTTTGTCTTCTGTGCATTCGTATTCTACGGAATGCGGATGCAGGTGTGTATGTACGGTTGTGAGGAGCGAAGAAATAGATGCCTCATTAGGGTTTTGACCATTGACTTGGTCAAAACCATTATGAGGTGGAGGAAAATATTTACTAATCCTTTTAATGATAATTGTGTTATGGCTAATTGCTTTGACCATTTGACCATGTTGGCCATTTGACCTAGTTGACCATTGTTGACTTGGATATTTTTTTTGAGCTCTAGACTCTTCTTATGGCTTGGATTTAACTTGACACGATAATGTTCAAATCAATTGTAACCATCACAATTTATCATGACAAAAGAATGGTAATTATTTTTCTTATTCATCATTATCTTCTTCTCATTCTCTCTCATCAAATGAGAGCTCCCATGGTTTTCTTCTTCCTCCTCACTACAAATTCCTAATAGTCCCATGTGTTAAGCAAATTAGGTTATAAATAGACAAATAAACCCATCTTCTTCCTCTACATCACCTTGGGCATCAAGAGTAGCAAACTTGTTGCCCTAGTTACCTCGGCTTGAGGTGGAGCTCGGACTATAGACTCTCAGGTGGATTGTCTTCGACTCTGGGAGGCCGCGGAGCTGACCAAGATCCGGATCTATCCTCGGAGCTTGCATGGACGAGGAGGACAGCGGAAGGAAGAACCGAAGGACCGTTTTCATGAGGTATAATCTCCTAAGCATAGTAGATAGAACCTCTAGTTGTTTGTTAGAAATGGTTTGGCAAAGATACTCAAGATAGTCTATGTTACCTTGTGATAAAAATTTGTTTTTTACCTATTTCGCCTCCCCGTAAGTACCGGGGTGGGTAACGTAGACTTACAGTGGTATCAGAGCCTCGCTAAACCATTACTAACTTGTTAGCGAAGTGTTAGAAATTCGATCACCGAAAAAATCGCAAAACACGAAATAAAATGCACTTTTCTGTCATTTTTAAAAACTGGTCCAAAATTTTTTCCAGGGACCTTAAAAATAAGTGCTAGCTTTTTTAGGGACACCCAAGAAAAACGAGATCATGAATCGGTCAGACCGCCGCGGAAGCGCGGCGGTACCAAGCGTTTCGCCGCGGATCCACGACCGAGTCAACTCGTTTTTCATGCAGAGTGTCCAGCATGGTGTTTTGTGATTTCTCTGATATTTTTTTTCTGCCCAGATTTTATGAGTACTGTGTTGTGCTTGGGGTAGATTCAAATCTGGTTATCGATCGAAATTCTAAGTATTTTAGCTAATCGGATCTTCTATGATGTGATATATGTACTGAACGTCTACTAATCGCTATACGTCGATTAGTGGGGGTTGTACATATCTGTGTTCTATGATGTTGGATTGTGTATATGAACTTGTTGGATCGTCATGGATGAATAGCCGGGGATGTGAGATGAGTGTTTATTTATCTTTCATTCAATGTAATATTTGTAAATTGATGTAATATTATTTTTTGGTCGCACATCCGGGTTGAGGTTGTAGCCACCATTGTATATTATTTCTTTTACTGTTTTTTGCTCCTAGGATAGACCCAAGGTGGGGTGCAAAAACTACCCGGTATTTTGAAGTGCCGAGTGGCCTACTCACGTTGTTGATGGAGGTTGCTTCACTTCGGGTATTTGGCGGGTAGTTTGCCGCACCCGTAGGGGTCTAGGGTGGGGTTTGGCTATTCATCGCGACTGTGTAATCCGTCTTTCGTTGCAGGCTCAAACGAAGCGCGGATTCCTAGTATATCCAATGTGTTCGTCTGTGATCTGGAATGGCTATCATTGCATCTGACGAATGTATATATCTATATGTTATATCTAGTAGGCGTTGCTTATGTTTTGCATCCGCGCTAGTCCAGCCCCCGCTCTGTCGTTAGTTAAGTAACCTAACGGATGATGACGGGGCCCAGTGGCGAATGCGGATGGCATAAGCGTACGTCATATTTTCGTTGTTTTCTGCAATGGTAGGATTAATTGATGGGACGCATTAAATTAATGCAAAGAAAACAAACCAAAGCTGAATCGTTGGAACAATTTCAAAACCCACTCGGTTTTTTCAAAACAGCAAAACTTTTTTAAAACGCGGAGCTTAAACCACTCATTTTAAAAGCTATCAGGTTCCTTCGATTATATCAAGTTCACTACGTTCACGGTTTCGCCAAAACTATTCGTAGCCCTCCGTCATTTCATATGAATATTCAATAGTATTCAAGCTATGTTTGTTGGCCTTAGTCAAGGCATAGTGATTGGTAGTTGCTGGATATTCATATGTTGCATAGATAAATGCGTTGGTTTGGGACAGTCATATTACTTTGTTGGCCTTAGTCAAGGGTATATACGGGTGGTTCAAATTAACCTGGACAATGACGGGTAAAACTTGACATGTGACTTATGATTTGTTGGCCTTAGTCAAGGTCATAAGAGCATGGGGCAAAAATCCACATCGGGAGTTTCTAAGGAAATTGAAACTTGCTAGTGCTGCATACCATTTGGAGTTTGATAATGTTGGTAGGATTCCTTCAGTATTATCAAAAAATGATATTTGGATCCCGATCCTACTGTGAGTATTTGCTACTCCTCGGGAGATTTTTTCACTTAACGATCAATGCTATAAACCAAGTAGGTGTCTAGAACAGTGTTAGCGGGGCTACGCCTCCAGGGAAAAGAGGTTATTTAATTAAGGAACTTCACGAAAGCGTCGTAAAACCTCCCTCGAAGTACCGACACTAGCCTGGCTGAACGGTTAAGCAAGTATTATATGGTGAGATTAATCTTGACTAATTCTTCTTTTATGGTTTGAAGAAGGATTTGAGAAACAGTGGGAGCCATCCTGTTTAGATAAATTAAAAACTAATCTAAACTTGCAAGAGCATCATGCTGAGTGTTTTCTTCTCTCTCTCTTAATTGCAGCGACCCAGTGACCAAACATAGGTTACATCTAGAAAATAAAATGACTGAATCTGACTGTAATGAATGGCAAAGGTCTGTCCAGATGTCCATTACCCATGAGAAACTGGGACACCTCTTCACTAATCCAACCCCTGCCGTCTCAGGACCAGTTTCCATCGTCACGGATACTGATATCCGTAAGACATCGGAAAAAGACTGTGCGAGTGCCAAGTACCTCGTGTTGGCCTCAGTTGATGGTACATACCAGAGGAAGCACGAGAAGATGGACTTAGTTTCTATCTTCCTCCATAACAAAGATTTATATGGAGAGCAATCCCGTAACGCAAGATATGAGACCTCGAACGAATTGCTTCAAGCGAGGTTGGCTGTCGGGTTATCTGTAGGGGACAACGTCCTTACAGAGACTAGCTATATTGATGAGCTCACAGACCTGAAGACCACATTGAAGAACGGGTCAAATACAGACTTGATTCTACGGTCTCTGCACTCTACTTACACCCTGAAGGAAACCAGGAAAGTAGAAGGAAAGGGAAGGGCAAAAGTTTCGGGACTAGATGTGGTGAAGGAGAGACGTTCCTATTGTTACGGAAAAGGAAATTGGCAGAGGGATTGCGGGGCAAGCAAAGCCAGTAGCCAGGATTCGAAGCATGTTGTGGCTACGGCTTCAGGTGTGTTTGTAATAGAAAACTGTATGTCAATTAACTCTACTTCCTGGGTACTAAATACCGGATCAGGATCTCATATCTATAATTCATTACAGGCTTTGAGAAACCGTAGAGTTATCAGGGTAGGTGATATGACTCTCAGAGTTGCTAACGGAATGAGCGTGAACGCTGAATCCGTAAAGGAATATCACCTAGGATTGACAAGTGGGCAGATATTGATTCTACGTAACTGTTTATATGTACCTAGTCTAGCCTGTAATATCTGTAGGGTTCCTAGGCACACACAAGAGGTCTCACAACTAATCAAACACGGCAAAATCAAATTTTCCGAGTGCCAAGAAACCCTAATGCTAAATCGTTAACTAGAGACAAAGGCGAAACATGCAAATAAACAACTTTACTGCTAAGTGAAAGAGACTACAACCTTTGTAGATCCGGTCCTCCACCTCCATAGCTCCGTGACGATGTCCCTTCACTGCGATCATCGGATCCCGGACTCTAGCATTGGTTTCATCGGAGAAATGGTCGGGCTAGGTCGTCGACTTCGATGTCGAAGATGATCTACGTCGAGGCATCTCAAGATCAAGCTCAAACTTCACCAAGTCATGAAACTTGTGAAGAAAACACCCTATACTATATGGCAAATGGTAGAGGATGAAGAAATAGGAAGTGGGTTCACTTTGGATTTGGATTTCTCACTTGAAATCATCACTTGGAAATTTTTAGCAAGCTTTCTTCAACTCATGAAGAAGATGAAGAAGGAGAAAAATGAATAATCCTTTAAAATAAAAATCCAAGTGAATACTTATCATAATGCAACCATGGTTAAGTGTAGAGAATAAACTAGGGTTAGGTGAATGGTTAGGTTAGGCAAAAGAAACAAAAATGGTTGAACTTTTCAAAGCTTCATGAAGCTTCAAAGTAAATCCAAAAGAAGCAACCATTTCTTTTCTTGCTAAAAGAATAAATAAATAAAATAAATAATCAAGAGAAGATAATAAAACCCTATCCATTCACTTAAACATGGTTTAAAGTAAACACAAACCAAAGTTTGCATGTATCATCAAACATGATACAAACAAGTGCACAAAAAAATATATCACATATACAACTTGTGCATTTCAAGTGAGAAAATCAATCTTGAGTGAACCAATACTAGTTAATGCAAAGTAATATATCAAATATATAATTATACATTAAATCATTAAATCAACACTTTATTTAATGATCCGGTCATACTGCATATAACCGACTAATATCATGTGTATCAATGTATCGAATCAACATTTGATTCGGTAACCCGGCTATATCACATATAACCGTCCCATGATACATATCGCGAGAATAGAATACAGTATCACATACTGGTATTATTCTCGGTCCCGCACATATCTCATATGCGCTCCTATTTCGTTTCGCTTGAGCCAGGAAACCTCTGTGTAGGACTCTAAAGACTCGTCAATACGCCGGCAGCAGGTGATGATCATATCAAACACCCACAAGCCGCAAGCGGTCTACTAAACGTAATGGCCACCCGGGTATTTAGCGATCAGAAGATCGACGAGCAAGCCCGCTCACACTCCTGTGAATCCAACCAGTAACACTTACCGTACAGTCCGGTCTGTTCGCCTGATATGTCGCATATCTCGCCTAGGGGTGGTAAACGTCAGACCCCAGTAGATGGATAAGTCGTGTCGATATGAGGTCTATAACAGTTCAAGAAACTACTGGTAACACCTACCAGTAAATCTCAGCAACCCTGGACAGGGATTTCCGGTTATAGCTGTCACGACCTGCAGGGTACGGACGTAACTGGCACTTAAGTTTACGAAACATCTCAAGACGTCCGTAAAATAAGTAAGCCAAAGCCCAGAAACCAAAACCAAAAAGCAAAAGAGTGAAGAAAAACCAATCAATTGAAAGCGAGTTTATTAAATAAGTCATATAAAACCATTTTAAAAACAATATCAATTTTTCCGAAAATTTCGGCAGAGTCTCCTTTGTAAATACTGGCCCCCAAAATGGGTACAACAAGAATATATATAAATCCAACAAATATGGCATCCCCAAACGGGAGCTAGCTCTTTGCCACAAGGCGGTCACAAATCCCACGCAATATAAAACAACAACATGCAAAATAATCATAAAGAAGCATGAGAAAAATAGCATGTCGACTCAAGTGAGCTCGACCCCAAAATACAGCATAAAAAGTCCACAAATCTCACAGTCTCATCTCTAGGTCAATATACAAAAATACTGGTAGATGCAGTAGATGGAGTATTCTAGATACAAAGAATATACAATGTGGTACAAAAATAATAATACAATCCACCTACGAGCAAAAACCTCGAGTCCTGGCAAGAGAGGCAAAAGAGGCGGTGCGCCCGCCGCTACTGTGCTGACGGAGCGGACCTGCAAAAGACTGTGGCACAACGGGGCTGAGTTTCCAACTCGTGAGTAATAAATAACATCTATAGAGGCTATCGCAAGTATGCACACAAGCATCCTAGCATCTATAATACAGGTATGGCAGGACATAATAGCAGGTATGTATGCAATATGAATATACTAGCAGGTATGAATGCAATATGAATCAACTCGTGATCTGAATGTGTAAGTATAAGAAATCATGTTTTTCCTTTAGGAATCTCTTTTGAAATACCAGCACAATACCAATAGAATCAACAAGAACCTGTGTCCAGCAACGACACCTCAAAACTATCACAAATCTCATATATCCATGTCATAGTATCACTGGCCTCAGCCATCCGGCTGACCCATCTCAATATCAATATCTCATCATCTCGCGGCCACGGTCGGTATCCTCTGGATATCCGCCGTCCCAAACAGTCACCGGTAGGTAATCCGTCCCCTGCCAGGCTCATCGTCAGCAACACGAGCTTCTTGCCCCGGGGTACCTTACCGGGCCCACCATGTACCCGAGACGGTTCATCCAACTCCTCGAAACGGGCCTCGAAAACCACAGCAAACTCATGGTGGATGACACTTACATCACTAGAAAACCGCAATTTACATATTTTAAAAATATAATAAGTTTAGAAATTTTGCGGTTTTCCCCCGAAATCCAGAATATCATAAAATCTCAAGAAATCCTCATAAGTGCATATGTCATGATAATGAATGCATATGGTATCAATAATCAAGTTGCGATGTATGATTAATAGACTAGGCATGAACAAATAATATGATGAGGTACATGCACATGAATAGCAATCCTACGATTTCATTTTTAAGGAATTAAAGGCAATAGCACAAGTTTAAGTATCAATTATAGTAAAAGGTTTCAAATTATAGGTTATCTAGTGTGGTGGCATGGCAATTACCAGGGTGTGTGTGTAAGCATGAATAGTGCTCGTGTTGCATATAAAAAACCTGGCAATGGTGCAGGTGTCCTAAAGAATGGGCTCGCATATGTATGTCAATATAAGGCATGAATGTAGCAAATAATCATACAAGTATTACACCCCTAATTACTAACATTACTAAGAATCTTTTTAAGCTACTAAAACTATCGGGCAGCTTGCGCCATCCAACGATAGTCCCCCGTAGATGTTACATCTACTCACCGGAATCCCTAGCTAGTCACGTCCAATCACCGCTTTCCCCTTTCGTGCCGCGTCTGACGTCTCCGCGACCGAACCTGGAATTTACATCAATACCAAACATAAGGTCACATACCATGAAACGACGCAAATCCCAAACAAAAATACCAACGTTCACAAGCTAGGTACAACGTGCACAAGGTGCGCGGAACACACGCGAAAATCGCAAAAACTAACTAAAATCGTCGATTTGGTCGCCCGGCAAAGCTAAAACCCGATCACTCAAAAATCCGCACTCACACATCCTAAATGTCATAGGATAAGCCAACACAATCATCAAGATATCAAAAGTAATTCATCACATAATTTTATAACAAAACTAGTAAGCACAAACATTCAAAAAAACGACGCAACATCGCCGTTATGCGATAAAGTGCTCACAATCCAACAAAAACATCCAAACTAACCCACTAGATAGCCACTACACTAAATTTAAACCATTAACTATGCTTCAAAACCTATATTCCACAACCCACCCTTTCTTGATTTTTGTAATTAGCAATCTTAATCCAAACTATACATGAAAAACCCTAAATTAACACTAGATTTTAGCCCAAATAGCAAGTTAACCACTTAGATTTAGGTTAGCAAAACACTAGATAGCAAAATAAATTAATTAACCTAATAATGGTTTTCTAAACCCTAATTAAAATTCAAGACATGAACTAAAAAAAACTAGATTAGAAATTAGCACTAATATTAACACTTCAAGTTCTAATTTAGCATGTTTAACTACAATTTAACAATTAGATTAGAATTTTCACCTCACATGTTTTGAACCTCTTGCACTTAGCCTCCAAAGTTGCCTCTTTTCTCCAAAATTTAAACCAATTTGGGCTTGAGAAGGGATAGAATAGGATTTTGTGTTGAATTTGTGGAGAAATTTATGGATTTTTGTTGAATTTTGATGGAATTGTGATGAATTTTGGAAGGAAAAAGAGAAGGGAAATTGGGGCTGTTTCTGCAGGATTTTCAGCAGCAAGGGAGTGGGGAGAGGAGTGGGGCGGTTGGGGAAAAAATTCCAAGCCAACCCTCTCATATTACCATAATACCCTTACCTCAAATAAATATATATATAACCCTTTTTTTAGCCCATTCTCACATAATTTAAAGTCAAAAAGAGGGAAAGAAAATTCTTGGGGTGCTACAACAGTGTGAGGCCGGCCATGGGGAGTGAGAGTGAGTGTGAGTGACTTTACAAAAAAATTCTATGCAAAAAGACCCCCCACAAGTCCAAAATTGCAAGTTTTAGCTTAAATTCAATAAATTTCGTTTTGCATAATAAAAATTAGTTAAAACTTGAAATAAAATACTAAAAATTTATATTACAACTAGATTTTAATTAATATAATTTTAAAGATTAAAATTAGCCCAAAGAAATTTTTATTTATCGCTAATTTAATATATTTTCTTACCGGCTTAAAATAATATAAAAAAATTGAAAAATAGGGAAAAAATTTTAAATGACCACAAATTAATAAGTAACTCATTAGCTACTAAAACCTAGCAATTACCTATTCAAATTAGGTATAATTAGTCCTAAACTGCAAAATAACAAAAAAACGATTTATGGAAAAATACCAAATTTTCACCGATTTTCGGGAAAACACCAAAACGACTTTTCAAGGCGCTACAATAGTCAATCGAACGCAGCGCAACATCAACTCCCTATACCGGGAGAGACGAATCCCCTCCTATCGCTCATTGCCTCCATGTGATTCGGGACTGTACCCAAAAACCACTGTTTTGCACGCCCTCTTAGACGTGGTAAGGTGGAAATCAAAGCACGGTAGGAATCACACAAGACTCTATGACGATCTCGGGTCTACAGACTAATCTGTACCAGTGTCACCAGAGAACTGCCATCTGACGTAAGGTATAATATCATCTGGGAGTTCTCGGCGAGTCCGTCCAGTGTACCCAGTCTCCACTGAGCACCCGTATATCATCTCTGATGTCAAACACCAATAGATATGGGATCATCCATCGCCCATCTGTATGGGTCGAGAAGGTATACGCTAGTCTACTCTGGTATATCGATGCCCCGTCTCGATACACCCACGACTAGGGACCTTGAAGGATGTACTTATGGACTACCATGTCCCCACTAGTATGATCCGCATCATAGTCCAGGTAGTCAAGTACACATCCTAAGGGCTTTACCAACATGTAACAGAAAGACAATCAGTGTACATGTTAAGGTAAAAAGTAACCAGATAGCATACTATCATGTCGAGCAAGAAAGTCGTCCATATATATATCCTAGCATCCACTACAATATACATCTTATGTACAGTAATTGCCTCTAGGGCATACATATAACTAACAATCTCCCACTTGCACTAGGGCCATCTGTAGTAGTGGTTGCAGTATCTAATACTCAACCATCCCATAAAAGTCTCTCTCTGGGAAAAGGCATTTGTGAGTGGATCCGCCGTGTTGACCTCTGAGTCTTCTCTCCTAACCTCGATCCCCTGGAGATCAACCATCTCCATGATCAGGTGATACTGCCTTAGAATATGTTTGGATCACTGACGGGACGGACGTTCCTTGGCATATAGCCACAACTCCATTGTCATACAATGGGAGGAACTAAGTTCATCTCATGAACAAATATACATCCAGACTGTCTCTTTGGTAGCATCTTAAGTAGCGATGTATCCAGTCTTTATCGTCTAGTTTGCCACGGTATCTAGCTTGGAACTCTTCCAACATACCGTCCCTTTACTGAGGGTAAAGACAATGCATGTGACTGACTTTCAGTCGTCCTTATCACTCTGGAACCCTTCCAGTGATTCTCCCCAGGATCGATTGATACCATCTCACTACAACTAGTGAGTATCCTAACATCCAATTACATCTATCTCATAGATGAAAACTCAGGATTTAGGAGGTATCACTTTGATCCTATATGGAGAATCATTGTGACAAGCGGAGATTGACCGAGCGTAGCATAGGAAACTCCTTTCTTATCAAGAGTATGTCATCCACGTACTCTACGAGGATCACCACCATATTCCCTACTACCCGTTTTGTATATACAAGGTTCATCTACCATTTTGATGATGTCAAACTCTTTGACTAACTCATCAAAACAGATGTTCCAACTCCGCGATGCCTGCTTTAATCTGTAAAGCAACTTGCACACGTTTCCGCTGCTCCCACTTTCTACGAAGCCCTCTGACTGTGTACTTATAGACATTCACTTCTAACTCAATACTTAGAAAAGCAGTCATGACACCCAACCACTAGATATCGTAGTCATGATATGCAGCAATGGCAAGTAGGATCTGGATGGACTTAAGCATAGCTACTGGAAAAGGTTTCATCATTTTCCATGCCTGGTCGATGACGAAAACCTTTAACAAGTCTAGCTTCGAAAGTCTTAACTTTTCCATCTACACCAAGTAATCTTCTCAAGATATACTTCCTCCTGATGGGGATTTAACCCTTCAGATATAGCAGCCAAAGTCCATACTTTGCTGGTGTACATGGATTCCATCTCAGATTGCTAAGCATCCAGCCATTCTTACAGAGTCCCTACTCTTAATGGCATGCTCGAAACTAGTTGGGTCATCATCTCATGATGCAATCCTCGCTCCCACTGTCATCGAGAAACCGAAGTATCTCTCAGGAAGGTGAGGAACCCTACCAGATCGGCGGAGAGGCTGAGGTTCGTCGGGGACTATTGAATCCTTTGGTTCTGCCAAATCATCAGCTGCAGTTTTGTATAGCTGGAACCTTTCCAGTTCTACAGAACTGACCTTGCCTCGATCTTGTCCGGATTTTGCTTTTGACATAGGCCGGAAAATCCCAAATCTTAACTTACTTAAGAGATAGGCTCTTCCCATACCATATCTTATATTAATTTGAACCCTATTCAATAGGTATGCAGCTTCTCAAGCGCATAACTCCCAAAAGGAAATTGGAAACTCAGTAATACTCATCATAGAGCACACCATATCACATAGGGTGCAATTGCTCCGCCCCGATATACCATCGTGCTATGGTGTATACGGAGGAGTAATACTGAGAGAGAATCTCATTCTCCTTTAGAATAGTCCAGGATTTCCGTGTTCAAGTATTCTCCTCCCTGATCACATCAAAAGACATAATATTTATACCCGTATTTTGGTTCTCTACTTCTAACTTATATTCTGTGAATATCTCAAAAGGTTCGGACTTGTGTTTCAACAGGAACATATGTCTGAATCTAAAGAGATCATCAGAGAATGTAATGAAGTACAAAGAACCGGTCTTGGCATGTGTAGACAAGGGACCTACATACATCAACATGTATCATCCCAAGAGTTTACTAACACTTTCTCTGTTTCCAGTAAACAGAGCTATGGTCATCTTATCTTTGTGACATGACTGGCAAGTTTCATAAGATATAAATTCAAACTGATTTAAATATGCATCTAAATGTAACTTTAGCTAGTCGGGTCACATTGATCTGACCTAGTCTACAATACCTCAAGAAGGAGTCGTTCAATTCTGAACTCTTCCTCTTGTGTGTGTTCTGTATACTAAAAACTGTAGTTTGATTTAGAATATCAATGCTTTTAGATAACGTGCCTGAACCGATCAACTTTTGATATAGGAAACGTTCAAAACATTATCCAACAATACAAAATTTTATCATTTCTTTACTAATAGAGAGACTGATATGATTTTGTATATCAGGTTCGGTATCTAATAACATTCGTTCAGAATCAATGTATTCAGGTAATACAGGGTGACAGTGACCAACAGACTTGGCTGCAACACTTGCACCGTTTTCTGCCTCATGAAACTTATCACCCGTTCTCAGTTCTCTACCTTTCTGTAGCCCATGTAACGGATTGCATTTGCGAGATCCTGATCCGGTATCAAATACCCAGGACGTAGAGGATACAGATAAACAGTTCTTTGTAATGAACACACCCGAAAATGATGCATCGGTATGCACTTTCTTCGTTTGGGCGGCACGGGAATTCTGGTATTCCTCTATTTCCTGCTCTGTCTTATAACAATTATAAGTTGGAGCGGGACCAACGTTCCCCAGCTCAGAATAACAAGCGGGTTCGGTCAATACATCCGTTTTATTATCTTGATTAAGGCATGATATGGTCGCTACCTAGAGAGAGAGAGAAGAAAACACTCTGTGTGCGCTCTTGCAAGATCAGATTGGTTATTATTTTATCTAATCAGGATGGCTCCCACTGTTTTTATCAAATCTTCCTTCAAACCCTAAAAGAAAAGACTAGCCGGGATTAATTACACGCTACAAGTTCGCCAATCTTTCAGCCAGGCCAGTGTCGGTACTTTGAGGGAGGTCCCCCGTGCTTTCGCACGAACCTAATTAATGTAAACCTCGTTTTCCCAGAGGCGTAACCCCGTTGACACCTTTCTAGACACCTACTTGATCGGCTAATTGTAATGTGTAAAACTCTCCCAGGAGTAACAATTACTCGCAGTGGGTATCGGGATCCAACTATCTCATAGAAGGTATGCAATCTCATTGCAAATTTCAACACTTGAAATTCCCGATAATTTTGCCCCTGGTACCCTATGACCTTGACGGAGGTCAACAAATCATAGGTTGCAAATCAAGTTCAACCCGTCATTTCTTGATTGAATCAAACCCACCCGCACGACCCTTGACGGAGGTCAACAAGGTCGTACGACTACCCTAACCCAATCTGCATCATATGCATAAGCAGATAAATACTAGTTAGCTACCGCACACTACGTCTTGACGGAGGTCAACAAACGTAGCACGAATACTAACCAGTACATATATGAAATGACGGAGGGCTACGACAGGTTTTTCTGAAAACCTATTGCGTAATGAACTTGATATCGTTGTAGAATCAAATGATTTTAAAATGGAGTGTTTTTTAGGCTTTTCTAGTTTTGCTAAAGGGGTCACTCCCGGTGAAAGGATCATCGGCCCTTTCCTTGTGGAATGAGGTGCAGGATATATCATATACATCACTGTGCAAAGCAAAAACTATAGAAGCAATCAAAAGACAAACTGAGGGTTGTAGCATCTGCCAGTTATTGCTAAAGGAGTCACTCCCGGTGAAGGGATCTCGGTCCTTTCCTTATCGAATAAGGTGCAGGATGTTCTACAAGGAACACCGCGATGCAAAGAAAGAACTGTAGCTACCTGTTTTTGAAAATTCGAATTCACAACATCTTTAGGTATCTTTTCTTTCATTAATCACATTAATGAAGTCCCATCATTTAAGTTACCTAAACATCACAGATAAATACGACGTACACTTATGCCATCCGCATTCGCCTCGATGTCCCCTCGTGCACCGTTAGGTTAGGTAACTAACGGCAGAGCGGGGCAGGGCTAGCGCGGGTGTAAAACATAAGTAACGTCTATATAATATATCGTATATACTATATACATTATTTATCACAGAACAGCAAATGATCACATCACAGATATCGCAGCAGAAGAATCATATGAAATATTGGATATACTAGGACGTCCGTGTTTTTAATACGAGCCAATATAAAACACGGATTCCACGGTAGCGATGAATAGCCAAACCCACACCCCTAGACCCCTACGAGAGTGGCAAGCAACCCTACCAATTCTAGAGTTAGGAGACCCGGACTCGACTCCTCAAGTTGGTCTCCCACTGGACTCCAGAACCCGGTTACTTGTGCTCTCCTCCTTGGGTCTATCCTAGTGCGGAAAAGTAAATAGTATACAATGGTGACATCTTCCGCAACCTGGAAGTGCCCCAATAAAAGAATATTACATACAACAAATTTTACATGAATGAAAATGAAAAAACATTCATCTCACATAAAAAAACCCCGGCTATTCAAACACGACGATCCAATATAACATATCCAGCAACACATAACATCACATGTCATCAACGTAAGTAAACATGCGTATCCCAATTGTCGTTGACATATAGCAACGAAACCGACGATATCACATATTACACTTACGGTCGTAGAAAAGAAAGTGTAAAACTACAACAGTTGGAATCCGCAACCCTTTTAGACATCACATGCCTAACCAAATGAATTACTTAGACATCACATGCCTAACAATTATAAACCCCGCATTTTAGTCTCATTATCGAAAACACTTTTCAATATCAAGTCGGGCAATTCAACAAGATTCCCGACATTTTGATCGAATGCTCGTTGCAAACTTTAGTAGGCGGCCGCACCCCCGATGCCGTCGACGAAGTGCACCAAGGCGAAACACCGCTGCCGCGAGCACCCGGACGGATGCTTTCGGTGACGAGGTTCTCCTACAGTCACTTGGTCGGGGCTATGTGGTGTAGCTGTCTATTAAGTTTACCCGGCGAGTATCCGCGTACGCTACGTGATTGCGATGGACTTTTGATCACATCAAAATTCCGTGGCAATCGATCAAGTGAGACTAAAGTGCTGTGTTTATAACATTCATTCAGTTATCTCATAACTACTTGTGGATTCCAAATATTGTATCACATTCCAGATAAATAGAAAATGTTAAACTTTCCGATCGAACAATCAAACACCCAAGTTTTCCCGAAACAGCTCAACACATGAAATAAGTTTTAAAACATTCACTTCATGCCTCAGTACCAACGGTCCAGCCGTAGAAGGGTCAAGCCAACGCCTCATATGTGGCACGCCATACTGCCCCAAACCCGAAGGTTCAAAGGGCAGTTCAAGAAGGTCACATAATCGAGTTAAGGTTTGTTGTCTTCTAGAGGGTCCATCGTGTTACTTGCACTACTTAGAACGTCTTTAAACCACGGAAAAATCCAACATTTGGAAATTTCCCGGCAGGGGAAAAAGTGGGTATTTATATCCGGTCGAACTTTTTAACATATTCAAAAATTACCCGGAAAAACACATAGACAAAATTAGACTTCCCGATCGAAACACCGAGTCCCCAATACAACCCAAAAAACTCAACTCTTGAGTGCAGATTAAAACTTCCCAGAGAACATAGAAAACAGATACGGACATTACTGTATAAAAATGAATCCCTAATCAGTACATACGGCCGCGGAACCGCCGCAAAAAGAGGCTACTGCCGCGGTTCCGCGGCGCTACAGTGGAATTAGGGTTTCGTTTTCTTCCAGTAGTCTTATAATTTCCTGCTCTATTTTCTGAGAATTTTTAATTCACAAAAATCCATAGTTTGGAAAAATGTACAGAGAGGGGTGAAAAGTGGGGATTTCGAGTTCGATCGGACTTCTAGCATCGTCTACTCATCGCCTAAGGCTCTATCTAGGCTCTAATACCACTGTAGGGTTCCTAGGCACACATAAGAGGTCTCACAACTGATCAAACATGGCAAAATCAAATTTTCCGAGTGCCGAGAAACCCTAATGCTAGATCGTTAACTAGAGGCAAAGGCGAAATATGCAAATAAACAACTTTAGTGCTAAGTGAAAGAGACTACAACCTTTGTAGATCCGGTCCTCTACCTCCATAGCTCCGTGACGATGTTCCTTCACTGCGATCATCGGATCCCGGACTCTAGCGTTGGTTTCATCGGAGAAATGGTCGGGCTAGGTCGTCGACTTCAATGTCGAAGATGATCTACGTCGAGGCATCTCAAGATCAAGCTCCAACTTCACCAAGTCATGAAACTTATGAAGAAAACATCCTATACTACATGGCAAGTGGTATAGGATGAAGAAATAGTAAGTGGGTTCACTTTGGATTTGGATTTCTCACTTGAAATCATCACTTGGAAATTTTTAGCAAGCTTTCTTCAACTCATGAAGAAGATGAAGAAGAAGAAAAATGAATAATCCTTTAAAATAAAAATCCAAGTGAATACTTATCATAATGCAACCATGGTTAAGTGTAGAGAATAAACTAGGGTTAGGTGAATGGTTATGTTAGGCAAAAGAAACAAAAATGGTAGAACTTTTCAAAGCTTCATGAAGCTTCAAAGTAAATCCAAAAGAAGCAACCATTTCTTTTCTTGCTAAAAGAATAAATAAAATAAATAAATAATCAAGAGAAGATAATAAAACCCTAACCATTCACTTAAACATGGTTTAAAGTAAACACAAACCCAAGTTTGCATGTATCATCAAACATGATACAAACAAGTGCACAAAAATATATATCACATATACAACTTGTACATTTCAAGTGAGAAAATCAATCTTGAGTGAACCAATACTAGTTAATGCAAAGTAATATATCAAATATATAATTATACATTAAATCATTAAATCAACACTTTATTTAATGATCCGGTCATACTGCATATAACCGACTAATATCATGTGTATCAATGTATCGAATCAACATTTGATTCGGTAACCCGGCTATATCACATATAACCGTCCCATGATACATATCGCGAGAATAGAATACAGTATCACATACTGGTATTATTCTCGGTCCCGTACATATCTCATATGCGCTCCTATTTCGTTTCGCTTGAGCCAGGAAACCTCTGTGTAGGACTCTAAAGACTCGTCAATACGCCGGCAGCAGGTGATGATCATATCAAACACCCACAAGCCGCAAGCGGTCTGCTAAACGTAATAGCCACCCGGGTATTTAGCAATCAGAAGATCGACGAGCAAGCCCGCTCACACTCCTGTGAATCCAACCAATAACACTTACCGTACAGTCCGGTCTGTTCGTCTGATATGTCACATATCTCGCCTAGGGGTGGTAAACGTCGGACCCCAGTAGCTGGATAAGTCGTGTCGATATGAGGTCTATAACAGTTCGAGAAACTACTGGTAAAACTTACCAGTAAATCTCAGCAACCCTGGCCAGGGATTTCCGGTTATAGCCAATCGAACACAGCGCAACATCAACTCCCTATACCGGGAGAGACGAATCCCCTCCTATCGCTCATTGCCTCCATGTGATTCGGGACTGTACCCAAAAACCACCATTTTGCACGCCCTCTTGGACGTGGTAAGGTGGAAATCAAAGCACAGTGGGAATCACACAAGACTCTATGACGATCTCGGGTCTACAGACTAACCTGTACCAGTGTCACCAGAGAACTGCCATCTGACGTAAGGTATAATACCATCTGGGAGTTCTCGGCGAGTCCGTCCATTGTACCCAGTCTCCACTGAGCACCCGTATATCATCTCTGATGTCAAACACCAATGAATATGGGATCATCCATCGCCCATCTGTATGGGTGGAGAAGGTATACGCTAGTCTACTCTGGTATATCGATGCCCCGTCTCGATACACCCACGACTAGGGACCTTGAAGGATGTACTTATGGACTACCATGTCCCCACTAGTATGATCTGCATCATAGTCCAGGTAGTCAAGTGCACATCCTAAGGGCTTTACCAATATGTAACAGAGAGACAATCAGTGTACATGTTAAGGTAAAGAGTAACCAGATAGCATACTATCATGTCGAGAAAGAAAGTCGTCCCTATATATGTCCCAGCATCCACTACAATATACACCTATGTACAGTAATGGCCTCTACGGAATACATATAACTAACAATATCATATCTGTATCCTTACATTCTAAGGAAGGATATGATTTTACTTTTGTAAGCGATGTGGTACACATCCACCTTAATCAAGTTCTGATTGGGTCAGGTACATTAGAAAACGGAATATACGTATTAAATCAAGCTCTGGTTTTCAGTGTCCAGAACACACTTAAAAGAAAGTCTCCGGAATTAAATCAGGCTTTCTTATGGCATTGTAGACTGGGTCACATCAATGAAACACGGTTGACGAAGTTACATAAAGAAGGATATTTGGATCCGTTCGAATATCAATCTTATACTACTTGTGAATCTTGTCTCATTGGAAAGATGACAAAGACTCCATTCACTGGACATGGAGTAAGAGCGAGCGAGCTTTTAGGACTTGTGCACAGCGATGTGTGTGGTCCAATGTCTACACATGCGCGAAGTGGTTATTCATACTTCATTACTTTTACGGATGATTTCTCAAGGTAAGGACATGTCTTATTGATGAAGCATAAATCCGAGGCCTTTGAGAAATTCCGGGAATACAAGAATAAAGTGGAAAAACAAACAGGCAAAAGTATCAAGACACTGAGATCTGATCGAGGTGGTGAATACTTAAGTGCCGAGTTCCTAGGCTACTTAAAAGAGAATGGAATTCTCTCCCAGCTTACTCCTCCATACACACCACAACACAATGGTGTATCAGAAAGACAGAATCGAACCCTATTGGATATGGTTCGTTCCATGATGAGTAAGGCCGAGTTACCGCGATCCTTCTGGGTTTATGCACTAGAATCAGCTGCATATCTTTTGAACCAGGTTCCTACTAAGTCAGTGCCTACCACACCATATCAGATGTGGAGTGGGAAGAAACCCTGTCTTAAACACTTTAAAACATAGGGATGTCCAGCTTTTGTTAAAAAGCAGTATGCGGACAAGCTCGAGGCACGCTCGGTACAGTGTAAGTTTGTGGAATACCCAAAAAACTCCAAAGGGTATGTTTTCTATTACGCAGAGGAGCAAAAGGTCTTTGTTTCTCGTCATGCCCACTTCTTGGAAACTGAATTTTTAGAAAATCAAATAAGTGGGAGCGCAATAGAACTGGAAGAAATTCTAGAACCACAAGCTATTACTGAAAGCTTGGTAGAACCAGAAGTTTCAGGAGAACTGGACATCCCAGCGCCACTCCGCAGGAGTAGTAGGCAGTCTCATCCGCCTGAGAGATACTACGGTTTTCTCATAGACGGGGATCGAGAGGATTGCATCATTGAAAATGATGAGCCTACTAGCTTCCAGCAAGCCATTCAGAGCGGTGACTCAGTAAAATGGCTAGATGCAATGCGGACCGAAATGGAGTCCATGTATACCAACAAAGTTTGGACTTTGGACATTGCTCCAGAAGGGGTAAAACCCGTAGGCTGCAAATGGATCTTCAGAAAAAAGATTGGTGTAGATGAGCAGGTTGAAAACTATAAAGCTAGACTTGTTGCAAAGGGTTTTCGTCAAAGACCTGGTTTGGACTATGACGAAACCTTTTCTCCAGTGGCTATGCTCAAATCCATTCGGATCCTACTTGCCATTGCTGCCTTCCATGATTATGAGATCTGGCAGATGGACGTAAAGACGGCTTTTCTAAAAGGTAATTTGGAAGAGTGTGTCTACATGGATCAGCCGGAGGGTTTCATTCAGAGTGGGAGCAGCGGTAAAGTGTGCAAGTTGCTTAAGTCCATTTATGGACTAAAGCAGGCATCGCAGAGTTGGAACATCTGCTTTGATGATACTGTCAAAGAATTCGACTTTATCAAAAATCCAGATGAACCATACATTTACAGTAAGATTGTAAGGAGAACAGTGGTATTCCTCGTCTTGTACGTGGATGACATTCTCTTAATAGGAAATGACATTCATATGCTACAGTCAGTCAAAGGATTCTTGTCACAGAGGTTCTCCATGAAGGACCTGGGCGATGCCAACTACATTCTGGAGATCTAGATCTATCGTGATAGATCTAAGAGGATGTTGGGACTTTCGCAGTCCAGGTACATCGACACCATACTGAAACGATTCAGTATGGAAGATTCAAAGCGCGGTAACCTACCGGCTTGTCACGGAATCACCCTATCTAAAGAGATGTCTCCAAAGACTGATTTGGAAAGGGCTCGCATGTCATCTATACCCTACGCATCTGCGGTGGGCTCTATAATGTATGCGATGTTGTGTACCAGACCAGATGTAGCATACGCACTGAGCATTGTAAGCAGGTATCAGTCTGACCCAGGGGAGAAACACTGGATAGCGGTAAAGAACATTCTCAAGTACCTGAGAAGGACTAAGGAGATGTTCTTGGTGTATGGCGGAAAAGACCTCCAGATCGAGGCCTTTGCTGACTCCAGCTTCCAGAGTGACAAGGATGACTCCAAGTCCATGTCGGGTTATGTCTTTACCCTCAATAGAGGGGCGGTTTGTTGGAAGAGCTCTAAGCAGGAAACCGTTGCTGACTCGACGATGGAAGCGGAGTACAAAGCTGCTTGCGATGCCGCAGAAGAGGCTGTCTGGATGAAAAAGTTCCTCACAGAACTTCAGGTGGTTCCTACCATTGTTAATCCAATACCGCTGTATTGAGACAACAACGGCGCTATAGTTTTAGCGAAGGAACCCAAGTCCCATCAGAAGTCCAGACACATTTTGAGGCGGTACTACCTGATCAGGGAGATCGTAGATCGCCGGGAGATCAAGGTGAGGAGAGTAGATTCGGAGAATAACACTACAGATCCACTCACGAAGGCCATAAAAGACTCAGTTCGAGCGGCTGATCGAGATGATAGGTCTTCGATACGCCAGTACATGGCCCTAGTGCAAGTGGGAGATTGTTAGTGTATATTCCCTAGAGGCCATTACTGTATCATACTAGTTTGTATATTACTTAATAGAAGCTTGGGATATTCACAGTTGTATAGACAGTCTTGCTCAAAATGGTAGTATGCTACTTGGTTTGTTTCTACTTTAATATGTGCATGTGTTTCTTTTAGCATATCGCTTATACATATTAGTGGAGCCCTTAAGATCTTTGCTTGATTACCAGCATTGTGATGGCAGTCACACTAGTGGGGGCTGGGTAATCTACAAGCACATACTTATACATGTCCCTAGTCGTAGGATTATCGAGACGGGGCATCGATACTCCGGAGTAGACTAGCGAATACGCTTCTCATCCCAGCAGGGGAGATGGTCTGTCCCACAGCCATTAGTACGACGTACTGGAGATAGTATGCGGGTGCTCGTTAGGTTATGAGTACACTAGACAGGACTCGTCAGGAACTGTTGGTTGGTACTATACCTATCGTCAGATAGCAGTTCCCAGGTGACAGGAGTACAGCTTAGTTCGTCGACTTGACACTGCTACTTTTCCTCGAGTGTGTTCCCACTGTACTTTGATTACAACCCTACCACGGCTCAAAGGAGTCGTGCAAACAGATAGTAGTTGGGTGCAGTCCCGAACCACTTGGAGGCAGTAACGGTTACACAGGATTCGTCTCTCCCGGTATTGGGGGTTGATATCGCGTTGTGTCTAGGAGAGCCATTACACAAAGTCCCTGGCCAGGGCAAGCAAGATTTACTGGTAGTGTTTCCAGTAGTTTCTCAGGGTGTTCTGGGCTACACTCCGACACGACTTGTACCTGTAAGTGCATACTACCTCTCCCGATACTTTCGGGCATGCGGAATTTGATGAAAAACAATTTTCTAGAGGCGGTAACATAGACTCAAAACCAGATCTTTGTTAAACTTAGCTACCTAACAACCTAACTAAGAGTTGTTAACTACTCGGCTAGGGGGTTATACCTTTCTTTCTTGAACTCCTTCGTCTTCTACACTTGATGGTTGTCCGAATCGGCTTCACCCCGTCGTCTCCTTGCGCCGAAGATCGATCCACCCGAAAGCTTCTACCTTTGGCTTCTTCTTCGAACTTTGAAGAAACTAGTTCACTCGGTTTGCTAAACCATGTGAACTAGAGTGAGTAGAGGAGAGTGTGTTGGGATTTTTCTCTATGGTTCTTGCTTCTCAACACATGAGACAAGTGAACCATAGACTAGAGAGAGGGAGAGCAAGAGGAAGAAGATGAGAGCTCAAGAACAAGAGAGAGAATGAAAAATGATAGAAAATGAGAAAGACTTTTCTCTCTTGGCTCTCATAATCCAAATCCATCATAACAAAACATAGCAATCAAGTATTATGTGATGGTTTAAGATACAATAGCCATATCATTTCATGCACTCATTTTTCATAAGAGAACAAGCAAGCAAAAAGTCTTTGCCATGAAATGATAGCCATTGTCATCATGATGGTCAACTAGTCCAACCTAGTCAACCGGTCAACAAAGTCAACAAGTCAACAAAGTCAACCCCTCAACAAACATGTCACCATAATACTTAATTAATATTATTTTTAATCATATATCATATTCTCATTAGGGTTTAGCAAGAAGTCAATGGTCAATAGTCAACAGTCAGCAACCCTAATGAGAATCATCTGCCTCTGTCTCTCCGTCAACTGTGCATACACACCCGCATTCGCGTTCCGAGGAACACGAATACATACGAGATAAAATCAATCCCAAAACGTACACTAGGATCTGGCTTAAACCAAAGCCCGCTAGTGTTAACTGTCCGGACACTAAACGTGCACAAGTGCACGGATGTGACCGAACCCTGCCGCAAAACCATGCGACCTGTCGCAAAACCATGCGACCTCTACTCTTTTGCCTAAAGGTGAATAGATTTCTGTGTGGGACTCTAAAGACTAGACACTACGCTGGCAGTGGGTTTAACCGCAAGCAGCACTAGCTGTGCGTAACGGTCCCCAAATAGATGCCGACAAGAAGACTGCCTAGGTGAAACCCATCTGAACTCCTACTGAGCCTGAATGTGACAGTCTCCGTACAGTCCAGTATGTTCGTCTGATACATCGCATGGCGGGCCTAGGGGGCGATAAACGTCAGTCCCATAATAGCGGTATAAGTCGTGTCAGAGTGAAGCCCAAAACACCCTGAGATAACACTAAAAGCCTACCAGTATATCTCGCTTGCCCTGTCCAGGGACTACTCGTGTAATGGCTCTCCTAGACACAGCGTGATGTCAACCCCCAATACCGGGAGAGACGAATCCTGTCTAACCGTCACTGCCTCCAAGTGCTTCGGGACTGCACCCAACTACTACCTGTTTGCACGACTCCTTTGAGCCGTGGTAGGGTAGTAATCAAAGTACAGTGGGAACACACTCGAGGCGAAGTGACAGTGTCAAGTCAGCGGACTAAGCTGTACTCATGTCACCTGGGAACTGATAACTGACGATAGGTATAATACCAACCGGTCAGTTCCCGACGAGTCCTGTCCAGTGTACTCGTAACCTAACAAGCACCCGCATACTATCTCCAGTACGACGTACTGATGGCTGTGGGACAGACCATCTCCCACTCTGGGATGAGAAGCGCATGCGCTAGTCTACTCCGGAGTATCGATGCCCTGTCTCGATAGTCCTGCGACTAGGGACCTGCATAAGGATGTGCTTATAGATTACCCAGCCCCCACTAGTGTGACTGCCATCACAACGCTGGTAATCAAGCAAAGATCCTAAGGGCTCCACTAATGTGTATAGGTGATATACTAAAATAAACACATGTACACATTGAAGTAGAAACAAACCAAGTAGCATACTACTATATTGAGCAAGATTGTATATACAAGGTGAATATCCCAAGCTTCCATTAAGTAATATACAAACTAGTATGATACAGTAATGGCCTCTAGGGCATATACACTAACAATCTCCCACTTGCACTAAGGCCATGTACTGGCGTATCGAAGACCTATCATCTCGATCAGCCACTCGAAGTGAGTCTGGGGCAAGGCCTTGGTGAATGGATCTGCAGTGTTATCCTCTGAAGCAACCCTCCGAACCTCGATCTCCTGGCGATCCACGATCTCCCTGATCAGGTGATACCGCCTCAAGATGTATCTGGATCTCTGATGGGACCTGGGTTCCTTCGCTAAAGCTATAGCCTCGTTGTTGTCGCAATACAGAGGTATTGGATCAACAATGGATGGAACCACCTGAAGTTCTTTCAAGAACTTCCTCATCCAGACAGCTTCTTTTGCGGCATCAGATGCAGCGATGTATTTCGCTTCCATCGTCGAGTCTGCAACGGTTTCCTATTTGGAACTCTTCCAACACGCCGCCCCTCCATTGAGGGTAAAGACAAAACCCGACATGGACTTGGAATCATCCTTGTCACTCTGGAAGCTGGAGTCAGCAAAGGCCTCGATCTGGAGGTCTTTTCCGCCATACTCCAAGAACATCTCTTTAGTCCTTCTCAGGTACTTGAGGATGTTCTTTACCGCTATCCAGTGTTTCTCCCCAGGGTTTGACTGATACCAGCTTACCACACTCAGTGCATAAGCTAGATCCGGTCTGGTACACAACATCGCATAAATTATAGAGCCTACCGCAGAAGCGTAGGGTATAATAGACATGTGATCCCTCTCCAAATCAGTCTTGGGAGACATCTCTTTAGAGAGGGTGATCCCGTGACAAGCCGGTAGATTACCGCGCTTGGAATCTTCCATACTAAATCTTTTCAGTATGGTGTCGATGTACCTGGACTGTGAAAGTCCTAATATCCTCTTGGATCTATCACGATAGATCCGGATCCCCAGGATGTATGAGGCATCACCCAGGTCTTTCATGGAGAACCTGTGTGACAAGAACCCCTTGACAGATTGTAGCATAGGAATGTCATTTCCTGTTAAGAGAATGTCATCCACGTATAAAACGAGGAATACTACAGTTCTCGCTACAAATCTACTATAGATGCAAGGTTCATCTGGATTTTTGATAAAGACAAATTCCTTGACCGTCTCATCAAAACAGATGTTCCAACTCCGCGATGCCTGCTTTAGTCCGTAAATGGACTTAAACAAATTGCACACCTTTCCGCTGCTCCCACTCTGAATGAAACCCTCTGGCTGGTCCATATAGACACACTCCTCTAAATTTCCATTTAGAAAAGCGGTCTTTACGTCCATTTGCCAAATCTCATAATCGTGGAAGGCAGCAATGGCAAGAAGGATCCGAATGGATTTCAGCATAGCCACTGGAGAAAAGGTTTCGTCATAGTCCAAACCAGGTCTTTGACGAAAACCCTTTGCAATAAGTCTAGCTTTATAGGTCTCAACCTGTCCATCTACACCAATCTTCCTTTTGAAGATCCACTTGCATCCTATGGGTTTTACCCCGTCTGGAGCAATGTCCAACGTCCATACTTTGTTGGTGTACATGGACTCCATTTCGATCCGCATTGCATCCAGCCATTTTACCGAGTCAACGCTCTGAACGGCCTGCTGGAAGCTAGTAGGCTCATCATAATCAATGATGCAATCCTCTCTATCCCCATCTATGATAAAACCGTAGTATCTCTCGGGCGGATGAGACTTCCTACTACTCCTGCGGAGCGGCGTAGGAATGTCATGTTCTTTTGAACCCTCTGGTTCTACTAAGCTTTCAGTAATAGTCTGTGGTTCTGGAATTTCTTCCAGTTCTATTTCGCTCCCACTTGTTTCCTTTTCTAAGAACTGGTGTTCCATAAAATGGGCCTTACGAGAAACAATAATCTTTTGTTCCTCTGCGTAATAGAAGAGATATCCCCTGGAGTCCTTTGGGTATCCCACAAACTTGCACAGTACTGAGCGTGCCTCGAGTTTGTCCGCATGCTGCTTTTTGACAAAAGCCGGACATCCCCAGATCTTCAGATATTGAAGATAAGGTTTCTTCCCACTCCATATCTCATATGGTGCGGTAGGCACAGTCTTAGTCGGAACTCGGTTCAAAAGGGTTGCAGCTGATTCTAGCGCATACCCCTAGAATGATCGCGGTAACTCAGTGTTACTCATCATGGACTGTACCATATCCAATAGGATTCGGTTAGGTCTCTCCGATACACCGTTATGTTGCGGAGTGTATGGAGGAGTAAGCTGAGAGAGAATTCCGTTCTCTTTTAAATAGTCCAGGAACTCGGCACTCAAGTATTCACTACCTCGATCCGATCTTAGAATCTTGATACTCTTGCCGGTTTGTTTTTCTACTTCATTCTTATATTCCTGGAACTTTCCAAAGGCTTCGGATTTATGTTTCATTAAGAAGACATAACCGTACCTTGAAAAGTCATCCGTAAAAGTAATGAAGTAAGAATAACCGCTTCGTGCATGCGTAAACATTGGACCGCACACATCGCTGTGTACAAGTCCCAAGAGCTCGCTCGCTCTCACTCCGTGTCCAGTGAACGGAGTCTTTTTCATCTTTCCTTTGAGACAGGATTGACAAGTGGCATACGATTGATATTCGAACGGATTCAAATATCCTTATGTATGTAACTTCGTCAACCTTCTCTCATTGATGTGACCCAGTCTACAATGCCATAAGAAAGTCTGATTTATTTCCGGAGACTTTCTTTTGTGTGTATTCTGGACATTGAAAATCTGTGGTTGGTTTAATACGTATATACCATTGCTTAATGTACCTGACCCAATCAGAACTTGATTAAGATGAATGTTCACAACATTACTTACAAATGCAAATTCATAACCTTCTTTAGATAACAAAGATACAGAAATGATATTACAAGTTGCATTGGGTACAAAATAGCAATTACGCAAAACCAAAACATGTCCATCTGACAAGCCCAGGTGATAGTCCCCCACGGACTCAGCATCCATGCCAGCTCCGTTTGCAACTCTGAGGGTCATATCACCTGCCTTCAAAACCCTACGCTTTCTCAGTGCCTGCAAAGAATTACAGATATGAGATCCTGATCTGGTATCCAATACCCAGGAAGTAGAGTTTATTGAAAGACAGTTTTCAATAACATACACACCTGAAGCTGAAGCCGCAACCTGCTTCAGATCCTGTGTTCTGGCCTTCCAAGCCCTGCAATCATTCTTCCAGTGTCCCTTCTTATGACAATAGAAGCATTCTTCTTTATCCACAAGCTGTCCCGCTTTCTTTGTTGCTTTTGCTTTTCCCTTCGTATCCACTTTACTAACACCGCCCCTTGGTTTGGCGGGGGCTTTCTTCTTCTTTCCCTTGGCTTTCGCCTTGAACCTAGAAGAGGAAGATCCTCCTACAAACAAAGTGGATGTTTCCCTACCTTTCTTTAGGGTGCCCTCTGCGCTCCTCAGCATGTTGAGGAGTTCTGAAAGTTCAACTTCCTTTTCTTGTAAGTTGAAGTTCAGGATAAACTGGGCGTAAGTGGAAGGAAGGGACTGGAGAATCAAGTCCGTATAGAGATCATTCTCCAACGTGGTCCCAAGGTCCGCGAGCTCCTCTATGTAGCCAATCATCTTAAGCACGTGTTCCGCTACCGATGATCCGACGGCCAACCTTGCCGAAAATAACTTCTTCAACACTTCGTATCTTGCGATACGAGACTGCTCTCCATACAGTTCTTTGTATGGAGAAATATGGATTCGAGGTCCATATTCTCGTGCCTCCTTTGATGTTCGTTGTCCAAAGAGGCAAGCACGAGGCACCTGGCCTTCGCGCAATCGAACTCCCAAGTTTTACGGATTTCCTTATCCGCGACGCTGGAGGTGGGACCTGGGACAGGGGGAGCTTTGGTGGTAAGAAGATACCCCAGCTTGTCTTAAGTGATTGTCATTTTGACATTCCTGAGCCAATCTTTGTAGTTTGGCCATGTTAGTATGTTTTTATCTAGAAGTAACTTAAGTCCAGTCATGTCGATTGGTTGCTGCAATTAGGAGAGAGAGAAGAAACACTCAGCATGATGCTCTTGCAAGTTTTAGAGTGGTTTTTAGTTTGTCTAAACACGATGGCTCCCACTGTTTCTCAAATCCCTCTTCAAACCAAAAAGGAAGAATTAGTCAGGATCAATCTCACCGTACAATTCTTGCTTAACCGTTCGACCAGGCTGGTGTCGGTACTTCGAGGGAGGTTTTCCAACGCTTTCGCGAAGTTCCTTAATTTAAGAACCTCTTTTCCCTGGGGGCGTAGCCCTGCTAACACCTTTCTAGACACCTACTTAGTTTATAGCATTGATCGTTAAGTGAGAAATTTCCCGAGGAGTAGCATATACTCACAGTAGGATCGGGATCCAAATATCATCGCGTGACAAAACTGAAGGAATCCTACCAGAATCATCACACTCCAAATGGTATGCAGCGCTAGCAAGTTTCAGTACTTATGAAACTCCCGATGTGGATTTTTGCCCCATGCTCTTATGACCTTGGCGTGAGGTCAAAATGTCATAAGTCACATGTCAAGTTCTTCCCATCATTATCCAGGTTAATTTGAACCCACCCGTACCTACCCTTGACGTAGGTCAAAATGGAAGTACGACTGTCCCAAACCAACGCATTCTATCTATGGAACAGATAAATATCCGGCAGCTACCAATCACTATGCCTTGGCGTGAGGTCAAAATACATAGCTTGAATACTCCCGGATATTTAACTGAAATGATGGAGGGCTACGGATGGTTTTGGCAAAATCGTGAACGTAGTGAACTTGATATAATCGATGGAACGAGATAGCTTTTAAAAGGAGTGGCTCAAGCTCCGCATTTAAAAGTTGGTTTTGAAAAGAACCGAGTGGTTTTTCGAAAGTGTTCCAACGACTTTTACTTGGTTTATTTTCTTGCATTAGTTCTTTTAATGCATGTTATTCTTGCATTAGTTCTTTTAATGCGTCCCATCATTTAATCCTACCATTGCAGAAAACAACCAAAATATGACGTACGCTTATGCCATTCGCATTCGCCATGGGCCCCGTCATTACCCGTTAGGTTACTTAACTAACGACAGAGCGGGGGCTGGGCTAGCACGGCTGTAAAACATAAGCAATGCCTAAATAATATCATATATAGATATATTGCAATGATAGTCATTTCAGATCACAGATGAATACATTGGATATACTAGGAATCCGCAATCCGTACGAGCCTGTAACGAAAAGCAGATTACACGGTCGCGGTGAATAGCCAATACCCCACCCAAGACCCCTATGGGTGCGGCAAACTACCCGCCAAGTACCCGAAGCGAAGCAACCTCCCTCAACTCCGTGAGTAGGCCACTCGGCACTTTGGGATACCCGGTAATTTGTGCACCCCCTCCATGGGTCTATCCTAGGAGCAAAAACAGTAAAAAGAAATTATACAATGACGGCTACAACCCCGACCCGGTTGTGCGGCCATACAAATAATTATTACATCAATTTACAAATTTACATGAATTGAAAGAAAAGAAAACTCTCGTCTCACAACCCCCGGCTATTCACCCGCGACAATCCAATGAATTCATATACACAAACCAATAACATTACAGATCACAGATTTGTATAACCCCCACTAATCGACATATAGCGATTAGCAGACGTTCAATACAAATATCACATCACAGATAAAAACCCGTCAGCTTAAGTATTTAGAAGTTCGATCAAAATACGGTTTTTAAAGCCCCAAAAACAAAATTTTCTTTCTGGAAAATCTGGGCTGAAAAAACATATATCAAAATTCCTAAAATACCCCACTGAATATACTGCAGCAAAGACGATTCAGAGAAGAGCCAAGATGGCCGCGGAACCGCGGCAATAGCAAGCTATTGCCGCGTTTCCGCAGCGGTTTGATGGAATCTCTGCATCGTTTTTCTACAGTATCTTTAAAAAACCCTGATTCAACTTTTAAAGTATGATTTATTATTTTTACAGACTTAAAAAAATCGACAGCAAGTTGGATTTTTGGGTGTATTTCGTGACTTTTTCTCCGATCGAATTTCTAGTTACTATGCTAACATGTTAGGTAGTGTTTAACTAGGCTCTGATACCACTTTAAGTCCATACTACCTCTCCCGGTACTTTCGGGCATGCGGAATTTGATGAAAAACAATTTTCTAGAGGCGGTAACATGGACACAAAACTGGGTCTTTGTTAAACTTAGCTACCTAACAACCTAACTAAGAGTTGTTGACTACTCGGTTAGGGGGTTATACCTTTCTTTTTTGAACTCCTTCGTCTTCTACACTTGATGGTTGTCCGGATCGGCTTCACCCCGTCGTCTCCTTGCGCCGAAGATCGATCCACCCGAAAGCTTCTACCTTTGGCTTCTTCTTCGAACTTTGAAGAAACTAGTTCACTCGGTTTGCTAAACCTTGTGAACTAGAGTGAGTAGAGGAAAGTGTGTTGGGATTTTTCTCTATGGTTCTTGCTTCTCAACACATGAGACAAGTGAACCATAGACTAGAGAGAGGGAGAGCAAGAAGAAGAAGATGAGAGCTCAAGAACAAGAGAGAGAATGAAAAATGATAGAAAATGAGAAAGACTTTTCTCTCTTGGCTCTCATAATCCAAAGCCATCATAACAAAACATAGCAATCAAGTATTATGTGATGGTTTAAGCTACAATAGCCATATCATTTCATGCACTCATTTTTCACAAGAGAACAAGCAAGCAAAAAGTCTTTGCCATGAAATGATAGCCATTGTCATCATGATGGTCAACTAGTCCAACCTAGTCAACCGGTCAACAAAGTCAACAAGTCAACAAAGTCAACCCCTCAACAACCACGTCACCATAATACTTAATTAATATTATTTTTAATCATATATCATATTCTCATTAGGGTTTAGCAAGAAGTCAATGGTCAACAGTCAACAGTCAGCAACCCTAATGAGAATCCTCTGCCTCTGTCTCTCCGTCAACTGTGCATACACACCCGCATCCGCGTTCCGAGGAACATGAATACATACGAGATAAAATCAATCCCAAAATGCACACTAGGATCTGGCTTAAACCAAAGCCCGCTAGTGTTAACTGTCCGGACACTAAACGTGCACAAGTGCACGGATGTGACCGAACCCTGCCGCAAAACCATGCGACCTGTCGCAAAACCATGAGACCTCTACTCTTTTGCCTAAAGGCGAATAGCTTTCTGTGTGGGACTCTAAAGACTCGACACTACACTGGCAGTGGGTTTAACCGCAAGCGGCACTAGCTGTGCGTAATGGTCTCCAGGTAGATGCCGACAAGAAGACTGACGAGGTGAAACCCATCTGAACTCCTACTAAGCCTGAATGTGACAGTCTCCGTACAGTCCGGTCTGTTTGTCTGATACATCGCTTGGCGGGCCTAAGGGCGGTAAACGTCAGTCCCCTAATAGCGGTACAAGTCGTGTCGGAGTGAAGCCCAAAACACCCTGAGATAACACTGGAAGCCTACCAGTATATCTCGCTTGCCCTGGCCAGGGACTACTCGTGTAATGGCTCTCCTAGACACAGCGCGATGTCAACCCCTAATACCGGGAGAGACGAATCCTGTCTAACCGTCACTGCCTCCAAGTGCTTCGGGACTGCACCCAACTACTACCTGTTTGCACGGCTCCTTTGAGCCGTGGTAGGGTAGTAATCAAAGTACAGTGGGAACACACTCGAGGCGAAGTGACGGTGTCAAGTCAGCGGACTAAGCTGTACTCATGTCGCCTGGGAACTGATAACTGACGATAGGTATAATACGAACCGGTCAGTTCCCGACGAGTCCTGTCCAGTGTATTCGTAACCTAACGAGCACCCGCATACTATCTCCAGTACGACGTACTGATGGCTGTGGGACAGACCATCTCCCACTCTGGGATGAGAAGCGCATGTGCTAGTCTACTCCGGAGTATCGATGCCCTGTCTCGATAGTCCTGCGACTAGGGACCTGCATAAGGATGTGCTTATAGATTACCCAGCCCCTATAAGTGCACGGCGGCGCCCCGGCCGTCAATCCGACGGCCAAATGCGGAAGCGGTGATAAACTTAAATTTTTCATGAACTGGCACCACCGCGCACTAATACCCGGATCGAACCATTAACTAGTCCTAGCTAACTACAAGATGGGGAAGAGAGATATACCGACTGATCCGAGTCCTCCGGTCTTCTCATCGTCGTCCCGATCTGCTGCGGAAGCTCCGGTCTCCACCTCGTCGCTGGAAGTGCACCACATCGCCTACTTCTTTTACGGGCTCCCACCTCAATGCCGAGGCAACTCGGGCACGAAGCTTGCTAGTCGACGTGCCCGAGATTTGCTGTAGAATGTGTAGTACTCAAGTCTCACTTTGGGGTTGTGGAATTGCCATTTGGTGGAGGAATGATACTTGGAGCTTTTGAGATTGATCTTGTGGGATTTTTGCAACATGAAATGAAGCAAAATCCCACACACAAAAAGTTGGACAGCCCCCCAAGGCTTGGCCGGCCATGTATGGAAAATGGGAGAGGGAAAAAGTCAAGGGGGGAGGTGACCAAAAGAATAATACAAGAGAGAGAGAGAGGAATGGTTATCATATGGAAAAAATGATCACAAAGAAAAGTCCTCACTCAACAACCATATCATCTCCTATCATCAACAATCATGTCCACAAAAGTCATGCCATCATGACACAAAGAAAGTCAAGCAAGGTCAAAGGATGGTGCACCATCATGATACAACAAAATGCAAAGACCCCCTTTACAAATACTTATTTGCAACAATGCAAATAAGCCCTGCTCCACCAACCTTCGGCCAATGAACGATACAAAAGAAATTGGCCGAAACGGAAAGCAAACTGGCAACTCCAGAAAACTGGTCCCGTAATAAATTACAGGAAAACCCCGATATTGTGCATACACACCCGCATTTGTATTCCGACCGAAATGCAAATGCAATTAGACAAAATCTACACTGTACTATACTAGGATCCGGCTTAAACCAAAGCCGGCTAGTAATATCCATTCGATCCTGATCCGTGCAATACCGCACGTATTTGATCGAACCCTGCCATATATCCATACGGCCTACAGTACAAACTGTCCGATCCTGATCCGTGCAATACCGCACGTATCCGATCGGACCTTGCCATATCTCCATACGGCCTCTACAACTTTTCGCCCGAAAGCTGAGTAACTGAATGTGGGGGACTCTAAATACTCGTCAACACCTTGGTTGTGGATTTAACCACTAGCACGTCAGAGGTATAAGCCAATACGTAACGGGCTACCAGGTATTGACTAAAAGGGACGTCTGTGAGCGAACTCAACCTGACAACCCTACTGAGCCTGTCAGTGACAATATCCGTACAGTCCGGTCCGTTCGTCTATGAGCATCGCATGGCGGGCCTAGGGGTTGGTAAAAGTCAGACCCCCAAAAGCGGTACAAGTCGTGTCGGAGTGTAGCCCAGAACACCCTGAGATACTACTGGAATACCTACCAGTAAATCTCCTTGCCTCGGCCGAGGGCTTCATGTAATGGCTCTCCTAGACACAGCACGACCTCACCCCCAATACCGGGAGAGAGGAACCCCTGAAGATACGCTCACTGCCTCCATGTGGCTCGGGACTGTACCCAACTAAAACCTGTTTGCACGACTCCTTTGAGCCGTGGTAGGGTAGTAATCAAAGTACGGTGGGAACTCACACAAGACAAATGACGATCCCCGGGTCGATGAACTAACCTGTACACATGTCACCAAGGAACTGCCTTTCTGACGTCTGGTATATGACCAACTGGCATGTTCCCGGCGAGTCCTGTCCGGTGTACTCATAACCCAATGAGCACCTGTATACATCTTAGGTGATCCAACTGACACCAGTGGCTTGTGAGACCGGCCACCGCCCCTCGTCGGGGTCTCGACTGTATACACTAGTCTACTCTGGAGTATCGATGCCCTGTCTCGAAACTCTCACGACTAGGGACCATTTAAGGATATGCTTATAGACTGCCAGCTCCAACGTATATGATCACCCTCATACTGCTGGTGGTCAAGCAAGAATCCTAGGGGCTCTACCAACATGTAATAGCGACTTGTCAGGTCACTTAAAGCAGTACACGATGATAAAGGTAAACCAGATAGCATACTATCATCTCGAGTAAGACTGTCCTACCGGGATAGGTCCTCCATCAATCATTGCAATCACGTACCTGTGACCTAATAATTGACTCTGAGGGCACTATCTCCAACAATCTCCCACTTGCACTCAAGGCTAATTATTGCGATGTCGCATACTCACAGCCCGTGTGATACCGAACACCCAACTCCTCTACTAGTCAGTCTCACAAAGCTCGTTTGCAAAACTATTGCGTTCGAGGAATAGCCTCAGTGAGTGGATCCGCTTAGTTGTTTCTTTCTATATCTCTCTATATCTCAAGTTCGCGGAGAAAGCCATCTCCCGAAATGAGCAATGCCTGTCTTAGAATATGTCTGGATGTCTGATGGGACCTAGCTCATAAATGAACTCCAAATCCAAACTTCTTAGACTGTATCAACAACTGAACCTAATCAGTATCCTGCGCCATGCCTCCCTCAGTATTGCCTTGGACCACCTGTCTAAAATACTGCCCCTCATCAGAAGGAAAACTATAACTCTGACAACCTCCTTGTTGTCCATGTCACCTTGGAAGCCTGGAATGATAACTGTCTCCCGAATGAGGCTGTCGTTATCATATCCCTAGAACATCCACTTATGTTCTAAAACTGCTTCCGACCGTTTCTCCAGGATTGGATTAATGTCAACTTATTGTATCTAGTGCAAGAACAATATCTGGTGTGGTACTTGACATCTCATGATTGACTCAATTGCCTAAGCAAGTGATCTGCCAATCATGCACATCCCTCTCTACTTTAGTCTATAAGACACCTTTAGAGAGGGTGACTCCATTACCTACAGGTACACTACCGTGCCAGGAGTCGTCCATTCTAAATACTCTTAGAATGCTGTCTAAGTACCCTGATTGGGAAACCACCCAAATCTAGATCTAAAACCATAGATCTAGTAACCAGTACGTCTGATAAAATGTCCATTTCCTTTATGGAGAAACTACTGTGTGATGACCAAATTATAACCGATCGTAGTATAGGAGTTTCTTTTCCTATTCTGTGTATATCATCCAAATACCAGGACATCACACCCTACTACCTTCTCAACAGATCCATCCCCTATTCTGATGAAGTCAAACCTATGACTGTCACGTCAGAAATAGATGATCTATCTCCGCTACATCTGCTTTAGTCTATAAATAGACATAAGCTACATGTCCACCAATGCTTCCGCTGCTTCCGCTGCTCCCACTGACTACGACAACCCTCTGGCAGAGTCATATAGGCGTACACTTCTAAAACTAGTTTAGAACGACGCTATACTCATCCTCCCGCCGGGTCTCGCAGCCTGGAACAACAGCAGTGGTAATTGTGGGTAAACAAGAACTTCCCTGTCACCGTCCTTGAGGCTACCATAGTACCTCTCGGGTGCCTGAAGTTACCCACCTTATCTGCGGAGTGGCCAATCGAATGTCAAACCAGATTGAATCTTTAGGTTCCTTATCAAATCTTCAGTAATCGTTTGTGGTTCTGGAATCACTTCCAGTTCTACCATACTCCCACTACTGTTTTCTGAAAAAATCCATTTTTAATAAAACTGTGGCGAGTCTAGAACAATATTGCTATTGTTCATCCAGATGGTAGAAAGTCAACCCTCGTCATAGCCTGGGTCAACCCACAAACAGCCATTACAGAAACGTGCCTTGAGTTATCCAGAGTCTGGTTTTAATCATAAGCCGGACAACTCCCCGTACCTTAACATCGTTAAGATATGAACTGTTCTATATCCAATATAGAAACAGAGGCACTGATTTAATTGAACCAGATCCAAATCACATGTCAACTAAATGGAAGGAGGCCGATCAGCGTTACACAACTTAGGAGCATTTCCAATTATGAGTAACCTGAAAGAGAAGCAAGTTCTCTTAATCATTACTATCAACTGAATACCATACACAAGTATCTACATCTTCGATCACTTTGAAGAATCCCGATACTTGCTACACCTGGTTCTCTACTCTATTCAAATACCTATAACTTCTCAAAATTCGGACCCTGTGTTTCCACGAAACACCTGTCTAAAAGCTAGAGAAGTCATAAGTTAAACGAATATAGTACGAGGACCAACCCCTCTGTCCTGATGGACCCTGGACAACATACAATACTCTGTATAAGTCCCTTGAGTCTGATAACTCATTCACTGTGTGTCGTAGGTTGAAAACTGTACTTATGGTTAAGAAGAATTACACCGCTGTTTAATGCTCCTTACCTAACCATCCACTGATGTAGGTAAATGTCATCGACATAATATCAAAAGGTATATCTCACTCTATGAAAATAGACGTACAGATATATCAATTGAAATTGGTGCATAACAGCGGATATTCAAAACCAAATATTTGCCGACCGGCAAACAACTCAGGTGACTTCCTCAAATATCACTGATTACAACGAATCCCGATATAATGAGGATGATCACCCAATTCCCAATAACTTACTCCCACTCATCATCTGTAAAACCATACAGATGTGAGAATCATACCTGGTAAATACATACCCTGGAGCAAGTATCTAATCGGGAAATCAGTTTTCTTTTAACAGTACACAGTGAAACTGAAACATTGAAATGTCTCGATCGGGTATCCTGGTATTTCTAGTAATGCCTCTTCCATTATCCAGATTCACAACTGTATCCGTGTAATTCTTTGCCACCTCTCCAAATCCCTTCATATGTCTTTAGTCTTTACCTTCTGCACACCCCTTAGGCCAAATGGTTTTCTTCCTTCCCTACCGTTCGGCACCAGCCTATGGTTTGGAAGAAGACTATCCAATAAGCATAATGGGTGTACTGTCCTAATCCTAGGAGCACTCGCAAAGCGAGAGAAGGTGAAGATAAAAGACACCTGAATAAATCTTATTCCTATTTCTCCTAGACCAGACTCCATCCCCGAACTGGAACAAGTTCCTTTCGAGTTCGTATATAACCATACGATGGAATATCCAAATAAACTGTGGATCTTCGTAGTGATACGGAGTGTCCTGGAGAAATACAAAGGTGATTTAGGATTGGCGAAGGAATACTTGGTTTGGTCGTGAATATCTGTTGCAATTTACTTTGCCCTCTTACTAATCCCTTGCTTTGTCTTAACTTAATACCTTCTGCACACCATCGTTATGCTAATTGGTTTTCTTCATTCCCTACCGGTCGGCACCTGCCTATGGTTTGGAAGAAGACTATCCAATTTGCGTAATAGGTGTACTATCTCCTAAACCAAGGAGTACTCACAACTTGAGAGAAGGTAAAAGGAAAAGACAACTGAATAATCCTATCCGTTTTCTCCAGAACCGGAAACCATCCTCGAATTCCTTCGAGTTCGTATCTAACCATACGATGGTTTTGTCCAATGGAAGTGGACGTTCGTAATAATACGGGGTGTCCTGGAGAAAAGGGTAAAAGTAGGAGTGGCAATGAGGTTTGCAACTCTGACAATCCAAAAGCCAGTGTTAAGAAGGTTCGGTCAACTTGGTCACTGAGTCATAGTCTTAGGGTCGGGTCAAAGGTCGCTGCCAAAGAGAGAGAGAAAAGAAACACTCAGCGTGCACTCTAACCTAGATCAGAATGGTTACCAATTTATCTAATCTGGAAACCTCCCACTGTACCGTCAAATTCTCCTCCAAACCTGAAAGAAGAATTAGTCGGGAACACCCGAGGAGTAAACCAACTCATCAGTGGGAATCGGGATCCAACTATCATCGTATGATAACGTGACGGAATCCGCTCACATCATCACACTCCAGAAGGTATGCGCATATATGGCAAGTTTCAGCTCTTTTGAAACTCCCGATGTGATTTCTGCCCCATGCTCTTATGACCTTGGCGTGAGGTCAAAATATCATAAGTCACATGTCAAGTTCTGCCCATCATTATCCAGGTTAATTTGAACCCACCCGTACATACCCTTGACGTAGGCCAAAATAGTAGTACGACTGTCCCAAACCAACGCATCTATCTATGCAACAGATAAATACCCGGCAGCTACCAAACACTATGCCTTGGCGTGAGGTCAAAATACATAGCTTGAATACTACCGAATATTTAACTGAAATGATGGAGGGCTACGAATGGTTTCTGGCGAAAACCTCTAACGTAATGAACTTGATATCGTCGAAGGAACGGATAGCTTTTAAAAATAAAGTGACGAAAACCTTCGCTAAAGAGGTCACTCCCGGTGAAGGGATCTCGGCTCTTTCCCCGTAGAATGGGGTGCAGGATATTCCAACTGAATACCACGGTGCAAAGCAAAAGTAATCGGCTATAGTGAAGTGATTGCCCTGACGCAAACTTTTGTCCAAGGGGTCACTCCCGGTGAAGGGATCTCGGCCCTTGCCTCGTCGACTGAGGAGCAGGATATTCCAACTGAATACCACGATGCAAAACAAAAGTGAACGTCCTTGCAATAACAGCTTTTTGAAAAGTGTTCCAACAACATCAGATTAGGTTTGTTTTTAAACTTGCATTGATCCGAATCAATGCAGTCCCATCAATTGATCACACCAAAAAGAATGAAAATAATATGACGTACGTATATGCCATCCGCATTCGCCACTGGGTCCCGTCATTACCCGTTAGGTTAGTTAACTAACGACAGAGCGGGGACTGGACTAGCGCGGATGTAAAACATATACATCTAGTAATATATATACCAATATATTATATTCGCTCAAGGCGTGATAAAATGCAACATCACAGAAAATGAACAGCATCACAGAAACAATACAGATATCTGGGATCCCCGGGTTTCACAGAGCCACTACCGAAACCCGACGTTCCCCCGGTCGTGTGGATAGCATGTGCAATGAAATCCTAGACCCCTACGGGCGCGGCAAGTTACCCGCCAAAACCTGAAGCGAGGCAGCCCCCTTCAGCAACGTGAATGGACCACCCAACACTTCACGGAATCCGGTAACTTGGGCACCCCTCCTGGGTCAACCTGTACCCCCTACGAGTGCGGCGAATAGCCCGCCAATCCTAGAGTGAAGCCCCCTCCGTCTCAATGCCATGAGATGCGGGCTTGTTACCCTCCAGAACCCGGCTATCCGTACACCCCTCCGCGGGGTAATCCTAGTACAGAAAGTAAAATATACATACAACGGGTACATCGACCGCAACCTGGCCGTGCCCCAAAATAATAATACAAACAGGCAGTGACGGCAGTCTACATGTCGGACGCTCGCCCCGCAATATCAAATGTACATAATACAACCACAACTGTACTAGCATTGCATCCAGGCTATCCCCCACGACCGATCCGCAACATCACAGCAAAAACAGAACATCAACGTGAAAGCCACGTTCGCAAATCCGTTTAACCGGGCTATAGCAGTTAGACCGGATTTACCGATCAAGTGACATTCACGGTCGCAGATATAATGTAAATACTGTGAAATAATGTGTTTAAAATATCCGATCGATCAAATTTTAACAAGTGGGCCCCAAAGCATTACTGTAGCAGATCAAGAAATTCTGGGCCCAATGTTATTATTCCAAAAACCCAATTTTCACCCCAGAAAGATACTGTAGAAATTTGGTGCAGGGAACCCAAAATAGTGCGGCGGAACCGCGGCCCAAAGGGGTGTTTGGCCGCGGTTCCGCGCTCCTACAGTGGAGTTAGCGCATCGAATTTTCACAGAACTCTTATATTTTCTAGTAGATCACTTTTCTGTAACCTGAAAAAATTTTGACACCAGAAATTTTCAACAGAAAACTGATGTGAACAAAAATGCAGATTTGGGAATTTTGGTCGATCGGAAATGCAAAACACATTAGACAAAGCTAGACTAAGTTAATGGCGAGGCTCTGATACCACTGTAAGTGCACGGCGGCGCCCCGGCCATCAATCCGACGGCCAAATGCGGAAGCGGTGATAAACTTAAATTTTTCATGAACCGGCACCACCGCGCACTAATACCCGGATCGAACCATTAACTAGTCCTAGCTAACTACAAGATGGGGAAGAGAGATATACCGACTGATCCGAGTCCTCCGGTCTTCTCGTCGTCGTCCCGATCTGCTGCGGAAGCTCCGGTCTCCACCTCGTCGCCGGAAGTGCACCACATCGCCTACTTCTTTTACGGGCTCCCACCTCAATGCCGAGGCAACTCGGGCACGAAGCTGGCTAGTCGACGTGCCCAAGATTTGCTGTAGAATGTGTAGTACTCAAGTCTCACTTTGGGGTTGTGGAATTGCCATTTGGTGGAGGAATGATACTTGGAGCTTTTGAGATTGATCTTGTGGGATTTTTGCAACATGAAATGAAGCAAAATCCCAAACACAAAAAGTTGGACAGCCCTACAAGGCTTGGCCGGCCATGTATGGAAAATGGGAGAGGGAAAAAGTCAAGGGGGGAGGTGACCAAAAGAATAATACAAGAGAGAGAGAGAGAGGAATGGTTATCATATGGAAAAAATGATCACAAAGAAAAGTCCTCACTCAACAACCATATCATCTCCCATCATCAACAATCATGTCCACAAAATTCATGCCATCATGACACAAAGAAAGTCAAGCAAGGTCAAAGGATGGTGCACCATCATGATACAACAAAATGCAAAGACCCCCTCCACAAATACTTATTTGCAACAATGCAAATAAGCCCTCCTCCACCAACCTTCGGCCAATAAACGATACAAAGGAAATTGGCCGAAACGGAAAGCAAACTGGCAACTCCAGAAAACTGGTCCCGTAATAAATTACAGGAAAACCCCGATACTGTGCATACACACCCGCATTTGTATTCCGGCCGAAATGCAAATGCAATGAGACAAAATCTACACTGTACTATACTAGGATCCGGCTTAAACCAAAGACGGCTAGTAATATCCGTTCGATCCTGATCCGTGCAATACCGCACGTATCTGATCGAACCCTGCCATATATCCATACGGCCTATAGTACAAACTGTCCGATCATGATCCGTGCAATACCGCACGTATCCGATCGGACCTTGCCATATCTCCATACGGCCTCTACAACTTTTCGCCCGAAAGCTGAGTAACTGAATGTGGGGGACTCTAAAGACTCGTCAACACCTTGGTTATGGATTTAACCACTAGCACGTCAGAGGTATAAGCCAATACGTAACGGGCTACCAGGTATTGACTAAAAGGGACGTCTGTGAGCGAACTCAGCCTGACAACCCTACTGAGCCTGTCAGTGACAATATCCGTACAGTCCGGTCCGTTCGTCTATGAGCATCGCATGGCGGGCTTAGGGATTGGTAAAAGTCAGACCCCCAAAAGCGGTACAAGTCGTGTCGGAGTGTAGCCCAGAACACCCTGAGATACTACTGGAATACCTACCAGTAAATCTCCTTGCCTCGGCCGAGGGCTTCGTGTAATGGCTCTCCTAGACACAGCACGACCTCACCCCCAATACCGGGAGAAAGGAACCCCTGAAGATACGCTCACTGCCTCCATGTGGCTCGGGACTGTACCCAACTAAAACCTGTTTGCACGACTCCTTTGAGCCGTGGTAGGGTAGTAATCAAAGTATGGTGGGAACTCACACAAGACAAATGACGATCCCCGGGTCGATGAACTAACCTGTACACATGTCACCACGGAACTGCCATCTGACATCTGGTATATGACCAACTGGCATGTTCCCGGCGAGTCCTGTCCGGTGTACTCATAACCCAATGAGCACCTGTATACATCTTAGGTGATCCAACTGACACCAGTGGCTTGTGAGACCGGCCACCGCCCCTCGTCGGGGTCTCGACTGTATACACTAGTCTACTCTGGAGTATCGATGCCCTGTCTCGAAACTCTCACGACTAGGGACCATTTAAGGATATGCTTATAGACTGCCAGCTCCCACGTATATGATCGCCCTCATACTGCTGGTGGTCAAGCAAGAATCCTAGGGGCTCTACCAACATGTAATAGCGACTTGTCAGGTCACTTAAAGCAGTACACGATGATAAAGGTAAACCAGATAGCATACTATCATCTCGAGTAAGACTGTCCTACCGGGATAGGTCCTCCATCAATCATTGCAATCACGTACCTGTGACCTAATAATTGACTCTGAGGGCACTATCTCCAACAGCCCCCACTAGTGTTACTGCCATCACAACGCTGGTAATCAAGCAAAGATCCTAAGGGCTCCACTAATGTGTATAGGTGATATACTTAAACAAACACATGTACACATTGAAGTAGAAACAAACCAAGTAGCATACTACTATATTAAGCAAGATTGTATATACAAGGTGAATATCCCAAGCTTCCATTAAGTAATATACAAATTAGTATGATACAGTAATGGCCTCTAGGGCATATACACTAACAATACCGCTATTAGGGGTCTGACGTTTACCGCCCCCTAGGCCCGACATGCGATACTCTTAGACGAACAAACCGGACTGTACGGAGATTGTCACATTCAGGCTCGGTAGGAGTTCGGATGGGGTTTACCTCGTCGGCCTTCTTATCGACATCTACCTGGGTACCGTTACGTACAGCTAGTGCCGCTTGCGGTCTGTGGTTGAACCCACTGCCAGCGTAGTGTCGAGTCTTTAGAGTCCCACACAGAGAGTTTCCCTGCACTGGGCAAAAGGTGTAGAGGCTGTATGGTTTTACGGCAGGGCTACGATCACTTACGTGCACTTGTGTGCGTATGATGTTCGGGCAGAAAATACTAGTGGGCTTTGGTTTAAGCCGAATCCTAGTATTGTATAGATGGATTAGTTTTGTCTTCTATGCATTCGTATTCTACGGAATGCGGATGCGGGTGTGTATGCACGGTTGAGAGGAGTGAAGAAAGAGATGCCTCATTAGGGTTTTGACCATTGACTTGGTCAAAACCATTATGAGGTGGAGGAAAATATTTACTAATCCTTTTAATGATAATTGTGTTATGGCTAATTGCTTTGACCATTTGACCATGTTGGCCATTTGACCTAGTTGACCATTGTTGACTTGGATATTTTTTTGAGCTCTAGACTCTTCTTATGGCTTGGATTTAACTTGACATGATAATTGTCAAATCAATTGTAACTATCACAATTTATCATGGCAAAAGAATGGTAATTATTTTTCTTATGCATCATTATCTTCTCATTCTCTCTCATCAAATGAGAGCTCCCATGGTTTGCTTCTTCTTCCTCCTCACTACAAATTCCTAATAGTCTCATGTGTTGAGCAAATTAGGTTCTAAATAGACAAACAAACCCATCTTCTTCCTCTACATCACCTAGGGCATCAATAGTAGTAAACTTGTTGCCTTAGTTACCTCGACTTGAGGTGGAGCTCGGACTATAGACTCTCGGGTGGATCGTCTTCGACTCGAAGTGACCAAGATCCGGATCGATCCTCGGAGCTTGCATGGACGAGGAGGACAGCGGAGGGAAGAACCGAAGGACCGTTTTCGTGAGGTATAATCTCCTAAGCATAGTAGATAGAACCTCTAGTTGTTTGTTAGAAATGGTTTGGCAAAGACCCTCAAGATAGTCTATGTTACCTTGTGATAAAAATTTGTTTTTTACCTATTCCGCCTCCCCGTAAGTACCGAGGTGGGTAACGTAGACTTACACAAAGATCTCGTCGCCTTTACCACCGATCGAGAAGTCTACTGCTACAAGGTAATGCCCTTCGACCTCAAAAACGTTGGGGCAACGTACTAGCAGCTGGTCAACAAACTGTTCAAGCCACAAATCGGGAGAAATATGGAGGTCTACGTCGATGACATGCTCATGAAATCCACCCCTTCATCCGGGCATACCATAAATCTCGGCGAGACCTTTGAGGTCCTGCAAAAGTACAAAATGAAGCTGAGTCCAGCCAAGTGTGCTTTCGATGTCACGAGCAGAAAGTTCCTCGGATTCATGGTCACACATCGAGGAATCAAGGAAAATCCGGAGAAGATCATGGCCATCATTGACATAGCGATGCCCAAAAGCAACGTTGAAATCATGCGACTCACGGGCAGAGGGCCGCTTTGAGTTAGTTCATTGGCGCTTGCCTTTCTTCAGAGCCTTGAGAAAAATCCCCAGGTTCGAGTGGTCTGAAGAATGTCAGGTAGCCTTCGAGGAGCTCAAGACACATCTTACGACGCCGCTGCTTCTCACCTGACCAGTTGTAGAAGATGAGCTACTACTGTACCTGGCCATCTCCGACCAAGCCGCCAGCTCTGTGCTCATCAGAGAATCCGAGAGGATACAAAGACCAATCTACTATGTCAACCTCATTTTCAAAGATGCGGAGACCAAATACCCAGCCATTAAAAAGATAGTCCTAGCACTCGTCGTCACTTCCCGGAAACTTCAATATTATTTCCAGGCCCACACCATCATCGTCCTCACCAACTGACCCCTGGGGAACATCCTTGGTTCCCCCGAGTCGGCAGGCCGCTTGGAGAAGTGGAGATGGGAACTGTCGCAGTTTGACATCCGATATCGACCGAGGCAAGCCATCAAAGCCCAAGCCTTCGCCGATTTCGTGGTTGAGTGCACCATTCCCAATAGAGAGGAAGCGCCGGCACGAGATCCAAACCCTCAACACTCAATCGAAGAAAAGCTCGGTCCAATTCTGGACTAAGTACTTTACGTGGATAGTTCCTCCACAGAGGAAGTGAGTGGGGCTGGGCTGGTCATCCACGGCCTCGATAAAGCCGAGATGGAATACTCTCTGTAGCTCGACTTCAAGGTCTCTAATAACGCCGCAGAATACGAGGCCTTATTGGCCGATCTATGAATCGCCTCGGGAGTAGGACTAAAAAGAATTAGAATGCGCAGCGACTCCGCGTTGGTCATTGGCCAGGTGATCGGACGATTCATAGCATGGGAACCCCTGATGATGAAATATTTAGCCAAGGTAAAAAGAGTCCGGAGAAATTTCGACGAGATCCAAGTGAAACAGATTCCCCAGATCATGAACGTTGAGGCGGATGCATTGAGCAAACCCGCTTCTGTTAGTGTATATGCCCTAGAGGCCATTACTGTATCATACTAGTTTGTATATTACTTAATGGAAGCTTGGGATATTCACAGTTGTATAAACAGTCTTGCTCAAAATAGTAGTATACTACTTGGTTTGTTTCTACTTTAATATGTGCATGTGTTTCTTTTAGCATATCGCTTATACATATTAGTAGAGCCCTTAGGATCTTTGCTTGATTACCAGCGTTGTGATGGCAATCATACTAGTGGGAGCTGGGTAATCTACAAGCACATCCTTACGTAGGTCCCTAGTCGTAGGATTATCGAGACAGGGCATCGATACTCCAGAGTAGACTAGTGTGTACGCTTCTCATCCCAGCAGAGGAGATGGTCTGTCCCACAGCCATTAGTATGTCATACTGGAGATAGTATGCAGGTGCTCATTAGGTTATGAGTACACCGGACAGGACTCGTTGGGAACTGCTGGTTGGTAATATACCTATTGTCAGATAGCAGTTCCCAGGTGACATGAGTACAGCTTAGTCCGTCAAATTGACACTGCCACTTCACCTCGAGTGTGTTCCCACTGTACATTGATTACTACCCTACCACGGTTCAAAAGAGTCGTACAAACAGGTAGTAGTTGGGCGCAGTCCCGAAGCACTTGGAGGCAGTGGCGGTTAGATAGGATTCGTCTCTCCCGGTATTGGGGGTTGATGTCGCACTGTGTTGGAGAGCCATTACACAAAGTCCCTGGCCAAGGCAAGCGAGATTTACTGGTAGTATTTCCAGTAGTTTCTCAGGGTGTTCTGGGCTACACTCCGGCACGACTTGTACCGCTATTAGGGGTCTGACGTTTACCGCCCCTAGGCCCGACATGCGATACTCATAGACGAACAGACCGGACTATATGGAGATTGTCACAGATAGGCTCAGTTGGAGTTCGAATGAGTTATTCTCATCGGCCTTCACATCGACATATACCTGGGGGTCGTTACGTACAGCTAGTGCCGCTTGTGACCTGTGGTTAAACCCACTGCCAGCATAGCGTCGAGTCTTTAGAGTCCCACACAGAAGGTTTCCCTGCATTGGACAAAAGATGTAGAAGTCGTATGGTTTTACGACAGGGTTCGATCACGTGTGTACTTGTGCGCGCATGATGATTCGGGCGGACAATACTAGCGGGCTTTGGTTTAAGCCGGATCCTAGTATTGTACTGATGGATTGTTTTCGTCTTTTTGTATCCGTATTTTTTGGAATACGGATACGGGTACGTATGTACGGACGAGGGGCATTTTTGTAAATTGGTCAAAGATGCTTCTAGAAGGTAACATGTCATATTGTTATTATTCATTTTGGTTTAAATGAAAATACATTATGACATAAGAGGATGAGGTGGAAATTGCATGAAAATGGACTTAGCTTCTTATGACACATAGTGAGTTTTTGGCCCATGAGTCATTTTTTGTTACTTGAACCATATAATTGATATTTGATATTGATTTATTAAGTAAATTATCAATATGGTTCAGTTGAGAAAAATATGAGAGCTAACTCCATCCCTTATTCTCTTTCCTCACTAGCATTTCCAAAAAGGCCCTCTTCTTCCTCAAAACTCTAGTGAACTCATGTGTTGAGTGATCTAGGGCAAGCAAAGATATTACAATCCATCCACACATCTCTACATCCTCTACAACATCATGGGTAGCGACCTTGATGCCCTAGTTGCCTCCGTTGAGGTTGGAGTTCGATGTACATCTCCTCGGGTGGATCATCTTGGAGTTGAGGAGACCGATGAGGGAGCGGCGATCCGAATCGATCCATGGAGTCAACAACAAGAAGAAGGACAGCGAGGAATGAAGACCCGAAGGACCGGAATCGTGAGGTATAAACTTCTGTACATTTTGTTTACCTCACTTTTAGTTTGCTAGTTAGGGTTTAGCACCGATCCTGGAGTCCAAGTCCGTGCCGCGATCTTTTGAAAATTGTTTTTCACATATTCCGCCTCCCCGCGATCCCGCGGGATGCGCGACATGGACTTACAGTGGTATCAGAGCCTACTAAACCCGAACTAGTTCGTTAGCAAGCTTTAGAACTTCGATCGTCGGAAAAACTGGAAAACAAAACACCGAAAACCCTACATTCTGTCGATTTTTAAAAGTGTTGTAAAAATTATTTCAGGTGTACTAAAAATACGTGCAGGGTTTTCTAAGATGACTGAAGAAAAATGGTCCCCTGAATCGCCAAGACGACCACGGAACCGCGGCGGATCGGACCGATCCACCGCGGAGTCGCGGCCGAGTCATGGCCGATTCAGGCCATTCTTCTTCTGTTATTTCTTACTTTAGATGTTTAGTTCTCTGGAATATTTGGTTTCTACCCGGTATGTTTCTGAATGCTGGTTTGCATTTAGGGTGGTTACGGAAAATGATTTTCGATCGAAAATCTAATTGTACTTGGCTAACCGGTTCTTCTGTAATGTTTATATGTGTTTTAAACTTTATCTAATTGCTATATGTCTGTTAGTTTGAAGTTGCACATATTTGTAGGTTTGTGTATATAAACATTTTCTGATTGTCGATGATGAATAGCCGGGAATGTGAGATGAGCGTTTTATATCTTTCATTCATGTAAATTGTAAAATTGATGTAATATTATTTCATGGGGCACATCCGGGTTGAGGTTGTAGCCACCGTTGTATTATTTTTTTTTTACTATTTTCTGCTCCTAAGATAGACCCAAGGTGGGGTACACAAACTACCGGGTTCTTTGAAGTGCCGAATGGCCTACACACTTTGTTGAGGGAGGCTGCTTCACTTCTGGAATTTGGAGGGTAGTTTGCCGTACCCGTAGGGGTCTGGGGTGGGGTTTGGCTATTCATCGCGACCGTGGGATCCGTCTTTCGTTGCAGGCTTAAACGAAGCGCGGCATTCCTAGCATATCTGAAATGTTTATCTGTGACTGGAATGATTATCATTGCATCTGACAAATGTTTATATCTATATATGATATCTAGTAGGCGTTGCTTATGTTTTGCATCCACGCTAGTCCAGCCCCCGCTCTGTCGTTAGTTAAGTAACCTAACGGGTGATGACGAGGCCCAGTGGCGAATGCGGATGGCATAAGCGTACGTCATATTTTCGTTGTTTTCTGCAATGGTAGGATTAAATTGATGGGACATATTATATTAATGCAAAGAAAACAAACCAAAGTTGAATCGTTGGAACAATTTCAAAACCACTCGGTTATTTTAAAACAGCAAACTTTTAAATGCGGGGCTTAAACCACTCCTTTTAAAAGCTATCGGTTCCTTCGATTATATCAAGTTAACTACGTTCACGGTTTTACCAAAACCATTCGTAGCCCTCCGTCATTTCATATGAATGGTCAATAGTATTCAAGCTATGTTTGTTGACCTTCGTCAAGGCATAGTGATTGGTAGTTGTTGGGTGTTCATATGTAGCATAGATAGATGCGTTGGTTTGGGACAGTCGTATTACCTTGTTGACCTTCGTCAAGGGTATATACGGGTGGGTTCAAATTAACCTGGACAATGATGGGTAGAACTTGACATGTGACTTATAATTTGTTGACCTTCGTCAAGGTCATAAGAGCATGGGGCAAAAATCCACATCGGGAGTTTCTAAAGAAACTGAAATTTGCTAGTGCTGCATACCATTTGGAGTTTGATAATGTTGGTAGGATTCCTTCAGCATTATCTCACAATGATATTTGGATCCCGATCCTACTGTGAGTATCACTACTCCTCGGGAAACTCTTCACTTAACGATCAATGCTATAAACCAAGTAGGTGTCTAGAACAGTGTTAGCGGGGCTACGCCTCCAGGGAAAAGAGGTTATTTAATTAAGGAACTTCGCGAAAGCGTCGTAAAACCTCCCTCGAAGTACCGACACTAGCCTGGCTGAACGGTTAAGCAAGAATTGTATGGTGAGATTAATCCTGACTAATTCTTCTTTTATGGTTTGAGGAAGGATTCGAGAAACAGTGGGAGCCATCCTGTTTAGATAAATTAAAAACCAATCTAAACTTGCAAGAGCATCATGCTGAGTGTATTCTTCTCTCTCTCCTAATTGCAGAAACCAGGTGACTAGATTAGGTTACAGTTAGATAATAACATGACTGAGTTTTACTATAAAACTGGCAAAAGTTTGTCCAGATGTCCATTACCCATGACAAACTGGGACACCTCTTCACTAATCCAACCCCTGTCGTCTCAGGACCAGTTTCCATCGTCATGGATATTGATATCCGTAAGACATCGGAAAAAGACTGTGCGAATGCCAAGTGCCTCGTGTTGGCCTCAGTTGATGGTACATACCAGAGGCAGCACGAGAAGATGGACTTAGTTTCTGTCTTCCTCCATAACAAAGATTTATATGGAGAGCAATCTCGTATCACAAGATATGAGACCTCGAACGAATTGCTTCAAGTGAGGTTGGTTGTCGGGTCATCTGTAGGAGACAGCATCCTTACAGAGACTAGCTATTTTGATAAGTTCACAGACCTGAAGACCACGTTGAAGAACGGGTCAAATACTGACTTAATTCTACAGTCTATGCCCTCTACTTACACCCTGAAGGAAACCAAGGAAGTAGAAGGAAAGGGAAGGGCAAAAGTTTCGGGGCTAAATGTAGGGAAGGAGAGACGTTCCTATTGTTACGGGAAAAGACATTGGCAGAAGGATTGCAGGGCTTTGAAAGCCAGTAGCCCGGATTCGAAGCATGTTGTAGCTTCGGCTTCGGGTGTGTTTGTAGTAGAAAATTGTACGTCAATTAACTCTACTTCCTGGGTACTAGATACCGGATCAGGATCTCACATCTGTAATTCATTACAGGCTTTGAAAAACCGTAGAGTTATCAGATTAGGTGATATGACTCTCAGGGTTGCTAACGGAATGAGCGTGGACGCTGAATCCATAGGGGAATATCACCTTGGATTGACAAGTGGGCAGATATTGATTCTACGTAACTGTTTGTATGTACCTAGTCTAGCTTGTAATATCATATCTGTATCCTTACTTTCTAAGGAAGGATATGATTTTACTTTTGTAAGCGATGTGGTACACATCCACCTAAATCAAGTTCTGATTGGGTCAGGTACATTAGAAAACGGAATATACGTATTAAATCAAGCTCAGGTTTTCAGTGTCCAGAACACACTTAAAAGAAAGTCTCCAGAAACAAATCAGGCTTTCTTATAGCATTATAGACTGGGTCACATCAATGAGACACGGTTAACGAAGTTACATAAAGAGGGATATTTGAATCCGTTCGAGTATCAGTCTTATGCTACTTGTGAATCTTGTCTCATGGGAAAGATGACAAAGACTCCGTTCACTGGACACGGAGTAAGAGCGAGCGAGCTCTTGGGACTCATACATAGTGACGTGTGTGGTCCAAAGTCTACAAATGCGCGAAGTGGTTCTTCATACTTCATTACATTTACGGATGATTTCTCTAGGTATGGACATGTCTTCCTGATGAAGCATAAATCCGAGGCCTTTGAGAAATTCCGCGAATACAAGAATGAAGTAGAAAAACAAACAGGCAAAAGTATCAAGACACTGAGATCTGATCGAGGTGATGAATACTTGAGTGCCGAGTTTCTGGGCTACTTAAAAGAGAATGGAATTCTCTCTCAGCTTACTCCTCCATACACACCACAACACAATGGTGTATCGGAAAGGCGGAATCAATCCCTATTAGATATGGTTCGTTCTATGATGAGTAAGGCTGAGTTACCGCGATCTTTCTGAGGTTATGCACTAGAAACAGCTGCATATCTTTTGAAAAAGGTTCCAACCAAGATTGTGCCTACCACACCATATCAGATGTGGAGTGGGAAGAAACCTTGTCTTAAGTATCTGAAGATTTAGGGATGTACAGCTTTTATAAAAAGCAGTATATGGACAAGTTCGAGGCACACTCAGTACTGTTTAAGTTTATGGGATACCCAAAGGACTCCAGGGGGTATTTTTTCTATTTTTGCGGAGGAAAAAAAGATTGTTGTTTCTCAAAATGCCCACTTTTTAGAAAATTAATCTTTTTAAAGGAAATAGTGGGAGCGCAATAGAACCGGAAGAAATTCCAGAATCACAAACCATTACTGAAAGTGAGGTGGAACCAGAAGATTCAAAAGAACCGGACATACTTACGCCACTCCGAGGAAGTAGTAGGCAGTCTCATCCGCCCGAGAGAAACTGAGGTTTTCTCATAGATGGAGATAGAGAGGATTGCATCATTAAAAATGATGAGCCTACTAGCTTCCAGTAAGCCATTCAGAGCGGTGACTCGGTAAAAATGGCTAGATGCAAAATGGATCAAAATGGAGCCCATATACACCCACAAAGTTTGGACTTTGGACATTGCTCCAGAAGGGGTAAAACCCATAGGCTGCAAATAGATCTTCAGAAAGAAGATTGGTGTAAATGGACAGGTTAAAACATATAAGGCTACACTTGTTGTAAAGGGTTCTTTCCATCAAAGACCTGGTTTGGACTATGATGAAACATTTTTCTTCAGTGGCTATGCTTAAATCCATTCGGATCCTTCTTGACATTGTTGTCTTCCATGATTGTAAGTTCTGGCAGATAAACGTATAGATGGATTTTTCAGTATTTGGAAGAGTGCATCTATAGGGTTCAGCCATATGGTTTTCAATCAGAGTGGGAGCAGCAGGTATGTGTGCAAGATGCTTAAGTCTATAGACTAAAGCAGGCATCGTGGAGTTGGAACATCTGTTTTTAATGAGAAAGTCAAAGAATTCGACTTTATCAAAAATCCGGATGAACCATACATCTATAGTAATATTGTAGGGAGAACTGAGGGATTCCTCGTCAAGAACGAGGATGACATTCTCTTAATAGGATATGAAATTCCTATACTATTATCAGTCAAAGGATTCTTGTCACAGAGGTTCTCCATAAGAAACCTGGGTGATACCAACTACATTCTGGGAATCCAGATCTATCGTAATAGATCAGAGTGGATAGTGGGACTTTTTCAAAGTCAAGGTACACCAACGCCATACTGAAAATATTTTAGTATGAAAGATTCTAAAGCACGGTAGTCTACCGACTTGTCACGGAATCACCTTTTCCAAAGAGATGTCTACCAAGACTGATTTGGAAAAGGCTCGCATATCGATTATACCCTACGCTAATGCGGTAGGCTCTATAGTATACGCGATGTTGTATACCAGACCAGATGTTGCTTACGCAGCGAAAGCGTGATAAGCCGGTATCAGTCAAACCCAGGGGAGAAGTACTGGGAAGCAGTATTGAACATTCTCAAGTGCCTGAAAAGGACTAAGGAGATGTTCATGGTGTACGGCAGTTTGGACCTCTAGATCGAGGCCTTTGCTGACTCCAGCTTCCAAAGTGATAAGAATGACTCCAAATCCATATCGAAATATAGCTTTATCCTCAGTAGATGGACGGTCTGTTGGAAGAGATCCAAGCATAACACCGTTGCTGACTTGACAATGGAAACGGAGTAGGATCACTGCTTATGACACCGCAAAAGAGACAGTCTGGATAAGGAAGGTCTTAATTGAACTTCAGGTGGTTCTTTCCATTGTTGCTCCTATAATTTTGTATTGAGACAACAATCAGCGCTATAGCTTTAGGGAAAGAACCCAAGTCCCATCAGTGATCCAGACACATCTTAAGGCGGTAACACCTGATCAAGGAGATAGCTTTTTTCCAGGAGATCAAAGTAAGGAGAGTAGATACGAAGAACAACACTGCAGATCCACTCACCAGGACCATCTCTCAGACAGTGTTCGAGAGGCTATTCGATACCTTCGGTCTGCAATATGCCAGTACATGGCCCTAGTGCAAGTGGGAGATTGTTAGTGTATATGCCCTAAAGGCCATTATTGTATCATACTAGTTTGTATATTACTTAATGGAAGCTTGGGATATTCACAGTTGTATAGACAATCTTGCTCAAAATAGTAATATGCTACTTGGTTTGTTTCTACTTCAATATGTGCATGTGTTTCTTTTAGCATATCGCTTATACATATTAGTAGAGCACTTAGGATATTTGCTTGATTACCAGCGTTGTGATGGCAGTCACACTAGTAGGAGCTGGGTAATCTACAAGCACATCCTTATGTAGGTCCCTAGTCGTAGGATTATCGAGACAGGGCATCGATACTCCAGAGTAGACTAGTGTGTACGCTTCTCATCCCAGCAGGGGAGATGGTCTGTCCCATAGCCATTAGTACGTCGTACTGGAGATAGTATGCAGGTGCTCATTAGGTTATGAGTACACCGGACAGGACTCGTTGGGAATTGTTGGTTAGTAATATACCTATCTTCAGATAGCAGTTCCCAGGTGACATGAGTACAGCTTAGTTCGTCGACTTGGCACTGCCACTTTGCCTCGAGTGTGTTCCCACTGTACTTTTATTACTATCCCACCACGGCTCAAAGGAGTCGTGCAAACAGGTAGTAGTTGGGTGCAGTCCCGAAACACTTGGAGGCAGTGGCGGTTAGATAGGATTCGTCTCTCCCGGTATTGGGGGTTGATGTCGCACTGTGTTGGAGAGCCATTACACAAAGTCCCTGGCCAGGGCAAGCGAGATTTACTGGTAGTATTTCCAGTAGTTTCTCAGGGTGTTCTGGGCTACACTCCGGCACGACTTGTACCTCTATTAGGGGTCTGACGTTTACCGCCTCCCTAGGCCCGACATGCGATACTCATAGACGAACAAACCGGACTGTACGGAGATTGTCACAGATAGACTCAGTTGGAGTTCGGATGAGTTATTCTCATCGGCCTTCTCATCGACATATACCTGGGGGTCGTTACATACAGCTAGTTCCGCTTGCGACCTGTGGTTAAACCCACTTCCAGCGTAGTGTCGATTCTTTAGAGTCCCACACAGAGGGTTTCCCTGCATTGGACAAAAGATGTAAAAGTCGTATGGTTTTACGACAGGGTTCGATCACATGCGTGTACTCGTGCACGTATGATGATTCGGGCGGACAATACTAGCGGGCTTTGGTTTAAGCCGGATCCTAGTATTGTACTGATGGATTGTTTTCGTCTTTTTGTATCCGCGTTTTTCGGAATACGGATACGGGTACGTATGTATGGACGAGGGGCATTTTTGTAAATTGGTCAAAGATGCTTCTAAAAGGTGACATGTCATATTTTTATTATTCATTTTGGTTTAAATGAAAATACATTATGACATAAGAGGATGAGGTGGAAATTGCATGAAAATGGACTTAGCTTCTTATGACACATGGTGAGTTTTTGGACCATGAGTCATTTTTTGTTACTTGAACCATATAATTGATAATTGATATTGATTTATTAAGTAAATTATCAATATGGTTCAGTTGAGAAAAATATGAGAGCTAACTCCATTCTTTATTCTCTTTCCTCACTAGCATTTCCAAAAAGGCCATCTTCTTCCTCAAAGCTCTAGTGAACTCATGTGTTGAGTGATCTAGGGCAAGCAAAGATATTACAATCCATCCGCACATCTCTACATCCTCTATGACATCATGGGTAGCGACCTTGATGCCCTAGTTGCCTCCGTTGAGGTAGGATTTCGATGCACATCTCCTTGGGTGGATCATCTTGGAGTTGAGAAGACCGATGAGGGAGCGGCGATCCGAATCGATCCATGGAGTCAACAACAAGAAGAAGGACAACGAGGAATGAAGACCCAAAGGACCAGAATCGTGAGGTATAAACTTCTATACATTTTGTTTACCTTACTTTTAGTTTGCTAGTTAGGGTTTAGCACCGATCCTGGAGTCCAAGTCCGTGTCGCGATCTTTTGAAAATTGTTTTTCACCTATTCCGCCTCCCCGCGATCCCGCGGGGTGCGCGACATGGACTTACAGCTTCCTCCTATTCGGCCAATCGCAAGAGGAACATCCTCTTTGAAGTCCTACCGCAACCCAGCGTCGTTGACGAGGAAGTGATACACCGAATCTACACCTCTAAGGGGAATATCCCGTATTGGAGAAGACCCATAGTATAATTCCTGAAGGACAAAACGCTCCCCGAGGACCAAAAGGAAGCACGCCAACTCCACATGAAAGCTTACCACTTCATATGGAGCAAAGAGAACTTCTACAAAAAGTCGTACACCCAACCTCTACTCATATGCGTCGATTCCGACGAAGCAGAATACGTTCTCCGAGATATACACGAGAGGGTGGGAGGGGTGCATCAAGGATCCTGCAACCTAGTTTAAAAGAAACTTCTACAAAGGTACTACTGGCCAACTATCCACCAAGACGCAGAAAAGCTAGAAGGTGCAAGATATGTCAACTCTTCGGCAGCTCCCCTCGGTTACCCGCCACTGAGTTGACACCACTGAGTTCCTCTTGGCCATTTACGCAGTGGGGATGGACACGATTGGCCAATCCCCACTGGCACGGGTGAACACAAATACATCCTTGTCGTTGTGGACTATTTTACAAAATAGGTCGAAACCACGCCGACCAGGAAACCGGATGCCGCCCCCTTGGTGAAGTTCCTGGAGAACAACGTAATTTCCCGATTTAGAATTCCAAGGTGCATCATCACCGACCATGGAACTAACTTCAAGAACGACAAAGTCAGAGAATTCTGCAGCGACTATCACATATTGATGAAGTTCTCCGCGGTCGCACATCCCTAGTGAAACGGGCAAGCCAAGATAGAAAACCGAGGTGTCATCCGGGGCCTCAGAGCCCGCCTGGAAGGATGTCACGCCCCGCTTTCCAAAATACGTAAACACGGCACGTGACAGAGCCAACCATGCTACCTATGGCAATGAAAGATCATTCCATAGTCACATTACGGCTGTCAATCAGATATCAAGAACAGTAAACTACTAAATCTATCTATCACATGTCCAATAGCCACAAGAACAATAACTGGAAAAGATAGCGGAAGCAATAAAGATCTAAGGAATAACTAACCCGCATAAGAGATATATCAATGAGGTGGTCCTCACTGATCGGCGATCCTGTCGAATACTCACATGCTATGTCAAGTATTTGGGCAATGCAAAACCTAGACGTCAGTGTGTCATAAATATCAAAATAATAGTAATAACCACGATAGAATGCTATGATTAAACATGAGTGTAAATAAATAACACAAGTGTAAAACAGTGAGATATAGGTATGTGATGTGTATCATAAAGTCTGTGTCTCTAGGTTATCTATTCTAGAAGTCTCTGAAATCAATTTAATGGAATCATCAAAGTAACTCAATAGTATCCCGAGCGTGCCCGGGACCACGGTCAAAATTCTCGGGCTGAATCCGAGACGTGCCGCTAAGCATTAAACAGGTAACATATACAAATGAATGATGTCAGCAGCATCATTCCGGGGCTGGCCGAGCCCGTAAAGACTGATCAGTATAAGCATCGAACTGCTGAGTTACAAGTCAGGTTTCATTATTGATTTTCCTTACCCCCAAGGTTATGTGTCACGCCCCGCTTCCCAAAATATGGAATATAAGGGTGACAAGGCCAGCCATGCTCCTACGATCAAGGAAAATCCTGTCGTAATCATATTTCGGCTTCTAGCATTATATGGTAATCAGTAAAATACAACACGGATAAAGAGAATGCAGTCGCTAAAATTATTAGATGTAAAGGAATCTGAGCACAAAGGAAGTAAACAAAGGAGAAACTAACCAGGGATATCAATGGAGAAATATAACCGGATCACTAGTCTGGATCTTCACGGTCTTCTCGAGATCATACGAATCCACCTCTATCACTGACCATGCATACTCAGGTCGTCAAGACGGCGCAATAGCAATATTATAATAGCATTAATGAGGCAAGAAAAATAAAAGTAATAATCGCGGAGATAATAAATGCAGGCAATCGATATGTCAATAAACAAATGCAATGTATGATTTGTGTCCCTATCGATCACTAAGTCACTTTGAAATCGATTTGCGAAAAGGAGTGATCATGTTTAACGAGGGTCTCGTACACACCCGAGACTACGGCCCACTGTTGCTTGGGACATGACCCTATCAACCGGACCGCTAGGTCCAACCTAATATATAAGAGTCGCCGTTCGAATGATCATCCTCTAAATCACTGACCTCGCTAAATACAATTTCCTTTCCACTTCGATTTCCCCCTTTTTCCCCAAGTTTCACTATCTATGAGTATGGCTAGTTGTGTATAAGTACGCATCAATATCACTGCTATATTCACTATTCACTGTATTGTCACTATCATGAATCATCCACTTTTTACTGGCGTACTTGACACTCCTAAACCGATACCATTCACGCTCGATAATGCATTGTACACTGAAACTTAATAATGACGCACACTATCGCTAGAGGTATTACAGTCGGGTAAAACTGTGAATCATGCCGCTAAACAATGTATATGCACTACAAGTCATTATGTGTATCATGAACTTATAAAAAATCATATTAAATCATACATTCAGAATTAAGTAAAATGATACAAATACGGTAATAAGTAAACTCAGTCGGAAGTTCAACGAAATTGGTTTCAAGTCAATCGGGTTTCGGGTTCTCAAATTACAGTCGTTTCATTTTAAATGTTCTCTACTGGAAATTCAGTTCCTGAACTGAAAGTCCATTTCGTAACACAGTTTTCACCCTGTTAGGATCAAAATTAGGCAACGATATAGTTGGATAATATTTAGGTTTATCAGTTAGGTTTCCAACGCACTAGATGTATCAATAATATCCACAGTGTACTGGGAGTTATGCATTATATAATACAGGGGTATAAGTTATGTCCCTGCTTGGGACTGCCGTATGTACTGATGTTTTAAAATGTGATTAAAATAGTAAACGATGGTAAAAAAGAATAATATCACTTCCAATAGTTAGCTAACAGATTTATCTTCTCTATGGTATAGGGTTCCACATAATACCAATTTCACACATAAACTTGAAAGTATTTAAATTCGAGTATCAACAGCAAGTGCTGCACAGGGGTTATTGGTGTCGGGGATGAAGGTGATAGTGGTGTCGGAAAGTCGGGGAAGAGGGGAGTGAGGGGAGTGATGACGGGAAGGTAAGGAGAAGGTCGAGGTGAGGATGGTGAGGGATGGTCGGCAGTGAGGTGGCGACGACGGCGAGGCTAGGGGTTATGGTTCTCGGGGTTGTGGGTTTCGTCACGAGGAGGCAGGGGAAAATAGAAGAAGAGGGAGGTGAGAATAGACAGAGAGGGTGAACGTGAGGTGAGAGAGAGAGTGAACGTGGGTGGAGGGGTTTTAATAATTAATTGAAAAATTATGAAGAAGAGAGAGAGTGTGACGTTTTGAAAATTCGATTAGATTAATTATGTATTAATTATTGATAATGCACGTTTTCCGTAAAAACTAAGATATAATTATTTTTCCACATAGACTTAAACATACCTATTTTAACTATATAATTGCTAGTATTGGTATTTAATTAGTCACCTATTAATTGCTAGTTTACTTAAATAATTTTCTTAATTAATTATTTTTAATTATTATTTTAATCATACACTTATGCACTAAATTGGTGATAATTACAAATTAGAACGGGTTAATACAAGTTTAGTGCACCATGACAACTTAAAACTCACTTTGTTACATGTTCTTTCTTTTAAAATTTTCTCAATGTTTCTAGACAATTCTAGGAAAAAGTTTAAATGAAAAATAAAATAAAATAAAATAAAATAAAATAAAATAAAATAAAGAGGCATGGTTTTCTTTATTGAGGTATGGTGAGCTTTGACTTGGACACACACACTCTCACTCACTCACCACACCCTCTCCCTCCTTAGGGCTCGGCCAGCAGCCTCCCTCCCCTCATTTCCCTTCTCTTTATCTTGCAAAAACTTCACTGTCTTACCTCAAAACTCCATAAATCAACAACTAATTTCTTGTAAAAATTATCACAAGTTTTCTTTTGCCTAATCTATGCTTGGATCTTGAAGCAAGTTTGCATTTTGGGTGGCCTAAAGCTAGCAAAATTGATCTTCCAAATTGTTGAGGTATAAAACCTTAACCCAATTGTTACTTTGATAATTAATTGCATTAATCTGATTTAGATTAGGTGTTAATATAGTTTTAGTTGCAAATAAAGTTTTAAAGAGACGGTTTTGGGTTAAAATTTAGGTTTTTATCATTTAATTAAGCTAATTATGTGTAGATTAACACCTAAAGACTTGCAAAATCTAATCTAATTGTTAATTTGCTAAGTGTTACTTTTAATTGTCCTAATTAAATATTCTTGCAAACTAATTTCATAATTAGTGTGTAAATAGGTAAGATTAAAATATAGTTAATAATTTTGTGTCCTAATTAAGATATTAAGTGAAATTCATGGCCACTAGTTTCGCTAAAACATATAGTTTTGTACTAAAATGGTTAATTGTTGCTTACTAGGTTTTTAGAATAAATAGATTTTGATTGAGATTGAGGTTGGAATGATCCACTACCTAATTTCTAAGATATGTAATGTGATATGAATGCGCGATCGGTACGATCGGGTTCTAGGCTTGGTGGTTGTCACGTATAGCGACCCCTAGTTGTGGTTTGTGGCGTTGTCGCGAGCACGTTTTGTGCACCAAGTGCGTGCGCATCTAGTTAGTGCGCGTTGGTTGTCTTGTATCGTTTTTGTCCGCGACTATTTATATGTCTATCCTCTTATATGCTTATTGTACGATTCTAGGATCGGTTGCGGAGACGTCGGACGCGGCATGAAAAGGAAAGGCCATGATTGGATCAGTTTAGCCGAGGCGTCCCGGTGAGTAGATGTATACATCTATGGGGAAATCGTCTAGATGGCGCAAGGCGCCCGATAGTTAGAATTATTAGTAGTTCTTATATTTATATGCGTAGTCTCCAAATCATTCATATTATGGCACTGCATATTTTTACATATGATATTATTACTTAGGACACTTGCATTATTACCATTGGTTCATGCCGCACGTGCACCATTCATGTGAACACACACGCCATTGGTAATTGCTATGTCACGGACACTATAAAACTTGCTTAAATCAGTATCTGTGCATTTGCATCATGCATTATGTGTAGATCTTTGTTGTATACTCATGGCATCAAAATTGATATGTAGGTTGTTAGTTATATACCTCATTGCACCACCATTCATACATAGCTTCTAGTCATACATCGCATGGTATATTATCGATATCATAGACATCCATTATTTCCGACATGTTCATATATTGTGATTCTTCTTGGAGATTTCAGTGTTTATAAGATTTATGGATTTTGAGGAAAACCGCAAGAATGTTATAAATCTATTATCATTTTAAAAATGTAAGTTGCGGTTTTCTCATGTTATGATGTGTTTGGCGTCCACCATAAGTTTTCTCGGTTCTTGAGTTGTATCATATACCCGATTCGATGAGGGGGATGCACCGTCTGCGGGTACATGGTAGACCCGATGAGGTACCCCGGGGCAAGATGGACGTATTGAGAAGGCGTTGATCCCGGCAGGGGAGCATTACCTACCGGTTATTATTGACTCGGCGGTTATCCGGAGGATACCGACCGGAGCCGTGGGATGTGACAGATTTGAGAGCCAATCTGAGAGACGGCTATTGAGATATTGAGATACTGAGACATTGAGATATTGAGATATTGAGGCATTGTGATATTGAGATATACATATGTTGTGTCGATACTTGACACGGATTTTCTGTCGATTTCTTTGATGATACTCCAGTTTTATTATACAAAAGTTTTACCAAGATAAGAATACATATTTTCCTATACCAGACATATTCAGGTTTCATGTTTGATTATGCATTCATGTCACATTCATACTAGTTCATCGCATCATGATTGTATATGTAGGTTGTGACGCATTTGCATGTATGCTTACGATAGCCTTGCTAGATGTTACTTACTACTCATTAGTTGGCAACTCACCCCCGTTATGCCACAGTATCTTGCAGGTCTGACCCGTCAGCACAGTAGCGGCGGGCGTACTTCCTCTCTTTGCTTCATTTGCATTGACTTGCAGTTGCTTGTAGGTGGGTTGCGAGGATATTTTTTATCCCACCTTGTGTATTATTATTGTACCTAGTACACTCCATCTACCTTATCTACCGTTCTTCACCAGTTGTATATTGGACTTAGATGGCGAGCTTGGGAGATTTGTATGTATTCTATTTCTGGTGTCGATGCTCACTTGAGCCGACGGGGTGCTTTATTATTTCTTGTTTTCAGATACTTATCTCATATTATGATGATATATATTGCATGTGTTTGTGATTCCGCCTTTAGCGAAGAGCTAGCTCCCGCTTGGGGATGCTTTTATTCTTTACTTGTGTATATTCATGTATTGTACCCGTTTGGGGCCAATATTTACAAAGGAGACTCTGCCGAAATTTTCGGGAAAATTTGATGTTTTTAAATGTTTTAATATGACTTTATTTTAAAAAATCACTTTCTTTAAAACAAGTTTTCCTTCACTCTATTGCTTTTAAACGGTTTAGATTTCTGGGTTTTGGCTTACTCAGATTACGTTACGCCTCTAGACGTGGTGTAATTTAAGTGTCAGTCACGTTCCCTACTTTCGGATCGTGACAAAATTGGTATCAGAGCGTTATGTTTTACCTTCTGAGTGCAGGATGACCCTTGGTAGATGGAGTAGGTGACTTAAGCAGAGTGACATAGCGTGTGTATGTTCCGCGGCATACTTAAGATACGGTACTCCGCCTAAGTGACCTTAGGATATATATAATAGCTTGTATTTCCTTCCTTGATTCCATATGTCCTCTTGTTTCGATCGCAATGTTCCTATCAATCCTCTTTCTTGTTCCAGCCGCTATGCCGCCGAAGATTTCGAGGGCCCGAGGGCTGCCGCCAGGGATGAGATTAGAGAAAGCTCGTTTGAGATGAAGACCGATCAGGATGGTACGCCTAACCCTCAGGGACAGATTGATTCGCCTTTTTCCAGGCCGGATAGCTAAGGTGGAGTCGAGTGTTCAGGACTTATGACATATGGTTGGATCGTTAGTTGAGGCTAGACGAGCTCCGAGAGCCGATGATGTCCCTCCTACTGCGGGGACTGTGATTGTACCTACTGCTCAGACAGCTGTTCCTGTTGCTACCGAGATTATTTCCATATCCTTACAGGAGTTTTTGAGGCTGAAGCCCCCAGTTTTCACCGGCACATATGCGGCGGAGGATCCGCAGACATTCCTCGACAGGATAGCCAGGATTTTTCGTTCGCTGAGATGTTCTGATGAGAGATGGGTTGAGCTTGTGAGTTTTTGTTTAGAGGGTCTTGCTCAGACGTGGTGCGAGTCAGTTGAGAGAGACCGAGTTGCAGGTCTACCTCCTATTACTTGGGATGAGTTCACGGCTGTATTTCTTGCCAGTTTCCTTCCGGAGAGCGTCCGAGATGCTCGAGCTCGTAGTTTTAAGTACAAGACTCCTGGGATGACAGTGTCTGAGTACGACATTTAGTTTACTCAGTTGTCCCGATATGCTCCTTACCTGGTGGACACTGAAGAGAAACACATAAAGAGGATTGTGCGGAGATTGGACATGCAGTTATCTCTTGCTATCGGCGCCCAGCATTTTGACACTTACGCCGCTGCTATGGACGCGACCTTACTGTTGGAGGAGCGCATTTATGAGACTTCAGTCGTTTCTGGACCGAAGCGGATTTGTACCGGTATGCCAGCTCAGAAGCGGTTAGGTAAACGCCGTAACAGGTTCTTTCCGAGAGACGGTGGTGGAAGAGGCAGAGGACAGCCGGCTACTAGTGGGGGATGGTCCGAGTGTTCGTTTTGACTCCTCTGGATGCATAGGCATCCAACGCCGTTGTGACAGGTATTCTTTCGGTGTTTTCTTCCGATGCGTATTTCTTTCTGGTGTTGTTTGAAATGGTATCCACATGTTTTGTATCGAGGTTTAGCCAATAGTAGTCCTTGTTAAATCATCCGCTTGTTGTGATTTCTCCCGTAGGCTAGTCTTTTGTCGTTCAATATGTTTTCGATCATGTTTGTTTTGCCCGTATTGGAGATAGGGATTCTTTTGTCGATTTGATTTTTCTCGATATGTTTGACTTCGAAGTTCTTCTGGGCATGGATTCGTTAGCCACTTGTTATGCGTCTGTGGACTGCCGTGAGAAGGCAGTCAGATTTAGTTTTTCGGGTGAGCCGGTTCTTGTTATCCAGGAAGACCGTAGCGCCGCCCTTCCCAGTTTGATTTCTTCTCTTCGCGCTAATCAGCTCTGGAGGAAAGGATGTCAGGGATTCTTGGCGTATGTTTGGGATGCTAGGGTCGCAGATGTCTCGTTAGATCAGGTCCCGATTGTGAGAGAGTTTCCAGATGTCTCTCCTGACGAGCTGCCTGGTTTGCCGCCAGAACGCGATATTGAGTTCTGCTTTGACTTGATTCCTGGCACGGGGCCTATTCCTATACCGCCTTATCGGATGGCCCCGGTAAAGCTTAAAGAGCTGAAGGATCAATTACAAGATTTGTTGGATTAAGGGCTTATTCATCCGAGTGTGTCACCTTGGGGAGCTCATATCCTGTTCGTCAAGAAGAAAGACGGCAGTTTGTGTTTATGCATCGATTATCGTCAATTGAATCGAGTGACTGTGCGGAACAGATATCCCCTACCTCGCATTGACGATTTGTTTGATCAGCTCCAGGGTCCGGGACATTTCTCGAAGATTGACTTGCCATCAGGTTACCATCAATTGCGGATTCGAAAGGACGATATTCCGAAGACTGCTTTTTCGCACACGTTACGGGCATTATGAGTTCTTGGTGATGTCGTTCGGGCTCACCAATGCCCCAGCAGCATTTATGGACTTGATGAACCGCATATTCAGGCCGTTTCTTGATCAGTTTATCATCATGTTCATTGATGATATCCTAGTATACTCCCAGAGCCGAGAGAAGCATGAGCAACATTTGAAGATTTCATTGCAGACTTTGAGGGAGCACCAGCTATTCGCTAAATTATCCAAGTGTGTTTTTCTGGCTGGATAGTGTTGACTTCTTGGGTCACGTAGTTACGAGAGATGGTATACGTATGGAACCGAAGAAGATCAAGGTCATTCAGCACTGGCCCAGACCTGTATCAGTGACGGAGGTTCGCAGCTTTTTGGATTTGGCCGGATACTATCGATGTTTCGTACAGGATTTTTCTCGTATAGCTGCGACGTTGACCGGTTGACCCAGAAGGGAGTTCCGTTTCTTTGGAATGAGGCATGCGAGCAGAGCTTTCAGCAGTTTAAGACTCGTCTGACTACGACACCAGTATTATCTTTGCCTTTAGGATCAGGCGGTTTCGTTGTTTATTGCGATGCTTCTCGGCAGTTGAAGAAGCACGAGCAGAATTATCCCACTCGTGACTTAGAGATGGCTGCGGTGGTTTTTGCACTCAAGATCTTGAGACATTACTTATACGGCGAGTCGTGCCATATATTCACAGACCACAAGAGCTTGAAGTATATCTTTCAGCGGCGAAATCTAAATCTGAGACAGCGCCGTTGGATGGAGCTAGTGAAAGACTATGATTGCGAGATTCGTTATCATCCGGGCAAGGCAAATGTTGTGGTAGATACTTTGAGTTGGAGGCCCGAAGGTAGCTTATCTTGTTTTAGCGCAGTTCAGAGGCAGTCAATGGCAGATTGGCAGACTTTATGTGACAGCCGAGTGCAGTTCGAGTTTACTCCGACCGGGGGACAACTTGCCTATATCCATGCACATCCACAGTTACTCGATCGCATCAGTGAGGCACAGTCCGATGACGTTCATTTGTCAGAGATCATGGAGCAGGTTCGACAGGGCAGAGATTCAGAGTTCGTGATTGAAGATCAGTGAGTATTACGATTTGGGACTTGACTATGTGTGCCAGATTCCGAGGGACTGAGACGCGAGATTTTTGAGGAGGCGCATCAGACAGCATATAATGCTCATCCGGGTTCCACCAAGATGTATCATGACTTGAGAGATTTTTACTGGTAGGAAGGGATGAAGAGAGATGTCATAGAATTTGTTTCGGGATGCTTGACTTGTCGGCAAGTCAAGACCGAGCATCATAGGCCAGCAGGAGAATTACAACCTTTGCCCATTCTGGAGTGGAAATGGGAGCAGATCTCTATGGAATTTTATCATGGGTCTACCTAGGACCAGTCGAGGGTATGACTCTATTTGGGTGATCGTGGATCGATTGACGAAAGCAGCATACTTTCTGCCAGTAAAGACCACTCTCGGATTCGCTCAGATTTATGTTGATGAGATTGTGCGACTACACGGCGTTCCAACTTGCATTGTTTCCGACAGAGGCACCCAGTTCACCAGCCGACTATGGCAGAAACTTCAGGAGGCGTTAGGAACCCGATTGAGTTTCAGTACAGTTTTCCATCCGCAGACCGACGGTCAGTCAGAGCGGACTATTCAGACTCTTGAGGATATGCTCCGAGCTTGCGTTCTAGATTTCAGTGGCAGCTGGGATCGTCATTTGCCCTTGATAGAGTTCTCCTACAACAACAGCTTCCAGGAGATGATTCAGATGGCACCCTTCGAGGCATTATGGGAGGAGATACCGATCGCCCATTTGTTGGACAGAGCTCAGTGAGAGCTGTATTTTAGGACCGCGGGTTGTGCAGAAGATGACCGAGAAGATCCAGTTGATTCGGGATAAGATGATAGCGGCCCAGAGTAGGCAGAAGTTTTATGCTGATAGACGTCATCGTAAACTTGAGTTCGCCGTTGGAGATCATGATTTCTTGCGGGTTTCTCCAATGAATGGCGTAATGAGATTTGAGAGGAAAGGGAAGCTTATTCCAAGATATATGGATCCCTTCGAGATTCTCGAGCGTATCGACTCAGTTGCTTATCATTTGGCTCTTCCGCCCAATTTTCCAAATGTTCACCCCTTGTTCCATGTGTCGATACTCCGCAAGTACCTTCATGACCCCTCTCACGCGATACAATATCTTACGATCCGGCTGGAGCGTGATCTTTCTTTCACCGAGCAGCCGGTAGTCATTCTAGATCGGCAGGTGAAGAAACGGAGGTCCGAGGTCATACCGTCCGTAAAGGTTCTTTGGCGTGGCGGAATAACGAAGAGGTCATGTGGGAAGCCGATGACGAGATGAGGAAGAAATATCCCCATCTCTTCGAAGATACGCGTAGTTAGATTTTAAATTCGGGGACCGAATTTCTTTAAGTGGGGAAGATTGTGACGTTTTGAAAATTCGATTAGGTTAATTATTTATTAATTATTGATAATACGTGTTTTCCATAAAAAACCAAGATATAATTATTTTTCCATATAGACTTAAACATACCTATTTTAACTATGTAATTACTAGTATTGGTATTTAATTAGTGACCTATTAATTGCTAGTTTACTTAAATATTTTCCTTAATTAATTATTTTTAATTATTATTTTAATCATACACTTATATACTAAATTGGTGATAATTACAAATTAGAATGGGTTAATACAAGTTTAGTGCACCATGACAACTTAAAACTCACTTTGTTACGTGTTCTTTCTTTTAAAAATTTTTCAATGTTTCTAGACAATTCTAGGAAAAAGTTTAAATGAAAAATATAATAAAATAAAGATAAAGAGGCATGGTTTTCTTTATTAAGGTATGGTGAGCTTTGACTTGGACACACACACACACACACTCACTTACCTCACCCTCTCCCTCTCTAGGGCTCGGCCAGTAGCCTCCCTCCCCTCATTTCCCTTCTCTTTCTCTTGGTAAAACCTCACTATCTTACCTCAAAACTCCAGAAATAAACAACTAATTTCTTGTAAAAATTATCACAAGTTTTCCTTTGCCTAATCTATGCTTGGATCTTGAAGCAAGTTTGCATTTTGGGTAGCCTAAAGCTAGCAAAATTGATCTTCCAAATTGTAGAGGTATAAAACCTTAACCCAATTATTACTTTGATAATTAATTGCATTAATCTAATTTAGATTAGGTGTTAATATAGTTTTAGTTGCAAATAAAGTTTTAAAGAGACGGTTTTGGGTTAAAATTTAGGTTTTTATCATTTAACTAAGTTAACTATGTTTAGATTAACACCTAAAGACTCACCATCTAATCTAGTTGTTAATTTGTTAATTGTTACTTTTAATTGTCCTAATTAAATATTCTTGCAAACTAATTTCATAATTAGTGTTTAGATAGGTGAGATTAAAATATAGTTAATAATTGTGTGTCCTAATTAAGATATTAAGTGAAATTCATGGCCACTGATTTCGCTAAAACATATAGTTTTGTACTAAAATGGTTAATTGTTGCTTAATAGGTTTTAGAATAAATAGATTTTGATTAAGGTTGAGGTTGGAATGATCTACTACCTAATTTCTAAGATATGTAATGTGATGTGAATGTGCGATCGGTACGATCGGGTTCTAGGCTTGGTGGTTGTCACGTTTAGCGACCCCTAGTTGTGGTTTGTGGCGTTGTCGCGAGCGCGTTTTGTGCACCAAGTGCGTGCACGTCTAGTTAGTGCGCATTGGTTGTCTTGTATCGTTTTTGTCCGCGACTATTTATATGTCTATCCTCTTATATACTTATTGTGCGATTCTATGATCGGTTGCGGAGACGTCGAACGCGGCACGGAAAGGAAAGGCCGTGATTGGATCAGTTTAGCCGAGACGTCCCGGTGAGTAGATGTACACATTTATAGGGAAATCGTCTGGATGGCGCAAAGCGCCCGATTGTTAGGATTATTAGTAGTTCTTATATTTATATGCGTAGTCTCCAAATCATTCATATTATGGCATTGCATCTTTTTACATATGATATTATTACTTAGGACACTTGCACCACTACAATTGGTTCATGCCGCACGTGCACCTTTCATGTGAACACACACGCCATTGATAATTGCTATGTCACGGACACTATAGAACTTGCTTAAATTGGTATCTGTGCATTTGCATCATGCATTATATGTAGATCTTAGTTGTATACTCATGGCATCAAAATTGATATGTATGTTGTTAGTTATATACCTCATCGCACCATCATTCATACATAGCTTCTAGTCATACATCGCATGGTATATTATCGATATCATAGACATCCATTATTTCCGACATGTTCATATATTGTGATTCTTCTTAGAGATTTCAGTGTTTATGAGATTTATGGATTTTGGGGAAAACCGCAAGAATGTTTTAAATCTACTTTCATTTTAAAAAATGTAAGTTTCGGTTTTCTCGTGTTATGATGTGTGTGGCGTCCACCATGAGTTTTCTCGGTTCTTGAGCTGTATCATATACCCGATTCGAGGAGGGGGATGCACCGTCTGCGGGTACATGGTGGAACCGGTGTGGTACCCCGGGGCAAGATGAACGTATTGAGAAGGCGTTGAACCCGGCAGGGAAGAATTACCTATCGGTTATTATTGACTCGGCGGTTATCCGGAGGATACCGACCGGAGCCGTGGGATGTGACAGATTTGAGAGCCGATCTGAGAGACGGCTATTGAGATATTGAGATACTGAGACATTGAGATATTGAGATATTGAGACATTGAGATATTGAGATATACATATGTTGTGTCGATACTTGACACGGATTTTCTGTCGATTTCATTGATGATACTCAAGTTTTATTATACAAAAGTTTTACCAAGATAAGAATACAGATTTTCCTATACCAGACATATTCAGGTTTCGTGTTTGATTATGCATTCATGTCGCATTCATACTAGTGCATCGCATCATGATTGTATATGTAGGTTGTGACGCATTTGCGTGCATACTTACGATAGCCTTACTAGATGTTACTTACTACTCACGAGTTGGCAACTCATCCCCGTTGTGCTACAGTATCTTGCAGGTCTGACCCGTCGGCATAGTAGCGGCGGGCGTACTTCCTCTCTTTACTTCATTTGCATTGACTTGTGGTTGCTTGTAGGTGGGTTGCAAGGATATTTTTGTTCCCACCTTGTGTATTATTATTGTATCTAATACACTCCATCTACCTTATCTACCGTTATCCACCAGTTGTATATTGGACTTAGATGGTGAGCTTGGGAGATTTGTATGTATTCTATTTCTGGTGTCGTACTCACTTGAGCCGACAGGGTGCTTTCTTATTTCTTGTTTTCAGATGCTTATCTCATATTATGATGATATATATTGCATGTGGTTGTGATTTCGCCTTTGGGGAAGAGCTAGCTTCCGCTTGAGGATGCTTTTATTCTTTACTTGTGTATATTTATGTGTTGTACCCGTTTGGAGCCAGTATTTAAAAAGGAGACTCTACCGAAATTTTTGGGAAAATTTGATGTTTTTAAATGTTTTAATGTGATTTTATTTTACAAAAATCACTTTCTTTAAAACAAGTTTTCCTTCAGTCTATTACTCTTAAAAGGTTTAGATTTCTGGGCTTTGGCTTACTTAGATTACGTTACGCCTCTAGACGTAGCGTAATTTAAGTTCCAGTCATATTCCGTACTTTCGGGTCATGACAGAGAGAGTAAAGGAATTTAATATATATAATTATTAGGTTTTAATTTGGGGTTTAATGAAATGGATTGGGGTGGGATCTGGATTTAAATGAGAAAATTTTGAATTTGAAAAAAGAGTAGGAAGTAATCTGTTGGTTAGAAGTAAGGTTTTGGGTTATTGGGCTTGGGCTCAAGAAAATGTAGAAGGAAAGAGTGGGATTAAATATGGACTTGGGCTTAAAATTAGGTCCATAGGAAACAAAATAGTTAGAATATAATAAAAAATTTAAAATGGGTAAAAAAATTATTTGAATACAAGTATTGGCGTAGATAAAGACCGGGTATTACATCATACCACCCTTACAAAAATTTCGTCCTCGAAATTAAAAGAACGAAAAGAGAGGAAAAAACAGCGATACAAATGGCTACCCGAAAAGATGTGGGAACTGTGAACGTATATCCTCCTCACGTTCCCAGGTAGATTCCCCAGGTGAACGGCCCTCCCAAGACACTCGGACTAACGGAATGACTTTACTTTTCAGCACTTTCTCTCTACGGTCGAGTATGGTAGTAGGCTGCTCCACATAAGTCAAATCGGCACCCAAAGTCAATTCAAAGTGATCGAGAACATGACTGTTGTCACGAACGTAGCGTCGCAATTGTGACACATGAAATGTGTTGTGTACGCCCGCTAACGAAGGGGGTAAGGCAAGACGGTAAGCCACTGCTCCGACCAGTTCCAATACCTCGAACGGTCCAATGAATCGGGGACTGAGTTTCCCGCGACTTCCAAACCTGATAACACCGCGGGTAGGAAAAATCTTCAAAAACACATGATCTCCGACCTCAAATTCTAGTGCTTTCCTGCTGGCATCCGTCCAACTCTTCTGTCGGTCCTGAGTCGTCTTAAAGCACTGTCTGATCATTTGAACCTTGTCTACCATCTGAACAATAAGTTCGGGGCCCAATAATCTTTGCTCACCCACGTCATCCCAACAAACAGGAGATCGACATTTCTGTCCGTAAAGTGCTTCGAATAGGGCCATCTGGATGCTAGATTGGAAACTGTTGTTATAAGAAAACTCCACTATATGGAGGTGATCCTCCCAAGAGCCTTGAAAGTCTAGCGTGCATGCCCTCAACATGTCCTTGAGCGTCTGAATAGTACACTCGAACTGTCCGTCCGTCTGTGGATGGTAGGCCGTGCTGAACTTGAGACGTGTACCCAGACTCTTCTGTAAGCTCTTCCAAAAGTGCGAAACGAATCCGGTGTCTCGATCTGATACTATACTGACTGGAACTCCGTGAAGTTGCACTACCTCTTACATGTATTACTCTGCAGCGACTCGGTCGACTGTCCCATCCGAAGGGTATAAAATGTGCTGCTTTCGTAAGACGGTCGACGATAACCCAAACGGCATTGTTGCCTCTTGGATTCCGTGGTAAAGAAGTCACAAAATCCATAGTGATGTGCTCCCATTTCCATTCGGGTATCGGAAGCGGTTGCAACAGTCCAGCTGTTCTCTGGTGTTCAGCCTTTACTTGGATACAAATCGTGCAATCTCTCGCTTCATCCCGTTCCACCAATTGTGTTGCCTCAGATCTCGATACATTTTCGTGCCTCCCGGATGCACACAATAAGTAGAAATATGAGCATCAGCTAGTTCTTCTTCTCAAGCATCCCCCTTAGGAACGTAGAGTCTGCTATCGAAATCTCAAAGAACTGTCTCGATGTATGAGCAAGTCTGTCCTTAGTCCAGCTTCCACCTTCCCTCTGAATTTTTTCAATCGAGGAGCATTAGCTTGTGCAGCCTTAATGCGATCTACCAGTGAAGACTGCACCTGTAACTGCCAAAACTGCCTGATTGCACTCGGTGTAACAACCTCTAGTTCGAGCTTCTGAAAATCCTCAATGATGCCCCTCCGACTGGTCAACATCATGACCGCTGGCTTGCGACTAAGAGCGTCGGGTACGACATTTACTTTTCCCGGATGGTACTATAATTCCAAGTCGTAGCCCACCATTAGTTCTGGTCATCGGCATTGTCTCATATTCAGTTCTCTCTGAGTGAACACGTATTTCAGACTCTTGTGATTCGTATATGTAAGTCCCCGGCGGCGCCCCGGCCGTCGATCCGACGCCAGAAACGCGGAAACAAAAACTTTCAAAAACTATTGAACCGGCACCACCGCGCACTTTTCACCCGGATCGGGCCATTTAACCTAGCAACTAGCAAACTACAAGATGGGTGAAGAGTTATACCAAGCGATCCGTGTCCTTCGGTCTTCGTCTCCACTCCGATCTCCCGCGGAAACTCCGTCCATCACCTCCTCGTCGGAAAGGGCACCACGTAGCCGGAATCTTTTTCGGGCTCCCACCTCTTGACCGAGGCAACTCGGGCATGAAGTTGGCTAGCCGACGCGTCCAAGATTTGCTGTAGAATAGTGTAGTAGCCATTGTCTCTTTGGGGTATATGAAGTTGCCTTGATGGAGGGATAAAAGGAATGAACTTTGGAGAGGTGAGAAGGGTTTTGTGAACAAGCCAAAATTGAGATGTATCATTTTTCCTCATACAAAAATGAAGCTCTCTCTCTCTCCTCAATATGGCCGGCCCCTATATGAAATATGGTGGAGAATAAAAAATCAAGAAGGGAGGTGAGTGTAGGATAGCTCAAAGGTGACCACAACCAAAAGCAATGATAACAATATCATATCAACCTCAAATCAACTCTGATCCTTTCTAATCTCAATAAAGCAAGAAAAGAAATGATGAAAAGGGAATCAAAAGATGCTATCATATATTCCCATTTCATAAATTAACCCTCCACAAAATGTTATTTGCACAATTGCAAATAACCCCTTCCATCGGAAAGTCCGGCCGCGAAAGAACAAAGGAAAACCGGCCGGAACGGAATGCAAACTGGCAACTTCAGAAAACTGATCCCGTAATAAATTACAGGAAAACCCTGCTACTGCATATACATGCCCGCATTTGTATTCCCACTGAACACAAATGCAAAGAGACAAAATCTACACTATCTAATACTAGGATCCGGCTTAAGCCAAAGCCGGCTAGTAAAAACCGTCCGATCACGATCCGTGCAATACCGCACGTATCTGATCGAACCCTGCCATATCTCCATACGGCCTCTACAGCATTTCGCCCGAAACCTGAGTAACTGAGTGTGGTGGACTCTAAAGACTCGTCAATACTATGGCTGTGGATTTAACCACTAGCACGTCAGAGGTATTAGCCATACGTGACGGGCTACCAGCTATTGACCAAAAGGGACGTCGATGAGCGAACTCATCCTGACACCCTACTGAGCCTGTCATTGACAATATCCGTACAGTCCGGTCCGTTGGGGTTGGTAAAAGTCAGACCCCCAAAAGCGGTACAAGTCGTGTCAGAGTGTAGCCCAGAACACCCTAAGATACTACTGGAATACCTACCAGCAAATCTCCTGCCTTGGCCAAGGACTTTTCATGTTCTGGCTCTCCTAGACACAGCGCGACCTCACACCTAATACCGGGAGAGACGAACCCCTGCAGATCCGCTCACTGCCTCCATGTGGCTCGGGACTGTACCCAACTAAAACCTGTTTGCACGACTCCTTTGAGCCGTGGTAGGGTAGTAATCAAAGCACAGTGGGAACTCACACGAGACAAATGACGATCTCAGGTCGATAAACTAACCTGTACACATGTCACCAGGGAACTGCTATCTGACATCAGGTATAATCCCAACTAGCAGGCTCCCGGCGAGTCCTGTCCTGTGTACTCATAACCCAATGAGCACCTGTATACATCTTAGGTGAACCAACTGACACCAGTGGCTTGTGAGACCGGCCACCGCCCCTCGTCGGGGTCTCGACTGTATACACTAGTCTACTCCGGAGTATCGATGCCCTGTCTCGAAACTCCCACGACTAGGGACCTTTTAAGGATGTGCTTATAGACTCTAGCTCTCACGTATATGATCGCCCTCATACTGCTGGTAGTCAAGCAAGAATCCTAGGGGCTCTATCAACGTGTAATAGCGACCCGTAAGGTCACCTGAAGCAGTACACGGTGATAAAGATAAACCAGATAGCATACTATCATCTTGAGTAAGACAGTCCTTCTAGGACAGGTCCTCCCCTCAATCATTGCAATCACGTGCCTTTGATCCAATAATTGACTCTGAGGGCACTATCTCCAACAATCTCCCACATGCACTCAAGGCTAATTATTGCGATGTCGCATACTCACAGCCCGTGTGATGCCGAACACCCAACTTCTCTACTAGTCAGTCTCAAAAAGCTCGTTTGCAAAACTATTGCGTTCGAGGAATAGCCTCAGTGAGTGGATCCGCTCTAATGTTTCTTTCTATGTCTCTCTTTATCTCAAGTTCGCGGAGAAAGCCATCTCCCGAAATGAGCAATACCTGTCTTAGAATGTGTTTGGATATCTGATGGGACCTAGCTCATAAATGAACTCCAAATCCAAACTTCTTAGACTGTATCGTCAACTGAACTTAATCAGTATCCTGCGCCATGCCTTCCCTCAGTATTTGCCTGGACCATCTGTCCAAAAAAATGCCCCTCGTCAGAGGGAAAACTATAACTCTGACAGCCTCTCTGTCATCCAGGTCACCTTGGAAGCCTGGAATGATAACTGTCTCCCGAAGGAGAATGCTGTTATCATATCCCTAAAACATCAACTTATGTTCTAAAACTGCATCCAAATGTTTCTCCAGGATTGGATCAATATCAACTTATTGCATCTACTGCAAGAACGACATCTGGTGTGGTACTTGACATCTCATGATTGACTCAATTGCCTAAGCAAGTGATCTGCCAATAATGCATATCCCTCTCCCTTTTAGTCTGTAAGACACCTTTAGAGAGGGTGACTCCATCACCTGCAGGTATACTACCATGCTAGGAGTCGTCCATTCTAAATTCTCTTAGAATGTTGTCTAAGTACCCTGATTAGGAAGCCACCCAAATCTAGATCTAAAACCATAGATCTAGTTACCAGAATGTCCGATATAAGATCCAATTCCTATGTGGAGAAACCACTGTGTGACGACCAAAGTATAACTGATTGTAGTATAGGAACATCACTTCCTACTTCGTGTATGTCATCAAATACCAGGACATCACACCCTACTACCTTCTTAACAGATCCATCCTCTATTCTGATGAAGTCAAACCTATGACTGTCACATCAGAAATAGATGATCTATCTCCGCTATATCTACTTTAGTCTATAAATAGACATAAGCCTGATGTCCACCAATGCTTCCGCTGCTCCCACTGACTACGACAACCCTCTGGCAGAGTCATATAGACGTACACTTCTAAAGCTAGTTTAGAACAACGCTATACTCATCCTCCTGCCGGGTTTCACAGTCTGGAACAACAGCAATGGCAAGTCTGGGTAAACAAGAACCTCTCTGCCAGTCCTTGAGCATACCGAAGTACCTCTCGGGTGCCTGAGATTACCCACCATATCTGCGGAGTGGCCAATGGAATGTCAAACCAGATTGAATCTTTAGGTTCTTATCAAATCTTCAGTAATCGTTTGCGGTTCTGGAATCACTTCCAGTTCTACCATACTCCCACTACTGTTTTCTGAAGAAAAAAATCCATTTTTAATAAAACTGTGGCGAGTCTAAAACAATATCACTATTGATCTTCTAGATGGTAGAATATCAACCCTCCTCATAGCCCGGGTCAACCCACAAACAGCCATTACAGAAACGTGCCTTGAGTTATCCGGAGTCTGGTTTTAAGCATAAGCCAGGCAACTCCCGTATCTTAACAATGTCAAGATATGAACTGTTCTATATCCAATATAGAAACAGAGGCACTGATTTAATTGAACCAGATTCAAATCATGCAGCTGTCTCCAGTGCATGTCAACTAAATGGAAGGAGGCCGATCAGCGTTACTCAACTTAGGAATGCTTCCAATTATGAGTAACCTGAAAGAGAAGCAAGTTCTCTTAACCATTACTATCAACTGAATACCATATACAAGTATCTACATCTTCGATCACCTTGAAGAATCCCGATACTTGCAATATCCGATTCCCTACTTTATTCTTATACCTATAACTCCTCAAAACTTAAACCCTGTGTTTCTACGAAACACATGTCTAAGAACTAGAGAAGTCATAAGTAAACAGAATATAGTACGAGGACCAACCCCTCTGTCCTAATGGACACTGGACAATATACAATACTCTGTATAAGTCCGCTGAGTCTAGTGACTCATTCACTGTGTGTCGTAGGTTGAAAACTGTACTTATGGTTAAGAAGAGTTACACCGCTGCTTAATGCTCCTTACCTAACCATTCACTGATATAGGTAAATGTCATGGACATAATCTCAAAAAGGTATATCTCACTCTATGAAAATAGACGTACAGATATATCAATTTGAAATTGGTGCACAACAACGGATATTCAAAACCAAATATTTGCCGACCGGCAAACAACCCAGGTGACTTCCTCAAATATCACCAATTACAACGAATCCCGATATAATGAGGATGATCACCTAATTCCCAATAACTTACTCCCACTCATCATCTGTAAAACTATACAGATGTGAGAATCCAACCTGGTAAATACATACCCTGGAGCAAGTGTCAAATTGGGAAATCAGTTTTCTTTTAACAGTACACAGTGAAACTGAAACATTGAAATGTTTCGATGGAGTATCCAGGTATTCCTAGTAATGCCTCTTCCATTATCCAGATTCACAACTGCAACCTTATAATTCTTTGCCATCTCTCCAAATCCCTTTATATGTCTTTAGTCATTACATTCTGTACACCCCTTTAGGCCAAATGGTTTTCTTCTTTCCCTACCGTTCGGCACCAGCCTATGGTTTGGAAGAAGACTATCCAATAAGCATAATGGGTGTACTGTCCTAATCCAAGGAACACTCGCAATGCGAGAGAATGTGAGGATAAAAGACACCTGAATGAACTTTATTCCTATTTCTCCTGAACCAGGATCCATCCCCGAACTGGAACAAGTTCCTTTCGAGTTCGTATATAACCATACGATAGATTATCCAATAAACTGGGATCTTCATAGTGATACGGAGTGTCCTGGAGAAATACAAAGGTTATTTAGGATTGGCGAAGAAATACTTGGTTAGGTCGTGAATAGCAGTCGCAATTTACTTTTCCCTCTTACTAATCCCTTGCTTTGTCTTTACTTAATACCTTCTGTACACCATTTAGGCTAATTGGTTTTCTTCATTCTCTACCGGTCGGCACCAGCCTAAGGTTTGGAAGAAGACTATCCAATTTGCGTAATAGGTGTACTATCTCCTAAACCAAGGAGTACTCGCAACCTGAGAGAAGATAAAAGGAAAAGACAACTGAATAGTCCTATTCGTTTTCTCCAGAACCAGAAACCATCCTCGAATTCCTTCGAGTTCGTATATAACCATACGATGGTTTTGTCCAATGGAAGTGAACGTTCGTAGTAATACGGGGTGTCCTGGAGAAAAGGGTAAAAGTAGGAGTGGCAATGAGGTCTGCAACTCTGACAATCCAAAAGCCAGTGTTAAGAAGGTTCGGTCAACTTGGTCACTGAGTCATAGTCTAGGGTCGGGTCAATGGTCGCTGCCAAAGAGAGAGAGAAAAGAAACACTCAGCGTGCACTCTAACCTAGATCAGAATGGTTATCAATTTATCTAATCTGGAAACCTCCCACTGTAACGTCAAATTCTTCCCCAAACCTGAAAGAAGAATTAGCCGGGATCACCCGAGGAGTAAACCAACTCATCAGTGGGAATCGGGATCCAACTATCATCGCATGATAACGTGACGGGATCCGCTCACGTTATCACACTCCAGAAGGTATGCGCATATCTGGCAAGTTTCAGTTCTTTTGAAACTCCCGATGTGGATTTTTGCCCCATGCTCTTATGACCTTGACGAAGGCCAACATATCATAAGTCACATGTCAAGTTCTACCCGTCATTATCCAGGTTAATTTGAACCCACCCGTACATACCCTTGACGAAGGCCAAAATAGTAGTACGACTGTCCCAAACCAACGCATCTATCTATGCTGCAGAAAAGTAACAAATAGCTACCATACACTATGCCTTGACGAAGGCCAACATACATAGCATGAATACTAAGTGCTACCGTTCTGAAATAACGGAGGGCTACGAATAGTTTCTGGCGAAAACCTTTAACGTAATGAACTTGATATCGTTGAAGGAACTGATAGCTTTATAAAAATATAGTGACGAAAACCTTTGCTAAAGAGGTCACTCCCGGTGAAGGGATCTCGGCTCTTTCCCCGTAGAATGAGGTGCAGGATATTCCAACTGAATACCACGATGCAAAGCAAAAGCAATCGGCTATAATGAAGTTATTGCCCTGACGCAAACTTCTGTCCATGGGGTCACTCCCGGTGAAGGGATCTCGGCCCTTGCCTCGTCGACTGAGGAGCAGGATATTCCAACTGAATACCACGATGCAAAACAAAAGAGAACGCCCTTGCAATAACAGCTTTTTGAAAAAGTGTTCCAACAACATCAGAATAGGTTTGTTTATCTTGCATTGATCCGAATCAACGCAGTCCCATTAATTGATCACACCACAAAAGAACGAAAATAATGATGTACGTATATGTCATCCGCATTCGCCACTGGGTCCCGTCATCACCCGTTAGGTTACTTAACTAACGACAGAGCGGGGACTGGACTAGAGCGGATGCAAAACATATACAACATCTACTAGTATATATATAATATATAATTTTCGCTCAAGGCGTGATAAAAATGCAACATCACAGAAATGTACAGCGTCATAGAACAATACAGATATCTGGGATCCCCGGGTTTCACAGAGCCGCTATTGAAACCCGACGTTCCCCTGGTCGAGTGGATAGCCTGTGCAATGAAAATCCTAGACCCCTACGGGCGCGGCAAGTTACCCGCCAAAACCTGAAGCGAGGCAGCCCCCTTCAGCGACGTGAATGGATCACCCAGCACTTCACAGAATCCGGTAACTTGGGCACCCCTCCTGGGTCAACCTATACCCCCTACGAGCGCGGCGAATAGCCCGACAATTCTAGAGTAAATCCCCCTCCGTCTCAATGCCATGAGATGCGGGCTTGTTGCCCTCTAGAACCCGGCTATCCGTGCACCCCTCCTTGGGGTAATCCTAGTACAGAAAGTAAAATATACATACAACGGGTACATCGACCGCAACCTGGTCGTGCCCTAAAAAAATAATACAAACAGGCAGTGACGGCAGTCCACATGTCGGACGCTCGCCCCGCAATATCAAATGTACATATAAAACAAAACTGTACTAACATTGCATCCAGGCTATCCCCCACGACCGATCCGCAACATCACAGCAACACACAGAACATCAACGTGAATATCACGTTCGCAAATCCGTCTAACCGGGCAATAGCAGTTAGATGGCATTTACCGATCAAGTGACATCCACGGTCGCAGATATAATGTAAATAATGTGAACTGGCATGTTTAAAATATCCGATCGAATAAATATTACCAAGTGGGCCCCAAAGCATTACTGTAGCACTTACAGAAAATCTGGGCCCAAAAATAATATCCCAAAATCCCTATTTCCATGTCAAAAGCCATCTGGAAAAATTTGCCACGATGAACAGTTAAAAGCGCGGCGGAACCGCGGCCCAAGCAAGGGTTTGGCCGCGGTTCCGCGGCGGTATAGTCGGATCTCGCGACCAAATTTTACCAGAATTCTTATTTTTCCATGCACAGTATTCTGCAACAACCTGAAAAAATTTTGCAGCAGAAAAAATTTCGACAGAAATACGATGCATTGGAAAATACGGTTTTTGGGGATTTTTGTTCGATCGAGTTCTAAACATACAAGAGCAAGCTAGGCATGGTTAATGGCGTGGCTCTGATACCAATGTAATTCCGCGGCGGGGCCCCGGCCATCGATCCGACGCCGGAAACGCGGAAACAAAAACTTTCAAAAACTATTGAACCGGCACCACCGCGCACTTTTCACCCGGATCGGGCCATTTAACCTAACAACTAGCAAACTACAAGATGGGTGAAGAGTTATACCAAGCGATCCGTGTCCTTCGGTCATCGTCTCCACTCCGATCTCCCGCGGAAACTCCGTCCATCACCTCCTCGTCGGAAAGGGCACCACGTAGTAGGAATCTTTTTCGGGCTCCCACCTCTTGACCGAGGCAACTCGGGCGCGAAGTTGGCTAGCCGATGCATCCAATATTTGCTGTAGAATAGTGTAGTAGCCATTGTCTCTTTGGGGTATATGAAGTTGCCTTGATGGAGGGATAGAAGGAATGAACTTTGGAGAGGTGAGAAGGGTTTTGTGAACAAGCCAAAATTGAGATGTATCATTTTTCCTCATAAAAAAATGAAGCTCTCTCTCTCCTCAATATGGCCGGCCCCTATATGAAATATGGTGGAGAATAAAAATCAAGAAGGGAGGTGAGTGTAGGATAGCTCAAAGGTGACCACAACCAAAAGCAATGATAACAATATCATATCAACCTCAAATCAACTCTAATCCTTTCTAATCTCAATAAAGCAAGAAAAGAAATGATGAAAAGGGAATCAAAAGATGATATCATATATTCCCATTTCACAAATTAACCCTCCACAAAATGTTATTTGCACAATTGCAAATAACCCCTTCCATCGGAAAGTCCGGCCGCGAAAGAACAAAGGAAAACCGGACGGAACGGAATGCAAACTGGCAACTTCAGAAAACTGATCCCCTAATAAATTACAGGAAAACCCCGCTACTGCATATACATGCCCGCATTTGTATTCCCACTGAACACAAATGCAAAGGGACAAAATCTACACTATCTAATACTAGGATCCGGTTTAAGCCAAAGCCGGCTAGTAAAAACCGTCCGATCACGATCCGTGCAATACCGCACGTATCTGATCGAACCCTGCCATATCTCCATACGGCCTCTACAGCGTTTCGCCCGAAACCTGAGTAACTGAGTGTGGTGGACTCTAAAGACTCGTCAATACTATGGCTGTGAATTTAACCACTAGCACGTCAGAGGTATTAGCCATACGTGACGGGATACCAGCTATTGACCAAAAGGGACGTCAATGAGCGAACTCATCCTGGCACCCTACTGAGCCTGTCAGTGACAATATCCGTACAGTCCGATCCGTTCGTCTATGAGTATCGCATGGCGGGCCTAGGGGGTTGGTAAAAGTCAGACCCCCAAAAGCGGTACAAGTCGTGTCGGAGTGTAGCCCAGAACACCTTGAGATACTACTGGAATACCTACCAGCAAATCTCCTGCCTTGGCCAAGGGCTTTTCATGTTCTGGCTCTCCTAGACACAGCGCGGCCTCACCCCCAATACCGGGAGATACGAACCCCTGCAGATCCGCTCACTGCCTCCATGTGGCTCGGGACTATACCCAACTAAAACCTGTTTGCACGACTCCTTTGAGCCGTGGTATGGTAGTAATCAAAGCACAGTGGGAACTCACACGAGACAAATGACGATCTCAGGTCAATAAACTAACCTGTACACATGTCACCAGGGAACTGCTATCTGACATCAGGTATAATCCTAACTAGCAGGCTCCCGGCGAGTCCTGTCCGGTGTACTCATAACCCAATGAGCACCTGTATATATCTTAGGTGAACCAACTGACACCAGTGGCTTGTGAGACCGGCCACCGCCCCTCGTCGGGGTCTCGAATGTATACACTAGTCTACTCCGGAGTATCGATGCCCTGTCTCGAAACTCCCACGACTAGAGACCTTTTAAGGATGTGCTTATAGACTCCAGCTCTCACGTATATGATCGCCCTCATACTGCTGGTAGTCAAGCAAGAATCCTAGGGGCTCTATCAACGTGTAATAGCGACTCGTAAGGTCACCTAAAGCAGTACACGATGATAAAGATAAACCAGATAGCATACTATCATCTTGAGTAAGACTGTCCTACTGGGACAGGTCCTCCCCTCAATCATTGCAATCACATGCCTGTGATCCAATAATTGACTCTGAGGGCACTATCTCCAACAGTATACACTTCCACCTTTTCACCTAATAAGTAATGTCTCCAGATCTTCAAGGCGAAACCACTGCCACTAATTCCAAGTCATGCGTTGGGTAGTTCTTCTAGTGATTTATCAGATGCCGTGAGGCATAAGCAACTACCCGACCGTGCTGCATCAGAACGCAGCCTAAACATTTCCCTGAAGCATCACTGTGTATCACCAAACCACCTGAATTATCTGGCACTGCAAGGATAGGGGACGTGGTCAACTTTTGTTCCGGTATCTCAAAAGCCTGAGTACATTCCTCTGTCCATACGTAAGGCACTTCCTTCCGTGTCAGCTAAATTGGGGGTCAGGTGATTACAAGGTTCAAGGATAAGATAAAGTAATTACTTGTAATAAGGGAAAGAAATTTTGTAAGAAGGATCAATTAATGCATCAAGAGGGCTTTAAAGGTACAATACTTTAGGAAAATTTGATCGAACCAAAACTTTATTATTCAGAAAATCTTGACAGAGTACAATTAAGAGATAAACGTGGCTCTAAACTATACATCATTTGTATTTGGCCCTAAGAAAAGAAAATAAGTCATGTCAGTCGCAATTATGGATGTTCAACAAGTGGCGATAAGTTCTCGCGCTAAGATGGGGCCGTCCTTTCCCATAGTGCCTTTCCTGGATATCTGCCTGAGGTTCTTCAGCTTCGAGTTCCTCTTCACTCGAGATTTCATCTTCCGACTCCTCCCGGGCTGGAGCTTCGTCTTCAGATTCCTCCCCTATAGGGTTTTCTTCTCCTGGCTCTTCCTCTTCGGCGGGAGCTTCCTCATCGGAATCTCCCTCCATATGCTCTGCCTCTTCCGGGTCCCTTTCTGGATCATCTTCCATAGGATCGTCCTCAGGATCCTCATCTGGATCCTCCTCTACTGCATTTTCCTGTGGATCTTCTTCTATAGGGTCTCCTTCGGGATCCTCCTCTTCAGGGTCTTCTTCTGGATCCTCGTCCACTGCATTTTCCTATGGATCCTCTTCTATCGGGTCTTCTTCAGGGTCCTCCTCTTAAGGGTTCTCTTCTTGGTCCTCCTCTTCATCGTCAGAATCATTAATCATATTGATCACTGGAGCTGCGACATCGACTCCCTCGTCCTCATATTCGCTGTCGTCGAAAATAATATGTGGGACATCGACCTCGTCGTCTGAACTCACTAATATACAGTCGAAAGAAATGCAGGACCGAATGTCCTCATCGATAGACGGTGCTGCCCCAGTGTTGGCCATGGCCTGAAAAGTAAGGGTCATGATCAGATAGTGGAACACGAAAGAAAATAACAACTCATGATGCAAGACACGAGGAAAAGATAAAGTAGATAAGATTCAAAACATGAACTTGAATGGTGATGCACAAGTAGTATATAGAAGTGAAAGCAAGGAAACGAAGTATAATTCAAGGGATCCCTAAATTGAACTGCAATCTTATTCTAAACCCGGCTCTCTGATACCAACAAAACCATGTCACGCATCTCTTCCCAAAATACAGAATACAAGGGTGACAAGGCCAGCCATGCTCTTACGATCAAGGAAAATCCTGTCGTAGTCACATTTCGGCTTCTAGCATTATATGGTAATCAGTAAAATACAACACTGATAAAGAAAATGCAGTCACTAAAATTATTAGATGTAAAGGAAGCTGAGCGCAAAAGAAGTAAACAAAGGGGCAACTAACCAGGGATATCAATGGAGAAATATAACTGGTTCACTGGTCTGGATCTTCACGGTCTTCTCGAGATCAGACGAATCCACCTCTATCACTGACCATGCATACTCAGGCCGTCAGGGCGATGCAATAGCAATATTATAATAGTATTAATGAGGCAAGAAAAATAAAAGTAATAATCGTGGAGATAATAAATACAGGCAATCGATATGTCAATAAACAAATGCAATGTATGATCTGCGTCCCTATTGGTCTCTAAGTCACTTTGAAATCGATTTGTGGAAAGGAATTATCATGTTTATTGAGGATCTCGTACGTACCCGAGACAAAGGCCTACTGTTGTCCAGGACATAACCATATCAGCCGGACCGCTAGGTCCAACCTAATATATAAGAGTCGTTGTTCGAATGATCATCCTCTAAACCACTGACCTCGCTAAATACAATTTCCTTTCCACTTCGATTTCCCCCTTTTTTTCCCAGGTTTCACTATCTATAAGTATGGCTAGTTGTGTACAAGTACGCATCAATATCACTGCTATATTCACTATTCACTATATTATCACTATCACGAATCATCCACTTTTTTACTGGCGTACTTGACACTCCTAAACCGATATCATTCACGCTCGACAATTCATTGTACACTGAAACTTAATAATGATGCACACTATCGCTAGAGGTATTACAGTCGGGTAAAACTGTGAATCATGCCGCTAAACAATGTATATGCACTACAAGTCATTATGCGTCTCATGAACTTATAAAAAATCGTATTAAATCATATGTTCAGAATTAAGTAAAATGATACAAAAGCAGTAATAAGTAAACTCAGTCAGAAGTTCAACGAAATTGGTTTCAAGTCAATCGGGTTTCGGGTTCGCAAATTACAGTCGTTTCATTGTAAGTGTTATCTGCTGGAAATTCAGTTCCTGAACTGAAAGTCCATTTCATAACACAGTTTTCACCCTGTTGGGATCAAAATTAGGCGACGCTATAGTTGGATAATATTTAGGTTTATCAGTTAAGTTTCTAAATCACTAGACATATTGATAATATCCATAGTGTACTGGGAGTTATGCATTATATAATACCGGGGTATACGTTTTGTCCCTGCTTAGGACTGCCGTATGTACTGATGGTTTAAAATGTGGTTAAAATAGTAAACGATGGTAAAAATGAATGAAATCACTTCCAATAGTTAGCTAACAGATTTATATTCACTGCAATATAGGGTTCCGCATAATACAATTTTCACACAGAAACGTGAAAGCATTTCAATTCGAGTATCGACAGCCAGTGCTGCTCTGGGGTTCTTGGTGTCAGGGATGAAGGTGATGGTGGTGTCGGGCGGTCGGGGAAGAGGGGGGTGAGGGGAGTGAAGACGGGAAGGTGAGGCAAAGGTAGAGGTGAGGATGGTGAGGGATGATCGGCGGTGAGGTGGCGACGACGGCGAGGCCGGGGGTTAGGGTTCTCGGGGTTGTGGGTTTCGTCATGAGGAGGCAAAGAAAAATAGAAGAAGAGGGAGGTGAGAATAGAGAGAGAGGGTGAACGTGAGGTGAGAGAGAGAGAGAATGAACGTGCGTGGGGTTTTTTTAATAATTAATTGAAAAATTATGAAGAAGAGAGAGAGAGAGAGTAAAGGAATTTAATATATATAATTATTAGGTTTTAATTTGGGGTTTAATGAAATGGATTGGGGTGGGATTTGGATTTAAATGAGAAAATTTTGAATTTGAAAAAAGAGAAGGAAGTAATTTTTGGTTAAAAGTAAGGCTTTGGGTTGTTGGGCTTGGGCTCAAGAAAATGTAGAAGGAAAGAGTGAGATTAAATATGGACTTGGGCTTAGAGTTAGGTCCATAGGAAACAAAATAGTTAGAATATAATACAAAATTTAAAATGGGTAAAACATTTTATTTGAATACAGATATTGGTGTAGATAAAGACCGGGTATTACATTATGTGTTCAAGTCGGGTATTTATGATATGAATCTAATGCCAACACAGGATCAAGCAGATACAAGTTTTGTCTATGCAGACAACAAGTTACGTCCGTCAGGACAACAAGTCAGGATTGTCGGCATTAGTAACAAGATCTAAGTAACAATTCAAGTGGTGTATCGTAGACATGTCATGTGGTGTATATTAACCAAAAAGGTGCCAAATGTGAAACTGTAATCGATATCGGAACACGGTAAATAACACTGATGTCACGATACATATGTGTCTATCTGTAATAACCATTTATACGTCCATGACTATATATGATGCAAACTAGATAACACGACGTACTAATATAGTAGTATAATGATATCATGATGTTCCGGCATGCAATTAGATATATGATTATCAGTACGGATACGAACGGATATCGTAAAACTGTAAATCTATAACATTTGCTGTATAATAAAACGCATGTACTATTTTTATTCATATAGATATCGATATAGTAACATAGCATGTTGCAAGTTAAACTTGCCTGATCGGATCTCACGACGGAATACGGATGCTACGTCCGATGTCGGATAAACGCCATGATGCAGCTACGCGCGTGCAGGACTGGACCTGGCTGATCAATGACATGACGTGATGTCTACACTGGACGATGACGATGACTGGGTCATCCGGATCGTCGGCGACACGTGCGACTCCGACGAGACGGTCAAGAACCGATCAAGAAAAACAAGAAAGAAAGAAGAGAAGAAGAAGAAGAATGAGGTTGCTAGGCTCTGGGTTCTGGGGTCAGAGAACAGAAGAGAAGTTGATGGCGATGAGGGGTAGTCGTCGACGGTGAGGGTGCTGCGTCGGCCGTGGGTTTTCTTGGGGTGGCTGTCCGGGTCGTCGGGAAGATGGCGAGGTCGATGGTGGTGGTGATGAGGTTGTTGACGGTATTTTGGCGATGGCGAGAACGAGCGGTGATGGAGGTCGGGGTTTCTTAGGTTGCAGGTGCTCGGGGTTGTGAGTTCTCGGAGATAGAGGAGGGGAGGTGGTAATGGAGGTTGGGATGAGGGTGGCGAGGTTGCAGGAAGGTCGGCGGAGAAGGAGAGGGAGCGGTGACGTCGAAGCTAGGGTTCGGCTTGGGTTTCGTCGGGAGGAAGAAGAAGGAAAAAATAGAGGTGAGAGAGAGGTGAGATAATAGTTAATTAATATATATATATATATATATATATTAACAGAGAGAGAGAGACGGTGTGCGGGAGGAAAGAGAGGCTGGAAAGAGAGAGAGAGAGACGGTGTGCGGGAAGAAAGAGAGAGGCTGGAAAGAGAGAGAGAGAAAATATGAATAATTTAGTTAATATTAATATATATTATAAATTGTTAATATAATTTAAGTTTAGAAAATATTATAATATATTTTCTTGGATTATATAGCTAATATCGAAATACTCCGAAAAATACCCTGGTCTCTTCTAAAAATCTAGTTTTAAAATATGGAGAATATACGTACAAGCTAAAACCATAATGCAATATCCGGTTAATAAAAATGCATACCCCCAAGTACGGATATACATAAATACACATAGTGATCTAAACGATTCTGTTTTAACAATTAGGACATGACATGATGTATGGATGCAACCATATGATATAGGGTATGATAACATGCCATGCTAGATATCAAAATATATTATATGGTTTTTATTTGTATTATTTAAAAGATATGCATATACTAAATATATCATACATGTATATAGAATCTAGATGTGCACGGATCCTCTGTACTAACAAATATATGACGTAATCTTGAACCATAATGGGTTTCAAGTATGCGGGTCGAGTCGGATACTAACCACAGATACCAAATGCATTATCCGCACCCAAAAACATAATAATCATGAAAACAGACGTAAGATCTGAAATACCCTAAATAAAATATCGTATACATGCACTAGGGTGTTACAAAGTAAGACAGGGTGGATGGGTCGAGAAAATGCCACGAGTATTGTGGGCATTGCGAACGTCAAAGAAAACACCCACAGGGGAAACCCCATTCAGCCTCTCTTACGGCAATGAAGCAGTGGTCCCCGCAAAAATCGGCCTTCCTAGTTATCAAGTCGAGCGCTTTGATGACAAGGCCAATGTCTTGGCCCTTCGAAACAATTTGGACATCCTACTAGAGAAAAGAGACCGGTCGCAAATAAGGATGGCAGCATATCAGCAACAGACTGCCCGATATTACAATGCCCGCGTCAAGCACCGAGCATTCAAGACAGGAGACTTAGTCTTACGACGAAATGAGTTCGAGGACCAGGGAAGGCTGCACAAATTCTCCCTAAAATAGGACGGTCCCTTCATCATAACCGAGACGTTGCCCGGAGGAGCCTACCGCCTCCAAGATTCCTTGGGTCGCAACTTTCCACGGCCATATAATGCAAAAAAACTAAAATTTTATAAATGAACATGTACCCTCTCGAATAATACGATTCCTCTTTTTATGTCAATAAAATTTAATTTCTGAGCTAAGCCCTTACGCGAGTAGATTCCTGCTCGGTTCCGAGAAGCGGTGGACAGCCCCTTATTCATTGTCTTCGTTCCCGACGGGTAGTTCCCCGCTCGACCAAACAAAAGTTCTACAGCCTTCTCTCGAGCCTATGAACTGAGAGAAGGGAGGTGCCCCCGGCCAACCTCTTGCCCAGACGAATGAAAACCTGGGTGTAACTATAGGCAGCCGACGTAAGCCTCGCTCCATCAATCTTACCTCGGCTCCGGGGTAAGGAACAAGTTCACAAAGCAATGGAAAGTTTATTGATGGACGAACACAAAAAAGAGACGAAAAATTCCTTTAGGCAAACGAAAGAATTTTATTGATAAGCGGTATTCTCGGCTCCTCAGCCTTACAAAAATGTCTGGGGGATCGCAAAATAAAAACTATTACAGCAAAGGGGGAAGGGGGTCAAGAAAGCATTGATTGTGATATTCAAAGCAGAGATCTTTCAACCGAGCCTAGGCAGCATCCCATCGCTCCCTCTGTTGATGTCGTTGGACCCGAGCAGCTACAGTTCCGTCAAGCACTCCCGCCGTCGCGCATGAAGCTATGATCGGCCTCTGCTAGAAAGCTTGGTGAAGGATGCCTATCGAGCGGTCCCGCCTGCTTTTCAACATCAGGCCCAACTCATGGGTCGTACGCATCTTGTCGGTAGACTCCTCCAGCGCCTGCTGGGACAAAATCCCGAAAAGTCCTGGGGAGGACCTCTAGATCACATAGATAAGAACCTGCAGAAGGGAAGATCGGCACGGGAGAAAACGCCCACAATGACTTTCTAGATGATCTATCATGGCCTTGTATGTCGCCTCGGAACCATCAAAGCCGTAATGATAGACGTCATTGTGTGTCACGATATCTCAAATGTTGTATGTATCACTGGCCATCAGGAAACTGCAGACTGCGGAAAATGGTCAAATACTTCATGGTGCCTAAAAAAGGGCCAAACATCCACTATTTATAGCCTCAATAGAAATCCCCCAACAATCGAGATCTTCTAACGCCAAGATGCGAATCACGGGATATCGCATCTCCCCGACAAGGCACCACCACATGGCGTCCGGTCACTGGCTCCCTCTCTTTCGCGTGGATCAAGGAAGATTGATTGACATCTTTAGGAGATCCGTGCGTATCTCAAAATGCCCACCATGCACCTCATAGCACCGAGAATCAAGGAAGGGCAAAATACCGGGGTCATGACAATCCAAGCATCCGTTAACCAGTCCACACGAATGGATTCCTATCCCTAAGCCCTCATCACGAGGCCGCCGGGCAGCTTCCTACTCGGCCCATCCACCGCGGGTAGCTTCCTACCCAATAATGCCGTAGATCTAAAGCCCTCATCGCGAGGTCGCCAGGCAGCTTCCTGCTTGGCCCATTCACCGTGGGAAGCTTCCTTCCCAACAATGTCGTGAATCTAAGACCCTCATCATGAAGCTGCCGGGCAGCATCATGTTCGGCCCATCCACCGTGGGTAGATTTTTTCCCAACAATGTCGTGGATCCAGAGCCCTCATCGTGAGGTGGCCAAGCAGCTTCCTGCTCAGCCCATCCGCAACGAGTAGTTTCCTGCCTGACAACATTATGGATCCAAAGCCCTCATCATGAGGTAGCCAAGCAGCTTCCTGCTTAGCCCATCCGCAGCCGGTGGCTTCATGCCCAACAATGTTGTGGATCCAAAGCCCTCATCGTGAGGCGGCCATGCAGCTTCCTGCTTGGCCCATCTGCAGCGGGTAACTTCCTGCCCGATAATGCTGTGGATCCAAATCCCTCTTCGTGAGGCCGATGGGCGGCTTCCTGCTCGACCTTAATGGCGGAACCTGAGGCCGCACGTCAAAGTCGGCAGGCCGACCATACCCAGGTACGAAGAAGATAAAACTCGGATTCAGCCGATAACCGGTGCAACTCTAACCCCACTCGGATTTGAGGGAGCGACAATGCTAAGCTCTACTAAGGTATATTTCTACTTGATATCCGTGTTTGGTGTTCGATTGGTCTACGTCGCCTCGATTCCGGGGCGAGGAGGGACACCGGTCTATTTCTACTTGGTATCCGTGTCTGGTGTTCGCTTAGTCTACATCACCCCGACTCCGGGGCGAGGAGGGACACCGGTCTATTTTTACTTGGTATCCGTGTCTGATGTTCGCTCGGTCTACGTCACCTCGGTTACGAAGTGAGGAGGGACACCAGTCTATCCACACTTATGAAATAAACAAGGATGAAAACATTACGGCCATGCACATTATAGACAAGCTAAAAATGCTTTAGTGACGTTCCAAATTATATACAAGGTGTTATAACCTCCTCAGCTTTACAAAATACCCGAAGGCCTACAAAAATAAAAGAAGAAAAAGGGGGATAGGGAGCAGGAAGGACAGCGGCTTCAAACCGCCTTCTCAGGTGGGGCTTTCACGCCGTTTGCTTGCTCGGCCGATTCGCCAGGGGCCTCGACCTCAACCGCCTGCTCGGCGCCTCCGACCGCAGCCTCACCTCTACCCGCCGGCTCGACGCTACTGCCGGGGGGTCCTTCCTCCGCAAGGGGATACCTTGCTCGAAGCTCCTGATCGTCGAAACCGGGCATTACTTTCTTAACGGTGTCGAGGCATTATGCCACCCGACGATCGCAGAATCGGCAAGGTCGACATAAAATTGGTCGGATGCCTTATAATCTTCCACGGCCTTTTTCTCCCTACCCTTGACTTGCTTCACCGCCTAGTGGGCTGCCCGGGTATCTCTCTTAAACGATTCCATCTGCCTCTTCATGGCATCATAGAGCTCGTTAACCTCACCGACCCGGGCCTAAAAGGCCCGGTTAGACTCGATCAAGGTCCGGTGAGACTCCTTCAGCCTCGTGACCATAAGGCCCTCCGCGACCAGCCTCAAGTCCAGGAAGGCCGCATTGTCCTCCGCCTCCTTCAGTTTGGCGAGAAACTCTTCCTCGCCCGAAAATGACTCTCCAGCCTTTTCCATCACCAGGGCCACCTCCTCAAAGAAGGCACAATGCTGAAGGACCTGCACAAATGTAACGTTTTGGAAATTGTTTAAGTGATTTTCCGTTTTTAGGTAATATAATTTGTGTTTTCCGTAAAAACCTAGAAGCGATCTTTTTGCAGTATAGAATTCACTGCTCCTAGTTTAGCTAGGAAATTGCTAGTTTGCGGGTTTTTGTTAGTCATTTGTAATTTTAGTGCATTTTAATAATTTTCCTTAATTAAAATATTATTTTAAGTTGTTAATTATCCACTTAATTAGTGGTAATTATAATTTTGGTTTGGATTAATTATTTCTAATGTGGATCTATGCTAATTTAATCACTTAATTAAGCATTAATCCATCCATCCAAAATATCTAGATATTTATTGAATTAAAGGAAAATTTTAATTAGAAAAGAAAATTTTTAAAAGGTTGCATAAGGAAATTTGTTTTATTATGCTTTAATAATAGTTTTAGCTAGTTTTGTCCACACACTTCCAACATTTTTCCCCACTTCCCCCAAGTGGCCAACCCCTCTCCCCTTTGCTGCCCTTTTCTTTTTCTCCCCCCATTTTCACTTCATCAAGCTCACAAAAATCATCAAAAATCATAAATAAAGCCCACAAACTCATAAACAAATCAATACCCATCTTTCTTCATAACAAAACAAGCTTGGATCTTCAAACAAGTTAGGATTTTTGAAGGCTAAACTTTGAATTTCTAGTTACAAGTTTGTGATTCTGATGAGGTATAAATTCTAACCCTAAACTATATTTGTTGTTTTAAATCATTAATTAGCTTATTAGATGTTGATTTAAGCTTTCATTTGTATGTTTAGAAATTTCTAGAAATGGTTTTCGATAATCAAGTTAGGGTTTTGTTTAGTGAAAGGGTTAAGTGAGTTGTTTAGACAAAAGAAAACTTAACCTAGTTGCTAGATTGTTAAATGATATTTGTCCTAATTGTCTAATTAGCTTAATTGCAAACTAAACTTTTATTAAATCCTATTTGAGTGAGATTAAAATTTTAGTAAAGGTTTGTGCGGTTTAATCAAGCTATTATGAGATTATTATGATTACTAGTTTGGGTTAAACTTGTAGTTTTGAGCTAAATGATTAAATATTGCTTACTAGATTTCGGTAAAGTTTAGGCGTGAGTTTCTTTGGACGTCGCGACGCTATATATTGTGTTGTGAATGCGTGATCGGTACGATCAGAGTCTAGGCTTGGTGGTTGTGTCGTTTAGCGTTCCTAGTTAGGGTTGTGCCGATGTCGTACGTGTTTGGTGCACTAGGTGCACAGTGTGTTTATCTGGTGGGCGTTATCCTTGTGTTTCGTTGTCTATGTATAGGCGCAAGATATTTAACTTTATGTGTTGTGTTTGTGAAAGTTTAGGATCGCAGGCGAGGACTTCGGATGCTGCGGAGAAAGGGAAAGCAAGTGGTTGGCTTTACTTAGCCAGGATCGTTGTGAGTAGATTTAACATCTACAGGGGAATAGCCCGCATGGCGTTATGCGTCTGGGCTGGATTAAATGACTTGATTATTAGTTACAAGTATTGCACATATAGAGATTGTGCACGAACTTCATTTCATATCATTATTTGTTGTGCTGGGACTTGTACCCATTGGACACTGCACTATTATTGACAGTTCATGTTGCACGAGCACAAATTGTATGCTACGCCCACAACGTCGATAACTGCCATGACACGCACAATACCTATACATACATGATATTGTTTTGGTTATGGACATTGAGACATGATCCTTATTTCCATTGTGCATATGAGATATAGTATACCTGTATACCTACCTGCTTACGCATATATCTGGAGGGTATTGCATCATTATACCTTGCTATGCTACAGCTACACATATACCTGGAGGGTATTGCATCATTATACCTTGCTATGCTGCAGCTACACATATACTTGGAAGGTATTGCATCATTATTGACATGTATATACACATACCTGGACATAGCTACACCTATACCTAGAGAGTATTACATCATTATTGACAGGTATATACACATATGAGATACAGCTATATATACATCATGTGCACATACTTACATGTACACCCACTTACCTTGCTAAGGTTACATATACCTATGTGGTATTGTTTTGTCATTGACGTGGAGTCATTAATTCTTATGCGATTGCGCATATGATAGGTAGTATACCTGCATACCTACATGTTTACACATATACCTGGCTATAGCTACATGTTCATCTGTATATGATGTTGCATTTGATTTCGGAGAAATTAGGAACCGCGTGATATATTTAATAAATTGTTGCAGTTAAATAGCGGTTTTTCCTTTATATGCTCATATTACTGTTTCATATTGCATATATTATATTTCATGGATTTCGCATTGATATATGGATTTTATATGATGTTTTCTAGATGTTTTACTCCTGGGTATATATATCAATAGTATGGAACGCTGATATATATACATGTATATATATATCAATGGTATGGGACGATGTTATATATGTACACCTATATATTATATATATCATCATAATGATCTTGCAAGTATTCTTATTCCTTACTTGATATTTGGATGTATCCACTCTGAGATTTCTTAAAAACCGATACGTGGATCACAAGTGTTGGTGTTTGACACTTAGGATTCGAGGAACGTATAAACCGATACGTGGATCACAAGTGTCGGTGTTTGACACTTAGGATTCGAGGAACGTATATATTTATGGGTCGATGCTAGACACTAGTTTTCATGATGTTTTCGGGTGTCGATGTTAAACACTCAGGTTTCATGAGACTTACAGGATGTGTTTTATTCCGTACTCCGTATTTATTTGATATGTATTGCTTCATGTATTAGTAGTACCTGATAGAGTACCTTTCATAACTGTTGCATATACATTTTGCCATTTATTGCTATCAGCTTGCATGTGATAGATTATCGTAGTATGTGCATACTTGCGATTACCTGCATATGTTATTTACTATTCACGAGTTGGCAACTCACCCCCGTTGTGCCACAGTGTTTTGCAGGTAGTCCCTCAGGGCAATCGCGGCAGGGCTTCTTCTTCCCATTTGTATCATCTTTTGCAGCGGATACCGCTACGGCTGACTGGGCGCAGTTTTGCTATAGGTGGGTTTTGCGGTTATCCGATGTTGCTTATCGTATATTCGTTGTATCCAGTACTCTCCATTTACCACTTTCATGTATTGACTTAGAGACGAGCTGTGAGGACGATATTGTATATTATTTTGTGAATCTGGATGTCTTTTATGCTGTTTTATTTATTTCGTCCATTTTTCTTCGCTACGGCGTCGTATATATGTTGTGGTGGTTGTTTTCCGCATTTGGGCGTAGATTTGCTCCCGTTGGGGATGCTTTTAATTATATTTATGTTGTACCTATTTTTGGGGATAATTTTTACAAAGGAGGTGCTGCCAAAATTTTTAAGAAAGTAAATTTGGACTTTAAAGAATTTGTACTTGAAAATTTCAAAAGTTTTAACACCGTTCTTATCACTTTCTACTTTTGATGGTTTAGATTGCTAGGTTTTCGACTTACTTGAATTGCGTTACGCCTATAGATGTTACGTAGTTTAAGGGCCGTCACGTGCCAAATTTCGGGTCGTGACAACAAAGACATGAAAAATTTTCGTCAGAAGCTAAACAGAAGAAAAGGTACTTGGAAATTTTAGAAGATTACCAACCTGAACCGTCTCCTGGGCTATTGTCGCCACTTAGGCCTTCATGGTGCCCAGGGGAATTTCGGCCCCCGCTGGTTTCTTCATGTCCGCCAGCAAACTGTCGGCCATAGAGAGCACCGACGGCACCTCAATGCAGAAGTCGCCCTCATGCACCTGTATCCCGGCCGAGGGTGGCCGGGAAACCACTTTCTTGAGTCTCTTGACTAGAGACTCGGTAGAGGGCGGTGTCTCCATCCTGGCCCGGGGAGCCAGATCCCGGGCGTGCTTCTGCCCTCCACCGCGGCGTTCCTCTGAGACAGGAGGAGAAACAGCTTACTTGGAGGGAGGAGCTTGTCGGGGGACCACGCCGGGTGCGGGTTTGGACGAACTAGCGCAGCCGCCCTTCCTCCCCTGCGTCTTGGCGGTCATGATCTTCGATCGATCCATTGGCTCTGCGGAAGAAAACAAAGGAAAAGGTCAGCGGCAGGAATAACAAAATTATGCTAAGCCTAAATTAATCGGCAAAGTCCTAACTGACCCCTGAAGCACGCGGGACCGAGTCCTGCTCAGCTCAAGGCCTGCTCAGAAAGCAGAACATCGGCCCGCTGGATCGGCTCCCACTGCGACACTATCCCTGCCTCCGGGGCGTTTGACTGCATGACCCTTGGGCAATCCGCCCTATTCCATTTAGTGGCCACTAGCTAATCCTCTCTCACCGAAGGACCGACGAAAACAAACTTCTCCTTCCACTCGTGGATGGAAGAAATGACGACCACTTCCCCTGACCCGACCGTCCTACCCTTATGTTTTTTAAAAGAAAGATAAACCCAGCTTGGCTCGTCCTTTCGAGTGCTAGGGTGATTTTTGTAGCAAAGGAAAGAAAGAAGGAGGCTCGAGTCGGAGGGGATCCGATCAATCTTCAACCGGACCAGGAACCCGAGGAGAATTCTCCACGAGTTCGGCGCTAGCTGTCCCGGGGCAAGCCAGAAGCAATGGAGAATAGCACAAACCTCAAATGAGAAGGGCAGACGCATCCCCGCGTAGAACACTTCCAAGTACAAAGCAATCTCATTGCCCTGTACCTGGTTTGCCCGTTCACCCTCCCTGGCTAAACGAAGTGAATAGCCAAGTGGATGTAAAAACGAGCCCGGATATCGGAAAGCTCGTCCAATTGATTCAGCATCGAAGGCGCATCACGAGTATTTTCAATGCGCACCTTGGGGACCATCTTTGCCACCCGATGACAAAGAACAAAGGCGTCGCCACCCCTTGGGAGCGAGCCCGACGCAGAAGAAGACGAAGAAGAAGATGAACTTCCTCGGCTATCGGAAGCCGAGGAAGAAGAAGAGACCCTCTAGACTCGGCTTCAGAAGCTGAAACCTCATTGCCCGACTCAACCCTAACTACATCAATGGAAACTTTAGAAGAAGACATCTAACCTGATTCAAGGAAAAAACGGCTGAAGATGGATTTTGGCTGAAGATCCGACCTAAGTGATGGAGCACCGGGCAATCTTCGGACAAGGGAGGCAACTAAAGAGAAAGTGTTTACTAAGGAAAGGTCTCTCCTACTTATACGCCCAGCTAAAGCCATCCGACGGTCCAAATTCTCTCCCGCCAAAACGAAGCGTCGCACCCCACATCCTTGATGACGCCACGTGGCACCATTGGACGTCTCCCCCTCACACGGATCCGACTGGCGACGTCTCGCAGTCCGCCACCCAATAGTGGCCACATGGCACGAAGATCAACCGCCTGAGCGAGCGAAGCAACATCTCCTTTATGGCGCAATCATTCTACTGATTCACTGATGTCATCAAGGATGCGCACGGAAACCTAGATGTACCGTAAAACGCCGCATGGATCTGGAGATCGAAAAGACACGACCGCCAAACGCCACATCGTTCTCAGACAATCCACCATGAAGATTCCTTGGCACCAAGCTGAACGAGAAAAACCCGAGCAGACGACTCTCGACCCGACCCATAAATAGGTCGGAACGAGAGTGGGGGGCTAATGATGATACTTGTAAGTGGAGATTCCCCTGATCACGACACGTAACATATGACGTGTCATCCACGTAACCCCGCTAAATTCTTGAGGGATACGGAGCTGGAATAAGTATAATGCATTGGGGACATTTCTCAACGCCTCGCCTCCGAGGTTGCACCTAACCTTTTAGAAGACCTTCCCGGAGAACGTTCCCCCTTCGGCTGACCGCCAGCCAAAATCTCGTCTCCAAGCTATCATATAGCTGAGACTTCTCGGCTCGCTTGCTCGTCTCCGAGCTATCCTATATTTGAGATTCCTCAGTGTTCATGTTTCGCCGGGAGTACGGAGCCCGAGCGCCCCCGCAACGGCTCCGTGTATCTCACCACGACGAGATCTCCGTCGCTCCACATCCCGCATCTCACGCTAGCGTATCTCGTCATTAATGAGCGTATCTCGCCATTGATGGACGTATCCCGCCATCAACGCGAACGTGACGCAGGGGCGTAATGGACGGCGAGAATCTCGTATCGGCTCGTTCCATGCGACCGCTATATAAACCCCTCTCCCAGACGACTCTGGTAACTCGAATTGAATCCAATACGCCACTACCCCGCCATTATTCCTCGGTATTTACTTGATCGTCGGAGGGTCCTACGGTGGTTTCCCATCCCAGGACTTTCTTTGCAGGTAGCTCGGCGTCAACAACCCATTGAGATCCACACGCTCAATTTTCCACAACAAATCTCAACCGTTCAGTCCCGCTAGCTGTAAGATCGACGAAGGACAACATCTGAGGGAGATTCCGACCCTCCATCAGAACCCAAGAGTAAGAAACAACTATCGTAGCGGCAAAAATATATAAAACGGGATGCTTTGTGTAAGATTCACAAAACCGCACGGTTCACTTGAACCGGCGACTTGAACGAAACCCAGACCAATCAGAAATAGTCTATGTCATCTCTCATCTTCTTTGTTTCTTCCACAAAAAAGCTAATCTCATCTATAAATATCTGAATGGAATACTAAGATATTTCTAAAAATTATCATGTAAGCTGCTATAAATACCCTAAGATGGGGTAAAGAAAAATGTAACCAAAACAGGGGGGGAGCACTATCTTGTACTAAGTCCTCCAAATTAATACTTTAATTTTTTTTTTTTGGTGTGTGTGGCTATTCTCCACTCCACCACTGTCAACTATTTATTAACTGCCTAATTGCTTAACAAGTGATATCAGAGTCTCGTTAGATCAATTATCGTGATGATTTGTTTGGATCATCCTTTTTAGGAACAACTATGATTTTTCGAACATTTATAAAAACTATTTTGTTTCTACAAATGATTTCTGCAGACAAATGATTTCTGCAGCATCTAACAAGCAAGGAAAAATAAGCAAGGAAAGATACTAAATTCTTAAAAATCCTCCAAGTCTCAACAGCCAAAAGACATGAAATATATTGGAAGATGAGTTTATCAAGATATAAAATATCAAACTCCAGGGCTTGAAGTTTGTGTCACGCCCCGAAGGTACGGAACATGACCGGCACTTAAATTACGAACGTCTCAAGGCGTACGTAATCTAAGTGAGCCGAAAACCCAGAAATCCAAACCAAGAAAAGTAGTAGAGTGAAGGAAAACCAATTTAAAACAAGTAGTTTTAATAGCATAAGCCGAATTATGCGGTTTTTAAAAAAAACATCAAATATTTCCTAAAAATTTCGGCAGAGTCTCCTTTGTAAATACTGGCCCCCAAATGGGATACAACATGAATAGTATACGAAATCAATAAAAAGGCATCCCCAAGCGGGAGCTAGATCTTCGTCAATCGACGGCCACAACCACACAAGAAATATAATATACAAGCCAACGGCGAGGATCAAAACTCAAAAGGAAACTCAAAACCACAAGAAATCCACAGAAATATAACGCGCGACTCTAAAGTCGAAAAAATAACATCACTGGTCTCTATCTCAAAAATTAATACATGTTTGGTTGATGGAATTTACTAGATACAACTGAATAATAATATACAATGTATAATGATGGGTACGATACAAATAAACCCACCTACTAGCAAGTCACCCGAAAGAAGCAGTGCCAGCAAAACCGTAATGAAACCTGTACGGCAAAACCTGCAAGAAACTGTGGCACAACGGGGGTGAGTTGCCAACTCGTGAGTAGAAAAACATCTACGAACAGAAACCGCATGAACAACGCAATCCTAGGTCAACGATCATAATAAATCCTCAAATATATATAACATGCAGCCTAACAATGATTAGGGTAAATATCTAACCCGAGTGTAATCTCATGTGCCCGTGTCAGTGCCTCGGGTAGCAATATATCATATGAATGAGGTATGAATGCATGAAAACAGAATACATGTAAATGAAGAAACTGTTTTCATAATTTAGTGAGATTTCCTTTGTATTTTTAAAATGAGATATCATAATGAAATCAGCATAAAACAGTGCCTAGCATCGGCACAAAACGTAATCCCAATATCTCGATATCTCTGTATCACAGTCTCTGTACCTCAATATCTCGAAATCTCAATGTCTCAATCACAATATCTAGGGCGCCGTCAGTCCAGACCGGCCCCTACCATCCATCTCAAGACCACGACGGTATCCTCCGGATATCCGACGCTTCGGGTAATATCACCGGTCGGTAGTGCTCCCCTGCCAGGCTCAACGTCAACAACACGATCCTCTTGCCCCAGGGTACCGCACCGGGCCCACCATGTACCCGAAACGGTTCCTCCACTCCTCGAATCGGGTCTCGAAATCCATCAGCAAACTCATGGTGGACGACTCATACATCATGGGAAAACCGCACTTTTTATTTAAAAGAGAGGGAAGAAGCTTATACAAGTTTTGCGGTTTTCCCCCAAATCCAGAAAATCTCATAGAAATCCGAATCCAAATCATCAATAGCATATAAACCCATGAATATAGGCATAAGAATCCATGAATACGGCATAACAATGAATAACAGTATGCATGAAGTGACAAATAATAACTACAATATCTAAGCTGGCATATAAGGTAAATACACTAATATTATGTCAAACTACTAGCTATCAAGCTAAGTTAAGCAATAATATTTTCTAAGGTGTACGTGACATGGCAATTACCGATGAAGATGTGTGTGAGCCGGCAAGTAAGTGTACGTGGTACATACGCATCATCGGTAATGGTGCTGGTGTCCTAACAGCATAATGTCAACAATGCAATATGAACTAACAATGTAAGTATGCGATGCAGAGCGAGCAACCAAAATGAGCGGGAGCTAAATATTAAACAATGGTGCCATTTGAAATAACACGAATCGCGGGGTTTTGAAAATAGGGGATACGGTGGTTTTTAAGAAAGGATACGTTTTTTGAAATATCCGTAGATCCCTTGACCTGTCTTTTAAAATACCCACGATCCGCTAGTTTTGAAATAGGTAGGAGTCTAATCTAATCTAACAACTACACTAAACTATACGGCTGAACTAACAAGCTGAACTACAGGTAAGGAAACCGCCTATCATCTGAGTCGATACATATACATACCTGTATATGTATAGTCGGTGATCCCGCCTCAATAATATCATATCCGATACCGTATCTATAATCAGACATCCCAAGTCAAGAGTGCGGATCAATCATCAATATATAGCTCGTACGTAAATCCGTCGTACGGCATCCCAAATCTGGGTACGGGTCAATATCACATTCATCATACTATTCACCTGGTATCCTCTTTATCAAATATCATGATCGGGGTACTGATCTGTGTCTAGTACAATACTGATACCGCCTAAGTATGCATGGACGTGTGTGAAACACTACGTCAAGGACCGGCTACAACGTCATGTCGTATCACAAATACGAACTCTGCTATATCACCGATCTCACGGCCTCAAATCAAATCTCATCGACTCATCTTAAATCCCAAGTACTATCCTCATTATACATGCATGCGTATATGAATGTACATATGCATAGTCCCATACCCACGCATATATACATATATACACATCCCAATCTGCGCACAAGAAAGTAAAGTATGCAAGTCTGTGTGTGCGTATGTGGGTATAACAACTACTCTAGGGTTTCGCAACTAACCCAAAAGTACTCCATGAACACATAAACATAACATGAATGAACATTCTCGTATCATAAAACACCTATATAAACATATATATATGAGCTACACTACGGACTGCGGGGGTGTTATACGCCATCCACCCGACTTCTCCCCGTAGATATAAATCTACTCACCTGGTCCTCGCTCGCCGGTGCCGACGTCGCCACGCGCTTTCTTGTCGTCTCGAAGTCCACATTGGGGTACCTACATATCGCAACGCATCGTATCGCATTAAAATCCGACTCATGACCAAAACGACACACGAATCCCACATAAGTCAAAACCCATGGTTGCTTTCACAAATCAACCCAAAAACCCTCGACGTCGGTGTACAAACGCCAGACCATCGAGAAAAACCCAAATACACTCATTTGCACATTCACGAACACTAATTTTAATATAAAATAGGTTAAAACTCACAAAAACCCCAATTTCACTTAAAAAGTCATTTTTCCGAAAATTTAGCAAGCACAATTCGCCGTTTTTGTACAAAACATGATGTTTTAACAATTCTAGTGACCAAGATGATAACTTAATATCTTAATTATGCCATAGAAACCATTACGTAAATTTTAAACCCACAATTTAATTCGATTTCAAAAACCTAGTTTGCAATATTAACCAATTTTAACAATTTTATAGCAAAAATGCACAAACTACAATCTAGCTTGGATTTTCATGAACTAAAGGTATTAAACCACTCAATATAATATTAATAATGCTATGAAACCATAATTATATTTTAATCTAAGACATTCAATAATTTTCCAAAAATCTAGTAAGTAAAATAGCTTAAATATTACAATTTCAACTTAACAATTTACAGCTAACAATTTGATTATGTTTCACATTCCACAAAAAGAAGAATTCCACTTGCAACCATAATCATACAACAAAACCCTAACTATAATCCAAAACCATCCACTTGAATTTCTAAACTTGAATTCAAAACCCCTTTATTTATTTATTTATTTTAAACACCTAAACAAGTTTGCTTTAAACATACAACTAATAATTAACAAATATGGAAGAATTTTTATACCTCATGATCAAGAGATCAACATGAAGATCATGGCCTCCAAAATGCCAAATTTCCTCTAAAGATCCATGCTAGCTTGGGCAAAGAAATAATGGGTAGAGATTGGATTTTGTTTTTGTGGGATTTTTGACTTGGATTTTTGGTGGAATTTTGTGGGTTTTGCAATGAAATGGAGAAGAATCAAGATGGGGCTGTTTGTGTGCAGGTTTCGGCCAGAATTGGTGGTGATTGGGTGAGGGAGGAGAGAGAGTGAGGTGGGGAAAGATAAATCTAGTCAAAGTCCACTCAATTTCTATCATTTTCTTTTCTTTTCTTTCTTTTCTTTTCTTTGAAATTCAAGTAGGGAAAATTGATGGGGCTGCTGAATTCAGCCAAGGGAAGAATGAAATGGGGGTGTGTGAGTGTGGGTATGGATGTGGGATGATGGAAAATGACAAATACAATACCCCAAACATCCATTTACACTAAAAAAAGCCTTTTTTCTTCAATAATTTCTAAACCGTTTTAGCAAACGATTTAGTTTCAAAAACCACATGATAAAATTTTATTTAAAGTTTTATGATGCACAAAATTTGTTTCAACTCATTCCAATTTGTAATTTTCCCTAATTAAATGTATTAGTGACGGCTTAAAATAATATTAAAATAATTAATTTCGGAAAATTTTTCAGAAAATTTGAAATTTCACCAGTGGCTCAATAAACACCAAATACTAGCAATTACATAGCTAGAATATGTATATTTAATTTTATAATAAAGATATTTGCATTTTGACTTTTTACAAAAAACCCCCTTATTTTACCGGTTTTTCGAAATTTCACCGAAACGATTTTCAAAACGTTACAGTTTGCATATTGGCGGAGTTTGGAGTAACCTATAGGGGAGATCCGGAACCAAACCTGAAGTCTCCCATTTATGAGAGGGTGGCTAATTTATTCCATCTATTATCTCAAAAATATCAAACTCCAATTTCTCATTAGCGGTTGAGCAGATGTGATAAAAAATCAGTTGAAAGGGTCTTTCGCCCAAAGCTCAACCTAAGGCCAGAAAATTTGAAAATAACGGAAGAAGATCTACATAAAACTAAATTCCGGGCGTGTGGCATATGCAAGAAGTTTCACCTCAAGAAAGATTGCCGGTTCAAGTACAAACCACCGTACCAATCGAGATTATAGAAAATATGAGTATACAGAAAAGTATTGTCTCTTTAAAAATCATCGAGTCAACCATGAAGAGAAGAAAGTAAATGGCCGTATGCATATCAGATTTTCGTCGAATTCAGTTGAAAGGGTCTTTCACTCAAAGCTCCCGAGGCCTCAAAATTTGAAAATAACAGAAGAAGATCTACAGAAAACTAAATTCCGAGCGTGTGGCATATGCAAGAAGTTTCACCTTGCTGGTTTAAGTACAAACCACCGTACTGAGATTATAGAAAATATGAGTATATAGAAAAATATTGTCTCTTAAAAAAATTGTCATGTCAACCACGAAGAGAAGAAAGTAAATGGCCGTATGCATATCAGATTTCATCAAATTCGTCGAGTTTGCTTACGGAACTCCTTTTAGCTCATACTTGTAGATGCATTGAGCATTGAACATGTATAAAATGACTAAAACATCCGCTATCTATCTATGTGTCAACAATAATAATTATTTGGACATTTAGTTTTAATTTGCTAATATGATTATTTTTTAACATTAATTATGTATATATGTGGTATGCAACAAAAATTTAGCATATTTGAAAATGTTTATTTTTTGGAAAAATTGTGAGTCTACGACTCGCTATATTCATATCCGAAACCAATACTACCAAAACTAGTTCTAGATAACTCTTCAATTCTTATTGATGCAAATCAGATTTGATGCCATGCCTCTTGCTTGACCACTAACTATACAAACACTTCGGTGCAGAACGGTAAATTAGGGATTAGCTAACTGTATGTGAGGATGCCCATGACTAAATACACTCGAGGAATGCAAATGACTTTAAAATGCTTTATCTAAATGATCAACACACAAGCTAGAGATTCAGTTTTCATGATCAATGCAAACATCGATAAAATATTAAAATGATTTGATCTGTGTGATATTAGCGATTAAAATTTAATAGTGAATTTATTCTGACATCTTGATAATGTGAGAGTTTATATCTGGAATGTAGTTTGATAATACATTGTCAAATAGGTGTCGAATCATGCCTTTAAACAAGTAAAGAAAAAAACAACCATTAGAATCTGAGATATCTCTCAATGTTCTTCAAGTATGGACTTGAAAACAAATCTAAGTTCAAAAGCCTTCACCGCCTAACTTCGCTATTCGGTGGAGTAATGCAAAAGATGTTTGTTGTTTGGTTTTTTGCTCATATGATCATCGTGGAGTTGTTCTTTGCTGAAACTGAGGCAATTGTTGTTATAGAAGGCTGGAATTGTGTCGTAACAGGACATCCTATCTTCCTGAGTTTTAGAGGACTAAAACAAAGCAGATTCACATAAAGCAGTAGCAAATGTTTGTCTTTGCAGAATGTTGTTGCAGACAATAAAAACCACCTTTTGGGGAAGAAATTTGTATGGTAAGAGAAATTATTCAGTGTACCGGATGTAATATATCCGGACAGGGGTGAGAAAAAGGAAGGGGGATTTCAGGAAGCCTTAAACAGCTTGTGGGGGCCACACTTCTATTTCTTCGCTCTCTTATCTGCGTGTATAGGACCGGCGAATGGAATAATTTTTCTTAAGTACAATATTGTTTAGAGAGTTATACTGTTTTGTGAAGGAATTAGTGAGGAGTTTTGTACTGCTTGGTTTTCCAATCAGCAATTGATTTAACGATCATTTTTTTTAAAAAATATATCATATCAAGGTTTGGGGTTAAGCAAGATACCATTGCATGAGTTGCCATTGTTGATGAATGATATTGACCTACATCCCAAAAAATGGGCCTACCCAACGATTTCATAGAACACTTGCATCAATCCCCAATCCGAATTAAGAGAGAAGAGTTTCCTTAGATTCAATACAAAGCAGTACAAATACAAGGTAAGCTACAATGGTGTGATGTCCCCCTACAGGATTAGCAATATCGCACTCAATTCAGCATCACTTAATTTAATAGAAATCGGTGATTTATACAAAGCCTTCTCTGTTTATGAGCAGAATATATCTGAATATACCGATAGCGCCCAACAACATAAAAGTAGTAACCGAAACTATTATTACACACGACAAAACATAAAAACACTAGGCATTCCTTAACTTACAGCAAAAACCTCCTCATATTTAACACAAATGATACACAAGCAGGTAAAAAAAGGAAGAGACTGCTTCTATCTGGTAAAGGAAATTATTCACAACCCATCACCCTGCATCATATAGTCAGGAGACCCCACAGGCTTCATGCTACACCCCTAGTCGGAAAAAGAATAATTTACGAACCAAACACTATAAAAGAATAATGAGAATGCCCAAACTTTTTGATTCATGCTATCTCTCTACGTTCACGTATAGGCCGAGTCGAAGCGACCAGAGGCAACTCAGTAAACTTCTTGGAAAACCAATCCGCTCCATAAATATCATACATCAGAAAATAAAGTTACAGTTTCTTCGGAAGTCCATATGTCTTCTTAAGGAATTTAGACGCTGCTTCCTCTTTCCTATAACACAGAACGCGCAGAATCGTATTTGCTTCTGTAGGGCTCCAATGCCCTGAAGTTGGAGGCAAGGGGTACCTCGATTTGGCAGCAGAGCCAAAATTCTCGACAATGACTCGCTTAAATCGGTCAACTAAGCTCTCTGTATCGGTTCGGAAAAGGGGAAGAACGTTTCTCACTTGAGTCGATGCCTTTTCGACCAATTCGTCCGGCAACCCATCACCATCTGCTAGATACAAATCTTTAAGAGCCTTGAAATCATCTTCTAATATTTGAGAATCCTGGCGAGTAAAAGCACGAGTTGGCCCCCCTGCTAAAAGCACAAGCAAAAACCCGTCGAAGGAAGCTTTCATTAAAGCAGTTATCACTCGATTACGGACTCTACTGTGTACTGTGGTTGATATCATTTCTAAATTGGGGTCGAGTTCTTTAAGCAGAGGATATATTCTAGAAGAAGCAACATCTCCGACATACAGGCCATCCCATAAAACATGGCTTAGGTCATGGAAGATAACCCTGTAAGCTGTCGCCTCACACAATTGTTGAATCCCTTCTTGCGAAGCGGCTAGGGAAAGCTCGAATTTATTCTCAAGCCCATTTGCTATGTCACCTTGAGCTGATTCAACATTCCTTAAACAGGTTATTATTTTCTTCTCCAAGTTGTCTAATTCCGTTCGAATATGATAGAGTGAATTTATGCGGACACATAGCTGAGGCAAGCCATATGAACCTTCTCCAATCATTGTTCCAACCTGAGATCTCCTTTTTGGCAAGTTCTGAGATTTATCTTTCTTCTTGAACAAACCTGAGCTAACCTCACATCTGGTTAATGCGGGCAATGCAGGAAGAAAGGTATTTCGTGTTCCTACAAAAATGAAAATTTATCAGAGTGCTAAAAGATGTTTGATATGTCTCGACTTAAATGATATGTTGGCCTAATATACATTGTTATTCCACATCCAAACAGCTTTAGATTCTAGGAAAAGTAAATTTTGATAAACACCAGGATCCAAGAGGGCTTAGGATAAAACCTCGACACCTCGTCACTTTAAAAAATATTTAATAACTTCATTTACTGTGCTTTTACAAGCGAGAGTTTCTGTTGGAGGCAGAGTATCAAATGTTATGTTAGCTTGATATGCATTGTTATTCACAACCCAACACCTTAAGCTTTTGGGTGACAGTTCATTGTTGTGCTCTTACAAGCATGAGATTCTGTTGAAGTCCATTCCATATGGCCCCAGTGAATCAATGTTATGTTAGCTTAATATACATTGTTATTCCACAACCCTACGGCTTAAGCATCTGGGTAAATTGGTTTTAGACAATTTATCATTAGGTTGCAAGTTTCAAACTTACCACAGCCGGACTTTGCTTTAGACATGTAATATTGCAAGTTTCTGTCAATCCCAATCATTAAATCCGGGAGCAGAGCTGGATGTGCTGGAATAGGCAGCTGAAAGAATGCATCTAAAGTTTCATCGACTATTCTTAGAATATCAACGGCAGAGGGTGCAATATTCTCCTTGTTTGCCCTCGGGTTCCACATCTACAGGGGGAAATTGTTTACAAAATCAAGCCAACATAAATTAAAATGTCATGAAAATCTATTATGGATTGGTCTACATGAGAAACATTAGGAAAGCTTTTATTGATTGATGAGTTACAATCAGACAACAATAACTCTCCAGCAATAATTGAACAAAGGATGAGTTAATTAAAAAATAATAATAATAATAATAATAATAATAATAAGATACCTGAAAGTTAGCAGCAATATCATATACGTCTTACAGAGGTCAAATGAGGTAATAAATACTTCTTTCTCATACAACATAGTCACATAGATCTTAACCACCACATGAAGAGAAGCTAAATAACGGTATCACACACATCTGATAAAGGTGAAATATACATTATGTTCTATCTCATTGGCATGAATGCTTTCTACAGTGTACCAACCATCACCTAAGAGACAAGACGTATTATAAATACAGGCTGATGCTTGGTATATGCGATTCTCGCTGATATCTTCGTCGGTTTCATCTACAGTGAAGTAAATGCCTAAATGTGTTGCAAAGGATGCAGGTACGAGTGCTGATACATGCGTACATATGTATATGGGATATGTACCATGGATTAAAACAAGTAAATAGGAAATCGCACAACTTACCCCAGAGGAACCATGCTTGGTTATGATCTATAGATTATTCACCTTATGGCCCTGATTGTGACGTCATTTTTCTCTTTACTTGATGTGGGATAATCCAAATACCATTTTGAACCATACAAGCTTTGACCAGTAAAATAGGCAGTAGGTCCAATAAGGCCCTACAAAGCACCAAAAAAAGAAAGGAAGCTCTTTTCGCCACAAGTTTGGTGTGGTGTGACCACCGAAATCCTTAGCATGTAGAGAGACCAATATAAATTTTGGATCCAACCATCCAAATTACATCTGGGTTTATCATCAGACGAAAGGAAATTTTTTGGAGGTCCAAAGAGGGAAATCCAACAAGTGATGGTATACCACCCAATTGTTCCCAATTGTATTTAGGACAGGCTAAAGTGAGAATTTTTTTTCCTTTTCTGAAATTGTATTCATCAAAATTTCGGATATGGGGCAGGAGCTACGAGGTCCAAGAGGAAGCACAAACTGAGCAATGTGATACAGCTTCCAGCTTTCATCCATGGGGAGGCTGCTGATCTCCATTCTACAATTGTTACTTTCAATTCAGTTTAAACTTTGTTGTTCTAAATTTTGGCACTATTGAACATTTAGGTACATGCTGAAGGAAGTTTGTTGTGGATTTCAGTTTTTTTTTCTTCTAGGAATATTTTGGTTGTTTGACTATCTTCTAGGGGTAAGTAACGGATGACAACTAGGGTCCGTTCCCCGTTGTTCACCATCTACCTTATATTCAGATACCAACATATTTCTTCAATTACTGACTGAATCCATTTTTTGGTTGTTCTTTGTCTTTTCTTCCTTTCTTGCTGCCTGTACAGTTCTTTATACCTTACTTAACATAAGTATTTTTAGCAGGGATTTCCCTAGTGGAGAGAAGTTATTTATTGGTGGTGATCTTAATGGACATGTAGGTACTAGTCGTAGTGGGTATGATACTATTCATGGAGGTTTTGGTTTTGGACAAAGGGATGAAGTAGGTAACTCGATTCTAGATTTTGCCTTATTTTATAACTTATCTTAGCAAATACCTGGTTTAAGAAAAGAGAGTCCCACCTTATCACTTTTAGAAGCGGATCAAGTGCTAGTCAAATAGACTTTTTCTGACGAGAAGAATAGATAGAGGTTATTGTATCGACTGTAAGGTAGTGCCAGATGAGAGTGGAACCACTCAACATAGACTTTTAGTTCTAAATTTTCGATTTAGAAGAGGGCCTAGGAAGATTAGACGTAAGGTAGAGCCTAGAATTAAATGGTGACGATTGAAAGAAGGTAACCAAAAGGCTTTTATAGATCGTGTAGTCCAAGAAGCAGATTGGCAGTCGGAAGATGATTCAGACAGAACATGGAACAAAATAGCTAGTTGTATCAAGAAGATAGCTGGAGATCTACATGGTGAGTCGAGAGGTAGTGCCCCACCATCTAAGGACACATCATGGTGGAATGAATAAGTAAAGGCTGCTATTAAAATTAAAAGAGATTCTTATAAAGATTTGAAGAAAAGTAGAGATGTGGAAAGATTTGAGAAGTATAAAATGGTTAAAAAGGAAGTTAAGAAAGCTGTTCGGGAAGTTAAATCTAAGATCTACAAGTGTACGAGAAATTAGACACTAAAGAGACTGAAAATGATATATATCGGATTGCTCGGATGCGGGAAAGGAAGACTAGAGACTTATGTGCGGTGATGTGTGTCAAAAATGAAAATCAGAAGGTTTTAGTTCGAGATGAGAATATCAAGGAAAGATAGAGAGATTATTTTGACAAATTGTTCAATGAGAGCTTTACTAAGAATTTGGATGGACATGTCATTCAATCTCAAGATATAAACCGTAATTTCATGAATAAAATAAGACTACCTAAGATTAAAGAAGCTATGAACAGAATGAGTTTAAGAAAAACGATTGGTCGGGATTCCTAACGAGATTTAGAGATGCTTAGGAGAAATAGGCGTTAAATGGTTGACAGAACTGTCTAATAAGATTTGGCAGACAAAAAAGATGCTAAACGAATGGAGGAAAAGTATCATTGTACCTATCTACAAGAACAAGGATGACATTCAAAGTTGCTCAAACTACCGTGGAATAAAACTTATGTGTCATACCATGAAACTTTGGAAGAGAGTGATTGAACACAGGCTAAACAAGGATATTAAGATAGCAGAAAACCGGTTTGGGTTTATGCCTGGACGATCAACGACAGAGGCTATTCATTTGCTTCGTCAACTTGTCGAGCATTTTCGAGAGACAAGAGATTTGCATATGATATCTATTGATTTAGAAAAAGCGTACGACAAGATACCTAGAGAGGTATTATGGAAGGCAATGATGAAGGAGGTCCCCGTCAAGTATATTGACATAATCAAGGATATGTACGATGGAGTAGAGGCAAATGTCAGAACTTGCGGCGGCTTAACGAGTGATTTTCCGATTACAATTGGTTTACATCAAGGATCTGCATTAAGTCCATTCTTGTTTACCATCGTGGTGGATGAGCTTACTAAAACTATCCAAGATGAGATACCTTGGTGTATGCTATTCGCTGATGATATTGTTCTAGTAAATGAGACGAAAGCAGGGGTTAATGCCAAATTGGAATTATGGAGGCAAACATTGGAATCTTGGGGATTCAGATTGAGCAGGTCCAAGACAGCATATATGCATTGCAAATTTAGTAACTAGAGAAGTCAAAACCATATTGGTATAACATTGGAAGGGCAAGAGATATCACCGAGCGACCAGTTTAGATATCTAGGTTCCATCATCCAAAAGAATGGGGAGATCGATAGTGATGTTAATCAAAGGATCCAAGCTGGTTGGTTGAAATGGAAGAGTGCAACAGAGATTTTGTGTGATCGTAACTTTCCGCTAAAATTGAAAGGGAAGTTTTATTGGAGCGTTATTCGGCCTGCCTTATTATATGGTACAGAATGTTGGGCTCCTAAGAAGCATCATACACAGAAGATGCACGTAGCGGAGATGCGCATGCTTCGTTGGATGTGCGGTAACACTAGAAAAGATAAGGTGCGAAATGAGGATGTTCGTGCAAAAATTGGTGTAGCACCTATGGAGGAGAAGATGCGGGAAAACCGGCTAAGATGATTTGGTCATGTGCGACGCAGACCTATCGAAGCACCGGTTCGACGAATAGATACTCTCGATATGGGCAATGGCAAAAAGACAATAGGGAGACCGAAGAAAACATGGATGGAGATGATACGAAACGATATGGTTGCCTAAGGACTCAATGAAAGTATATTGTTCGATAGGAGTGAGTGGAGGCGGAGGATTCATGTGCTGGACCCGGCATGATTCTCATGTTGGTTTATGTAGCCTACCCCATATGCTTGGGATAAAAGGCTCAGTTGTTGTTGTCGGTTGTTGTTCCCTACTTTTTTTCCGTCCAAAAAAAAAATCAGATATGCAAGAAAAAGAGACTATAAAGAAGGGATTTCCCACTCTTGAATCAGAAAGCTTTGCAAGTGTCCTGAGGTTCCTAATCAGAGTGGAGTAGAGAGAGAAACAACTCTTCCCCTGAATTGCGAAATCGGATAGTTAGAAGGTTCCTATTGCTTGTTTGGGTGCAAAAACTGGTACCTTGACCATGATCACAATTTTCAGCTACTACAAAAGAGTAACAAATATGAGATCCATAATCAACCTTTCTATTGAAACATGATGTGCAGTTCAGAGAATAAACTTTTTGGTAGGCGCTTAGCAAGATTTCTACTTTTGAATTAAGAGACATAATCAGATAATTCATCTTTACTTGTTATTCTAACAACTTTTTTATTCAATGAAACTTGAGAAAGGAAGCAAAATAGCCAAGAGTCAAGACTTTGGTCCCCTGCCATTAATTACAAATATACAAGAAAAATTGTTCCATACACTTGGTGAGAGCTATGGATCCATTAGAGCCAATGACTCCATGTAGTTTCTTGTGCTTTTTTCATCTGGTTGTCAAATGCATGTGGCAAGTCTTGCTACATATATATATCTAAGCGCCACGTTGCATAATTATACAAAAAATAATAATCAAGTTATATAATGATAGAATTGTTCCTCTCAGTGATTTTAGAGAATTGTGTGTGTGTGTATGGGAGTGATCCATTGCAAACCGGTCCGTGTTTTTTTTAAAACGGGAACTTTCGGTCTGGGACATATTTGAACGATCCAAACCGTTCAAGTTGATCACCATACCCTCAAATATACGTATATGAAAAATCAAATGATTTGAAGACCTCTAACCAATACATCGATGGATGGAAAAATGAAAGTCTTTCGATAATGCAACATAAACATCATCCAATGCATATGTTAGTGTCTTCCAATCCTTTGAATTTTAATACGCGTATATTTGAGGGTAGGGTGATCAACTTAAACGGATCGGATCGTTCAAATATATCGTAGACTAAGAGTTCCTATTTTTTTAAAACGCGGACCGGTTTGCAATATATATATATATAATGAAGAAAAGAGAACCCTAGGAGGCTTTTTTGTTAGGGCGTAGAAGAAATACACCCTCCAACATTTTATTCAACGGTCGACAACCATCATCATCATCTTTATCATCTAAGATGTGGATACACCAAATTTCATGTGATTCCACCACTTTTTCACCGTTGAATTAGCAATGTAAAAAGTTCTATTGTCGGTAAACCGTTAATTTTGCACCCACTAAATCAACTGTGAAAAAGTGATGGAATCACATGAAATTTGGTGTGTATCCACATCTTACATGATAAAGATGATGATGATGGGTGCCGATCGTCGAAAAAAATCAATGGTGTATTTTTTCGATGCCATAGGAGGAAATTCCCTCCTATGGCACCTTTCCTCCAATATATATATATATATATATATATATATATATATATATATATAACACAAAATTGTGGTAGAATAAATAAATATCAAAAGTGATTCATGTAAGTAAATATCAACTTGAAATGTAATCTGCAGCAATCCATCATGCATTATACTTATGCTCAGTGGTGAAAAGGAATAAAAGTGTAACTGAAATAAAAAGGTAGTAAAATCATACCTCTTGTTGCAGGTTCCTGTCAATCCACTCCTTTAGTCTGTCCACTCTAGTCTTTATCCAACTTTTCACAAGATCAGTAATTGCAGACTCGGCATCATAAGGCGGCATCTCACGGATTAATGCCTTTCCTCCATCCTCACTATCAACAGAATCTTCAACAGCAATACGCACAAGATCTTTTTCTAACTTGTCTGCAGCTTTAAGTACTTGAACAGAATCAACGGTTAGCTCCGTAATACCTGAGATAAACTGCTTTAGTTCGTTCCCATAACAAGAATGGAGAGTAGCAACAGCAACACCCGCAGCTAGAGGGTGCCAATTTTTCAATATTGGGCTGAATAACTCTTTTTCCTTGTTTGCTAGATCACCGATGTCCTTAGCAAGAATTGCAAGCACTGGAGTCGTTGAGGAACGCCTACTTGAGTCTGCTTTCTCCATCATCTGACGATAGTAAGTTCAAAATGAAAAACGGTCAGATAAGATATTCAATAATAAGGTGAGAAACTAACATGAAATTATCTAATGAGATGGTAAAACCATTTCCAGTACTGCCGTATGATATTGAGTAAATAGCATGTGTGCATTTTGGCTTGTGCTTCATATGACTCATTTTGGCTATCTACGGTTCTACCCAGCTGCATAACCAATGAATCAGTGACTACCTACAAGCAATGTTTTAAATTTTGGATATCGGAGTCGTGTTGGCCCGAAGATTTTGATGTCGGATATCTGATATCGTGAAATGTCGGGTGGGTTTATCAAATATCGTGTTCTACATTTTTGCAATGTAAACGTCATTTATATAACTTATTTTTTTGAAGAAAAAAAATATTAACTTATTCAGATTTTTAGTTTTATTAAATTTATATATTCCTCAATAGTGGATAGGAGGAGAGAGAAAGAGTAGAGACGGACGGGAGTGCTTGAGGGGGGAAGAAAAAGTGTAGGGGGAGAGATTGAAGATGGGAGGGAGTACCGAGTGGTGGTGATGGCTCAAGGAGGGGGAGAGAGTGCTATCTAGAGACGATGGCGACCAGGGCTGAAGACGATGGCGACCAGGGCTTGCTGGAGGTGATGGATGAAATGAGGCAATGGGATAATTACTTAATTGCTATTGGGACTTTTGTTCTTTACTTTTGCAATGAACCGGGTTAATTACTTAATGTACAAAGCCTAAAACCCTAAAGAAAATTACCCAAAAAAGTTCTCTCCACATATCGGTAAATATCGGGTAAAACGGCGACATCACGAAATGTCGGCCGACATTTACCAAATATCGGCAACCGAAATAATTTTACAAATCTATATCGTTTTCTTCCCAAAACCGACATGTCGCCGATGTCGGCCGACATTTAGAACACTGCCTACAAGAGTTCATGCAAAACCCTAGCTATCTTCAATAAGAGGGTTGGGACAAACTTTTCAACTAGCGAGAATTATTTGTCAATCTTATAGTGGCCTCTTCTCCGATCAGTACTGCTCCAATATCAATCCCGCATTTGTGACAGGATGTCATGTAGAACATGCCTCGTAGAAAGTTTTAAAATCAATGGGGGATATTTATGGTGCTACTATGATTGTCTTGTACCATGAGCCCATGCTTATAAACGGAAGTGAAGGAACCTTACCTGAGCAAATGCAGTGCGGAGAGATGATCGAATATAGGTGTCAATCCTAGTTCGAGCGACATCAACTTCTTCTCTCCTCCTTCGACGATATTCATTGGAAATATCTTCCACTAATACCTTGGCAGCTGATACCCCTAAAGACAAGATACACTCCATAGATTCAATATTATTAGGGTTGAAGGTATCATGGTAAGCAAGAAGTCTTTTCTCTGTCCAGCCCATTATTGAACTCAATGTTGAACTCAGTACTTTCGAATATGTTGGGTCTTTTGTAGATTTAGCATCCTTCACAACTTCACCTAACTGATTATCAGCAGCAAATAGAAGATCCTTATCTACTTGTCCAGTTGTTACGAAACGATGAAACATAATCCACAAAAATACAAGGTTGTGTAGCTTCTGATCTATTCCAAGGACAACCCACGTTTTTTTAATCAACTCAAGAACCTCATCAATTTCTTCAATAATTGATCCTTCATCGTTACTGTTGAAACAGGTCTCTAAAATCATATGATACAAATGAAGATTCAATGGAAATCCATCAGCCCAATGGCATGTTTCAGAACCATATCCATCGGATGATCTGCAAGCAAGAGTCATAACAGCATTCCGCAAAACTTGCATCGACTCTGAATTCTTCCCGGTTTCAATTGGCCTCTCTGAAGCTTGGCGTATGATTATCTTAAGCCGTTGGACGGCAGAATCTGACTTCTGTAAGGGAACAAGAGGATGAACGAGCAAACCCACCTCAAGAACCCTTAAATTCCGACTCTGCCATGCCTCGTATTCTTGCTGATCTTGAAAATCTGAAGCTTTAAACTGCTGTAACAACTCTAATGGCAACACCATAGACTCTATGCGCCTCCCAAGCTGTCAGAAATCAGGCAAGGGCACAAAGGAAATACAGAACACAGTCAAATGTGATGTTCAGACAAATAGCAGGTAGCTACCTTGATATAATTCCTACCAAATTATATGAGTGTTGGGTACAAATGTAGCAATATTTAAAGAGACTGGTTCTCCATCTTGTAAAAAACAAATACCCAAATCAAAACTTGGACAATAAAAGAGACCTAGCTGTGTATAATGGTGTAATTAGGGATATATTTTTTGCCAAATAAAGATGCAAACAATTGCAACTATTGATGCATCTATGATATATGTTTTGTTAAAGAAAGAGACAAACAAAACAATACAAGATAGAGCAAAGACAACAGTGGCACTGTGTGATATTAAATATCATAAACTTTGCAAATTGCTAATATATATGATGAGCATGATATTGCAAACAAATACCATAATTTTTCATATATGTAATATGCCGTTGACGATGCCGAAAATGGTGCATGGTTTTAAATAGAAAAATATTTATAGTCTTTTAACAATTGTAGTAGTTAACAAAAGTTCATGCTATTTGATGAAAATCCTAAAATTCCATGGTATATTTACTGAACTTAGCCAAAAATAGATCATGATAACTCATGAATCTATGCAACGGTTTCTTAGCATGACAGAGCACTGCACATTAACCATCAACCCAAAATTTTCTACCATTATTACCACAGATCTAATCTTTATGCTATCAGATCTACAAAAATGTCCCCTTTCACTCCAAAAAATTCTCACCTGGCTTGCAGCAATCCGAAGCAACCCCCGTCGAATTCTCGAATCAGTCTGCTCCGAAACCCTCATCTGAAGCCTCATCAACTCGCCGACAGTCATCTGCTTCTTCCTCAAAGGGCTGCTCTCTTTGTCCGCGCTCTTCTTCGACGACTTGATCCCCAGCGCCTTCTTCATCTTGCTCGCCGCCGTCGAGGTCAGCGACTTTGAGAGGTTCATCGAATTCGCCGATGAGGAGTTGGACAGTGACCGATCCGACGAATTTGGGGATTTCTCAGATTGGGGAATGTAGGTCAGGGGCTTGGCGCCGGTGGTCCTGCAGGCACCGACGAAGATCTCGTACGCGGTCTCTCTGAGCTCCTGATCGGAGATTGCGACGGCGAGATCGCCGAAGGGGGAGGGCAGATCGAGCGAGGGCATTTTGGGAAGAGACGAGGCGGAGAAGCGCGTGGAGTCGGTGCTTGCGGTTCCTCGATCCCTGAAGATGCGCGCCATTAGAGGTTGGGGTTAGGGTTAGGGTTAGGGTTTGGTCATTTGAAGTTGGTGAAGATTGGAGAGAGAGAGAGAGAGCAGTGGAAGATGTTAGTCGGTTGCTCTCTCTTTGTTCTTTCTTCTTCTTTTTTCATTTTTTATTTATTTGGATTTCTTACATAACACCCCCAAAAACTTATATATTTACATACTTCGTATCACCCCAAACCTTGCCTTTACTTAGACAAGTGTGTTGCCCGTGCGTTGCGCAAAACGAATGTCTTCTAGGGCCGTCTTCGGCGGCATAATATAGAGCGCACAAACTGAATACAGGAAATAGAAGATAATATAAGAGTATCTTGAATCAAAAGGTATAATCATGTATAATCATAAATTTTGGTTGAGAAAAGAGAGATTGCTAATTTACACAATTAACACGAACATCACTAATATATATATATATATAAAGGCAAAAAAAGCCACCAACTTTTCTCTAGAATCTGTCAATAGTTGATTGATATATATACAGATAGAGTTCCAAAATGCACCAAAAGTGTGCTTTCAACTATTGGTCCGCAGTCTCTAAAACAGAAATATCTGTAATATGTCTTAGTAATTGCTATGTCCATGGTCATTGGAATATCACTTCAAGAATTCTGAATCAAGAAATTGAAGTTATATTAAACATAGTGATAAAGTTTATTATGATTATACGGTAATAAAAAATGTTTTATACTTGCACGTTCATGCTTGATCTTCTTTGCATAAGCCAGACCTGAGACTGGTGTATTCTCGTCACCATCTACGTTCCTGAAAATCTCTAACTTTCACTTGTTTGTGGACTTCGCGGTGCCAGGAATCCCACCCTTTTTGTTCACATTCTCAATTTCCGATTATATAAAGCATAATTTATAAACCATTTTATTAACTAAATAAATGATATGCATACGCAAGCAAGACACTAAAAAAATTTGTTATTTAATTAGAAATAAAACATACCAAATCTGGCTTCCCAAAGATAAGTCAATATTTTAAAGTAGAGGGTTATGCGTTCGTTTCAACTTTTCACTTAATGGTGTATCATAATCCTCTGGCCTTGAACCCTGAATTTAAAATAATGAAAAATAATCATAACTGAACGGATATATGTAATCTATCTTAATATAACTAAAATTTATTGTAGGCCAAAAGTCATTCATACTTGAGTAAGACTATATTGCTCTTGAAGATTTTCAACTGTATCTTTGACAGAGCAGCTTTCCGCTGTCTCAATTTCATCCCCCGTCAATTCCTTTGAATTTCATTCTTGCGAACGCAAGCAATATAGGGTTGTCTACCATGGATTAAGTTATCATCATTCAGAGAAATAGTAGTTGAAAACCTTTTCCCTATAATGTCCTTTATATCGCTAGAAAACTGGTCAGGTGTTTTTACCTGAAACGAAAACCAACTAAATATAATAAACCACGCGTACACTATAAATAATTAATGTGTGTGTGTATTAAGTGTTTTAGAAATGGAGTTAAATAATATACAAATCTTTTTTAACAGAGCCAGCATTTGCGTTACAGTTTTTCCTGCTATTCTCCTAATCTTACGGTCCATTAAAACAATATTAATAGCATCATTGGAATCCTCAGCTATGATTATAACTTTGTACCTGATTTATCCATGTGTTAAGTTACAAATATGAAATATATTGAACTACATAATATTATATACAATTCAAACAGTTAAAACATGTATTAAGCAGTCAAGGGTGTATACCTCTGATCAGGAAGTAACATCGGGGTATCATATGCATAACATTTGTATTTTCCATTAACTTTTTCGATTTCTTCTTTGCATGAAACACACGTCATGTGCCATCATCTTTCATCTTGTTCCACATGATTAACCACAATAAGACACATCATACTTTTCTGTGGATAAATGTGAGGACAATAAGTATGTGTGGATGCAATTGGAGTAAATATAGTCTAAAATATGCTAATTATTTACCTGCACACACTTGTCACTCTTGAGTTCCTTAATTTCTTTTAAAGTGAGAAGAGAGAGATCTGGATCACCATCTTCATCCTCCTTTTGTGTTTCATGATCATTATCATCTTCAAAATTATCAGGATTAGCTTGATCAATCTTACAAACGATTCAATAAAAGCAAAACGATTAAATAATTGTATTATAAAAATATTTGATGTTACATGAATGTTGACTTAAATATTACTCATCACTTTACCTCTCTCTTACTACAGTAACGTCATCATGATCTATCTTAATGTAAAACTTAGTAGTAGGATATGCGCCAATCTATATTTTGTCTGCATTATATAAATGATTTATACCAACAATTTTAATAAAGATTATAATAAATTAATATTCGCTATTTTATAACTATTTACCTTTCCAAGTTGTCATTTTAGTACTGGTTAAAATAATAATGTGCGGTTTCTCATGTTCTTCTTCTAATGCTTTGTTCAGTGTCTCGGCTAATTCACCCCAAAACGTGACTTGCTCGCAATGCTGTCTCTGTAAAATATTTTTAAGAAATATAAGTGAATAGATATACTCAAAATATCAAATTAAATAAAATGCAATTCCACACTTATGAGTTAAATTGATATGTACCCGACATTACTTATACGAAAGGTTATCATTAAAGTGTGACCATTTTTTGTGCTCATCCATTTAAATTATGCACGTCCTCCAAAGTGCCAATTATGTCTGCAGCACAGAATTTTATATTTTTCAAATATTTAGATATAATTAAACATTTGTTTGGAATAGAAATGAAGATTGTGGAGTAACATACATGTCATGTAATCTTTCTGCTTAACCCTCGAACTTAAGTAACTTATTTCCACAAATCAAATTTATGTATAGGGATCATTATATCATCACTTGGCACTTCTTGACTGAGGTATAGCTGTAGAATAATATAGCATATTGGGATTTCACAGCTCTAAAATCACCTGTCCCAGGAATAACCTTTCAGATTTGATATAATATTAGTTTAACCATTGTGAAGAAAATTCTTAAGTTTCTCGTGATAGTCAGCAGCAGCATAAGCCTGGATATGATTATTCTGAAATAATAAGAATAATCATTAGACAATTGTGTGTGTGTGTGTGTGTGTATTGTCACGACCCGAAATTTGGCACGTGACGGCACTCAAACCACGTAACGTCTACAGGCGTAACGCAATTCAAGTAACCCGAATACCCAGAAATCTAAACCATCAAAAATAGTAAGTGATAAGAACATTGTTAAAAACTTTTGGGAATCTCAAGTAAATTTTTTTAACTTAAGTTGTTTTCATAAAATTTTAGCAGCACCTCCTTTGTAAAAATTAGCCCCGAAACGGGAACAACATAGAATATAAATAAAGCATCCCCAAACGGGAGCAAATCACGCCCAACGGCGGAAACAAACACCACAAGCATAATATACGACACCGTAGCGAAGAAATATAAATGAAAACCGTATAAGGAGGTAAAACTACATAACAAAGACCGGCCGCACGGCACCCAGAGTCACAAAATTACAATATCGATTCTCACAACTCGTCTCTAAGTCAAATACATAAAAGTGGTAGATGGAGAGTACTAGATCCGACAAAAAATATACAAAAGGGCGCAACCTCGTTAGAAAAAAGGCCTAGCAGGCTAGAATGAAATGCAGTGCATTATTAAACAGGGGCAAAGCCCTAACACAAGCCTAATCGGCCAAAGATAAAAACGTTGAATATCTTCAACTGGACTTAGCCCAATCATGGCCGTAAGTCCTCAAATTAAATTGACTGAGCAAGCCTGCTCTCTTAAATCAATTTACATCCGGTTCAATGGTACATCTCTGAACTCTTCTGACACCTATCGTTGTAATCCTTCAACGACGTCAGAGAGGTGACGGGTCCCGACGGCCACAAATAACATGGACCCCCACGTCCCTAAACTGGAACATGGACCACTATGTCCCTAAACTGGAGATGGACCACCATATCCTTAAACTGGTAATGGACCGCAATATCCTTAAACTACCCATGGACCACTACGTCCTTAAATTGGAACAACAGAGCTCCAAACGCTCTTTTGTCGGATCTAAATGATCCCGTTTAAGTCGATCTTAGCCTCAAACACGGCTAACGTATCCTTAAACATTCAAACAGACTTTAGTCCCAAACCGGACTATATATTCCCTAATCAACCTTGGTTCAAGGGTACATCTCCGAACTCCTCTGACACTTGTCGTTGTAATCCTTCAATGTCGTCAGAGAGGTGACGGGTCCCGACGACCACATATTAAACGGACCACTACGTCCCTAAACTGGAACAATAGAGTCCCTAAATGCTCTTCCGTTAAGTTGATCTCAGTCTCAAACCAGACCAACGTATCCTTAACGAACGTTTAAGTTGATCTTAGCCTCAATATGGCTAACGTATCCTTAAACTAAAACACCAAACCCAAATCTAAGTAAATACGGATTTGGACTAATCCATGTCCTACGGGCGACGGTATAACTTAGTATCCTTATACAATCCACGGGCATCCACAAACAAAACAAACACACACGACACGAAGTGAAATTTCTGGAGAAGGAGAAAGTGGTTACCGCAGTGCGGTAACGTAATTAACTGCAGGGGCTTGCGCCTGCAGGAAAGAGCGTCCCCACAATCAAAAACCCCTCAAGTGAGGGGGAATCTGACGAAGTCTGCTACATCGGCCGCATCCGTCTAAACCTTCGATACACGGTGCCATAAATCAACTTGGCATCTTCGGAGTGGTGGATGGATAAAACCAATTAGCATCTGCCCCGAATCTCAGGCAGGACGTTCATTGTGCGCCGTCATTCAGAGGGGGACAGATTCTGGCACGTCCGGTGGGACCTTTTCCTCTTTCCACTCCACACTTCGTGTGTCGTGTTCGCGAACGAATCGCGGTTTGCTGTGGTTGCCTGTGGATTCGAGGTACTAAGATTTGGTGTCTTGCTCCGTGCAGAAAACAGAAGATCAATGCCTTCAAACTGCACTGCTTGCAACTGCAACTCTCGCTCGGTCTCTGCTGGAGGAGTGACTTACGGGCCCCAAGCGGCCTCTCTTTTCAAGATGCCAGTGGAGCAGGTAACTCAAGCCACCACTGGACTATTCTTCGGGACCATGCTCCCACCGATGAGCTTCAATGCCCCAATGACGTTGCAAGAAGCCCCAAAGAAGTCGGTCTTTGATCGACTTACCACTGCCACGGTCCCTCTCAACGGGTCGCCCAACTCCACTGCCTCAGTTTTTAACAGGCTCGGTCAGAGCTCCAACGGGCCCATGAAAAAGCCAGCAATACCAGAAGATGTTATCCCGAAGCGGATAGCTATCCCTACTCCAGTTTCAGGCGAAATCACCAAGGTTGCTTCCCCTGCTCGGAAGTCTGCTTTTGACAGGTTGGCCGTCCTCATTCAACGGACGTCGGTCTTTAAAAGGATGGTACCAGCAGATTCTGACCAACATAGGGGGCATGAGGAGGTCACCCATGCGGCTCAATCAATTCCACCCGCACGACGCGCTCAACGTCGCCACTGGCATCGAGTAAGGAAGGCTGGGGGTAACTCCCCTTCTGGATTTACGCCACCAGCTCCGATGGTGGGGATCGAGGCTGCTGTTCCAACCGGGAACAACTTTGAATTGTTGAACACGGTGCGCAGAAACTCTCCTACTGCGGTGTTGAAACGAACTCCTTCATCTGTGAAGAATACTCCAGAGAAGAAGCTAGAGCAGCCCCCTCAACGGCTATCCTCTAAAATTTACAAAGTCCGGCGACAGGTCCAGGAGTCGGTGATTGATGAAAACTATCTCCGCCAACAGAAAAAGATGAAGGTTCGGCAGGAGAAGGATTACTCTGTCAAGCCACAAAAAGCAATAGCTACTTGGGTGCCCACTATAACGGCCCCCTCAACTCCAATCACTCAGAAGAAAAGGAGGCCGCAAAAAGCCCTTGTGGACATGGCGAACCGTAAAAGCGCTGAGCATAAACGCCCCAAGTCTGGGGGCATAGTGGTGCATACTGTTTATATGGCTTCCGGAAAGGAGGAAGGCCGTGCTTCGACGGGTCACCGACCGCTCACCCGATCCGTGACAAAAGCCTAGGAGCAGCAACAGAAGCTTCAAGAGATGATGACTGCTATTACCGCACTTACCGGGCCAAAAGAAAGCTCGGAGGCATCGTCAGAATAGCGTCACGAACAAGAAACTAACGCTAACTTCCTACGCAGAGTCATCGAAAGGAAGGACAAAGAAGCCGCAGAACAAGCGGCTAACATAAAACAAATGGTGCTCCTCTTCCAAGATATGGTAGGGATGATGTTACAGCCGGACCCTCCAGCTGATGACCCTCCAATCATTGTTGGGGACGATGGAGGGGAAACATCTAATCCTCCTCCGGCCCTTTCAACAGCCAAAGAGGAAACTATCTCCAAGGCCGCCCTGGATGATTATATAGCTCAGCAAATACGAGTTCATCAAGCGAATGAAGCGGATGCGCAAATTATTAGAACCAGACGACCCTATCCAAGCAGGTATGACCAAATCAGTTACCCGCCAGGATATACGATCCCTAAGTTCCACGTATATAAAGGGACAGGGAATCCGCATCAGCATGTCGCTCAATTCAGGGCCTTATGCGGCAATACTGGAGGCGATGACAAATTGTTGCTTCGCCAATTCGTCGGCAGCCTAGAAGAAACGGCCTTTGAATGGTATTCGGAGCTACCTAATGACTCTGTCAAAACATTTGCGGAGATGGAGCTACTGTTTACACAAAGATTCGCGAGTGCTAGTGGACGCACCCCGATAACAGCACTGATCAACGCTAGGATAAGGCCAGGTGAAACGTGGGTCCAATATGCAACACGATGGCGGAACCTATGGTCGAAATGCGAACAACGTATCGAAGAAGCGCCAGCGGTGGGCATGTTCGTGGGAACCCTTGATCCACAGGCGACCATATCTCAATTCATGATGTTCTTCAGGCCGACCACCTTCCAGGCCTTGATTGACAAGTTAGCCCAAATGGACCAGATGGGCCATCGATCGTCTCCTCCAAAGCCGGACTCCCTGTTAGTGTTTATGCCCTAGAAGGCCATTACTGTATCATACTAGCTTGTATATTACTTAATGGAAGCTTGGGATATTCACATGTATATAACAGTCTTGCTAAACATGGTAGTATGCTACTTGGTTTTTCTATCTTAATATGTGAGTGTACGTATTGATAGAGCTCTTAGGATCTTGCTTGGCTACCAGCGTTGTGATGGCAGTCACACTAGTGGGGGCTGGGTAGTCTACAAGCACATCCTTATTCAGGTCCCTGGTCGTTGGATTATCGAGACAGAGCATCGATACTCCGGAGTAGACTAGTGTGTACGCTTCTCATCCCAGTTGGGGAGATGGTCTGTCCCACAGCCATCAGTACGTCGTACTGGAGATAGTATACAGGTGCTCGTTAGGTTACGGGTACACCGGACAGGACTCACAGGGAACTGTTGGTTGGTTTGATACCAGTCGTCAGTGAACAGTTCCCAGGTGACATGAGTACAGCGTAGTCCGCAGACTTGACACTGCTACTTCGCCTCGAGTGTGTCCCACTGTTCTTAGATTGCTACCCTACCACGGCTCAAAGGAGTCGTGCAAACAGGTAGCAGTTGGGTGCAGTCCCGAGCACTTGGAGGCAGTGGCGGTTAGACAGGATTCGTCCCTCCCGGTATTGGGAGTAGATATCGTGCTGTGTCAGAGAGCCATTACGCAAAGTCCCTGGCCAGGGCAAGCGAGATTTGCTGGTAGGTTCCAGCAGTTTCTCAGGGTGTAATGGGCTTCACTCCGACACGACTTATACCGCTATTAGGGGACTGACGCTTGCCGCCCCCCTAGGCCCGATATGCGATAGTCTTGGACGAACGGACCGGACTGTATGGAGATTGTCACATCAGACTCAGTAGGAGTTCGGATGGGTTTACTCATCGGCCTTCTTATCGACAACTACCTGGGGACCGTTACGTACAGCTAGTGCCGCTTGCGGTCTGTGGTTAAACCCACTGCCAGCGTAGTAGTCGAGTCTCTAGAGTCCCACACAGAGAGTTTCCTACTCCAGGCGAAACGATATAGAGGTTGCATGGTTTTGCGACAAAGGGTTCGGACGCATACGTGCGTTTACGCGCGTACGACTTTCGGACAGATTTTACCAGTCGGCTTTGGTTTAAGCCAGTTACTGGTATCCGGTTATTGGATTTTTACAGTCTAAAGTTTTTCCGTATTTTTACGGATCGGAGGGGCGTTCTCGTAATTACTCGAGAAGCTTCTAGAAGATGTGACTAAGGAGGTTTGTTTTGGAAAGAGAGTGAGTCATAGTGGTGATTCATTCACTTCATTAATGCACATTTATTGCTTAATGACTCATGTTAATGAATCATCACAAGATATTTTGTGAAGCATGCTTATTCATTTCCTTTATTGATTTATTGAAAATAAGAATGCTTCATAATATTATGATACACTCTCTCTCTTCTCTCATTATCATATCACACATTCTCTCTCCTCAAGCTCTCATCTTCAAACCCTAATCCTTAATCCTCATGTGTTGAGATCAAAGGATTAGTTAGACTAAACAATCCATAACCTTCACTCTTTATCATCCTATCATCTTTGATTAGCAATCAAAGTTGATTAGTTACCTCAAGTTAGAGGTTTAGCTTGGAGTTTCGCTCTCGGGTGGATCGTCTACTACCTAGAGAAGGCCGAGGAGAACAAAGGAGGACGTAAAGAAGAAGGACCGGTTCATTAGGTATAATCCCTAATCTCTTATGAAAAGAAACTCATAGAATACGGTTTTTAGGGTTTAGCTTCGATTCAAGCGGTTAGTCGATGTTTGTTGTTTAAACTTGATAAGTTTTTGTAAATTCCGCCTCCCCATAAGTACTGGGGTGTACTACATCGACTTACAGTGGTATCAGAGCCTCGCTAAACAATAAATAACTTAATCGCAAATTTGTACGAATTTCGAACGAAAAAACGAACCCGGAAAACCCTAGTTCTGTTAAGTTTCTGTCGAAGTGAAAATGAAGTCCTAAAATTTTTCTGGAGTGTTCAGAGAGCTTGACATGACCACAGGAGAACACCCAAGAAATTCGAGCCCATGATTCGACTGTAGCGCCGCGGAAGCGCCGCGGATCCCACCGATCCGCCGCGCTTCCGCGGCCGAGTTGCCGAGTCATGAGCTCAATCTTTTTGGGTGGGTCCCCTGTTCTATTTGGGGTTTTCTGGAATATTTAATTATTGCTCAGGTCACTGTTTAACAGAGCAGATTTTGGAGCAATTTTGAAGTTGTTTATTCGATCGAAAAATACAGTATTTGCGTATTGGATTATATCTGTGATTGTTTGATGTGTTCGTAAACCTTCCCCAACTGCTAGTATGTCGGTTGGCAGGGGGTTGCACATTTCTGAAATGGTTATATCTGTTTGTGCATATAAACTGTATTGGACTGTTGTGGTGTATAGCCGGGGTTAACTATGGTTTATTGATTTATTCATTTGTTGTAAATGTAATTTGTTGTAATATTATTTTCGCGGGGCACTTCCAGGTTGCGGTTGTAGCCACCGTTGTATTATTTCATTTTACTGTTTTTGCTCCTAGGACTGACCCAAGGTGGGGTACACAGACTGCCGGGTGGGTAGTTTGCCGTACCCGTAGGGGTCGAGGGTGGGGTAAACGGCTATTCATCACAACTGTGTAATCTGTCTTTTCTTGCAGGCTCAAAAGAAATACAGATTGCTTGCAAATCCAATATTGTTTATCTGTGTTCTGGAATGAATATCATTGCGTCAGACGAATGTAAAATATCTATATTTATTATAGCTATTTAGACGTCACTTATGTTTTACACCCGCGCTAGCCCAGCCCCCGCTCTGTCGTTAGTTAAGTAACCTAACGGGTGATGACGGGACCCCGTGGCGAATGCGGATGGCATAAGAGGACGTTATATTTTCGTTGTTTTCTGCAATGATAGGTTAATGATGGGACGCATTATCTATAATGCAAAGTAAAACAAACCAAAGTTTAAATCGTTGGAACAATTTAAAAGAAACCACTCGGTTATTTTTAAAACAGATATTTTTAAATGCGGAGCTTTAACCACTCCTTTTAAAAGCTATCAGGTTCCTTCGGTTATATCAAGTTCACTACGTTTACGGTTTCGCCAAAACCAGTCGTAGCCCTCCGTCATTTCATTTGGGTATTCAGTAGTATTCAAGCTATGCATTTTGGCCAAAGTCAAGGCATAGTGTTTGGTAGCTACTGGGTTTTCATTTGTTGCATAAGATAGATGAGTTGGTTTGGGACAGTCGTATTACCATTTGACCAAAGTCAGGGGTATATACGGATGGGTTCAAATTGACAAGATAATGACGGGTAGAACTTGACATGTGACTTATGACATTTTGACCAAAGCCAAGGTCATAAGAGCATGGGGCAAAAACTTATATCGGGAATTTCTAAAGAAACTGAAATTTGCAAAGAGATGCATACCATTTGGAGTTTGATGAATGTTGGTAGCATTCCTACAGCATTATCAGATGATGATATTTGGATCCCGATCCTACTGTGAGTATATGCTACTTATCAGGATATTCGTCGCTTAACGATCAATGCTATAAACCTAGTAGGTGTCCAGAAAAGTGTCAGCGGGGTTACGCCCCCAGAGAAAAGAGGTTATTTAATTAAGGAACTTCGCGAAAGCGTTGGAAAACCTCCCTCGAAGTATCGACACCCGGCCTGGCTGAACGGTTAAGCAAGTATTGTACGGTGAGAATAGTCTTGGCTAATTCTTCTTTTATGGTTTGAGGAAGGATTCGAGAAACAGTGGGAGCCATCCAGTTTAGATAAACTAAAAACCACTCTAAACTTGCAAGAGCATCATGCTAAAGAGTTTTCTTCTCTCTCTCCTAATTGCAGCGACCCTGAAAATGACTGGACTTAAGTTACTTTTAGAGAAAAATATACTGACGGGGCCAAACTATAAAGATTGGCTGCGGAATGTCAAGATGGCTTTGACCTATGACAAACTGGGGTACGTCCTCACCGCTACGGCACCTGCTGTCCCTGGTCCCAAATCCAGCAATGCGGATAAGGAAATCCGCAAAACCTGGGATTTAGATTGCGCGAGAGCCAAGTGCATCGTGCTTGCCTCGATGAATAATGAACATCAGAGGAGGCACGAGGATATGTCCTTAGATGGCATATTTCTCCATACAAAGGAACTTTATGGAGAGCAATCTCGTATAGCAAGATACGAGACCTCAAAGAAATTGTTTCGAGCGAGGTTGGCTGTCGGGTCATCGGTAGGTGAACATGTCCTACAGATGATTGGCTATATAGAAGAGCTCGCAGACCTTGGGACGACTTTGGATAATGAGCTCTATACAGACCTTGTTCTCCAGTCCCTTCCTCCCACCTACGCCCAGTTTATCCTCAACTTCAATCTTCAAGGAAAAGAAGTTGAACTTGCGGAACTCCTGAACATGTTAAGGAGTGCAGAGGGCACCTTGCAGAAGGCAAGGGAAACACCCGCTATGTTTGTTGGCGGTTCATCTTCTTCCGGGTCCAAGGCTAGGGCCAAAGGAAGGAAGAAGAAGGCCGCACCCAGACCTAGAGGAGGTGTTAGTAAGGTGGGAAAGAAGGGAAAGAAAAAGATTGCAGCACCGGTAGTTGGCCTGGATGAGTGCTTCCATTGTCACAGGAAAGGGCACTGGAAGAAGGATTGCAAGGCGTGGAACGCCAAGAACCAGGAACCGAAGCAAGCTGTGGCTTCGACTTCAGGTGTGTTTGTAATTGAGAATTGTCTGTCGATCAACTCTACTTCCTGGGTATTGGATACCGGGTCAGGATCTCATATTTGCAATTCATTGCAGGCACTGAGAAACCGTAGAGTGCTGAAGGAAGGTGATATGATCCTCAGGGTTGCTAACGGAGCTAGCGTGGGAGCTGCGTCCGTCGGGGATTATCACCTAGGATTGACGAGTGGACACATTTTGGTTTTACATAACTGTTATTTTGTACCCAGCTTAACGTGTAATATCATATCAGTTTCCTTGTTATCAAATAAAGGTTATGATTTCACGTTTGTAAGAGATGTTGTCAACATCCACCTTAATCATGGTTTGATTGGGTCCGGTACTCTAAATAACGGCATATATGTGTTAAACCAACTCCAAATTTTCAATGTCCAGAACACACTAAAAAGAAAGTTTCCAGATTTAAATAAAGCTTTCTTATGGCATTGTAGACTGGGTCACATCAATGAGAGAAGGTTGACTAAGTTGCATAGAGAAGGATATTTGGACACGTTCGAATATCAAACCTATGACACTTGTCAATCTTGTCTCAAAGGAAAGATGACAAAGACTCCATTTACTGGACAAGGAGTAAGAGCGAGCGAGCTCTTAGGACTCATACACAGTGATGTATGCGGTCCAATGTCTACACATGCGAGAGGTGGTTATTCCTATTTCATTACTTTCACGGATGATTACTCAAGATACGGATTCATTTATCTGATGAAACATAAATCCGAGGCTTTTGAGAAATTCCAAGAGTATAAGAATGAAGTAGAAAACCAAACCGGCAAAAGTATAAAGACACTTAGATCTGATCGAGGTGGTGAATACTTGAGTGCCGAGTTCCTAGGTTACCTAAAAGAGAAAGGAATTCTCTCTCAGCTTACTCCTCCATACACTCCACAGCATAACGGTGTATCGGAGAGACGGAATCGAACCCTATTGGATATGGTACGATCCATGATGAGTAATGCTGAGTTACCGCGATCTTTCTGGGGTTATGCGCTAGAATCAGCGGCATATCTTCTGAACAGAGCTCCTACCAAGACTGTGCCTACCACTCCATATCAGATGTGGACTGGGAAGAAACCCCATCTTCAGCACATGAAGATTTGGGGATGTCCAGCTTTTGTTAAAAAGCAGCATGTGGACAAGCTCGAGGCACGATCAGTAAAATGTATGTTTGTGGGATATCCAAAGAACTCCAAGGGATATTATTTCTATTACGCAGAGGAACAAAAGGTTTTTGTTTCTCGTAATGCCCATTTTCTGGAAAATCAGTTTTTAGAAAAGGAAATAAGTGGGAGCGAAATAGAACTGGAAGAAATTCCAGAACCACAAACTGCTACTGAAAGTTTGGTAGAACCAGAGGTTCAAGAAGAACAGAACATTCCCGCACCCCTCCGCAGGAGTAGTAGGCCGTCTCGTCCGCCTGAGAGATACTACGGTTTTCTCATAGATGGGGATAGAGAGGATTGCATCATAGATGATGATGAACCTACTGACTTCAGGCAGGCCATCCAGAGCGGCGACTCGTACGATGGCTAGATGCAATGCGGACCGAGATGGAGTCCATGTACACCAACAAAGTATGGACTTTGGACTTTGCTCCAGATGGGGTAAAACCCATAGGATGCAAATGGATCTTCAAGAAAAAGATTGGTGTAGATGGACAGGTGGAAACCTATAAGGCTAGACTTGTTGCAAAGGGTTTTCGTCAAAGACCTGGTTTGGACTATGATGAAACCTTTTCTCCAGTGGCTATGCTCAAATCCATTCAGGTCCTTCTTGCTATTGCTGCCTTCCATGATTATGAAATCTGGCAGATGGACGTAAAGACGGCTTTTCTGAATGGAAATTTAGAAGAGAGCGTCTATATGGATCAGCCAGAGGGTTTCAATCAGAGTGGGAGCAGCGGGAAAGTATGCAAGCTGCTTAAGTCCATTTATGGACTAAAGCAGGCATCGCGGAGTTGGAACATCTGTTTTGATGAGACAGTCAAAGAATATGACTTTATCAAAAATCCAGATGAACCGTGCATATATAGTAAAGTTGTGGCCAGAAGTGTCGTATTCCTCGTCTTATACGTGGATGACATTCTATTGATAGGAAATGACATTCCTATGCTACAATCTGTCAAAGGATTCTTGTCACAAAGGTTCTCCATGAAAGACCTGGGTGATGCCTCTTACATTCTGGGGATCCGGATCTATCGTGATAGATCCAAGAGGATGTTGGGACTTTCGCAGTCCAGGTATATCGACACTGTACTGAAAAGATTCAGTATGGAAGATTCTAAGCGCGGTAATCTACCGGCTTGTCACGGAATCACCCTCTCCAAAGAGATGTCTCCCAAGACTGATTTGGAAAGGGAACGCATGTCTATTATACCCTACGCTTCTGCGGTAGGCTCTATAATGTATGCGATGTTGTGTACCAGACCAGATGTAGCTTACGCACTGAGCGTGGTAAGCCGGTATCAGTCAGACCCAGGGGAGAAACACTGGATAGCAGTAAAGAACATTCTCAAGTACCTGAGGAGGACTAAGGAGATGTTCTTGGTTTACGGCGGAAAAGACCTCAGGTTGGAGGCCTTTGCTGATTCCGGCTTCCAGAGTGATAAGGACGATTCCAAGTCCATGTCGGGTTATGTCTTTACCCTCAATGGAGGGGCGGTGTGCTGGAAGAGCTCCAAGCAGGACACCGTTGCTGACTCGACGATGGAAGCGGAGTATATAGCTGCTTGCGATGCCGCAAAAGAAGCAGTCTGGATGAAGAAGTTCCTAACAGAACTTCAGGTGGTTCCTACCATAGTTGATCCAATACCTCTGTATTGCGACAACAACGGAGCTATAGCTTTAGCGAAGGAACCAAGGTCCCATCAGAAGTCCAGACACATCTTGAGGCGGTATCACCTGATCAGGGAGATCATTGATCGTCAGGAGATCGAGGTTCGGAGAGTTGCTTCAGAAGAGAACATTGCTGATCCATTCACGAAGGCCCTTCCTCAGATTCAGTTCGAGAGGCTACTCGAGATCATTGGTCTGCGATATGCCAGTACATGGCCCTAGTGCAAGTGGGAGATTGTTAGTGTTTATGCCCTAGAAGGCCATTACTGTATCATACTAGCTTGTATATTACTTAATGGAAGCTTGGGATATTCACATGTATATAACAGTCTTGCTAAACATGGTAGTATGCTACTTGGTTTTTCTATCTTAATATGTGAGTGTACGTATTGATAGAGCTCTTAGGATCTTGCTTGGCTACCAGCGTTGTGATGGCAGTCACACTAGTGGGGGCTGGGTAGTCTACAAGCACATCCTTATTCAGGTCCCTGGTCGTTGGATTATCGAGACAGAGCATCGATACTCCGGAGTAGACTAGTGTGTACGCTTCTCATCCCAGTTGGGGAGATGGTCTGTCCCACAGCCATCAGTACGTCGTACTGGAGATAGTATACAGGTGCTCGTTAGGTTACGGGTACACCGGACAGGACTCACAGGGAACTGTTGGTTGGTTTGATACCAGTCGTCAGTGAACAGTTCCCAGGTGACATGAGTACAGCGTAGTCCGCAGACTTGACACTGCTACTTCGCCTCGAGTGTGTCCCACTGTTCTTAGATTGCTACCCTACCACGGCTCAAAGGAGTCGTGCAAACAGGTAGCAGTTGGGTGCAGTCCCGAGCACTTGGAGGCAGTGGCGGTTAGACAGGATTCGTCCCTCCCGGTATTGGGAGTAGATATCGTGCTGTGTCAGAGAGCCATTACGCAAAGTCCCTGGCCAGGGCAAGCGAGATTTGCTGGTAGGTTCCAGCAGTTTCTCAGGGTGTAATGGGCTTCACTCCGACACGACTTATACCGCTATTAGGGGACTGACGCTTGCCGCCCCCCTAGGCCCGATATGCGATAGTCTTGGACGAACGGACCGGACTGTATGGAGATTGTCACATCAGACTCAGTAGGAGTTCGGATGGGTTTACTCATCGGCCTTCTTATCGACAACTACCTGGGGACCGTTACGTACAGCTAGTGCCGCTTGCGGTCTGTGGTTAAACCCACTGCCAGCGTAGTAGTCGAGTCTCTAGAGTCCCACACAGAGAGTTTCCTACTCCAGGCGAAACGATATAGAGGTTGCATGGTTTTGCGACAAAGGGTTCGGACGCATACGTGCGTTTACGCGCGTACGACTTTCGGACAGATTTTACCAGTCGGCTTTGGTTTAAGCCAGTTACTGGTATCCGGTTATTGGATTTTTACAGTCTAAAGTTTTTCCGTATTTTTACGGATCGGAGGGGCGTTCTCGTAATTACTCGAGAAGCTTCTAGAAGATGTGACTAAGGAGGTTTGTTTTGGAAAGAGAGTGAGTCATAGTGGTGATTCATTCACTTCATTAATGCACATTTATTGCTTAATGACTCATGTTAATGAATCATCACAAGATATTTTGTGAAGCATGCTTATTCATTTCCTTTATTGATTTATTGAAAATAAGAATGCTTCATAATATTATGATACACTCTCTCTCTTCTCTCATTATCATATCACACATTCTCTCTCCTCAAGCTCTCATCTTCAAACCCTAATCCTTAATCCTCATGTGTTGAGATCAAAGGATTAGTTAGACTAAACAATCCATAACCTTCACTCTTTATCATCCTATCATCTTTGATTAGCAATCAAAGTTGATTAGTTACCTCAAGTTAGAGGTTTAGCTTGGAGTTTCGCTCTCGGGTGGATCGTCTACTACCTAGAGAAGGCCGAGGAGAACAAAGGAGGACGTAAAGAAGAAGGACCGGTTCATTAGGTATAATCCCTAATCTCTTATGAAAAGAAACTCATAGAATACGGTTTTTAGGGTTTAGCTTCGATTCAAGCGGTTAGTCGATGTTTGTTGTTTAAACTTGATAAGTTTTTGTAAATTCCGCCTCCCCATAAGTACTGGGGTGTACTACATCGACTTACACTCCCGAAATGAGAAGGGGAAAGGAAAAGCGATCGTCGTCGCCAATACTCAACAACAACCGAGCAAATCAAAGCCGGTTGCTCGCCAAAACAACGTGCGTCCACGCCCATCCCTCGAAGAGAGACTGGGACGTCCTTACTCGTTTCCTCAGAATAAAACAAGGAAACTGTTCGAGCTGGCCAAGCGCAACGGACTCATCAATCTGCCGAGTCCAAAACGTCTGTTGCAGCCAGGCGATCTCAATAATCCCGATTATTGCCCTCACCACCACACGGTAACTCACCCGATTGAGGACTGTTTCGTCTTGAAGGGATGGATCGAGGATCAGTACCTACAAGGCAAGTTCGCGCTGTCTGAAAAGTGGAAAGTAAACCCACCACAGCCGCACACTTCAAAGAAGACGGACACGCCGGGGGCAGCTTGTTCTTTTGTTGAGGACAAAAACGATAGAGAAGACTCATCACACGAATCCGAAGACTACGTAGCGAGTTGTCATGTGATCTCTCACTCATTGATAGATGATAAAGAGGCTCCTTGCGCCGAGAAACTTAGGGCGGACCCTGAACCAGAAATTCTGCGGCCGTCAGACGAGATGATCGATGCCTTCCTGAATGAGATTCGTCTGAAAGTTAAAGCCAATCAAGAGCGTGAGATGGCCATACTGGAAGGAGCCAAACACCGCCGACTAGACGAAAGAGTCGAGGCACTCCCGTCAAATCAAAAGACATCCACTGCCGATAAAAACAAATTCAAGATGAGGAAAAAGTTTGCTAAGGCCATATCAATGGGAATGAAGCTACCACCCTCTGAAGGAAACACTCTCGACGGAGTAGAGATACATCCTAACTACTGCTTGTATCATCAGAAGATCATACATCCCACCGAAAACTGCGACTCCTTTAAGTATTGGTGGCAAGGGTATGTAGCTCAAAAGAAACACTTCAACAGGACAAAGCGTGAAGCTCGTAGACATTAGAAAAATGCGATAGATGAGCGCAAAAGAGCCGCCGACGACTGTCACATAGCCGACTCCAAGGGATCGCAAATTGTCACCTTTGGAAGCGACTCTGACGAAGAACCTATCCTCAACCCTCTCCTCAAGGAATCCATTTCAAAAATGAAAGAATTGAGGAGTTGCGAGAACGTTCAGCCATGCAACTGCACGCTGCTCGGAAAAAATCTCGGCCCCATAAACAAGAGATCGAGCAAAAAGGATAAAGGGAAGGGAAAAACAGCCCTCGTGGCCAATTCTCAACAGCAATCGAGTGGCCCTAGACCGGTTGTTTGCCGAAACAACAAGCGGAAACCCCTCCAGGAAAAGTTGAAACGTCCTTACTCGTTTCCGCAAGATAAAACAAGGGGACTGTTCGAGCTGGCAGTGCGTGACAGACTCATCAATCTGCTGAGTCCAAAACGTCCGTTGCGGCCAGGCGATGTTAACGATCTCGATTATTGCCCTTACCACCAAACGGTAGGTCACCTGATCGAGGATTGCTACGTCTTCAAAAACTGGGTTGAAGATCAATACCAACAAGGCAAGTTCGTCATCTCCGAAAACTGGAAGGTGAGCCCGCCACAACCACACGCGCCGGGAAAGATGGAGACGCCGGGGGCATCATGCTCATTTATAGGGAAAGCCCCATAGACCGAAAAGTCAGTAAACTAGAGCTTCGCCTCAAATACGGCGATGACGGACCGAAACGTCCTTAAACTAACGACGGACCACTACGTCCTAAAACTAGCTGACGACCGAAACGTCTTTAAACTACTACCGCAGCATACTCAGGCAGACAAGATAAAAAATATAAAGAATAAAAAAAATAATAATAATAAAAAAGGTAAGTCCATAAGCGAAATGGGCACGGATGAAAATCCGAAAGGGCTCCGTGAGTAAAAACAGCAGGGCTACCGGCGAGTGTTCGTGAAAACCCGAAAGGGCGCGACCTCGTTAAAAAAACGGTATGTCCATAAGCAAAAACGGGCACGGATGAAAACCCGAAAGGGCTCCGTGAGTAAAAACAGCAGGGCTACCGGCGAGTGTTTGTGAAAATCCGAAAGGGCGCAACCTCGTTAGAAAAAAGAAAAAAAAAGAGAAGACGGTATGTCCATAAGCAAAATGGGCACGGATGAAAACCCGAAAGGGCTCCGTGAGTAAAAACAGCAGGGCTACCGGCGAGTGTTTGTGAAAACCCGAAAGGGCGCAACCTCGTTAAAAGACATTTACAGGGTCCTCTCGACCTTGTAAGGAGAAACCACCCGCGTGAGATTCTTACGACTCACAAGGGAGCAATACACTTAGGAATCCTCACGATTCCTAAGGAGAAATAACACTTGCGAGATCCTCACGAATCGTAAGGAGAACTCTCTTATGGGACCCTCACGGCTCATAAGATTTGAAAGTCTTAAGTTACAGAGACCTAAACCTGTGCTTAAAAAATCCCACAACCTTCGATATTGCCCTACAAGTGACTCATACTGACCCTTGTATACAATCCACGGGCGCGAATAAACATTTCCCCCAGCAAAGTCCCACCCGTGACTAGGGATATGTCCATATGGTGAACAACTCTTATAAGTCCTCTCGACTTATAAGGAGAAAACCCTTTTGTAAGATCCTTACGACTTACAGGGGAACATACACTTAGGAATCCCCACGATTCCTAAGGAGAAAACACACCTACGAGATCCTCATGACTTGTAGGGAGAAATACCTTTGTGAGACCCTTACGGCTCATGAAGTCAAAAGCCTTAGTCGACGGGATCCTAACCCTGTTCACTAAGCCACCTTTGTTCGACATCGACAGAAGCAAATGATGATTCGCTCCTGGCAATATCCCAGTTGTAGCGATGTTGATGCCTAAAACCGGTATCAAATCCCAAGCCCTTTCAAGGCAAATGATGATTCGCTCCTGGTAATATCTCAGTGATAGCGATGCTGATGCCTAAATCAGTCTCAAATTCCAAGTCCTTTCATGGCAAATGATGATTCGCTCCTGGTAATATTCCAGTCGTAGCGATCCTGATGCTAAGATTGGTATCAGATCCTAAATCCCCTACTCGCGAGAAAAAATCAGCGAGCCCAAAAAAAAATGCATACGAAATAGCCGAAATGATGGGGCAACTTGCAAACAAAATCAGCAAGTAAAAATGTATGCATGCAAAATTGCCAAAATGATTGGGCAACTCACAATAAAAAGCAGCGAGTAAAAAGAAAAATAGCCGAAATGATTGGGCACCGTGAAAAATAGCCGAAATGATTGGGCAATCGCGATTTTCGCGATATAAAAAGCTGAAATGATAGAGCATCGCGGAAAGCAATAAAATAAAAAAATATATGTAATGAAATTTATGCTCTACATGTGAGATCACGTCGATCCCTGTATACAATCCAAGAGCACAAACAAAGAGAGAACCATACCTTCCCAACAGGCTCCACCAGAAAGCGAAGCCAAATCTCGACGGTTCATAGACAACCTAGAGACAACCTCGACATTTGTCGCAACATTGCAGACACAATGTCAACAAACGGAGCAAAAGCAAGATCCCTAGCTTCAGGGTCTTGACGTCAACAACCGACCTCAGAGTTGCAATTAAATGGAGCCACGACATAGTCCCTAGTCCCAAATCTTAACGGCAATATTTACGGCCTAAGAATCAACAAAGGCGTTCCTTCGCAGTCCATCGAGATGCAGATACAACGCCAACGAAAGACCCCATGGTCAAACAAGCAGAGTAACGGCAAAATCCCAGCTCCACCTCAACATTCGTCTCGATACAGCAGACGAGATGTCACGACAGCGTTCTTCCTCCAACGGGATTCGGACGTGACAAAGCAAACGAAGCAAAGGCCAAATTCCTAGCTTCAAGGTCTTAACGGCGAGTTATGTAAAGCCTGAAAGACAACCGGGGATCGTCTCGCATCAGTGCGGAATGGTCACCACCTCGACGTTCGTCTCGACACAGGAGACGCAACGACAATCAAACAAATGGAGCCACGGCAAAACCCCTAGTTCCAAACCTCGACGGTTCACCAGCAACCTAGAGACAACCGCGACGTTCGTCTCGATACAGCAGACGAGATGTCACCTCAGCGTTCTTCCTCCAGCAAGGTTCGGACGCGACAATCAAACAAACGGAGCCACGGCAAAATCCCTAGTTCCAAACCTTGACGGTTCACAAGCAACCTAGAGACAACCGCGACGTTCGTCTCGATACAGCAGACGAGATGTCGCCTCAGCGTTCTTCCTCCAGCAGGGTTCAGACGCGACAATCAAACAAACGAAGCCACGACAAAGTCCCTAGTTCCAAACCTCGACGGTTCACCAGCAACCTAGAGACAACCACAACATTCGTCTCGATACAGCAGACGCGATGCCAGCAAACAAAGCAAAGGCCAAATTCCTAGCTTCAGGGTCTTGACGGCAACTCACATAAAACCTGAAAGACTATCGGAGATCATCCCACACCAGTGCGGAGTGGTTATGACTCATCGGGGCTCTCCATGTTAGTTGTATGTATGCCCTAGAGGCCAGTATTGTACAGATGTTGTATATTATATTGGATGCTTGGACATATATAGAGATGACTTTCTTGCTCGATATGATAGTATGCTATCTGGTTACTCTTTATCTTAACATGTACACTAGTCTCTTTATACTGTCTTGTAGTTACATGTTGATAAAGCCCTTAGGATGTGTACTTGACTACCTGGACTATGATGCAGATCATACTAGTGGGGACATGGTAGTCCATAAGTACATCCTTCAAGGTCCCTAGTCGTGGGTGTATCGAGACGGGGCATCAATATACCAGTGTAGACTAGCGTATACGCTTCTCGACCCATGTGATGGGCGATGGATGATCCCATATCCATTGGTGTTTGACATCAGAGATGGTATACGGGTGCTCAGTGGAGACTGGGTACACTGGACGGACTCGCCGAGAACTCCCAGATGGTATTATACCTCACGTCAGATGGCAGTTCTCAGGTGACACTTGTACAGGTTAGTCTGTAGACCCGAGATCGTCATAGAGTCTTGTGTGATTCCCACTGTGCTTTGATCTCCACCTTACCACGTCCATAAGGGCGTGCAAAACGGTGGTCTTTGGGCACAGTCCCGAGTCACATGGAGGCAATGAGCGATAGGAGGGGTTTCGTCTCTCCCGGTATTGGGGGTTGATGTTGCGCGGTGCTCGATTGGCCGTAACAGGGAAGTCCCTGGCCAGGGCTGATCAGAGATTTGCTGGTAAGTGTTACCAGTAGTTTCTCGACCCGTTATGAGCCTCACATCGGCACGACTTATCGGGTTATTGGGGTCTGACGTTTACCACCCCTAGACTTGATATGCGACATATCAGACGAAGAGACCGGACTGTACGGTAAGTGTTACTGGTCGGATTCGCAGGAGTGTGAGCGGGCTAGCTCGTCGATCTTCTGATCGCTCAATACCCGGGTGGCCGTTACGTTTAGCAGACCGCTTGCGGCTTGTGGATGCTTGATTTGATCATCATCTGCTACCGGCGTATTGACGAGTCTTTAGAGTCCTACACAGAGGTTTCCTGGTTCAAGCGAAACGAAATAGGAGCGCATATGAGATATGTGCGGGACCGAGAATAATGCGTGTATGTGATACCGCATTTCATTCTCGCGATATATGTTTCGATTGGTTATATTCGATATGACCTAGTTATCGAATCATTGATTCGATAAATCGATACATTAGTTTCTAGCCGGTTATGTGTGACATAACCGGATCATTGAATCAAATGTTGATTTAATGATTTAATGCATAATTATATATTTGATATATTGCATTGCATTAACTAGTATTGGTTCACTTTAAACGGATTTTTCTCACTTGGATTGCACATTGTATATGTGATATACTTTTGTGCATTTTTGTATCATGTTTGATGATGCTTGATCATATGGTTAAATGAATAGGATTAAACCATGCTTGATCATGTTTGAAATCCGATCGAATGATAATATTCTAGCTCATCTTCTTCTTCTTCTTCAAGTGAGCAACCTTGATGCCATCAATGGCAACTTGTGATCTAGTGAGCGAAATCCAAATCTAAAGTGAACCCACCTCCTATTTCTTCACCCTCTACCTCTTGCCAAGTTGTTTTGGGTGTTTACTTCACAAGTTTCACAAGTTTGTGAGGTCGGAGCTTGAGTTTGTGCAACCTCGACGTAGATCGTCTTTGACACAAAGCCGACGACCTATTCCGCTTGTTTTCCCGATGAAGCCGACGGAGGAGTCTAGGATTCATGATGTACAGCGAGAAGACTTCGTTGCGGAGCCGTGGAGGTGGATATCCGGATCTACAAAGGTTGTAATTTCCGTATCCTAGTAGTTAAGAGTTAACTAGCTTTCTATTTCGCCTAAACATCTAGTCTAAAGATCCGTAGTCTAGGGTTTCTCGGCACAAAAATTTTAAATTGGCATGTCCGATGCCTTGTGAGACCTTACTAGAGTGCCTAGGAACCTTTCACTGGTATCAGAGCCTAGCTAGAGCCTTAGGCGAAGTCCCGACGACGTTTGAAATCCGATTGAACCGAAATCCAAAACCTAAAAATGCTCTTTGGACTTTTTCTAAAAATTCGGATTTTTGTCAATTAAAAATATGTAGAAAATCAAGCAGGGTGTTATTAGAATTACTGTGAAACACGAGGGGCTAATTCAACTTTTCCACCGCGGAAGGGCGGCACATGCTAGGCATGTGCGGCGCTTCCGCGGCCGTACTGTTCCCTTGAATGTTTTTTTTTCTGCACAGTAACTCTTGTAATATAATGCTATATTTTCTGGGATATTTTGTTGTGACTTAACAGAAGAGTATTTTGGGGTTGCTTTGGGGATTCGTTTTTTCAATCGGATTATCAAATTTTTGTCTAAGTGTTTTTCCAGATAACTGTAGAATATGTTAAAGAGTTCGACCGGATATAAATACCCAGATTTTTCCCTGCCGGAATATCCAAGTGTTGGATTATTGTGTGGTTTAAGGACGTTCTCAGTAGTGCAAGTAACGCGATGGTCCCTCTAGAAGACAACAAACCTTAACTCAATTATGTGACCGTCTTGAACTGCCCTTTGAACCTTCGGGTTTGGGGCAGTACGGCGTGCCACATGTGAGGCGTTGGCTTGACCCTTCTACGGCTGGACCGTTGGTGCTGAGGTATGAACTGAATGTCTTTGAACCTATTTCATGTGTTGATCGGTGTCGGGAAAACTTGGGTGTTCGAATGTTCGATCGGAAAGTTTGATATATTCTATTTATCCGGAATTGGATACAATAATTGGAATTCACAAACGATAACTGGATGAATGTTATAAATCTAGCAGTTTAGTCCCATATGATATTGAAAAGAGTTTTCGATAATGAGACTAAAATGCGGGGTTTGTAACTGTTAGGCATGTGATGTCTAAAGAAGTTGCGGATTCCAATTGTTGTAGTTTTACACTTTCTTTTCTGTGACCGTAAGTGTAGTATGTTCATATCGCCGGTTTCGTTGCTATACGTCAACGACAATTGGGGTATGCATACTTGCTTACGTTGATGACATGTGATATTATGTGTTGCTGGATATGTTATATTGGATCGTCGTATTCGAATAGCCGGGGGTTTTTATGTGAGATGAGTGTTTTTTCATTTTCATTCATGTAAAAACTTGTATGTAATATTCTTTTATTTGGGGCACTTCCAGGTAGCGGAAGATGTCACCTTTTGTATATTATTTACTTTTCCGCATTAGGATAGACCCAAGGAGGGGAGCACAAGTAACCGGGTTCTGGGGTCCAGTGGGAGACCAACTCGAGGAGTCGAGTCCGGGTCTCCTAACCCTAGAATTGGCAGGGTTGCTTGCTGCTCTCGTAGGGGTCTAGGGGTGTGGGATTGGCTATTCGTTACGACCGTGGAATCCGTGTTTTATACTGGCTCGTATTGAAAACACGGACGTCCTAGTATATCCAATATTTCATATGATTATTCTGCTGCGATATCTGTGATGCGACTCTGTGATGGATATAGTATATATAGTATATATGATATATTATATAGACGTTACTTATGTTTTACACCCGCGCTAGCCCTGCCCTGCTCTGTCGTTAGTTACCTAACCTAACGGTGCACGAGGGGACATCGAGGCGAATGCGGATGGCATAAGTGTACGTCATATCTATCTGTGATGTTTAGGTATTTAAATGATGGGACTTCATTAATGTGATTAATGAAAGATAAGAAACCTAAGATGTTGTTGAATCAGATTTTAAATAAAACAGGTAGCTACAGTTCTTGCTTTGCATAGCGGTATATATGATATACCCTGCACCTTATTCGATGAGGAAAGGACCGAGATCCCTTCACCGGGAGTGACTCCTTTAGCAATAACTGGCAGATGCTGCACACTCGGTTTGCTTTTGACTGTTTTTGGGTTTTTGCTTTGCATAGCGATATATATGATATATCCCGCACCTCATTCGACGAGGAAAGGACCGAGATCCCTTCGCCGGGAGTGACTCCTTTAGCAAAAACAAGAAAAGCCTCAAAATCACTCCATTTCAAAACTTCATTTGATTCTACAACGATATCAAGTTCATTACGCTCATGGTTTTATGAAAACCTGCGTAGCCCTCCGTCATTTCAGATAAGTACTAGTTAGTATTCGTGCTACGTTTGTTGACTATGTTAAGGCGTAGTGTGCGGTAGCTGACCAGTATTTATCTGCTTATGCATATGATGCAGATTGGATTAGGGTAGTCGTGCGACTTTGTTGACTATGTTAAGGGTCGTGCGGGTGGGTTTAATTCAATCAGGAAATGACGGGTTGAACTTGACTAGCACTTGTGATTTGTTGACTATGTTAAGGTCACATAGATGCTAGGGGCAAAATATTATCGGGAATTTCAAGTATTGAAATTTGCAATGAGATTGCATACCTTCTATGAGATAGTTGGATCCCGATACCCACTGCGAGTAAGAGTTACTCCTGGGAGAGTTTTACACAGTGCAATTAGCCGATCAAGTAGGTGTCTAGAAAGGTGTTAACGAGGTTACGCCTCTGGGAAAACGAGGTTTACATTAATTAGGTTCGTGCGAAAGCACGGGGGACCTCCCTCAAAGTACCGACACTGGCCTGGCTGAAAGATTGGCGAACTTGTAATGTGTAATTAATCCCGGCTAGTCTTTCCTTTTAGGGTTTGGAGGAAGATTTGATAAAAAGCAGTGGGAGCCATCCTGATTAGATAAGATAATAACCAATCTGATCTTGCACGAGCATACGCTAAAGTGTTTTCTTCTCTCTCTCTCCAGGTAGCGACCAGTTCATGCCTTAATCAAGATAATAATATGGATGTATTGACCGAACCCGCATGTTATACTGTGCTGGGGAACGTTGGTTCCGTTCTTTCCTATAAGAGTTATAGGAATGAACAGGATATAGGGGAATGCCAGGATTCTCATGCCACCCGAATGAAGAAAGTACATGTTGATGCATTTTCTTCGGGTGTGTTCGTTACTGAGAACTGTTTCTCCATTTGCTCTACGTCCTGGGTATTAGATACCGGGTCGGGATCCCATATATGTAATCAGTTACATGGGCTAAGGAAAGGTAGAGAACTTGGAGAAGGTGATAAAGACATTAGAGTTGGAAATGGTGCAATTGTTGCAGCTAAGACTGTCGGGGAATATCACCTTGTATTACCAACTGGTAATACATTGGTTCTGAACGAATGCTATTACATGCCGAACCTGATATGCAACATTATATCGGTTTCTTTATTAAGTAAAGAAGGATATAATTTTGTATTACAAGATAATGTTATGAACATTTTCCGTAACCAACAGTTGGTTGGATCAGGCACGTTGTGCAATGGCATTTATGTTCTAAATCAATCAACGGTTCTGAGCATAACAAACACATACAAGAGGAAGAGTTTTGAACTCAACGAATCCTTCTTGTGGCATTGTAGACTGGGTCACATCAATGTGACACGACTGGCTAAGTTGCATAAGGATGGATATTTGAAACCTTTCGAATTTTCATCTTATGACACTTGCCAGTCATGTCTCAAAGGCAAGATGACCAAGACTCCGTTTACGGGACACGGAGAAAGAGTTACTGAACTCTTAGGACTGATACATAGTGATGTATGCGGTCCCATGTCTACACATGCCAGGGATGGTTCTTCGTACTTCATTACATTCACTGACGATCTCTCTAGATTCGGATATGTGTTATTGATGAAACACAAATCAGAAGCTTTTGAGAAATTTAGAGAATATAAACAAGAAGTCGAGAACCAAACCGGAAAAAGTATTAAAATCCTTCGATCTGATCGAGGAGGTGAATACTTGAGCAATGAATTCCTGGACTTCCTAAAAGAGAATGGGATTCTCTCTCAGCTGACTCCTCCATATACACCACAGCACAACGGTGTATCTGAATAAAGGAATCGCACCCTATTAGATATGGTACGCTCTATGATGAGCACAGCTGAGTTACCTATTTCCTTCTGGGGTTATGCGCTGGAAACAGCAACATACCTATTGAATCAAGTTCCATCTAAATCTGTACCTACCACACCATATGAGATATGGAGTGGGAAGAGACCATATTTTAAACGAGTTAAGATATGGGGTTGTCCGGCCTATGTCAAAAGGCAAAATCCGGACAAGCTCGAGGCACGATCAGTTCTTTGCAAGTTTGTGGGATATCCTAAGAATTCTCAAGGATATTTTTTCTACCATGCTGAAGAACAAAAAGTGTTTGTTTCTCAATATGCCACCTTTTTAGAAAAGGAATTCCTTGAAAAAGAAATTAGTGGCAAAGTGGTAGAGCTGGAAGAAATTCCAGATACACAAACTATAACTGAAGATTTAGTGGAACCAGAAGATTCGATAGTACCAGACGAACCCCAGCCTCTCCGCCGATCTAGTAGGGTTCCTCGCCAACCTGAGAGATACTACGGTTTTCTCATTGATGGTGGGAGCGAGGATTGCATCATGGAGGATGATGACCCAACTAGCTTCGAGCAGGCCATCACGAGTGGGGACTCAGTGAAATGGCTGGATGCAATGCGGTCTGAGATGGATTCCATGTACACCAACAAAGTATGGACTTTGGAAGTTGCTCCTGAAGGGGTAAAACCCATTGGGAGCAAGTGGATCTTCAAGAAGAAACTTGGTGTAGATGGGAAAGTGGAGACTTTCAAAGCTAGACTTGTAGCAAAAGGTTTTCGTCAAAGACCAGGTGTGGACTATGACGAGACCTTTTCTCCAGTGGCTATGCTTAAATCCATCCGGATCATGCTTGCCATCGCTGCATATCATGATTACGAAATCTGGCAAATGGATGTTAAGACCGCTTTTCTAAATGGTGATTTAGAAGAGTGCGTGTACATGACTCAGCCAGAGGGCTTCGTAGACAGTGGGAGCAGCGGGAAGGTGTGTAAGCTGCTTAAATCCATTTATGGATTAAAGCAAGCATCGCGGAGTTGGAACATCTGCTTTGACGTCGTTATCAAAGAGTTTGATTTCGTCAAAAATCCAGATGAACCTTGTATCTACAAGAAGGTGGCAGAGAGTAAGGTGGTCTTCCTCGTATTGTACGTGGACGACATACTCTTGATAGGAAATGATATTCCTATGCTGCAATCGGTCAAGCTCTTCTTATCACAAAGATTCTCGATGAAAGATCTTGGTGATGCCTCCTGCATATTGGGAATTAGGATCTATAGAGATAGATCCAAACGGATTTTGGGATTGTCCCAATCCAGGTACATTGACACCATACTAAAGAGGTTTAGTATGGAAGAGTCCAAGCGTGGGAACTTACCCACGATCTCTGGAGTCACTCTCTCCAAAGAGATGTCTCCCAAGACTGATTTGGAGAGAGCTCGCATGCAAGGTATACCCTATGCTTCGGCAGTAGGCTCTATCATGTATGCGATGCTATGTACCAGACCCGATGTAGCATACTCACTAAGTATAGTGAGCAGGTATCAAGCTGATCCTGGAGAGAGTCACTGGACAGCTGTGAAGAGCATTCTCAAGTACTTGCGAAGGATTAGAGATATGTTCTTGGTGTATGGTAACGGAGAACTCCAAGTGGAGTCCTTTACCGATTCAAGCTTCCAGAGTGATAAGGACGACTCTAAGTCGCAGTCGGGCTTTGTCTTTACCCTTTACGGAGGGGCGGTTAGCTGGAAGAGTTCCAAGCAGGAAACCGTGGCAGACTCGACGATGGAGGCTGAATACATCGCTGCCAACGATGCTGCTAAAGAAGCTGTTTGGATCAAAAAGTTCATTTCTGAACTTGGAGTGGTTCCATCCATTGAGCATCCAATACCTTTGTATTGCGATAACAATGGAGCGGTGGCTTTAGCCAAGGAACCCAGGTCCCATCAGCGATCCAGGCATATTCTGAGGCGGTATCACCTGATCCGGGAGATAGTTGATCGCCGGGAGATCGAGGTCAGGAGAGTTGACACGAAGAATAACACGGCGGATCCACTCACGAAGGCCATTCCCCAGACGCAGTTTGAGAGACTCTTCGGGATGCTCGGTATGCGATACTACAGCAGCTGGCCCTAGTGCAAGTGGGAGATTGTTAGTTGTATGTATGCCCTAGAGGCCAGTATTGTACAGATGTTGTATATTATATTGGATGCTTGGACATATATAGAGATGACTTTCTTGCTCGATATGATAGTATGTTATCTGGTTACTCTTTATCTTAACATGTACACTAGTCTCTTTATACTGTCTTGTAGTTACATGTTGATAAAGCCCTTAGGATGTGTACTTGACTACCTGGACTATGATGCAGATCATACTAGTGGGGACATGGTAGTCCATAAGTACATCCTTCAAGGTCCCTAGTCGTGGGTGTATCGAGACGGGGCATCGATATACCAGTGTAGACTAGCGTATACGCTTCTCGACCCATGTGATGGGCGATGGATGATCCCATATCCATTGGTGTTTGACATCAGAGATGGTATACGGGTGCTCAGTGGAGACTGGGTACACTGGACGGACTCGCCGAGAACTCCCAGATGGTATTATACCTCACGTCAGATGGCAGTTCTCAGGTGACACTTGTACAGGTTAGTCTGTAGACCCGAGATCGTCATAGAGTCTTGTGTGATTCCCACTGTGCTTTGATCTCCACCTTACCACGTCCATAAGGGCGTGCAAAACGGTGGTCTTTGGGCACAGTCCCGAGTCACATGGAGGCAATGAGCGATAGGAGGGGTTTCGTCTCTCCCGGTATTGGGGGTTGATGTTGCGCGGTGCTCGATTGGCCGTAACAGGGAAGTCCCTGGCCAGGGCTGATCAGAGATTTGCTGGTAAGTGTTACCAGTAGTTTCTCGACCCGTTATGAGCCTCACATCGGCACGACTTATCGGGTTATTGGGGTCTGACGTTTACCACCCCTAGACTTGATATGCGACATATCAGACGAAGAGACCGGACTGTACGGTAAGTGTTACTGGTCGGATTCGCAGGAGTGTGAGCGGGCTAGCTCGTCGATCTTCTGATCGCTCAATACCCGGGTGGCCGTTACGTTTAGCAGACCGCTTGCGGCTTGTGGATGCTTGATTTGATCATCATCTGCTACCGGCGTATTGAAGAGTCTTTAGAGTCCTACACAGAGGTTTCCTGGTTCAAGCGAAACGAAATAGGAGCGCATATGAGATATGTGCGGGACCGAGAATAATGCGTGTATGTGATACCGCATTTCATTCTCGCGAAATATGTTTCGATTGGTTATATTCGATATGACCTAGTTATCGAATCATTGATTCGATAAATCGATACATTAGTTTCTAGCCGGTTATGTGTGACATGACCGGATCATTGAATCAAATGTTGATTTAATGATTTAATGCATAATTATATATTTGATATATTGCATTGCATTAACTAGTATTGGTTCACTTTAAACGGATTTTTCTCACTTGGATTGCACATTGTATATGTGATATACTTTTGTGCATTTTTGTATCATGTTTGATGATGCTTGATCATATGGTTAAGTGAATAGGATTAAACCATGGTTATTATGATAATTAGGGTTTTGCTTATTTATTTATTCATTTATTTATTCATTTGGATAAGTATAAATGATAATGGTTGCAAGTTTTGTTTCTTATGAGATGCTTCATGAACATTTGACTTTATGCAACCATTCTTGTCATTTTGCTTAACCCTAACCCACTCTAATCACCATGGTTAATTCTCTACACTTAACCTTAGTTAAGTTATGATAAATATTGAGTTTATTTTCTTTTTATCATAACTTATGATAATATTCTAGCTCATCTTCTTCTTCTTCTTCAAGTGAGCAACCTTGATGCCATCAATGGCAACTTGTGATCTAGTGAGCGAAATCCAAATCTAAAGTGAACCCACCTCCTATTTCTTCACCCTCTACCTCTTGCCAAGTTGTTTTGGGTGTTTACTTCACAAGTTTCACAAGTTTGTGAGGTCGGAGCTTGAGTTTGTGCAACCTCGACGTAGATCGTCTTTGACACAAAGCCGACGACCTATTCCGCTTGTTTTCCCGATGAAGCCGACGGAGGAGTCTAGGATTCATGATGTACAGCGAGAAGACTTCGTTGCGGAGCCGTGGAGGTGGATATCCGGATCTACAAAGGTTGTAATTTCCGTATCCTAGTAGTTAAGAGTTAACTAGCTTTCTATTTCGCCTAAACATCTAGTCTAAAGATCCGTAGTCTAGGGTTTCTCGGCACAAAAATTTTAAATTGGCATGTCCGATGCCTTGTGAGACCTTACTAGAGTGCCTAGGAACCTTTCACTCCAAAATGAGCCTAACCTCAAGTAAAAAGCGGCATGGCAAATTCCTAACGCTTGCTCTTCCGACGGTCAAACTGCCTAGGAAGATTGCTTGAAGACGTCTTGTCCAGCCCCCGAAGGGATCAGAGACACGATAGTCGCAGGGCTACTCGAGCAGCACGATTGCCTATCGAGGAATATATCAGCTGATGCAACGGCACGACGGCCAAAACCCTAAGTACCACAGACCCTAACGGAGTTCTGTTGTAAAGAGCAGAGGTTACCTGTGACGTTAGGATATTCTTGCGAGAAATGCTCGATTCGTCTCGACTCGTAAGGAAATTGATGTCTTTGCGAGAACTTCTCGATGCGGCTCGACTCGTAAGACAAAGCCTTAGGCGGCGGGGATTAAAAAACTTGCTTCCTAAGCACTGGACCCTGCAAGTCGGCCCAAAACGGCTCTTGCATACTATCCACGGGTCTCACTCTCCAAAGTCGAATCTCGACAAGGAGGGAAACAACCGCTCACGAGTCCTCTCGACTCGTAAGAGGGAAAATTCTCTTATAAGATCCTTACGACTTATAAGAGAAAACAAACTTAGGAATCCTCACGATTCCTAAGGAGAAAATACACCTACGAGATCCTCTCGATCCGTAGGGAGAAAAGTCTTTGTGAGACCCTCACGGATCATAAAGTTGAAAAGTCTTAGGCTACAAGGACCCTAAACTTGTCTCATAAGCCCTCGGTTCCATGGTTACTCATAACTTTGCACTACTTCACCCACGTACATACTTACGTGGGCAAAGTAGTGGGGGGCATTTGTTCCCGCCAAAATCTTGGCTCAAAATCCGCTCTTTATAAAATAATAACAATAAAAGAAAAATAAACAAATAGATAAATAAATAAATAATAATCATAATAAAGGAGAAAATCTCCCTTTCAGAGCAAAGCTCTGTTCAAATCCCAAGGCGAGAGACGAAGCAACGCTTCTATTTCCTCCAATCAGAGCAAGACTCCGTTTTAAAAGAAATTCAAATAATAATAAAGGAAGCAACGCTTCAGTTGCGCTGCGCGCCACGTGGCAGCACAGTTGCGCTGCGCGACACGTGTCAGCGCAGTTGCGCTGCGCTCTGCGCTGCGCGACACGTGTCAAACGCAGGTGCGTTTGTGCCAAACAGAATTAAAATTCTGAAAAATCTTTCTGTTCTTGTTAAAACAAGAAGATTGTCTTCTGTAAACCAGAAGCCCTTGGATCAAAGATCCAACGGTGGGGAAAATTCCCCAAATCACTCAGAGAATGATCTCTTTAACAAATTTAACAAATTAATGGGCACTATATAAAGGCCCCTAGACCCCAATTCAAAAGGAGGAAGATCAAGATCAAAAAATAACAACACAGAGAATAGAGAGAACTCTGAAGAATTTTGAGAAGAACTCAAGAAGAGAAGAAAAAAAAGGGTAAAAAAACCTTTATAAAAGAAGAATTTATTCTGAATAGATCATTGATCTAAGAATAAGATCAATGATCTTTAATAAAAATAAATAATAACAGTGCCTTGCACTTGCAAAAACTGCACTGTTGCGCTCCTAGGTTGGCGCAAGCCACCAGAGAGCGCCACGTGTTAGCACCATAACCACTTGCGCTATGCGCTTTTAAAAATAGAGCATTGCTCTTTAAAGTTGGCGCACCTCACCAGAGCGCGCCACGTGTCAGCAGCGCAGCGAACTGCACTTGCGCTAACCAGAGTGTGACACGTGTCACCACCACAAGCGCTTGCGCTCAATAATTGGCTCAAAGCGCCTGACAAGCCACTGTCAGATAATTAATGCATTGCATTATTTACAGAAGGGCCAAGTCAAATTTAAAAAGGCCTAACAGGCCAAATTAAATGCAATGCATTATTTTAAAGAAGGGCAGAGCCCAAACAGATGCTCTGCATCATTTATAAAGGGACAGAGCCCAAATCAAAAAGGCCTAGCAGGCTAGAATGAAATGCAGTGCATTATTAAACAGGGGCAAAGCCCTAGCACAAGCCTAATCGGCCAAAGATAAAAACGTTGAACATCTTCAACTGGACTTAGCCGAATCATGGCCGTAAGTCCTCAAATTAAATTGACTGAGCAAGACTGCTCTCTTAAATCAATTTACATTCGGTTCAAGGGTACATCTCTGAACTCTTCTGACACCTATCGTTGTAATCCTTCAACGACGTCAGAGAGGTGACGGGTCCCGACGGCCACAAATAACATGAACCCCCACGTCCCTAAACTGGAACATGGACCACTATGTCCCTAAACTGGAGATGGACCACCATGTCCTTAAACTGGTAATGGACCGCAATGTCCTTAAACTACCCATGGACCACTACGTCCTTAAATTGGAACAACAGAGCCCTCAAACGCTCTTTTGTCGGATCTAAATGATCCCGTTTAAGTCGATCTTAGCCTCAAACACGGCTAACATATCCTTAAACATTCAAACAGACTTTAGTCCCAAACCGGACTACATATTCCCTAATCAACCTTGGTTCAAGGGTACATCTCCGAACTCCTCTGACACTTGTCGTTGTAATCCTTCAATGTCGTCAGAGAGGTGACGGGTCCCGACGACCACACATTAAACGGACCACTACGTCCCTAAACTGGAACAATAGAGCCCCTAAATGCTCTTCCATTAAGTTGATCTTAGTCTCAAATCAGACCAACGTATCCTTAACGAACGTTTAAGTTGATCTTAGCCTCAATATGGCTAACGTATCCTTAAACTAAAACACCAAACCCAAATCTAAGTAAATACGGATTTGGCCTAATCCACGTCCTACGGGCGACGGTATAACTTAGTCTCCGTATACAATCCACGGGCATCCACAAACAAAACAAATACACACGACACGAAGTGAAATTTCTGGAGAAGGAGAAAGTGGTTACCGCGGTGCGGTAACGTAATTAACTGCACGGGCTTGCGCCTGCAGGGAAGAGCGTCCCCATAATCAAAAACCCCTCAAGTGAGGGGGAATCTAACGAAGTCTGCTACATCGGCCGCATCCGTCTAAACCTTCGATACACGGTGCCATAAATCAACTTGGCATCTTCGGAGAGGTGGAAGGATAAAACCAATTAGCATCTGCCCCGAATCTCAGGCAGGACGTTCAGTGTGCGCCGTCATTCGGAGGGGAACAAGTGCGTCATAATATCAAATGATAAAATATAATCAGGAGGTAACAAGATATGCAGGTATGAGTAGGAACAGTAATATGAATGTAATAAGTAAACACGGATGTGGAACAGTGAAGGGTATCAGTGTATGTGACGTGCGGTGATCCATCTAAATTGTGCTACTGGGTTAATTGCTCTCAAGTCTTTAAAATCAATTTAATGAATCGTCGATATAACTCAATAGTATCCCGTGCATACCCGAGACCATGATCCAGACCCTCGGGGCTGAATCCGAGATGTGCTGCTAAGCACAAACAAGAAACGTGTACAGATGAATGATGTCAGCAGCATCATTCCGGGACTGGCCTGACCCCCAAAACTGATCAGTATAAGCGTCGAACTGTTGAGTTACAAGTCGGGTTTCATTATTGATTTCCTCTTACCCCCGAGGTTATGTGTTCAAATCAGGTATTGATAATCTGGAGCTAATGCCAACACAGGATCAAGCAGATACAGGTTTGTCTATATAGACAACAGGATACGTCCGTTAGAACGACAAGTCAGGATTGTCGGTATTAGGAATAGGATCAGGTAACAGGTCAAGTAGTGGTGTATCGGGTCATGTCAGGTAGTGCATATGCATCAAATGGATGCCCAACAGTAAAATGTAGCAAGTATCGAATCAAGGTAAAATTACGGATGTACGGTAAAAGTATGGATGCACAAATATCTATCAGGGGTTACATTATGACTATGTAGGATGCACATTATCAAGCATGGGGTACTAATGTAACAGTAATATGAATTAATATGACATGGCATGCAACTAGATATATAGAATTAATGGTATGGATACACAATAAAACATGGATGCACAAATATCTATCATGGGTTACAACTACAGTTCCATGACTATATAGGATGCACATTATCAAGCATGGGGTGTTAATACAACAAAAACATGAAATAATACGATCTGTAGATGCAGCTACATATATAATAAATGATATGGATGCATACGGGTATCCGAAAACAGTAAAACATTAATATGGGTGCACAGTGCGATTGTTCAGTTGATAAAACTGCACATTTGTATTACATTTTTCCTACCATTTTCATATTAAAAAAGGACTTTATTATAATATATTATACATATGAGGGTATATGTGTAAAAACATTATTTTCCATGTGTTAATATATTTTAATTATCATTTGGTAGGAAAATGTATGCAAATAATATTATTGATCTAATCCTAGTAGAACAAAGTCTACTAAAATCTTATTTGAGTTGTTGTGCAGAATATTTCCAAGTTGTTATGAAGGATTTAACAAACAAATCAATTTGTTGAAGAAAACTTGCCAAATTAAGAAGCAAACTTGGAGACCAAGTCTGGAAGCAACAGAGAAAAGATTTTCAGATTCTGAAGATGCCTAGGAATGCTACATGTCACCAGATGAAAGCCCAAGAAAAATAAGCAATTGATCACATCCCTTGAGCGCGGATCCGCGGCCAAACACACCTTTGGGCCGCGGATCCGCCGCAATAATGATGAGTTGGAAGGCAATATTTTAGGAGATTGACAACTGCTGAATTTTACCAACTTCTCAACAATAAGATTCTGGGTTTGCACTATATAAAGGCACCGAGAGCCTCTTGGAAAAGCTATCAAGCCGAAGAGATCACGAAGCCCCTGACGCTCACGCATCCAGGCTGATCATCAACTGTTCGTCTACCTCCTTCGGAAGAGTTCGAGAAGCAAACTAGTCTTTGTAATCATTTTCTAAGGAATCAAAGTGTAGATTGTTCAAGTTGATTAATAAAGGTAGTTATTTTATTTAATTCTTTTGCATTTTACATTATGTTTTCCCTCTCTGTCTTTTCATCTTCTTATCCCAACATGCGCGAGTAATTCTCCGCTTGTTAGGGTTCGTAGGATTAGGGTAGGCTAATGGACGATGAAAATAACTAAACCCTTTTTAAGTCCTATAAAGTTTATGAACTTTATCAAAAGAATCATTAACATCCTAATCGGGCGCGCTAGCAATTCTTTGCTAGTTCCGACCGCGATTAGAGATTAGATTAATGATTGTTTTGGTAAAGGCTAGATATGAACGGAGTTCCGTGTCGAGATAAGGGTTACGAGTGGGATTCCTTTTCCCTCCAGAAACCCTAATCTACACGCATCACCGTCGTTCTAGTTCTAAATCTATTAATGGATAAAAAGGGTAACTTTTAATTAATCTTCCATAACTACTAAATCCTAACGAACCCTACAAGCCCTATTATTATATTATTTAAATCTCTAAAATAATCTAGATCTATATTTAACATTCTTGTTTAAAGTAGATCTAGAAACTTTTCACAAAATTCTTTATTCCTCCTCTCTTTCTCAACACATCTAAAGTAAAAATAAAAGGTTCCACGTTTCCCAGAGGACGACCCGTACTCATCTCGGTCTAGCTACGCGCGACACCGTTATTGATTGCGGTTAACTACAAACACAACTTTTTCGTATCAATCAAATGGCGCCGTTGCCGGGGAAACGTGCGTAATTTTTTATTTTTACTATTTGTGTTGAATTCTTAGACGATCTATATCATTATTAACACAAAACTGCAAATTGCATATTTAACGACTTGTGCGTGAATTTTGCAAGGAGATCTGGAGTTACAGAATTGAGGAAAACAGAAGACAGAGCCATTCATCGAGATCCAGAGGAGCACAGAGGGACACAGAAAAATTTTCAGCAAGCGATCCATCCACCTCGCGGCGGAACCGCGGCACTAAGGTGCTTCCTGCGGCGGAAACGCGGCTGCTTGGAGGGATTAGGGCTACAGAACTCTCTGGTAAGATTCTCAACTCCTTCTCTCTCCTCTCAAATCCAATAAAATCTATCTTCTGCAGGATTCTTTGCGAAAATTGCGCCGCTCAAAAATCTTTTTGCAAAAGTTTTGTGATTGGTTTTGTTTTGCATATTTTAATACGGACTCTAAGGGGCAAAGACCAAATCAAGATTAGGTGGGGATTTCATCACCCTTCCTAAGCCCCACAAATCACAAACCGAGCATCTGCATCAACCCTACAATAATTTAAAAAATATCTAGACCAGACTCTAAGGACTGTCGCGCTCATTAAGGACAGAGGAAGGTCGTGGGTAATCTATCGTTTATCCGCATTACTTTTGTAGTGCCTAGACAAGTGTGTCAAAGGCTAGTGGTTTTTAATTAGGCCCACTACTGTGGTCCCTTCCCACTTACCTGGCACTTATCTGGCTACAAGGGTAGTACGGAGGCGGTAGAGGATTGATCCTGCGGCTTGTCTTTTGGAAGTCTAGGAGCGGTCTAGAGATTGGACCTAGGTGACCTTAGTTCTAGGGTTGCTTATGCATTTTAGAGTGATTTGTCTTGAGTCCCACTTTTTCAAAACAAGCCAATTTTAAATCACACACACGCTGCCACTTGCACTAAACCCGCTTAGTGCATGCTTGGCTGGACACGGGATCCTAGTGCCCGTCTTGTCCGCGTTCCTGCTATCGACGCCGAAGTCGGTACTTCTTCATCTTCTTTTCCCCCACCACACACCACATCTATCGTGATGGACGGTACTCCATCTAATTATAACACCACGCTGCCACCGCCCGCAGGTGAGCAGAATCCACCGCGCATCACTCTCCAAGAGAGATGCTATCCTATTCGTGGTCCTCTTCCTACTTGTCTATCTCTTCCACCACCTAACGGGGATAATTTCGAGATTAAACCCCACTACATCAATCTGCTGCCCAAATTTCACGGGCTTGAATCGGAAGACGCGTACGTTTTCATCACCAAATTCGAAAACGTATGCGCAATGATGGGTACTTCACAATTGACCTTAGATGCTATGCGCTTACGTCTTCTCCCATTCACACTGTGCGACTTGGCAGAAAAATGGCTTTATAATACTGCCGCACATTCTATCGCTAATTGGGATGAATTCGTCGTAGCATTTCTTAAGAAGTTTTACCCAAATCATAAGACTGCACATGTTAGGAGCGAGATCAACCAGTTCACCCAGCTTCCCAATGAACCATTTTGGAAGTGCTTTGAACGTTTCAAAGATCTGCTTGTCCAATGCCCCCATCACGGAATACAAAGATGGGATTTATGTCGGATTATATATGAGGGCATTACTCCAGCGACAAAGCAGATGCTTGAAACAATGTGTCAATGCAATTTCATGTCTAAAGATGATGGTGAAGCATAGAAATATCTGGAAGACCTTGCTGAACACACGTTGCAGTGGGAAAGCGTAAGACCACCTTCAACTAAGGGAGGTATTCACCAGCTCGATGTTTCTATCGCAGTGAAAGCCGAAATGGCAGCGATACAGAAGAAACTCGATGCTATTGAAAACAAGTTCTCATCTTTTTCCCTAAATCAGGTCACGCTTCCTAAGACTGTCTGTGGTTGCTGTTCGGATCCTTCACACTTAACGGAAGAATGTCCTATGAATGCATCGTTTCAAGCTAATGCTGCTTTTCAGCAGCGACCTAGAAATGACCCTTATTCTTCCACATACAATCAAGGATGGAGGAATCATCCTAACTTTGCTTGGAATCAAAACCAACAAAGTAATTATCAAAGACCTCCTCCACAGCAACCACAACCACAGAATCAGCCCCCCTTTCAGTCACAAAATTTCCAAAATCCGGCCAATATTTCTACACCACAAGTGGCCGGTACTGACAACTCACTTGCACAAACTTTGGATATGTTCATGAAACAGTCCATGCAAAATTCGGCTGAGATAAGGTCTTCTATTGATACCCTAACGAAAAACTCCTCCTCTCATGGTGAGAGTATTAAATCAATAGAAAACCAAATCGCATAGTTAAACGCCGCAATGAGTGCGAGAGAGAAAGGGAAACTCCCATCTCAACCCCTACCGAATCCTGGCCATTCACAAAGTCATAATGTGAATGCCATTACTACGTTGAGATCGGGAAAAGTGCTGAATGACCAAGTGGGTGAGCAGTGTGATGATAGTGACACCAATGATACCCCAGCTTCTTCTTCTTCCCCTAATTCGTCTAGTCTCCCACCTTCATCCGAGCCTATTCTCCATTTTCCCCAAGGCTCGAACCCTTCGTCCATTTCGCCAAATCTATCTAAGTCGATTCCCACTCCAGTTTTCGGATCGAATCCATCCCCACAGTCTTCTCCACAAACGTTGGACCCAAAACTTATTGATCAAGCACCTTATCCAAACAGATTGAGGGGCAACAGACCAAGTCCACAAATGGAGAAGATTATGGAAATTTTCAAGCAAGTTAACATAAACATTCCTCTCCTAGATGCTATTCAACAAGTTCCGTCATATGCGAAAATCTTAAAGGACTTGTGCACTAGGAAGCGAAAAGTTCAAGTACCTAAAAAAGTTTTCCTTGCGAGTAATGTGAGCACTGCTTTTACACAACAACTACCCAAGAAACGAAAGGACCCCAGAAGTCCTACAATTTCTATTTCCATTGGGGGTAAAAATATCAATCGTGCTCTACTCGATCTTGGTGCTAGTGTTAACTTGCTTCCGTATTCTGTTTATGAGCAATTAGGGATCGGAGAGTTAAAGCCAGCGCATTGCACTCTTCAGATGGCCGATCGATCTATCACCCAACCTAGGGGTGAGCTAGAGGATGTGTTAATCAAAGTCGGAGAATTCATATTTCCTGTGGACTTTATCGTTATTGATACACAACCTGTAGCAAACCCACGCAATCAAATCCCGGTGATACTCGGTCGACCCTTTTTGGCCACTTCCAACGCAGTAATTAATTGTAGAAACGGCTCTATGACCCTATCCTTTGGAAAGAAGTCAATTGAGCTTAATATTTACAAGTTGGGAAGTGAACCCTCCGAAACCTATGCTCATGTGTGTTCTGTCGAATTAATGGATGTCGACAGCAGCGAATTTGATCAACCTCATGATTCTGACTCTTTTCATATGTCGTTGTTTGACCCAACCATTTACTCTTCCACCGAGTTGTCCGGGTCAACATCTAACGCTGATGAGGAACTTTTTATAGAGTCGGACGATCCCCCCATTTTTTCTGATGACATTATTCTTCGGGGTATCGATGAAAGCTTTGAGGAAATTTTCGCTGATGAGCTCGCATTTTTACAAGACACGGGTGTTGAGATGAATCAACTCCAAGATGAAGAAATTGGACCTCCACCCCCTATTTTGGACAATCATGACAATGCGAGTAATCCATCATTACTATCACTGTGTCGTCTCTCCAAATTGAGACGCAATCCTTTTCCAATACACCTCTTGTCACCTCCCCACTTCCCCACGTCAATAGGTGACATGTTCTTCCACCAACCTTGGTGCTTCATCGATAAAATTTTTGAATGGTTGGTGTTGACCTTCGGACTTTGCAAAGCTTGGCATTGACCAATAACCTTGACCCCCTCATGTGATTTTAAAAGATTAAAATTGTTTAACTCAAGTTTGAGGGAGGGGTGGTATATTTTGGCTTTTGAAAGAAAATGATTTTTACAAAATTGTGAGCCTAAAATAAGTTTGGGGGAGGATTTTCACTTTCATATATTCTTGCCCCCATTAATAATTTCCTCCCAAGTCTACAGGTTTTTGAGCTTAACGGATGACATCAGTGAGGACACCGCTGTAAACAGGTTTGGGGGAGGTTTGTGCTTATTTACACATCAATTTGCATCATATTTTGCATAAGCACAACATTTTCAAAAATTAAAAAAATAATAAATATTTCTTTTATAACAAAAGAGTAGAAAGTGAAAAATTACATCCAAAAGATAGGAATAGTTTAAGAAAACCAAGAAAATTAGAAGTTTTCTTAAACGAACTAGTAATAAGTAGTTATGAGCTGTTGTCCCAAGGGTTAGTAAGATGAAGGAAGTCACTAATCTGAGGATAAAAATAAGTCTAAAAAATAATTTCTATTCTGGAAGCCGAACATTTGAATGTTGATACCCTACTATATGCACTTACACACGTCTTGAAACTCGGGATAGTAGAGGATACCTTGAAATGCTCTTGTCTAAAAGCCAAAGTATGAAGAAAAAAAAATGATGAAGAAAATATAAAAATGGTGAAAAGAAAAAAATGAACACTGGTTTTGTTATCGCCAAGGCAGCAATAAAAAAAAATATAGCGAGGGTGCCTCTTCACCTAGTGCCCTAAGGCCAACTGGTCTGGGAGTCACTGCTAAGCCTTAGGTGGTGCAAGACGAGGAAAATATTATCACCTAATCAGCAAGCACATGAGTAATCGGTCGGTTAGTACCTCAAGAAGTATTAACGGTCGCATGAAAGTGTGTGAGCAACCCTAAATATTCATCAAATTAAAAAGTACTAAGGTAGATGGACAAGAGTATGATAGCTTGAATTGAATTCTCCGAGTGTAGGGATGTCCATTTCACACACGTGGGGTTATATGATCAATGTTTGGAAGAAAGGTAGGAATGAAGAATAAAGATGATATTTTATTGAGGGGTGATGTGATTTCTAACATTTTTTCATGACTATTAAGATAGGGCTCATGACAACTGAAAAGCTAGCATAGTTGGAAACTCTTCTTTTCAAAGTATTTCTTTTATGGTTCTTATCTTTATATGTAAATGTCACCATCTCTCTTTTGTTATAGGATTTTGTGGGTGTAATCCGCTGAAAACCCTCAGGAGACAACACTCCTCCTACTAGGGACACCTAGAGGTTTAACGGCTTGTTGCACGTGCTCAGTGCAATCGTGTCTGCCTACGAAAGTGTGCTTAGTTTTCTCCTTTCTTTTTCTCCTTTTAAATAAACTAGTTTGCTCGGGACGATCAAAGATAAGTTTGGGGGTATTTGTTCAGTTGATAAAACTGCACATTTGTATTACATTTTTCCTACCATTTTCATATTAAAAAAGGACTTTATTATAATATATTATACATATGAGGGTATATGTGTAAAAACATTAGTTTCCATGTGTTAATATATTTTAATTATCATTTGGTAGGAAAATGTATGCAAATAATATTATTGATCTAATCCTAGTAGAACAAAGTCTACTAAAATCTTATTTGAGTTTTTGTGCAGAATATTTCCAAGTTATTATGAAAGATTTAACAAACAAATCAATTTGTTGAAGAAAACTTACCAAATTAAGAAGCAAACTTGGAGACCAAGTCTGGAAGCAACAGAGAAAAGATTTTCAGATTCTGAAGATGCCTAGGATTGCCACATGTCACCAGATGAAAGCCCAAGAAAAATAAGCAATTGATCACATCCCTTGAGCGCGGATCCGCGGCCAAACACACCTTTGGGCCGCGGATCCGCCGCAATAATGATGAGCTGGAAGGCAATATTTTAGGAGATTGACAACTGCTGAATTTTACCAACTTCTCAACAATAAGATTCTGGGTTTGCACTATATAAAGGCACCGAGAGCATCTTGGAAAAGCTATCAAGCCGAAGAGATCACGAAGCCCCTGACGCTCACGCATCCAGGCTGATCATCAACTGTTCGTCTACCTCCTTCGGAAGAGTTCGAGAAGCAAACTAGTCTTTGTAATCATTTTCTAAGGAATCAAAGTGTAGATTGTTCAAGTTGATTAATAAAGGTAGTTATTTTATTTAATTCTTTTGCATTTTACATTATGTTTTCCCTCTCTATCTTTTCATCTTCTTCTCCCAACATGCGCGAGTAATTCTCCGCTTGTTAGGGTTCGTAGGATTAGGGTAGGCTAATGGACGATGAAAATAACTAAACCCTTTTTAAGTCCTATAAAGTTTATGAACTTTATCAAAAGAATCATTAACATCCTAATCGGGCGCGCTAGCAATTCTTGCTAGTTCCGACCGCGATTAGAGATTAGATTAATGATTGTTTTGGTAAAGGCTAGATATGAACGGAGTTCCGTGTCGAGATAAGGGTTACGAGTGGGATTCCTTTTCCCTCCAGAAACCCTAATCTACACGCATCACCGTCGTTCTAGTTCTAAATCTATTAATGGATAAAAATGGTAACTTTTAATTAATCTTCCATAACTACTAAATCCTAACGAACCCTACAAGCCCTATTATTATATTATTTAAATCTCTAAAATAATCTAGATCTATATTTAACATTCTTGTTTAAAGTAGATCTAGAAACTTTTCACAAAATTCTTTATCCCTCATCTCTTTCTCAACACATCTAAAGTAAAAGTAAAAGGTTCCACGTTTCCCAGAGGACGACCCGTACTCACCTCGGTCTAGCTACGCGCGACACCGTTCTGATTGCGGTTACACTACAAACACACTCTTTCGAGACCAATCAAATGGCGCCGTTGCCACGGCGCCATTTGATTGAGTGATTTAGCGTGCTCGCGCTTTCTAAAATATAGATCAAAAATATTTGTAACCGCAATCAAGAACGGCGCCATTTGATTATTTACACATCAATTTACACATCAATTTGCATCATATTTTGCATAAGCACAACATTTTCAAAAATTAAAAAAATAATAAATATTTCTTTTATAACAAAAGAGTAGAAAGTGAAAAATTACATCCAAAAGATAGGAATAGTTTAAGTAAACCAAGAAAATTAGAAGTTTTCTTAAACGAACTAGTAATAAGTAGTTATGAGCTGTTGTCCCAAGGGTTAGTAAGATGAAGGAAGTCACTAATCTGAGGATAAAAATAAGTCTGAAAAATAATTTCTATTCTGGAAGCCGAACATTTGAATGTTGATACCCTAATATATGCACTTACACACGTCTTGAAACTCGGGATAGTAGAGGATACCTTGAAATGCTCTTGTCTAAAAGCCAAAGTATGAAGAAAAAAAAATGACGAAGAAAATATAAAAATGGTGAAAAGAAAAAAATGAACACTGGTTTTGTTATCGCCAAGGCAGCAATAAAAAAAATATAGCGAGGGTGCCTCTTCACCTAGTGCCCTAAGGCCAACTGGTCTGGGAGTCACTGCTAAGCCTTAGGTGGTGCAAGACGAGGAAAATATTATCACCTAATCAGCAAGCACATGAGTAATCGGTCGGTTAGTACCTCAAGAAGTATTAACGGTCGCATGAAAGTGTGTGAGCAACCCTAAATATTCATCAAATTAAAAAGTACTAAGGTAGATGGACAAGAGTATGATGCTTGAATTGAATTCTCCGAGTGTAGGGATGTTCATTTCACACACGTGGGGTTATATGATCAATGTTTGGAAGAAAGGTAGGAATGAAGAATAAAGACGATGTTTTATTGAGGGGTGATGTGATTTCTAACATTTTTTCATGACTATTAAGATATGGCTCATGACAACTGAAAAGCTAGCATAGTTGGAAACTCTTCTTTTCAAAGTATTTCTTTTATGGTTCTTATCTTTATATGTAAATGTCACCATCTTTCTTTTGTTATTGGATTTTGTGGGTGTAATCCGCTGAAAACCCTCAGGAGACAACACTCCTCCTACTAGGGACACCTAGAGGTTTAACGGCTTGTTGCACGTGCTCAGTGCAATCGTGTTTGCCTACGAAAGTGTGCTTAGTTTTCTCCTTTCTGTTTCTCCTTCTCTTGAATAAACTAGTTTGCTCGGGACGATCAAAGATAACTTTGGGGGTATTTGTTCAGTTGATTAAACTGCACATTTGTTATTACATTTTTCCTACTATTTCTATATAATGAAAGGTGTTTATTATAATATATGATACATATGAGGGTTTATCTGTAAAAATACTATTTTCATGTGTTTATATATTATAATTAACATTTGGTAGGAAAAAGTAAGCATATATTATCCATGTAACATTTGGCCCAATTAAATATGCTTACCTTATTAAATACCTTTGACCAATTCTTAATGGTTAAGTTAATATCTCAATATAACAAACTCTACTAAATATTATTTGTTGAGATATTGTGCAGAATTTGCAGGGCTGAAATCAAGGAAATCAAAGTTGGCAAATTAAATCTACCAAAGATATTCAAGAAACTAATTCTGGTAGAATGTAGAAAAGATTTTCAAAGTCTAGATACTCAAAAGATTACCAAGTGTTACAGATATGAAGCTACAAAAATTAGAGGCCATGATCTCACCAAAAGGGGGCGGATCCGCGGCCAAACCTATCCAATGGCTGCGGTTCCGCCGCGGATTTGAAGAGTTGAGATATGGGATTGTGGTGGTTAGGATCCTAACAACTAGTTTCCATATTAGAAACTAGGGTTCTGGCTCTGTGATTATAAATAAGGACCGAGAGTCTCTTGGAAAAATCATCAAGCCGACGAGATCACGAAGTCCAAGACGGCTCACGCATCCAGACTGATCATCAACGGTTCATCTACCTCCTTAGAAGAGATCGAGAAGCAAACTAGTCTTTGTAATCATTTTCTAAGGAAACAAAGTGTAATGAGTTTTGTTGATTAATAAAGGTAGTTCTTTTTCTTATTCTATTTCTTCGTAGTTTAATTATGCATTTTCTCTCCATCTCTTTTTCTCCCAACATGCGCGAGTAATTCTCCGCTTGTTAGGGTTCGTAGGATTAGGGTAGGCTAATGGATGATGAACATCCCTAAACCCTTTTTAAGTCCTATAAAGTTTATGAACTTTATCAAAAGAATCATTAACATCCTAATCGGGCGCGCTAGCAATTCTTTGCTAGTTCCGACCGCGATTAGAGATTAGATTACTTTGATCCGTCTTAGGGCCGAGTGGCAGCCTCGACCCGAGCCACTTCGATCAATTAGCCAAGATTTTGACCGTTTTTTCACTAAAAATAGCCAAAAAACGCTTTCCTAATCAAAAGATAGGAGAGCACCCCTTCTCCCGAAGTTACGGGGTCATTTTGCCGAGTTCAGACTAACGAGAGAGTTCACGGTTAACGAGTGAACGGCATACTTTGTAGCTAACGAAAGAGTTCAGCGAAGGCTAGATTTGAACGGAGTTCCGTGTCGAGATAAAGGTTAAGAGTGGGATTCCTTTTCCCTCCAGAAACCCTAATCTACACGCATCACCGTCGTTCTAGTTCTAAATCTATTAATGGATAAAAATGGTAACTTTTAAATAATCATCCATAACTACTAAATCCTAACGAACCCTACAAGCCCTCTTATTATATTAATTACATCTTTAAAATAATCTAGATCTATATTTTACATTCTTGTTTAACGTAGATCTAGAAACCATTCTATAAAATTCTTTATCCCTCCTCTCTTTCTCAACACATCTAAAGTAAAAGTAAAAGGTTCCACGTTTCCCAGAGGACGACCCGTACTCACCTCGGTCTAGCTACGCGCGACACCGTTCTGATTGCGGTTACACTACAAACACACTCTTTCGAGACCAATCAGCGATCAACCTGTGATATTTTTATTCATATGGATGCAAAATAAGATACATAGCATGTAGCGAGATGAACTTGAAATAACGATATGGATGCATACGGGTATCGAAAAACTGTAAAATTGTAATATGGATGCACAATGAAATAAACATGTAATATTTTTATTCATATAGATGCAACATATGTATCATAGCATGTAGCAAGATAAACTTGCCTGAACGGATCTCACGATGGGGTGTAAATGTAAGTGCACGGCGGCGCCCAGGCCGTCAATCCGACGCCGGAATGCGGAAACGAAAAACTTTTCAAACTAGAAAACCGGCACCACCGCGCACAAAAATCCCGGATCGGGCCATTAACCTAATCCTAGCAAACTATAGAAAGAGTATAGAAGCTATACCGAGCGATCCGTGTCCTTCGGTCTTCGCCTCCACTCCGATCTCCTCGCGGAATCTCCGGTCGTCGCCTCCTCGTCGAAACGGGCACCACATCGCCGGGTTCTTTTACGGGCTCCCACCTCTGGACCGAGGCAACTCGGGCACGAAGTTGGCGAGCCGACGTGCCCAAGGAATACTGTAGGCAAGTGTAGAATCCATTGTCTCTAGGGGGTTGAAGTTGCCTTTGATGGAGGAATGAAACAATGAGTTTTTGGAGATGTGTTAGGAATTTTGCAAGCAAGCAAAATGAGATGATAGATTTTCACTCATGCAAAAATGAAGCCTCTCCTCTTACTCTCAAAGTGGCCGGCCCCCCTCTATGAACAAATGGTGGAGGGAATAAATCAAAACCATGAAGGGAGGTGAGAGTAGTAAAAGCAAAAGGTGACCATAAGCCAAGAGTGATGATAACAAGGTCATATCAATTTCTAATCAACTCTAATCTCATTAATGCTAAACCATCATGAAAAAGCAAAGATGCTTAACCTATCATAATGCTACAAATACAAAGAACCCCTCCACAAATGCTAATTTGCGAACTTGCAAATTAGCCCCTCCATCAGAAAAATCCGGCCATGAAGGAACAAAGGAATACTGGCCGGAACGGAATGCAAACTGGCAACTTTAGAAAACTGATCTCGTAATAAATTATAGGAAAACCCCGCGACTGCATATACATGCCCGCATTTGTATTCCCACTGAATATAAATGCAAAGAGACAAAATCTACACTGTACAATACTAGTATCCGGCTTAAACCAAAGCCCGCTAGTATTATCCGTCCGATCATGATCCGTGCAATACCGCACGGATAAGATCGAACCCTGCCATATCTCCATACAGCCTCTACAACGTTTCGCCCGAAACTTGAGAAACTGGTCTGTGGGGGACTCTAAAGACTCGTCAATACTTTGGTTGTGGATTTAACCACTAGCACGTCAGAGGTATTAGCCTATACGTAACGGGCCACCAGCTATTGACCAAAAGGGACGTCGATGAGCGAACTCATCCTGACACCCTATTGAGCCTGTCAGTGAAAACATCCGTACAGTCTGGTCCGTTCGTCTATGAGCATCGCATGGCGGGCCTAGGGGGTTGGTAAAAGTCAGACCCCCAAAAGCGGTACAAGTCGTGTCGAAGTGTAGCCCAGAACACCCTGAGATACTACTGGAATACCTACCAGCAAATCTCCTGCCTTGGCCAAGGACTTTTCATGTACTGGCTCTCCTAGACACAGCGCGACCTCACCCCCAATACCGGGAGAGACGAACCCCTGCAGATCCGCTCACTGCCTCCATGTGGCTCGGGACTGTACCCAACTAAAACCTGTTTGCACGTCTCCTTTGAGCGTGGTAGGGTAGTAATCAAAGCACAGTGGGAACTCACACGGGACAAATGACGATCTCAGGTCGATTAACTTACCTGTACACATGTCACCAGAGAACTGCTATCTGACGTCAGGTATAAGACCAACAAGTATGTTCCCGGCGAGTCCTGTCCGGTGTACTCATAACCCAATGAGCACCTGTATACATCTTAGGTGAACCAACTGACACCAGTGGCTTGTGAGACCGGCCACCGCCCCTCGTCGGGGTCTCGACTGTATACACTAGTCTACTCTGGAGTATCGATGCCCTGTCTCGAAACTCCCACGACTAGGGACCTTTTAAGGATGTGCTTATAGACTACCAGCTCCCACGTATATGATCGCCCTCATACTGCTGGCAGTCAAGTAAGAATCCTAGGAACTCTATCAACGCGCAATAGTGACATGTAAGGTCACCTAAAGCAGTACACGATGATAAAGATAAACCAGATAACATACTATCATCTTGAGTAAGACTGTCCTACCGGTATAGGTCCTCCCTCAATCATTGCAATCACGTGCCTGTGATCCAATAATTGACTCTGAGGGCACTGTTCCCGCCAAAAATTTCTGCGCAAAAGAGTCCAAGGTATCAAATGGCAGCGATATGCTTAAGGAAATGCAAACCAGTATCTTCCGGGCTGTTTTTTGACAAACTCCCGAATGAGAAACAGATAAATTCTGATGGTATCAAAAGCGGCTCGAAAAACCCTTCGATTTGATATATTATGGGCCTCGTAATTCATCCGGGATCAAAAGTTATGAGGAATTACGTGTCCATACGTGATGGACTTTTAAGAACCCGCTGGAGGAGTTAAAAATATAATATAAACTCAGAAAAGACCCCAATGGGGCATCACGTGCTCACACGTGACTATGGGTCACGTGCAGACATGTGATGGGCTTTTGAGGCCTCTAAAATAATGAATAGAATTAAATTCTAAAATCTGTTCCCTGATTAAAAATCAGGAATCACGTGCTCACACGTGACCAATGGTCACGTGTTGACACGTGATGGTTAAAACTGAAGCGTAAACAAACAGCTGAAGGAAATATCTCAATGAGGTGTCACGTGCTCACACGTGACCAATGGTCACGTGTTGACACGTGATGGTTACAACTGAAGCGTAAGTAAACACTGAGAAAAGGACTCAATTGGGGGTCACGTGGCAACACGTGACTGGCTGTAAAAGCCTTGCTGTTCAACATAATTAAATTCTAAAAAAAATATATCATTTAAATCTTTCGCAATAGAATTAAAATTCTAAAAGCTTCTAAATCTTTCCAAATGGAAAAAGATTATGGGGACCGTTGGATTAAAGATCCAAGGGTGATTAAAACTCACCAATTTATGGAAAAATCCTAGACAAGGAAAGATTTCCCCAAATCTCACCAGAATAACAAATAGAATATCTTTTGGATTTAAAATCCACGGTGAATAAAATTCACTGAATGATCTAAAGGCCCAGATTAATGATAAATATAAATCAAATCTCTCAACAATCAAATCAAATCTTTCAATGAGAGATTTGCTAAACAAATTGATTCTTTTCCTTCTCCTATAAATAGGAGTCAAGAAGAGAAGAGAAGAGATCTACCTTGGGGGAGAGAAGAAACAGAGAGAGGAGAATTTAATTCTCTGCGAAAGAAAAAACCCTAGGTAAGAAAAGAGAGGCTTAAAAAGAGAATTTAATTCTCAAAAGAGTTTAACTCTTATATAAAGAAAATAACTTAGTTCTTTCTCTGGCGGAGGATCTGCAAAGTGCACATCTCCCCATGAATTGAGAATTTAATTCTCATTGGGTTGAGATCCTGCCATGCAGATCCAAAACATAGAGGAGGAATTAAGTTTTGAGAATTCAATGGTCACAAAATTATACGAATTTAATTCCTTTGGGATAAAATTAGGGTTTTACCCTAAATAAGAATTTAATTCTTTCACAATAGGAATTTAATTCCTCCAAAACAAAAATTAGGGTTTTACCCTAAATAAGAATTTAATTCTTTAAGATAAGGAGACTTAAAAGATCTCTGTACATGAAAAGACTAAGGTCACGTGCCCCACGTGACCCCTGAACAGCGTATCGATGCGATATGAGACCCCTGAACACTTGATCCGACGATCCGGCTATGTCGAATATTACCGACTAATATATCATGTACCGATTCATCGAACCAACACTTGATCCGATGACCCGGTTCATATCTAAATATCACGAGAATATAATACGGTATCTCATATCGCATTATCCTCGGTCCTGCGCATATCACATATGTGCCTCTACTCCGTTTCGCATGAGCCAAGAAACCTCTGTGTAGGACTCTAAAGAATCGTCAATACGCCGGTAGCAGGTGATGATCATATCAAACACCCACAAGCTGCAAGCGGTCAGCTAAACGTAACAGCCACCCAGGTATTGAGCGATCAGAAGATCAACAAGCTAGCTTGTGCGTTCTTCTGTGAATCCAATCAGTAACACTCCCGTACAGTCCGGTCTGTCCGTCTGATATGTCGCATATCAAGTCTAGGGGTGGTATACGTCAGACCCCAGTAACCGATAAGTCGTGTCGATGTGTGGCTCATAACGGGTCGAGAAACTACCAGTAAAACTTACAAGTAAATCTCTATATCAGCCCTGGCCAGGGACTTCCAGTTATAGCCAATCGAACACAGCACAACATCAACTCCCTATACCGGGAGAGACGAATCCCCTCCTATCGCTCATTGCCTCCATGTGATTCGGGACTGTACCCAAAAGCCACCGTTTTGCACGCCCTCTTGGACGTGGTAAGGTGGAAATCAAAGCACAGTGGGAATCACACAAGACTCTATGACGATCTCGGGTCTACAGACTACCCTTTACCAGTGTCACCGGAGAACTGCCATCTGACGTGTGGTATATCACCATCTGGGAGTTCTCGGCGAGTCTGTCTAGTGTACCCAGTCTCCACTGAGCACCCGTACACCATCTCTGATGTCAAACACCGATGGATATGGGATCATCCATCGCCCATCATATGGGTCAAGATGCGTTTACGCTAGTCTACTCTGGTGTATCGATGCCCTGTCTCGATATACCCTCGACTAGGAACAGTTATAGGATGTGTTCATCGACTACCAAGGCCCCACTAGTATGATCTCATCATAGTCCCAGTAGTCGAGTACAGATCCTAAGGGCTTTATCAACATGTGAGAGAAAAACAGTAAACCAATACAAGTCAACATGTTAAGATAAAGTGAAACCAAATAGCATACTATCATGACGAGCAAGAAAGTCATCTCTATATATATCCAAGCATCCATTATAATATACATCATATGTACAACAATGGCCTCTAGGGCATATACATAACTAACAAAAATCTGAACCCAACTGGGTGCAATTCGTGTCGCGAAACGGACGTTCAGTTCTGAAACTGAATTTCCAGCCGTGAGCACTTAAAATGAAACAGCTGTATCTTGAAAACCAAAATCCCGATTGAACTGAAACTAATTTTGATGAATTGCTGACTGAGCGTTCTATTTATCTTACTTGTATCGTTTTGCTGAATTCTTAACATATTAATTTATGCAATTTATGTAAGTTAATGACATGCATGTTGATTCATAACATAATTAGCTTATTGATAGCATACATACATATATATACCCCATTTGCCAGATACTTAGTGTTAGTGCGTGTTAGGATCAGCGGACATTGCATTATCGTGCGTGATAGATGTTGGTTTAGGAGTGACGAGTACACCTATGGAAAGTGAATATTCGTGACAGTGATTGATACAGTGAACAGTGATAAAACCGTGCCTTTGGTATACTTGTACATGACTAAATCAAGATCGTAAATAGTGTAAACCCGGGGATAAAAGGGAAATCGAAGTGGAAAGAGAATCGTGTTTAGCGGGACCATGTTTTAGAGGATGATCATTCGAGCAGTGATATATATATATATTAGGTAGGATCTAGCGATCCGGCTGACAGGGTTATGTCCCGAGCATGTGGGCCGTTGTCTCGGGTATGTACGAGACTCCTGTTAAACATGATTCTCCTTCCACTATGCGATTTCAAACATGACCTAGAGACCGATAGGGACACAGAACATATTCTGCATCATATAGTGACATAGTGATTACTTGCATTGTTCTTACACTAGTATTACCTCATTTACCTGTTTCATCTTATTATAATAATATTGTTATTGTGTCGCTCTGACGACCTGAGTATGCATGCTCAGATTCCGTGGAAGGACCAGCACAGGAGACGGATCTACCCTTCGAGTTCACGGAGATATAGTCTGGTGTACTCTCTTCATTTACTGCTTTCCATAAAAGTGATCGTGAGATTGAACTTGGTTAGTAATTATTCTTGTTATCTGTAATTTGTGAACAATGGATTTTAATGTAATAAATTAGTGATGTATTTCCTTTACTACTGTGCTTTATTCACTGATTACCATGTAATACTAGAAGCCGAAGTGTGACTACGGCGGGATGATTCCTTGACCGTAGGAGCATGGCTGGCATAGTCATTCCTCGTTTTCCGTATTTTGGGAAGCGGGGCGTGACATGGTTTTGTTGGTATCAGAGCCGTATTTAGTATCAAGGGATAAAATTAACTATACTGTATTACGTTATTCTCGTTTTACTACTCTTAATTTTCATCCTTGAATCTGATCTTATCCTTTTGAATCTTCCAGTGATATGACGTCCCCGAACGACCCCTCCTCGGACTCCAGCACTCAGGACCACACGGAAAGAATACTTAGTGCACTGACCTCTCTCGCGGAAGCTCAGGAAAGGAAGACAGATTTACTCGCTGAGGGACTCAGGGCGATTACCGCCGCAGGAGGACCCTCCGCACTCATTACCACTCCCGAGGGCGCTACCCCACCAGCTTATCATGCTAGGGCTGGTACCGTATCAGACTTCTGACGGTTACATCCAGCTGCATTCACAGGGCTAACTGAACCCCTTGAGGCTGAGCAATGGCTGGTGAGCATGGAGAACTTATTGACAGCCGCCAGGGTTCCAGAGGAAGATAGGGTGGACGTGATAAAGATACAATTGGAAGATGAAGCCCGTACATGATGGTCGGTGGAAGAAAGTAGGCTAGACGGGCCAATTGAATGGGGTAAATTTAAGGAATGTTTTCTAGATCATTATTTCCCTTCCACAGCCAAGGCAGAAATGGAGGAAAGATTTATTCTTTTGAAGCAGAATGGACGCCCAGTGGACGTATATGCGGCAGAGTTCAACCGTCTGAGCCGCTTTGCTCCATACATGGTTGAATCAGAGGCCACCAGGGCCAGACGCTTCCTTCAGGGGTTAGATTTCGAGTTGCAGCAGTTGGCTGCATCGTTGGATTTATAGACTTTCGCACAGGTACTCAACGCGGCGAGAGTTCAGGAGCAATTGATTAACAAGTTCAGGAGACCTCCAGTCGTTCCAGCACGTACCCACGCGCCTTCTCGAGGGGCCATACCGGTTCACAGGCCAGGAACGACACAAATGAAGCGCCCGTTCGTACCACAGCATCGCCCCCAGAGACAGGGCGTAGTTTGCGGCTATTGCGGTAGAGGTGGGCATACCCAGAAGGACTATCGCCGTGCCAAGGGATAGTGCTTGATTTGCGGATCCAGTCAGCACAAGATTAACAGTTGCCCTGAGCGAGCAGAGATACATGGAGGTTCTGGACCGCCACAGCAGAGGCCACAGGAGCAGAGGCAGTCCTTTACAGGTCGCGGTCAGAGACGGGCCTTCACTTTGACCGCCGAGCAGGCAGAGGCGTCAGGAGACGTGGTTACAGGTACTCTACTCGTACATTCCTTGCCAGCTAGAGTACTATTTGATTCTGGAGTATCGCATTGTTTCTTGTCTGAGCATTTCACTGATACACACTCAATACCACATGAACCACTAACCAAGGGATGGGAAATTCATACGGGTAATGGCATTATAATATCTAGTCGAGAATGTAGATTATGCCCGGTTGTAGTATGTGACAGGGAATTCTATGCGAATTTCCTTCTGATTGGGACAGGCAGTTACGACGCAATTCTCGGGATGGATTGGATGAGCACTTTCCATGCAGTTATCGATTGTCGAGCAAGGAAGGTGATCTTCCGCATTCCCAATCACCCGGAGTTTACTTTCGAGGGAGGAAGCGAATCTTTGGAGCCAGCTAAGTACAGAGCAAAGCCTAAGGAGCTGACAGCTATGGAGATTGATAAGAGCCCAGTCCCAGAAATTGTTCGGGACTTTCTGGAATCTTGGATCTACCAGGTCTACCACCTCCTCGAATCTTGGAGTTCTCAATCGATTTGACTCTAGGTACAGCCCCAGTATCCAGAGCCCCATACAGAATGGCACCAGTTGAGTTAGCAGAATTGAAGAAGCAGGTTGAAGAACTATTGGAGAAGGGATTTATTCGGCCAAGCGCTTCACCGTGGGGTCCACCAGTTCTGTTAGTAAAGAAGAAGGATGGATCGCTGCGAATGTGTATAGATTATCGGGAGCTGGACAAGGTCACAATAAAGAACAAGTACCCAATTCCGCGCATTGACGACCTATTCGATCAGCTAAGTGGAGCCAAGGTATTCTCAAAGTTGGACCTCCATTCTGGATATCATCAAATCAGAGTAGCAGCCGAGGATGTATGCAAGACGGCTTTCAGGACCCGATACGGACATTACGAGTTCCTTGTGATGCCGTTCAGTGTTACCAATGCCCCCGCAATATTCATGGACTTAATGAACAGGGTGTTCGCAAAGTACTTAGACACGTTTGTCGTTGTGTTTATCGACGACATACTTGTTTACTCGAAGACCCGGGAAGAGCACGCTGAACATTTACGCACGGTCCTACAAATTCTTCGGGAAGAGAAGCTGTATGCGAAGCTAAGCAAGTGTGAATTCTGGCTTGACAAGGTTCAGTTTTTGGGACATATCGTTTCGGGCGAAGACATCTCGGTGGACCCGGCAAAGATAGAATCTGTCAGAGATTGGCCAATGCCGAAGTCAGTGGCCGAGATCAGGAGTTTTCTGGGATTGGCAGGTTATTATCGGAGATTCGTCCAAGATTTCTCAAGAATCGCTGAACCATTGACGAGGCTGACACGGAAGGACGTACCGTTTACGTGGACAGAGGAGTGCACTCAGGCATTTGACACACTGAAGCAGAAATTAACCACGGCGCCTATTCTTACAGTACCAGATGATTCCGGTGGTTTGGTGATGCACAGTGATGCCTCAGGGAAGGGATTAGGCTGTGTCCTAATGCAGCACGGCCGAGTGGTTGCTTACGCCTCTCGACAACTAAGAAATCACGAGAAGAACTACCCTACGCATGACTTGGAGTTAGCTGCGGTAGTCTTTGCGTTGAAGATTTGGAGGCACTATCTATTGGGTGAGAAAGTGGAGGTGTACACAGATCACAAAAGTTTGAAGTATGTTTTCACTCAGAAGGAACTAAACATGAGGTAGCGCCGATGGCTAGAGCTGATGGCAGATTATGACTTGGACCTTCAGTATCACCCGGGGAAGGTGAACGTTGTACCAGATGCGCTCAGTCGCAAGCCAGCGGTCATGATGTTGACCGATCAGAGGAGCATCATTGAGGACTTTCAGAGACTCGAACTTGAAGTCGTTACGCCGAACACACTCAGTCAACTTTGGCAGCTACAGGTGCAATCTTCTCTGGTAGATCGCATCAAGACTGCACAAGCGGATGATCCTCGATTGCAAAAGTTCAGAGAGCAAGTGGAAGCCGGACTGAGAACGGATTTGATTATACATGAAGATGGCTCTCTGAGGTTCGGTAGCAGACTCTGCGTACCTAAGGGAGATGTTCGAGAAGAAGTATTGGCTGAAGCACACAGTTCAGCTTATTCTGTGATCCGGGAGGTACAAAAATGTATCAGGACCTAAAGCAGCACTTTTGGTGGAACGAAATGAAGTGGGAAATTGCGAGGTTCGTATCCAGGTGCTTGGTATGTCAGCAGGTGAAGGCGGAACATCAGAGGACAGCAGGATTGTTACAACCACTGCCGATACCTGAATGGAAGTGGGAGCACATTACTATGGATTTTGTGACAGCTTTACCACGAAGCCCTAGGGGCAATAACGCCATTTGGGTTATCGTCGATCGCCTCACAAAAGCCGCACACTTCCTACCTTTCCGAGTGGGACAATCGACAGAATCACTGGCAAAAAGATATATGCAAGAGATTGTACGACTTCATGGTGTTCCAGTCAGCATTGTGTCAGACCGGGACACCAGATTCTTGTCGCACTTTTAGAAGAGCTTACAGGAGAGCTTGGGTACCCGCCTTAAATTCAGCACAGCTTACCAGCCACAGACGGATGGACAATCCGAGCGTACGATTCAGACGCTCGAGGATATGTTGAGAGCCTGTATGTTGGACTTTCAGGGTTCCTGGGAGGACCATCTGCATCTAGTCGAGTTCTCTTACAACAATAGTTATCAGGCTAGTATTCAGATGGCTCCTTTTGAAGCACTATACGGGCGGAAGTGTCGATCCCCAGTATGTTGGGATGATGTGGGAGAACGAAGATTACTGGGCCCCGAACTCATTGTTCAGACAGTCGACAAGGTCCAAATGATCAGGCAGCGTATTAAGACGGCTCAGGATCGACAGAAGAGTTAGGCAGATGCCAGCAGGAGGGCACTGGAATTCGAAGTCGGAGATCATGTGTTCTTGAAGATTTCCCCTACTCATGGAGTTATCAGGTTCGGAGGTCGGGGAAAGCTCAGTCCCCGCTTTATCGGACCTTTTGAGGTGCTAGAGCGAGTAGGAGAGGTGGCCTATCGACTTGCCTTGCCTCCATCACTAGCTGGTGTGCACAATACCTTCCACGTGTCACAGTTGCGGCGTTATGTTCGGGATGAGATCCATGTCCTGGACCATTCGGAGCTAGTTTTGGGTACCGATTTATCGTACGAGGAGCAGCCTACTACCATCCTCAACCGCAGAGAGAAAGTGCTGAAGAATAAGATCATTCCTTTAGTCCGAGTGTCTTGGGGCGGTCGTTCCCCAGGAGAATCCACCTGGGAGCGGGAGGAAGATATCCGTGATCGTTATCCACATCTCTTTGTTTAGTACATTGTATTCTTGTATCCTTGTTAAATTTCGATGACGAAATTTTTGTTAAGGGGGGTATGATGTAAATCCCCGTTACCATCTTAATAAAAGTTTTTCCTATTTTCTAAATCCCAGAGATTTACTTTTTCCTCGTATATTTTTGAAGTAGGTGGTTGCTTGAATCCCAATACCTATAATTTCCCTAACCCTAAAAGTCAAAACCCAGAATTAAAACCAACTTGGAAAACCAAAACTAAAACAAATAAAATATTCTACCTTAAACCCCTACATTACTTAAGCCGGCAAATAAAATCAATTTAAATTAACCTTTAATTTCCCTAAACCCCCGGCCCAGAACCCACTCTCCTCAGCCCACTCATTTTCTTTAATAAACCCTTTATTAAATCCTCGGCCCATTCACCATTTTTCAAAAAAAAAATGAATTCTTTATAATTCCCCCGGCCCACTCTCCCCTCAGCCCACGAAATATTATTAAGGAATTTTTTTAAAACTGTCAGCCCGGCCCACTCCTCTCGCCCGCTCCTCTACACCCGACCCGACCCACTCCTGTGCATCTCCTCCAACGGTAACTTCCTCATTTCTCGCTCGCGAACGCCTCCTCCGCCGCAGCTCGCGCCCACGCCCACGCCTCCATTCTTGCAACGTTTCACCCACGACATTCAACCCTCATTCATTCCCCACGCCCTCATCTCTCTCTTCTCCATCATTTTCAGAAATCTCCTCACCTCTCTCCATTCACCAAAAACTCACCGAGCACCCAACTCCGCCCGTTGTCCCTCACTCCACCGCCGGCGACTACCCCTTGGCAACCCTCGCTCACTCCTACTCCACCAACAGAACTCCTCATCGCTACACCCCATCAACCCGAGATCCCCTGCACACCAACTCCCCTGCACACAAGACCCATTACACCCGAGCTCGGTCACCTTACACCCACGACGCCGGCGAACTCCCCACCTGTAACAATTAGGAAAAACCTAAAAATAAATAAAATTAATTAAATTTAGAATAAGCTGATAAATCACAAAATGGTTAAAATCAAATATGTTAATCTTCATAAGTTATATGTAATACAATTTAATTTAAAAATTTTGAATGTAAATTAAATAAGTTATAAGGGTTTTAATGAAAATTTTAGCTTCATTTTAATAAAAGATGGGTTTTATAATAAGTTAGTTGTGAGGGGTTAAATTGCAAAGTTAAGTTCTATGCAAATAAGGTATTATCAAGGGTTTAAGTGAATAAAGTATATCAATTCAGTTCTGAATTCAAAATCAAAATAAATCAAAAGAAAATAGAAAGTAAATCAAAAACACCTCATGCTTCAATAACCCTTCAACCCACACCTCCTCCTTGCATGGAACATGCACACCCTTGGCCTTGACACCTCCACCTTACCTTATCCCTTCCTCCACCCACATATATAAATCATTTTCAGATCTGAAACATAAATGAAAACTCAAAGGAAATTATAAGAAAAGGAAAGTAAATGAGAAAGAGAGAAAAACAAGAGGAAGAAGAAGATGATGAGGAGCTTGTTCATGGAGATTGTTCATCCTCAAACTAGGAAGAGTTGATTGATCAAGAAGGGTTATTCCTACAACTAATAGGAGGGTAACTTCTTAAACTTAGTAAAGATTAAGTTCTGTAGATTAGTTAATTAAAGTTTAGGTAAGTCACATAATATCGTATTTTAGTTAGAATTTGTGTCTGTTAGAATCTGCTGTGTTCTGAAACTTAATTAAATAAATTCAACAGAGTAGAAATGATGTAGGAATTAAATAGAACACACCACAAGAATACGGAGGCAGGGCGCCGGTTTTGGGCCGGCGACAGTAGGGTTTTGGCCGGCGTCGCCGGCCAAGTGGGAAGTTTTGGGGGTTTGGTCAATTGGGTAGTCTACAGTGTTCAATTTAAGGTATTTTGGCACTGTTGATTTAACTTAGTTTTACTGTAACTAAAATCTGGAATGATATATCGGGAAATGAATCGTAAAACTCTATAAACGACACGAAGGAATTACGTCGCGTTTTAATTCCTGAAACAGTGCAGGTTTGGATTAAAACTCCAGCGAGATGAAGTGTTTTATAACTTAATAATCTGATAATAGGTAACATATAAGAAGGATAGCGTGTTTCTATGTCCGTTATATCGGAAATGTAGTTTTGCTTATACGCGTTAACTTTGCATATTTAGACACGGATACGAGAAATACGGAAGCCGCGAGGAAAGGGAAAGGATTAGCGATTCCGGAGTAGATTCAACTTTCCGGTGAGTAGACTAAACATCTACCGGGGAATTTAGTAAAGATGGCGTGTTTCGCCCATGGTTTTACTTAATGTGATATTCATATCATCATGTTTAATTATTAGAATTTCATTCATTAAATTACTTGTATGTTGCTTAGTTGTTAGAACACTTCACAAGTATCGACGAGTCATGCCACGTGCACATCTTATATGCTACACACACCTCGTCGATATTGCCATGTCACATACACTTAAATATCATACTTATTAACATGAATTATATCGTATTTCACATGTCAAGTATATTGGTAGATTTCATTATTTACATCCTGTTGCTTATGCGTATTTCCATGTTGGATATGAGATAGATACAGAATTGAGGATTTATGATTTTGAGTTTTTGAGTATTACTACATAAATCCAGTTTTTCATGATTGATGTGACATGTCCACCCTGAGATGATTTCTGTTTTGGTTTTATTCCGGACCGAGTGGGGGAGATATACGGTCGCGGATTTATGTTATCCATACTGAGTGGGGGAGCTATACAGTTGGATACAGGGTGGACCCGGTCGAGACCGAGGGGCAGGATAGCCGTATTGAGACGGGGGAGCCTAGCGAGGTTACTCGATACCGGAGTTGGTTATAGAAATATGGCGTGTATCTAGAGGATAACGGCCGATATTATGAGTATAGGATCATTCGGGGAATGATGCCTAAAAGAAATGAAGATTTTGTGTCGTTGATGGACACCGAGAAATGATTTACTTGAGTTGTGATTTCAGAAGTATAATGAGATTTATTGTTGGATTTCACATATACTCATATATCATATTGATTCATATTCAGTAGCATGATTGTCATATTTACTTTATTCGCCGTTATATGTTAGTCGTATTCACTGAGTTGGCAACTCATCCCCGTTGTGCCACAGTTCCTTGCAGGGATAGAGTGGACGGGTAGCTGCGAGGCAGGATCACTTTTGCTGTTATATTTCATCTTTTGTTAGGTAGGTTACATGTGTAGTAACCTTCCATTTTGTACTTTTGTATCTAGAAAGACTCCATCAGACTTGTATTTTGACTTAGAAAGGAGATATGGTATATATATGTACAGTTGAGATATGTGGATCAGTTTCATAGTTTCTTTCTTTATGAGATTCAGTGATATTTCATATGCTTATATTCATGTTCATTATTGAGATTGTTGATTCCAACTCGGAATGCAACTAAACTTAACCTTGTTAATTGTTTACTAAATTAAATTCATAACTTGAGATTTCTACTTAAAAACTAATCTTTCATAAAAATTCCGAATAAGGTATTTTGGATCTTGGTTTTTGGCTTACTTGGACTTGTGCATATCTTTAGATATGATACAAATCTAAGTGCCTGTCACATCCAAACTTGGGTCGTGACACCACCACATCGCCGACCACCCTACGACCTTCTCGTCATCAGCATCAACACCCACACCCCTTAAACCTACACAACCGAGCCCACTATCCCTCTCTCTTTCAAATCCTAACCACCAAGCCTACGAGCTCACTGTTGCTTTTCGCCGGAACACCGTCGTTGACCGCCGGCAATCCCAGCACTACTCAGGAGATCCACAGAGCCTACTTCACCCTTCCAGCGAGCACAGGAAGTCTCCGGACAACTCCGACGCAAATTCCGTATCTCGAGCCAAGCTCGCGTAATCCGTTTCACGGCGTACATCACGCGTTCGTGACGCCGCTGCTGCCGTGCGACCCCGAGACGTTTCCAAGCAAGTGTTTACTTGCTACATGCTAATATAATTGTGGTACAAACCTAAATCATATAATTTACAATTTACCGATTCCCGATATATTTTGCGATCTATGTGTTCGATGCTAGACCCCAATGAAAATAATTGTTTAATTTGCCGGAAATAGATGTTTTCTGTTGGCCCTCATAATGATAAATATCGTGTATAAATCTCACTGGAAAATACGATTGTTAGTGACAAAAATTGATACCCCCAAATATACCGTTAAAACTAGAAATTCCCTGTATCTGAAAATGGTAAAAATCACTGTAAATCATGTAGATACTGGAATGATACATTCGAGGGCTTAAATCGAAGCCGACTCAACTAAATTTAACCCTATGTAAACTCCTAATGATTTCTATTCTGTAACTGCGATGATATTTAGATCGGAGTGCGACTCTGGACTGCAGTCCAGAGCGAATCTGATTATTGTGTACTGTCCCAAAATATGTGTCACTGTGTTTCCTGAAGTCGTATGTTACGGAACTCTGCAGTATATTAAATATAATTATGTTAGCTAAACAAAACAAGTGGTTCCATTCCGTTTCATTGCCGTTTGCTAATTTAAACTGTAAATAAAAGGGCAGAACGTATAACTGTCCAGAACAGATTCAGAAGTGATATACTGATGTTAAACTGTATGTAACTTTCAACGTACAGACGCGATTGAGGATCCGTCTATTGTTTTGAATACTCTATTGAAAATACTAGATTTCATTCAACTGTAGTATCGCTAAAATCTGAACCCAACTGGGTGCAATTCGTGTCGCGAAACGGACGTTCAGTTCTGAAACTGAATTTCCAGCCATGAGAACTTAAAATGAAACAGCTGTATCTTGAAAACCGAAATCCTGATTGAACTGAAACTAATTTTGATGAATTGCTGACTGAGCGTTCTATTTATCTTACTTGTATCGTTTTGCTGAATTCTTAACATATTAATTTATGCAATTTATGTAAGTTAATAACATGCATGTTGATTCATAACATAATTAGCTTATTGATAGCATACATACATATATCATACCCCATTTGCCAGATACTTAGTGTTAGTGCGTGTTAGGATCAGTGGACATTGCTTTATCGTGCGTGATAGATGTTGGTTTAGGAGTGACGAGTACACCAATGGAAAGTGAATGTTCGTGACAGTGATTGATACAGTGAACAGTGATAAAACCGTGCCTTTGGTATACTTGTACACGACTAAATCAAGATCGTAAATAGTGTAAACCCGGGGATAAAGGGGAAATCGAAGTGGAAAGAGAATCGTGTTTAGCGGGACCGTGTTTTAGAGGATGATCATTCGAGCAGTGATATATATATTAGGTAGGATCTAGCGATCCGGCTGACAGGGTTATGTCCCGGGCATATGGGCCATTGTCTCGGGTATGTACGAGACTCCTGTTAAACATGATTCTCCTTCCACTATGCGATTTCAAACATGACCTAGAGACGGATAGGGACACAGAACATATTCTACATCATATAGTGACATAGTGATTACTTGCATTGTTCTTACACTAGTATTACCTCATTTACCTGTTTCATCTTATTATAATAATATTGTTATTGTGTCGCTCTGACGACCTGAGTATGCATGCTCAGATTCCGTGGAAGGACCAGCACAGGAAACGGATCTACCTTTCGAGTTCACGAAGATATAGTCTGGTGTACTCTCTTCATTTACTGCTTTCCATAAAAGTGATCGTGAGATTGAACTTGGTTAGTAATTGTTCTTGTTATCTGTAATTTGTGAACAATGGATTTTAATGTAATAAATTAGTGATGTATTTCCTTTACTACTGTGCTTTATTCACTGATTACCATATAATGCTAGAAGCCGAAGTGTGACTACGGCGGGATGATTCCTTGACCGTAGGAGCATGGCTGGCCTAGTCATCCCTCGTTTTCCGTATTTTGGGAAGCGGGGCGTGACATTTGTTATACTAAAAAAATGCAGATGCCAGATATAATGCCAGTATGCAATATAAACAATATTAAAAGTGCACGGATCCTCGTAACTAGCCGAGATAAATCATAAACAGGAATCAAGATGGGTTTCTAGCAAGCGGGTCGGATCGGATGCAAATACAGATACCAATTATACCATTCGCACCTAAAACAGCAAGTCAAGAAAAAGCCATAAATAAAGAAATACCCAAAATAGAACTGGTATAAATGAACTAGGGTGTTACATTATACCCAACTACAAAAAGAATTTCGTCCTCGAAATTCCCGGAACAAGAAAAATAAACAAACATAAAACTACGAGAAGAGGTGTGGAAACTTTTGTCGAATCTCGTCTTCTCGTTCCCAAGTCGATTCTCCGTGCGAGCGGTTTCCCCATGAAACAAGTACTAGAGAGATAATCTTGTTCTTGAGAACCTTTTCTCTTCGATCAACAATCGACATCGGTCGTTCTTCAAAGGTCAAATCCTCCCTTACAGTCAGCTCTGAATGATCTAGCACGTGTGTTTCATCTCGAACATACTTACGGAGTTGAGATACATGACACACGTCATGAACATTCGCCAAAGACGGTGGTAAAACCAATCGATAAGCCACTTCTCCAACACGCTCCATAATCTCGAAAGGCCCCACGAATCGAGGACTAAGCTTGCCTCGACTCCCAAAACGAATCACTCCTCTAGTCGGTGATATCTTCAAAAATATAAGATCACCAACAGCGAATTCTATAGGTCTTCTCGATGTATCGACCCAACTCTTCTGCCGATCCTGTGCTGCCTTCATGTGATTCCGGATAGTATTAACTTTCTCCACGATTTACATGATAATATTCGGTCCCAACAATCTTCGTTCTCCAATATCGTCCCAACAACGGGTGAGCGACACTTGTGACCATACAAAGCCTCGAATGGAGCCATTTGGATAGTCGCCCGAAAACTGTTATTATACTAAAACTCCACCAAGTGTAGATGATCCTCCCATGAACCCTTGAAGTCCAACATGCAAGTTCTTAACATATCTTCAAGAGTTGGATCGTTCTCTCCGACTGGCCATCTGTCTGAAAATGATAAGCGGTGCTAAACTTCAATCGCGTCCCCAAACTTTCCTGTAGACTCCTCCAGAAGTGTGATAAGAATCGGGTATCACGATCGGAGACGATGCTCACCGGTACTCGATGCAATCTCACAATCTCCTGCATGTATCGTTCTGCCAACGCTTCCATTGATTGACCAACTCGAAACGGAATGAAATGAGCTGCCTTGGTCAATCGATCAACAATCACCCAAACTGCATTATTGCCCTTTGGACTCCGCGGTAAAGCTGTCACGAAATCCATGGTTATATGTTCCCACTTCCACTGAGGAATTGGAAGTGGTTGCAATAAACCAGCTAGTCTTTGATGTTCAGCCTTAATTTGCTGACACGCCAAGCACTTCGCTACAAAGCGAACAATCTCCATTTTCATGCCTTCCCACCAGAAATGCTGTCGTAGATCACGGTACATCTTCGTGCCTCCTGAATGTACGGAATATGCGGAACTGTGTGCCTCCTTCATAACTTCTTCGTGAATATCTCCTTTCGGCACACACAAACGGTTACAATAACGCAACGAACTATCTTCATGAATCAACAAGTCTGTTCGAAGTCCCACTTCTACCTGTTCTCGAAACTTCTGCAATCTTGGGTCATATGACTGCGCTGCTTTAATACTCTCGATCAATGACGACTGTACTTGCAGCTGCATCAACTGTCCCGAAGAATGCGGTAGCACGATCTCCAACTCAAATCTCCAAAAATCCTCGATAAGCTCCTTTTGTGCGGTCAACATCCGAATTGCTGGCAACCGACTAAGCGTATCTGGCACTACATTAACTTTCCCCGGATGGTACTTGAGATCAAGATCATAGTCAGCCATCAGCTCCAACCATCTACGCTGCCTCATATTAAGCTCTTTCTGTGTGAACACATACTTTAGGTTTTTGTGATCGGTGAATACTTTGACCTTTTCGCCCAGTAAGTAATGTCTCCAAATCTTCAAAACGAAAATCACTGCTGCAATCTCCAAATCATGAGTTGGGTAATTCTTCTCATGGGTCTTCAACTGCCGCGATGCATAAGCTATAACTTTCCCATGCTGCATCAAAACACATCCCAAACATTTTCCAGATGCGTCGCTGTGAATCACCAATCCTTCGGAACCATCTGGTACGATCAAAATAGGAGCGGTTATCAACTTTTGCTTCAACGCCTCAAAAGCTGACGCACAACTATCCGTCCATACGAACAGTACTTCCTTACGCGTAAGCTTGGTCAAAGTCTCAGCCTATCGAGAAAAATTCTCCACGAATCTTCTGTAGTATCCTGCAACTCCTAGAAAACTTCTGATATCCGCTACATTCCTTGGAATCGGCCAATCTTGAACTGCTGCAATCTTCTCATGATCAATGGCGATTCCATCTCCAGATACGACATGCCCCAAAAATTTCACTTCTTCAAGCCAAAACTCACACTTGCTCATCTTTGCATACAATCTTTCTTGCCTCAATGTCTGCAGTGCGTCAAGTGTTCTGCATGCTCTTATAGGCTCCTCGAGTAGACCAGAATATCATCGATGAACATTACTATATACTGGTCCAAGAACGGTGAAAAAATTCGGTTCATCAAGTCCATAAATATCGCCGGTGCATTCGTGACTCCGAATGGCATAACTAAATACTCGTAATGCCCATATCGAGTACGGAACGCAGTCTTGCAAATATCCTCTGATTTAACTCGGACCTGATGATATCCGGACCGCAAATCCAGCTTCGAGAATACCCTCGCGCCACTGAGTTGCTCGAATAATTCGTCAATGCGAGGGATCGGGTACTTGTTCTTGATAGTCACCCGGTTTAATTCTCGATAATCGATGCACATCCTCCTTGTGCCATCTTTCTTCTTGACTAGAAGAACTGGAGCTCTCCAAGGTGAATTACTGCTGCGAATCCAACCCTTTTCTAGCAATTCGGTAACATGCTTCTTGACTTCTTCCAACTCTACTGGTGCCATTGGATAATACGCCTTTGAAATTGGCGCTGCACCAGGAACAAGATCGATCGCGAACTCCGCATCTCGTTTTGGCGGTAAACCCGAGATGCCCTCGAACACGTCCATAAACTGTTGAACTACAGCTGGCGCTTCTTCCTTATCAACTTCCATCGACGAAAGAACATTGTTTGTCGGCCTAGCCCTAAACTCGACTGGCCCGATAAAACTGCTACCTCCAGCAAAAACAAACTCCGGATGTCCGGGAATCTAGAAAATCACTTTCTTTGCCCTACAATCAATTTTAGCGTGGAAAGTGCCGAGGAAATCCATTGCCAAGACAACATCATAACCGCGAGTATCGATCACCAAGAAATCCGCGAATAACTCTCGTCCGCAAATAACAACAGAACAATCCTTACACTCACTACTAGATATGATCTTCCCGTTTCCAGTGTGTATGTCACAACAACAAGACAGGGTCGTGCAAGAAATCAAGTGTGCAGCAATAAACTTGGACAACATACAACAATAGAATGCACCATAATCGAATAATTCTAATGCAGGAAAAACATGAACAAGTAGGATACCCGAAATGACATCACCTGAAGCCAAACACCAAAGAAGATAAGCACGGTAAACAGGATTCAAGCTTGCGATAAAACATGAACTGGAAAGCAATGAAACTGAGAGAAGCAAGGTAATATAACGATCATAAAACAAGAGGATGAATCAAGACTAGGACTCCAAGTTACTTAAATAGAGTACCACATTGTAACCATGCTGCAGTTCATAATTACAATCACATAAATCCATTCAAGTCGCCCAAATTCTTGTATCAGAATCAAAGGAATAGGAAAGGATAATCAATAAGGAACCAAAAAGATTTCAAGCCGAGATGCAAAGTTGTTTGCATATCGTCAAGACAAAGTGTCAAGAGAAAGATAAGATTCAAGAATCACAATAACAATATGGCAGGACATGTTCCTAATCACGGGTTTTCTGATTCGTGGATTGGGTCCAATACCCAACTACAAAAAGAATCAAACCCGATTAACCTAAATCATATGTCTCTGATACCAAACAAACCCTGTCACGCCCCGCTTCCTAGAGTGCGCTAAGATCGGCACGTGACAGAGCCAACCATGCTACCTGTGGCTAGGAAACATCCCTCCACAGTCATATTACGGCTGTCTATAAGATATCAAGAACAGTAAAAATAAATAAACTATCTAATACATGTCCATATGCCAGAATAAACGAGTCAAGAAATAATATGCGGAAGCGATAAATCCAATAAATAATAACAATCTGGAAAGTACGTCCCAAATACGGGCTCACATCAGGAAATGAAAATGCTGAAAGAAAACTAAACTAAAATACTAACAGGATTCTCACTGCTCGGCCTGTCGGCTAAAATACTCCTGGTCAGCCTGCGACATAGATAGAGGATCTGGGCCATACAAAACCCAGACGTCGGTGCGTCATAATATCAAACGATAAAATATAATCAGGAGGTAACAAGATATGCAGGTATGAGTAGGAACAGTAATATGAATGTAATAAGTAAACACGGATGTGGAACAGTGAAGGGTATCAGTGTATGTGACGTGCGGTGATCCATCTAAACTGTGCTACTGGGTTAATTGCTCTCAAGTCTTTGAAATCAATTTAATAAATCGTCGATGTAACTCAGTAGTATCCCGTGCATACCCGGTACCACGGTCCAGACCCTCGGGGCTGAATCCGAGACGTGCCGCTAAGCACAAACAGGAAACATGTACAGACGAATGATGTCAGCAGCATCATTCCGGGACTGGCCTAGCCCCTAAAACTGATCAGTATAAGCGTCGAACTGTTGAGTTACAAGTCAGGTTTCATTATTGATTTCCCCTTACCCCCGAGGTTATGTGTTCAAGTTAGGTATTGATAATCTGGAGCTAATGCCAACACAGGATCAAACAGATACAGGTTTGTCTATATAGACAACAGGTGTCACGACCCAAGTTTGGATGTGACCGGCACTTAGATTGTATCATATCTAAAGATATGCACAAGTCCAAGTAAGCCGAAAACCAAGATCAAAATACCTTATTTCGGAATTATTTATGAAAATTTAGTTTTTAAGTAAAAATCTCAATTTATGAAGTTAATTTATTAAACAAATAATAAAGGTTAAGTTTAGTTGTATTCCTAGTTGGAATCAACAATATTAACAATGAACATGAATATAAACTTATAGAACATCACTGTGAATCTCATAAAGAAAGAAACTATGATACTGACCAACAGATCTCAACTGTACATATATATACCATCTCTCATTACTAAGTCAAAATACAGGTTTGATGGAGACTTTCTAGATACAAAATACAACATCAAAAAGGAAGGTTACTACACATGTAACCTACCTATCAAAAGATGGGATACAACTGCAAATGTAACTCTGCCTCGCAGCTACCCGTCCACTCTATCCCTGCAAGGAACTGTGGCACAACGGGGGTGAGTTGCCAACTCAGTGAATACGACTAACATATAACGGCGAATAAGGTAAATATGACAATCATGCTACTGAATATGAATCAATATGAGGTATGAGTATATGTGAAGTTCAACAATAAATCTCATGATACTTCGGAAATCACAACTCAATAAAATCATTTCTCAGTGTCCATCAACGACACAAAACCTCCATTTCAAATAAGCATCATTCCCCGAATGATCCTGAATCATAAAATCGGTCATTATCATCTAGATACACGCCGTATATTTATTACTAACTCCGGTATCGAGTAACCTCGCTAGGCTCCCCCGTCTCAATACGGCTATCCTGCCTCTCGGTCTCGACCGGGTCCACCATGTATCCAACTGTATATCTCCCCCACTCAGTATGGATAACGTAAAATCCGCGACCGTATATCTCCCCCACTCGGTCCGGAATAAAACCAAAACAGAAATCATCTCATGGTGGACATGACACATTAATCATAAAAACTCTGGATTTATGTAATAGTATTCAAAACTCAAAACCATAAATCCTCAATTCTGCATTTATCTCATATATACATCGAAGTACGTAAAGAGTAACATGATGTCAATGATGCAATCTACTACTATATTTGATATGTGAAATACGATATAAATCCATGTTAACAATTATGACATTTAAGTGCAAGTGACATGGCAATATCGACGAGGTGTGTGTAGCATATAGGATGTGCACGTGGCATGACTCGTCGATAATTGTGAAGTGTTCTAACAACTAAGCAATTTATAAATATTTGTAGTGAATGCAATTTAACATTTAAGTATAACGATATAAGCATCAAGTCAAGTAAAACTACGGGCGAAACACGCCATCTTTACGAAATTCCCCGGTAGCTGTTTAGTCTACTCACCGGAAAAGTCGAATCTACTCCGGAATCGCTAATCCTTTCTCATTCCTCGCGGCTTCCGTAATTCTTGTATTCGAGTCTAAATATAAAATTAACGTATATAAGAAAAACGGCTATTCCGATATAACGGAAATGAAAAACACGCTTTCACACTTACAAGTTACATGCTATCTGATTATATCAAGTTATTAACACTTAACCTTGCTGGATTTTTAACCTTATTCTGTACTGTTTCAGAAATTAAAACGCGACGTGATTTAGTCGTGTCGTATTTAGTGTTTTATGATACCCTTTCCGATATATGTTCCCAGATTTTAATTACTGTGAAACTAATTTAAATAAACAGTACCAAAATAACCAAAATTGTGTACTGTAAACTACCCAACAGAGAAAACCCCCAAAGTCCTCCCCATGGCCGGCGACGCCGGACTTTCTTGCTTGGCCGCCGGCCCAAAACCGGCCCCTGGGTGTCGTCTTCTTGTGGTTTACTCTAGTTGATTCCTACATCATTTTAACTCTGTTTAATTAATTTAATTATCTTCCAGATCAAAGCAGATTCTAACAGACACTAAATTTAACTAAAATACGATATTATGTGACTTGATTAACTCTAAACTAACTAAGCTACAGAATTTAATCCCTACTGTGTTTAAGAGTTTTACCCTCCTATATTGCTGTAGGAATAACCCTCCAAATGGCTAAGTCCCTCCTAGCTTGATGATGAACCATCTCCAAGAACAAGTTCCTTCTTCTCCTTCTTCTTCCTCTTGTTCTTCCCTTTTCTCTTTTACTTTTCTTTTCTTTTAATTCATTTGAATTTTAATCTGATCTTTAAACTGAATAAGGGCTATATGTATGAGAGGAGGAAGGGATAGGGTTAAGGAGGTGGTGTCAAGTGTTAAATGGTGCATGTTTCATGCAAGGAGGAGGTGGAGATTGAAGGTGCTCATGCAAGCATGAGGTGTTTTTGCATTATCTTCAATTTTCTTTTGTTTTAATTTCATTATACTTTCAGAACTGAAATGATTTCATCTACTTCACTTATACCCTCAACAATCTTATATTTGCATAAAACCTAAACTTTACAATTTAACCCCTCGCAACTTAACTTATTATAAAACACATATTTTATTAAAATGAAGCTAAATTTGTCACTAAAACCCTTATAACTTATTTAATTTGCATTCAAAAATTCTAATTTAATTTGTATTACATATAACTTATGAAGATTGACATATTTGATTTTAACCGTTTTGTGATTTATCACTTTATTTTTAATTTAATTCATTTTATTTATTTCTAACTTTTCCTAAATGTTACAACAGGATACGTCCGTCAGGACGACAAGTCAGGATTGTCGGCATTAGGAACAGGATCAGGTAACAGGTCAAGTAGTGGTGTATCAGGCCATGTCAGGTAGTGCATATGCATCAAATGGATGCCCAACAGTAAAATATAGCAAGTATCGAATTAGGGTAAAAGTACGGATGTACGGTAAAAGTATGGATGCACAAATATCTATCAGGGGTTACATCATGACTATGTAGGATGCGCATTATCAAGCATGGGGTACTAATGTAACAGTAATATGAATTAATATGACATGGCATGCAACTAGATATATAGAATTAATGGTATGGATACACAATAAAACATGGATGCACAAATATCTATCAGGGGTTACAACTACAGTTCCATGACTATGCAGGATACACATTATCAAGCATGGGGTGTTAATACAACAAAAACATGAAATAATAGGATCTGTAGATGAAGCTACATATATAATAAATGATATGGATGCATACGGGTATCCGTAAACAGTAAAACATTAATATGGGTGCACAGTGTGATCAACCTGTGATATTTTTATTCAATGGATGCAAAATATAATACATAGCATGTAGCAAGATGAACTTGCATGCGACTAGATATGTAAATAACGATATGGATGCATACGGGTCTCGAAAAACTGTAAATTGTAATATGGATGCATAATATATATCGTGGAAGATAATATATATAATATCGCAACGTCAATTGAAACCAACGCCTAGTTTAACCGAAAACTTAGTAAGCATCTTTTAATCATTTTAGCTCAAATTTAGAAGTTTAACCAAATCTAGTGGCCACGATCATCACATAATAGCTTGATTAAGCCACACAAACCCTTACTACAATTTTAATTTCACCCAAATAAGATTTAGTAAAAACTAGTTTGCAATTAAGCTTAATTAGACAATTAGGAAAAATAACAATTAACAATCTCACAACAAGCTTAAGTTTTCCAAGTCTAAACTACTCGATTAACCATTTCAAACAATCAAAACCCTAACTTGATCTTCATAACCCTTTCTATAAATTCCAAAACATGCTAATTAAAGATTTATTTAAACATCTAATAACTAGATTAAGGTATTTAAACAACAACTAAAGATTAGAGTTAGGATTTTATACCTCAAAACTTGATTCTAAACTTGCAACTAGATTTCCAAATTAGCCTCCAAAATGCTAACTTTCATGAAGATCCAAGCTTGATTAAAGCTAAAGAATGAAGGGTATGGATTTGTTTTAGAGTTTGTGGGATTATTTGTTAATTTTTGATGAATTTTTGAAGCTTTAAGAAGTCAAAATGGAGTGGGAAAATAAATGGGGCAGCAAGGGGAGGGGTTGCTCGGCCACTTGGAGAAAATGGGGAGGTTGTGGAAGTGTGTGGAAGGAAATTAGGTTAAAACATCATTAAAGCTTAATAATAAACATTACTTTATACCACCTCTTAATTCTTTATTTAAAGTTTTCTTTAATTCCATCAAAATATCTAGATATTTTCTAGGATATTTTGCAAAGAAGACAAAATACTTAATCTTGTGATTAAGTTGGTATGGATTCACATTAGCATAATTAACTCAATCAAATTTGTAATTACCACTAATTAAGTGCATAATTAAAAGGTTATAATAATATTTTAATTAAGAAAAAATATTTAAGTGAATTAAAATCTACAAGCGACCAACTAAATACCGTATACTGGCAATTTCCTAATTAAACTAAGTGCATTTAAGTCTATACTGAAAAATGACCACTTCTAGATTTTTACGGAAAAACACAGTTTATTTTACCTAATATCGGAAAATTCACCTAAACGATTTCTAAAACGTTATATATATATATATATATATATATATATGAAACAAATAAAGGTAAGTATATGTAAATTAATAATAACTTACATCGTCATCTATCAATACCATGTTGTATCCTTAAAATCGCCGGAACTAAATTGTATGCCAGACCACAATCTTGTCAACCTAATTTTAATCTTCCAATTAGATTTTCTATCATTAATGGTACTCAACGGGTCATAACGATCTCCTGCCATATCCAATTGAGAAGCCTACAGCATAAAAAAAACCGGGTAAATGGAAGTCAATTGAGGTATTTGTTTGGGGACGGATGTAATATATTTTTATTATGATGACTGCATGTATTATGGCTGTTGATACTTCATTTATTGTTTATAAATTATACTTGAAGCTTATCTATAGCAGAAGTCTTTGAATTTTTTGTAGTAGTTTAAGTACACATTTCAGCAACACTTTCAATAACCATGACTCCATAATTTGAAACATAAATTCTTTCTAAAAGAATAAAATTTATCTGCAAATTTATAAAGCAATTATAGACGAATAATAATTTAAAAAAAACCCGAGATACGATTATACTACAATTCTACATATCAATTGTAGAGAATCCAAAACATACCAAACTAATTACTAGTTGCGGCATACTTTAATATTTGGAAAACCTCATAATCAATTACATAGATTTAGAAAAAAATTAGATTTATAAAAAAATAAAATCTTAATGATCATTTAGAAATGTATATATATAGAGAAAAATGTAAGATTTATATCTATTTTAAACTGCAGAAACCTTCATACACAGCAAAAACAGAGTTATCGATTCTGAAAGCCAGACTATATTGCTGAAAATAATTGACAACTTAATAATTCAGATTACAGTAAAATATATCGACTTTAGAAAAAAATGGCAGAAAACTTATATTTACATGACTAAATGATATAGTAATTAATAATACAAACAAAAAATCCTAACTAAATAATATAGGAATTTTGGAACATTTTTTTGCAGATTCGTAGACCCACCATTTTTAAAATTTTAAATCTTATTATAATATTAATATTTGTATACATAACAAATCAATTAAAATCAGATTTAATTGCAACTAATAATACAAAGAAAAAAGGATAAATACCCTTTTATGTTTTAAATAGATTTCCTAAAATCTCTCCCTGCAATTTTCTCTTATATATACATTTTTGGAAGTCAGTATTTATATTTTAAATAAAAATCTTGACTAAATAATATACCAATCTCTCATCTCTCATATATTTAATCTTTCATTATTCAAAATCATAGGAATTTTGCAAAAAAATTGGTAGAGTAGATTTGATGATTTTAAATTTAAATTTTGTTATAATATTAATATTTGTATCCATAACAAATCAATCAAAATAAGATTTAATTGCAATTAATAATACAAACAAAAATATCCTAATTAAATAATATACCGATCTCTTATCTCTCGTATATCTAATATTTCATTATTCAAAATCATAGGAATTTTGGAAAATTCGTAGATTTCACGATTTTAAATTTAATAATACAAACAAAAAAGGTAAAATACAAACAAAAAAGGAAAAATGCTCTTTATATTTTAAATAGATTTCCTAAAATCCCTCCACACAATTTTCTTATATATATACATTTTTTAAACTCAGGATTTATATTTTAAATAGATTTCATGATTTTGAATAATATTTTGAGTGGCAAATTCATAGTCAAGACGAACAATAGAAAATGACAGTTTTATAATTAAGGTGAATAGTAGAAAAATCACAGTTCTGTAATATTTTGGAACTTTTTTGGAATTCAGGATTTATATTTTAAATAGATAGATAACCCCACGCTACCAGTTAAAAGTTGTTTATTCAACTTAATTCCGAGGTTTAAAATCTCTGCATCAATAACGCGTCGGATGAGCATTTTAGGAAATACTAGATTTTTATAACTTAGTGAAGACTTTTAATAAATAGTACAAAAATAATTGTAAACAATTTGATACATTTTCTTAGTAATTGTTGATGTTTAGAATACTATAAACTTTTGATAATTTATTAATAATTAATGATGTCAAATAAACCAATAACCCATTATTAAACTCAGCAATCCGTTTGAAAAATTAACATCAAAACCATAAATAACCAATTGATGAACTCAATATCATGGTTTAAATTTTGATATCGATATTGGGGTCAAAACTAGGATAGCTATTTTTGGGATTGATCTGCCATCTTTGATCGGGATTGGCCTGGATTTAAAGTCATGCTTGATTCATGTCCTAATCATGATTAATTCAACTACTTTATCTATTTCATTTGGAAATTCAAGACCCTGTGGGTGTAGTAATGCTGAGTTTTCTTTATTTAGAAAGTTGTGAATTGTAAATTTTGAGCATTTGGAAGAGAGAAGATGCTCATTCATTATTATCTCATCTATGCTCATTCATTATTATCTCATCTAATTTTTAATTGGTACAGCAATTATTACAGAGTACTTTTCATTTTTCTTGGTTTACAAAAACTAAACGGGGATTTTTGACTAATTACTAGGTTTTGGGGTGATATATGTAAATATCAAGTTATGGGGGTGATTTATAAAAAGAACATTTCCTTTTCTTTTGTCTTTGTTGATTAATAATTGAGTAAAGTGATGGAGAGATTGATGGGACTTTTTGGATCATGAAAGGTCGAAAATGCACTTAGGGGCTGTTTGGTTGCAAGATTATGAAATTTGGATTCCAAAATAGTACAGATGAAAATTTCTGGAGTTGGTAATTTGTTGTTTGGTTAATTTTGGATTTCTGATATTGGATTTGTAGATCCTTATAATTTTTGTTTGGTTGGTGAAAAGAAGGTGGGATTTGGATTTGAGAATTTTACAGAGCGATAGATAGAGAGGGGATTATTAAATAAATAAAGTATCCGGATCCCATCTAAAAGTACAATGAATAGTGCAAATCCTTGCAAATTCTCAAAAAAAATTTGGATTCAAGAATACTTGTTTTGTGGTGGGCCCCCCATATAAAACAAAGGAATGCTACAAATCCAAATCCTCCAACCAAACACAAAATTATGAAATCCCTGGATTCCACAATCCAAATCCATCATAATCCTACGACCAAACAGGCCCTTAGTTAGGGACCATTTACAGGGATTTTAAGAGGTTTTATGCAAGCATGCCACTAAATTTTAGAAGCTGTAGATTAACGGTACAAAATTTCAAACCAGAAAAATAAGAAAGGAAATTGAGATGATACAAACAAAACTTTTTGTTTGCCTGAAATTGTCATTTGTTTGTAAAGAATTAGAATGGTTGTTACCCCTTCAATCCTTTAGTTTGTTTGGTTGAAGAAAGAAAAGTGGGTATTGAGTTTTGAGAATTAGATAAAGAGAAGAGAGAAAGAGAGAAATTAGGTAACCGTAACTTTTCCCAAATAAAATAATATATCTATTCTATGTTTCTTTGGGAATGGATAATTCCATTCAAAAAAGCTTAGATTTAGAATTGCCAAAATGATGACATCAGTTCTCATTTTGATAACGTCAATTCTCAAAACTTGTTATTCCTATTTCATGCAAACAAACAAAGAAATGGTAATTCCATGCCTTTTGTTTTGATGAACAGTATCTTGTTCGTCCCTATAAATTTTGGTAATTCCTTGTGAACAAACGGCCCCTAGATTCCAACGGTCAATTTTCCCCAACAAAAAAAAAGGATTGGCAATTTTGAATGAAGATTTGGTGTTTTGTTGCATTAGTTGCTTTGGATGCATTTATTAAACAAGCTAAACAAAATGTGGAAAGTTGGTGGTGGATCAAATGTGAAGGAGTAGAGGAGTTCTTTCAGGCATTGCAAAGTTGATGTTCGAGGATGTACGAGGGTGGACAAGATCATTCGAATTTCGTGCTACTCTTGTATCTTTGGAGAACCAAATGCAAAAGCTTATCTTCTGGCTAATTTCGGTGCGTTTTATGATGTTGTCGAGTAGCTATAACGATACAACGCATCCAAGTGCTTTATTACAACTAGTTTCCAATGACCGTAACGAGTTTGCTTATATATAAGAGCTCTAATAGCCTTTTGGCATCACAAAAGAAAATAAGCGTAGATATATTTATTTCATACATTCTTTCTTATAAGAGAAAACAGAATCTCAAATGCCACATGAGAAAGTTCTTCTATAGCGTCGGAAAAAGTTAACACTCTATCAATTTTTTTGACGATCGGGATCCACTATCTTTATCTTCATCGTGCAAGACATGGATACATTAAATTTGATGAGAATCCAATGTATTCTCACCGTTGATGTAGTGGAGTGGTACAAAATTAATGGTTTTCCGATAATATAATACTTTTAGTATTTTTTCATCACAAAATCAAAGGTGAAAATGTATTGTATTCTTATCAAATTTTGTAACAACCGAAAATTTCATCTTCTTCCCTTTAATCATCTTTTCGTAATAAAGGGTTTTTCTTTGAGTTACCTTGCATCTCTATCCCATATGTCTTGAGTTCAAATCATAACCTTTCCGATTTGTAGGATATGATAATAGTATTAGTTATTATTTACTTAAATGAAACTATTTTTGATTGGTGTTTAATATTTTATTTATGATAAAATAAATATATTGTTTGTATTTTATTAATTGATTATCTTTGTGTTACATTGTCTCGATTAAATATGATTATGATACTCTAGTTATGTTAAATTTATTTTTATACCAAATTATATAACTAAATTTTGTATTATATGCTCACGTTGTATTACTAATACTATTGCTTTTAACTTACTTATTTAGTAGTTATATTTTATATATATTTAATTTTATTATCAAACCCATTAAATAATACAAATCTTTTATGACAATATTTTAAGATATATTTGTTACATGGATAAGATATTGTTAAACAAATAATTTAAGAAAATAAAAGATATATGTTTAGAGATATGGTTAGATATTGGATGATACTTGCATATCATTTTAAATAGATTTATTTTTGGGGTTCTATGTAATTTTTGCCTAAATCCTATATAACCTAAACTAATCCCTCTCGTCTCTCTCGTCCTATTTAATTAACCCAGCCATCGGTTTTTTCTTTCTTCTCTTGCCACTACCCCGGCCGTCTCCTATCATCTCCCTAAAAAAAAGAAATAAAAATAAAATAAAACCCAAAACTCCAAGCCTTTACCCGAGAATCCATAACCCTAAACCCTGCCGAGGCTTCAAGCTCCATCCCCACCTCCTAATCAACCCGTCGTCACCGTCACTTCATCAGCCGTGACCTCTATGTCACCGTCTCCATCTCTTCCGTCACAGTGAACTTCATATATTCATTTTTTAGTACTTTTGATATTATACTTTTAGAAAACCTTACAGGGCAATGAGCTGCCCCTCACAAATACATATGGTTTCTATAGCACGATACTCTTTTAATATATTCTTAGTTACAATTACAATATTTCATCAAAATAGCATGAATTATAAAAACCCGGTTTTCTTTTGAATTGTATTATCAAAACTCTTTGCAAATATGCCTCTACAACCCATTTGGGAAACCCGCCATTAGATGGTGCAGATTATCGCATATTCTCGGGCTAGTATAATGAGATGCAGATCTCCTCATGGAACATTCAGTTTCGAAAGATTTTTAATATGATTTTTTAGAAAATCGAAATTTTCTATTTAATGATAAAATTAATTTTTAATAATCATATAAATATTATTAAATCACATATTTTCAAGATATAATAAAATTCCATGTTTTCTAAAAAATAAAAGAATGACAAGTTTCATCAACATACCCTCAAATTATCCAAAAGTCAAGGTTTTTAGTAAAATACCTTGAACTATCCAAGCTAAACTATTATCACTAAAATACTTCACATTCTTAAAATTCAAAATTCTGAAACCCTAAATAATATAAATAAACACTCAAGATTTATTTTGAAAGTATATAAAATATTTTTCATAAAACCTCTCGAGTTATATAAAATTACATTTAAGAACTTTAGTAAATATATGTTTAAGCGGGATCAATTCTTTTGAGCTGAGAAAGTGAGTGCTTGTCTATTTAAGGTGGAAAAACTTAACGGTGTTATCAATGGTAATTGTCTTGAAAAAAAACACAAATCCTGTCGTTCATGTGCAGCAGTTACTGGTAACGCCCGAATATAATTCAGGATCCAAATCAGTTCTAAATGTCTGACTCAAATTTAAGTCTAAATCAAGCTTGAATTCAGCTCAAACCAGAAAACAATTCAAACATGAAACTAAACCCTAATCTGTATACCTGAACCTGAACCCGAATACCATAACTAAATCAACATGCAAATATAACTTGACTTGACCGAAGAATAGTTATGACTTGATTTGATTACATGCCTACTTGTTTACAATCTTGAACCTGATTACATGAATAATTTGTATCCATGACCTCGATAAGTTTGATAATTATAATCTATACAACATATTAAAAGGTTTAAAATGGTAGATTGGTACAGAATGTATTAAAAGTTGCACGATAATGGACACTAAAAGACACCTACATGAACTCTCGTGCCGTTGTCCCGTGGGTTTTGACAGGACCTTTTACTTACATGTTACTATAGTCTACGAGATAGTTGGACTCCTCTCGTATACACTGATACATTCTGTACCAAATTACAAACAACCACGTTAGTATAACAAACATATATCTGTATAATTACCAGTTCTTTCTCTTTACTTGTTCTATTCCATTCTTACTTCTGAGACCTGCCGAGCGTTAATTCGCCGACGACATTCATGTCTCTTTATTTTTTTGAAATGTTCGTCAGGAGGACCGTACTCTTTGGATATTGAGCTCAGTCAGGACGACTTGGACCAGTTCACAGAGCAGCCAGACTTCTAGCTTTCCCTTATGCTTACTTTTCATTTATATGCCACTGTTTAGATATTGCTTTATAACCTTGTACATTTTCTTTTCAAATCAGTTGTATTGTAAAGATGAATGTTAATAAAAATTGCTGTCTACATTATAGCTATTGTCATTTCTTATGCATTTTATATATATTGCTTGTTTACGTTTTACGTGTTTATTTCTGAGTAAATACGTCGCGTGCCCGCCACGTCTAGTTTCTCGTACACTGGGAAGCGGGGCTTGACACAGGGCCTAAAAGACCCATGAATTTACCCAAAAACGATCATTTAAATATTAGCTCCCCTTCAACGAAAATTTAGATATTTCAATTGCGAAGACAACTTGTTTTAGTATTTAGTCCTTCATGTTGCACACTCCAAAGGTTTTTTTTTTTGTTTCGTCACAGACTCGTAAGCCCCTGACACGTCACAACCAATGCCTCAACTCCCATATCCGTTGAATTTCCATTGGCCGAGAAAATCCTCCACACACCAGGGACCCACAAATTTTCCAGAAAGCGTTAAATTGTGGTCACTTCCCCAACTGAGGATCGAACACCCGCGCACTCTTCCTAAAACGAGAATAGACATACAAACTGAGCTATTGCTCCTTGGTCACTCGCATAGGATTGATTCATAAAAAACTTTATCCCGTGAATATTCAAATTGAAGAGAAGAAGAAATGAAACAATATTGTGTTTATGAGTTTGGATATACTGTTTAAACTTTAAATGAACATCAAATTATGGATTCTAAATGGATGCACATGTTGGGAAAAAAGACTGCAGAAAACCATCGGTTTAAAAAAAAACATTTTCCAATTGATCTCTTTTCAGGAATTAAAAATCGCCAAACCCCTAAACTTTTTGGTCTGCGTACCGTCAGCGTCTTGTTCTATGAAGACAGATTTTTTCTCCCAACTTGTCAAAAAACAGATTAGCAGGATCTTAAATTACAACTATTAACTTCAATGTCAACTCGGTAACCATCAAAGCTATGTAAGATTTGTAATAGATCAAAGGTACATGATTGAGATATAAAATTCATGACATGCATAAACTTTTGTTTATTCAAATTCCTATACCAAATAATATAAAAGCCGGAATTATCCACCGCTGCTTTGACCTTTAGAATATGCAAATGCAAATATAAATAAATTAACCGCAACAATTTATTATTTGATTATATAATCACAGACCCACCCTCTATCTCAATATCACGTGTTTAACACATAAAAGGGCCCTGTGTAAATGGGTTTCCTAGGGTCCATGTGATTGTGACTGACAAAGAAACAATCAACCTTTAACATTTCTTAAGAAATTTTTTTTAGCCGCCGCTGGTGAGAGATAACCTATACATACAACACACACAGTACACCTATGCATTCAAGGGACTCATAAATTTTCCTTGAATGCGTTAAATTATGACCGCTTCCATGGGATTCGAACCCCGTGCTCTCCTCTGGAGGGAAAGTGCCCATACATATCACAATGAAGGACAAACGTCATGACAGGAAAATCCTCTTATCCGAGTTTTGACCGAGAGAGATTTCGGTCTAGCTCACATTGTGCGAGCTTGAGACTTTGGCTTCGGCTGATCTCCGCGTTGTACGAGTTCGAGACCTCGGGTTTGGTCAAGCTTCACATTGTGCAAGATCGGTCCGTGTGAGCCGAGGCTCTCCCGAGCACGCTCGGCTCGGCCTCTTCTCCAGATTCATTTCAAATGCTTGTGGATTTTATGCGAGAAGATATTTACTGTGAACGTGCGTATGTGTGAAGGTGTAACGGTCAAAACGTGGGGACTAAAATCTTCCGTACGTTACTCGCATCTCTAACATTCTTGTGCTCTTATAGGAGTTTGGTTCTGCAGAGAAGGAAATAGAACAATACACAGAAGAACCGAGACTTTACTCTGCTTTTCATCTCGCAATATCCACCATTTCCACTGTGGTTTTCTTTTCATTTTTGGACAAAAGATGTGATTGTATCAGCTGGTTGGATCGCCGGATGCACGGCATGAAGGCTTACTGTGAAGGGAGGCCGGTTGTATCTTGGGGAAAGACAACCAGAATCCGGACATATTGATTAGGGGGACGGAAGTCTATTCTAAGGACTGCGTCGATTTGACACACCTCGATAAATTCCTTAATCTTATTGTTTTTCATTTCGGGTGGTCTGCAATTTTATTTAATTTGGTTTTAGTTGCTTTAGCATTGCATCCAGCATTTCATATTCTTTACTCTTTCGGGAGTGGAAAATGTTTTATTAAGGGAAACCGTTTGTTTTACGTTTAGTAGAAAAATGGGTTCAATATATTAAAGTCGCATGAAATTGATGTATCTATGTTTCAGAAAATGGAAAATTAAGATGGTTGCTGCCTACAGTCATAATAGTCATGCAAGTATTAGGGTTGTACTCTGCTCGATGCACATCATCTACGAATATCAATAAATTTTTTATACAGTATAAAGTTGATTATATAAAGCGATTATTTATATATGGTTCTAGATTATTGATATAAAAATCTATGATATTTTTTATTAGTAAGAAACAAAATCCATAGTGTTTAGTAAGTAAAACCAAAGGCCATGATATTTATCTGAAAATTGGTTAAAGTACTGTATTGAGTTGCCAAAAAAATTAAATCCATGACATTTATTTGAAACTCGTCGTATTTTCTGTAATATACAAAATTTGGTCTATGGTACCTATTTGAAATTCATGGTATCTATTTGTAATAAAAAATCTCATGACATTTATCTTAAGAACATTAAGAATTCATGGTATTTTAGTGAAAATCTACTTGAGATTTTGAGTTATTAACTAAAAGAAAACAAATTTCTTAGCATTTATCTAAAATGCATCGTTTTTTCTATAATAAACAAATTTCGTGATATTTATTTATAGTAAAGAAAACTCATGGTATCTATCAAAATACTAAAAGATTGTGATATTTAATTTACAAAACAATCCATCATACTTATCTGAAAAACATTAAAAGTTCTTTCTGTATATTTGTAATAAGCAAAGCCTATAGTATTTATGTGAAAATGTCAGAAATTTATAGCATTAATTTTGAAATTAAAAAGTCCATGGTATCTATTTAAAAAGCGTTGAGAAGTCCATGATATTTATTTGAAAAAGGTTTTTGGTATCTGTTCAGTCGAAAATATCGCATTTTTTATATGAAATTTGTTAGTTATATGTATGCCCTAGAGACCATTACTGTACATACGATGTATATTGTAGTGGATGTTAGGACATATATAGGGAGGACTTTCTTGCTCGACATGATAGTATGCTATCTGGTTGTACTTTATCTTAACATGTACTCTGATTGTCTCTATATTACATGTTGATAAAGCCCTTAGGATCTGTACTCGACTACTGAGACTATGATGAGATCATACTAGTGGGGCCACGGTAGTCGACGAGTATATCCTATAATGTTCCTAGTCGAGGGTGTATCGAGACGGGCATCGATGCACCAGAGTAGACTAGCGTATACGCATCTTGACCCATATGATGGGCGATGGATGGTCCCATATCCATCGGTGTTTGACATCAAGGATGGTGTACGGGTGCTCAGTGGAGACTGGGTACACTGAACGGACTCGCCGAGAACTCCCAGATGGTATTATACCACACGTCAGATGGCAGTTCTCCGGTGACACTGGTACAGAGTAGTCTGTTGACCCGAGATCGTCATAGAGTCTTGTGTGATTCCCACTGTGCTTTGATTTCCATCATACCACGTCCAAGAGGGCGTGCAAAAAGGTGGATTTTGGGTACAGTCCCGAATCACATGGAGGCAATGAGCGATAGGAGGGGATTCGTCTCTCCCGGTATAGGGAGTTGATGTTGTGCTGTGTTCGATTGGTTATAACCGGAAATCCCTGGCCAGGGTTGCTGAGATTTACTGGTAAGTGTTATCAGTAGTTTCTCGAACTGTTATAGACCTCATATCGACACGACTTATCGAGCTACTGGGGTCTGACGTTTACCACCCCTAGGCGAGATATGCAACATATCAGACGACGAGACCGGACTGTACGGGAGTGTTATTGTTTGGATTCACAGGAGAATGTACAGGCTTGCTTGTTGATCTTCTGAGCGCTCAATACCTGGGTAGCTGTTACGTTTAGCTGACCGCTTACAGCTTGTGGGTGTTTGATATGATCATCACCTACTGCCGGCGTATTGACGGTTCTTTAGAGTCCTACACAGAGGTTTCTTGACTCAGGCAAAACGGAGTAGGAGCACATATGTGATATGTGCGGGACCGAGGATAATGCGATATGAAATACCGTATTCTATTCTCGCGATATTTGATATCAGCCGGGTCATCGGATCAAGTGTTGATTCGATGAATCGGTACGGATAAATATTAGTCGGTTATATGCGATATAGCCGGATTGTTGGATCAAGTGTTGATTCGATAATTTAATGTATAATAATATATATATGATATATTAAATTACATTAACTAATATTTGCTCACTAAAAGATTCTTTTTCTCACTCGGGTAATACATTGATATATATGCGATATATGTTAAATGTATTATTTTATTTTGTTACGATAAATATTATATATGTGATATATAATATTGTAACATGATATGATAACTAATGCAACTTGTTTAGTGGAGTTTAAACATGATTAAGGTTTGGATTAGGGTTAAGCTTTCTAGATGTTTCTAGAAGGCTTTGGTTTTGTTTTGTGAAAGATATTTGTAAGTGACTCATGCTTTAACCCAACCCAAACCCTAACCCTAGTTAATTCTCTACATGGGTTTAGTCAACCATGGTTGCATTATTCATCATATTATTCTTTTTCTATTCATCACAAAAGAAATTCAATCATTATTCATCTTCTTCTTCCTTCATTCTTTCATGAAAAAGCTTTCTAGATTTTCTTCAAATGATGAATAAATGTGAGAAAAAGATAAATAAAGAGAGCAAAAATCCTACTTCATCATCCTCATCTTTCCTTGCCATTTAGATGAGGGTGTTCACATCATTTCATGAGTGTTAGCTTGTGTTAACGAAACTTTAAGGTAGATCATCTTTGTATCGAAGATCGGAAGCAAAGGTTGCATCTTTCTCTTCGTGGAACCTCTCGAGAGTCCGGAACCCGATGATCGCAGCGAAGGGACCACAACACGGAGCATATGAAGTGAAGGACCGGATCTACAAAGGTTGTAATCTCTCTCACTTAGTGTTAAAGTGTTTAGCATGCTAGTTTTCGCCGAATCTCTAGTTTAAAGATCTGTATTCGGGTTGTTCGGCACGGCTAATTTTTTAATCGGGCATGGTTGATGCCTCGTAGAACCTTGTGCGCGTGCCTAGCAACCCTACAGTGGTATCAGAGCCAAGCTAGAGCTTTAGGCGAAGTCTAGACGAAGTTTAAAGTCCGATCGAACCCGGAAAACCCGAATTAACCCCTTCTCTGGAAATTTTCTGAAAATTTGGATTTTTGTGAATTAAAAATTGCCAAAAATTTCAGCAGGGAATTTGATGAATTACTGTGAAGCACGTGCCATTGATTCGACAGAAGAGCCGCGGAACCGCGGCCCCACCCTGGCTTGCGCTGCGGTTCCACGGCCAAAGTGCTGAATCAATGCACGTGCTTTGCACAGTAATTAGTAACTTTATGTGCTGAGTCTTCTGGAAATTTTTATATTTTACTCAACAGTTGAGTTTTTCTGGGGTTGTTCTGGGGATTCGATTATTCGATCGGATTGTCTAAATTTTGTCTATGTGTTGTCCGGATAATTTTAGAAACTGTTAAAAAGTTCGAACGGATATCAATAACTCACTTTTTCCCCTGTCGGAAAATTTTTCAAAAGTTGGATTTTTTTCTCGTGTTTAAGAATGTTCTAAGTCGTGCAAGTAACTCGGTGGGCCCTCTAGAAGACAACAAACCTTAACTCGATTATGTGACCGTCTTGAACTGCCTTTTGAACCTTAGGGTTTGGGGCAGTACGGCATGCCACATGTGAGGCGTTGGCTTGACCCTTCTACGGCCGGACCATTGGTACTATGGCATGTGATGGATGTTTTTAAACTGATTTCGAGTGTTGAGATATATTGGGGAAATCTTGGGTGTTTGATGATTCGATCGGAAAGTTTAACTTTATCTATTTATCTGGAATGTGATACAATATTTGGAATCCACAGGTAGTTATGAGATAACTAATTTGAATATTATAAACATAACAGTTTAGTCTCAAATGATCGGTTGCTACGGAATTTTGATGTGATCAAAAGTCCGTCGCAATCACGTAGCGTACGCGGATACTCGCCGGGTAAACTTAATAGACAGCCACGCCCCATAGCCCTGACCAAGTGACTGTAGGAGAACCCCGTCGCCGAAAGCATCCGTTCGGGTGCTCGCGGCAGCGGTGTTCCGCCTTAGTGCACTTCGTCGACGGCATCTGGGGGTGCGGCCGTTTACTAAAGTTTGCGACGAGCATTCGATCAGGTTGTCGGGAATCTTTTTGAATTGTCCGACTTGATATTGAAAAGAGTTTTCGATAATGAGACTAAAATGCGGGATTTATAATTGTTAGGCATGCGATGTCTGAGGAATTCATTTGGTCAGGCATGCGATGTCTAAGGAGGTTGCGGATTCCAACTGTTGTAGTTTTACACTTTCTTTTCTGTGACCGTGAGCGTAGTATGTGGTGTATCGCCGGCTTTGTTGCTATACATCAACGACAATCGGGATACGCATACTTGCTTACGTTGATGATATGAGATATTATGTGTTGCTGTGATATGTTGTATTGGATCGTCGCGTTTGAATAGCCGGGGTTTTTATGTGAGATGAGAGTTTTTCTTTTTCATTCATGTAAAATTCATTTGTATGTAATATTCTTTTATTGGGGCACTTCCAGGTAGCGGAAGATGTCACCGTTGTATATTATTTACTTTTCCGCATTAGGTAGACCCAAGGCGGGGAGCACAAGTAACCGGATTCTAGGGTCCAGTGGGAGACCATCTCGAGGAGTCGAGACCGGGTCTCCTAACTCTAGAATTGGCAGTGTTACTTGCCGCTCTCGTAGGGGTCTAGGGATGTGGGTTTGGCTATTCATCGCGACCGTGGAATCCGTGTTTTATACATGCTCGTATTGAAAACACGGACGTCCTAGTATATCCAATATTTCATATATGTTCTTCTGCTGCAATGTTCTGTGATGAGATTATATTACTGCCTGAGACGAATGTTTATATTATATATATGAGATATATGTTATATTGCAGATTTCGTTTCAACTGTGATGCTTGTGAAGCATAATAAAATGGGACTTCATTAATGAGATTAATGAAATAAAAGAAACCTAAGATGTTGTAGAAACTTGTTTAATAAAAACTGGTAACTGCAGTTCTTGCTTTGCATAGCGGTGTTCCTTGTAGAACATCCAACACATTATTCGATAAGGAAAGGACCGAGATCCCTTCACCGGGAGTGACTCCTTTAGCAATAACTGGCAGATGCTACAAATTCGGTTTGTCTTTTGATTGCTTCTATAGTTCTTGCTTTGCATAGTGATATATATGATATATCCTGCACCTTATTCGATGAGGAAAGGGCCGACGATCCCTTCACCGGGAGTGACCCCTTTAGCTAAACTAGAAAGGCCTCAAAAACATTCCATTTAAAATCACTCGATTCTACAACGATATCAAGTTCATTACGCAAAGGGTTTTCTGAAAAACCCGTCGTAGCCCTCCGTCATTTCAGATAAGTAATAGTTAGTATTCGTGCTGCGTTTGTTGACCTTGTCAAGGCGTAGTGTGCGGTAGCTGATTACTGCTTATCTGTATAAGCATATGATGCGATTGGATTAGGGTAGTCGTGCGACTTTGTTGACCTTGTCAAGGGTCGTGCGGGTGGGTTTAATTCAATCAGGAAATGACGGGTTGAACTTGACTTGCGGTCTATGGTTTGTTGACCTTGTCAAGGTCAAGATCGCTTGGGGCAAAATATTATTGGGAATTTCAAGTGTTGAAATTTGCAATGAGCTTGCATACCTTCTATGAGATAGTTGGATCCCGATACCCGCTGCGAGTAAGAGTTACTCCTGGGAGAGTTTTACACATTACAATTAGCCGATCAAGTAGGTGTCTAGAAAGGTGTTAACGGAGTTACGCCTCTGGGAAAACGAGGTTTACTTTAATTAGGTTCGTGCGAAAGCACGGGGGACCTCCCTCAAAGTACCGACACTGACCTGGCTGAAAGATTGGCGAACTTGTAGCGTGTAATTAATCCCGGCTAGTCTTTCCTTTTAGGGTTTGAAGGAAGATTTGATTAAAACAGTGGGAGACATCCTGATTAGATATATTAGATAACCAATCTAATCTTGTAAGAGCATACGCTGAGTGTTTTCTTCTCTCTCTCTCCAGGTAGCGACTATATCACGCCTTAATCAAGATAATAATACGGATATATTGACTGAACCCGCTTGTTATACTGAGCTGGGGAACGTTGGTCCCGCTCCAACTTATAATTGTTATAAGACAGAGCAGGAAATTGGGGAATACCAGATTTCCCGTGCCGCCCAAACGAAGAAAGTTCATGTTGATGCATCATCTTCGGGTGTGTTCATTACACAGAACTGTTTCTCAGTGTCCTTTACGTCCTGAGTATGTGATACCGGATCAGGATCCCGTATATGTAATCTGTTACATGGGCTACAGAAAGGTAGAGAACTGAGAACGGGTGATAAGTTTCATGAGACAGAAAACGGTGCAAGTGTTGCAGCCAAGTCTGTTGGTCACAATCACCCTGTATTACCAGAATACATTGATTCTGAACGAATGTTATTAGATACCGAACCTGATATACAAAATCATATCAGTCTCTTTATTAGTAAAGAAAGGATATAATTTTGTATTGTTGGATAATGTTTTGAACATTTCCTATATCAAGAGTTGATCGGTTCAGGCACGTTATCTAAAAGCATTGACGTTCTAAATCAAACTACAGTTCTTAGTATTCAGAACACACACAAGAAGAAGAGTTCAGAAATGAACGAATCCTTCTTGAGGTATTGCAGACTAGGTCATATCAATGCGACCCGACTGGCTGAAGTTACATTTAGATGCATATTTAAATTAGTTTGAATTTACATCTTGTGAAACTTGCCGGGCATGTCACAAAGATAAGATGACCACAGCTCTGTTTATTGGAAACAGAGAAAGAGTTAGTGAACTTTTGGGATTGATACATGCTGATGTATGAAAGTCCCCTGTCTACATATGCCAAGATCGGTTCTTTGTACTTCATTACATTCTCTGATAATCTCTCAAGATTCAGACATATGTTCCTGTTGAAACACAAGTCCGAAGCTTTTGAGATATTCACAGAATATAAGTTAGAAGTAGAGAACCAAAATACGGGTATAAGTATTATGTCCTTTGATGAGATCAAGGAGGAGAATACTTGGGCACGGAATTCCTGAACTATTCTAAAGGAGAATGAGATTCTTTCTCAGCATTACTCCTCCGTATACACCATAGCACGATGGTATATCGGGGCAGAGCAATCGCACCCTATTTGATATGGTGCGCTCTATGATGAGTACTACTGAGTTTCCTATTTCCTTTATGGAGTTATGCACTTGTGAAGTTGCATACCTATTGAATAGGGTTCAAATCAAATCAGTTGCCTACCATTTCATATGTGATATGGAAAGGGAAGAGCCCATATCTTAAGTTTGTTAAGATTTGGGGTTGTCCGGCCTATGTCTAAAAGCAAAATCCGGACAAGCTCGAGGCAAGGTCTGTTATGTAGAACTGGAAATGTTCCAGCTATACAAACTGCAGCTGATAATTTGGTAGAACCAAAGGATTCAATAGTTTCCAACGTACCTCAGCCTCTCCGCCGATCTAGTAGGGTTCCTCACCCACCTGAGAGATACTTCGGTTTCTCTATGACAGTGGGAGCGAGGATTGCATCATGAGATGATGACCCAACTAGTTTCGAGCTGGCCATCTGGAGTGGGACTCTGTAAGAATGGCTGGATGCTTATCGATCTGAGATGGAATCCTTATACACCAACAAAGTATGGACTTTGGTTGCTTTATCTGAAGGGTTAAATCCCCATCAGGAGCAAGTATATATCTTGAGAAGATTACTTGGTGTACATGGAAAAGTTGAGACTTTCAAAGCTAGACTTGTTAAAGGTTTGCATCATTGACCAGGTATGGATTATGTTGAAACCTTTTCTAAGGATCTATCCTTAAGTCCATCCAGATCCTACTTGCCACGGCTACATACCATGACTACGATATCTGGTGGTTGGGTCTCATGACTGCTTTTCTAAATGATGTTTTAGAAGATAGCGTCTATAAGTACACAGCCAGAGGGCTTCGTAGACAGTGGGAGCAGCGGAAACGTGTGCAAGATGTTTTATATGATAAAACAGGCATCGCGGAGTTGGAACATCTGTTTTGATGTGGTAGTCAAGGAGTCTGACTTCATCAAAATGGTAGATGAACCTTGTATATACAAAAAGGTAGTAGGGAGTATGGTGGTGATCCTCGTAGAGTACGTGGATGACATACTCTTGATAGGGAAGGAGTTTCCTATGCTACGCTCGGTCAATCTCCGCTTATTACAAGGATTCTCCATATAGGATCAAAGTGATACCTCCTAAATCCGGGGTTTTGGATCTATGAGATAGATCTAATTGGATGTTAGGATACTCACTAGTTGTAGTGAGTTGGTATCAATCAATCCTGAGGAGAATCACTGGAAAGGTTCCAGAGTGATAAGGACGACTGAATGTCAGTCGCAGGCATTGTCTACACCCTCAGTGGAGGGACGGTATGTTGGAAGAGTTCCAAGCTAGAAACCGTGACATACTAGACGATTAAAGGCAAGATACATCGTTACCAAGGATGCTACTAAAGAGGCAGTCTGGATACATATAAGTTCATGAGATGAACTTCGTTCCTACCATTGTGTGACAATGGAGTTGTGGCTATTGCCAAGGAACTACCGTCCCATCAGAAATCCAGATATAATTCTTAGGCAGTATCACCTGATCATGGAGATAGTTGATCTCCAAGGAGATCGAGGTTAGGAGAGTAGACACAGAGGACAACAGCGCGGATCCACTCACAAAGGCCTTTTTCCTAGTAGAGACTTTTATGGGATGGTTGAGTATGAGATACTACAACCGCAGCTAATTGCTGGGTATGCGATACCATAACAGATGGCCCTAGTGCAAGTGGGAGATTGTTAGTTATATGTATGTCCTAGAGGCCATTACTGTACATACGATGTATATTGTAGTGGATGCTAGGACATATATAGGGAGGACTTTCTTGCTCGACATGATAGTATGCTATCTGGTTGTACTTTATCTTAACATGTACTCTGATTGTCTCTATATTACATGTTGATAAAGCCCTTAGGATCTGTACTCGACTACTGGGACTATGGTGAATCATACTAGTGGGGCCACGGTAGTCGACGAGTATATCCTATAATGTTCCTAGTCGAGGGTGTATCGAGTCAGGGCATCGATGCACCAGAGTAGACTAGCGTATACGCATCTTGACCCATATGATGGGCGATGGATGATCCCATATCCATCGGTGTTTGACATCAAGGATGGTGTACGGGTGCTCAGTGGAGACTGGGTACACTGGACGGACTCGCCGAGAACTCCCAGATGGTATTATACCACACGTCAGATGGCAGTTCTCCGGTGACACTGGTACAGAGTAGTCTGTTGACCCGAGATCGTCATAGAGTCTTGTGTGATTCCCACTGTGCTTTGATTTCCATCATACCACGTCCAAGAGGGCGTGCAAAAAGGTGGATTTTGGGTACAGTCCCGAATCACATGGATGCAATGAGCGTTAGGAGGGGATGTAAGTCTACGCTAGCGCCCCGGCAGTCTACAGACGCCAAAATGCGGAACAAAACTTTTAAACTGGCGCTATCGTATGCTTTAACCCGGATCTGCCATTATTGCTAAACTAACAAACTGTAAAGAGTGTAGGAAGATTGTACCGAACGATCCGAGTCCTTCGTTCTTCAACCATCCTCCCACGCTCCGTTGCGGCTGCTCCGATCTCGTCGATCTCCGATCTCCTCGTCGAGGTGGCACCACATGATCGGTTCTTTAAACGGGCTCCCGCCTCTGACTCGAGGCAACTCGATCGTCAAGTTTGCTAAAAGAGACGACCAAGAATGATGTAGAGAATGAGTAGATGACTTTGTCTCACTTCGTCCAAATCCGTGGACGATCGGTTAATGAAGTTGCCGAAGGAATCGGGTGATGGAATGAAATGGACTGTGAAATTCCATACACCGATAAAACCTATCATAATCTTTTCTAGCAAAATGAAAACTCAAGAGAGAGTGAATGAGAGAGGAGGCCATCCATTCATACATGAAGGAGGAGGGTGAGTGTAGGAGCAAGTGGTGACCTTAAGAAAGCTTCTCACTTCAAAAGATCAAGAAGAAAATATCCTTAAGTAAACAAAAAGCTTTAATGATAATGCATGATTCACAAACCTAGTCATCATGCATTAATGAACCATTAAATGTAACCAATGAAAACTCAACACTAATTAATCCTAGTCACCTCTTCTAGAACCTTCTAGAAGCTTCCACACTCATCTCAAGAAAAGATAAATCCGTCTTTAACCGAATGTTAAAAGACGGCTGATAGAAAACTGGAAACTGGCAACTTCCAAAAGTGATCCTGAAACGACTTTCAGGATAACCCCGAAACTGTATAAATATACCCGCATTTGTATTACGACCGAATACAAATGCAACTGAGACAAAGATATTATACCTACTCAATATAATACTCGGATCCGGCTTAAACCAAAGCCGACCAGTATTATCTGCCCGAAAAATAACACGTGCGTAAACGCACGTGCATTTTCCGAACCCTGCCATAAAACCATACGGCCTCTACAACGTTTCGCCCGAACTTGGGAAACTGTCTGTGGGGGACTCTAATGACTCGTCAGCACCCTGGCAGTGGGTTTAACCACAAACCGTCAGCGGCACTAGCTATGCGTAACGGCTGCCCATGGACTGACCTCAAGGGTGGCCGAGGAGCGAACTCAAGGGAGACCGATGAGCGAACTCCTCCGAAAACCCTACTGAGCCTAACAGTGACAATTTATATACAGTCCGGTCCGTTCGTCAATGAGTATCGCATATCCGCCTAGGGGGCTAGTAACGTCAGACCCCCAATAGCAGTATAAGTCGTGTCGGAGTGAAGCCCAATAACATACTGAGATACTACTGGAGTACCTACCAGTAAATCTCCTACCATGGCCATGGATTTGTGTAATGGCTCTCCTAGACACAGCACGACCTCGCCCCCAATATCGGGAGAGACGAATCCCCTGCCGATCCGCTCACGTGCCTCCATATGGCTCGGGACTGTACCCAAAAGCTACCTGTTTGCACGACTCCTTTGAGCCGTGGTAGGGTAGAAATCAAAGCACAGTGGGAACTCACACGAGACAAATGACGACCTCAGGTCGATGAACTAACCTGTACACATGTCACCAGGGAACTGCTATCTGACGGTAGATATAATACTAACTAGCAGATTCCCGGCGAGTCCTGTCCGGTGTACTCATAACCCAATGAGCACCTGTATACATCTTAGATGATCCAACTGACACCAGTGGCTTGTGAGACCGGCCACCGCCCCTCGTCGGGGTCTCGACTGTACACACTAGTCTACTCCGGAGTATCGATGCCCTGTCTCGAAACTCCCACGACTAGGGACCACAATTAAGGATATGCATATAAACTACCCAACTCTCACGTATATGATCGCCATCATACTGTTGGTAGTAAAGCAAGATCCTAAGGGCTCTATCAAAGTGTAACATGCAATCAGTCACCTGAACATGTACACGACTGATAAAGACAAACCAGATAGCATACTATCATTTCGAGTAAGACTGTCCTACCGGGATAGGTCCTCCGCAATCATTGCAATCACGTACCTGCGATCCAATAATTGACTATGAGGGCACTATCTCCAACAATCTCCCACTTGCACTCAAGGCTAATATTGCGATGTCGACTACTCACAGCCCGTGTGAAACCGACACCCAACTCCTCTACTAATCAGTATCACAAAGCCCGTTTGTAAAATTATTGTGTTCGAGAAATAGCCTCAGTGAGTGGATCCGCCTAGAAGTATCTTTCTATATCTCTCTTAATCTCAAGTTCGCGGAGAAAACCATCTCCCGAATTGAGTAATACCTGTCTTAGGACATGTCTGGATATCTGATGGGACCTTAGTTCATAAATGAACTCCATATCCAAACTTCTTAGACTGAATCGATCACTGAACCTAATCAGTATCGGGCACCATGCCACCCACAGTATCCTCTTGGACCACCTGTCCATAATACTGTCCCTCTTCGTCAGAGGGAAAAACTAAAACTCTGACAATCACTCTGTCATCCATGTCACCTTTGAAGCCTGGAATGATAATCGTCTCCCGAAGGAGGCTGCCGTCATCAAATCCGTAGAACATGTACTTATGTTCTAAAACTGCTCCCTTATGTTTCTCCATGATTGGATTAATACAAACTTATTGCATCTAGTGCAAAAACAACATTTGGTGTGGTACTTGACATCTCATGATTGACTCAATTGCCTAAGCAAGTGATCTGCCAATCATGCACTTCCCTCTCCCCTTTAGTCTATACGATACCTTTAGAGAGGGTGACTCCATCATCTGCAGGTACACCACCATACTAGGAGTCATCTATTCTAAAAACCATTAGAATACTGTCGAAGTACCCACATTGGGAAACTACCCAAATCCAGATCTAAAACCATAGATCTAGAAACCAGAATGTCAAATATTATATCCACATCCTGTCTGGAGAAACAACTGTGTGACGACCATAGTACAACCGATCGTAGTATAGGAATTTTACTTCCCACTCTGTGTATGTCATCGAGATACTTATGACATCACACCCTACTACCTCCTTAACTGATCCATCCCCTATTCTGATTGAAGTCAAACCCATGACTGTCACATCAAAATTAGATGATCTATCTCCGCTATAACTGCTCAAGTCTATAAATAGATATAAGCATCTTGCCCACTATGATTCCGCTGCTCCCACTGACTACGACAACCCTCCTACCGGGTCTCATAGCCTGGAACAACAGTAGTGTCAAGTCTTGGTAGATAAGAACCTCCCTGTCACCGTCTCTGAGGCTACCGAAGTACCTCTCGGGCGTCTGAGGTTACCTACCATACCTGCGGAGTGGCTATTGGAATGTCAAACCTGATTGAATGTATAGGTCCTATTAAATTTTCCGTAATCGTTCGCGGTTCTGGAATCACTTCCAGTTCTACCATACTCCCACTACTGTTTTCTGAAAAAGATCCATTTTACTAAAACTGTGGCAAGTCAAGAACAATATCACTATTGATCTTCCAAATGGTAGAATATCAACCCTCGTCATAGCCAGGGTCAACCCACAAAACAGCCATTACAGAAATGTGCCCTGAGTTATCCAGTGTCTGGTTTCAATCATAAGCTGGACAACTCCCCGTACCTTAACTTCTTTTAAGGTACAATCCATTCTATATCCAATATAGAAACTTTGGCACTTATTTAATTGGAACCGGATTCAAATCATGCAGCTGTCTTCAGTGCATATCATCTTAATGGAAAGAGGCTAATCAGCATTACTCAACTTAGGAATCCATCCAATTATGAGTAACCTGAAAGAGAAACACGCTTCTCAAAACCATCACTATCATCTGAATACCAATCACAAGAATCTACATCTTCGATCTCTTTGAAGAATCCCGATACTTGTGATACCTGGTTCTCTACTTTATTCTTATACCCACAACTTCTCAAAACTTAGACGTTGTATTTCTACGAAACACTTGTCTAAATACTAGAGAAGTTATAAGTAAACAGAACATAGTACGAGGACCTACCCCTTTGTCCTGATGGACACTGGACAACATACAATACTCTGTATAAGTCCGCTGAGTTTAAACAACTCAAAACTTGTGCGTCGTAGGTTGAAAACTGTACCCTGGCGATTTCCTCAAATATCACCAATTACAACGAATTCCGATATAATGAGGATGATCACCTAATTCCCAATATCTTACTCCCACTCATCATCTATAAAACCATACAGATATGAGAATGAAACCTGGTAAATACATACCCTTGGAGTAAGTGTCTAATCGGGAAAACAGTTTTTCTTTAACGATGCACTGAAACATGAAAATGTTTCGTAGGGGTATCCTGGTATTCATAGCAATGCCTCTTCCATAATCCAATTCATGACTTCAACCGTATATTTTATTGCCGTCTCTCCAAATCCCTTTATTTGTCTTTAGTCGTTACCTTCTGTACACCATCGTTATGCTAAATGGTTTTCTTCCTTCCCTACCGTTCGGCACCAGCCTATGGTTTGGAAGAAGACTATCCAGTAAGCATAATAGGTGTACCCTCCTAAACCAAGGAGTACTCGCATCTCGAGAGAAGGTGACGATAAAAGACAACTGAATAATACCTTATTCTTTTTAAAGGTGAAATAGGAGTGGCGATGAAGTACGCGGTTTTGGTCGTGAATGATATCAGTTGCAATTTACTTTGCCCTCTTTCTAATCCCTTTATTTTGTCTTTACATATTACCTTCTGCACACCCTACTTAGGCTAATTGGTTTTCTTCATTCCCTATCTTTCGGCACCAGCCTATGGTTTGGAATAAGACTATCCAATAGGCGTAATAGGTGTACTCTCCTAAATCAAGGAGCTCTCGCAACCTGAGAGAAGGTGATAATAAAAGACAACTGAATAAACCAATTCTATTTCTCCTGAACCTGGATCCATCCTCGAAGAAGTCCCTTCGAGTTCGTATATAACCATACGATGGATCTATCCAATGGAAGTGGATATCCGTAGTAATACGGGTGTTCTGAGAAATTCAAAGGGTAAAAGAAGGAGTGGCAATGACTTATGCAACTCAGACAATCCAAAAGCCAGTATTTTAAGAAGGTTCGGTCAACCTGGTCACTGAGTCATAGTCTAGGGTCGGTCAAAGGTCGCTGCCAAAGAGAGAGAGAGAAAAGAAACACTCTGCGTGCACTCTAACCTAGATCAGAATGGTCATCATTTTATCTAATCCGGAAACCTCCCACTGTCCTGTCAAATTCTCCTCCAAACCTAAAGAAGAATCAATCGGGATCACCCGAAGAGTAAACCAACTCATCAGTGGGAATCAGGATCCAACTCTCATCGCATGATAACGTGATGGAATGCATCCACGTTACTCATACTCCAGAAGATATGCGCATACTCGGCAAGTTTCAGTTTCTTTAGAAACTCCTGATATTATTTTTGCCCCATGCTCTTATAACCTTGGCGTTGGTCAAAATTTCATAAGTCACATGCCAAGTTCTACCCGTCACTATCTTGCCAATTTGAACCCACCCGCACATGCCCCTGACGTTGGCCAATCGGCAGAACGACTGTCCCAAACTAACTCATCTATCTATGCAACAATTGAATACCCGGCAGCTACCAAACACTATGCCTTGGCGTTGGTCAAAATGCATAGCTTGAATACTACTGAATACCCAAAAGAAGTGACGGAGGGCTACGGCTGGTTTTTGGCGAAAAACCTTTAGCGTAGTGAACTTGATATCGCTGAAGGAACCTGATAGCTTTTTAAAATATAGTGGCGAAAACCTTTTGCTAAAGAGGTCACTCCCGGTAAAGGGATCTCGGCTCTTTCCTCGTGGAATGAGGTGCAGGATATTCCACTGAATACCGCTATGCAAAGCAACATGTAATCGACTATAGTGAAGTTATTACCCTGACGCAAACTTCTGTCCAAGGGGTCGGTCCCGGTGAAGGGATATCGGCCCTTGCCCCGTCAAATGAGGTGCAGGATATTCCACTGAATACCGCTATGCATAACAAAAGGAAACGTCTTTGCAATAACACTTTTTAAATTGTTCCAACAACTGTAAACAGGTTTGTTTTAACTTTGCATTGATCAGAATCAACGCAGTCCCATCATTTATCACACCAGAAAAGAACGAAAATAAAATGTACGTATATGCCATCCGCATTCGTCACTGGGTCCCGTCATCACTCGTTAGGTTACTTAACTAACGACAGAGCGGGGACTGGACTAGCGCGGGTGTAAAACATATACAACATCTAATAGTATATAAACCAATATACAATAATCGCTCCAGGCGTGATAGTATGCAACATTACAGAAAAGTAATAAGCATCACAGAACAATACAGATATCTGGGATCCCCGAGTTTCACAGAGCCGCTGCTGAAACTCGACGTTCCCCTGTCGTGTGGATAGCCTGTGCAATGAAACCTAGACCCCTACGGGTGCGGCAAGTTACCCGCCAAAACCTGAAGCGAGGCAGTCCCCACAGCATAGTGAATGGAACACCCGGCACTTCACGGAATCCGGTAAATTGAGCACCCCTCCTTGGGTCAACCTGTACCCCCTACGAGTGCGGCGAATAGTCTGTCAATTCTAGAGTGGGACCCCTCTGCTTCTCAAAGCCATGAGATGCGGACCCGTTGCCCTCCCGAACCCGGCTATCCGTGCACTCCGTCTCGGGGCAAAACCTAGTACAGTAATGAAAAATAGTACAATAGGTACATCGACCGCAACCTGGTCGTGCCCCAAAAGAATATTATACAACAGGCAGTGACGGCAATCCACAAGTTGGACGCTCGCCCCGCAATATCAAATGTACAAATAAACTCAAACTGTACTACCATTGCACACTGCTATCCACCACGACAAATCCGCAACATCACAGCACAACACAGAACATCAACGCGAATGTCACGTTCGCAAACCCGTCTAAAAGAACTATAGCAATTAAACGCGGTTTACCGATCAAATGACATTCCCGGTCGGAGATATAATGTAAGCACTGTAAACTAACGTGTTTAAATTTCGATCGACCAAAGACCAAATATCAAAAAGTGGGCCCCACAGCTTACTGGTGAACAGTAACAAAATCTGGGCCAAAACGATATTTACCAAAAACCACAAAACCCAACAGAGAACTCACTGACAAAATTTGGGAGCACGAGCTCACCAAGTGGCCGCGGTTCCGCGGCGGCTTGGTGGGATCACGTGCCCAAATTTGGTACGTGTTCTTAGAAAAGCCTGCACACATTTCTGAGACATTCAGAATTAATTTTTGAGACCGTTTAAAATTAACAGAAACTGTCGGCATAGGATTTTGTAGTTTTCGATTTCCGGTCGGATCGATGTTTTAAACGCGTTAGCACAAGTTAGAATAGCAAAATGGTGAGGCTCTGATACCACTGTAAGTCTATGCTAGCGCCCCGGCAGTCTACAGACGCCAAAATGCGGAACAAAACTTTTAAACTGGCGCTATCGTATGCTTTAACCCGGATCTGCTATTATTGCTAAACTAACAAACTGTAAAGAGTGTAGGAAGATTGTACCGAACGATCCGAGTCCTTCGTTCTTCAACCATCATCCCACGCTCCGTTGCGGCTGCTCCGATCTCGTCGATCTCCGATCTCCTCGTCGAGGTGGCACCACATGATCGGTTCTTTAAACGGGCTCCCGCCTCTGACTCGAGGCAACTCGATCATCAAGTTTGCTAAAAGAGACGACCAAGAATGATGTAGAGAATAAGTAGATGACTTTGTCTCACTTCGTCCAAATCCGTGGACGATCGGTTAATGAAGTTGCCGAAGGAATCGGGTGATGGAATGAAATGGACTGTGAAATTCCATACACCGATAAAACCTATCATAATCTTTTCTAGCAAAATGAAAACTCAAGAGAGAGTGAATGAGAGAGGAGGCCATCCATTCATATATGAAGGAGGAGGGTGAGTGTAGGAGCAAGTGGTGACCTTAAGAAAGCTTCTCACTTCAAAAGATCAAGGAGAAAATATCCTTAAGTAAACAAAAAGCTTTAATGATAATGCATGATTCACAAACCTAGTCATCATGCATTAATGAACCATTAAATGTAACCAATGAAAACTCAACACTAATTAATCCTAATCACCTCTTCTAGAACCTTCTAGAAGCTTCCACACTCATCTCAAGAAAAGATAAATCCGTCTTTAACCGAATGTTAAAAGACGGCTGATAGAAAACTGGAAACTGGCAACTTCCAAAAGTGATCCTGAAACGACTTTCAGGATAACCCCGAAACTGTATAAATATACCCGCATTTGTATTACGACCGAATACAAATGCAACTGAGACAAAGATATTATACCTACTCAATATAATACTCGGATCCGGCTTAAACCAAAGCCGACCAGTATTATCTGCCCGAAAAATAACACGTGCGTAAACGCACGTGCATTTTCCGAACCCTGCCATAAAACCATACGGCCTCTACAACGTTTCGCCCGAACTTGGGAAACTGTCTGTGGGGGACTCTAATGACTCGTCAGCACCCTGGCAGTGGGTTTAACCACAAACCGTCAGCGGCACTAGCTATGCGTAACGGCTGCCCATGGACTGACCTCAAGGGTGGCCGAGGAGCGAACTCAAGGGAGACCGATGAGCGAACTCCTCCGAAAACCCTACTGAGCCTAACAGTGACAATGTATATACAGTCCGGTCCGTTCGTCAATGAGTATCGCATATCCGCCTAGGGGGCTAGTAACGTCAGACCCCCAATAGCAGTATAAGTCGTGTCGGAGTGAAGCCCAATAACACCCTGAGATACTACTGGAGTACCTACCAGTAAATCTCCTACCATGGCCATGGATTTGTGTAATGGCTCTCCTAGACACAACACGACCTCGCCCCCAATATCGGGAGAGACGAATCCCCTGCCGATCCGCTCACGTGCCTCCATATGGCTCGGGACTGTACCCAAAAGCTACCTGTTTGCACGAATCCTTTGAGCCGTGGTAGGGTAGAAATCAAAGCACAGTGGGAACTCACACGAGACAAATGACGACCTCAGGTCGATGAACTAACCTGTACACATGTCACCAGGGAACTGCTATCTGACGGTAGATATAATACTAACTAGCAGATTCCCGGCGAGTCCTGTCCGGTGTACTCATAACCCAATGAGCACCTGTATACATCTTAGGTGATTCAACTGACACCAGTGGCTTGTGAGACCGGCCACCGCCCCTCGTCGGGGTCTCGACTGTACACACTAGTCTACTCCGGAGTATCGATGCCCTGTCTCGAAACTCCCACGACTAGGGACCACAATTAAGGATATGCATATAAACTACCCAGCTCTCACGTATATGATCGCCATCATACTGTTGGTAGTAAAGCAAGATCCTAAGGGCTCTATCAAAGTGTAACATGCAATCAGTCACCTGAACATGTACACGACTGATAAAGACAAACCAGATAGCATACTATCATTTCGAGTAAGACTGTCCTACCGGGATAGGTCCTCCGCAATCATTGCAATCACGTACCTGCGATCCAATAATTGACTATGAGGGCACTATCTCCAACAGGGGATTCGTCTCTCCCGGTATAGGGAGTTGATGTTGTGCTGTGTTCGATTTGCTATAACCGGAAATCCCTGGCCAGGGTTGCTGAGATTTACTGGTAAGTGTTATCAGTAGTTTCTCGAACTGTTATAGACCTCATATCGACACGACTTATCGAGCTACTGGGGTCTGACGTTTACCACCCCTAGGCGAGATATGCAACATATCAGACGACGAGACCGGACTGTACGGGAGTGTTACTGTTTGGATTCACAGGAGAATGTATAGGCTTGCTTGTTGATCTTCTGAGCGCTCAATACCTGGGTAGCTGTTACGTTTAGCTGACCGCTTACAGCTTGTGGGTGTTTGATATGATCATCACCTACTGCCGGCGTATTGACGGTTCTTTAGAGTCCTACACAGAGGTTTCTTGACTCAGGCAAAACGGAGTAGGAGCACATATGTGATATGTGCGGGACCGAGGATAATGCGATATGAGATACCGTATTCTATTCTCGCGATATTTGATATCGGCCGGGTCATCGGATCAAGTGTTGATTCGATGAATCGGTACGGATAAATATTAGTCGGTTATATGCGATATAGCCGGATTGTCGGATCAAGTGTTGATTCGATAATTTAATGTATAATAATATATATATGATATATTAAATTACATTAACTAATATTTGCTCACTAAAAGATTCTTTTTCTCACTCGGGTAATACATTGATATATATGCGATCTATGTTAAATGTATTATTTTATTTTGTTACGATAAATATTATATATGTGATATATAATATTGTAACATGATATGATAACTAATGCAACTTGTTTAGTGGAGTTTAAACATGATTAGGGTTTGGATTAGGGTTAAGCTTTCTAGATGTTTCTAGAAGGTTTTGGTTTTGTTTTGTGAAAGATATTTGTAAGTGACTCATGCTTTAACCCAACCCAAACCCTAACCCTAGTTAATTCTCTACATGGGTTTAGTCAACCATGGTTGCATTATTCATCATATTATTCTTTTTCTATTCATCACAAAAGAAATTCAATCATTATTCATCTTCTTCTTCCTTCATTCTTTCATGAAAAAGCTTTCAAGATTTTCTTCAAATGATGAATAAATGTGAGAAAAAGATAAATAAAGAGAGCAAAAATCCTACTTCATCATCCTTATCTTTCCTTGCCATTTAGATGAGGGTGTTCACATCATTTCATGAGTGTTAGCTTGTGTTAACGAAACTTCAAGGTAGATCATCTTTGTATCGAAGATCGGAAGCAAAGGTTGCATCTTTCTCTTCGTGGAACCTCTCGAGAGTCCGGAACCCGATGATCGCAGCGAAGGGACCACAACACGGAGCATATGAAGTGAAGGACCGGATCTACAAAGGTTGTAATCCCTCTCACTTAGTGTTAAAGTGTTTAGCATGCTAGTTTTCGCCTAATCTCTAGTTTAAAGATCCGTATTCGGGTTGTTCGGCATGGCTAATTCTTTAATCGGGCATGGTTGATGCCTCGTAAAACCTTGTGCGCGTGCCTAGCAACCCTACAGTGGTATCAGAGCCAAGCTAGAGCTTTAGGCGAAGTCTAGACGAAATTTAAAGTCCGATCGAACCCGGAAAACCCGAATTAACCCCTTCTCTGGAAATTTTCTGAAAATTTGGATTTTTGTGAATTAAAAATTGCCAAAAATTTCAGCAGGGAATTTGATGAATTACTGTGAAGCACGTGCCATTGATTCGACAGAAGAGCCGCGGAACCGCGGCCCCACCCTGGCTTGCGCTGCGGTTCCGCGGCCAAAGTGCTGAATCAATGCACGTGCTTTGCACAGTAATTAGTAACTTTATGTGCTGAGTCTTCTGGAAATTTTTATATTTTACTCAACAGTTGAGTTTTTCTGGGGTTGTTATGGGGATTCGATTATTCGATCGGATTGTCTAAATTTTGTCTATGTGTTGTCCGGATAATTTTAGAAACTGTTAAAAAGTTCGAACGGATATCAATAACTCACTTTTTCCCCTGTCGGAAATTTTTTCAAAAGTTGGATTTTTTGTCGTGTTTAAGAATGTTCTAAGTCGTGCAAGTAACTCGGTGGGCCCTCTAGAAGACAACAAACCTTAACTCGATTATGTGACTGTCTTGAACTGCCTTTTGAACCTTAGGGTTTGGGGCAGTACGGCGTGCCACATGTGAGGCGTTGGCTTGACCCTTCTACGGCTGGACCATTGGTACTGTGGCATGTGATGGATGTTTTTAAACTGATTTCGAGTGTTGAGATATATTGGGGAAATCTTGGGTGTTTGATGATTCGATCGGAAAGTTTAACTTTATCTATTTATCTGGAATGTGATACAATATTTGGAATCCACAGGTAGTTATGAGATAACTAATTTGAATATTATAAACACAGCAGTTTAGTCTCAAATGATCGGTTGCTACGGAATTTTGATGTGATCAAAAGTCCGTCGCAATTACGTAGCGTACGCGGATACTCGCCGGGTAAACTTAATAGACAGCCACGCCCCATAGCCCTGACCAAGTGACTGTAGGAGAACCCCGTCGCCGAAAGCATCCGTTCGGGTGCTCTCGGCAGCGGTGTTCCTCCTTAGTGCACTTCGTCGACGGCATCTGGGGGTGTGGCCATCTACTAAAGTTTGCGACGAGCATTCGATCAGGTTGTCGGGAATCTTTTTGAATTGTCCGACTTGATATTGAAAAGAGTTTTCGATAATGAGACTAAAATGCGGGGTTTATAATTGTTAGGCATGCGATGTCTGAGGAATTCATTTGGTTAGGCATGCGATGTCTAAGGAGGTTGCGGATTCCAACTGTTGTAGTTTTACACTTTCTTTTCTGTGACCGTAAGCGTAGTATATGGTGTATCGCCGGCTTTGTTGCTATACATCAACGACAATCGGGATACGCATACTTGCTTACGTTGATTATATGAGATATTATGTGTTGCTGTGATATGTTGTATTGGATCGTCGCGTTTGAATAGCCGGGGTTTTTATGTGAGATGAGAGTTTTTCTTTTTCCTTCATGTAAAATTCATTTGTATGTAATATTCTTTTATTGGGGCACTTCCAGGTAGCGGAAGATGTCACCGTTGTATATTATTTACTTTTCCGCATTAGGTAGACCCAAGGCGGGGAGCACAAGTAACCGGATTCTAGGGTCCAGTGGGAGACCATCTCGAGGAGTCGAGACCGGGTCTCCTAACCCTAGAATTGGCAGTGTTACTTGCCGCTCTCGTAGGGGTCTAGGGATGTGGGTTTGGCTATTCATCGCGACCGTGGAATCCGTGTTTTATACATGCTCGTATTGAAAACACGGACGTCCTAGTATATCCAATATTTCATATATGTTCTTCTGCTGCAATGTTCTGTGATGAGATTATATTACTGCCTGAGACGAATGTTTATATTATATATATGAGATATATGTTATATTGCAGATTTCGTTTCAACTGTGATGCTTGTGAAGCATAATAAAATGGGACTTCATTAATGAGATTAATGAAATAAAAGAAACCTAAGATGTTGTAGAAACTTGTTTAATAAAAACTGGTAGCTACAGTTCTTACTTTGCATAGCGGTGTTCCTTGTAGAACATCCAACACCTTATTCGATAAGGAAAGGACCGAGATCCCTTCACCGGGAGTAACTCCTTTAGCAATAACTGGCAGATGCTACAAATTCGGTTTGTCTTTTGATTGCTTCTATAGTTCTTGCTTTGCATAGTGATATATATGATATATCCTGCACCTTATTCGATGAGGAAAGGGCCGACGATCCCTTCACCGGGAGTGACCCCTTTAGCTAAACTAGAAAGGCCTCAAAAACATTCCATTTAAAATCACTCGATTCTACAACGATATCAAGTTCATTACGCAAAGGGTTTTCTGAAAAACCCGTCGTAGCCCTCCGTCATTTCAGATAAGTAATAGTTAGTATTCGTGCTGCGTTTGTTGACCTTGTCAAGGCGTAGTGTGCGGTAGCTGATTACTGCTTATCTGTATAAGCATATGATGCGATTGGATTAGGGTAGTCGTGCGACTTTGTTGACCTTGTCAAGGGTCGTGCGGATGGGTTTAATTCAATCAGGAAATGACGGGTTGAACTTGACTTGCGGCCTATGGTATGTTGACCTTGTCAAGGTCATAGATCGCTTGGGGCAAAATATTATTGGGAATTTCAAGTGTTGAAATTTGCAATGAGATTGCATACCTTCTATGAGATAGTTGGATCCCGATACCCGCTGCGAGTAAGAGTTACTCCTGGGAGAGTTTTACACATTACAATTAGCCGATCAAGTAGGTGTCTAGAAAGGTGTTAACGGGGTTACGCCTCTGGAAAAACGAGGTTTACTTTAATTAGGTTCGTGCGAAAGCACGGGGGACCTCTCTCAAAGTACTGACACTGGCCTGGCTGAAAGATTGGCGAACTTGTAGCGTGTAATTAATCCCGTCTAGTCTTTCCTTTTAGGGTTTGAAGGAAGATTTGGTTAAAACAGTGGGAGACATCCTGATTAGTTATATTAGATAACCAATCTAATCTTGCAAGAGCATACGCTGAGTGTTTTCTTCTCTCTCTCCAGGTAGCGACTATATCACGCCTTAATCAAGATAATAATACGGATATATTGACTGAACCCGCTTGTTATACTGAGCTGGGGAACGTTGGTCCCGCTCCAACTTATAATTGTTATAAGACAGAGCAGGAAATTGGGGAATACCAGATTTCCTGTGCCGTCCAAACGAAGAAAGTGCATGTTGATGCATCATCTTCGGGTGTGTTCATTACACAGAACTGTTTCTCAGTGTCCTTTACGTCCTGGGTATGTGATACCGGATCAGGATCCCGTATTTGTAATCTGTTACATGGGCTAAGAAAGGTAGAGAACTGAGAACGGGTGATAAGTTTCATGAGACAGAAAACGGTGCAAGTGTTGCAGCCAAGTCTGTTGGTCACTATCACCCTGTATTACCAGAATACATTGATTCTGAACGAATGTTATTAGATACCGAACCTGATATACAAAATCATATCAGTCTCTTTATTAGTAAAGAAAGGATATAATTTTGTATTGTTGGATAATGTTTTGAACATTTCCTATATCAAGAGTTGATCGGTTCAGGCACGTTATCTAAAAGCATTGACGTTCTAAATCAAACTACAGTTCTTAGTATTCAGAACACACACAAGAAGAAGAGTTCAGAAATGAACGAATCCTTCTTGAGGCATTGCAGACTAGGTCATATCAATGCGACCCGACTGGCTGAAGTTACATTTAGATGCATATTTAAATTAGTTTGAATTTACATCTTGTGAAACTTGCCGGTCATGTCACAAAGATAAGATGACCACAGCTCTGTTTATTGGAAAAAGAGAAAGAGTTAGTGAACTTTTGGGATTGATACATGCTGATGTATGAAAGTCCCATGTCTACATATGCCAAGATCGGTTCTTTGTACTTCATTACATTCTCTGATAATCTCTCAAGATTCAGACATATGTTCCTGTTGAAACACAAGTCCGAAGCTTTTGAGATATTCACAGAATATAAGTTAGAAGTAGAGAACCAAAATACGGGTATAAGTATTATGTCCTTTGATGAGATCAAGGAGGAGAATACTTGGGCACGGAATTCCTGGACTATTCTAAAGGAGAATGAGATTCTCTCTCAGCATTACTCCTCCGTATACACCATAGCACGATGGTATATCGGGGTGGAGCAATCGCACCCTATTTGATATGGTGCGCTCTATGATGAGTACTACTGAGTTTCCTATTTCCTTTAGGGAGTTATGCACTTGTGAAGTTGCATACCTATTGAATAGGGTTCAAATTAAATCAGTTGCCTACCATTTCATATGTGATATGGAAAGGGAAGAGCCCATATCTTAAGTTTGTTAAGATTTGGGGTTGTCCGGCCTATGTCTAAAAGCAAAATCCGGACAAGCTCGAGGCAAGGTCTGTTATGTAGAACTGGAAATGTTCCAGCTATACAAACTGCAGCTGATAATTTGGTAGAACCAAAGGATTCAATAGTTTCCAACGTACCTCAACCTCTCCGCCGATCTAGTAGGGTTCCTCACCCACCTGAGAGATACTTCGGTTTCTCTATGACAGTGGGAGCGAGGATTGCATCATGAGATGATGACCCAACTAGTTTCGAGCTGGCCATCAGGAGTGGGACTCTGTAAGAATGGCTGGATGCTTATCGATCTGAGATGGAATCCTTATACACCAACAAAGTCTGGACTTTGGTTGCTTTATCTGAAGGGTTAAATCCCCATCAGGAGCAAGTATATCTTGAGAAGATTACTTGGTGTACATGAAAAAGTTGAGACTTTCAAAGCCAGACTTGTTAAAGGTTTGCATCATTGACCAGATATGGATTATGTTGAAACCTTTTCTAAGGATCTATCCTTAAGTTCATCCAGATCCTACTTGCCAAGGCTACATACCATGACTACGATATCTGGTGGTTGGGTGTCATGACTGCTTTTCTAAATGATGTTTTAGAAGATAGCGTCTATAAGTACACAGCCAGAGGGCTTCGTAGACAGTGGGAGCAGCGGAAACGTGTGCAAGATGTTTTATATGATAAAACAAGCATCGCGGAGTTGGAACATTTATTTTGATGTGGTAGTCAAGGAGTCTGACTTCATCAAAATGGTAGATGAACCTTGTATATACAAAAAGGTAGTAGGGAGTATGGTGGTGATCCTCGTAGAGTACGTGGATGACATACTCTTGATAGGGAAGGAGTTTCCTATGATACGCTCGGTCAATCTCCGCTTATCACAAGGATTCTCCATATAGGATCAAAGTGATACCTTCTAAATCCGGGGTTTTGGATCTATGAGATAGATCTAATTGGATGTTAGGATACTCACTAGTTGTAGTGAGTTGGTATCAATCAACCCTGAGGAGAATCACTGGAAAGGTTCCAGAGTGATAAGGACGACTGAATGTCAGTCGCAGGCATTGTCTACACCCTCAGTGGAGGGACGGTATGTTGGAAGAGTTCCAAGCTAGATACCGTGACATACTAGACGATTAAAGGCAAGATACATCGTTACCAAGGATGCTACTAAAGAGGCAGTCTGGATACATATAAGTTCATGAGATGAACTTCGTTCCTACCATTGTGTGACAATGGAGTTGTGGCTATTGCCAAGGAACTACCGTCCCATCAGAAATCCAGATATAATTCTTAGGCAGTATCACCTGATCATGGAGATAGTTGATCTCCAAGGAGATCGAGGTTAGGAGAGTAGACACAGAGGACAACAGCGCGGATCCACTCACAAAGGCCTTTTTCCCAATAGAGACTTTTATGGGATGGTTGAGTATGAGATACTACAACCGCAGCTAATTGCTGGGTATGCGATACCATAACAGATGGCCCTAGTGCAAGTGGGAGATTGTTAGTTATATGTATGCCCTAGAGGCCATTACTGTACATACGATGTATATTGTAGTGGATGCTAGGACATATATAGGGAGGACTTTTTGCTCGACATGATAGTATGCTATCTGGTTGTACTTTATCTTAACATGTACTCTGATTGTCTCTATATTACATGTTGATAAAGCCCTTAGGATCTGTACTCGACTACTGGGACTATGATGAGATCATACTAGTGGGGCCACGGTAGTCGACGAGTATATCCTATAATGTTCCTAGTCGAGGGTGTATCGAGACAGGGCATCGATGCACCAGAGTAGACTAGCGTATACGCATCTTGACCCATATGATGGGCGATGGATGATCCCATATCTATCGGTGTTTGACATCAAGGATGGTGTACGGGTGCTCAGTGGAGACTGGGTACACTGGACGGACTCGCCGAGAACTCCCAGATGGTATTATACCACACGTCAGATGGCAGTTCTCCGGTGACACTGGTACAGAGTAGTCTGTTGACCCGAGATCGTCATAGAGTCTTATGTGATTCCCACTGTGCTTTGATTTCCATCATACCACGTCTAAGAGGGCATGCAAAAAGGTGGATTTTGGGTACAGTCCCGAATCACATGGAGGCAATGAGCGATAGGAGGGGATTCGTCTCTCCCGGTATAGGGAGTTGATGTTGTGCTGTGTTCGATTGGCTATAACCGGAAATCCCTGGCCAGGGTTGCTGAGATTTACTGGTAAGTGTTATCAGTAGTTTCTCGAACTATTATAGACCTCATATCGACACGACTTATCGAGCTACTGGGGTCTGACGTTTACCACCCCTAGGCGAGATATGCAACATATCAGACGACGAGACCGGACTGTACGGGAGTGTTACTGTTTGGATTCACAGGAGAATGTACAGGCTTGCTTGTTGATCTTCTGAGCGCTCAATACCTGGGTAGCTGTTACGTTTAGCTGACCGCTTACAGCTTGTGGGTGTTTGATATGATCATCACCTACTGCCGGCGTATTGACGGTTCTTTAGAGTCCTACACAGAGATTTCTTGACTCAGGCAAAACGGAGTAGGAGCACATATGTGATATGTGCGGGACCGAGGATAATGCGATATGAGATACTGTATTCTATTCTCGCGATATTTGATATCAGCCGGGTCATCGGATCAAGTGTTGATTCGATGAATCGGTACGGATAAATATTAGTCGGTTATATGCGATATAGCCGGATTGTCGGATCAAGTGTTGATTCGATAATTTAATGTATAATAATATATATATGATATATTAAATTACATTAACTAATATTTGCTCACTAAAAGATTCTTTTTCTCACTCGGGTAATACATTGATATATATGCGATATATGTTAAATGTATTATTTTATTTTGTTACGATAAATATTATATATGTGATATATAATATTGTAACATGATATGATAACTAATGCAACTTGTTTAGTGGAGTTTAAACATGATTAGGGTTTGGATTAGGGTTAAGCTTTCTAGATGTTTCTAGAAGGTTTTGGTTTTGTTTTGTGAAAGATATTTGTAAGTGACTCATGCTTTAACCCAACCCAAACCCTAACCCTAGTTAATTCTCTACATGGGTTTAGTCAACCATGGTTGCATTATTCATCATATTATTCTTTTTCTATTCATCACAAAAGAAATTCAATCATTATTCATCTTCTTCTTCCTTCATTCTTTCATGAAAAAGCTTTCTAGATTTTCTTCAAATGATGAATAAATGTGAGAAAAAGATAAATAAAGAGAGCAAAAATCCTACTTCATCATCCTCATCTTTCCTTGCCATTTAGATGAGGGTGTTCACATCATTTCATGAGTGTTAGCTTGTTTTAACGAAACTTCAAGGTAGATCATCTTTGTATCGAAGATCGGAAGCAAAGGTTGCATCTTTCTCTTCGTGGAACCTCTCGAGAGTTCGGAACCCGATGATCGCAGCGAAGGGACCACAACACGGAGCATATGAAGTGAAGGACCGGATCTACAAAGGTTGTAATCCCTCTCACTTAGTGTTAAAGTGTTTAGCATGCTAGTTTTCGCCTAATCTCTAGTTTAAAGATCCGTATTCGGGTTGTTCGGCACGGCTAATTTTTTAATCGGGCATGGTTGATGCCTCGTAGAACCTTGTGCGCGTGCCTAGCAACCCTACAAAATTTTCCTTACTTTTCTTAAATATCTAAAAGTGTTTATTATAAATATGATACATATGAAAGTTTATCTGTAAAAATACTATTTTCATATGTTTATATATTATAATTAATATTATGAAGTAAAATATATGCATATAATATTTTGATAATTTAAATATGCGTATCATATCAAATATCTTTAATCAATATTCTTAAAATATAATATTATATCAAATTGGTTAGGATAATGTCTCAAAAATATCAAATATTACTAAAATTATTCTTTGAGATATGTTGCAAGTTTTGGCTCAGATCAAAAGATCGAGATGTTGAGATGTCGGAAATAAAAAATCTGCCGAAATATTAAAAAAAATCGAAAAATCAATACTGGTTGAGACTCAGGAAATATTTTCAAGTTCCAGATATCAACTAAATCTCCATGTGTCACAAGAATAAAACCCCATAAATTTTTACCCAAGATCTCGCCAACAAACCGTGGATCCGCGGCCAAACCATGCAATATGCTGCGGATCCATGGCCGAATCACCGAATCGGGAGTTAGAATTTTCAGGTCTGATTTGCTACAACTAATCTTAATTCTGGGAATTTTTGGTTTCTAGTTTTGGGGTTATATAAAGGACAGAGAGATAAACTTAGAAATCATCAATTTTTTACACAAGCTAATCACCGTCAAAGAACAAGTGGTCTAAGACAGATCCAAGATTCGACGTGATAAAGCGACGTGAGATTCGACGGAATATCTACATCCGACAAGACAGAGATCAAGAGCAACTTCTTGTTTTTCTTGTAATCTAAACTTGAAATTTGTACTTGTAAAGTTGATTAATAAAGGTAGATTTTTAGTTTAATTAGTTTAATTATTTAGTCACAGTATGAATTTCATCTCCATCCATTCTTCTATCTCCATCATGCGCGAGTAATTCTCCGCTTGATAGGGTTCGTAGGATCAGGATAGATCCATAGATGAGAAAATATTTTAACTTCTTTTACGTCTTATGAAGTTTATAAAGTTTAGCAAAGGAATCGTTTACATCTTTATCGGACGCACTACCAATTTATTGCTAGTCTTGACCGTGATTTAAGATCAGATTAACAATTGTTTTGTTAAAGACTTGACATGAATAAAGATCAATGAAAGGACACTGGTCAATAGTGTGAAAACCCTAGTTTCTTCCGAGAAACCTAATTCTCATTCATCACTATCAATCTAGTGTTAAATCTATCAAAAGATAAAATAAGTCATTTTTATTAGTCATCCAGGATTACTAAATCCTAACGAACCCTATAAGCCCTCTTCTGATATAAAATCTACATTCGTTTTAAACTAGATCTATATTCTACATCCGTATTTAACGTAGATCTAGATTTTATAACCATTCTTCGCTATTATGTATTCTTCTTCCTCTTCCTAATCAACACGTCTAAAGAAAAATTAAAAGATTCAACGTTTCCGTGAGGACGACCCGTACTCATCTCGGTCTAGCTACACGCGACACCGTTATTGATTGCGGTTATTATTACAAACACTTCTTTAAATACAGAATCAATTAGTATCTATTCAAAGTTCATAATTTATTTGTAAATAAAAATCCATGACATTTATCTATAAAAATATTGAGAACGCATGGCGTTTTGGCGAAAATCTAAGTGATATTTTGAGTTGAGGGCAATACTATAATTCCTGAGAGATGATAAAATACTAATTAAATTGAAATTTTGCTATTTTAATTATTTTCCATTATTGCCCTCATGACTTCATTAAAACCTCAAAATTGCCTATAAAATACAAATTTTATGTTGAAAATGTTAAATGAGAGTGGGGAAAACGTGTACATATTGAAGTTTTGCCATTTTTATGATTTTTCATTATTGTCTTCACAACTTCATAAGAATCTCAAATTTAACCTTATAATCCAAATTTTATAAAAAGGATGCCGAGTTAAAAATGAGGGCTAAAGTGGAATTATTGAAATTTCCACGAAATTAGTTTATTATAAAGATAGCAGTATTTTCATTAATGAGCACATATAAGAAGAAGCTATATGGGATTGCTACTTGTTGACCGAACCCCCATAACTACGCAGCTGCATTTGCGAGGTACAGCAGGGGAGGCATTTGACATGGACCCTACCCTAGGGCTAGGTCACTCGAAAGCAGCCCCATTCACCTCTACAATAAGACATTAAAGTGATGCTGAACAGGTGAGGAGAAGAACACAAAAGAGGGAAAATTTTACGGTATGTCGGCCGTATGCGTCCAGTCATGAAAGATAAAGAAACAACATAACTGATCCTACCAAGCTGCCCGAAGGATGCATAAATTTTTCATCCTTTTCTTTTTACTGTCCTGATATATTACATCCGGCATACCGAATTATTTCTCTAGTTTGTTAATGCCTCCCTCAAAAAAAAAAAAGTGTACACATTAGAGCTTTGTCATTTGGCTATGATGGTGAGTTGTCGCATGGGCTCAATAAGCAACAAAAGGAACATGCATGTGAAAGCTCATGCCCAGTTGGGATTTTTGGCTGGCATTGGTGGTTGATTATGCTTTAACATATTACATTAATTTCCATTTGTCATTTGTGTAACGCTGGAGTCTAGGGACTGTTGTCATATGCTGAGGGTTTATGTCATGACTCAATTGGAGCTTTGGAGAGACATTTTAGGAACTTAGATCTTCTGATTTTGGTTTTTTTTTGAAATGGGATGATTTTAAATTTATATTATTAAAATAGGATGGTAAAAACTTTTTTTTATGAAAATAGGATGGTTGGTGGGCCCCACCGAATTAAAAATAAATTTTTTTAAAGAGGGCGGGCCCCGCCCTCTCCTTTACAAAGAAGAGGGAGGGTTCTCAGAACCCGCCCTCTTCACAAATAAGGGGAGGGCGGGTTCTAGGAACCCGCCCTCTCCTATAATAGGTAGAGGGCGGGTTCCTAGAACCCGCCCTCTAAACCGGGAAGGGGGATGGGGTCCACCAAACCACCCTATTTTCATAAAAAAAAAGTTTAACCACCCTATTTTAATAATATAAATTTAAAACTACCCTATTTCAAAAAAAAACCCTCTGATTTTGCTTGTGAGAACGTTTGTAGTCAGGGATGTAAACTGATACGAATAATTCGAATGGGCTCTATATTTATATCCGATTTTTTTTAACACGGTTAGTAATTTTCATTTCCGATGACTATTTGTATCCCGAACCGTCAATAGCCACCGATTATTGATATGGTAAAGCCTATATTTGTTTCCACATCTATATCCAACATCAAAATAGTCTTTTGGAATTATACACCCTAAAATATTGGTATTTTGAAAAACGCATCTTAAAATTTTATATTTTTAAATAGACCCCCTAAAACCTCTCTGTTAACTAAAATTACTTAAGTTAATTAGGATTAATAATTGGATTAGAGCTAATACGATGAATTGTGAGATAAAAAGTTTTATGCAGCATCAAAACTGTCATCTCTTTCATTTTTATGCAAAACATATCGGTCTGACTATTCCAAACTCTTATCTTCAAGTTATCATTTAGCTTTTTAATGGAGATTTCTAACGGTATTAGGGATGATAATTAAATATAGGGACCAATTTAGTTTGGTTAAGAGTTTTAGAGGGTGCATTTAAAAATATGAAACTTTAGGTGATGTATTTCAAAATAGAAATGTTTTTGGGGCCTATGTAAATAAAACCGTATTTATTCATCTCCATATCCCGTATTCGACTTTTATCAAATATGGATAATAGCTTACATTTCCATAACCATCTGTATTCGACCCCATTTATGATTATGAACAGGACACATGTTGAGAGAAAAAAAGGTAGAGACCCTATTTCTAGGGTTGCTTGTGGGTGTATTTGATTCAAGATTATAGCAGACTTTGCAGATTCGTTCTGCCGGGATTAGCCATACAGTGGGCGAACCTCGTTAACAAATCCCTTCGTCTCTTGGTTTGTGATTCTTTTGTTCTCACTTTAATATCGTTTTATTGTCTTTCGCTGTAAGCAATTGTTCCGTGTAATTGCATCTTCTCCAAGTTATTCCACAACACCGCCAAATTTCCCCGCAATTATCTCTATACCATGTCTCCTAATTTCCTTTCTACACCATACAAGCTTATGTGTGAGGACTACGTCTGGGAAAACCCTTGGTGGTATTTTTCCTTTGCAAGATCCCTTAGAAAATCCTTTTTATGCATGGCTTTGTGGGAACGTAATAATGATGATTAGAATTTCTCTTTGATAATAAAAGATAATCACACAACAATAACAAATCAAACACAATGATTTACGTTGTTCGACGAAATCGCCTGATCCACAGAATGAGATGGAGTTTTATTACTCTGCGCAAGAAAGAGATTTACACCGATACCTTATTTTCATTTTGATTTGATGAACCAAAATATTAGCATCCCTTAAATCTTGACTAGAACTCTAATCTCTCAATAAAAGATAAAATGTATCTCTCTTGTTGTTGAGGCTCTATTCTAAAACCCGACTTCTGCTAAGATTTTCCTTTATCATAATCTAATTTAGGAGTCTATTTAAATTGAGTAAGATTTTCTTATAATCATTACTTAATTTAAATATGGCGCATAATTTATCTCTTTCAAGCAATAATTTAAATCTAAATCTCAGTAACTTTCTTTGCTTGAAGAATGGATGACAATTCTTAAAATGATCTTGAAGCTCGAGGGTGTACCATCTTATTCCTTTCAACCGAACAAAATGTTATTGGATGGGACCATTTTTGGTTACACCATACCTATATCCGCCATGTATTTGATAACCGATAAAACAATGAAATTTGCTAATCAGGAGAACAAAAGGTTCTGGATTCATTTTTCGGGCCTTTGAGAATGGAAACCCAAAAGGCCAGGCTCTGTGTTTTCGATTAATTCTATTAATCCTAGGCCCATCTTACTGATGGATCTCCACCCGTATCCAATCCACCCGCGTAACCGCCCAGCGCTGAACTGAACCCCACCACCGTATCCACCGCCATGCCTACTCGACACGTGTCTCCAATCGAGAAAACCCAGTTCGAATCCCAGCCGTCCATCGAAAGAAACGCCTAGAATCTACCAGGACCTTCCCGCTCCTTCTCTGTCCCCAATCAAGCTCACTCTCGATCCATTGAGAACCATCTCCTCCTCTCCCTTTTAAAACCCAGCTCCCCTTCATCCCTTCATCAGATCAACATCACACCAAACATCTCTCGCAGATTTCATCAAACACCCTTGTAATTCTTCCATCAATCAGTCAAACAAGACCCTAGAAGAAGAAGAAGAGGAGGAAAAGCGATGAATCCCGAAAAGTTCACGCACAAGACGAACGAGGCGATCGCGAAGGCGCACGAGCTGGCCATAACCAGCGGCCACGCGCAGCTGACCCCGCTCCACCTCGCCGTCGCCCTCATATCCGACCCCGCCGGCCTCTTCCGCCAGTCGATCCTCAACGCCACCGACAACAGCGACGCCGCCCTCGCCTCCTTCGACCGCGTCCTCTCCACCTCCCTCCGCAAGATCCCCTCCCAGTCCCCACCCCCCGACCAGGTCCCCGCCTCCACCTCCCTCATCAAGGTCCTCCGCCGCGCCCAATCCCTCCAGAAATCCATCGGCGACTCCCACCTCGCCGTCGACCACCTCATCCTCGGTCTCCTCGACGACTCCCAGGTCGGAGACTGCCTCAAAGAGGCCGGCGTCAGCGCATCCCGGGTCAAATCGGAGGTCGAGAAGCTGAGGGGGAAAGAAGGGAAAAAGGTCGAATCGGCCTCCGGCGACACCAACTTCCAAGCGCTGAAGACCTACGGGAGGGATCTCGTCGAGCAGGCCGCCAAGCTCGATCCCGTCATCGGCCGGGACGAGGAGATCCGACGCGTGATCCGCATTCTCTCTCGCAGGACGAAGAACAACCCTGTGCTCATCGGCGAGCCCGGGGTCGGGAAGACCGCCGTCGTCGAAGGGCTCGCTCAAAGGATCGTGAGAGGCGACGTGCCCAGCAACTTGAACGACGTGAGGCTGATCTCCCTCGACATGGGGGCGCTCGTCGCAGGAGCCAAGTACAGGGGTGAGTTCGAGGAGCGGCTGAAATCGGTGCTCAAGGAGGTGGATGACGCCAACGGGAAGGTGATCCTCTTCATCGACGAGATACATCTGGTGCTCGGGGCAGGGAAGACCGAGGGGTCCATGGACGCCGCCAACCTGTTCAAGCCGATGCTTGCGAGAGGGCAGCTGAGGTGCATTGGGGCCACCACGCTGGAGGAGTACAGGAAGTATGTGGAGAAGGACGCCGCCTTCGAGAGGAGGTTCCAGCAGGTCTATGTCGCGGAGCCGAGCGTCCCAGATACCATCAGCATCTTGAGAGGGCTGAAGGAGAGGTATGAAGGGCATCATGGTGTTAGGATCCAGGATCGCGCCCTTGTCATGGCTGCTCAGCTCTCGGCCCGGTACATTACTGGTGAGTTATATCGATCCCTTCAATTTGATTGTTTAGCTAGTGCTATATGGATCTTGACATTTAGATGTAGAATCAGGAGTGGCCTTTTGATATATATTGGGGATTAGACATGAGAAAATATCTATTTGAGGCCCTGTTTGGTTATAGAGTCAGGATAATGTTAGTTTGTTTTAAGAGGAGGTAGGAGGTATGTAGTTTTAGATAAGTTAGATCAGATTGGAGTTGAGATAATTTGGAGCAGTTACACCAACTTTAGAGCTGAGATAACCGCAGTTCCAAATTATTGTCAAACCGTGTGAAGTTAGGGGCTGTTTGGTTGCAGTATTATGGAATTTGGATTCCAAAAATAGTACGGTTGAAATTTCTGGATTTGGTAATTTGTTGTTTGGTTGGTTTTGGATTTCTACTATTGGATTTGTAGATCCTTGTAATCTTTTTTTTGGTTGGTGGAAAAAAATGGGATTTGGATTTGAGTATTTTAAAGAGAGATAGAGAGAGAGGATTGTTAAATAAATAAAGTACATGGGCCCATCTAAAAGTAGCCAAATCCTTGAGAATTCTTGAAAAATTTTAGGATTCATGAATCCTTCTTTTGTGGTGGGCCCCATAAAGGAATCCTAGAAATCCTAATCTTGCAACCAAACACAAAATTGTGGAATCCCAATCCAAAATCCAAATCCAAACTAATAATCCTGCAACCAAACAGGCCCTTAGAGTTAGCATGTTGGACTTGAGTTTTTCTAACTTTATGAAATTCCAATTTAGAAATCTTAATTAATTTCTTTCCCAGAGTTGATGGTTCTTGATGTTTAGATATTGAATTATTAGTGGCCGTTTTGACACACACACACACACTAGAAAATACTTGTTTGAAAAATCATTGGATAAAAAAGAGGCTGGCCATAGTCCAAATGAGTAGATAGGAAAAGGTGGACATTTTGATGTAGGAATTATGCTCAATTGCGATGCAGAGATAAAGCGAATTGCGAAGCAAGCGCATTGTTGTGATTTGTTCTAAATATAGTTCTCATTGTAAAATGGTTTATGTTTAAATTAAAATTTTAGACCCTGATAATGTTATTTGAAGATTTATCGCTTCAAATTACTCGCTCGTAAGAACGATTGTGAATTTGGGCAATATTGTTGTTGCCGTGTGAATCTAAGGTACATATATTCTCAGGAATTTAATAGCTACACTAATGAATATGGTGTACTCAATTAGTGTAAAATCTAACTTCATATGATTTTAAGATCTAACAACTATATTACTAGTCGGTTGAAATTAAGAATTTTGAAGTTGTGGTTCATAGGGGTTGCTTAGGTCGTGTTCTGATATACATTAGTTGATGCAAATGTATGTTGGTATATTTTGCAGGCCGGCATTTGCCTGACAAGGCAATCGACTTGGTTGACGAAGCTTGTGCAAATGTGAGAGTGCAGCTCGATAGTCAGCCAGAGGAGATTGATAACCTCGAGAGGAAAAGGATTCAACTAGAAGTCGAGTTGCACGCACTTGAGAAAGAGAAAGACAAAGCCAGCAAAGCTCGGCTAGTAGAGGTGAGCAATCTAATCTATCACCTAGTATTTGATAGCTGAATGTATTATATTTCGTCTCTTTTTGCAGCTTCTGAAAATTGTGTTTGGATACAGGTTAAGAAGGAACTTGATGATTTGAGGGACAAGCTGCAACCCTTGGTGATGAAATACAAGAAGGAGAAAGAACGAATCGATGAGATACGGAAATTGAAGCAGCGTCGTGAGGAACTGATGGTTACTTTGCAGCAGGCAGAGCGAAGAATGGATTTGGCCCGTGTTGCAGATCTTAAGTATGGGGCTCTCCAAGAGATTGACGCTGCAATTGTAAAGCTCGAAGGGGAGACCGGCGACAACTTAATGTTGACTGAAACTGTTGGTCCTGAGCAAATTGCAGAGGTATTGTGTTTTAATACTTGTCGAGAGTCACTCTAACCAAGAGCTTAAGCTTTTTGGTGTTGGGATAAAAAATGTTCATTAATTATAGCATTACACCTGACAATACAGTATTTAATGATAACTTGACGAATTAGCATTGAATAGCTTTCCGACTTGTGATGTTATTGGCAGGTTGTTAGCCGATGGACGGGCATTCCAGTGACTAGGCTCGGCCAAAACGAGAAGGAAAGGCTGATTGGTCTTGCTGAGAGGCTACACAAGCGAGTTGTTGGACAGGATCAGGCAGTCGAAGCGGTGGCAGAGGCTGTGCTGAGGTCGAGAGCCGGATTGGGTCGGCCTCAGCAGCCAACCGGATCCTTCCTATTCCTTGGTCCTACTGGTGTTGGTAAGACTGAGCTCGCGAAAGCCCTTGCGGAACAACTCTTCGATGATGATAATCTTCTTGTGAGAATTGACATGTCAGAGTACATGGAGCAGCATTCTGTTTCCAGGCTCATAGGTGCTCCACCAGGGTAAGTTTTTATTCCAGCCTTTGTTGATTTTCAGTCCATACTGTTTCCCATTATAATGTCATTGGTGGTTTGATCAATGAAATAATGAATGAGAAAAGGCATTGCCATAGCCATATTTATCGGTAAACATTTAGTGTCCTCAAAATTAGTTTACTCTACAAAAAATTTGGGAGGAAATATGAAAGATTTATTGGCAAAAAGTATGAACCCTAAGGCACAGAAAGAGTCTGAGGGAAACAGATTGCATAGTACGCCTTTCTAATCTATTGTTACTGAGATTTCATTTTTCTTCTGAGGGCTTGTAAAATGGAGTTGTATGCCAGCAAAAGTATTTGCAAGTAGGTTTTCTCTTTTTGTGTCGGGTTAGTAACAATTCAAACTAAGTTGCAAAAATAACAAGACATTTTTACAATTATTGTTATGATCACTATGGAGAGTCTTGAGACAATGGTTGCAACTATGGGAATACGGTTTAACAATGTTACAACAAGTGGCAGTGCTAGATAACCATCCTCCATTCACTCTCAATGCAAAGTTGCGGCTAATTTTGCATTTCCCTTGTTTTTTGTTCAATCAAACACAATGTAATGCGGATTTTGAAATCCTATGCTAGTTTTTCTAAAAATCAATCGCTGATGGAGTAGAGGCTGTTTACCAGCACCAAATGCAAAACCGTTTAACTATCTATTCTCTTAAACCATACATCCCTTAGCATCTTTGCTCTCGCTTACTGATAGTAATCTTCTTGAAATTTTCAGGTATGTTGGTCATGAAGAAGGCGGGCAGTTAACAGAGACTGTGAGGAGACGGCCTTACAGTGTCGTGCTCTTTGATGAAGTTGAGAAAGCCCATGTCGCTGTGTTCAATACCCTGCTTCAAGTTCTTGATGATGGTAGACTCACAGATGGCCAAGGCCGAACAGTGGACTTCTGCAACACTGTCATCATCATGACTTCAAATCTTGGTGCTGAGCATCTACTTGCTGGAATGGTCGGCAAGTCCTCTATGCAGATTGCACGCGATCGGGTCATGCAGGAGGTAAGATACGGTCTATTAAGTTTTTTAGCTTCTTAGGTTCATATTCATTTGTGTGCTGGATATTCACATTTTGATTTTTTCCCTCTCTAGGTGAGGAAGCATTTCAGGCCTGAGCTGCTCAATAGACTTGATGAAATAGTTATATTCGATCCTCTTTCGCATGAGCAACTGAGGAAGGTCGCGAGGCTTCAGATGAAGGATGTTGCTGTTCGCTTGGCAGAGAGAGGAGTGGCTCTGGCTGTGTCTGATGCAGCCTTGGATGTTGTGTTATCAGAATCCTATGACCCGGTAAGTTTTAATTTACGACGGCGAATATTTTTTTCCTCTTTCACGGCTGTTTTTTAGTTGTTTGGAAACGGTGTAGGATAGGTTCAGGATGCAACAATTTGTTGCAAATGAGAATTTTTTTCATTTATAATCAGTTACATCTCATTAGAGTTTGAAAATTGAGCTGCAAAATAATACAACATAAACAAGCAATTATGGCTTTACTTTGAAATTTTGCATCTTTAGCACCAGACGCAGACTGATTGTTCTCCATTTCCAATGCGAATTCTGCAATACTATTAGCAGCATAAAGTTGTGATTTTGTGATCACATTTGTCATCGTATTTTATGGCGAGTGCTGCATTTCCATTGGTTTTGAAGTGAATTTGAGATTAACATTTGATTTCATCATTGGTATTGTAGGTTTATGGTGCGAGACCGATCAGGAGATGGCTAGAGAAAAGGGTGGTGACCCAACTGTCTAAGATGCTAATAAAGGAAGAGATCGATGAGAACTCGACCGTCTACATCGATGCAATGCCTGACAAAAAAGAGCTCTCCTACAGAGTTGAGAAGAATGGAGGCATTGTGAATGCTGCCACAGGCAAAAAGTCTGACATCTTGATCGAGATCCCCAACGGCGTGATGAGCAGTGAGGCGGCTCAGACTGTGAAGAAGATGAAGATACAGCCCTTGGAGGAGGACGAGGAAATGGAAGAAGACTAGAAGAGTTCTGAAGAGTTCTGAAGGGGGTAGTCCTGTTTTCTTGATTTTTGAATGTTGTTTTTGTGGGTATTTTGTGGGTTGTGAATGTAGATACGGTGATGCCGAGTGCATGATGTTTATGTAGGGTTTGGTGTTTATGAGGAGTGGAAAATGGTTGTGCATGATGCTAGCACTTAATGTTTAAGACTACTGGTTTAATAAACAAGTTCCTGTAGTCTGTTTTTGCAAAAGAAGTTTCTTTAATGTGCGATTCAAAAAATAATATCTGTAGTTATTTTTGTTTCTGGTTGTATGATAGATATAATATGATTTAAAATGTTACTTTCTGTTTCTTTTTATTTTTATATATTGAGGTTTTAAAATAAAGTTGGTTTAAATGCAACCGTCTTTCTTATGGTTGTTGCAGCCGTGGCTGATAATTATCGTATACTTAAAAAAAAAGTAGATAACTATCGTATCTAACGACGCTCTGTTAGTATTAGCGGTTCACACTATCACCACGTGATGGAGGTTTGGATCTCCTTCAAATGTTGTCTTTCGTTTGATCTGTCGCGAGCGTAGCGTTGGTGAATAACTGAGATTGGTGTTGAGGGTTGCCTCTTTGAGCGTGTGGATCTCAGTGAGCTTGTTTTGAGGCGAAACCAAGCCAACTGCAAAAGAAGTCCCGGGGTGGTTATACCATAGTGGACCCTCCGACGATCAAGTTAGCCGAGAAATTTGGGCAGAGTAGCGGCTTATTGGAATAAAATTGCGTTACCTGAGTCGTCTGGAAGAGGTATTTTTATAGTGGTCATATGGAGCGAGCTGGCGCGAGATTTTCGCCGTCGGTTACGCCCCTGACGTTACGCCTGTGTGATTGACGGGACCCCTATTAATGACGATATACGCTCGTTAATGGGAAGATACGGCGGCGTGGAACGCGGGATGTTGGGTGGCGGATATCTCGCTTCTGGAGAGATACACGGAGCCATGGCGAAGGCGCTTGGGCTCTGCGTCCTTGGTGGCTCGATAGAACCGGGGAGGCTTGGCGGGAGGCTCGGAGATGAGCGGGAGGCCGAGAAAGCTCGGTTATGTGATAGCTCAGAGGCGATCAAGGACGGCTGAGGAAGCTTAGCGTGTAGGAGGGCTTGGAGGCGAGCCAATGGTTATTTACACGGCGAGCATAGGAGTGTTCAGAGATCCATCGAAGGTCGGGTCATGCCTCGGGATGATAGCCCGGGGATGCCTCCAATGTGTTGGTGCTTGCCCTGTTCTCGTGAGCCCCGGGACACGTCATCTACCACGTGTTATGATCTGGAGAGTTCCCATTTATTAGCATCATCATTAGTCCCCCACTCTCGTCCTGACCTATTTATGGGTCGGGTCGAGAGTGGTCTGGATCGGTTTTCCGGGCTCAGCCTGTTGTCAAGAATTTGTCAGCGCGGATTTTCGGGGCGACTTGGCGTAGGAAGGTTGCGTCGTTCAGATCTTTGAGCCCGCCTGTCGTATCCCGGGCGTTTGGATCTCTGCGCGTATCTTGGATGACGTCAGCGGATCAGGGGAAAGGATCATGCATTTAAAGAGGAGCGCCGATTCGCTTGCATGTATGTTGAGGTGCAGTTCACGCGTCCGACGCGGATTGGCGGATGTGACAGGCTGTCGCTGTCGCTTGCGCTCGAAGGGACGTCTCTAATGGTCGTTCGACACGTGGGGCGTCGACGGCTGGCAGACGCGTAGCTTCGTTTTGGCGGGAAACGATCTGAGCTATCGGATGCGTCCCCCCAAGCAGTATAAATAGGGGTGGAATTCCCCTAGGGTTCATACTTTCGCCACATTTTCCTTTGCTGCGAGAGATTGCTCGGCGCTCTATCCTTTAGATCGGATCCTTCGCGCTCTTTCTTCGGAGAATTCCTTCTTCCTTTGAATCAGGTTAGATGTCTTCTTCTGAGGAGTCCGTTGAGATAGTTAGGGTAGAATCTAGGGAGTCTTTCACCTCTTCCCGATAGGGTTCCCTTGCCGCCTCCTTATCGTTGGGCCCGTCCCGTAGAGTCAGGGCTACCCGTGCCGCTAGCCGCCCGGCTTCAACGAGGGTCCCTAAGGTGCGCATCGGGAACGCCCGCGATGCGCCCTCTGTCTTGAGGGGTTTGGATGAGCTTGCCGAGATTCGGTCTCGTTTCCATATCCCCTCTAACTACTCGCTCCGTTTGGCAAAGGGGAGTGAACGGGCGGACCAGGTGCAAGGGAAGAAGATTGCCCTGTATTTGGAGGCATTCCGTGCTGGAATGTGTCTGCCTTTTCCAACCGAGGTATGCGGGATACTTCGTTGTTTCCAACTCTCGTTGGGCCAGCTTGCGCCGAACTTGTGGAGAATCCTCCTCTGGTTTCTGGTCCTGCTGAAGCTTGAGGAGATCCCCTTCAGCTTGACCCTTCTTACTTCCTTTTTTTGCTATAAAAATCATCCCGGCACCAGCAAGAGCGAGCCGAGCTGGGTGTTATTTTCCTTTAAAAAACACAAGGGTGGGGTGGCCGGGTCGGGCGTGGTTGTCGTTCCTTCTTCCATCCATGACTGGAAGGAGAAGTTTGTATTCGTCGGGCCACCCGAGGACGAGGACTGACCTGTGCCTCTACAGTGGCACCGGTCCGACTGCCCGCGGGCGAAGCAGTCGTCCTCTCCCGAGGCGAGGGTGGTGTCCCTGTGAGAGCTGATCCAGCGGGCCGACGTTTTGCTTTCCGAGAAGGTCCTTAGCTGGGCTGGGCTCAGCCTCGCGCGCTTTGTGGGTAAGTTGGGAGATTTGACGACCTGTTTAGACTTGAGTAATTTACTTTTTGCCCTTCTTGTATCGTTAACTTCTCTGTGCTTTCTCCCTTTGTAGAATACATGGACCGGTCCAAGATTCTAGCTGCCATATCTACCACGGGTCGGAAGAAGGTCGGGGGCATGGTCTTGTCCCGAGTAGGCCCGAGCTCGCCCCTGAAATCGTCCCCACCGGCGAAGTCCTCTGCAGCTCCCCAGGCCCTCGATGACCGTCGCGGGGGTAGCCAGAAGCACGCCCGAGACCCGGAACCCCGGGCGATGGAGGAGGAGGAGGTGACTGAGGTCCCCCTCAAGAGGAAAAGGACGGTCTCCCGCATGCCGTCGACGGATATCCCCGAGGGGATTCCGGTGCAGGAGGGGTACGTCTGCTTCGTGGTACCTTCGGGTCTTTTCGTCGCCGACAGCTTGCTCACGGACATGGAGCAGTCGGCAGGGGGAAAGATTCCGCGGGGGACCCTGAAGGCCCAAGTGACCGCCATCGCCCAGGAGGCTGTTCAGGTCGGTATTCGTTTAATTGTTGTCTTAATTGCACCCCTTTTTTTTAGCCCGGACACTTCTAAATCCATTGGTTGCTTTTCTTAGGTCCTCCAACACTGCGCCCTCATCGTCAATATGGAAGCCGAGGAGATCGCGCCGGACATGAGGAAGGTGGGGGAGGAATCGTCTTCGGAGGTGGAGAACTTGTGCCTCCAGTTACTGCAGGAGAAGGAGAAGACGACCGCCCTTGAGACCCGGTTGGCCGCCGGGGAGCTCCTGCTCTCCAAGAGCCAGGAGTCCTATCAGCTCATGGGTGAGTCCCATCGAGCCATGGAGGGAAAGTTGGAGGGCAAGTTGGAGGAGCTGGGAAAGCGCCACGCCTTGATAAAGAAGGCGAGGGACGCCAGCAAGAGGGAGACCGAGGCTGCGCTTGAGGCGGTGAAGATCGCCGAGCTTCGGGCCCGCAAGTCGGTGGACACGTACAAGGCGTCAGACTAGTTCTACACCGACTTCGGCGAAGCCTCCGCTATCGTTTGGCATGCAGCCCTTGATGCCGTCAAGAAGTTGATACCGGAGTTTGCCGACGGTGAGCTCCGTGCTTGGGTCCCTCTCTTGGTGGAAACGCCGCAGGAGGCTGGCGCCGGAGGCGGGGCGGCTACGGAAGCAGAAACCCCGGCCCCTGAGGACAGTGCTGAACAAGGCGAGGTCCCGGCGAAGCCTGCTACCTGAGCTCCTCTTTATTTTTCTTTTCAGTAAGCCTCCGGGAAATTTTTGTACGACTGGGGAGCCCAAAATACCTTGTAAAAGTTTTGGAACATGAAATAAACTAAGATTATTTTCCTCGACATGACAATGCGTTCCTCTTAGATGACGATCATGCATCGAGTATAAGTCAATTAACCACCAAGTGTAGGAAGGTCGATGCCTTTCCCACCCCCGGAGTCGAGGTGGCGATCGTTCACTTAGAACACATCGAAAGATCCCTCATTGTAGGAAGGTCGGTATCTGCCCATTCCTTAGAGTTGAATAATAGAAAGTTATGATTGGTCGGCGCTGACTGATGAGGGCTTTGGATCCTTAGTGTAGGTGGGTAGGAGCTACCCGCTAAGGATTGGCCGAGCAGGGAAGCTTCTCGGTGGCCTCTTGAGTAGGGCTTCCGATCCTTGGCGCGGATGGGTAGGGGCTACCCGCTAAAGATTGATCGAGCAGGGAAGTTGCTCGGTGGCTTCTTGATGAAGGCTTTCGATCCTTGGCGTAGATGGGTAGGAGCTACCCGCTAGGGATTGACCGAGCTGAGAAGCTGCTCGGTGGCCTCGTGAGGAGGGCTTTGATCCTTAGCATAGGTGGGCAGGATGTGTCCGCTAAGGATTGGCCGAGCAGGGAAGCTGCTTGGTGGCCTTGTGAGGAGGGATTCGATCCTTCGTGTAGGTGGGCAGGATGTGCCCGCTAAGGGTTGACCGAGCAGGGAAGCTGCTCGGTGGACTCGAGAGGAGGGCTTCGATTCTTAGCATAGGTGGGCAGGATGTGCCCGCTAAGGGTTGATCGAGCAGGGAAGCTGCTCCGTGGCCTCGTGAGAAGGGCTTCGATCCTTAGCGTAGGTGGGCAGGATGTGCCCGCTAAGGATTGACCAAGCAGGGAAGCTACTCGGTGGCCTCGCGAGGAGGTCTTCAATCCTTAGCGTAGGTGGGCAGGATGTGCCCGCTAAGGATTGACCGAGCAGGGAAGCTGCTCGGTGGCCTCGCGAAGAGGGTTTCGATCCTTAGCGTAGTGGGCAGGATGTGCCCGCTAAGGATTGACTGTTAGTTATATGTATGCCCTAGAGGCCATTACTGTACATAGGATGTATATTGTAGTGGATGCTGGGACATATATAGGGAGGACTTTCTTGCTCGGCATGATAGTATGCTATCTGGTTACTCTTTACCTTAACGTGTACACTGATTGTCTCTCTGTTACATGTTGGTAAAGCCCTTAGGATGTGTACTTGACTACCTGGACTATGATGCGGATCATACTAGTGGGGACATGGTAGTCCATAAGTACATCCTTCAAGGTCCCTAGTCGTGGGTGTATTGAGACGGGGCATCGATATACCAGAGTAGACTAGCGTATACCTTCTCGACCCATACAGATGGGCGATGGATGATCCCATATCCATTGGTGTTTGACATCAGAGATGATATACGGGTGCTCAGTAGAGACTGGGTACACTGGACGGACTCGCCGAGAACTCCCAGATGGTATTACACCTTACGTCAGATGGCAGTTCTCAGGTGACACTGGTACAGGTTAGTCTGTTGACCCGAGATCGTCATAGAGTCTTGTGTGATTCCCATTGTGCTTTGATTTCCACCTTACCACGTCCAAGAGAGCGTGCAAAACGGTGGTTTTTGGGTACAGTCCCGAATCACATGGAGGCAATGAGCGATAGGAGGGGATTCGTCTCTCCCGGTATAGGGAGTTGATGTTGCACTGTGTTCGATTGGCTATAACCGGAAATCCTTGGCCAGGGTTGCTGAGATTTACTGGTAAGTGTTACCAGTAGTTTCTCGAACTGTTATAGACCTCATATCGACACGACTTATCGAGCTACTGGGGTCTGACGTTTACCACCCCTAGGCAAGATATGCGACATATCAGACGAACAGACCGGACTGTACGGTAAGTGTTACTGGTTGGATTCACAGGAGTGTGAGCGGGCTTGCTCGTTGATCTTCTGATCGCTCAATACCCGGATGGCCGTTACGTTTAGCAGACCGCTTGCGGCTTGTGGGTGTTTGATATGATCATCATTTGCTGCCGGCGTATTGACGAGTCTTTAGAGTCCTACACAGAGGTTTCCTGGCTCAAGCGAAACGAAATAGGAGCGCATATGAGATATGTGCGGGATCGAGAATAATACTAGTATGTGATACTGTATTCGATTCTCGCGATTTGTGACATTGATCGGTTATATGCGATATAGCCGGGTTATCGGATCAAGTGTTGATTCGATAAGTTGTTACTATTGATATTAGTCGGTTATATGCAGTATGACCGGATCGTTAAATCAAGTGTTGATTTAATGATTTAATGTATAATTATATATTTGATATATCACTTTACATTAACTAATATTGGTTCACTTAAGATGTTTTTCTCACTTGTTTGTGCATATTGTATATGTGATATATTTTTTTGCACAAGATTGTATCATGTTTATATGCAAACTTGGGTGTATGTTTGAATTAAACCATGTTTAGTAAATGGTTAGGGTTTCATTTTCATTTGCTTTATTTATTTATTCTTTTTGGTGAGAAATAAAATGGTGACTTTATTTGGATTTCACTTGAAGCTTCATGAAGCTTTGAAAGTCAAAGCCATTTTGTTTCTTTCCTAAACCCTAACCCTTTAACTAAACCCTAGTTCATTCTCTACACTTAACCATGGTTGCTAATATGATAAGAATCATTTTATTTTCTATTATTCTTATCCTTATCATATTATCTTCTTCTTCTTCTTCTTCTTGAAGAAAGAAGCTTGCAAGCTTCAATGGTGAATTGAGTAAAAGAGTGAGAAATCCAATTCTAAAGTGAACCCACTTCCTATTTCTTCATCCTCTACCACTTGCCATATAGTATAGGGTGTTTTCTTCACAAGTTTCATGACTTGGTGAAGTTGGAGCTTGATCTTGAGTTGCCTCGACGTAGATCATCTTCGGCATCGAAGTCGACGACCTAGCCCGATCATTTCTTCGACGAAACCATCGCTAGAGTCCGGGATCCGATGATCGCAGCGGAGGGACATCATCATGGAGCTAGGGAAGTGGAGGACCGGATTTACAAAGGTTGTATTTCCATTCACTTTAGCAGTTAAGTTGTTAACTAGCTCGTAGTTTCGCTTAAACTCTAGTCAACGATCTATATTAGGGTTTCTCGGCACCGGAATTTTTTGAATTTGGCATGGTTGATGCCTTGTGGGACCTCCTTAGAGTCCCTAGGAACCCTACAGTGGTATCAGAGCCTAGCTAGAGCTTTAGGCGAAGTGTAGACGAAGTTAGAAGTCCGATCGAACCCGTAAACCCCGACAAAACCCTTCTCTGTACCTTTTTCAAAACAGTGGATTTTTGTGAATTAAAAATTCTCAGAAAAACAAGCAGGAAAAAATAAGAATTACTGTGAAGTACGGTCCACTAAGTCAATAATTTGACCGTGGAACCGCGGCGAAACCAGGGGTTTTGCGGCGGTTCCGCGGCCAAAATTTGTACTTAGTCCCTGAAATTTCATATATTTATTCTTAGGTCCTTTCTTGGCAATTGTTTATGGGAATTTTTTAATTCCACTCAAGTGTTGAGTTTTCTCGGGTTTTATTGGGGACTCGTTAATTTGATCGGATAATTTAACTTCGTTTATGTTTTTCCGGATAATTTAGAATATGTTAAAAAGTTCGACTGGATATAAATACCCAATTTTTCCCCCGCCGGAAAATTTCCAAGTGTTGGATCTTTCCGTAGTTTAAAGACGTTCTAAGTAGTGCAAGTAACGCGATGGACCCTCTAGAAGACAACAAACCTTAACTCGATTATGTGACCGTCTTGAACTGCCCTTTGAACCTTAGGGTTTGGGGCAGTACGGCGTGCCACATGTGAGGCGTTGGCTTGACCCTTCTACGGCTGGACCGTTGGTACTGTGGCATGAAGTGAATGTTTTTTAAACTTATTTCATGTGTTGAGCTGTTTCGGGAAAACTTGGGTGTTTGATTGTTCGATCGGAAAGTTTAACATTTTCTATTTATCTGGAATGTGATACAATAATTGGAATTCACAAGTAGTTATGAGATAACTGAATGGATGTTATAAACATAGCACTTTAGTCTCACTTGATCGGTTGCCACGGAATTTTGATGCGATCAAAAGTCCGTCGCAATCTCGTAGCGTACGCGGATACTTGCCGGTAAAACTTAATAGATAGCCATGCCCCATAGCCCCGACCAAGTGACTGTAGGAGAACCCCGTCGCCGAAAGCATCCGTTCGGGTGCTCGCGGTAGCGGTGTTCCGCCTTGGTGCACTTCGTCGACGGTATCGGGGGTGCGGCCGCCTACTAAAGTTTGCGACGAGCATTCGATCAAAATGTCGGGAATCCTGTTGAATTGCCCGACTTGATATTGAAAAGAGTTTTCGATAATGAGACTAAAATGCGGGGTTTATAATTGTTAGGCATGCGATGTCTAAGGAATTCATTTGATTAGGCATGCGATGTCTAAGGAGGTTGCGGATTCCAACTGTTGTAGTTTTACATTTTCTTTTCTGTGACCGTAAGTGTAATATGTGATATCGCCGGTTTCGTTGCTATATGTCAACGACAATTGGGATACGCATGTTTACTTACGTTGACGACATGTGATGTTATGTGTTGCTGGATATGTTATATTGGATCGTCGTGTCTAAATAGCCGGGTTTTTTTTTATGTGAGATGAGTGTTTTTCATTTTCATTCATGTAAAAAAACTTGTATGTAATATTCTTTTATTGGGGCACTTCCAGGTTGCGGAAGATGTCACCGTTGATGTATATTATTTTCTTTTCCGCACTAGGATAGACCCAAGGAGGAGGGCACAAGTAACCGAGTTCTGGAGTCCAGTGGGAGACCAACTCGAGGAGTCGAGTCCGGGTCTCCTAACTCTAGAATTGGTAGGGTTGCTTGCCGCTCTCGTAGGGGTCTAGGGGTGTGGGTTTGGCTATTCATCGCGATCGTGGAATCCGTGTTTTATACTGGCTCGTATTGAAAACACGGACGTCCTAGTATATCCAATATTTCATATGATATTTTCTGCTGCGTTATCTGTGATGTGATCATGTGATATGTTCAGATAGATGCTGTATATAGTATATATGATATATTATATAGACGTTGCTTATGTTTTACACCCGCGCTAGCCCTGCCCTGCCCTGCCGTTAGTTACCTAACCTAACGGTGCACGAGGGGACATCGAGGCGAATGCGGATGGCATAAGTGTACGTCGTATTTATCTGTGATGTTTAGGTGCTTAAATGATGAGACTTCATTAATATGATTAATGAAATGAAAAAGAAACCTAAAGATGTTGTGGAATCGAATTTACAAAACCAGGTAGCTACAGTTCTTGCTTTGCATCGCGGTGTTCCTTGTAGAACATCCTGCACCTTATTCGATAAGGAAAGGGCCGAGATCCCTTCACCGGGAGTGACCCCTTTAGCAATAACTGGCAGATGCTACAACTCTCGGTTTGTCTTTTGATTGCTTCTATAGTTTCTACTTTGCACAGTGATATATATGATATATCCCGCACCTTATTCGATAAGGAAAGGGCCGACGATCCCTTCACCGGGAGTGACCCCTTTAGCAAAACTAGAAAAGCCTAAAAAACACTCCATTTTAAAATCATTTGATTCTACAACGATATCAAGTTCATTACGCAATAGGTTTTCAGAAAAACCTGTCGTAGCCCTCCGTCATTTCAGATAAGTACTAGTTAGTATTCGTGCTACGTTTGTTGACTATGTTAAGGTGTAGTGTGCGGTAGCTAATTAGTGCTTATCTGTATAAGCATATGATGCGATTGGATTAGGGTAGTCGTGCGACTTTGTTGACTATGTTAAGGGTCGTGCGGGTGGGTTTAATTCAATCAGGAAATGACGGGTTGAACTTGACTAGCACTTATGATTTGTTGACTATGTTAAGGTCATATAGCTGCTAGGGGCAAAATATTATCGGGAATTTCAAGTATTGAAATTTGCAATGAGATTGCATACCTTCTATGAGATAGTTGGATCCCGATACCCGCTGCGAGTAAGAGTTACTCCTGGGAGAGTTTTACACATTACAATTAGCCGATCAAGTAGGTGTCTAGAAAGGTGTCAACGGGGTTACGCCTCTGGAAAAACGAGGTTTACTGTAATTAGGTCTGTGCGAAAGCACGGGGAACCTCCCTCAAAGTACCGACACTGGCCTGGCTGAAAGATTGGCGAACTTGTAGCGTGTAATTAATCCCGGCTAGTCTTTCCTTTTAGGGTTTGAAGGAGGATTTGATAAAAACCAGTGGGAGCCATCCTAATTAGATAAAATAATAACTAATCTATTCTTGCAAGAGCGCACGCTGAGTGTTTTCTTCTCTCTCTCTCTCCAGGTAGCGACCATGTCACGCCTTAATCAAGATAATAATACGGATATTGACCGAACCCGCTTGTTATACTGAGCTGGGGAACGTTGGTCCCGCTCCAACTTATAATTGTTATAAGACAGAGCAGGAAATAGGGGATTACCAGAATTCCCGTGCCACCCAAACGAAGAAAGTACATGAGATGCATCTCCTTCGGGTGTGTTCTTTATAAAGAACTGTTTCTCAGTATCCTCTACGTCCTAGGTATTTGATACCGGATCAGGATCCCAGATATGTAATCTGTTACATAGGGCTACAGAAAGGTAGAGAACTGAGAACGGGTGATAAGTTTCATGAGGCAGAAAACGGGGCAAGTGTTGCAGCCAAGTCTGTTGGTCACTGTCACCCTGTATTACCAATACATTGATTCTGAACGAATGTTATTAGATACCGAACCTGATATACAAAATCATATCAGTCTCTTTATTAGTAAAGAAATGATAAAATTTTGTATTGTTGGATAATGTTTTGAACATTTCCTATATCAAAAGTTGATCGGTTCAGGCACGTTATCTAAAAGCATTGATGTTCTAAATCAAACTACAGTTCTTAGTATACAGAACACACACAAGAGGAAGAGTTCAGAAATGAACGATTCCTTCTTGAGGTATTGTAGACTAGGTCATATCAATATGACCCGACTAGCTTAAGTTACATTGTAGATGCATATTTAAATCAGTTTGAATTTACATCTTGTGAAACTTGCCAGTCATGTCACAGAGATAAGATGACCATAGCTCTGTTTACTGGAAACAGAGAAAGAGTTAGTGAACTCTTGGGATTGTTACATGTTGATGTATGAAAGTCTCCAGTCTACATATGCTAAGATCGGTTCCTTTTTACTTCATTACATTCTCTGATAATCTCTCAAGATTTAGACATATGTTCCTGTTGAAACACAAGTTCGAACCTTTTGAGATATTCACAGAATATAAGTTGGAAGTAGAGAACCAAAATACGGGTATAAGTATTATGTCGTATGATAAGATCAAGGAGGAGAATACTTATGCACGGAATTCCTGGATTATTCCAAAGGAGAATGAGATTCTCTCTCAGCATTACTCCTCTGTATACACCATAGCACGATGGTATATCGGGGCGGAGCAATAACACCCTATGTGATATGGTGTGCTCTATGATGAGTACTACTGAGTTGCCTATTTCCTTTTGGGTGTTATGCACTTATGAAGTTGCATACCTATTGAATTGGATTCCGATCAAATCAGTTGCCTACCACTTCATATGAGATATGGAAAGGGAAGAACCCATATCTTAAGTTTGTTAAGATTTAGGGTTGTCCGGCCAATGTCTAAAAGCAAAATCCGGACAAGATCGAGGCAAGGTCAGTTCTGTAGAACTGGAAAGGTTCCAGCTATACAAACTGCAGCTGGTGATTTAACAGAACCAAAGGATTCAATTGTTTCCCCGACGAACCTCAGCCTCTCCGCCGATCTGGTAGGGTTCCTCATCCGCCTGAGAGATACTTTGGTTTCTCTATGACAGTGGAAGCGAGGAATGCATCATGAGATGATGACCCAACTAGTTTCGAGCTGGCCATCAAGAGTGGGACTCTGTAAGAATGGCTGGATGCTTAGCGATCTGAGATGGAATCCTTATACACCAACAAAGTATGGACTTTGGTTGCTTTATCTGAAGGGTTAAATCCCCATCAGGAGCAAGTATATCTTGAGAAGATTACTTGGTGTATATGGAAAAGTTGAGACTTTCAAAGCTAGACTTGTTAAAAGTTTGCATCATTGACCAGGTGTGGATAATGATGAAACCTTTTCAAGTAGCTATGCTTAAGTCCATACAGATCCTACTTGCCACGGCTACATACCATGACTACGATATCTGGTGGTTGGGTGTCATGACTGCTTTTCTAAATACTGATTTAGAAGAGAACGTCTATAAGTACACAGCCAGAGGGCTTCGTAAACAGTGGGAGTAGCGGAAACGTGTGCAAGTTGCTTTACAGATTAAAGCAGGCATCGCGGAGTTGGAACGTCTGTTTTGATGTGTTAGTCAAAGAGTTTGACATCATCAAAATGGTAGATGAACCTTATATAAACGAAAAGGTAGTAGGGAGTATGATGGTGATCCTCGTAGAGTACGTGGATGACATACTCTTGATAGGGAAGGAGTTTCCTATGCTACGCTCGGTCAATCTCCGCTTATCACAAGGATTCTCCATATAGGATCAAAGTGATACCTACTAAATCCTGGGTTTTGGATCTATGAGATAGATCTAATTGGATATTAGAATACTCACTAGTTGCAGTGAGATGATATCAATTGATCCTGGGGAGAATCACTGGAAAGGTTCCAGGGTGATAAGGACGACTGAATGTCAGTCACAGGCATTGTCTTTACCCTCAGTAAAGGGACGGTATGTTGGAAGAGTTCCAAGCTAGATACTGTGGCATACTAGACGATAAAGGCTGGATACATCGCTACTTAAGATGCTACCAAAGAGGCAGTTTGGGTGTATAATGGTTCATGAGATGAACTAGGTTCCTACCATTGTGTGACAATGGAAGTGTGGCTTTGGCCTAGGAACCCCGGTCCCATCAGTGACCCAGACGTATTCTGAGGCAGCATCACCTGATCATGGAGATAGTTGATCTCCAGGGTGATCGAGGTTAGGAGGGCGGACTCAGAGGATAACACGGCGGATCCACTCACAAAGGCCTATTCCCAGAGAGAGACTTTTATGGGATGGTTGAGTATGAGGTACTACAACCACTGCTACAGATGGCCCTAGTGCAAGTGGGAGATTGTTAGTTATATGTATGCCCTAGAGGCCATTACTGTACATAGGATGTATATTGTAGTGGATGCTGGGACATATATAGGGAAGACTTTCTTGCTCGACATGATAGTATGCTATCTGGTTACTCTTTACCTTAACGTATACACTGATTGTCTCTCTGTTACATGTTGGTAAAGCCCTTAGGATGTGTACTTGACTACCTGGACTATGATGCGGATCATACTAGTGGGGACATGGTAGTCCATAAGTATATCCTTCAAGGTCCCTAGTCATGGGTGTATCGAGACGGGGCATCGATATACCAGAGTAGACTAGCGTATACCTTCTTGACCCATACAGATGGGCGATGGATGATCCCATATCCATTGGTGTTTGACATCAGAGATGATATACAGGTGCTCAGTAGAGACTGGGTACACTGGACGGACTCGCCGAGAACTCCCAGATGGTATTATACCTTACGTCAGATGGCAGTTCTCAGGTGACACTGGTACAGGTTAGTATGTTGACCTGAGATCGTCATAGAGTCTTGTGTGATTCCCACTGTGCTTTGATTTCCACCTTACCACGTCCAAGAGGGCGTGCAAAACGGTGGTTTTTGGGTACAGTCCCGAATCACATGGAGGCAATGAGCGATAGGAGGGGATTCGTCTTTCCCGGTATAGGGAGTTGATGTTGCGCTGTGTTCGATTGGCTATAACCGGAAATCCCTGGCCAGGGTTGCTGAGATTTACTGGTAAGTGTTACCAGTAGTTTCTCGAACTGTTATAGACCTCATATCGACACGACTTATCGAGCTACTGGGGTCTGACGTTTACCACCCCTAGGCAAGATATGCGACATATCAGACGAACAGACCGGACTGTACGGTAAGTGTTACTGGTTGGATTCACAGGAGTGTGAGCGGGCTTGCTCGTTGATCTTCTGATCGCTCAATAGCCGGGTGGCCGTTATGTTTAGCAGACCGCTTGCGGCTTGTGGGTGTTTGATATGATCATCATCTGCTGCCGGCGTATTGATGAGTCTTTAGAGTCCTATACAGAGGTTTCCTGGCTCAAGCGAAACGAAATAGGAGCACATATGAGATATGTGCGGGATCGAGAATAATACTAGTATGTGATACTGTATTCGATTCTCGCGATTTGTGACATTGATCGGTTATATGCGATATAGCCGGATTATCGGATCAAGTGTTGATTCGATAAGTTGTTACTATTGATATTAGTCGGTTATATGCAGTATGACCGGATCGTTAAATCAAGTGTTGATTTAATGATTTAATGTATAATTATATATTTGATATATCATTTTACATTAACTAATATTGGTTCACTTAAGACGTTTTTCTCACTTGTTTGTGCACATTGTATATGTGATATATTTTTGTGCACAAGATTGTATCATGTTTGATGATACATGCAAACTTGGGTGTATGTTTGAATTAAACCATGTTTAGTAAATGGTTAGGGTTTCATTTTCATTTGCTTTATTTATTTATTCTTTTTGGTGAGAAATAAAATGGTGACTTTATTTGGATTTCACTTGAAGCTTCATGAAGCTTTGAAAGTCAAAGCCATTTTGTTTCTTTCCTAAACCCTAACCCTTTAACTAAACCCTAGTTCATTCTCTACACTTAACCATGGTTGCCAATATGATAAGAATCATTTTATTTTCTATTATTCTTATTCTTATCATATTATCTTCTTCTTCAAGAAGAAAGAAGCTTGCAAGCTTCAATGGTGAATTGAGAAAAAGAGTGAGAAATCCAATTCTAAAGTGAACCCACTTCCTATTTCTTCATCCTCTACCACTTGCCATGTAGTATAGGGTGTTTTCTTCACAAGTTTCATGACTTGGTGAAGTTGGAGCTTGATATGGAGGAGGTCTCGGGTCTACACAATGCCTTGTCTCCGCCGTTGAGTGATGAGGCGATTGAGAAGTTGCACTCGCTTTACCACCTTGGCCTGATCTCGAAGAGCAGGAGGGATCGATCAGCGGGCCTTCTTTTAGAGTGTTTCCAGAAGAGGCCGATTGTTGATTTTTGTCCGGTGGGTGGCGCTTCAGAGGTGGCCGAGGAAGCTAGGGCTCGGCTGACGGAGATTTCATCGGAGTATCATCAACAATGCTTCCTCCATCCCCGGCCCCCTTTGTTGTAATTTTTATTATAGTTCTTGTGTAAGGCCGATGAGCCCATAATACCTCTCAATCAATAAAATTCTTCTTTTCCGATGTGTTTTGTCTTCTCTTATCCCTTAGCATTTTGCATTTTCTCTTAGAAATGAATCTAAGGATCTCAGAACCGTGAAAGAGAACAAAATTTATGGAAAAAGTCTCTTATAACTTGGGAGACTTAATAAAAACTACATTACTTCGAAAAGAAGAAAATACATTTATTTGTATAGTTTAAGTTTTTCAGCGTTGTAGGGCCGAAGAAACTTCCGTCCCCCTGCGTCTTGTAAGCGATAGGCTCCACCGGGAAATATTTCGGAGATGAGGAAATGGTCGTCCCACTTCGGAGAGAACTTGTGCAGTCTTTCCTGATCTAAAAATTCGTTCCGCCTTAAGACCAAATCTCCTGTCTTGAAGGCGCGATGCTTAACTCGGGCGCTGTAGTATAGAGCAGTTTGTTGTTGATAAGCGGCGGCTTTGATCTGTACCTGGTCCCGCTTCTCTAGCAAGATGTCCAAATTAGTCCGAAGTGCCGAGGTGTTTGCTTCGTCATCGAAGTGTTCGACTCTGTAACTGGGCAGTTCGATCTCCGCTGGGACCATTGCCTCGGTACCGTAGCAGAGGCTGAAGGGGGTCTCTCTCGTGGGCGTCTTCTTTGATGTACATAAGGCCCATAACACCCATGGTAGTTATTCGACCCAGCTGCCCTGCTTGCCTTCTAGACGAGTTCAAAGACTTCCGATGACGTCTCAGTTCGCAACCTCGGCCTGCTCGTTGCATTGAGGATGCACGACCGCGGAAAACTTCATTAGTATGTGGTATTCGCTGCAGAACCCTTTGATTTTGTCATTTTTGAAATTCGTCCCGTGGTCGGTAACGATGCACCTCGGGATCCGGAATCGGGAGATTACGTTGCTCTGCAGGAATTTGATGGTCATGACGACGTCCGGTTTTCTGATTGGGACGGCCTCGATCCACTTCGTGAAATAGTCTACCGGGACAAGTATGTATTTGTGCCCGCCCGTACTTGTGGGGAGTTGGCCCACCATGTCTATCCCCTATTGGGCAAACGGGCAGGGGGGTGAGGGCCGTTAGCTCGGTAGCTGGAAGACGAGGTATGCTGCCGTGGAGTTGACAGCTTTTGCATCTTCTGACGAGTTTTTGAGCGTCTTGGTGAATCGTCGGCCAATAGTACCCTTGGAGCAGTGTCTTTTGTACTAAGGTACGGGCTCCTTGATGCGCTCCGCCGACCCCTTCGTGTATCTTACGCAGGACGTAGTCGGCTTCGTGGGGTCGACGCACCGGAGCAGAGGCTGTGTGTATGAATTCTTATAAAGGTTTCTATTGATCCAGACAAAATGGCGGGCTTTAGCTCGAAGGCGACGCGCTTCCCTTTGGTCATCTGGAAGTGTGCCCTCCATCATGAACTCCACAAGGGGCTTTCTCCAATCCCGGCCTTCCTCCTGAGTAGTGTATACTTGAAGCGTTGCCTCTATGTCTTCCACGCTGGGCCGTGGCAAGACTTCGAAGATGATATTCCTCTTATTGTTGGCCGTGTAGGATGAGGCTAGCTTGCTCAGTGCGTCGGCCTGGGCGTTCAGGTGCCGAGGGATCTGCTCTACTTGAACTTCGAAGAAACTTTTTCATAGTCTCTTTACCTCGGCTAAGTACTTCACCATGAGCGGCTTTCGGGCCTCAAAGTGCTCGGTCACTTGGCCGACGACCAGGGCAGAGTCGCTGCGAATTCGGATCGTCTTCAGCCCCACTCCGGAAGTGATTCGCAACCCGGCGAGCAAGGCCTCGTATTCCACGGCGTTGTTCGACGCTTTGAACCCGAGCTTCAAAGAGTACTCCATTTCTGCCTCGTTCGGGCCTCGAATGATAAGGCCAGCACCGCTCCTCTCCTCGGTAGAGGATCCATCGATGTAGAGGACCCAGTCGCGGACGGATTCGGGCATTTCCTCGACCGAGGCTTGGGACCCAGGGACGGGCGCCGACACTGCTTCCTTGTTGAGGATAGTACACTCGACAACAAAGTCTGCCAGGACTTGCGCTTTGATAGCTTGCCTGGGGCGGTATTTGATGCCGAACTGGGATAACTCCCACCTCCATTTCTCCAGACGTCCGGACGATTCGGGGGAGGCGAGAATAGCCCCTATGGGCCGCTCGGTGAGCACGAGGATGGTGTGTGACTGGAAATAGTGCCATAGTTTTCTTGAGGCGACGATAAGCGCCAAGACAATCTTTTCTATGGCTGGGTACCTCGTTTCCGTGTCTTTAAAGACATGGCTCACGTAGTAGACCGACTTCTGCACTCCTTCGACTTCTCAGACGAGCACTGAGCCAGCAGCATGATCGGATACTGCAAGGTACTGTTCCCGCAAATTTTTTTTTTTGCGCAAAAGAGCCTAAGGTATCAAATGGCAGCGATACGTTTAAAGAAAATGCGAACCAGTATTTTTCGGGCTGCATTTTGACAAACCCCCGAATGAGAAACAACTAAATTCTGATGGTATCGAAAGTGTCTCAAAAAATCCTTCGATTTGATATATTATGGGCTTCATAATTCATCCGGGATCAAAAGTTATGAGGCATCACGTACCCACACGTGACCGGGCATCACATGCAGACACGTGACCATTTACAGGTAAAGCCTGTAGGCACTGAATAAAATAAATAATTAATCAGTGGGGTCACGTGCCAATACGTGATAGGCTCTTAAACCCTCTGAAACAATAGAATTAAATTCTAATTAAATAATTAATCAGTGGGGTCACGTGCCAACACGTAATGGGTTCCTGAGCCCTCTAAACCAATAGAATTAAATTCTAATTAATTGGTCAATCAGTGGGGTCACGTGCTAACACGTGATAGTCTCTTAAACCTTCTGAACTAATAGAATTAAATTCTAATTAAGGGAAATAAAAAACCCTAGTTGGAAAAATATTTCCCTAGATCTTTCCAAACAAAAAGATTATGCTCTGTAAAGTGGAGCACCGTTGGATTAAAAATACAATAGTGATTAAAAATCACCAATTTATAGAAAGATTCTATACAAGGAAAGATTTCCCTGAAATTTGCCAGGAATAACAGATAAAAGATCTTTTGGATTAAAAAATCCAATGGTGAATAAGATTCACTGAGTGATCTAAAAGATCATGTTGGTTACAAAATCAATTAAAATCTTTCAATGAAAAATTGACTAAACAAACTGATTCTTTTCTTTCTCCTATAAATAAAAGCCAGAGAACAAAAAAAAAGAGGATATACAACAGAGAGAGAAAAAAAGAAGAGAATTTAATTCTCCAGAGAGAAAGAAGGTTTCTTGAGAAAAGAAAGAAATCCTAGGTGAGAGATCATAAGCTACACAAAATAAAAAGAGAATTTAATTCTCAAACTAAGAGTTTAACTCTTCTGAATAAGAACTTAGTTCTTCCTTTGGTTGAAGATCTGCAGAAGCAGATCTCCCCATAAGTTGAGAATTTAATTCTCATCGGGGAGATTCTGCCATGCAGATCCAAAAATTTAGAGGGAGAATTGAGTTTGAAGAATTTAATTCTTCCAAATACTTAGGAATTTAATTCCACCAACAGAGACAGGGTTTAACCCTTAAAACAAGAACTTAGTTCTTATTCATGGTTGAAGATCTGCAAAAGCAGATCTCCCCACAAGTTGAGAATTTAATTCTCATCGGGGAGATTCTGCCATGTAGATCCAAAATTTAGAGGGAGAGTTGAGTTTAAAGAATTTAATTCTTCCAAATACATAGGAATTTAATTCCTCTAAATGAAACTAGGGTTTAACCCTACAAAAGAATTTAATTCTTAAAACAAGGGACTTAAAACTCTCCATGCACGTAAAGAGATTAGTACCCAACATGGTCACGTGGTAACACGTGACCCTTATCCTCAATGAGTAAAAAAGAATGAACAAGATTAGGTCACGTGCCCCCACGTGACCCTTAAATGGACTCCTCAAAATAAGAAGGAATTAGCCCAGAGGCAATGCCTCACGTGCTCCCACGTGCCCCTCAAAATAAAAGAGAACAAAGCCAGAGACAGAACTGATTTAGGGCGCCTCACGTGTCCCCACGTGACCCCTGACTAACACCTTTTTAAAAGGGCAAATGAGGGAAAACAGAGGAAATAATACCCAATACATGGGCACTATCACGTGCCTACATGTGATGATTACAAAGATTAAGTGTTTAACACTTATTGGCAGATTTTGAGAGTAAAATAAAAGAAAGTCAGGCCCAATTCTCTGGCGCCTCACGTGACTCCACGTGACCGCCTCATTTTTAGTGTTTAACACTATTTTGAGTGCTTTCCCCCTAGTGTTTAACACTATTTTAAGTGCATCACGTGGGAACACGTGATCGTCAAATATGTGTTAGTGTTTAACACTATTTTCAAACCAGTCTTAGTCTAAATTGGCTATGTTTTCCAGAGGCAAGACTCCTCTTTTGACTGAGCCTCAAACACACCCTTGTATTCTAAGATTGATCGTCTCATATGATATATGAGTGCTCAGCACTCGATAAAGACAGAGTGTTGTCAGAACCACAAACCTCTGTTTAGCATTGCTAAATAATGGGGGGCTGAACCCAGACAAATGTTCAACAGTCCAACAAAAGGCCAACATTTCAAATCTAATCGGACTTAGCCCAAGTTGGCCATAAGTCCTCAATTCAGTTTCAACTGAGCCCATGTGCTCATAATCCAATTGATTGATCTTAGTCCCAAATTGGACTACAGATTTCCCAATCAACATTGGTTCAAGGGTACATCTCTTCACTCCTTTGATATTTGTCATTGTAATCCTTCAACGTCTTCAAAGAGGTGACAGGTCCCGATAACCAATCATTCCATGGACTGTGGGGTCCTTAAACTCATGGACTATGATGTCCTTAAACTTTATAGACTATGACGTCTTTAAACTACGGACTGTGGGGTCCTTAAGCCCATGGACTATGATGTCCTTAACCTCGGACTGTGGGGTCCTTTAAACCCATGGACTATGATGTCCTTAACCTCGGACTGTGGGGTCTTTTAAACCCATAACCTTGGACCACCATGTCCTTAAACTGGTAATGGACCGCAATGTCCCTAAACTAAACAACAGAGCCCAAATGCTCTTTTGTTGGATCTAAATGATCTTGTTAAGTAGATCTTAGTCTAAAATTAGACTAACGTATCCTTAACAAACATTTAAGTTGATCTTAATCTCAAACGAGATTAACGATCCTTAAATCAATCCAACTACAGATCCCTCAACCAATATTGGTTCAAGGGTACATCTCTTCACTCCTCTGATATATGTCGTTGTAATCCTTCAACGTCTTCAGAGAGGTGACGGGTCCCGACAACCAGATTTTACATGGACTATGATGTCCTTAACCTTGGACTGTGGGGTCCTTAAACCCATGGACTATGATGTCCTTAACCTTGGATTGTGGGGTCCTTAAACCCACGGACTATGATGTCCTTAACCTTTGACCGCAAGGTCCCTAAACTAAAACGATAGAGCCCAAATGATCTTTTGTTGGATCTAAATGATCCTGTTAAGTAGATCTTAGTCTAAAATTAGACTAACGTATCCTTAACAAATGGTTAAGTTGACCTTAGTCTAAAATTAGACTAACGCGTCCTTAACAAACCGTTAAGTTAATCTTAGTCTAAAATTGGACTAACGTATCCTTAACAAACGTTTAAGTTGATCTTAGTCTCAAATGAGACTAACGTATCCTTAAACCTAACCCCCAAACCCAAATCTAAGAAAAATACGGATTTGGACTAATCCACGCCCTACGGGCGACAACATAAATTAGTCTCTGTATACAATCCACGGGCAACCAAAAAACAAAACAAACACACACGACACGAAGTGACCATCTGGAGAAGGAGAAAGTGGTTACCGCGATGCGGTAGCGTAATTAACTGCAGGGGCTTGCGCCTGCAGGGAAGAGCGTCCCCACAATCAAAAACCCCTTAACGAGGGGGAATCTGACGAAGTTTGCTATATCGGTCGCATCCGTTTAAACCTTCGATACATGGTGTCATAAATCAACTTGGCATATTCGGAGAGGTGGAAGGATAGCACCAATTAGCATCTTTTCCCCAAATTCAGGCAAGACGAACCTACGCGGTTGCGTCTCTGTGTTTCGGAGGAGAATAGGTACAGTAAAAGTTCGTCTCCTTCGATTGGCCGGGTGAGCAGTGGGGGAGTTGCCAGGTGCACTTTGAGTTGCTCGAAAGAATTTTGACACTCTTCCGACCATTTGAACCTTGGGATCTTTCTCAGGGCTTTGAAGAATGGGAGGAACTTTTCTCCGGACCTCGACATGAAGCGACTAATAGCGACCACTCTTCCCAAGAGTCGCATGATCTCCACGTTGATCTTCGGCGTAGCCATGTTGAGAATGGCGCTGATCTTCTCCGGGTTAGCTTCGATTCCTCGGTGGGTAACCATGGACCTGAGGAATTTCCCGCCAGTGACTCCGAACGTGCACTTAGCTTAATTCAGCTTCATTTTGTACTTGAGGAGGATGTCGAATGTCTCGCCAAGATCCTTGGCGTGCTCGTCCGATGATGTTGATTTCACGAGCATGTTGTCGACGTAAACCTCCATGTTCCTCCCGATCTGTGGTCTGAACATTTTGTTAACCAGGCGTTGGTATGTAGTCCCGGCGTTTTTGAGTCCGAAGGGCATCACTTTGTAGCAATATACCCCTCAGTCTATGGTGAACGCGGTTAGTTTTTCATCTGCCGGGTTTATAGGATCTGGTTGTAGCTGGAGAAAGCATCCATGAAACCGAGCAATTCATGTCCTGCCGAGCTGTCAACAAGCCGGTCTATTCGAGGGAGGGGATAGTTGTCTTTTGGGCAGGCCTTGTTCAAATCTGTGAAGTCGACACACATGCGCCACTTCCCGCTCGTCTTTTTAACCATGACCACATTCGCCAGCCATTCCGAGTAGGCCACGTTTCGAATGAAGTTGGCTATAAGCAACCTATTGATCTCGTCCCCGATTGCCTTTTGTTTGATTGGAGTGAAACTTCGCTTCTTTTGTTTGATGGATCGGGCCGTCGGGTCGACCCTGAGCTTGTGCGAGATCACCTTGGGGTTGATCCTGGGCATGTCAGCTAGCGCCCAGGCGAGCACATCCAAATTTCCTTGGAGAAAGTGGATCAGGCCATCGCGCCGGGCTCCCGTTAAAAGGGATCCGTTAAAAGGGATCCGATCTGGATAGTTCGTTCCTTGTTCCCCTCAATGAGGGGGACCCCCGTTATTGTCTCTACCGAGGCCCTTCGGATTTCCTTCTGTCCGTTGCGAGTATCCAAGGACCCCTGGAAATCATTTGCGCTTCCAAGGTCGTCGCTTTGCTCTTCAGTGGTGGATGTCGCCGTGAAGCAAATCTTGGCGATTTGCTGGTTCCCGTAGGCCCGGCCTAACCCGCCTTGATCCAGCGGAAACTTGATTGCGAGGTGGTAGATCGAGATCTAAGCCCGAAAAGAGTTTAGCGTCGGCCGTCCCAGGAGTATGTTGTAGGAAGAGGGGATCCTGGCGACGATGAATTCCACCGGTACTGTCTTCGTATGGCTCGCTTCCCTAATGTTAAGGAGTAGGGTAACCACTCCCTCGGCCGGGATGGAGTGGTTGGTAAACCCCGATAGGATGTGGGCGGTTGGCCGTAGGTCGGTCGGGCCGAGCCCCATACGCTGGAAGCAGTTATAGAAAAGAATGTCTGCTGAGTGATTGATATAGAAATTCGTCGTTTGATATGAAAAGTATAATCACAATCAAAGAATTTATAACCGCAATAAAACATGAAAAGATGTTAGAAACACATCATCCCTCAATAAAATATCGTCTTTATTCTTCATCCCTCCCTTTCTTCCAAACACCGATCATATACCCCTACGTGTGTGTAAAAGACATCATTACACTCGGAGAATTCAATTCAACCTATCATACTCTTGTCCATCTACCTCAGTACTTTTTAGTTGGTGAATATTTTGGATGGAGTTGCTCACACATTTTTCATGCGACCGTTAATACTTCTTGAGATATTAACCGACTGATTACTAAACCTGCTCACTTATTAGGCGTAATTAGCAATTTCCCCGTCTTGCACACCTAAGGCTTAGCAGTGACTCCCAAACCAGTTGGTCTAAGGCACTAGGTGATGAAGCACATTCGCTATATTTTTTTTATGCTGCCTTGGTGATTACAAAACCAGTGTTCATTTTTCACCATTTTATACTTTAATTTTTATTTATTATTTATTTACTTCGTACTTTGGCTTTTAGACAAGAGCATTTCAAGGTATCCTCTACTATCCCGAGTTTCAAGACGTGTGTAAGTGCGTATAGTAGGGTATCAATGTTCAGATATTTGGCTTCCAGAATAGAAACTATTTTTCAGACTTATTTTTATCCCCAGATTAGTGACTTCCTTCATCTTACTAACCCTTGGGACAACGGCTCATAATTACTTATTGCTAGTTTCGTTTAAGAAAATATCTAACTTTCTTGGTTTTCTTAAACTTTTCCAATCTTTTAAGTGTAATTTTTCACATTCTAATCTTTCATTATAAAAGAATTTTTTTTTGAAAATTTTGTGTTTTGTGCTTATACAAAGTGTAATGCAAAGTAAAGCGTAAATAAGTACAAATCTCCCCAAACCTGTTTATAGCAGTGTCCTCACCGTTGTCTCTTTTAAATCTCAAAAACCTGTAGGCTTGGGAGGAAAAGTTATTAACAGGGGCAAGAATAAATGAAAGTGAAAATCTTCCCCCAAACTTATTTTTTGTTTATGTACAATTTTGCATATATATTTTTTATTTTTATTTTTATTATATTTTTTATTTATTTTTGACTCACCTCCATTCTAAAAATGAGACAATATTGCCGAGACATGGAGATGAGGTGGAGGAAAATTAGTTATTATAAAGCGGCTCCTGTAAAAACAGGAGCTCCTCCGTGGGGTTAGTGGAAAAATACGGTTTTAATCTATACCCATTCACTTTGAAAATTGTACCGTTTTTTCTATTTTCAACTTCAACCGCACCGTGCGGGTAGACATACCGCACCACAAATGGTCCTTTCCAACGAGATCATAGCTTACCCGCATGAAGATGGAGACGGGAATCATAAAGAATGACTTGTTGTCCTGGGGTAAAAGTTTTTCTCAAAATATTTTTATCGTGAAATACCTTAGTCCGGTTCTTTACTATCACCGCATTATCATAAACTTCATCGCGGAGTTTGCTTAGCTCATTTAATTGCAGCTTCCGAAAGTTGCAGGCTTGATTTAAATCGAAATTAAGTTTTTTAATGGCCCACATTGCTTTATGCTTGATCTCGACAGGAAGGTGACAAGCCTTTTCAAACACTAGACGGTAAGGAGACATACCTAGAACAGTCTTATAAGCAGTACGAAATGCCCAAAGAGTATCCGTTAATTTGGTTGACCAATCTTTCCGATTCTTAGAAACTGTTTTTTCCAGAATTAGTTTGATCTGCCTATTGGAAATCTCAGTTTGCCCGCTCGTTTGGGGATGATAGGGTGTCGAAAGTCAGTGGTTGATTGAATATTTCCGCATCAAAGTCTCGAAAGACCGATTACAGAAATGCGTCCCGTTGTCACTAATGATAGCTCGCGTGTCCAAATCGCGAAAATATATTTTCTTTAAGGAACTTAATAACAACCTTGTTGTCATTAGTGCGACATGATTTTGCTTCCACCCATTTCGAGACGTAATAAACCGCTAACAAGATATACAAATTCCCAAAAGAGTTGGGAAAAGGACCCATAAAATCAATACCCCAAACGTCGAAAATTTCAACAACCAAGATCGGTTGAAGTGGCATCTCATTTCTTTTAGAAATCCAACCCGTGTTTTGGCATTGTGGACAGGTTTTGCAATGAATATATGCATCTTTAAATAAAGTAGACCAGTAAAAACCACATTGCAAAACCTTCTCCGCCATTTTTCGTGTACCAAAGTGACCTCCACATGCCTGATCATGACAGAAAGACAAAACACTCTTGAATTCATCATTGGGGACACATCTGCGAATGATTTGGTCAGGACAATACTTAAACAAATAAGGTTCATCCCAGTAAAAATGTTTTACTTGGGATAGAAATCGATAATTGTCTTGTTTAGACCAATCGCTAGGAATAAGTCCCGTTGCAAAATAATTCACAATATCCACGAACCAAGATTCGCAGGATACGGTCAAGAGCTGTCCGGAAAAGAGTCGTTAATTGGCAAGGTCACAGTAGGTGAAGAAGAGATACGTGAAAGATGGTCGGTTACTACGTTTTCACATTTTTTCTTATCTCGTATGACAAGATCAAATTCTTGTAATAATAGGATCCAACGTATTAACCTGCTTTTAGCATCCTTCTTAGACAAAAGATGTTTTAGGGCAGAGTGATCGGTGTAAACCACAATCGGTGAGCCGATCAAGTAAGGCCTGAATTTTTCTAATGCAAATATAACTGCCAAGAGTTCTTTCTCGGTAGCTGTATAATTAATTTGGGCATCATTCAAGATCTTACTTGCATAATAAATCACATGTGGAATCTTATCAATATGTTGTCCTAAGACTGCACCAACAGCAAAATCTGACGCATCACACATTAGCTCAAACGGGTGGTTCCAATCAAGAGATGATAGAACGGGGGCTGTAGTAAGAGATATTTTAAGTGATTCAAAAGCAGCCTCACATTCCGAGTCGAAATGAAATGTTGTATTCTTGGCCAAGAGAAGAGTTAAAGGTCTAGCAATTTTGCTAAAATCCTTAATGAATCTCCTATAAAATCCTGCATGACCAAGGAAAGATCGTATATCTTTGACGCATTTGGGATGAGGAAGGTTATGGATGACATCTATTTTAGCTCTATCTACCTCAATGCCTTTCCGTGAAATGACATGTCCAAGCGCAATACCCTCTTGGACCATGAAATGGCATTTTCCCCAATTCAAAGTTAAGTTCTTATCTTTACAACGAGTAAGAACTGCGTCAAGATGAGATAGGCAATCATCAAAAGAGTCCCCGAATATCGAGAAATCATCCATGAAAATCACCAGAAAATTCTCGACCATGTCCGAGAATATCCCCATCACACACCGCTAAAATGTAGCGGGAGCATTGCATAACCCAAAGGGCATGCGACTATAAGCAAAGGTACCGAAAGGACAAGTAAATGTTGTTTTATCTTGATCTTTTTCGGCGATAGGGATCTGGTTATAGCTATAGTATCCGTCCATGAAACAATAATATTCATGTCCAGCTAATCGTTCCAACCTTTGGTCAATGAAAGGTAGAGGGAAGTGATCTTTCCTCGTTGCTGCATTGAGTTTTCTATAATCAATACATACACGCTGTAGGGTTCCTAGGCACTCTTACATGGGTTAAGAAGGCATCAACCATGCCCGAATAAAATTTTAGACGTGCCGAACAACCCAAAACCAGGATCTTTGCTAGATTATTAGGGTTTCACATGCAAGTAAACATCTTTACCACTAAAAGTGAGGGATTACAACCTTTGTAGTTCGCTCCTTCGCTTCATAAGCTCCGAGTAGAAGTCCCTTCGCCGCGATCCACGATCTCTCGGACTTAAGAGAGGCTCCACAACTCGAACGATCCATGCTAGCTTGTAGTCTTCCTTTTCTCCGATGATCTACCTCGAAGTTTCTATAACTCAAGCTCTCTCTCTAATGAGGTGAACACTCTAATATAATTGGCTAGATTAGATGAGGATGATGGAGTAAGAATATTTCTCTCTTTTGTTTTCAAATTCTCACTTTTATTCACCACAAAATAAAACCTAGAAAGCTTTCTCAAAGCTCAAGGTTGAAGAAGAAGAAGAATGAATGGATAATTCCTTTTGTGATGAACAATGAATTATTGTAGTGGTTACAAATCTAACCAAGGGTTAAGTATGAAGGAGTTAACCCTTGTAGAGAATTAACTTGAGTTAATGGTTTGGATTGGGTTAACTCAATATCTTCACAAAATATCAAGCCAAAGACAAAGTCAAAGCTTCATGAAGCTTCATGCAAAAGCTAACCCTAATCCAAACCCTAACCAAGTTCCTAAACCATTGTTAAATTTGTAACCCTAACATGTTACAATATTATATATCACATATACAATATATTTTGTAACAATATAAAATAATACAATTAACATATATCGCATATATATCAATGTATTATCCCGTGAGAAAATGAATCAATAAAGCGAGCTTATATTAGTTAACGTAACATAATATATCACATATATAATTATACATTAAATTATCGAATCAACACTTGATCCGATAACCCTGCTATATTACATATAACCGACTAATATAACATGTACCAATTCATCGAATCAACACTTGATCCGATGACCCGGTTATATCACATATACCCGGCCGATATCTCATATCGCGAGAATAGAATACGGTATCTCATATCGTATTATTCTCGGTCCCGCACATATCACATATGTGCTCCTACTCCGTTTTGCCTGAGTCAAGAAACCTCTGTGTTGGACTCTAAAGAATCGTCAATACGCCGGTAGTAGGTGATGATCATATCAAACATCCATAAGCTGCAAGCGGTCATCTAAACGTAACAGCCACCCAGGTATTTAGCGATCAGAAGATCAACAAGCAAACCTGTACATTCTCCTGTGAATCCAATCAGTAACACTCCCATACAGTCTGGTCTCTTCGTCTGATATGTTGCATATCTAGTCTAGGGGTGGTATACGTCAGACCCCAGAAACCGATAAGTCGTGTCAATATAAGGCTCATAACGGGTTGAGAAACTACTGATAACTCTTACCAGCAGCACTCCATATCAGCCCTGGCCAGGGACTTCCAGTTATAGCCAATCGAACACAGCAAAACATCAACTCCCAATACCGGGAGAGACGAAATCCCTCCTATCGCTCATTGCCTCCATGTGATTCGGGACTGTACCCAAAAGCCACCGTTTTTCATGCCTTCTTGGACGTGGTAAGGTGGAAATCAAAGCATAGCGGGAATCACACAAGACTCTATGACGATCTCGGGTCTACAGACTAACCTGTACCAGTGTCACCGGAGAACTGCTATCTGACGATAGGTATAATACCTTCCAGGAGTTCTCGGCGAGTCCGTTCAGTGTACCCAGTCTCCACTGAGCACCCGTACACCATCTTTGATGTCAAACACCGATGGATATGGGATCATCCATCGCCCATCATATGGGTCAAGATGCGTATTCGCTAGTCTACTCTGGTGTATCGATGCCCTGTCTCGACACACCCTCGACTAGGAACAGTTATAAGATGTACTCATCGACTACCGTGGCCCCACTAGTATGATCTCATCATAGTCCAGTAGTCGAGTACAAATCCTAAGGGCTTTATCAACATGTGAGAGTAAGACAGTAAACTAATATAAGTCAACATGTTAAGATAAAGTGAAACCAAATAGCATACTATCATGACGAGCAAGAAAGTCCTCTCTATATATATCCAAGCATCCATTATAATATACATCATATGTACAACAATGACCTCTAGGGTATATACATAACTAACAATCTCCCACTTGCACTAAGGCCAGCTGTTGTAGTATCTCATACCCAGCATCCCGAATAATCTCTCAAACTGTATCTGGGGAATGGCCTTCGTGAGTAGATCCAGAGTGTTGTCCTTCGTATCAACTCTCCTGACCTCGATCTCGCGGCGATCAACTATCTCTCGGATCAGGTGATACCGCCTCAGAACATGTCTGGATTTCTGATGGGACTTGGGTTCCTTGGCTAAAGCCACAGGTCCATTGTTATCACAATACAAAGGTATTGGATGCTCAATGGAAGGAACCACACCAAGTTCAGTAATGAACTTCTTCATCCAGACAGCTTCTTTGGCAGCATCGTTGGCAGCGATGTATTCAGCCTCCATCGTCGAGTCTGCCACGGTTTCTTGCTTGGAACTCTTCCAACAAACCGCCCCTCCATTTAGGGTAAAGACAAATCCCGAGTGCGACTTAGAGTCGTCCTTATCACTTTGGAAGCTGGAATCGGTAAAGGAATCCACCTGGAATTCTCCGTTACCATACACCAAGAACATTTCCTTAGTCCTTCGCAAGTACTTGAGAATGTTCTTCACAGCTGTCCAGTGATTCTCTCCTGGATATGCTTGATACCTACTCACTACACTTAGTGAGTATGTTACATCGGGTCTGGTACATAGCATCGCGTACATGATAGAGCCTACTGCCGAAGCATAGGGTATCCCTTGCATGCGAGCTCTCTCCAAATCAGTCTTAGGAGACATCTCTTTGGAGAGAGTGAGTCCAGAGATCGTGGGTTGGTTCCTACGCTTGGATTCTTCCATTTTAAACCTCTTTAGTATGGTGTCAATGTACCTGGATTGGGAAAATCCCAGTATCCTCTTGGATCTATCTCTATAGATCCTAATCCCCAAAATGCAGGAGGCATCACCTAGATCTTTCATTGAGAATCTTTGTGATAATAAGAGCTTGACTGATTGCAGCATAGGAACATCATTTCCTATCAAGAGTATGTCATCGACGTACAATACGAGGAAGACAATCTTACTCTCTGCTGTTAGTTATATGTATGCCGTAGAGGCCATTAGTATACATAGGATGTAAATTGTAGTGGATGCTTGGACATATATAGGGATGACTTTCTTGCTCGATATGATAGTATGCTATCGGGTTACTCTTTACCTTAACGTGCACACTGATTGTCTCTCTGTTACATGTTGGTAAAGCCCTTAGGATGTGTACTTGACTACCTGGACTATGATGCGGATCATACTAGTGGGGACATGGTAGTCTATAAGCACATCCTTCAAGGTCCCTAGTCGTGGGTGTATCGAGATGGGGCATCGATATACCAGAGTAGACTAGCGTGTAGCTTCTCGACCCATATAGATGGGCGATGGATGATCCCATATCCATTGGTGTTTGACATCAGAGATGATATATGGGTGCTCAGTGGAGACTGGGTACACTGGATGGACTCGCCGAGAACTCCCAGATGGTATTATACCTTACGTCAGATGGCAGTTCTCTGGTGACACTGGTACAGGTTAGTCTGTAGACCCGAGATCGTCATAGAGTCTTGTGTGATTCCCACTGTGCTTTGATTTCCATCATACCACGTCCAAGAGGGCGTGCAAAAAGGTGGCTTTTGGGTACAGTCCCGAATCACATGGAGGCAATGAGCGATAGGAGGGGTTTCGTCTCTCCCGGTATAGGGCGTTGATGTTGCGCTGTGCTCGATTGGCTATAACAGGAAGTCCTTGGCCAAGGCTGCTTTAGGGATTTACCGGTAAGTGTTACCAGTAGTTTCTCGACCCGTTATGAGCCTCATATCGACACGACTTATCGAGTTATTGGGGTCTGACGTTTACTACCCCTAGACGAGATATGCGACATATCAGACGAACAGACCGGACTGTACGGTAAGTGTTACTGGTTGGATTCACAGGAGTGTGAGCGGGCTTGCTCGTTGATCTTCTGATCGCTCAATACCCGGGTGGCCGTTATGTTTAGCAGACCGCTTGCGGCTTGTGGGTGTTTGATATGATCATCACCTACTGCCGGCGTATTGACGAGTCTTTAGAGTCCTACACAGAGGTTTTCTGGCTCAAGCCAAACGAAATAGGAGCGCATATGAGATGTGTGCGGGACCGAGAATAATACCAGTATGTGATACTGTATTCTATTCTCGTGATTTGTATCATCAGTCGGTTATATGTGATATAGCCGGGTTACCGAATCAAGTGTTGATTCGATATATTGATACACTTGATATTAGTTGGTTATATGCAGTATGACCGGATCATTAAATCAAGTGTTGATTTAATGATTAAATGTATAATTATATATTTGATATATTACTTTACATTAACTAGTATTTGTTCACTTAAGATTGATTTTCTCACTTGATGTGCACAAGTTGTATATGTGATATATTTTTGTGCACTAGTTTGTATCATGTTTGATGATACATGCAAACTTGGGTGTGTGTATGGATTATACCATGTTTAGGTTAAAGGTTTAGTTTTTTATTTAATTTATTTGATTTATGTAAAATAAAATGGTGGCTTACTTTGTCTTTGCTTGAAGCTTCATGAAGCTTTCAAGCATCTTTGACAAAGTCCACCATTTTGTTTTACATAAGATTTTCCTTAACCTAACCTTTAACTTAAACTTGAGTTTAGTCTCTACAAAGGTTAATCTCACCCATGGTTGCAAGATGATAACTTCACTTGATTATTCTTTTCATATAATTCTTTTTCCATTCTTTTCTTCTTCTTCTTCATGAAGAAAAGAAAACCTTGCTAGAAAATTCCAAGTGTTGAAATCAAGTGAGAAATCCAAATCCAAAGTGAACCCACTTCTTATTTCTTCATCCTCTACCACTTTCCATGTAGTAGAGTGTGCTATCTTCACAAGTTTCATGACCAAGTGAAGATGGAGCTTGAGTTAGAGTTGCCTCGACGTAGATCATCTTCGGCATCGAATTCAACGACCTAGCCCGCTCATTTCTCCAACGAAACCAACGCTAGAGTCCGGGATCCGGTTGATCGCAGCGGAGGGACGTCATCACGGAGCTAAAGAAGTGGAGGACCGAATCTACAAAGGTAGTAGTCACTTTCACTTGTAGTTAAGTTGTTAACTTGCATGTTCTTTCGCCTTACCTCTAGTAATCGATCTAGTTTAGGGTTTCTCGGCACCGGAAAATTTGAATTTAGCATGGTTGATGCCTTCTGGAACCTTTTGAGTGTGCCTAGGAACCCTACAGTGGTATCAGAGCCTAGCTAGAGCTTTAGGCAAAGTGTAGACGAAGTTAGAGATCCGATCGAACCCCGAAACCCCGATCGAAACCCTTCTCTGTATATTTTTTCAAACTGTGGATTTTTGTGAATTAAAAATGCTCAGAAATATAAGCAGGAAAATATAAGAATTACTGTGAAGTACGGACCCCTAACTCAAAAAATTGACCGCGGAACCGCGGCCAAACCAAGGGTTTGGCGGCGGTTCCGCGGCCCAAATTGTGAATTAGTTCCTCAAACTTCACATATTTATTCTTAGGTCCTTTCTTGTCATTTGTTTCTGGGAATTTTTTAATTCCACTCAAGTGTTGAGTTTTCTAGGGTTTTATTGGGGACTCGTTAATTCAATCAGATAATTTAACTTCGTTTATGTTTTCCCGGATATTTTAGAAACTGTTAAAAAGTTCGACCGGATATAAATACCCATTTTTTCCCCTGCCGGGAAATTTCCAAGTGTTGGATTTTTCCGTAGTTTAAGGGAAATCCGTGCAAGTCATACATTGTGGAACGTTCTAAGTAGTGGAAGTAACGCGATAGACCCTCTAGAAGACAATAAACCTTAACTCGATTATGTGACCATCTTGAACTGCCCTTTGAACCTTAGGGTTTGGGGCAGTACGGCGTGCCACATGTGAGGCGTTGGCTTGACCCTTCTACGGCTGGACCGTTGGTACTGTGGCATGAAGTGGATGTTTTTAAACTTATTTCATGTGTTGAGCTTTTCGGGAAAACTTGGGTGTTTGATTATTCGATCGGAAAGTTTAACATTGTCTATTTATCTGGAATGCGATACAATATTTGGAATCCACAAGTAGTTATGAGATAACTGAATGAATGTTATAAATCTAGCACTTTAGTCTCACTTGATCGGTTGCCACGGAATTTTGATGTGATCAAAAGTCCGTCGCAATCACGCTGCGTACGCGGATACTCACCAGGTAAACTTAATAGACAGCCACGCCCCATAGCCCCGACCAAGTGACTGTAGGAGAACCCCGTCGCCGAAAGCATCCGTTCGGGTGCTCGCGGCAGTGATGTTCCGCTTTGGTGCACTTCGTCGACGGCAACCGGGGGTGTGGCCGTCTACTAAAGTTTGCGACGAGCATTCGATCAGGATGTCGGGAATCTTGCTGAATTGTCCGACTTGATATTGAAAAGAGTTTTCGATAATGAGACTAAAATGCGGGGTTTATAATTGTTAGGCATGCGATGTCTAAGGAATTCATTTGGTTAGGCATGCGATGTGTAAAGGGGTTGCGGATTCCAACTGTTGTAGTTTTACACTTTCTTTTCTGTGACCGTAAGTGTAATATGTGATATCGCCGGTTTCGTTGCTATATGTCAACGACAATTGGGATGCGCACATTTACTTACGTTGATGACATGTGATGTTATGTGTTGCTGGATATGTTATATTGGATCGTCGCGTTTTGAATTGCCGGGGGTTTTATGTGAGATGAGAGTTTTTATTTTCATTCATGTAAAATTTATTGTATGTAATATTCTTTTATTGGGGCACTTCCGGGTTGAGGTTGATGTCACCATTTGTATATTATTTACTTTTCCGCACTAGGATAGACCCAAGGAGGAGAGCACAAGTAACCGGGTTCTAGAGTCCAGTGGGAGACCAACTCGAGGAGTCGAGTCCGGGTCTCCTAACTCTAGAATTGGTAGGGTTGCTTGCCACTCTCATAGGGGTCTAGGGGTGTGGGTTTGGCTATTCATTGCGACCGTGGAATCCGTGTTTTATACAGGCTCGTATTGAAAACACGGACATCCTAGTATATCCAATGTTTCATATGTTTCTTCTGCTGCGATATCTATGATGTGATCATTTGATATGTTGTGATAGATACTGTATATTGTATATACGATATATTATATAGACATTACTTATGTTTTACACCCGCGCTAGCCCTGCCCCGTTCTGCCGTTAGTTACCTAACCTAACGGTGCACGAGGGGACATCGAGGTGAATGCGGATGGCATAAGTGTACGTCGTATTTATCTGTGATGTTTAGGTGATTTAAATGATGGGACTTCATTAATATGATTAATGAAATAAAAGAAACCTAAAAGATGTTGTGGAATCGAATTTTCAAAAACAGGTAGCTACAGTTCTTGCTTTGCATCGCGGTGTTCCTTGTAGAACATCCTGCACCTTATTCGATAAGGAAAGGGCCGAGATCCCTTCACCGGGAGTGACCCCTTTAGCAATAACTGGCAGATGCTACAACCCTCGGTTTGTCTTTTGATTGCTCCTATAGTTCTTGCAATGCACAGTGGTATATATGATATATCCATCACCTTATTCGATGAGGAAAGGGCCGACGATCCCTTCACCGGGAGTGACCCCTTTAGCAAAACTAGAAAAGCCTCAAAAACACTCCATTTCAAAATCATTTGATTCTACAACGATATCAAGTTCATTACGCGATAGGTTTTCAGAAAAACCTGTCGTAGCCCTCAGTCATTTCAGATAAGTCCTGCTTAGTATTCGTGCTGCGTTTGTTGACCTTGTCAAGGCGCAGTGTGCGGTAGCTGACCAGTATTTATCTGCTTATGCATATGATGCAGATTGTTTTAGGGTAGTCGTATGGCCTTATTGACCTTGTCAAGGGTCGCGCGGGTGGGTTTGATTCAATCAAGAAATGACGGGTTGAACTTGACTTGCGGTCTATGGTTTGTTGACCTTGTCAAGGTCATAGATCGTTCGGGGCAAAAATTATCGGGAATTTCAAGTGTTGAAATTTGCAATGAGATTGCATACCTTCTATGAGATAGTTGGATCCCGATACCCACTGCGAGTAATTGTTACTCCTGGGAGAGTTTTACACATTACAATTAGCCGATCAAGTAGGTGTCTAGAAAGATGTCAACGGGGTTACGCCTCTGGGAAAACGAGGTTTACTTTAATTAGGTCCGTGCGAAAGCACGGGGAACCTCCCTCAAAGTACCGACACTGGCCTGGCTGAAAGATTGGCGAACTTGTAGTGTGTAATTAATCCCGGCTAGTCTTTCCTTTTAGGGTTTGAAGGAAGATTTGATAAAAACAGTGGGAGCCATCCTGATTAGATAAAATAATAACCAATCTGATCTTGCAAGAGCGCACGCAGAGTGTTTTCTTCTCTCTCTCTCCAGGTAGCGACCATGTCACGCCTTAATCAAGATAATAAAACGGATATATTGACCGAACCCGCTTGTTATACTGAGCTGGGGAACGTTGGTCCCGCTCCAACTTATAATTGTTATAAGACAGAGCAGGAAATTGGGGAATACCAGATTTCCCGTGCCGCCCAAACGAAGAAAGTGCATGTTGATGCATCATCTTCGGGTGTGTTCGTTATACAGAACTGTTTCTCAGTATCCTCTGCGTCCTGGGTATCTGATACCGGATCAGGATCCCACATATGTATTATATTACATGGGTTACAGAAAGGTAGAGAACTGAGAACGGGTGATAAGTTTCATGAGGCAGAAAACGGTGCAAGTGTTGCAGCCAAGTCTGTTGGTCACTGTCACCCTGTATTACCAGAATAAATTGATTCTGAAAAAATGTTATTAGATACTGAACCTGATATACAAAATCATATCAGTCTCTTTATTTAGATAAAGAAGGTTATAATTTTGTATTGTTGGATAATGTTTTGAACATTTCCTAAATCAAGAGTTGATTGGTTCAGGCACGTTATCTAAAAGCATTAACGTTCTAAATCAAACTACAGTTCTTAGTATACAGAACACACACAAGAGGAAGAGTTCAGAAATGAACGAATCCTTCTTGATGCATTGTAGACTAGGTCATATCAATGCGACCCAACTAGCTGAAGTTACATTAAGATGCATATTTAAATTAGTTTGAATTTACATCTTGTGAAACTTGCCAGTCATGTCACAGAGATAAGACGACCATAGCTCTATTTATTGGAAACAGAGAAAGAGTTAATGAACTCTTGGGATGATATATATTGATGTATGAAGGTCCCCTGTCTACAAATGCCAAGACCAGTTTTTTGTACTTCATTAAATTCTCTGATGATCTCTCGAGATTCAGACCTATGTTTCTGTTAAAACACAAGTCCGAACCTTTTGAGATATTCACAGAATATAAGTTAGAAGTAGAGAACCAAAAACGGGTATAAGTATTATGTCCTTTGATGTGATCAAGGAGGAGAATACTTGAGCACGTGATTCCTGGACTATTCTAAGAATGAGATTCTCTCTCAGCATTACTCCTCCGTATACACCTCAGCACCTCGGTGTATCGGGGCGGAGCAATAGCACCCTATGTGATATGGTGTGCTCTATGATAAGTACTACTGAGTTTCCTATTTCCTTTTAGGGAGTTATGCACTTATGAAGTTGCATACCTATTGAATAGGGTTCCGATCAAATCAGATGCCTACCATTTCATATGAGATATGGAAAGGGAAGTGCCCATCTCTTAAGTCAGTTAAGATTTGGGGTTGTCCGGCCTATGTCTAAAAGCAAAATCCGGACAAGCTCGAGGCAAAGTCAGATCTGTGGAAGTTTGTTGGATATCCCAAGCATACGCAAGGGAATATCTTCTACCTAACCGAGGAACAAAAATGTTTTGTTTCTCAGCATGCCATCTTTGTGAAAGGGAATTTCTTGTAAAGAAATTATTGGTCATGAGGTGGAACTGGAAACAGTTCCAGCTATACAAACTGCAGCTGATAATTTGGTAGAACTAAAGGATTCAATAGCCACCAACGAACCTCAGCCTCTCCGCCGATCTATCAGGGTTCCTCACCCACCCTAGAGATACTTTGGTTTCTCTATAACAGTGGGAGCGAGGATTGCATCATGAGATGATGACCCAACTAGTTTCGAGCTGGCCATCAGGAGTGGGACTCTATAAGAATGGCTGGATGCTTAGCGATCTGAGATGGAATCCTTATACACCAACAAAGTATGGACTTTGGTTGCTTTATCTGAAGGGTTAAATCCCTATCAGAAGCAAGTATATCTTTAGAAGATTACTTGGTGTACATGGAAAGGTTAAGACTTTCAAAGCTAGACTTGTTAAAGGTTTGCATCATTGACCAGGTATGGATTATAATGAAACCTTTTCTAAGTAACTATGCTTAAGTCCATCCAGATCCTACTTACCACGGCTACATACCATGACTACGATATCTGGCGGTTGGGTGTCATGACTGCTTTTCTAAATAATGATTTAGAAGACAGAGTCTATAAGTACACACTCAGAGGGCTTCGTAGACAGTGGGAGCAGCAGAAACGTGTGCAAGATGTTTTATGTGATAAAGCAGGCATCGCGGAGTTGGAACATCTATTTTGATGAGTTAGTAAAAGAGTTTGACATCATCAAAATGGTAGATGAACCTTGTATATACAAAAAGGTAGTAGGGAGTATGGTGGTGATCCTCGTATAGTACGTGGATGACATACTCATGATAGGGAAGTAGTTTCCTATGCTACGCTCGGTCAATCTCCTCTTATCACAAGGATTCTCCATATAGGATCATAATGATACCTCCTGAATCCTGAATTTTGGATCTATGAGATATATCTAATTGGATATTAGGATACTCACTAGTTGTAGTGAGATGGTATCAATTGATCCTGGGGAGAATCACTGGAAAGGTTCCAGGGTGATAAGTATGACTGAATGTCAGTTACAGGCATTGTCTTTACCCTCAGTAAAGGGACGGTATGTTGGAAGAGTTCCAAGCTAGATACCGTGATATACTAGACGATTAAAGGCAAGATACATCGTTACCAAAGATGCTACCAAAGAGGAAGTCTGGGTGTATATTAGTTCATGAGATGAACTTCGTTCCTACCATTGTGAGACAATAGAGTTGTGGCTTATGCCTAGGAACGCCTGTCCCATCAGCGATTCAGACATATTCTGAGGCAGCATCACCTGATCATGGAGATAATTGATCTCCAATAAGATCGAGGTTCAGAGAGAAGACTCAGAGGAAAACACGGCGGATCCACTCACAAAGGCCTTTTCCCAGAGAGAGACTTTTATGGGATGGTTGAGTATGAGATACTACAACCACTGCTATCAGATGACCCTAGTGCAAGTGGAAGATTGTTAGTTATATGTATGCCCTAGAGGCCATTACTATACATAGGATGTATAATGTAGTGGATGCTTGGCCATATATAGGGATGACTTTCTTGCTCGATATGATAATATGCTATCGGGTTACTCTTTACCTTAACGTGCACACTGATTGCCTCTCTGTTACATGTTGGTAAAGCCCTTAGGATGTGTACTTGACTACCTGGACTATGATGCGGATCATACTAGTGGGGACATGGTAGTCCATAAGTACATCCTTCAAGGTCCCTAGTCGTGGGTGTATCGAGACGGGGCATCGATATACCAGAGTAGACTAGCGTGTAGCTTCTCGACCCATATAGATGGGCGATGGATGATCCCATATCCATTGGTGTTTGACATCAGAGATGATATACGGGTGCTCAGTGGAGACTGGGTACACTGGATGGACTTGCCGAGAACTCCCAGATGGTATTATACCTTACGTCAGATGACAGTTCTCTGGTGACACTGGTACAGGTTAGTCTGTAGACCCGAGATCGTCATAGAGTCTTGTGTGATTCCCACTGTGCTTTGATTTCCATCATACCACGTCCAAGAGGGCGTGCAAAAAGGTGGCTTTTGGGTACAGTCCCGAATCACATGGAGGCAAGGAGCGATAGGAGGGGTTTCGTCTCTCCCGGTATAGGGAGTTGATGTTGCGCTGTGCTCGATTGGTTATAACAGGAAGTCCTTGGCCAAGGCTGCTTTAGGGATTTACCGGTAAGTGTTACCAGTAGTTTCTCGACCCGTTATGAGCCTCATATCGACACGACTTATCGAGTTTTTGGGGTCTGACGTTTACTACCCCTAGGCGAGATATGCGACATATCAGATGAACAGACCGGACTGTACGGTAAGTGTTACTGGTTGGATTCACAGGAGTGTGAGCGGGCTTGCTCGTTGATCTTATGATCGCTCAATACCCGGGTGGCCGTTATGTTTAGCAGACCGCTTGTGGCTTGTGGGTGTTTGATATGATCATCACCTATTGCCGGCGTATTGACGAGTCTTTAGAGTCCTACACAGAGGTTTCCTGGCTCAAGCGAAACGAAATAGGAGCGCATATGAGATATGTGTGGGACCGAGAATAATACCAGTATGTGATACTGTATTCTATTCTCACGATTTGTATCATCAGTCGGTTATATGTGATATAGCCGGGTTACCGAATCAAGTGTTGATTCGATATATTGATACACTTGATATTAGTCGGTTATATGCAGTATGGCCGGATCATTAAATCAAGTGTTGATTTAATGTATAATTATATATTTGATATATTACTTTACATTAACTAGTATTTGTTCACTTAAGATTGATTTTCTCATTTGATGTGCACAAGTTGTATATGTGATATATTTTTGTGCACTAGTTTGTATCATGTTTGATGATACATGCAAACTTGGGTGTGTGTATGGATTATACCATGTTTAGGTTAAAGGTTTAGTTTTTTATTTAATTTATTTGATTTATGTAAAATAAAATGGTGGCTTACTTTGTCTTTGCTTGAAGCTTCATGAAGCTTTCAAGCATCTTTGACAAAGTCCACCATTTTGTTTTACGTAAGATTTTCCTTAACCTAACCTTTAACTTAAACTTGAGTTTAGTCTCTACAAAGGTTAATCTCACCCATGGTTGCAAGATGATAACTTCACTTGATTATTCTTTTCATATGATTCTTTTTCCATTCTTTTCTTCTTCTTCTTCATGAAGAAAAGGAAACCTTGCTAGAAAATTCCAAGTGTTGAAATCAAGTGAGAAATCCAAATCCAAAGTGAACCCACTTCCTATTTCTTCATCCTCTACCACTTGCCATGTAGTAGAGTGTGTTATCTTCACAAGTTTCATGACCAAGTGAAGATGGAGCTTGAGTTAGAGTTGCCTCGACGTAGATCATCTTCGGCATCGAAGTCAACGACCTAGCCCGCTCATTTCTCCGACGAAACCAACGCTAGAGTCCAGGATCCGGTTGATCGCAGCGGAGGGACGTCATCACGGAGCTAAAGAAGTGGAGGACCGGATCTACAAAGTTTGTAGTCACTTTCACTTGTAGTTAAGTTGTTAACTTGCATGTTCTTTCGCCTTACCTCTAGTAATCGATCTAGTTTAGGGTTTCTCGGCACCGGAAAATTTGAATTTGGCATGGTTGATGCCTTCTGGAACCTCTTGAGTGTGCCTAGGAACCCTACATCTGCAACCTTCTTGTAAATACAAGGTTCATCTATGTTCTTGATGAAGTCAAACTCTTTGACTACCACATCAAAACAGATGTTCCAACTCCGCGATGCCTGCTTTAACCCATAGATGGATTTAAGCAGTTTGCACACCTTTCCGCTGCTCCCACTATCTACGAAACTGTCTGGATGAGTCATGTACACGCACTCTTGTAAATCACCATTTATAAAGGCGGTCTTAACATCCATTTGCCAGATTTCATAGTCATGGTATGCAGCAATGGCAAGTAAGATCCGGATGGACTTAAGCATAGCCACTGGAGAAAAGGTTTCGTCATAATCCACACCTGGTCGTTGACGAAAACCCTTTGCAACAAGTCTAGCTTTGAAAGTCTCCACTTTTCCATCTACACCAAGTTTCTTATTAAAGATCTACTTGCTCCCAATGGGTTTTATCCCTTCAGGAGCATTTTCCAAAGTACATACTTTGTTGGTGTACATGGATTCCATCTCAGATCGCATTGCATCCAGCCATTTCACAGAGTCACCACTCGTGATGGCCTGCTCGAAACTAGTCGGGTCATCATCTTCCATGATGCAATCCTCGCTTCCACCATCAATGAGAAAACCGTAGTATCTCTCAGGTGGATGAGAAACCCTGCTAGATCGGCGGAGAGGCTGGGGTTCGTCGGGAACTACTGAATCCTCTGGTTCTACCAAATCATCTGTCGTAGTTTGTGTTGCTGGAACTTCTTCCAGTTCTACCTCCTCACCACAAATTTCTTTTGCAAGAAATTCCTTTTCTAAAAAGGTGGCATGTCGAGAAACAAACACCTTTTGTTTCTCAGTGTGGTAGAAGATATACCCTTGTGAGTTCTTGGGATATCCTACAAACTTGCATAGGACAGACCTTGCCTCGAGTTTGTCTGGATTTAGCCTTTTGACATAGGACGGACAACCCCATATCTTAACATACTTAAGAGACGGTCTCTTCCCTTTCCATATCTCATATGGAGTGGTCGGCACTGATTTGGTAGGAACCATATTCAATAGGTGTATGGCTGTCTCAAGCGCATAGCCCCAGAAGGAAATAGGTAACTCAGCATCACTCATCATAGAGCGTACCATATCTAATAGGGTGCGATTCCTCCGCTCCGATACATCGTTGTGCTATGGTGTATAAGGAGGAGTGAGCTGAGAGAGCATCCCATTCTCTTTTAGATATTTCAGAAACTCATTGCTCAAGTATTCTCCTCCTCGATCAGATCGTAGGATCTTAATACTTTTACCCGTTTGGTTCTCTACTTCGTGCTTATATTCTCTGAATTTCTCAAAAGCTTCTGACTTGTGTTTCATCAGGAACACATGTCCGTATCTAGAGAGATCGTCAGTGAATGTAATGAAGTAGGAAGAACCGTTCCTGACATGTGTAGACATGGGACCGCATACATCACTATGTACCAGTCCTAAGAGTTCCGTAACTCTTTCTCCGTGTCCACTAAACGGAGTCTTGGTCATTTTCCCTTTGAGACATGAATGGCAAGTATCATAAGATGATAATTCGAACGAATTCAAATATCCATCCTTATGTAACTTAGCTAGCCGTGTCGCATTGATATGACCAAGTCTATAATGCCATAAGAAGAATTCGTTCATTTCTGAACTCTTCCTCTTGTGTGTGTTTTGTACATTCAGGACTGTAGTTTGATTGAGAACGTATATGCCATTATTTAACGCTCCTGATCCAATCAAATTTTGATTCAGGAATATGTTCATAACATTATCCTGTACTACAAAATTATATCCTTCTTTGCTCAATGAAGAAACTGATATAAGATTGCATATCAGGGTCGGAATGTAATAGCATTCGTTCAGAACCAATGTATTACCATTTGGTAACACAAGGTGATATTCGCCAACTGCTTTGGCTGCAACATTTGCACCATTCCCTACTCTTACGGAATGATCACCCTCTCCCAGTTCCCTACCTTTACGTAGCCCATGTAACATATTACATATATGGGATCCCGATCCGGTATTTAATACCCAGGATGTAGAGTGAACTGAGAAACAATTCTCGATAACTAACACACGTGAAGAAGATCCATCAACATGCTTATTCTTCGTCTGGGCGGCGTGAGAATCTAGATATTCTCCTATTCCCTGCTCAGTCTTATAACATTTATAAGAAAGAACGGGACCAACGTTCCCCTGCTTAGTATAATAAGCAGGTTCAGTCAATACATCCATATTATTATCTTGGTTAAGGCCTGACATGGTCGCTACCTGGAGAGAGAGAGAAGAAAATATTTTAGCGTATGCTCTTGCAAGATTAGATTGGTTTTATCTTATCTAATCAGGATGTCTCCCACTGTTTTTATCAAATCTTCCTTCAAACCCTAAAAGGTAAGATTAGCCGGGATTAATTACACCCTACAATTTCGTCAATCTTTCAGCCAGATCAGTGTCGGTACTTGAGAGAGGTTCCCCGTGCTTTCGCACGGACCTAATTAAAATAAACCTCGTTTTCCCAGAGGCATGACCCCGTTAACACCTTTCTAGACACCTACTTGATCGGCTAATTGTCCTGTGTAAAATTCTCCCAGGAGTAACTTTTACTCGCAGTGGGGATCGGGATCCAACTATCTCATAGGAGGTATGCAATCTCATTGCAAATTTCAACACTTGAAATTCCCGATAATATTTTGCCCCTAACGTGCTATGACCTTGATGAATGCCAACAAACCATAGCCCGCTAGTCAAGTTCAACCCGTACATTTCTTGATTGAATTAAACCCAGCCGTACGTCCCTTGACGAAAGCCAACAAAGCCGCACGACTACCCTAACCCAATCTCATCATATGTTACAGATAAGCAATAGTTAGCTACCGCACACTACGCCTTGATGAAAGGCAACAAACGCAGCACGAATACTAAGTATTACCTATCTGAAATGTCGGAGGGCTACACAGGTTTTTCAGAAAACCATGAGCGTAATGAACTTGATATCGTTGTAGAAACAAGTGATTTTGAAAAGGAGTGTTTTTGAGGCTTTTCTAGATTCGCTAAAGAGGTCACTCCCGGTGAAGGGATCTCGGCTCTTTCCCCATCGAATAAGGTGCAGGGTATATCATATATACCGCTATGCAAAGCAAGAACTATAGAAGCTATCAAAAACTAAACCGTGAGTTTGTAGCATCTGCCAGTTTAGCTAAAGAAGTCACTCCCGGTGAAGGGATCTCGGCTCTTTCCTCATCGAATAAGGTGCAGGGTATATCATATATACCGCTATGCAAAGCAAAACTGTAGCTACCCTTTTTATAAAGTTTTGATTCTACAACATCTTTTAGGTTTTTTTTCTTTTATTAATCTCATTAATAAATCCCATCAGCTTATGCTTCCTAAGCATCACAGAAGAAACGAAAGCAGTAATATTTATATATCAGCTTATATATATAGTATAAGCATTCGTCTCAGGCAGTAATATGATCTCATCACAGAACATTGCAGCAGAAGAACATATATGAAATATTAGATATACTAGGATGTTCGTGTTTTTAATACGAGCCGGTATAAAACACGGATTCCACGGTCGCGATGAATAACCAAACCCACATCCCTAGACCCCTACGAGAGCGGCAAGTAACACTGCTAATTCTAGGGTTAGGAGACCCGGTCTCGACTCCTCGAGATGGCCTCCCTCTGGACCCCAGAACCCGGTTACTTGTGCTCCCCTCCTTGGGTCTACCTAATGCGGAAAAGTAAATAATATACACTGGTGACATCAACCTCATCCCGGAAGTGCCCCAATAAAAGAATATTACATACAAATGAATTTTACATGAATGAAAATAAAAACCCTCATCTCACATAAAACTCCCGGCTATTCAAAACACGACGATCCAATATAACATATCACAGTAACACATAATATCTCATATCATCAACGTAAGTAAGTATGCATACACCGATCGTCGTTGATGTATAGCAACGAAAACCGGCAATACAACTACATACTACACTTACGGCCACAGATTTTTTTTTGTAAAACTACAACATTTGGAATCCACAATCACTTTAGACATCGTAAATCCGAAATATCACATACTTCGCATTTCATGCCTAATTATATGAATTCCACATATTGTATCACATTCCAGATAAATAGACAGTATTAAACTTTCCGATCGGATAATCAAATACCCAAGATTTCCTAAATAGCACAACACTTGAGCGGAGTTCAAATAATCCCAGAATATGTCACAGTAGCAATGGTCCAGCCGTAGAAGGGTCAAGCCAACGCCTCACATGTGGCACGCCGTACTGCCCCAAACCCTAAGGTTTAGAGGCAGTTCAGACGGTCACATAATCGAGTTAAGGTTTGTGTTCTTCTAGAGGGTCTACCGCGTTACTTGCACGTTTTTTCCGAAAGATTTAAACCCAAGAAAAATTCAACACTTGAAAGTTTTTCGTGTCGGGAAAAAATGAGTTAATGATATCCGTTCGAACATTTTAATAGTTTCTAAATATCCGGAAAACAGAACGAAATTAAATTTTTCGATCGAATCAACGAATTCAAAATAATCCACAGAACACTCAACACTTGAGTCATATTAAAAATACCCAGAAATAAGCAGGATCAGCTACAGTCATTACTTTATAAAACACTGTCCCCAATGCACTGTTGCTGCAGCGGAACCGCCGCTAAATGTAGCTTCTTGCCGCGGTTCCGCGGCTATATGAGAGCTTTGGGGGCATGTTTTTCATGGTAACTCTTACAATTCCCTACTGATTTTTTAAGTATTTTTAATGCAGAAAAAATCACATTTTTAAAAATTGTCCAGAGAGGGGGTCAAATTGACGTTTCGGGGTTCGATCAGAGTTTTAACTTCGTATACACGTTGCCTAATGCTCTAGCTAGGCTCTGATACCACTGTAGGGTTCCTAGGCACTCTTACAAGGGTTAAGAAGGCATCAACCATGCCCGAATAAAATTTTAGACGTGCCGAACAACCCAAAGCCGGGATCTTTGCTAGATTATTAGGGTTTCACATGCAAGTAAACATCTTTACTACTAAAAGTGAGGGATTACAACCTTTGTAGTCCGCTCCTTCTCTTCATAAACTCCGAGTAGAAGTCCCTTCGCCGCGATCCACGATCTCTCGGATTCAAGAGAGGCTCCACAACTCGAACGATCCATGCTAGCTTGTAGTCTTCCTTTTCTCCGATGATCTACCTCGAAGTTTCTATAACTCAAGCTCTCTCTCTAATGAGGTGAACACCCTAATCTAATTGGCTAGATTAGATGAGGATGATGGAGTAGGAATATTGCTCTCTTTTATTTTCAAATTCTCACTTTTATTCACCACAAAATGAAAACCTAGAAAGCTTTCTCAAAGCTCAAGGTTGAAGAAGAAGAAGAATGAATGGATAATTCCTTTTGTGATGAACAATGAATTATTGTAGTGGTTACAAATCTAACCAAGGGTTAAGCATGAAGGAGTTAACCCTTGTAGAGAATTAACTTAAGTTAATGGTTTGGATTGTGTTAACTTAATATCTTCACAAAATATCAAGCCAAAGACAAAGTCAAAGCTTCATGAAGCTTCATGGAAGCTTCATGCAAAAGCTAACCCTAATCCAAACCCTAACCAAGTTCCTAAACCATTGTTAAATTTGTAACCCTAACATGTTACAATATTATATATCACATATACAATATATTTTGTAACAATATAAAATAATACAATTAACATATATCGCATATATATCAATGTATTATCCCGTGAGAAAATGAATCAATAAAGCGAGCTTATATTAGTTAACGTAACGTAATATATCACATATATAATTATACATTAAATTATCGAATCAACACTTGATCCGATAACCCGGCTATATTACATATAACCGACTAATATAACATGTACCAATTCATCGAATCAACACTTGATCCGATGACCCGGTTATATCACATATACCCGGCCGATATCTCATATCGCGAGAATAGAATACGATATCTCATATCGTATTATTCTCGGTCCCGCACATATCACATATGTGCTCCTATTCCGTTTTGCCTGAGTCAAAAAACCTCTGTGTAGGACTCTAAAGAATCGTCAATACGTCGGTAGTAGGTGATGATCATATCAAACATCCACAAGCTGCAAGCGGTCAGCTAAACGTAACAGCCACCCAGGTATTGAGCGATCAGAAGATCAACAAGCAAGCCTGTACATTCTCCTGTGAATCCAATCAGTACAGTCCGGTCTCTTCGTCTGATATGTTGCATATCTAGTCTAGGGGTGGTATACGTCAGACCCCAGAAACCGATAAGTCGTATCGATATAAGGCTCATAACGGGTCGAGAAACTACTGATAACTCTTAGCAGTAGCACTCCATATCAGCCCTGGCCAGGGACTTCCAGTTATAGCCAATCGAACACAGCACAACATCAACTCCCAATACCGGGAGAGATGAAACCCCTCCTATCGCTCATTGCCTCCATGTGATTCGGGACTATACCCAAAAGCTACCATTTTGCACGCCCTCTTGTATGTGGTAAGGTGGAAATCAAAGCATAGTGGGAATCACACAAGACTCTATGACGATCTCGGGTCTACAGGATAACCTGTACCAGTGTCACCGGAGAACTGCTATTTGACGATAGGTATAATACCATCTAGGAGTTCTCGGCGAGTCCGTTCAGTGTACCTAGTCTCCACCGAGCACCCGTACACCATCTTTGATGTCAAACACCGATGGATATGGGATCATCCATCGCCCATCATATGGGTCAAGATGCGTATACGCTAGTCTACTATATTGTATCGATGCCCTGTCTCGACACACCCTCGACTAGAAACAGTTATAGGATGTACTCATCGACTACCGTGGCCCCACTAGTATGATCTCATCATAGTCCCAGTAGTCGAGTACAAATCCTAAGGGCTTTATCAACATGTGAGAGTAAGACTGTAAACTAATATAAGTCAACATGTTAAGATAAAGTGAAACCAAATAGCATACTATCATGACGAGCAAGAAAGTCCTCTCTATATATATCCAAGCATCCATTATAATATACATCATATGTACAATAATGGCCTCTAGGGTATATACATAACTAACACACGCCACCCAGTTTGGGTGCTTGTCTGGATCAACTCATTAGCCTCATTGGTTATGACCGTGATGCCAGACTTTTTAGGGACCACATGAATAGGACTTACCCATTGGCTATCAGAGATTGGGTAAATTATACCACTATCAAGGCATTTGACAATTTCTTTCTTTACCGCATCCTTCATGACAGGATTCAACCGTCTTTGTGGTTCTCGGGTTGGCTTGGTTTCATCCATCAAATGTATATGATGTTCTACAATTAAGGGACTAATCCCTTTGATGTCTGCCATTGTCCAACCAAATGCTTGCCTATTAGATCTCAAGTCCATCAAAATAGCGTTCTCTTTGCTCTAAAGCTAGTGAAGCGGATATGATCATAGGCAAAAACTCATTCTCACCTAAATATGCATATTTAAGAAGAGAAGGTAACAGTTTGAGATCTAATGTCGGCGTAGAGACAATAGAAGGTAGGGTAAGTGAATGACATTCGGATTCTCGAAGAAGTTCATAGCCTGTATAAGATATTGACTCGGAAAGTGCTACTGACTTTTGTGATGAGTCAGAAGGTTCAAACTCGGGGGTGGACTCGTCAAAGTTGTCCTCACTATGATACTGTGCAAGATCAAACAATGATGTGCTAATGTTGTCGAGATCATCAAAGCAAAGTTCATCAACCTTGCAGCTTTCGGGAGCTATCTCGTGGACAGAACAGACATCAAGAATATAAGCAGAAGGTTCAGATGGCTGACTTCCTATCTTGTAAATGTTAAGTTCAATTGTCATTTTCCCAAAAGTTAGGTTCATGAAACCGTTTCAATAATTAATGACAGTATTGGAAGTGGCTAGGAAGGGTCGACCAAGAATCATCGGAATTTGGCTCCGTGGGTTTGCTACAGGCTGTGTATCCAAAACAATAAAGTCCACAGGGAATATAAATTCCCCGACTTTTATCAATACATCCTCAAGTTCACCCCTATGTTTGGTGATGGATAGGTCTGCCATATGGAGAGTACAATGAGCGGGTTTCAACTCTCCAATCCCTAACTGCTCATAGACAGAGTATGGAAGCAGGTTAACACTAGCGCCAAGGTCGAGTAAAGCACGGTTAATATTTTTACCCCCAATAGAAATAGAGATTGTAGGACAGCCGGGGTCTTTGCGTTTCTTTGGTAATTGTGGGGTAAAAGCTGTGCTAACATTATTTGTCATGAATACCTTTTTGGGTACTTGAGTCTTCCTCTTCCTAGTGCACAAGTCCTTAAGAATTTTCGCATAAGCCGGAACTTGTTGGATAACATCTAGGAGAAGGATATTTATGTTAACCTGTTTAAACATTTCCATAATCTTCTCCATTGGTGGACTTGGTTTGTTTTCCCTTAACCGATTTGGATAAGGAGCTTTAACAATAAGAGCTGGGTTCAACATTGGAGAAGGTCGTATGGGTAGAACAGATCCCAGAATTGGAGTTGGGATTGTCTCAGGTGGACTCGAAGAAGGTGGGGGTGGGTTCGAGCCTTGGAAAAAACTAAGAATAGGCTCGGAAGAAAATGGTTGACTAGACGAAGTAGGATCAGATGTGGAAGTGGAAGCCGGGTTGTCATTGATTATTTCATCATTATCAATCTGTTTACCGACATGGATGTTTAGCACTCTTTCAGATCTCAACGTTGTAATGGCATTCACATTGTAGTGTTGTGAGTGCCCAGGATTCGGTAGGGGTTGAGATGGAAGTTTCCCTTTCTCTCTAGCACTCATTTCGGCATTTAATCGTGCAATTTGTTCTTCTATCGATTTAATACTCTCACCGTGGGAGGCGGAGTCCTTTATATTATCGACAGAAGACTTTATCTCAGCCGAAATTTGCATGAAATTTTTCATAAACAAATTCATGGTTTGTTCGAGTGAAGAGGAATTATCGGTACCGGCCGTTTGGAAAGAATTATTATACGATGCAGAATTGTTGGCCGGATTTTGAAAATTTTGTGGTCGAAAGGGGTGCTGACTCAGTTATGGTGGTTGCTGTTGTTTTGTAGGGACCCTTTGAAAGTTATTTTGGTTTGGAACCGTATTTTAAGTTTGGTGTTGGTTCCAAGCAAAATTAGGGTGATTCCTCCAACCCTGATTATAAGTGGAAGAATAAGGATCGTTTCTAGGTCGTTGCTGAAAAACAGCATTAGTGTGATCGTGACCTTGAAACGGAGAATTCAAAGGACATTTTTCCGTCAGATGTGATGGATCGGAACAGCATCCACACACGGTTTTAAGGAGTGTGACCTGGTTTAGGGAGGCTCATAAAAATTTGTGTTCCATAACTTCAAGTTTATTTTGCATTGCTTCCATTTCAGTTTTGACTGCTATGGAAACATCAAGTTGATGGATACCCCCCTAGACGATGGTTGACTAACACTCTCCCATTGCGACGTGTTTTCAGCAAAACTTTCCAAGAATTTCCAAGCTTCACCATCGTCTTTAGACATGAAATTGCCTTGACACATGGTTTCAAGCATCTACTTTGTTATTGGATTAATGCCTTCATATATAATTCGGCACAGATCCCATCTATGGATTCCGTGATAAGGACGTTAGACATGCAGATCCTTGAAACGTTCAAAACATTTCCAAAATGGTTCATTGGGAAGCTGGGAAAATTGGTTGATTTCACTCCTAACACGGACGATCTTATGATTGGGATAAAATTTCTTAAGGAATATTATAACGAATTCATCCTAATTGGAAATAGAATGTGTGGGTGTGTTATAAAGCCACTTTTCGGCTAAATCACACAAAGTAAACGGGAGAAGACGCAATTGTAGGGTGTTTTTCGTCACCCCATTGAGATGGGAATATGCGCGCGCTTGTCAGGCGCATTACAGATTCCCCCTGCCTAGGGTAGGCTGGGGTTTATTGATTGTGGGGATCCGAATCTCCGGCAGCCGTGGACTAAGCTGCCGTTAATTACCCCTCGCCTTTGGAGCGAGGGGACCTCCGATTGACGGGTTGAACTGGTCATGAAAATTCAATGTGCAGTGTGCATGTGTTGTGTTTTAAAAGAGGTTTTGGATATATCGGGGGCCCCGCAGAGTTTTTATGAGGGTCCCGCTACCCGGATAGCGGGCTGGGGGTCAAGGGGGCAAGCAGCCCGCTTGCGGGGTGTGGGGCAGCGCCCCGTTAGAAATTTTTTCTAACGGGAGAGGTATTTTTAGTGTGGAGTATGTATATGTATATATGCATATATACATATATATATACATAAGGGAGAAGGGCATCCAAAGGATGCGTGGGAGAAAGCGCTCGGGCGCTAGCGCTTTGGGCGCGATTGATTGTAAATTCTCGACTTGGATGTAAAAGTCAAATCAAATAGTCTCCGGCAACGGAGCCATTTGTTTGAACGGTAAACTTCGGATGTTTCGTATCGAATCAAAAATTTAAATTGACCGCAATCAAACTACGGTGTCAGTTGTAGTTAATGAATGAGTGCGGATCGTCCACAGGGATCTCGAGATTCGTTTGTATTTTTATTTGTTTGAAATGAAATGTTAAGCAACAATAAGAGAAAACACGATTCAAGATTGATTTGTATTCGTGTGTCACTAATCTCTATTAAAGAATCAAGAAACTATAAACAAACAAGAATCGGGTTTCAATGGTATTTTCCAAACAACAATCAAGAATGATAGAGAGGCTCGTAGGAATCGATCGGATCTTTAGATGTGTTGTAGTCTACAATATTTCGTATTCTTGTCCTTCGAAGAATTGATACTAGATCAATGGTTATCGACGAGAGTTAGGGTTTTCTTGATGAAATTAGGGTTTCATCTCTTAACCCTTGTTCTTTCGAGGATACCATTTATATTCTAGCCTCTAGCAAATTCAAGAAGCGATCGGATTCCCCAATCTCGAGCGATGTCGATCAAGAAAGCATCGCAACGAATTGGGTTGTCGATTCTTGAACTTACTAGGGTTTACAAACTCGTGGGATTCAAGAATCAATTACAAATTTTCTACATCATCATACTAAAGATCGTTTCGACTCCTTAACGAGCGGAGTTTTATTCACATATCATCACAAAGACAATATTCAAGAATAGTAAAGATAACATGATGCGGAATTTAAAGAAAACAAGATAGAAGAAAATATCACCTTTTATTTCATCAACAATTTCAATACATTCTTTCAAGATCTACAAGAAGAATAAAATCGATCGTTGACTCGGCTTCGCTCGTCTCCGTGGATCGTGGATCTACTTTTGATCTCTTGCCCGATGGAAGATCGGCTCGGCTCATAAAAGGGTTGAAGGAATCTTGCTTGGCTTGCACTCAAGATCTTGAATTGTGGTTGGATTTAGGGTTAGGGTTTCCTACAAGATTTCTCACTAATCTTGAGGAAGAAGAAGATGGAGAAAAGAGAATGGCTAAAATCTAAGATGTTGAATCTTTTCCTCTCTATGGCAACATCATAAGATTTGTGAGTCTAGGGTCTTATTTATAGAACTTTCACAACCCTAGGTTTAGATTTGAATAGGACTTTCCCTCCCAAAGTTTGTTGACAAGTTTTTTGGGATTTAGCTTAGGGTTTAAGCAAGGGTTTAGGAAAGTTCTAGAAGTCTTAGGCTAGTTTGGGTGTTTGCTGATCTGGTGGAAGTGTCTGGAATCTTCTGGAAGTTTGTGTGCATTTCTGAGCAGTGGGCACTGAAACAGGAGTTTTGGTGAAATTTGAGTGACTGATTCCATGGGCCCACCGCGCAACCGCCGCAAGAACCAGGTAATGGCCGCCCTTCCGCGGTCAGTTGATGAGCTTGGACCTTGGGCTTTCTGCGGTGGCTTGGTACTACTGTTTAGGCTTTTGTCTGATGTTTAGAATTACATTTGCCCTTCTGTGTTGATACCAGATTTGAGTTGAGTGAGTTTACGAGCAATTGTAATGGTCGAGCGATGTAATGATCGAGCAAGCTTCTTTTTCCTGCACAGATTTCTCAATACGGGTTGCAAGATATGGAAAATATGCTATGTAATGTAATGCAGTTAATTTCCCTAGGAATGCCGGTTTTAAGGTCGAATACAAGTAATTTGATATTTTGCGACCGATTAGCAAATATGTGAATTATGAATACCGTACACTCCTATATGTATGCAGATGATAAGGAAATTGCCGGTTAAAATATGCAATATTTTCGACTGATCAAATACCCCCAAACTTAATTTCGATCGTCTCGAGCGAATGTTTTTATTAAAAAGAGAAGGAGAAAACAAAGAAAGAGAAAAACTAACTTGCACACTTTCGTAGGCAACACGATTGCACTGAGCACGTGCAACAAGCCTTTAAACCTCTAGGTGTCCCTAGTAGGAGGAGTGTTGTCTCCTGAGGGTTTTCAGCGGATTGCACCCACAAAATCCAAAAATAAAAGTAAGATCATGAATATTACATTTAAAGACAAGAATTGTAAAAGAAAAGCCTTGAAAATTAGGGTTTCCAACTAAGCTAGCTTTTCGGTTGTCATGAGCCCTATCTTAATGGTCATGAAAAGATGTTAGAAATCACGTCCTCCCTCAATAAAACATCGTCTTATTCTTCATTCCTATCTTTATTCCAAACATCGATCATATCACCCTGCGTGTGTGTAAAGACATCCCTACACCCGGAGAATTCAATTCAAGCTATCATACCCTTGCCCATCGGCCTCAGTACTTCTTGACAAACGAGATTGCTTACACACTTTCATGCGACCGTTAATACTTCTTGAGGTACTAACCGACCGATTACTAATGTGCTTGCTAACTTGGTGTATTTTTCCTAGTCTTGCACCACCTCAGGCATAGCAGTGACTCCCAGACCAGTTGACCTTGGGGCACTAGGTGAAGAAGCACCCTTTTGCTATATATTTTTCTTGCCCTTGGTGATAACAAAAACCAGTGTCCATTTTTCTCACCACTTTAAAACATATTTTTCTTTTTTCATACTTTTGGCTTTAAGACAAGAGCATTTCAAGGTATCCTCTACTATCCCAGGCTTCAAGACGTGTGTAAGTGCGAATAGCAGGGTAGCAACGTTCAAAATGTTTGGCTTCCAGAATAGAAACTATTTTTCAGACTTATTTTTATCCTCAGATTAGTGACGTCTTTCATCTTACTAACCCTTGGGACAACGGCTCATAACTACTTATTACTAGTTCGTATAAGAAAACTTCTAATTTTCTCGGTTTTCTTAAATTTTTCTAATCTCATGGATGTAATTGTTCACTGTTTAAACTTTCATTATCTTATTTATATACAAAAAAAGTGTAAAATATTAAAATTATTTTTATATTTGAAAATTTTTAAATTTTTATGGGTTTTGAAAATTTTTCAATTTTTATAGATTTTTTTTAAAAGAAATGTTTTGTGCTTATGCAGATGATATGCAAATGATGCGAAAATAAGCACAAACCTCCCCCAAACTTGTTTTCAACAGTGTCCTCACTGTTGCCGACAGTTATACCTACAAAAATCTGTAAATCTGGGAGGAATTATTAGTGGGGGCAAATATATAAGTGAAGAACTTCCCCCAAACTTGTTTTATTTACTCACCTTCATTCAAAAAAAAAATGATGCAATGTTATACTGGACATGAAAGTGAGACGGAGGAATTTTAATCAAAATAAACTGGCTCTTGTAGGAACAAGAGCTCCTCCGTGGGGTCAGTGGAAAAATACGGCTTTAATCTATGTCCATTTACTTTGAAAACAATGCCGTTTTTAACATTTTCAATATCTACTGCCCCGTGCGGGTATACAGACCGCACAACAAAAGGTCCCTTCCAACGAGATCGGAGCTTACCCGCATGAAGGTGTAATCGTGAATCATAAAGAAGGACTTGTTGACCAGGTAAAAATGTTTTCCTCAAAATGTTTTTATCGTGAAAAACCTTAGTCCTATTCTTTGTGATTACAGCATTATCATAAGCTTCATCGCGGAGTTCGCTTAGCTCGTTTAGTTGCAGCTTCCGAAAGTTGCAAGCAAGGTTTAAATCAAAATTAATTTCCTTTATAGCCCACAATGCTTTATGTTCTATCTCAACAGGTAGATGACATGCTTTTCCAAACACTATCCTATATGGAGACATTCCTAGGTCGGTCTTATATGCAGTCCTGAATGCCCAAAGAGCATCCGTCAATTTGGTCGACCAATCTTTTCTATTTTTAGCAACAGTTTTCTCCAGGATAAGTTTGATTTGTCTGTTTAAGATCTCAGCCTGCCCGCTTGTTTGGGGGTGATAGGGTGTAGAAAGACGGTGGTTGATTGAATATTTCCGCATCAGAGTCTCGAAAGATCTGTTGCAGAAGTGTGTCCCATTATCGCTAATAATAGCGCGCGGGTGTCCAAATCGCGAGAAGATATTCTCTTTCAAGAACTTAATGACAACTTTCTTGTCATTAGTGCGACTTGGAATGGCTTCTACCCACTTGGAAACATAATCAACCGTCAGCAATATGTACAGATTCCCAAAGGAGTTGGGAAAAGGACCCATAAAATCTATGCCCCAAACATCAAACATTTCAACAACCAGAATGGGCTGCTGAGGCATTTCATTCCTCTGGGATATTCTACCCGTATACTGACATTGTGTACAGGTTTTGCAATGTTCAAATGCGTCCTTGAATAAGGTCGGCCAATAAAATCCAGATTGCAAAACCTTTTCCGCTGTTTTTCTTGGACCAAAGTGACCCCCACAAGCCTGATCATGACAAAATGAAAGAACACTCTTGAACTCTTCATTCGGGACGCACCGGCGAATGATCTGATCAGGACAATATTTGAACAAATAAGGCTCGTCCCAGTAATAGTGTTTTACTTGGGAAAGAAAGCGGTATTTGTCCTGTTTAGACCAATCGCTCGGTATCAACCCCGTGGCATGATAGTTCATAATATCCCTGAACCATGGTTCAGAGGATACGCTCAAGAGTTGTTCGTCAGGGAATGAGTCATTGATCGGCAGGGTCACAGGGGAAGAAACGATGCGTGAAAGGTGGTCAGCTACTACGTTTTCACATCCTTTCTTATCTTTGATAACAAGATCGAATTCTTGTAAAAGAAGGATCCAACGTATTAATCGACCTTTGGCATCTTTCTTCGCCAACAGATGTTTTAAAGCGGAATGATCAGTATATACAACAATAGGTGAGCCGATTAAGTAAGGCCTGAATTTCTCTAATGCGAATACAACCGCTAATAATTCTTTCTCAGTGGTTGTATAATTGATTTGCGCATCATTCAGGGTCTTACTAGCATAGTAAATCACGTGTGGCATCTTTTCAATGTGTTGTCTAAGGACAGCACCTACTGCAAAATCAGATGCGTCACACATCAGCTCAAAAGGGTAGTCCCAGTTTGGTGATGATAAAACGGGGGCTGAAGTGAGTGAGTGTTTAAGTGAGTCGAAAGCTGTCTCGCAATCCGAGTCAAAGTGGAAGGTCCTATCCTTGGCCAGGAGTAGTGTTAAAGGTCTAGCAATTTTGCTAAAGTCCTTTATGAATCTCCTATAAAAGCCAGCATGGCCAAGGAAGGAGCGAATATCTTTGACGCTTCTGGGATGAGGGAGGTTTTGAATGACATCTACTTTAGCTCTGTCAACCTCAATACCTTTCTGTGAAATGACATGTCCAAGGACAATTCCTTCTTGGACCATAAAGTGGCATTTTTCCTAGTTCAAAGTCAAGTTCTTCTCTTTGCATCGAGTAAGAACAGCGTCCAGATTCGCAAGGCATTCAGAAAAAGAGTCTCCAAAAATTGAAAAGTCGTCCATAAAGATCTTCAGGAAATTCTCTACCATATCAGAGAATATCCCCATCATACACTGCTGAAAGGTAGCGGGAGCATTGCATAGCCCGAAGGGCATGCGACTGTAAGCAAAGGTACCAAAAGGACAAGTAAAAGTGGTTTTATCTTGATCCTTTTTGGCGATGGGGACCTGATTGTAGCCTGAGTAACCGTCCATGAAACAATAGTATTGTCGTCCCGCTAAGCGTTCCAGCATTTGATCAATAAATGGTAGAGGAAAATGATCTTTCCTCGTAGCAGCGTTGAGTTTTCTATAATCAATGCATACACGCCACCCAGTTTGGGTGCGTGTCTGAATCAACTCATTCGCTTCATTTGTGATCACAGTGATGCCGGATTTCTTAGGAACGACGTGTATAGGACTTACCCACTGGCTATCGGAGATCGGGTATATAATACCACTATCTAAGCATTTGACGATCTCTTTCATGACAGCTTCCTTCATGACGGGATTTAACCGTCTCTGTGGTTCTCGGGTCGGTCTGGCATCATCCATCACATGTATATGATGTTCAACTATCAAGGGACTGATCCCTTTGATGTCCGCCATACTCCAACCAAACGCCTCTTTATTAGATCTTAATACCGATAAAAGTGCATTTTCTTGCTCTGATGCAAGAGAAGTGGATATTATAACCGGTAAAGTCTCGTTCTCACCAAGATATGCATATTTTAGGTGAGAAGGTAAGACTTTGAGATCTAATTCAGGCGGAGAAATGATCGAAGGAAGGATCATAGAATGATTTTTGGATTTACAAAGAAGCTCAGAGCCTGTGAAAGATACAGACTCGGGTGGAGAAAAGTCAGAAGTGCAGGACTCAAGTGTAAGTGAAGTGTCCTCACTAAGATCAAGTGTAAGATCAAGCAGAGATGTGCTAATGTTATCGAGATCAGTAAAGCAAAGTTCCTCGGCTCCACAACTATCGGGAGCGATCTCATGGACAGAGCACACATCTAAAATATGAGCACTAGGTTCTGATGGCTGACTTCCAACTTTGTAGATATTTAGTTCAATGGTCATATTTCCAAATGATAAATTCATCGAACCATTTCTACAGTTTATAACAGCGTTGGAAGTGGCAAGGAAAGGACGACCTAGAATCACCGGAATTTGGCCCCGGGGGTTTGCTACAGGATGTGTGTCGAGCACAATGAAGTCTACAGGGAAAACAAATTCCCCGACCTTTATTAACACATCCTCTAATTCACCCCTTGGTTTGGTGATAGAGCGGTCCGCCATCTGGAGAGTACAATGAGCAGGTTTCAGCTCTCCAATTCCTAATTGCTCATAGACAGAATAAGGTAACAGGTTAACACTCGCGCCAAGGTCTAAAAGAGCACGATTTATGTTTTTACCCCTAATCGAAATCGATATTGTAGGACATCCTGGGTCCTTTCGTTTCTTTGGTAGCTGGGGAATAAAAGCAGTGCTGATATTATTAGCCATAAAGACCTTCTTCGGCACTTGAGTCTTCCTCTTCCTAGTGCACAAGTCCTTTAGAATTTTCGCATAAGCGGGGACTTGTTGAATCGCATTTAGGAGAGGGATATTGATGTTAACCTGTTTGAACATTTCTAAAATTTTCTCCATATGAGGACTCGTTCTGTTAGCCCTTAGCCGATTCGGGTAAGGTGCTTTCGCAATAAGCGCGGGGTCCATCATAGGAGAAGGAAAGGGGGGTAGACGAGATCCCAAAAGAGGTGTGGGGACCGTCTGTGGAGAACTAAAAGGGTTGGGTGAAGGTGTTGAGCCTAAAGGGAACTGGAGAATAGGCTCGTGCGAAGGTGGTTTGGTAGAAGAAGAAGGATCAGAAGGAGAAGGATCAGAAGGAGAAGTGTGTGTATGTGGAAAGGTCTCAGCCGGGGTTTTGACATGATTATCAGTATTATCAATATCTTCCCCGACATTATTATTCAGCACTCTTCCCGATCTCAACGTGGTAATGGCATTTACATTGTAATGCCCAGGATTCTGTAGGGGTTGAGAGGGAAGTTTCCCTTTTTCTCTCGCACTCATTTCAGCTTTGAGGCGTGCGATTTCAGCTTCCATCGTTCTAATACTCTCAGCTTGTGACGCTGAGTTTTTCTTTATTTCACTGACAGAAGATCTAACCTCAGTTGAAACCTCCATGAAATTAGACAAAAGTGATTTCATGGTTTGAGTAAATTGAGAGAAATCGTCAGAACAGGACTGCATAGGATTAGACTGTGCATGAGTGTTGCCCTGGTTTTGGAAATTTTGTGACTGGTAGGGGTGCTGAGTGAGTTGAAGGGGTTGCTGTTGTGGTGGAGGAAGAGCCCTTTGAAAGTTATTTGTGTTTGGAACCGTGTTTTGAGATTGATTTTGGTTCCAAGCAAAATTCGGGTGGTTCCTCCAACCCTGATTGTACGTGGAAGAATATGGATCGTTTCGAGGTCGTTGAAATGCGGCATTAGAATGCTCGTGACCTTGAAACGCCGAGTTTAAAGGACATTCTTCCGTTAAGTGTGACGGATCAGAACAGCACCCACAAATAGTTTTGGGGAGTGATACCGGGTTTAGGGAGGCTGCTGCAAATTTGTGTTCCATAGCGTCGAGCTTCTTTTGCATTGCTGCCATTTCTGCTCGAACACCTATGGACACATCTACTTGGTGTACGCCACCCCTATTCAATGGTTGGGTTCCACTCTCCCAAATTAGTGATTTTTCAGCGAACTCTTCTAAGTATCGCCAGGCTTCCCCATCGTCTTTGGTCATAAATGTACCCTGACACATATTTTCAAGGCTCTGTTTAGTGCTAGGGTTACTGCCCTCATAGATGATTCGGCAAAGCTCCCATCTCGGGATGCCGTGATGAGGACATTGAACCAAGAGATCCTTGAAACGTTCAAAGTATTTTGAAAATTGTTCGGTAGGGAGCTGGGCAAATTGGTTCAGTTCGCTACGGATTCGAGCTGTCTTTTGGACTGGGTAAAATTTCTTCAGGAATGCTGCGACGAATTCTTCCCAATTCGTAATAGAATGTGCGGTGGTGTTATATAGCCACTTCTCGGCTATGTCGCACAAGGTAAAAGGAAGAAGTCGTAGACGCATCGCATCCACAGAAAGTTGAGACGTACCCATCATAGTGCATACGTTTTCAAATTTGGTAATGAAAACGTAAGCGTCCTCGGTCTCGAGTCCGTGGTATTTAGGTAAAAGGTTGATATACTGGGGCTTGATTTCAAAGTTATCCCCATTGGCTGGTGGTGTGGATAAGCAGGTCGAAAGAGGACCTCTGTGTGGATAGCATCTTTCCTGGAGAGAAATGTGGGGAGGATTCTGCGCACCAACGGACGATGGCAGATTAGGGTTAAAGAAGTTTGATGGATTCGGATCCATCGATGTGGGTGTGGTAGTAGGTAAAGAAAAGGTAAATGGAGAATTATCGATTTCGGAGTCGATAAAAGGTACGCGGACTAAACGGGCACTAGAATCCCGTGTCCAGCCTATCTTGTACTAAAAAGGGTTAGTACAAGTGGCAGCGTTGGCTTATAATTAGGGGTAAAATGAATGCGGTGTTTGCTTTGAAAAGGGACGGATTTTGAAAAAATGATGCGACAACCAAATGCAGCACACCAACCCTAAAATCTAATGGTCACCTAGGTCCGGCTCTAGACCGCTCCTAACTGCCAAAAGACAAGTCGCAGGATCAATCCTCCACTGCCTCTTTGTCCCCGTGTGGCCGGATAAGTGCCAGGTAAGTGGGAAGGAACCACCACTACAGTGGACCTAATTAATAACCACTAGCCTTAGACACACTCGCCTTAGGCACCACAGGAAAACGCGGATAAGCAATGAATTACCCACGGCCCTCTCTTGTCCTAAATGAGCGCGACAGTCCTTAGAGTCATCTCTAGATTTCTTTTAGTTAATGGGGGTAAATGCGGATGCAAGTTTGGTGGTTTTCGGGGCCTAGGAAGGGTAATGAAATCCCCACCTAATTTGGATTTGGCCGTGCCCCTTAAATTCCGTATTTAATATGCAAAACAACCAAGAAATCAAAATCAAGCACAATTTTAATTTGCTTTTGCGGCGCAACTATTGTTTGCAAAGAATCCTGCAGAAAGGATTAGTTGGAGCTAAAAAGGGAGAGGGGAGAGAGCAAGAAATCACCTGATGGAAAATTATCCAGAGAACCCTTAAGACTGCGGCGCTTCCGCCGCGATAAGCATGTATCTGCCGCCCTTCCGCGGTCAGTTATTGGGTTCACTGCACCAACTTTCTTCAGCTGCTTTATGTTCCTATCTCCAGCTCTCTGGTATATCCCAAATAATTTTTCCACAGCACAAAATGCTCCAGATCACCTTGCAATCAATTCACAACACACGTATAAGAGTTTGTACGAATTTTGATTTCAAGAAGTGAAACGTAATAATTCTTTCACTTCAAACTATAAAATGTAAACGAATTAACGCGCGATCCCCGGCAACGGCGCCATTTTGATTGATTGTAAATTCTCGACTTGGATGTAAAAGTCAAATCAAATAGTCTCCGGCAACGGAGCCATTTGTTTGAACGGTAAACTTCGGATGTTTCGTATCGAATCAAAAATTTAAATTGACCGCAATCAAACTACGGTGTCAGTTGTAGTTAATGAATGAGTGCGGATCGTCCACAGGGATCTCGAGATTCGTTTGTATTTTTATTTGTTTGAAATGAAATGTTAAGCAACAATAAGAGAAAACACGATTCAAGATTGATTTGTATTCGTGTGTCACTAATCTCTATTAAAGAATCAAGAAACTATAAACAAACAAGAATCGGGTTTCAATGGTATTTTCCAAACAACAATCAAGAATGATAGAGAGGCTCGTAGGAATCGATCGGATCTTTAGATGTGTTGTAGTCTACAATATTTCGTATTCTTGTCCTTCGAAGAATTGATACTAGATCAATGGTTATCGACGAGAGTTAGGGTTTTCTTGATGAAATTAGGGTTTCATCTCTTAACCCTTGTTCTTTCGAGGATACCATTTATATTCTAGCCTCTAGCAAATTCAAGAAGCGATCGGATTCCCCAATCTCGAGCGATGTCGATCAAGAAAGCATCGCAACGAATTGGGTTGTCGATTCTTGAACTTACTAGGGTTTACAAACTCGTGGGATTCAAGAATCAATTACAAATTTGCTACATCATCATACTAATGATCGTTTCGACTCCTTAACGAGCGGAGTTTTATTCACACATCATCACAAAGACAATATTCAAGAATAGTAAAGATAACATGATGCGGAATTTAAAGAAAACAAGATAGAAGAAAATATCACCTTTTATTTCATCAACAATTTCAATACATTCTTTCAAGATCTACAAGAAGAATAAAATCGATCGTTGACTCGGCTTCGCTCGTCTCCGTGGATCGTGGATCTACTTTTGATCTCTTGCCCGATGGAAGATCGGCTCGGCTCATAAAAGGGTTGAAGGAATCTTGCTTGGCTTGCACTCAAGATCTTGAATTGTGGTTGGATTTAGGGTTAGGGTTTCCTACAAGATTTCTCACTAATCTTGAGGAAGAAGAAGATGGAGAAAAGAGAATGGCTAAAATCTAAGATGTTGAATCTTTTCCTCTCTATGGCAACATCATAAGATTTGTGAGTCTAGGGTCTTATTTATAGAACTTTCACAACCCTAGGTTTAGATTTGAATTGGACTTTCCCTCCCAAAGTTTGTTGACAAGTTTGTTGGGCTTTAGCTTAGGGTTTAAGCAAGGGTTTAGGAAAGTTCTAGAAGTCTTAGGCTAGTTTGGGTGTTTGCTGATCTGGTGGAAGTGTCTGGAATCTTCTGGAAGTTTGTGTGCATTTCTGAGCAGTGGGCACTGAAACAGGAGTTTTGGTGAAATTTGAGTGACTGATTCCATGGGCCCACCGCGCAACCGCCGCAAGAACCAGGTAATGGCCGCCCTTCCGCGGTCAGTTGATGAGCTTGGACCTTGGGCTTTCTGCGGTGGCTTGGTACTACTGTTTAGGCTTTTGTCTGATGTTTAGAATTACATTTGCCCTTCTGTGTTGATACCAGATTTGAGTTGAGTGAGTTTACGAGCAATTGTAATGGTCGAGCGATGTAATGATCGAGCAAGCTTCTTTTTCCTGCACAGATTTCTCAATACGGGTTGCAAGATATGGAAAATATGCTATGTAATGTAATGCAGTTAATTTCCCTAGGAATGCCGGTTTTAAGGTCGAATACAAGTAATTTGATATTTTGCGACCGATTAGCAAATATGTGAATTATGAATACCGTACACTCCTATATGTATGCAGATGATAAGGAAATTGCCGGTTAAAATATGCAATATTTTCGACTGATCAGGGCGCCAGGGCGCTAGCGCCCCACGTGCCAGGCACGTGGGCGCTCGGGCGCTAGCGCCCCACGTGCCAGGCACGTGGGCGCTCGGGCGCTAGCGCTTTGGGCGCTAGCGCTTTGAGCGCAAGAGCGCTAGCGCCCTATGTGTCAGGCACGTGGGCGCTAGCACCCCACGTGTCAGGCACGTGGGCACTCGGGCGCTAGCGCTTTGGGCACTGGCGCTCTGAGCGCAAGCTCTGGGCGCAAGAGTGCTAGCGCCCCACGTGTCAGGCACGTGGGCGCTCGGGCGCTAGCGCTTTGGGCGCTAGCGCTTTGGGCACAAGAGTGCTAGCGCCCCACGTGTCAGGCACGTGGGCGCTCGTGCGCTAGCGCTTTGGGCGCTAGTGCTTTGAGCGCAAAGGGACTTTGTCCCTGCAATGGGAGTTGTACTCCCAGAAAGGAACACTTGTTATTTTGTATATATGTATATATATGAGGAGTTAAACTCCTAAGATATTTTGAAGCTGATGAAGGGGGCTTCTCCCCTTGAGCCTTGGATCTTCCCCAAAGTGGGGTTTCTGGAGATGGGTCTCCTTCTTCTTCCTTTGTTGGCCGGATCTTGAAGATCAAGAAATATGAGATTTTAAAAATCTCTCCTTTCTGAGATCTGATGGAAGATCTGAGTTCCCCTTTGTGAGTTTTGTAGCGAAAAACTATTTAGTTTTATAAAAGGGAGAGTAAAACTCTTGATTTAATTCAAAAGAAAGAAGAAGGTTTTAGAACCTTGAGGAAGGAGAAAGAGGCACATGCCCTAATTTTTGGGAAATGAAAAGTCTATGCTTTATTCATCATTATGTTGCCTTATATAGGATTACACATTTACATATAGCCCCTTGGGCTTTACAAAATGGCATTTTGCCCATCCCATGGCTCATGTGCCATTTCTTTTTGCACATAAGCCATGGGCTTTACAAAAATTTGGCTTTATGCCCATTTTGCATACGTTCATGCATAAAAAATTACATAAAATTATTTATTACATGATCTATATTTTGGCATGGAGGAGGCTGGCCGCAGGCTCGACTTGGGCATGGGCCCGCTTGACCTGGGCTTGGGCCCACCTGGCCTGGGGTTGACCTTGACTTTGACTCGGTCAACCGGGGTGCAAATTTTGACCCCAACAAAGTGCCCCCATCAATAAATGCATACCGCATATTTGAGTTGTGTGCATGAAATTGATGGATCTTGAAGTTGGACTTCGAGGTGGAACATCATTCCAGGGGCGGAGCATTATCCCGGGGAGCATGATTCCCGGGGATTGGAGCATCATTCCGATTTGCGGAGCATAATTCCAGGGTCGGAGTATCCCTCGGGGAGCATGATTCCCGGGGATCGGAGCATTATTCCGATTTGCGGAGCATAATTCCATGGTCAGAGCATCCCTCGGGGAGCATGATTTCTGGGGATCGGAGCACTATTCCGATTTATGGAGCATAATTCCAAGGTTGGAGCATCATTCCGAAGAGTCAGAGCATAATTCCGAAGATCAGAGCATCATTCCGAAGAGCGGAGCATGATTCCAAGGATCGGAGCATCATTCCGAAGAGCGGAGCATGATTCTAAAGATCGGAGCATCATTCTGAAGAGCGGAGCATGATTCCAGGGATCGGAGCATAATTCCGAAGAGTGGAGCATGATTCCAGGGATCGGAGCATAATTCCGAAGAGCGGAGCATGATTCCAGGGATCGGATCATAATTCCGAAGAGTGGAGCATGATTCCAGGGATCGGAGCATGATTCCGATGAGCAAAATTTCGGGGATCGGAGCATAATTCCGAGGACCGGAGCATCATTCTGAAGAGCGGAGCATGATTCCAAAGGGTCGAAGCATAATCCCGATGAGCGGAGCATGATTCCAAAGGGGTCGGAGCGTAATTCCGATGGGCGGCAGACATTCTGACCGAAGCATAATTTCGATGCAGAGGTTGATTCCCAGGCGAAGCATAATTCCGACAGGAAGGAAGATACTCCGAGGCGATTCTTGATTTCGATGTGGGGTACACTCTGAGACGAAGCATAATTCCGATGCAGAGCTTGCTGGTTGACTTGATTCCGAGACGGGAGCATAATTCCGACGAGGAGGTCGTTGGTTGATTCCGAGCCGAAGCATAATTCCTACAGGGAAGGCAGATACTCCGAGGCGAAGCTTGATTTCGACGTGGGGTACACTCTGAGATGAAGCATGATTCCGGCACAGAGCTTGTTGGTTGACTTGATTCCGAGACGGAGCTTAATTCCGACGAGGAGGTCGCTAGTTGATTCCGAGCCGAAGCATAATTCCGACGAGGAGGTCATTGGTTGATTCCGAGCCGAAGCATAATTCCAACAGGGAAGGTAGATATCCCAAGGCGAAGCATGATTTCGACACGGGGTAAATTCTGGGACGAAGCATGATTCCGTCGCAGAGGTTGTTGGTTTGATTTGATTTGGGTTGATATCATCATCGCTATACTGGAATATGGTACCAGAAGCGAATCATCATTTGCCATGAGAGGATTTGGGAATTGGTTTTGGTTTGGCATCTGCATTGCTGCACTGGAATAATGCCAGGAGCAACTCATCATTTGCCCCGGGAGGATCTGGAAATTGGTGGCTTAGGAGACAGGTTTAAACCCCTATCACTTAAGGCTTTTCAATTTTATGGGCCGTAAGGATCCCATAAAAGCATTTCTCCCTACGAGTCAAAAGGATCCCGTAGGTGTATTTTCTCCTTAGGAGTCGTGGGGACTCCTAAGGGTGTTGCTCCTTTGTGAGTCGTAAGGATCTCACGCTGGAATTTTCTCCTCACAAAGCCGAGAGGACTTTGCGAGTGCATATCATCTTTTTTTTTACAAGTTCGCGTCCTTTCGGGTTTTCACAAACTCGCCGGCAGTTCTGCTGTTTTTACTCATGGAGCCCTTTCGGGTTTTCATTCGTGCCCATTTTGCTTGTGGACATACCATTTTTTTTAATTTTTTTAATTTTTTTTGGTGGGACTTTGAATGTGGTCTCACCGGCAGGACTTGGGAGAGATTGGGATCGTTTTATGCCCGTGGATTGTATACGGTTTTGCAGGATGTATGATCCAGATCGTAGGGCCGTAAACATTTCGGGACTTTGTTGGCATCTGAATCGCTGCCCTGGAATATAGTACCAGGAGCGACTCATCATTCGCCATTGGGGTATGGGATTTGGAATTTGGTTGGCGTCTGCATCGCTGCACTGGAATATGGTACCAGGAGCGACTCATCATTCGCCATTGGGACATTCAGAGTTCGGTTGGCGTCTGCATCGCTGCACTGGAATATAGTACCAGGAGCGACTCATCATTCGCCGTTGCTTATTGGGAAGCGGTGGCTTAGGAGATAGGTTTAGATCCCTATCACCTAAGGCTTTTCAATTTTATGGGCCGTAAAGGTCCCATAAAAGCATTTTCTCCCTATGGGTCGTAAGGATCCCGTAGGTTTATTTTCTCCTTAGGAGTCGTGAGGACTCCCAAGTGTGTTTTTCCTCTGTGAGTCGTAAGGATCCCACGAAGGTTTGTTCTCCTCATGCATCGTGAGGAAACATGAGTGGGTCTTTCCCAATAGACTATAATTCCAAGGGCGGAGACCAGCCGCGTAACTAGTGGTTGCGGTGGGGCATGGGTATGATGAGAATTATTTGAGCCCGTGGATTGTATACGGTGGTCAACTTGGGGACCAACCGTAGGGCCCGGGGGGGGGGGATTTTGGAAAATTTGATTTTGGTTGGCGTCTGCATCGCTGCACTGGAATATAGTATCAGGAGCGACTCATCATTCGCCGTTGTTTTTTTTGTTTTTTGTTTTACCGCGATTGCTCTATCATTTCAGCTTTTCTTATCGCGAAGATCGCGATTACCCTATCATTTCGGCTTTTATTCGCGGTTGCCCCATCATTTCGGCTTTATTTTCATCTTTATTTTACTCGCTGATTTTTATTGCAAGTTGCCCCATCATTTAGGCTTTTCTTTATTTTTCTTTTATTTACACATTTTTTGTTTATTTACACACACACACACACATATATATTTACATTCCCAGTTTAATGACTTATAGGTCGATCATTCCCAGTTTAATGACGTGGTGGTCGACTGTTTCCAGTTTAATGACGTGGTGGTCGACTGTTTTCAGAGAAAGGCAGATGTCTGAGAGAATCAGTTTCACGAAGAACTTCGGTCTCCGTTTATATGAAATTGGCGGTCGCAGCTGGACTGCTTGTTAACACGCCTTTAGACAGTTCTATCTCTCCTGCCTTGTATTGCTTTTCGACCCAATCTTTGAAGACGAAGCAGTCCTCAATGGCATGACCTATCACTCTGTGATAGGGGCAGTATTTGGGGTCGTCGGTCATATTCGCTTCCTGCGGTCTTTTTGACTCTGGCAGTTGTAGATCGTTCCTCAGGGCGTCTTTGAATATTTTACGGATTTTGTCCCTTCTGAAGGAATAGACCTTATCCAGCTTCTCTTTCAGTGGAGATTCTCCTCTCTTTCCGAACACTGGCTTTCGAGGCTGGTTGTCATTAGGACCGCTCATCCCTTGCTTATTTCGGTTAGCCGAAGTGTTAAAAGATTCAGTATCATCAGAACCTCCGCCTTTGCGATTTTCGTCTTTTCGGTTTCTCCAGGACCTATTGTTATTTTGGGAGTCAGAGGAGGACTCCTGCTTTGAGCGATCTAACATCTGGACTTTTCTGGTCAGCTCTTGGAATGTTTTGAGACCCGCGGTACATAGAAACGGGGCCATCCAATTGTTGAGATTTTCGACGAGGATACTGACAGATTGGTTTTGCTCTATCGGCGGTTCGCATTTGACGGAGAGATTGCGCCATCGGGTTATAAAATTCGTGCTGCTTTCGTTGTTCTTGGTCTTGGTCCTTACGAGCTCGGCAATGGTGATCTTATCGCTGATGCTCATGAACCTTTGTCGAAACAAAGATTCCATTTGGACGAAAGTAGTAACAGAGCCATCCGGTATGCTCGTGTACCAGTTGAAAGCAGCATCGGTCAAGCTATTAACGAACTGGCGGAGGAGAAGCGCATCATTGCCTCCAGTATTCCCGCATGAGGCTTTGAAGTGGGCGATGTGCTGATTCGCATTTCCTTTCCCATCAAATCTTCCGAATTTAGGTATGACATAGCCGCTAGGAAATTCTACCAGATCATACTGAGCAGGATATGGTCTCCTACTGCTGCTGATATCTTTTTGCGCTTCGGCTTCGGCTACCAATGTTTTGACTTTGTTGGCAACCAAATCCATGATTTGATCTTGAGTTAGCGGGCTACTGCCATCGGTAGCCAAGACATTTCCCGAGATAGGATGCGACTGATTTTCATGCGGTCCACCCACTTTTGGATTTGAGGGAATAGGCATCGGCTGTCTCGGGACACCATTTCCCGGTTCATGAGCAGAGCCCTGCACTTGATTGGGCGGCTGAGAGGCAATTTAGGCCGTGAGCTGTAAGACGACATTTATCAAGTCGTCAATTTTTGAGTAGAGCTTGGCCATCTCCTTGTCTTTGCTTCTAAGCTGTTTTCTGAGCTCTTGGAGAAGTTGCTGCTCTGCGTTCTTGGGACGGAAGATTGACTCATCTTCACTTTCCGAGCCCGACTCCTCATGGACCGAAGGGTCTTTCTTCCTATCATCCTCATCGAGAGGGTTTTCATCATCCAGCGGAGGTGGCTGTTCTTGGGAAGCGGCAACCACATTCAAGCCAGATTGGATTTGAGATGTGGTGGCCCCGTCCTTGCTCTTGCTGCGCGTGCCCACCATGTAGACAGTGTGGATCACATATCGAGCCATTTCCTCATCTTTGGCAGGGTAACCGTGTTCTTCGAACCTCATGAGGTTCAGCCTAGCAGGAGCCCTAGCCCTTTTGTTGGCTCTATATCTGAGCCTTTTCTGCCTTAGCTTCTCAATTTTAAGGGCTTGGCGGGCATCCATTCCCTCGGAAGCCACCGTGAGCCGATTAGCGGGGAGCTTAGATGTCACGACCCGAATGTACGGAACGTGACTGGCACTTAGATTATGAGACGTCTAAAGGCGTAACGTAACCCAAGTCAGCCAAAGCCCAGAAAAATCTAAACCGAATTCAAAAAGAGTGAGGGAAAACCTTTTAGGAAAACGATTTTAAACTAATTAAGTTATATTAGTCCCTTTTTTTTAAAAAACATAAAAATTTTCCGAAAATTTCGGCAGAGTCTCCTTTGTAAATACTAGCCCCCAAAATGGGTACAACAAGATATATAAACCTGTAATAACAAAATGGTATCCCCAAGCGGGAGCTAGCTCCTCGCCCAAGGCGGATCACAACTACACGCAATATATATGCAATATCAAGCAAATAAGCATAAAAAAATGCAAAAATAAGAAAAAAACAACGTCGGCTCAAGTGAGCTCGACCCCAGAGAAACCACATATACACAATTCTCTCAGTCTCATCACTAGGTAGCATATACAAAATAAGAAATGGTAGATGGAGAATACTATATACAATGATAGTACAAAAGAGACAAAGTGTCCTCGCAACCCACCTACGAGCAATGTCGCGAGTCTGAGCAAAAGAAGCCAATGAAAAGATACGCCCGCTGCTGCAAAGCTGACGGGTCCGACCAGCAAGACACTGTAGCACAACGGGGGTGAGTTGCCAGCTCGTGAGTAGAATATAACATCTAATAAGGCTATCGTAAGAATGTACACAATGCATCGCAATCTGCATATCTAAGTAATGCGATGCTACTAGTACGTATGCACATGGATGCAAAAATCAATACGCAATCTTTAAGTATTTAAATACGATGATCTTTGCATTCTTAACTTAAAAAAAATATCTGTACAATAGCCAAAGTACCATCAATAAAATCATCCGAAAACCGTGTCAAGTATCGACACCAAATATGGAAATATATCCGTCTCAATGTCTCACTATGTCAATGTCTCAATACCTCGGGCTCCGTCAGTCCGGATCGACCCATATCATCAATCTCACAACAACGGTCGGTATCCTCCGGATATCCGCCGCGCCAGACATCACCGGTAGGTAGTCTTCCCCTGCCAGGCTCATCGTCTACAACTTGATCTTCTTGCCCCGGGGTACCATACCGGGCCCACCATGTACCCAAGACGGTTCATCCACTCCTCGAATCGGGTCTCGAAATCCAACAGAAAACATGAAAACTCATGGTGGACGACACATACATCACGAGAAAACCGCAACGTTATTTTAAAAATGATGATAATAAACTTTTGTTAAATTATTGCGGTTTTCCCTAAAATCCAGAAATCTCATCAACACTGAAATCCTCAAGAAAATCCTAATACCCAACATGTTGCATATGATAATGCTTATGATATCAAGGGTCTGCGATATGATTTATGGCTAGGAATCTATATAAGCATGATGATGAAGTGAGGTATATACATGCTATGCAATTCAATGTATCATGTATGATGCAAGTGTTTGATACTGAACTAAGCAGGTTCTACAGTGCTCGTGGGATGGAAATTACCAAAGACGTGTGTGTCACATGAATAGTGCGCATGCAACATGAGCCAATGGTAATGGTGTAAGTGTCCTAAGGGGTGATATCACACATGTGTATATAGATAATCATGCAATGCCGGCAGACGAATAATTAGAAACATATGCATATGAATGAGATTGTTAACTAACTATGCATATAGTTTGCAAGTAATAAAGTGATCCTAACTATGGGGAGCCTCACGTCATCCAGACGATTTCCCCATTGATGTATACATCTACTCACCCGGACGCCTCGCTAATCTGATCCAACCATCGCTTTGCCTTTGCGCGCCGCGTCCGATGTTTCCGCAACCGATCCTAAAATTGCACAACACAAACATAAGATTACATATTCCTGAAACGACGCAAGTCACAAAATAAAAGAATCAACATCCACAAGTTAGGCACAACGAGCACTAAGCGCGCGGAACACACACGAAAAGCACTAAAACCTTAACTAAAATCGTCGTTTCGGGGCAACCCTCAAAACTAAAACTCGATCAAACCAATTTCCGCATTCACACACCCTAAAATTCATAGGAGATGCTATTAATATCCTCGAAATATCACAATTAAATCACCTCCTAATTTTATGGAAAACCTAGTAAGCATTCACATATCAATTTCGATGCAAACATCGCGAATTAACGATATAGCGTTCACAAACTAGCATAAACATCTAAACTAACCTACTAGATAGACACTACACTAATCTTAACCCACTTACAAAGCTTCAAACCCTAATTAAAATTTCAAACCTTATCTTGAATTTCCTAAACAAGAATTTATAACCCATTTTCACACTTTAAATTTCTATTTTAGCATATTTAAACTACAAATTAAACATTTAGATTAGAATTATACCTCCCAAGTTTTGATCATCTTACACTTGGCCTCCAAAGATACCTCTTTTCTCCTTGTTTTAAACAAATTAGGGTTTGAGAAGAGGCAGAATTAGGTTTTTCTTTGAATTTGTGAAGGAATTTTTGAATGAATTTTGAACCAAAAAAATGAAGGGGAAAATGGGGGAGCTGCTGGAGCTGATCTCGGCCTGGGGGAGGGAGTGGGGGAGAGGTGAGAAGTGTGTGGAATTTTCTAAAGAAACATATCCCTCAAGGTCACTCAATGCCTTTCACATCAATTCTTTACAAAAAAACCCATTTTAATTCATTTTTGAACCATTTTCAAATCGTAGAACTACAAACTTGGAAAGTCTTGATAAATTTTTTGTTAACACTAGATTTTAGTTTATAATGGTTCATAAGTATGTAATTTACCCATTTAAATTTGTATTTATCACTAATATAATGTATATTTAAAAGATTAAAATATTATAAGAAAATAATTAATTAAGGATTTTTTTTTAAATGACTAGAAATTTTTAAGCGACTATTTATTAACCAATTTCTAGCAATTTCTTATCTAAATTTTGTATAATTAGGCCTATATTGAAAAATAATTATTTTGACTTTTTACGGAAAAGACTGATTATTTTACCGATTATCGAAAAACTACCTAAACGAAAATTCAAAGCGTTACAATCTTCCCCACTCAAAGAAATTCGGTCCCCGAATTTAGAATTTAACTACGCGTACCTTCAAAAAGATTGGGTTATTTCTTCCTCATCTGGTCCTTGGTCTCCCAGGTGACCTCCTCGCTGTTCGGGCCACGCCAAAGAACCTTGACGGACGGTATAACCTTTGACTTCAATTTCTTCACCTGCCGATCCAAAATGACCACCGGCTGCTCAGTGAATGAAATATCGCGCTCTAGCTGGATCGTCTGGTGCTGAATCGCATGGGAAGGGTCATGAAGATACTTGCGGAGCATCGAAACATGAAACTCGGGGTGAACATCGGGGAAGCTGGGCGGAAGAGCTAACCGATAAGCTACCGAACCAACACGCTGTAGGATCTTGAAGGGACCAACATATCTAGGACTAAGCTTCCCTTTCTGCCCAAATCTCATCACACTCTTCATCGGAGAGACCCTCAGAAAAACATGATCGCCAACAGCGAACTCGAGTCGTCAACGGCGTCTGTCAGCATATGATTTCTGCCTACTCTGGACCGCTCTCATCCTGTCCCGAATCAGCTGTATCTTTTCGGTCGTCTCCTACACGATCTGCGGCCCCAAAATACTGCTCTCCCTGAGCTCTGTCCAACATACGGGCGATCGACATTTCCTCCCATATAAAGCCTCGAAAGGTGCCATCTGAATCGTCTCCTGGAAGCTATTATTGTAGGAGAACTCGATCAAGGGCAAATGACGATCCCAACTACTACCGAAATCTAAATCACAAGCTCTGAGCATGTCCTCAAGAGTCTGAATAGTACGCTCTGACTGACCGTCAGTCCGCGGATGAAAAGCTGTGCTAAAACTCAATCGGGTGCCCAAAGCCTCCTGAAGTTTTTGCCATAATCGGCTGGTAAACTGGGTGCCCCGGTCGGACACGATGCAAGTCGGGACGTCATGCAGTCGTACGATCTCATCAATATAAAACTGGGCATACTGAGAAAATCCAAAAGTGGTCTTCACTGGCAGGAAGTGAGCCGCTTTCTTCAGTCGATCCATGATTGGTTCGAAAGAGTGTTTGTAGAATAACCGCAATCAGAACGGTGTCGCACGTAGCTAGACCGAGGTGAGTACGGGCCGTCCTCAGGGAATCGTTGAATATTTTAATCTTACTTTAGATGTGTTGAAAAAGAGAGGAGGGATAAGAATGTTGAGGAATGGTTTCTAGATCAACGTTAAGCACTAATGCAAAATATAGATCTAGATTATTTATGGATGTAGTTAATATAAGAAGGGGCTTGTAGGGTTCGTTAGGATTTAGTAGTTATGGATGATTAATTAAAAATTACTCTTTCTATCCTTTAATAGATTTAAAACTAGAACGACAGTGATGCGTGTAGATTAGGGTTTCTGGAGGGAAAAGGAATCCCACTCTTAACCCCTATCTCGACACGGAACTCCGTTCATATCTAGCCTTTACCAAAACAATCATTAATCTAATCTCTAATCGCGGTCGAGACTAACAATGAATTGTTAGCATTCCCGATTAGGATGTTAATGATTGTCTTGATAAAGTTTATAAACTTTATAGGACGTAAAAAGAGTTTAGGTATTTTCATCATCCATTAACCTACCCTAATCCTACGAACCCTAACAAGCGGAGAATTACTCGCGCATGTTGGGAGAAGAAGAGATGGAGAGAAAATGCATTATGAAACTACGAAGAAATAGAATAAGAAAAACAAAGCTACCTTTATTAATCAACAAAACTCATTACACTTTTTTTCCTTAGAAAATGATTACAAAGACTAGTTGCTTCTCGATCTCTTCTAAGGAGGTAGATGAACCGTTGATGATCAGCCTGGATGCGTGAGCCGTCTTGGACTTCGTGATCGCGTTGGCTTGATGATTTTTCCAAGAGGCTCTCGGTCTTTATTTATAGTCCCAAAGCCGTAAATCTAGCTTATAAATTTGGAAGCAACTAGTTATGATTCACCCAGAAAAAATTCAGCTTCTAAATCCTCTTTCCTGTGGCGGATCCGCGGCCAAAAGGGGGTTTGGCCGCGGATCCGCGGCCAAAGGTTGTTGTCTCTTGATCATTTTTCTGTGGCTTCTTCTGTGTGACATTTGGCGATCTCTGGGACCTTTGGAACTTGGAAATCTTTTCGTAGTTGCTGCCAGACTTGATTTCTAAGTCTTGCTTTCTTAATTAGGCAGGTCTGCTTTAACAACTTGATTTCCTTGATTTTAGTCCTGAAAATTCTGCACAACAACTCAAATGATATTTAGTAGAGTTTGTTATATTGAGATATTAACTTAACCATTAAGACTTTGGTCAAAGGTATTTAATAAAGTAAGCATATTTTAAATGGGCCAAATGTTACATGGATATTATATGCTTACATTTTCCTACCAAATGTTAATTATAATATATAAACACATGAAAATAGTATTTTTATAGATAAACCCTCATATGTATCATATATTATAATAAACACCTTTTCCAATATAGAAATAGTAGGAAAAATGTCATATTAAATGTGCAGTTTTATCAACTGAACAATCCACAATCACCCAAATAGAGTCATACCCTCGACTGGTCCTGGATAGACCCACAATGAAGTCCATGGAGACCTGCTCTCACTTCCACTCAGGGATGGGCATAGGCTGTGACTCGCCAGCCGGCCTCTGGTGCTCGGCCTTGACTTGCCGACAAGTCAGGCATCTCGATACGAAGTCTGTAATATCCTTCTTCATCCCGTCCCACCAGTAAACCTCTCTCAAATCACGGTACATCTTGGTGGAACCTCGATGAACACTGTATACTGATCTATGTGCCTCCTCAAGAATATCATGCCTCAGTCCCTCAGAATCAGGTATGCACAGTCGAGTCCCAAATCGAAGTATCCCCTGGTCATCAATCACGAACTCGGAAACTCTGCCCTGCCGAATCTGCTCGATAATCTCTAAAATACGGGCATCACCGGACTGTACCTCGCGGATACGGTCAAGTAACTGTGGGCGTGCTCTGAAATGGGCCAGCTGTCCCCGTGTAGGAGTAAACTCGAACTGCACTCTGCTGTCACATAAAACCTGCCAATCCGCCGTCGACTGCATTTGTACTGCGCTCAAACAAGATAAGCTACCTCCAGTCCTCCTAATCAAAGCATCTGCCACCACATTCGTCTTGCCCGGATGGTATAGAATCTCACAGTCATAATCTTTCACCAACTCCATCCAACGACACTGTCTCAGATTCAGATCTCGCTGCTGAAAAATATACTTCAAGCTCTTGTGGTCAGTGAATATCTGGCACGACTCGCCTATAGGTAATGTCTCCAGATCTTAAGTGAATACCACTGCAGCCATCTCTAAATCATGAGTGGGGTAGTTCTATTCATGTTTCCTCAACTGCCGAGAAGCATACACGATAACTCTATCGTGCTGCATCAATACACAGCCCATCCCCACTCGAGAAGCATCACTATATACCACGAAACCGCCCGATCCTGAAGGCAATGATAGCACTGGTGCAGTAGTCAGACGAGTCTTTAACTGCTGGAAGCTATCCTCACATGCCTCTGTCCAATCAAAAGGAACCCCTTCCGGGTCAACCCGGTCAACGGTGCAGCAATACGGGAGAAATCCTGGACAAAACGTCGATAATAACCGGCCAGACCTAGAAAGCTGCGAACCTCAGTAACTGATACCAGCCTGGGCCAACGCTGAACTGCCTCGATCTTCTTCGGGTTCACACAAATACCATCTCTCGTCACCATGTGACCCAAGAAGTCGACACTGTCTAGCCAGAATGCGCACTTGGAAAATTTGACGAACAACTGATGCTCTCTCAAAGTCTGCAATGTGATACGCAAGTGCTGCTCATGCTCCTCCCGGCTCCGAGAATATACCAAGATGTCGTCAATGAACACAATGATGAACTGATCAAGATACGACCTGAATACACGGTTCATCAAGTCCATAAATGCTGCCGGGGCATTGGTGAGCCCGAACGACATCACCAAGAACTCATAATGACCATAACATGTACGGAAAGCTGTCTTCGGAATATCCTCCTTCCGAACCCGCAACTGGTGATAACCTGACCGTAAATCAACCTTCGAGAAATACCCTGCACCCTGTAGCTAATCGAATAAGTCATCAATACGGGGTAGGCAAACACGATTGCACTGAGCACGTGCACAAGCCGTTAAACTTCTAGGTGTCCCTAGTAGGAGGAGTGTTGTCTCCTGAGGGTTTTCAGCGGATTACACTCACAAAATTCTATAATAAAAGAGAGATGGTGAAATTTACATATAAAGATAAGAACCATAAAAGAAATACTTTGAAAATTTAGAGTTTCCAACTATACTAGCTTTTCAGTTGTCATGAGTCCTATCTTAATAGTCATGAAAAGATGTTAGAAACCACATCATCCCTCAATAAAACATCGTCTTTATTCTTCATTCTTACCTTTCATCCAAATATCGATCATATAACCCTACGTGTGTGTAAATAACATCCCTACACCCGGAGAATTCAATTCAAGCTATCATACTCTTGTCCATCTGCCTCAGTACTTTTTAATTTTATGAATATTTAGATTTGCTCACACATTTTCATGCGACCGTTAATACTTCTTGAGGTACTAACCGACCGATTACTCATGTACTTGCTGATTAGGTGATAGTATTTTCCTCGTATTGCACCACCTAAGGCTTAGCAGTGACTCCCAAACCAGTTGGTTTAAGGCACTAGGTGATGAAGCACCCTCGCTATATTTTTTTTATTGCTGCCTTGGCGATAACAAAACCAGTGTTCATTTTTCTTTTCACCATTTTATATTTTATTCATTTTTTTTATTTCCTTCATAGTTTGGCTTTTAGACAAGAGCATTTCAAGGTATCCTCTACTATCCCGAGTTTCAAGACGTGTGTAAGTGCATATAGTAGGGTATCAACATTCAAATGTTTGGCTTCCAGAATAGAAACTATTTTTCAGACTTATTTTTATCCTCAGATTAATGACTTCCTTCATCTTACTAACCCTTGGGACAATGGCTCATAACTACTTATTACCAGTTCGTTTAAGAAAACTTCTAATTTTCTTGGTTTTCTTAAACTATTCCTATCTTTTGGATGTAATTTTTCACTTTCTACTCTTTTGTTATAAAAGAAAATTTTTAAAATTTTTGAAAAATGTTGTGCTTATGCAAAATATGATGCAAATTGATGTGTAAATAAGCACAAACCTCCCTCAAACCTGTTTACAGCAGTGTCCCCACTGATGTCATCCGTTAAGCTCAAAAACCTGTAGACTTGGAAGGAGAAAGGGGACAAGAAATAATGCAAGTGAAATCCTCCCCCAAACTTATTTTTTTGGTTCACAATCTTATAAAAATTCTTTTTCTTTCAAGAGCCAAAATATACCCCCCAAATTTGAGTTTAATCTTTTAAAATCACACAAGGGGGTCAAGGCTATTGGTCAATGCCAAGCTTTGCAAAGACCGAAGGTCAACACCAACGATTCAAAAATTTTATCGATGAAGCACCAAGGTTGGTGGAAGAACATGTCACCTTTCGACGTGAAGAAGTGGGGAGGTGATAAGAGATGTAATGGAAAAGGATTGCGTCTCAATTTGGAGAGACGACACAGTGATAGTAATGATGGATTACTCACATTATCATGATTGTCAAGAAGAAGGGGTGGAGGTTCAATTTCTTTGTCTTGGAGTTGATTCATCTCAACACCCGTGTCTTGTAAAAATGCGAGTTCATCAGCGAAAATTTCCTCAAAGCTTTCGTCGATACCCCGAAGAATAATGTCATCAGAAAAAATGGGGTGATCGTCAGACTCTATAAAAAGATCCTCATCAGCGTTAGATGTTGACCCGGACAACTCGGTGGAAGAGTCCGTGTATGTATAATACATGGTTGAGTCAAGCAACAACATATGGAAAGAGTCAGTATCATAAGGTTGATCAAATTCGCTGCTGTCGACATCCAGTAATTCAACAGAACACACATGAGCATAGGGTTCAGAGGGTTCACTTCCCAACTTGTAAATGTTAAGCTCAATTGACTTCTTTCCAAAGGATAGGGTCATAGAGCTGTTTCTACAATTGATTACTGCGTTGGAAGTGACCAAAAAGGGTCGACCAAGGATCACCGGAATTTGATTCCGTGGGTTCGCTATAGGCTGTGTATCTATAACGTTAAAGTCTACGGGGAATATAAATTCCCCGACTTTGATTAACACATCCTCTAGCTCACCCCTAGGTTGGGTGATAGATCGACCGGCCATCTGAAGAGTGCAATGCGCCGGTTTTAACTCTCCGATCCCTAATTGCTCATAAACAGAATACGGAAGCAAGTTAACACTAGCACCTAAATCGAGTAGAGCACGATTGATATTTTAACCCCCAATAGAAATAGAAATTGTAGGACTTCCGGGGTCCTTTCGTTTCTTGGGTAGTTGTTGTGTAAAAGCAGTGCTCACATTACTCGCAAGGAAAACTTTTTTAGATACTTGAACTTTTCTCTTCCTAGTGCACAAGTCCTTTAGGATTTTCACATATGACGGAACTTGTTGAATAGCATCTAGGAGAGGAATGTTTATGTTAACTTGCTTAAAAATTTCCACAATCTTCTCCATTTGTGGACTTGGTCTGTTGCCTCTTAACCTGTTTGGATAAGGTGCTTTATCAATAAGGGTTTGGTCCAACATTGGAGAGGATTGTGGGGATGGAGTGGATCCCAGAATTGGAGTGGGGATCATTTTAGGTAGATTCGAGGAAATGGGCGAAGGGTTCGAGCCTTGGGGGAAACGGAGAATAGGCTCGGATGAAGGTGGGAGACTAGGCGAATTAGGGGAAGAAGAAGAAGCTGGGGTATCATTGGTGTCACTAACATCATCACATTGCTCACCCACTCGGTTATTCAGCACTCTCCCTATCTCAACGTAGTAACGACATTCACATTATAACTTTGTGAGTGGCCAGGATTAGGTATGGGTTGAGATGGGAGTTTCCCTTTCTCTCTCGCACTCATTGCGGTGTTCAACTATGCAATTTGGTTTTCTATTGATTTAATACTCTCACCGTGGGAGGCGGAGTCTTTCGTTAGGGTATCAATAGAAGACTTCATATCAGCCGACATTTGCATGGAATGTTTCATAAACAAATCCAAAGTTTGTGCGAGTGAAGAGTTATTAGTACCGGCCAATTGTGGTGTGGAAGTGTTGGCCGGATTTTGAAAATTCTGTGACTGAAAGGGGAGCTGATTCTGTGGTTGTGGTTGCTGTGGAGGAGGTCTTTGATAATTGCTTTGGAACTGATTTTGATTTTGGGGTTGGTTTTGGTTCCAAGCAAAGTTAGGATGATTCCTCCATCCTTGATTGTACGTGGAAGAATAAGGATCGTTTCTAGGTCGCTGCTGAAAAGCAGCATTAGTTTGAAACGATGCATTCATAGGACATTCTTCCATTAAGTGTGAAGGATCAGAACAGCAACCACAGACGGTTTTGGGAAGCGTGACCTGATTTAGGGAGACTGATGAAAATTTGTTCTCAATAGCGTCGAGTTTCTTCTGCATCGCTGCCATTTCGGCTTTCACTGCGATGGAAACATCGAGCTGGTAAATACCTCCCCTAGATGAAGGTGGTCTTACGCTTTCCCACTGCAAAGTGTTTTCAACGAGATATTCCAGATATTTTAACGCTTCTCCGTCATCTTTAGACATGAAATTGCATTGACACATTGTTTCAAGCATCTGCTTTGTCGCTGGATTAATGCCCTCATATATAATTCGGCATAAATCCCATCTTTGTATTCCATGATGAGGATATCGGACAAGCAGATCCTTGAAACGTTCAAAGCACTTCCAAAATGGTTCATTGGGAAGCTGGGTGAACTGGTTGATCTCGCTCCTAATATGGGCAGTCTTATGGTTTGGATAAAACTTCTTAAGAAATGCAATTACGAATTCATCCCAGTTAGTGATAGAGTGTGCGGCAGTATTATAAAGCCATTTTTCTGCCAAGTCGCACAGAGTGAATGGGAGAAGACGCAAGCGCATAGCATCCATAGTCAATTGTGAAGTACCCATCATTGCGCATATGTTTTCGAATTTGGTGATGAAAACGTACGCGTCTTCCAACTCAAGCCCATGAAATTTGGGCAGCAGATTGATGTAGTGGGGTTTAATTTCGAAATTATCCCCGTTAACTGGTGGAATGGATAGACAAGTAGGAAGGGGCCACGGATATGATAGCATCTCTCTTGGAGAGAGATGCGCGGTGGATTCTGCGCACCTACGGGCGGTGGCAGCGTGGTGTTATAGTCTGATGGAGTACCGTCCATCTCGGTCGTGGTGTGTGGTGGGGTAAAAGAAGATGAAGAAGTACCGACTTCAGCGTCAATAGAAGGAACGCGGACAAGACGGGCACTAGAATCCCGTGTCCAGCCAAGCATGCACTAAGCGGGTTTAGTGCAAGTGGCAGCGTGTGTGTGATTTAAAATTTGGTTTGTTTTGAAAAAGTGGGACTTAAGACAAATCACACAATAATGCACAAACAACCCTAGAACTAAGGTTACCTAGGTCCAGTCTCTAGACCGCTCCTAGACTTCCAAAGGACAAGCCGTAGGATCAATCCTCTACCACCTCTTTACTACTCTTGTGGCCAGGTAAGTGCCAGGTAAGTGGGAGGTATCCGCTATACGAATCACCGAAAATAGCGGGCCTAATTAAGTAAACCACTTGCCTTAGACACACTTGCCTAGGCACCATAAAAGTAATGTGGATAAGCGATAGATTACCCATGACCTTCCTCTGTCCTTATTGAGCGCGATAGTCCTTAGAGTCTGGTCTAGATATTTTTTAAATTAATGTAGGGTTGATGTGGATGCTCGGTTTGTGATTTGTGGGGCTTAGGAAGGGTGATGAAATCCCCACTTAATCTGGATTTGGTCTTTGCCCCTTAAAGTCTGTATTAAAATATGCAAAACAAAACCAATCACAAAACTTTTGCAAAAAGATTTTTGAGCGGCGCTATTTTGCAAAGAATCCTGCAGAAAATAGATTTTATTGGATTTTAGAGGAGAGAGAAAGAGTTGAGAAAGATACCAGAGAAGTTTGGAACCCTAGATCTCCTAGCCCGCCGTGTTTCCGCCGCAAATATGCCTCCTTTGCCGCGGATCCGCCGCAGGAAGAAAAGATCTGTTGATGAAATTTTCTCTGTTCCCTTCTGTGCTCCTCTGGATCTCTAAGAATGTCTCTGTTTCCTGTTTCCTCAAGTCTGTGACTTCAGATCTCCTTGCAAAAATTCACACACTTCGTTAAATATACGATTTGCAGTTTTGTTTTAATTATGATATAGATCAGATAAGAATTCAACACAAATAATAAGAATAAAAAATTACGCACGTATCCCCGGCAACGGCGCCATTTGATTGGTTCGAAAGAGTGTTTGTAGAATAACCGCAATCAGAACAGTGTCGCGCGTAGCTAGACCGAGGTGAGTACAGGTCGTCCTCAGGGAAACGTTGAATATTTTAATCTTACTTTAGATGTGTTGAAAAAGAGAGGAGGGATAAGAATGTTGAGGAATGGTTTCTAGATCTACGTTAAGCACTAATGCGAAATATAGATCTAGATTATTTATGGATGTAGTTAATATAAGAAGGGGCTTGTAGGGTTCGTTAGGATTTAGTAGTTATGGATGATTAATTAAAAATTACTCTTTCTATCCTTTAATAGATTTAAAACTAGAACGACAGTGATGCGTGTAGATTATGGTTTCTGGAGGAAAAAGGAATCCCACTCTTAACCCCTATCTCGACACGGAACTCCATTCATATCTAGCCTTTACCAAAACAATCATTAATCTAATCTCTAATCGCGGTCGAGACTAACAATGAATTGTTAGCACGCCCGATTAGGATGTAAATGATTGTCTTGATAAAGTTAATAAACTTTATAGGACGTAAAAAGAGTTTAGGTATTTTCATCATCTATTAACCTACCCTAATCCTACGAACCCTAACAAGCGGAGAATTACTCGCGCATATTGGGAGAAGAAGAGATGGAAAGAAAATGCATAATGAAACTACGAAGAAATAGAATAAGAAAAAGAAAGCTACCTTTATTAATCAACAAAACTCATTACACTTTGTTTCCTTAGAAAATGATTACAAAGACTAGTTGCATCTCGATCTCTTCTAAGGAGGTAGATGAACCGTTGTTGATCAGCCTGGATGCGTGAGCCGTCTTGGACTTCGTGATTGCGTTGGCTTGATGATTTTTCCAAGAGGCTCTCGGTCTTTATTTATAGTCCCAAAGCCATAAATCTAGCTTATAAATGTAAGTCCACGTTGCCCACCCCGGTGCTTGCGGGGAGGCGGAAAACGGAATAAAAATCTGATTTTTATCGAACTAGGCAACATGGACTAACTAAAGGAGGATCTTTGCTAAACAAAAACTAACTAAAAGCTAACTAGATTTAGCTACATGGAAGAAAGGTTATACCTTGGGCTTTATGTCCTTCTCTCCTTGCTCCTTGGAGTGAAAGAAAGTGCTCACCTTGTCGCCTTCTCTAGTCGAAGAAGGATCCACCCGAGAGCCTCAACCTTTGGCTTCAACTTCAAGCTAGAAGTAACTAAGGTGCTAGAAGTGCTAATCCTAGAACCTTAGATGAGAGTAGAGATTATTTTGGAGAGGTTTATCTCAAGCTCAAGTGTTTCTCAACACATGAGAGGGGAGAGCTTGAGAGAGAGGAAGAGGAGGAGAGAGAATCTATATGATAGAATGAGAGAATAAAAGAACCATTCTCACATATATGTGTGAATTATGTAAAAAGATAATTAGCAAGATAATTGTCATGGTTTAATCAAGACTTGACCATTATCATTTCATATTTAATGCAAATTGCAAGGATCAAAGAGCATCTTTTATATGGAATGATGATGGTCAAAGTGTCAACCTAGGTCAACAAGCCAAGATAGTCAAATGGTCAACAACCCTAACCATGCATAATTATATTTAACTAATATCAATTATTCATAATACACACATAAGCATTAGGGTTATGAAAATGACAATGGTCATTAACCCTAATCAAAGTCCTCTTCCTCTGTCTCAGTCAACTGTGCATACACACCCGTATTCGTGATCCGAGGAATACGAATACAATGAGATAAAACCAATTCCAAATCATATACTAGGATCTGGCTTAAACCAGATCCCGCTAGTATAAGCTGTCCGGACAGCAAACGTACACAAGTGCGCGGATGTGAACGAACCCTGTCACAAAACTATGCGACCTCTACTCATTTTGCCTAAAGGCGAATAACTCTCTGTGTGGGACTCTAAAGACTCGACACTACGCTGGCAGTGGGTTTAACCACAGACCGCAAGCGGCACTAGCTGTACGTAACGGTCCCCAGGTAGATGCCGATAAGAAAACTGACGAGGTGACCCCATCTGAACTCCTACTGAGCCTGAATGTGACAGTCTCCGTACAGTCCGGTCTGTTCGTCTGATACATCGCATGGCGGGCCTAGGGGGCGGTGAACGTCAGTCCCCTAATAGCGGTACAAGTCGTGTCGGATTGTAGCCCAGAATACCCTGAGATAACACTGGAAACCTACCAGTATATCTCGCTTGCCCTGGCCAGGGACTACTTGTGTAATAGCTCTCCTGGACACAGCGCGATGTCAACCCCCAATACCGGGAGAGACGAATCCTGTCTAACCGTCACTGCCTCCAAGTGCTTCGGGACTGCACCCAACTACTACCTGTTTGCACGACTCCTTTGAGCCGTGGTAGGGTAGTAATCAAAGTACAGTGGGAACACACTCGAGGCGAAGTGACAGTGTCAAGTCAGCGGACTAAGCTGTACTCATGTCACCTGGGAACTGATAACTGATGATAGGTATAATACCAACCAACAGTTCCCGACGAGTCCTGTCCAGTGTACTCGTAACCTAACGAGCACCCGCATACTATCTCAAGTACGACGTACTGACGGCTGTGGGACAGACCGTCTCCCACGCTGGGATGAGAAGCGCATACGCTAGTCTACTCCGGAGTATCGATGCCCTGTCTCGATAGTCCAACGACTAGGGACCTGTATAAGGATGTGCTTATGGATTACCCAGCCCCCACGAGTGTGAGCGCCATCACAACGCTGGTAATCAAGCAAAGATCTTAAGGGCTCTACTAATATGTTATATAAGCGATATGCTAAAAGAAACACATGCACATATTGAAGTAGAGACAAACCAAGTAGCATACTACCATTTCGAGCAAGATTGTATATACAACTGTGAATATCCCAAGCTTCCATCAAGTAATATACATACTAGTATGATACAGTAATGGCCTCTAGGGCATATACACTAACAATCTCCCACTTGCACTAAGGCCATGTACTGGCGTATCGAAGACCTATCATCTCAATCAGCCGCTCGAACTGAGTCTGGGGTAAGGCCTTTGTGAATGGATCTGCAGTGTTATCTTCTGAAGAAACCCTCCGAACCTCGATCTCCTGGCGATCCACGATCTCCCTGATCAGGTGATACCGCCTCAAGATGTGTCTGGATTTCTGATGGGACCTGGGTTCCTTTGCTAGAGCTATAGCCCCTTTGTTGTCTCAATACAGAGGTATTGGATCAACAATGGACGGAACCACCTGAAGTTCTTTCAAGAACTTCCTCATACAGACAGCTTCTTTTTCGGCATCAGATGCAGCGATGTATTCCGCTTCCATAGTCGAGTCAGCAACGGTTTCCTGTTTGGAGCTCTTCCAACACACCGCCCCTCCATTGAGGGTAAAGACAAAACCCGACATGGACTTGGAATCATCCTTGTCACTCTGGAAGCTGGAGTCAGCAAAGGCCTCAATCTAGAGGTCCTTTCCGCCATACACCAAGAACATCTCCTTAGTCCTTCTCAGGTACTTGAGAATATTCTTTACCGCTATCCAATGTTTCTCCCCAGGGTTTGACTGATACCTACTTACCACACTCAGTGCATAAGCCACATCTGGTCTGGTACACAACATCGCATACATTATATAGCCTACCGCAGAAGCGTAGGGTATAATAGACATGAGATCCCTCTCCAAATCAGTCTTGGGAGACATCTCTTTGGAGAGGGTGATCCCGTGACAAGCCGGTAGATTACCGTGCTTGGAATCTTCCATACTGAATCTTTTCAGTATGGTGTCGATGTACCTGGACTGTGAGAGTCCTAAAATCCTCTTGGATCTGTCACGGTAGATCCGGATCCCCAGAATGTATGAGGCATCACCCAGGTTTTTCATGGAGAACCTGTGTGACAAGAACCCCTTGACATATTGTAGCATAGGAATGTCATTTCCTATTAAGAGAATGTCATCCACGTATAAAACGAGGAATACTACAGTTCTCGCTACAAATCTACAATAGATGAATGGTTCATCTGGATTTTTGATAAAGCCAAATTCCTTGACCGTCTCATCAAAATAGATGTTCCAACTCCGCGATGCCTGCTTTAGTCCATAAATGGACTTAAGCAACTTGCACACCTTTCCGTTGCTCCCACTCTGAATGAAACCCTCTGGCTGGTCCATATAGACACACTCCTCTAAATTTCCATTTAAAAAAGCGGTCTTTACGTCCATCTGCCAAATCTCATAATTGTGGAAGGCAGCAATGGCAAGAAGGATCCGAATGGATTTCAGCATAGCTACTGGAGAAAAGGTTTCGTCATAGTCCAAACTAGGCCGCTGACGAAAACCCTTTGCAACCAGTCTAGCTTTATAGGTCTCAACCTGTCCATCTACACCAATCTTCCTTTTGAAGATCCACTTGCATCCTACAGGTTTTACCCCATCTGGAGCAATGTCCAACGTCCATACTTTGTTGGTGTACATGGACTCCATTTCGGTCCGCATTGCATCCAGCCATTTTACCGAGTCGACGCTCTGAATGGCTTGCTGGAAGCTAGTAGGCTCATCACAATCTATGATGCAATCCTCTCTATCCCCGTCTATGAGAAAACCGTAGTATCTCTCGGACGGATGAGACTGCCTACTACTCCTGCGGAGTGGCGTGGGAGTGTCCTGATCTTTCGAACCCTCTGGTTCTACTAAGCTTTCAGTAATAGCTTGTGGTTCTGGAATTTCTTCCAGTTCTATAGCGCTCCCACTTATTTCCTTTTCTAAGAACTGATGTTCCAGAAAATGGGTATTACGAGAAACAAAGACTTTTGTTCCTCTGCGTAATAGAAAAGATACCCCCTGGAGTTCTTTGGATATCCCACAAACTTGCACAGTACTGAGCGTGCCTCTAGTTTGTCCGCATACTGCTTTTTGACATAAGCTGGACATCCCCAAATCTTCAGGTAATGAAGATAGGGTTTCTTCCCACTCCTTAACTCATATGGTGTGGTAGGCACAGTCTTAGTGGGAACTCGGTTCAAAAGGTATGCAGCTGATTCTAGCGCATATCCCCAGAACGATCGCGGTAACTCAGCGTTACTCATCATGGATCGTACCATATCCAATAGGGTTCGGTTCCGTCTCTCCGATACACCGTTATGTTGCGGAGTGTATGGAGGAGTAAGCTGAGAGAGAATTCCATTCTCTTTTAAGTAACCCAGGAACTTGGCACTCAATTATTCACCACCTCGATCAGATCTTAGTGTCTTGATACTTTTGCCTGTTTGTTTTTCTACTTCATTCTTGTATTCCTGGAACTTTTCAAAAGCTTCAGATTTATGCTTCATTAAGAAGACATGTCCGAACCTTGAAAAATCATCCGTAAAAGTAATGAAGTAAGAATAACCGCTTCGCGCATGTGTAGACATTGGACCGCACACGTCGCTGTGTACGAGTCCCAAGAGCTCGCTCGCTCTTACTCCGTGTCCAGTGAACGGAGTCTTTGTCATCTTTCCTTTGAGACAGGATTGACAAGTTGCATATGACTGATATTCGAACGGATCCAAATATCCTTCTGTATGTAACTTAGTCAACCTTCTCTCATTGATGTGACCCAGTCTACAATGCCATAAGAAAGTTTTATTGATTTCTGGAGACTTTCTTTTGTGTGTATTCTGGACATTGAAAATCTGTGGTTGGTTTAAAACGTATATACCGTTGTTTAATATACCTGACCCAATCAAAACTTGATTAAGGTGAATGTTCACTACATTACTTACAAATGCAAATTCATAACCTTCTTTAGACAATAAAGATACAGAAATGATATTACAGGTTGCATTTGGTACAAAGTAACAACTACGCAAAACCAAAAAGTGTCCATCTGACAATCCCAGGTGATAGTCCCCCACGGCCTCAGCATCCATGCTAGCTCCGTTTGCAACTCTGAGGGTCATATCACCTGCCTTCAAAACTCTACGCTTTCTCAACGCCTGCAAAGAATTACAGATATGAGATCCTGATCCGGTATCCAATACTCAGGATGTAGAGTTTATTGATAGACAGTTTTCAATAACATACACACCTGAAGCTGAAGCCGCAACTCGCTTCAGATCCTGGGTTCTGGCTTTCCAAGCCTTGCAATCCTATTTCCAGTGTCCACTTTTATGACAGTAGAAGCATTCTTCCTTCCCCACCAGCTTTCCCGCTACCTTTGTTGCCTTTCCCTTTCCCTTCGTATCCACTTTACTGACACCGCCCCTTGGTTTGGCGGGGGTTTTCTTCTTCTTTCCCTTGGCTTTCGCCCTGGACCCAGAAGAGGAAGATCCTCCTACAAACAAAGTGGATGTCTCCCTACCTTTCTGTAGGGTGCCCTCAGCACTCCTCAACATGTTCAGAAGTTCGGAAAGTTCAACCTCCTTTCCTTGCATGTTGAAGTTTAGGACAAACTGGGCGTAAGTGGAAGGAAGGGACTGGAGAATCAAATCAGTGTAGAGTTCATTCTCCAACGTGGTCCCAAGGTCCGCGAGCTCCTTAATGTAGCCAATTATCTTAAGCACGTGTTCCGCTACCGATGATCTGATGGCCAATCTTGCCGAAAATAGCTTCTTCGACATTTCGTATCTTGCGATACGAGACTGCTCTCCATACAGTTCTTTTGTATGGAGAAATATGGACTCTAGGTCCATATTCTCATGCCTCCTCTGATGTTCGTTGTCCATCGAGGCAAGCACGAGGCATTTGGCCTTCGCACAATCGATCTCCCATGTCTTACGGATTTCTTTATCCGCGACGCTGGAGGTAGGACCTGGGACAGGGGGAGCTTTGGTGGTAAGGACATACCCCAACTTGTCGTAAATGATTGCCATCTTGACATTCCTGAGCCAATCTTTTTAGTTTGGCCCTGTCAGTATGTTTTTATCTAGTAATAACTTAAGTCCGGTCATTTTGAATGGTCGCTGCAATTAGGAGAGAGAAAATAAACACTTTAGCATGATGCTCTTGCAAGTTTAGAGTGGTTTTAAGTTTGTCTAAACAGGATGGCTCCCACTGTCTCTCGAATCCATTCTCAAACCATAAAGAAAGAATTAGTCGGGATCAATCTCACTGTACAATACTTGCTTAACCGTTCAGCCAGGCCAGTGTCGGTACTTCGAGGGAGGTTTTCCAACGCTTTCGCGAAGTTCCTTAATTAAGTAACCTCTTTTCCCTGTGGGCGTAGCCTCGCTAACACCTTTCTAGACACCTACTAGGTTTATAGCATTTATCGTTAAGTGAGAGTTTTCCCGAGGAGTAGCATATACTCACAGTAGGATCGGGATCCAAATATCATCGCGTGATAAAACCAAAGGAATCCTACCAGAATCATCACACTCCAAATGGTATGCAGCGCTAGCAAGTTTCAGTACTTATGAAACTCCCGATGTGGATTTTTGCCCCATGCTCTTATGACCTTGGCGTGAGGTCAAAATGTCATAAGTCACATGTCAAGTTCTTCCCATCATTATCCCGGTTAATTTGAACCCACCCGTACCTACCCTTGACGTAGGCCAAAATGGCAGTACGACTGTCTCAAACCAACACATTCTATCTATGCAACAGATAAATATCCGGCAGCTACCAATCACTATGCCTTGGCGTGAGGTCAAAATACATAGCTTGAATACTACCGAATATTTAACTGAAATGATGGAGGGCTACGAATGGTTTTGGCGAAACCGTGAACGTAGTGAACTTGATATAATCGATGGAACGAGATAGCTTTTAAAAGGAGTGGTTCAAGCTCCGCATTTAAAAGTTTAGTTTTGAAAAGAACCGAGTGGTTTTCAAAGTGTTCCAATCGACTTTTGCTTGGTTTATTTTCTTGCATTAGTTCTTTTAATGCGTCCCATCATTTAATCCTACCATTGCAGAAAACAACCAAAATATGGTGTACGCTTATGCCATCCGCATTCGCCACGGGGCCCCGTCATCACCCGTTAGGTTACTTAACTAACGACAGAGCGGGGGCTGGACTAGCGCGGATGCAAAACATAAGCAACACCTAAATAGTTATCATATATTAATATATAGCAATGATAGCCATTACAGATCATAGATGAACACTTTGGATATACTAGGAATCCGCGATTCGTTCGAGCCTGCAACAAAAAGCGGATTACACGGTCGCGATGAATAGCCAATACCCCATCCAAGACCCCTACGGGTGCGGCAAACTACCCGCCAAGTACCCGAAGCGAAGCAACCTCCCTCAACGACGTGAGTAGGCCATTCGGCACTTCGAGATACCCGGTAGTTTGTGCACCCCACCATGGGTCTATCCTAGGAGCAAAAACAGTAAAAAGAAATTATACAATGACGGCTACAACCCCGACCCGGTTGTGCGGCCAAATAAATAATATTACATCAATTTACATATTACATGAATGAAAGAAAAAGAAACACTCATCTCACATCCACCCCGACTATTCATCCGCGACAATCCACCGAGTTCATATACACAAACCAATAAGAATTACAGATCACAGATATGTATAACCCCCACTAATCGACGTATAGCGATTAGCAGACGTTAAATACATATAAACATCACAGATATAACCCAATAGTCAAAGTATAATGAAGTTCGATAAAAAAATACGGATTTATAGCCACCCAAATATAAATTTCTATTCTGGAAAACCTGGGCAGAAATAAAATATCTTAAAAATCCCAAAACCATATCAGAAGAACACTGCACCAAACTCGGTCCAGAACCGAGTCAACTCGGCCGCGGATCCGCGGCGCTTTGAACGGTTCACTGGATCGTTTTTGGTGTGCCTCTTGACAAAACCCTGAGCCGATTTTTGAAGTATGATTTATTATTTTTAGAGCAGAAAAAAAACAACAGAAACTTAGGGTTTTTGTAAATTTAGTTTTGTGATTTTTCCGATCGAACTTCCATACACTTTACTAACTAGCTAGTTTATGTTTAGTTAGGCTCTGATACCACTGTAAGTCCACGTTGCCCACCCCGGTGCTTGTGGGGAGGCGGAAAACGGAATAAAAATCTGATTTTTATCGAACTAGGAAACATGGACTAACTAAAAGAGGATCTTTGCTAAACAAAAACTAACTAAAAGCTAACTAGATTTAGCTACATGGAAGAAAGGTTATACCTTGGGCTTTATGTCCTCTCCTTGCTCCTTGGAGTGAAAGAAATTGCTCACCTTGTCGCCTTCTCTAGTCGAAGAAGGATCCACCCGAGAGCCTCAACCTTTGGCTTCAACTTCAAGCTAGAAGTAACTAAGGTGCTAGAAGTGCTAATCCTAGAACCTTAGATGAGAGTATAGATTATTTTGGAGAGGTTTATCTCAAGCTCAAGTGTTTCTTAACACATGAGAGGGGAGAGTTTGAGAGAGAGGAAGAGGAGGAGAGAGAATCTATATGATAGAATGAGAGAATAAAAGAACCATTCTCACATATATGTGTGAATTATGTAAAAAGATAATTGTCATGGTTTAATCAAGACTTGACCATTATCATTTCATATTTAATGTAAATTGCAAGGATCAAAGAGCATCTTTTATATGGAATGATGATGGTCAAAGTGTCAACCTAAGTCAACAAGCCAAGATAGTCAAATGGTCAACAACCCTAACCATGCACAATTATATTTAACTAATATCAATTATTCATAATACACACATAAGTATTAGGGTTATGAAAATGACAATGGTCTTTAACCCTAATCAAAGTCCTCTGCCTCTGTCTCAGTCAACTGTGCATACGCACCAGTATTCGTGATCCGAGGAATACGAATACAATGAGATAAAATCAATCCTAAATCATATACTAGGATCTGGCTTAAACCAAAGCCCGCTAGTATAAGCTGTCCGGACAGCAAACGTACACAAGTGCGCGGATGTGAACGAACCCTGTCGCAAAACCATGCGACCTCTACTCATTTTGCCTAAAGGCGAATAACTCTCTGTGTGGGACTCTAAAGACTCGACACTACGCTGGCAGTGGGTTTAACCACAGACCGCAAGCGGCACTAGCTGTACGTAACGGTCCCCAGGTAGATGCCGATAAGAAGACTGACGAGGTGACCCCATCTGAACTCCTACTGAGCCTGAATGTGACAGTCTCCGTACAGTCCGGTCTGTTCGTCTGATACATCGCATGGCGGGCCTAGGGGGCGGTGAACGTCAGTCCCCTAATAGCGGTACAAGTCGTGTCGGAGTGTAGCCCAGAACACCCTGAGATAACACTGGAAACCTACCAGTATATCTCGCTTGCCCTGGCCAGGGACTACTTGTGTAATAGCTCTCCTGGACACAGCGCGATGTCAACCCCCAATACCGGGAGAGACGAATCCTGTCTAACCGTCACTGCCTCCAAGTGCTTCGGGACTGCACCCAACTACTACCTGTTTGCACGACTCCTTTGAGCCGTGGTAGGGTAGTAATCAAAGTACAGTGGGAACACACTCGAGGCGAAGTGACAGTGTCAAGTCAGCGGACTAAGCTGTACTCATGTCACCTGGGAACTGATAACTGACGATAGGTATAATACCAACCAACAGTTCCCGACGAGTCCTGTCCAGTATACTCGTAACCTAACGAGCGCCCGCATACTATCTCAAGTACGACGTACTGACGGTTGTGGGACAGATCGTCTCCCACGCTGGGATGAGAAGCGCATACGTTAGTCTACTCCGGAGTATCGATGCCCTGTCTCGATAGTCCAACGACTAGGGACCTGTATAAGGATGTGCTTATGGATTACCCAGCCCCCACGAGTGTGAGCGCCATCACAACGCTGGTAATCAAGCAAAGATCCTAAGGGCTCTACTAATATGTTATATAAGCGATATGCTAAAAGAAACACATGCACATATTGAAGTAGAGACAAACCAAGTAGCATACTACCATTTCGAGCAAGATTGTATATACAACTGTGAATATCCCAAGCTTCCATCAAGTAATATACATACTAGTATGATACAGTAATGGCCTCTAGGGCATATACACTAACAATAAATTTGGAAGCAACTAGTTATGATTCACCCAGAAAAATTTCAGCTTCTAAATCCTCTTTCCTGCGGCGGATCGGTGGCCAAAAGGGCGGTTTGGCCGCGGATCCGCGGCCAAAGGTTGTGATATCTTGATCATTTTTCCGTGTCTTCTTCTGTGTGACATTTGGCGATCTCTGGGACCTTTGGAACTTGGAAATCTTCTCGTAGTTGCTGCCAGACTTGATTTCTAAGTCTTGCTTTCTTAATTAGGCAGGTCTGCTTTAATAACTTGATTTCCTTGATTTTAGTCCTGAAAATTCTGCACAACAACTCAAATGATATTTAGTAGAGTTTGTTATATTGAGATATTAACTTAACCATTAAGACTTTGGTCAAAGGTATTTAATAAAGTAAGCATATTTTAAATGGGCCAAATGTTACATGGATATTATATGCTTATATTTTCCTACCAAATGTTAATTATAATATATAAACACATGAAAATAGTATTTTTACAGATAAACCCTCATATGTATCATATATTATAATAAACACCTATTCTAATATAGAAATAGTAGGAAAAATGTCATATTAAATGTGCAGTTTTATCAACTGAACAATCCACAATCACCCAAATAGAGTCATACCCTCGAATGGTCCTGGGTAGACCCACAATGAAGTCTATGGAGACCTGCTCTCACTTCCACTCAGGGATGGGCAAAGGCTGTAACTCGCCGGCCGGCCTCTGGTGCTCGGCCTTGACTTGCTGACAAGTCAGGCATCTCGATACGAAGTCTGTAATATCCTTCTTCATCCCGTCCCACCAGTAAACCTCTCTCAAATCACGGTACATCTTGGTGGAACCTCGATGAACACTGTATACTGATCTATGTGCCTCCTCAAGAATATCACGCCTCAGTCCCTCAGAATCTGGTACGCACAGTCGAGTCCCAAATCGAAGTATCCCCTGGTCATCAATCATGAACTCGGAAACTCTGCCCTGCCGAATCTGCTCGATAATCTCTAAAATACGGGCATCACCGGACTTTGCCTCGTGGATACGATCAAGTAACTGTGGGCGTGCTCTGAAATGGGCCAGTTGTCCCCGTGTAGGAGTAAACTCGAACTGCACTCTGCTGTCACATAAAACCTGCCAATCCACCGTCGACTGCATCTGTACTGCGCTCAAACAAGATAAGCTACCTCCGGGCCTCCTAATCAATGCATCTGCCACCACATTCGCCTTGCCATGATGGTATAGAATCTCGCAGCCATAATCTTTCACCAACTCCATCCAACGGCGCTGTCTCAGATTCAGATCTCGCTGCTGAAAAATATACTTCAAGCTCTTGTGGTCAGTGAATATCTGGCACGACTCGCCATATAGGTAATGTCTCCAGATCTTAAGTGCAAATACCACTGCAGCCATCTCTAAATCATGAGTGGGGCAGTTCTGTTCGTGTTTCCTCAACTGCCGAGAAGCATACGCGATAACTCTGTCGTGCTGCATCAATACACAGCCCATCCCCACTCGAGAAGCATCACAATATACCATGAAACCACCCGATCCTGAAGGCAATGATAACACTAGTGCAGTAGTCAGACGAGTCTTTAACTGCTGGATGCTATCCTCACATGCCTCGGTCCAATCAAAAGGAACCCCTTCCGAGTCAACCCGGTCAACGGTGCAGCAATACGGGAGAAATCCTGGACAAAATGTCGATAATAACCGGCCAGAGCTAGAAAGCTGCAAACCTCAGTAACTGATACCAGCCTGAACCAACGCTGAACTGCCTCGATCTTCTTCGGGTTCACACAAATACCATCTCTCGTCACCATGTGACCCAAGAAGTTGACACTGTCTAGTCAGAATGCGCACTTGGAAAATTTGACGAACAACTGATGCTCTCTCAAAGTCTGCAATGTGATACGCAAGTGCTGCTCATGCTCCTCCGGGCTCCGAGAATATACCAAGATGTCGTCAATGAACACAATGATGAACTGATCAAGATACGACCTGAATACACGGTTCATCAAGTCCATAAATGTTGCCGGGGCATTGGTGAGCCCGAACGACATCACCAAGAACTCATAATGACCATAACGTGTACGGAAAGCGGTCTTCGGAATATCCTCCTTCCGAACCCGCAACTGGTGATAACCTGACCGTAAATCAACCTTCGAGAAATACCCTACACCCTGGAGCTGATCGAATAAGTCATCAATACGGGGTAGGGGATATCTGTTCCGCACAGTAACCCGGTTCAGCTGACGATAATCAATGCATAACCGCATACTGCCGTCCTTCTTCTTAACAAACAGGATGGGAGCACCCCAAGGTGACACACTCGGTCGGATAAGCCCCTTATCCAGCAAGTCCTGTAACTGATCTTTCAGCTCTCTAAGCTCCGCCGGGGCCATCCAATAAGGCAGTTTAGAGATAGGCCCCGTGCCGGGTATCAAGTCAATGCAGAACTCAATCTCGCGCTCTGGTGGCAGACCAGGCAGCTCGTCAGGGAATACATCAGGAAACTCTCTAACAACAGGGACCTGGTCCAACGGAACCACTGTGGCGCTAGTATCATAAACATAGGCTAAGAATCCCTGACACCCTTTCCGCAAGAGCTGACCAGCGCGGAGAGAAGAAATCAAGCTGGAAAGGGTAGCGCTATGATCTCCCTGAATGACAAGAACCGACTCACCAGGAAAGCTGAATATAACTGCCTTTTCATGGCAGTCCACAGATGCATAACAGTTGGCTAGCCAGTCCATACCAAGAAGAACGTCGAAGTCTAGTATATCGAGGAGAATCAAATCAACTGAAGAATCCCTCTCCCCGATACGAACAAGACACGGTCGGTACATAAAACGAGAAACAAACGAATCGCCTACCGGAGTAATAACGACAAGCGGCTGATCTAACGAAGAAGACTCTCGGCCCAACCTCGGTGCAAAGTAAGTGGATACATAAGAATGTGTGGAGCTTGGATCAAATAATACCCGTGCTTCAAAAGAATATACTGGCAGAGTACCTGTCACAACGACATTGGATGCCTACGCATCTTGAGGAGTCAATGCGAACACTCGGGCCAGTCCACCACTGATAGCTGGCTATCCTCTGCTTCTGCCTCCATCGCCTCGTCCTCTCTGAACCGGACCGCCACGCCCATGACCTCTATGAGCATCTTCCTGGCGTGGAGTCTCATCAGGGGTAGGAAGTAGAGCTCTCTGAGGAGGTGGTGAAGGTGGTAAGGTCACACGTGGCACTGTCGCCGTGCCCTGGCGCCCTATGGTACAGTCTTTGATACGATGGTACTGACTCCCGCACCGAAAACATCCTGACGACGACTGCTGGGTCTGCGGATATGAACCAAATAACTGACCCCGTCTCAATCCTTTGCCGCCACCATCTCCCGGAAAGAACCTATCATGGTGTCTACCCATCTGCCGCTGAGCTGGCGTATCAGTACGAATCCGCTTCGGCCCAGAAACGACCGGAGTCTCAGAAATACGCTCCTCCAAAAGTAAGGCTGCATCCATCGCGGCTGCGTATGTGTCAAAGTGCTGGGTGCCGATGGCAAGGAATAACTGTGTGTCAAGCCCTCATACAAATCTCTTTATCCTCTTCTCTTCAGTGTCTACTAGGTACGGAGCATATCGGGACAACTGAGTAAACTGTATATCATACTCGGACACTGTCACCCCAGGAGTCTTGCGCAAAGACTCAAAACTATGGGCGTGAGCATCTCGGACACTCTCCGGAAGAAAACGGGCAAGAAATGCAGCAGTAAACTCGTCCCAAGTCATATGAGGTAGACCTGCAGCTCGGCCTCTCTCTACTGAATCTTACCACGTCTGGGAAAGGCCCTTAAGACGATAACTCGCGAACTCCACCCATCTATCATCAGAACACCTCAACGAACGACAAATCCTAGCCATCCTATCTAGAAATGCCTGCGGGTCCTCAGTTGCATCCGTGCCGGTAAAAGCTGGAGGTCTCAGCCTCATAAACTCCTGTAGTGAAACGGGGATAGTCGCAGTAGTAGCAGGAGTAACCGTCTGGGCAACAGGTACAATAGTGGTCTGCGCGGTGGACGGAACGTCCTCGGATCTCTGTGCCCTACTGGACTCAACTAAAGATCCCATCATCTGTCGCAACTCCTGCATACCGGCCTCTAATCTGGCAATACGGTCTGGAAAAGGCAGATCAATCTGACCTTGAGGGGTAGGCGTATCATCCCGCTCGATCCTCGCCTCAGACGAGCCCGCTCGAAGCTCATCCCTTGCGGCAGCCCGCTGAGCTCTCGTAGTCTTTGGCGGCATCGAAGCTGGAATAAGAAACAGGAGCGATAAGAACATTGCAATTGAATCAAGGAATGCTATCGTAAGAATGTACGTAATGCGTTGCAATCTGCATATCTAAGTATAATGCGATGCTACTAGTATGTATGCACATGGATGCAAAAATCAATACGAAATCTTTAAGTATTTAAATACGATGATCTTTGCATTCTTAACTTAAAAAAAAATCTGTACAATAGCCAAAGTACCATCAATGAAATCATCCGAAAACCGTGTCAAGCATCGACACCAAATATGGAAATATATCTGTCTCAATGTCTCACTATGTCAATGTCTCAATACCTCCGGCTACGTCAGTCCGGATCGGCCCATATCATCAATCTCACGAAAACGGTCGGTATCCTCCGGATATCCGCCGCGCTAGACATCACCGGTAGGTAGTCTTCCCCTGCCAGGCTCATCGTCTACAACTCGATCTTCTTGCCCCGGGATACCATACCGGGCCCACAATGTACCCGAGACGGTTCATCCACTCCTCGAATCGGGTCTCAAAAGCCAACAGAAAACATGAAAACTCATGGTGGACGACACATACATCACGAGAAAACCGTAACATTATTTTAAAAATGATGATAATAAACTTTTGTTAAATTATTACGGTTTTCCCCAAAATCCAGAAATCTCATCAACACTGAAATCCTCAAGAAAATCATAATACCTAACATGTTTCATATGATAATGCTTATGATATCAAGGGTATGCAATATGATTTATGGCTAGGAATCTATATAAGCAAGATGATGAAGTGAGGTATATACATGCTATGCAATTCAATGTATCATGTATGATGCAAGTGTTTGATACTGAACTAAGCAGGTTCTACAGTGCTCGTGGCATGGCAATTACCAAAGGCGTGTGTGTCATATGAATAGTGCACGTGCAACATGAGCCAATGGTAATGGTGTAAGTGTCCTAAGGGGTGATATCACACATGTGTATATAGATAATCATGCAATGCCGGCAGACGAATAATTAGAAACATATGCATATGAATGTGATGGTTAACTAACTAACTAACTAAGCATATAGTTTGCAAGTAATAAAGTGATCCTAACTATGGGGCGCCTCGCGCCATCCAGACGATTTCCCCATAGATGTATACATCTACTCATCCAGACGCCTCGCTAATCTGATCCAACCACCGCTTTGCCTTTGTGCGCCGCGTCCGATGTTTCCGCAACTGATCCTAAAATTGCACAACACAAACATAAGATTACATATTCCTGAAATGACGCAAGTCAAAAAATAAAAGAATCAACATCCACAAGTTAGGCACAACGAGCACTAAGCGCGCGGAACACACACGAAAAGCACTAAAACTTTAACTAAAATCGTCGTTTTGGGGCAACCGTCAAAACTAAAACCCGACCAAACCAATTTCCGCATTCACACACCCTAAAAGTCATAGGAGATGCTATTAATATCCTCGAAATATCACAATTAAATCACCTCCTAATTTTATGGAAAACCTAGTAAGCATTCACATATCAATTTCGATGCAAACATCGCGAATTAATGATATAGCGTTCACAAACTAGCATAAACATCTAAACTAACCTACTAGATAGCCACTACACTAATCTTAACCCACTTACAAAGCTTCAAACCCTAATTAAAATTTCAAACCTTATCTTGAATTTCCTAAACAAGAATTTATAACCCATTTTCACACTTTAAATTTCTATTTTAGCAAATTTAAACTACAAATTAAACATTTAGATTAGAATTATACCTCCCAAGTTTTGATCATCTTGCACTTAGCCTCCAAAGATACCTCTTCTCTCCTTGTTTTAAACAAATTAGGGTTTGAGAAGAGGCAGAATTAGGTTTTTCTTTGAATTTGTGAATTTTTGTGGATTTTTTAATGAATTTTGAACCAAAAAAATGAATGGGAAAATGGGGGAGCTACTGGAGCTGATCTCTGCCTGGGGGAAGGAGTGGGGGAGAGGTGAGAAGTGTGTGGAATTTTCTAAAGAAACATATCCCTCAAGGTCACTCAATGCCTTTCACATCAATTCTTTACAAAAAAACCCATTTTAATTCATTTTTGAACCATTTTCAAACCATAGAACTACAAACTTGGAATGTCTTGATAAATTTTTTGTTAACACTAGATTTTAGTTTATAATGGTTCCTATGTATGCAATTTACCCATTTAAATTTGTATTTATCACTAATTTAATGTATATTTAAAAGCTTAAAATAATATAAGAAAATAATTAATTAAGGAATTTTTTTTAAATGACTAGAAATTTTTAAGTGACAATTTATTAACCAATTTCTAGCAATTTCTTATCTAAATTTTTTATAATTAGGCTTCTATTGAAAAATAATTATTTTGACTTTTTATGGAAAAGACTGATTATTTTACCGATTATCGAAAAACTACCTAAACGAAAATTCAAAGCATTACAATCTTCCCCCCTCAAAGAAATTCGGTCCCCGAATTTAGAATTTAATTACGCATACCTTCAAAAGGATTGGGATATTTCTTCCTCATCTCGTCCTTGGTCTCCCAGGTGACCTCCTCGCTGTTCTGGCCATGCCAAAGAACCTTGACGGACGGTATAACCTTCGACCTCAATTTCTTCACCTGCCGATCCAAAATGACCACCGGCTGCTCGGTGAATGAAAGATCGCGCTCTAGCTGGATCGTCTGGTGCTGAATCGCATGGGAAGGGTCATGAAGGTACTTGCGGAGCATCGAAACATGAAACTCGGGGTGAACATCGGGAAAGCTGGGCGGAAGAGCTAACCGATAAGCTACCGAACCAACACGTTGTAGCATCTCGAAGGGACCAACATATATAGGACTAAGCTTCCCTTTCCGCCCAAATCTCATCACACCCTTTATCGGAGAGACCCTTAGGAAATCATGATCGCCAACAGCGAACTCGAGTCGTCGACGACGCCTGTCAGCATATGATTTCTGCCTACTCTGAGCCGCTCTCATCCTGTCCCGAATCAGCTGTATCTTTTCGGTCGTCTCCTGCACGATCCGCGGCACCAAAATACTGCTCTCCCTGAGCTCTGTCCAACATACGGGTGATCGACATTTCCTCCCATATAAATCCTCGAAAGGTGCCATCTGAATCGTCTCCTGGAAGCTATTATTGTAGGAGAACTCGATTAAGGGAAAATGACGATCCCAACTACCACCGAAATATAAATCACAAGCTCTGAGCATGTCCTCAAGAGTCTGAATTGTACGCTCTGACTGACCGTCAGTCTGTGGATGAAAAGTTGTGCTAAAACTCAATCGGGTGCCCAAAGCCTCCTGAAGTTTTTTCCATAATCGGCTGGTAAACTGGGTGCCCCGGTCGGACACGATGCAAGTCGGGACGCCATGCAGTCGTACGATCTCATCAATATAAACCTGGGCGTACTGAGCAAATTCAAAAGTGGTCTTCAATGGCAGGAAGTGAGCCGCTTTCGTCAGTCGATCCACAATCACCCAAATAGAGTCATACCCTCGACTGGTCCTGGGTAGACCCACAATGAAGTCCATGGAGACCTACTCTAACTTCCACTCTGGGATGGGCAAAGGCTGTAACTCGCCGGCCTCTGGTGCTCGGCCTTGTTTTGCTGACAAGTCAGGCATCTCGATACTAAGTCTGTAATATCCTTCTTCATCCCGTCCTACCAGTAAACCTCTCTCAAATCACGGTACATCTTGGTGGAACCTCGATGAACACTGTATACTGATCTATGTGCCTCCTCAAGAATATCACGCCTCAGTCCCTCAGAATCTAGTACGCACAGTCGAGTCCCAAATCGAAGTATCCCCTGGTCATCAATCACGAACTCGGAAACTTTGCCCTGCCGAATCTGCTCGATAATCTCTAAAATACGGGTATCATCGGACTGTGCCTCACGAATATGGTCAAGTAACTGTGGGCGTGCTCTGAAATGGGCCAGCTGTCCCCGTGTAGGAGTAAACTCGAACTGCACTCTGCTGTCACATAAAACCTGCCAATCCGCCGTCGACTGCATTTGTACTGCTCTCAAACAAGATAAGCTACCTCCGGGCCTCCTAATCAAAGCATCTGCCACCACATTCGCCTTGCCCGGATGGTATAGAATCTCGCAGTCATAATCTTTCACCAACTCCATCCAACGGCGCTGTCTCAGATTCAGATCTCGCTGCTGAAAAATATACTTCAAGCTCTTGTGGTCAGTGAATATCTGGCACGACTCGCCGTATAGGTAATGTCTCCAGATCTTAAGTGCAAATACCACTGCAGCCATCTCTAAATCATGAGTGGGGTAGTTCTGTTCGTGTTTCCTCAACTGCCGAGAAGCATATGCGATAACTCTGTCGTGCTGCATCAATACACAGCCCATCCCCACTCGAGAAGCATCACAATATACCACGAAACCACCCGATCCTGAAGGCAATGATAACACTGGTGCAGTAGTCAGACGAGTCTTTAACTGCTGGAAGCTATCCTCACATGCCTCGGTACAATCAAAAGGAACCCCTTTCCGGGTCAACCCGGTCAACGGTGCAGCAATACGGGAGAAATCCTGGACAAAACGTCGATAATAACCGTCCAGACCTAGAAAGCTGCGAACCTCAGTAACTGATACCAGCCTGGGCCAACGCTGAACTGCCTCGATCTTCTTCGGGTTCACACAAATACCATCTCTCGTCACCATGTGACCCAAGAAGTCGACACTGTCTAGCCAGAATGCACACTTGGAAAATTTGGCGAACAACTGATGCTCTCTCAAAGTCTGCAATGTGATACGCAAGTGCTGCTCATGCTCCTCCCGTCTCCGAGGATATACCAAGATGTCGTCAATGAACACAATGATGAACTGATCAAGATACGACCTGAATACACGGTTCATCAAGTCTATAAATGCTGCCGGGGCATTGGTGAGCCCGAACGACATCACCAAGAACTCATAATGACCATAACGTGTACGGAAAGCGGTCTTCGGAATATCCTCTTTCCGAACCCGCAACTGGTGATAACCTGACCGTAAATCAACCTTCGAGAAATACCCTGCACCCTGGAGCTGATCGAATAAGTCATCAATGCGGGGTAGGGGATATCTGTTCTGCACAGTAACCCGGTTCAGCTGACGATAATCAATGCATAACCGCATACCGCCGTCCTTCTTCTTAACAAACAGGACGGGAGCACCCCAAGGTGACACACTCGGTCGGATAAGCCCCTTATCCAGCAAGTCCTGTAACTGATCTTTCATCTCTTTAAGCTCCGCCGGGGCCATCCGATAAGGCGGTATAGAGATAGGCCCCATGCCGGGGATTAAGTCAATGCATAACTCAATCTCACGCTCTGGTGGTAGACCAGGTAGCTCGTCAGGGAATACATCAGGAAACTCTCTCACAACAGGGACCTGGTCCAACGGAACCTCTGTGGCGCTAGTATCACAAACATAGGCTAAGAATTCCTGACACCCTTTCCGCAAGAGCTGACCAGCGCGGAGAGAAGAAATCAAGCTGGGAAGGGTAGCGCTATGATCTCCCTGAATGACAAGAACCGACTCACCAGGAAAGCTGAATATGACTGCCTTTTCACGGCAGTCCACAGATGCATAACAGGTGGCTAGCCAGTCCATACCAAGAAGAACGTCGAAGTCTAGTATATCGAGGAGAATCAAATCAACTGAAGAATCCCTCTCCCCGATACGAACAGGACACGATCGGTACATAAAACGAGTAATAAACGATTCGCCTACCGGAGTAATAACGATAAGCGGCTGATCTAACGAAGAAGACTCTCGGCCTAACCTCGGTGCAAAGTAAGTGGATACATAAGAATGTGTGGAGCCTGGATCAAATAATACCCGTGCTTCAAAAGAACATATTGGCAGAGTACCTGTCATAATGGCATTGGATGCTTACGCATCCTGAGGACTCAATGCGAACACTCGGGCCTGTCCACCACTGATAGCTGGCTGTTCTCTACCTCTGCCTCTGTCTCTATCGCCTCGTCCTCTCTGAACCAGACCGCCATGCCCATGCCCTCTAGGAGCATCTTCCTGGCGTGGAGTCTCCTCAGGGGTAGGACGTAGAGCTCTCTGAGGAGGTGGTGAAGGTGGTAAGGTCACATGTGGCACTGTCGCCGCGCCCTTGCGCCCTATGGTACAGTCTCTGATACGATGGTACTGACTCCCGCACCGAAAACATCTTGGCGGCGACTGCTGGGTCTGCGGATATGAACCAAATAACTGACCCCGTCTCAATCCTTTGCCGCCACCATCTCCCGGAAAGAACCTATCATGGTGTCTACCCATCTGCCACTGAGCTGGCGTATCAGTACGAATCCGCTTCGGCCCAGAAACGACCGGAGTCTCAGAAATACGCTCCTCCAAAAGTAAGGCTGCATCCATCGCGGCTGCGTATGTGTCAAAGTGCTGGGTGCCGATGGCAAGAAATAACTGTGTGTCAAGCCCTCGTATAAATCTCTTTATCCTCTTCTCTTCAGTGTCTACTAGGTACGGAGCATATCGGGACAACTGAGTAAAGTGTATATCATACTCGGACACTGTCACCCCAAGAGTCTTGCGCAAAGACTCAAAACTACGGGCGCGAGCATCTCGGATACTCTCCGAAATAAAACGGGCAATAAATGCAGCGGTAAACTCGTCCCAAGTCATATGAGGTAGACCTGCAGCTCAGCCTCTCTCTACTGAATCTTACCACGTCTGGGAAAGGCCCTTAAGACGATAACTCGCGAACTCTACCCATCTATCATCAGAACACCTCAACGAACGGCAAATCCTAGCCATCCTATCTAGAAATGCCTGCGGGTCCTCAGTTGCATCCGTGCCGGTAAAAGCTGGAGGTCTCAGCCTCATAAACTCCTGTAGTGAAACGTGGATAGTCGCAGTAGTAGCAGGAGTAACCGTCTCGGCAATAGGTACAATAGTGGTATGCGTGGTGGACGGAACGTCCTCGGATCTCTGTGCCCGACTGGACTCAACTAAAGATCCCATCATCTGTCGCAACTCCTACATACCGGCCTCTAATCTGGCAATACGGTCTGGAAAAGGCAGATCAATCTGACCCTGAGGGGTAGGCGTATCATCCCGCTCGATCTTCGCCTCAGACGAGCGCGCTCGAAGCTCATCCCTTGCGGCAGCCCGCTGAGCTCTCGTAGTCTTTGGCGGCGTCGAAGCTGGAATAAGAAACAGGAACGATAAGAACATTGCAATTGAATCAAGGAATGCTATCGTAAGAATGTACGTAATGCGTTGCAATCTGCATATCTAAGTATAATGTGATGCTACTAGTATGTATGCACATGGATGCAAAAATCAATACGAAATCTTTAAGTATTTAAATACGATGATCTTTGCATTCTTAACTTAAAAAAAAATCTGTACAATAGCCAAAGTACCATCAATGAAATCATCCGAAAACCGTGTCAAGCATCGACACCAAATATGGAAATATATCTGTCTCAATGTCTCACTATGTCAATGTCTCAATACCTCGGGCTACGTCAGTCCGGATCGGCCAATATCATCAATCTCACGAAAACGGTCGGTATCCTCCGGATATCCTCCGCGCTAGACATCACCGGTAGGTAGTCTTCCCCTGCCAGGCTCATCGTCTACAACTCGATCTTCTTGCCCCGGGATACCATACCGGGCCCACCATGTACCCGAGACAGTTCATCTACTCCTCGAATCGGGTCTCGAAATCCAACAGAAAACATGAAAACTCATAGTGGACGACACATACATCACGGGAAAACCGCAACGTTATTTTAAAAATGATGATAATAAACTTTTGTTAAATTATTGCGGTTTTCCCCAAAATCCAGAAATCTCATCAACACTGAAATCCTCAAGAAAATCATAATACCCAACATGTTGCATATGATAATGCTTATGATATCAAGGCTATGCAATATGATTTATGGCTAGGAATCTATATAAGCATGATGATGAAGTGAGGTATATACATGCTATGCAATTCAATGTAACATGTATGATGCAAGTGTTTGATACTGAACTAAGCAGATTCTACAGTGCTCGTGGCATGGCAATTACCAAAGGCGTGTGTGTCACATGAATAGTGCGCGTGCAACATGAGCCAATGGTAATGGTGTAAGTGTCCTAAGGGGTGATATCACACATCTGTATATAGATAATCATGCAATGCCGACAGACGAATAATTAGAAACATATGCATATGAATGAGATGGTTAACTAACTAACTATGCATATAGTTTGCAAGTAATAAAGTGATCCTAACTATGGGGCGCCTCGCGCCATCCAGATGATTTCCATATATATGTATACATCTACTCACCCGGACGCCTCGCTAATCTGATCCAACCACCGCTTTGCCTTTGCGCGCCGCGTCCGATGTTTCCGCAACCGATCCTAAAATTGAACAACACAAACATAAGATTACATATTCCTGAAATGATGCAAGTTACAAAATAAAAGAATCAACATCCACAAGTTAGACACAACGAGCACTAAGCGCGCGGAACACACACGAAAAGCACTAAAACCTTAACTAAAATCGTCGTTTCGGGGCAACCGTCAAAACTAAAACCCGACTAAACCAATTTCCGCATTCACACACCCTAAAAGTCGTAGGAGATGCTATTAATATCGTCGAAATATCACAGTTAAATCACCTCCTAATTTTATGGAAAACCTAGTAAGCATTCACATATCAATTTCGATGCAAACACCGCGAATTAACGATATAGCGTTCACAAACTAGCATAAACATCTAAACTAACCTACTAGATAGCCACTACACTAATCTTAACCTACTTACAAAGCTTCAAACCCTAATTAAAATTTCAAACCTTATCTTGAATTTCCTAAACAAGAATTTATAACCCATTTTCACACTTTAAATTTCTATTTTAGCATATTTAAACTACAAATTAAACATTTAGATTAGAATTATACCTCCTAAGTTTTGATCCTCTTGTACTTGGCCTCCAAAGATGCCTCTTTTCTCCTTGTTTTAAACAAATTAGGGTTTGAGAAGAGGTAGAATTAGGTTTTGCTTTGAATTTGTGAAGGAATTTGTGAATTTTTGAATGAATTTTGAACCAAAAAAATGAAGGGGAAAATGGGGGAACTGCTGGAGCTGATCTCGGCCTGGGGGAGGGAGTGGGGGAGAGGTGAGAAGTGTGTGGAATTTTCTAAAGAAACATATCCCTCAAGGTCACTCAATGCCTTTCACATCAATTCTTTACAAAAAAACCCATTTTAATTCATTTTTGAACCATTTTCAAACCATAGAACTACAAACTTGGAAAGTCTTGATAAAATTTTTGTTAACACTAGATTTTAGTTTATAATGGTTCCTAAGTATATAATTTAGCCATTTAAATATTTATTTATCACTAATTTAATGTATATTTAAAAGCTTAAAATAATATAAAAAAATAATTAATTAAGGAATTTTTTTTAAATGACTAGAAATTTGTAAGTGAAAATTTATTAACCAATTTCTAGAAATTTCTTATCTAAATTTTGTATAATTAGGCCTATATTGAAAAATAATTATTTTGACTTTTTACGGAAAAGACTGATTATTTTACCGATTATCGAAAAACTACCTAAACGAAAATTCAAAGCGTTACATTAGAGAAGACACCCGATCGAGCAGTTCTCAGGGGCACCGCCGAAGCTCGCTCGAGAGGACATTTTGCTTTGTTGTGTTGATGGCCTTGCCCCCAGCTGGGGCCAAGGAGAGTCGTTCAAATACCGACTTGCGTTTGAGTTGGGGCGCTTTCAAGACCACCACATTTGGCCTCTTGCCTTTCGAGACCGGCTTGTCCGTTACCGGAGCTTGAGGAGCTGGGACGGCGTTAGCTGACACGAACATAATAGAGCCAAATGGTAGCGGCAGCTCCACCCATTGTCACCTGAGACTGGCCGGAAGGACCGTTGTGGAGTCTACTTCATCGTGTAGGAGACGGGAGCCGTGCTGAGAGCTGAGTTCATCTTTGGAGACATTGTTGAAAAATGATTGCTTGAAAACCTGCATGAAAGAGCATTATTTTAGTATAAATATAGGTATGTATATTTATTGAGTTCGCATGAACATTTAACTCGAAATATTGGAGGAGAGATAGGTCCCACCGGACGTGCCATAATCTGTAGGGTGTTTTTCGTCACCCCATTGAGATGGGAATACGCGCGCTTGTAAGGCGCATTATAGATTCCCCCTTCCTAGGATAGGCTGGGGTTTATTGATTGTGGGGATCCGAATCTCCGGCAGCCGCGGACTAAGCTGCTGTTAGTTACCCCTCACCTTTTGAGCGAGGGGACCTCCGATTGACGGGTTGAATTGGTCATGTGAACTCAATGTGCAGTGTGCGTGTATTGTGTTTTAAAAGGGGTTTTAGATATATCGGGGGCCTCGCAGAGTTTTTACGGGGGTCCCGCTACCCGGATAGCGGGCTGGGGGTCAAGGGGGCTAGCAGCCCCCTTGCGGGGTGCGGGGCAGCGCCCTGTTAGAAATTTTTTCTAACGGGGGAGGTATTTTTAGTGTGGAGTATGTATATGTATATATACATATATACATATATATATATATACATAAGGGAGAAGGGCATCCAAAGTATGTGTGGGAGAAAGCGCTTGGGCGCCTGGGCGCTAGCGCTATGGGCGCTAGCGCTCTGAGTGTCAGGCACGTGGGTGCTCGGGCGCTAGCGCTCTGAGCGCAAGAGCGCTAGCGCCCCACATTTCAGGCACGTGGGCGCTCGGGTGCTAGCGCTTTGGGCGCTAGCGCTTTGAGCGCAAGAGCGCTAGTGCCCCGTGTGTCAGGCACGTAGGCACTCGTGCGCTAGCGCTCTGAGCGCAAGGGGACTTAGTCCCTGCAATGGGAGTTGTACTCCTAGAAAGGAACACTTGTTATTTTGTATATATGTATATATATGAGGAGTTAAACTCCTAAGATATTTTGAAGCTGATGAAGGGGGCTTCTCCCCTTGAGCCCTGGATCTTCCCCAAAGTGGGGTTTCTGGAGATGGGTCTCCTTCTTCTTCCTTTGTTGGCCGGATCTTGAAGATCAAGAAGTATGAGATTTTAAAAATCTCTCCTTTCTGAGATCTGATGGAAGATCTGAGTTCCCCTTTGTGGGTTTAGTGGTGAAAAACTATTTAGTTTTATAAAAGGGAGAGTAAAACTCTTGATTTAATTCAAAAGAAAGAAGAAGGTGTTAGAACATTGAGGAAGGAGAAAGAGGCACATGCCCTACTTTTTGGGGAATGAAAAGTCTATGCTTTATTCATCATCATTTTGCTTTATATAGGCTTACACATTTACATATAGCCCCTTGGGCTTTACAAAATGGCATTTTGCCCATCCCATGGCTCATGTGCTATTTCTTTTTGCACATAAGTCATGGGCTTTACAAAAATTTGGCTTTATGCCCATTTTGCATACGTTCATGCATAAAAAATTACATAAAATTATTTATTACATGATCTATATTTTGGCATGGAGGAGGCTGGCCGCGGGCTCGACTTGGGCATGGGCCCGCTTGACCTGGGCTTGGGCCTACCTGGCCTGGGGTTGACCTTGACTTTGAATCGGTTAACCGGGGTGCAAATTTTGACCCCAACAGCAATCTCATAGCATCCAAAGAAAGTTATGAAGTGCCCATCATAGCACATACATTTTCGAATTTGGTGATAAAAACGTATGTGTCTTCAGACTCAAGACCGTGACATTTAGGTAAAAGATTGATATAGTGTGGTTTGGTTTCAAAATTATCCCCATTGGCCGGTGGAATGGAAAGACAAGTAGAAAGAGGACCACGTATAGGATAACATCTCTCTTGGAAAGATATACGCGGTAGATTCCGCGCACCTGAGGATGGCGGCAAAGTGGTGTTATTGAAAGTTGATGGAGAACCGTCCATCTCGATGGATGTGGTGAGTAGTGGGGAAAAAGAAGACGAAGAATTACCGACTAAGGAGTCGATAGAAGAAACGCGGACAAGACGAGCACTAGAATCTCGTGTCCAGCCGAGCATGCACTAAGCGGGTTTAGCACAAGTGGCAGCGTTAATTAATTATTATTTTTTTTATAAAAGAACTAAAAAGAAAGGTTGGTTTTGAAAAAGACGGATTTAAAAAAAATCACAAAACAAAATGCACAATCAACCCTAGATCTACGGTCACCTAGGTTAAGTCACCAGACCGCTCTTAGACTTCCAGATGACAAATCGCAGGATAAATTCTCTATTACCTCTTTATCCTTCCTGTGGCCAGATAAGTGCCAGGTAAGTGGGAGGTATCCGCTACGTAAGTAGAGGGCCTAATTAAGTAACCACTTACCTTAGACACACTTGCCTAGACACCACAAAAAAAATGCGGATAAGTAATAAATTACTCACGACCTTCTTCTGTCCTAATTGAGCGCGACAGTTCTTAGAGTCTTGTCTAAATATTTTTTTAGTTAATGAGGGTGATGCGGATGCTAGTTTTGTGATTTTTGGGTCTTAGGAAGGGTAATGAAATCCCCACCTAATCTGAATTTGGTCTTTGCCCCTTAATTTCCATATTAAAAATATGCACAAACAACCAATTTCAAGAAACGCAACAAGAATTTTTTTTGAGCGCCGAATTTTTTGCAAAGAATCCTGCAGAAAAGTGTTATTGGACAAGATCAGAGGAGAGATAAGAAAGTAGAGAATATACCACAGAAAACCGGAGCCCTAAATCTTCTAAACAGCCGTGGTTCCGCCGTGAATTCCACTTTTCTGCCGTGGTTCCGCGGTCGCTTGAACAGTTCTTTGAACAAGATTTAGTACTGATGCTCCCCTTGCTCCTTTGTCCTAGATGAAATGACCTGAATATTTTTCTCCCTGCTGCAGTGATTCCAGATTTTCTTGCAAAATTCACACACTAATCGTTAAGCACATGAGGCGATTTTAATTCAAATTTTTGATAGAATAATAATATTTCAACTCAAATAGAAAGAACGAACAAATTGCGCACGCATCTCCGGCAACGGCGCCATTTGATTGATATAGAAATTCGTCGTTTGATATGAAAAGTATAATCACAATCAAAGAATTTATAACCGCAATCAATAATGGTGTTGTTGTAGTTCGTTAATGAGTACGGGCCGTCCACTGAGATTTGTGTATTTATTCGTTCTTGCTTTAGTTGAGTCGAAAGAAAATAGTAAAGGATATTCAAGAAATTGTTTAAGATTTGGTTGAAGTAATCATTTCAAGAAATTCAAGAAAGATTTTAAGATTTAGTAATCAAGAAAATATCCAAAATCAATTTTAGTTATCAAGAAAATTGAAGAATAGCTTGTAGAATTCGATAGGAATTAGTAGCAATGATGAATACTGAAAATGACTCATCTTATCAATTGATGAATTATAGCTAGAACGATAGTGATGAATGAAGATTAGGGGTTGTTCAGATCAGAAAACTGCTGTTTAATACCGCTCATTCTTTATCTGTTTTGTTATATATCGGTACTATTAACCAGTGTCTGCTCAGTAATACAGATTACAGGTATCAGTGATAAAATACTGGAAATACACTTAAAATCATGGGTATATTATTTGAGAGCCGACACTGCAACCAGAACCGCAGACCAACCGATACTTCATGAGTTTTTTTTGCAACAAGTTTGTGTACACACTTTTTTTTTTATCTAAATGGTCCAACACATACAAGTGTGTACACACGACTGTTTTGGCATGGACCTAGAGGGGGGCTGCCCAAGGCTAGAGCAAGCGGGCATGAGAAGTGATGTGCATTAATGTGCATTGAATGCAAAAGATTGTGTGTTGACTTTAAGATCCAAGTTTCCTTCCAAGCACTGGGTGCAAACTAAATTCAAATAGACAAATTAAACTGGACCAAAGTGATACTGGGAACAACACATGACCACACACCAAAAACGAGACAGAGAGCTCGGAATTGGGCCGAGCACCATACCCCCTTGGCCGGCCAAACAGTGCCCAGTGGGCCCCAGTCTCTCACAGTACCTTCCATGCTGCCACCTCATCTTATTTTTATTGTTTGTTTTCTTTTCTTTTGTGCCTATATAAAGCAGGCAGTGGGCAAAGGAGAGGGGGTCCAAGTTTTCTCATTCTTTATCCAATATTTTGTATACTCTTTTGTTTTATTTTTGGTTTTCTTGTTCATAGATTAGCTTTCCCTTGAGTTCATGGCCTTCTCTTGATCTTGCAACCTCTTTAGTGAGCTTGCAAGTTTAAGATTTGGCTATTGATCTCAAGGTTGTATCTTGGACATAATAAAGATATCATTTTGCACTCTTGGGTTCTTAGTCTCTCTCTCTTTATTCTTACCTTGCTCTTTTATATTTATGCTTTACTTTCTTGCAATTTTAATTCATGCCCTTTACTTACTTGCACTTTAAATTTCATGCACTTTCTTTTTTGTAATGACTTTTCTTTTCTTTGTTCTTTTCTTTGCTTTTTCTTTTTGTGATGGTTTGTTAATATGGTGTTGTTAATATGATGTTTGTGAATATGTGTTGTTAGGAATAGATAACGATTTTATAAGTTAAGGTTTCTTTGCTCATTTCCTTTTCCCGTATTTTCCATTGAACTCCGTCCAAACGTTACGCAAGCGCTCCGTTAGGCACCCTACCCTATCAAGGTAACGGTGATTCCTAACCACGACCGGTTGCGTTCGGTTTGGCCGGAGGCGAAAGTAAGAGACAAGAACGGACGGACAAGGGTCAATAAGCCGGATTTCTAATACTGTGCTTAAATCCCCTAATCCACGTTGTTGCCGATTGCTCTAGCATCATTGGTTAAGTTCGGCTCAAAAGATTGAGTACGGAATCCACTAGCTTACACTATCTTTTCTATTCCTAACAATTTATAATTGTGCATATATACACATAAGGTAGATATGAACTTTCCGCCTCGCGCATTAACTCGTTACGACAAGAACCATAAACGCTCCGTCTCTCTGCGGACGACCCATGCTCATCGCGGCTAGCTGCAAAGCGACACCGTCGTGATCGCGGTTAAACTTTAGAACTTTTAAAACTCGACATGCCGAAAGCGTGCGATCAAATGGCGCCGTTTCCGGGGAGACGGTAACGTTTTAATTCTTGTTATTTCTGGTTAATCTTGTGAATATCCATCTAACACTTTTCTTAAAAACAACTAAAAAATTTCAAAATTTCAAAAACCAAAACAAAAATCAACACATCTAACCATTTTTGTTCTCTTGATTTCATACCTGCTAGCACTCTGGATCTGAACTAAAAAATCAAATAATATCAGTGAGACACTAATGGAGCACTGTGAACACAGAAGAAAGTTGGAGCCCATCTACTACAAGTTGACCGGCGACATCACTACATTTTCCGAGCTCGCCGGCCCAAGCTCCCCCATTTGCTCCAAATTTTTGTTCTCTGCTCCATTGTTTTGTTTTTGTCCCATTTTTATTTTTTTATATAATTTTTAGTGTGCAGGTATTTGGGCATTCATATCGCTTTTCCGCACTAATATCCGTTTTTTCCGACATTTGTAGATTTTTACGGATTTGCGAACTGCGATCGTGGGGAGCTAAGTGCACATTCAACGTTAAAGTGATTGCGAAGTACAGTGCCAAAGATCCGGGTAGTTTGACCCGCGCAAGTGAACTTTTCAAGCTTACCGGATTTGATTCAACGGGGGTTTCCTAACCCAAAAACATAACGGTACGTACTTTACTAACACCTTCTTCTCAAATCCGACGCATCCAATATGATATCTTTACAGGATTCTTTGCAAGTTCGCTAGCAAACGCTAAACTTGACTAACCCATATTTGTTGCAGTGCTATGCTTAACATAAAAAACGATTGTTTGATTCTTTATAGAATTTTTATTGAATTACGCATTGCATATATTAATACGGATTTAAGGGCAAGCGAACCCCACAACATATGGTAAAGGATTTGATCCCCTTTTCCGTGGCCCACAAATCACGAAACTGAGCATAAACGTTTACCCGCACAAAGTTTAAAAGAAACTAGACTCTAAACCTTAAGGACTTCGCGCTCACTAGGAGAGGTTAATTGTGTTTAGAACACTGCTTAACGGTATATTGTTTACGGGGTGTCTAGGAAAGTGTTCACGGCAAAACCGCCAAAAGAGAAAGGGTTATTTAATTAAGGACCTTCGCGAAAGTGTCGGAAAACCTCCCCTTATCTCTGTACTTACCTGGCCTCGTGATCAGTATATCTTGAGCCCATTTCTCGACACAGTTTTACTTCAACAATCAAGTTCTTGAGGAGGTCTAGTTGACCTAGGTGAACTTTAGACCGATTAGGTGTGTGGTATTTTTGTGTCGTGATTGTTTTTTGTCCAGATTCTTTTTGTGTGTATATTTCATTCTTTTGTTAATAACTAACAAAAAAAAATCACATTCTTTTTCTTCTTCTTCTTCTCTTCATATCATGGGTACCCCACCTAGAAAAACTCTTGCCGAACTTTAGTACCCACAACCAGACATTACTTCCTACGGGTCTTGCTTTGGTCGAACGTCGAACCATCCCTCCATGCCTAAAATTTCTTTGAAAGATCACATAAACGCGTCTAGGACAAACACTTTCACTTCGCAATCCACTTCGTATCAACCATTTCAACCTTCCTCACCCTCTTACGTTAATACCCCTTTTGCGAGTTGTCCATTGTCCATCGCTGAACGTATTGAACAATCTCGTAACCGATCTTTCACTCCTTTCACCACTGCGAATTCTTTGGATCAACAATTCCATTCACCTTCTTATCCGTATGTTGATCCTATCCCTTTCCAACCATTCAATTCCTATCCATCCTACCCAACTTTTGCACCTTCCCTAGACATTGCTTCTGAACAACCTTTTGGGAGTTTCCAGTATCCAAACAACTTCGAATCTTTTACTGAAACCCCTTCACAACCCATGTCTAGTCTGGAACAGTCGTTGGAAGACTTTCGGGTAGCGTCATACCAACAGATGATGGATTTGAATGCGTCCATGGCCGCCCTCATACAACCTAGTGACCCGGTAGCTAGTTTCCAACTAGCTCCGCATTTTCCAATGTATTATGAGGCGGTAGGACATGTTGAGAATTTGAGTGCTGAGAGTGAGTTGTACACCCTTCGGAATCAAACCTACCCATCCCAAATTGAATTCCACAACTCCGGTTTTGAATGTCTATCGAGTATTCCAAACGATTCATCGATTGAAGATAGAACGGTTAATGAGTTGTGCGACTTTATAGTGTTTGATTTACCTGATTGTGAAGGGTCCCTTCCAAGTGAAACCAATACCAAACCTTTTTGACCTCTACACCTCCATCTTAGAACCACAATTGATTGAAATCCATGCTTTTGATGAGGTGTCTGAGAAATTTGATTTTCACTTGATTGAGGATATCGACGCTGGGGATATTTTGGATGATGAACCCGCAATTTTGGATGAGTTTTTCTCTCCAATTTATCATCCCGAGTCTTTAACTGTTTTTCCCGAACTCCATATGCGTCTGGATTTTGATGATAAATGCATGGATGAGCTTAACTTTGAGGAAAATTTTGAGGATATTTTTGAGGATGAACCAATTTTGCTTGATCAGTCGGATTTTCTAATTCATCCTTTCCCCATCATTGACTGTGTACACCCTCCAGAATCTTTAACCGATAACCTTCCTCAACCACTTCCCTCCATCCTTTCCATCGTTCCGACCTTGCAAGGCACCGTATCAATTTCATTTCTTATGTCTGGTTTGTTAGTTATGTATATGTCCTAGAGGCCATTGTTGTACATATGATGTATATTATGATGGATGCTTAGATATATACAGAGAGGACTTTCTTGCTCTTCATGATAGTATGCTATTTGGTTTCACTTTATCTTAACATATTGACTTGTATTGGTTTACTGTTTTTCTCTTACATGTTGATAAAGCCCTTAGGATCTGTACTCGACTACTGGGATTATGATGAGATCATACTAGTGGGTCCATAGTAGTCGATGAGTACATCCTATAACTGTTCCTAGTCGAGGGTATATCGAGACAGGGCATCGATACACCAGAGTAGACTAGCGTATACGCATCTTGACCCATATGATGGGCGATGGATGATCCCATATCCATCGGTGTTTGACATCAGAGATGGTGTACGGGTGCTCAGTGGAGACTGGGTACACTGGACGGACTCGCCGAGAACTCCCAGATGGTGATATACCACACGTCAGATGGCAGTTCTCTGGTGACACTGGTACATGGTAGTCTGTAGAACCGAGATCGTCATAGAGTCTTGTGTGATTCCCACTGTGCTTTGATTTCCACCTTACCACGTCCAAGAGGGCGTGTAAAACGGTGGCTTTTGGGTACAGTCCCGAATCACATGGAGGCAATGAGCGATAGGAGGGGATTCGTCTCTCCCGGTATAGGGAGTTGATGTTGTGCTGTGCTCGATTGGCTATAACTGGAAGTCCCTGGCCAGGGCTGATATAGAGATTTACTAGTAAGTGTTACTAGTAGTTTCTCGACCCGTTATGAGCCACACATCGACATTACTTATCGGTTATTGGGGTCTGACGTTTACCACCCCTAGACTTGATATGCGACATATCAGACGAACAGACCGGACTGTACGGGAGTGTTACTGATTGGATTCACAGGAGAACGCACATGCTAGCTTGTTGATCTTCTGATCGCTCAATACCTGGATGGCTGTTACGTTTAGCTGACCGCTTGCAGCTTGTGGGTGTTTGATATGATCATCACTTGCTACCGGCGTATTGACGATTCTTTAGAGTTCTACACAGAGGTTTCTTGGCTCAGGCGAAACGGAGTAGAGGCGCATATGTGATATGTGCAGGACCGAGGATAATGCGATATGAGATACCGTATTATATTCTCGCGATATTTAGATATGAACCGGGACATCGGATTAAGTATTGATTCGATGAATCGGTACATGATATATTAGTCGGTAATATTCGATATAGCCGGATCGTCGGATCAAGTGTTGATTCGATGATTTAATGTATAATAATATATATGATATATTGTATTACATTATCTAATATTGGCTCACTTTATTATTTCATTTTCTCACTGGATGATACATTGATATATATGCGATATATGTTAATTGTATTATTTTCTTTTGTTGCAAATATATAATATATATGTAATATATATTATTGTGACATGATATGATTTATTATTAAACATGTTTAAGGATGATTAAAAGGGATTAGGGTTTGATTAGGGTTAGCTTCTTCTTGCACCTTCTAGAAGCTTTTTCTTTTGTCATGCTTAAGATATTATGGTTGATATTTTTGCATGACTCATAACTTAACCTAACCAAACCCTAACTCTAGTTTATTCTCTACAAACTATTAGCCACTCATCCTTGACCATGGTTTATACATCAATCATATACTTTTATTTCTATTCATCACAAAAGGAATTATCTTTATCTTTTCCATTATCATCTTCTTCTCTCTTGATTTTGAGCTCACTAGAAATTCCATTTGTGATGATAAATTGTGAGAAAGTGAATTAAAAAGAAAGCATAAATACTACTCCTTCATCCTCAACTCATCTAGCCCATGAGATTAGTGTGTTCATCTCTTTAGAGTGAGAAAGCTTGAGTTATTGAAACTTCGACGTAGATCATCGGAGATTTGGAACACTTCAAGCTAGCATGGATCGTTCGAGTCGTGGAGCCTCTCTTGAGTCCGGGAGATCGAGGATCGCGGCGAAGGGACTTCTACTCGGAGCTTGTGAAGCGAAGGAGCGGACTACAAAGGTTGTAATCCCTCACACTTAGATAAAAAGTTGTTATCTTGCATGCTTAACCCTAATAATTTAGCAAAGATCCTGTCTTTGGGTTGTTCGGCACGTCTAAAATTTTATCCGGGCATGTTTGATGCCTTATGAACCTTCACAAGAGTGCCTAGGAACCCTACAGTGGTATCAGAGCCTAGCTAGAGCATTAGGCGACGTGTTTACGAAATTAAAACTCCGATCGAACCCGAACCGACAAAGTTAACCCCCTCTCTGGAAATTTTTTAAAATCTTGATTTTTTCTGAATTAAAAATACCTGAAAAATACAGCAGATAAAAATAAGAATTACTGTAAATTTCGAGCCACTGATCCGTACACACGACCGCGGAATCGCGGCAATTCCCTTCTTGTGCCGCGGTTCCGCGGCCGTACTGTTCGATTTGACATTTTCTGTTTTACAGTAATTCGTTATTTGTACTTTTATAGTTTCTGGTATTTTTATATTGACTCAAAGGTTGAGTGATCTGGGGTTTGCTTTGTAATCGTAGATTCGATCGGAATATTTAAATTCATTTTTATTTCCGGATATTTAGAAACTGTTAAACTGTTTGAACGGATATCATTAACTCACTTTTTCCTGGCACGTAAAACTTTCATGTGTTGAATTTTTATCGGGTTTAAATCTTTCGGAAAAATTGTACAAGTTAAGCGGTGGACCCTCTAGAAGACAACAAACCTTAACTCGATTATGTGACCGTCTTGAACTGCCTTTTGAACCTTCGGGTTTGGGGCAGTACGACGTGCCACATGTGAGGCGTTGGTTTGACCCTTCTACGGCTGGATCACCGGTACTGTGACATATTCTGGGATTATTTGAACTCCGCTCAAGTGTTGAGCACTTTAGGAAATTTTGGGTATTTGATTATCTGTTCGAAAAGTTTAATACTGTCTATTTATCTGGAATGTGATACAATATGTGGAATTCATAGAGTTAGGCATGAAAATGCGGAGTATGTGATATTTCGGATTTATGATGTCTAAAGTGATTGTGAATTCCAAATATTGTAGTTTTACACTTTCTTTTTTGTGACCGTAAGTGTAATATGTGATATCGCCGGTTTCGTTGCTATATGTCAACGACAATTGGGATGCGCATATTTACTTACGTTGATGATATGTGATATTATGTGTTGCTGTGATATGTTATATTGGATCGTCGCGTTCTGAATAGCCGGGATTTTTATGTGAGATGAGGGTTTTTATTTTCATTCATGTAAAATTCATTTGTAATGTAATATTCTTTTTTTTGGGGGCACTTCCAGGTTGAGGTTGATGTCACCAGTGTATATTATTTACTTTTCCGCATCAGGTAGACCCAAGGAGGGGAGCACAAGTAACCGGGTTCTAGGGTCCAGTGGGAGGCCATCTCGAGGAGTCGAGACCGGGTCTCCTAACCCTAGAATTAGCAGTGTTACTTGCCGCTCTCGTAGGGGTCTTGGGATGTGGGTTTGGCTATTCGTCGCGACCGTGGAATCCGTGTTTTATACAGGCTCGTATTGAAAACACGGACGTCCTAGTATATCCAATATTTCATATATGTTCTTCTGCTGCAATGTTCTGTGATGAGATCATATTACTGCCTGAGACGAATGCTTATACTATATATATATGCTGATATATAAATATTACTGCTTTCGTTTCTTTTGTGATGCTTAGGAAGCATAAGCTGATGGGATTTTTATTAATAAGATTAATGAAAAGAAAAGAAACCTAAAGATGTTGTAGAATCAAAACTTTATAAAAGGGGTAGCTACAGTTTTGCTTTGCACAGTGATATATATGATATATCCTGCACCTTATTCGATGGGGAAAGAGCCGACGATCCCTTCACCGGGAGTGACCTCTTTAGCGAAACTGGCAGATGCTACAAAACTCGGTTTGTCTTTTGATTGCTTTTAGAGTTTTTCTTTGCACAGCGGTATATATGATATATCCTGCATCTTATTCGATGAGGAAAGGGCCGACGATCCCTTCACCGGGAGTGACCCCTTTAGCGAAACTAAGATAAGCCTAAAAAACACTCCTTTTCAAAATTACTCGATTCTACGACGATATCAAGTTCATTACGCTCAGGGTTTTCTGAAAAACCTGCGTAGCCCTCCGACATTTCAGATAGGTAATACTTAGTATTCGTGCTACGTTTGTTGGCTTTCGTCAAGGCGTAGTGTGCGGTAGCTAATTATTACTTATCTGTTACATATGATGAGATTGGGTTAGGGTAGTCGTGCGGCTTTGTTGGCTTTCGTCAAGGGACGTACGAATAGGTTTAATTCAATCAAGAAATGTTCGGGTTGAACTTGACTAGCGGACTATGGTTTGTTGGCTTTCGTCAAGGTCATAGAACGTTAGGGGCAAAATATTATCGGGAATTTCAAGTGTTGAAATTTGCAATGAGATTGGATACCTCCTATGAGATAGTTGGATCCCGATACCCACTGCGAGTAAGAGTTACTTCTGGGAGAGTTTTACACAGGATAATTAGCCGATCAAGTAGGTGTCTAGAAAAGTGTTAACGGGGTTACGCCTCTGGGAAAACGATGTTTACTTTAATTAGGTCCGTGCGAAAGCACGGGGAACCTCCCTCAAAGTACCGACACTGATCTGGCTGAAAGATTGACGAAATTGTAGGGTGTAATTAATCCCGGCTAATCTGACCTTTTAGGGTTTGAAGGTAGATTTGATAAAAACAGTGGGAGATATCCTGATTAGATAAGATAATAACCAATCTAATCTTGCAAGAGCATACGCTAAAGTGTTTTCTTCTCTCTCTCTCCAGGTAGCGACCATGTCAGGCCATAATCAAGATAATAATATTGATGTATTGACTAAACCCGATTATTGTACTGAGCGAGGGAACGTTGAACCCGTTCTTTCTTATAAGAGTTATAAGACTGAACAGGAAACATGAGAATATCTGGATTCTCAAGCCGCCCAAAAGAACATGCATGTTGATGCATCTTCTTCGGGTGTGTTAGTTATTGAGAACTGTTTCTCAGTTCACCCTACGTCCTGGGTATTAGATACCGGATCAGGATCCCACATATGTAAATTGTTACATGGGCTACGAAAAGGTAGAGAACTAGGAAAAGGTGATCATTCCGTTCAAGTAGGGAACGGTGCAAGTATTGTAGTCAAAGCAGTTGGCGAATATCACCTTGTATTACCAAGTCGTAATACACTGATTCTAAATGAGTGCTATTATATACCGAACATGATGTGCAACATTATATCAGTTTCTTTATTAAGTAAAGAAGGATATAATTTTGTAGTACAGGATAATGTTATGAACATATTCCTAGATCAAAAGTTGATTGCATCAGGCTCGTTACATAATGGCATATTCATTCTAAATCAGAATACAGTCCTCAATATACAAAACACACACAAGAGGAAAAGTTCAGAAATGAACGAATCCTTCCTGTGGCATTGTGGACTTGGTCATATCAATGCGACACGACTGGCTAAGTTACATAAGGATGGTTATTTGAATCCGTTCGAATTATCATCTTATGATACTTGCCATTCATGTCTCAAAGGAAAAATGACCAAAGCTCCGTTTAGTGGACACGGAGAAAGAGTTACTGAACTCTTAGGACTAATACATAGTGATGTATGTGGTCCCATGACTACGCATGCCAGGAACGGTTCTTCCTACTTCATTACATTCACAGACGATCTCTCTAGATACGGACATGTGTTTCTGATGAAACACAAGTCTGAAGCTTTTGAGAAATTCAGAGAATATAAGCACGAAGTAGAGAACCAAACGGGCAAAAGTATTAAGATTCTTCGATCTGATCGAGGAGGTGAATACTTAAGCAATGAGTTCCAAGATTATCTAAAAGAGAATGGGATTCTCTCTCAGCTTACTCCACCTTATACACCACAGCACAACGGTGTATCGGAACGAAGGAATCACACCCTATTAGATATGGTGCGTTCAATGATGAGTACAGATGAGTTACCTATTTCCTTCTGGGGGTATGCGCTTGAGACAGCCATACACCTATTGAATATGGTTCCTACCAAATCAGTGCCTACCACTCCATATGAGATATGGAAAGGGAAGAGACCATCTCTTAAGTATGTTAAGATATGGGGTTGTCCAGCCTATGTCAAAAGACAAAATCCGGACAAATTCGAGGCAAGATCTGTCTTATATAAGTTTGTAGGATATCCCAAGAACTCACAAGGGTATATCTTCTACCACACTGAGGAACAAAAGGTGTTTGTCTCTAAACATGCCACCTTTTTGGAAAAGGAATTTCTTGCAAAAGAAATTAGTGGCTTTGAGGTAGAACTGGAAGAAGTTCCAGCAGAACAAACTACAATAGATGATTTAGTGGAACCAGAGGATTCAGCAGTACCCAACGAACCCCAGCCTCTCCGCCGATCTAGTAGGGTTTCTCGTCCACCTGAGAGATACTACGGTTTTCTCATTGACGGTGGAAGCGAGGATTGCATCATGGATGATGATGACCCGACTAGTTTCGAGCAGGCCATCACGAGTAGTGACTCTGTGAAATGGCTGGATACAATGCGATCTGAGATGGAATCCATGTACACCAACAAAGTATGGACTTTGGAAAATGCTCCTGAAGGGGTAAAACCCATTGGGTGCAAGTGGATCTTTCAAAAGAAATTTGGTGTAGATGGAAAAGTTGAGACTTTCAAAGCTAGACTTGTAGCAAAGGGTTTTCGTCAAAGACCAGGTGTGGATTATGACGAAACCTTTTCTCCAGTGGCTATGCTTAAGTCCATCCGGATCTTACTTGCCATTGCTGCATACCATGACTACGAAATCTGGCAAATGGATGTTAAGACCGCCTTTCTAAACGGTGATTTAGAAGAGAGCGTGTACATGACTCAACCAGAGGGCTTCGTAGATAGTGGGAGCAGCGGAAAGGTGTGCAAGCTGCTTAAATCCATTTTTGGGTTAAAGCAAGCATCGCGGAGTTGGAACATCTGTTTTGATGTTGTAGTCAAAGAGTTTGACTTCATCAAAAATATAGATGAACCTTGTATCTATAAGAAGGTGGCAGAGGGTAAGGTTGTCTTCCTCGTATTGTACGTGGATGACATACTCTTGATAGGAAATGATATTCCTATGCTGCAATCAGTCAAGCTCTTCTTATCACAGAGATTCTCAATGAAAGATCTAGGTGATGCCTCCTGCATATTGGGAATCATGATCCATAGAGATAGATCTAAACGGATACTGGGATTGTCCCAATCCAGGTACATAGACACCATACTAAAGAGGTTTAGTATGGAAGAATCCAAGCGTGGGAACCAACCCACGATCTCTGGACTCACTCTCTCCAAAGAGATGTCTCCCAAGACTGATTTGGAGAGAGCTCGCATGCAAGGGATGCCCTATGCTTCGGCAGTAGGCTCTATCATGTATGCGATGCTATGTACCAGACCCGACCCGATGTAGCATACTCACTAAGTGTAGTGAGTCGGTATCAAGCAGATCCTGGAGAGAGTCACTGGACAGCTGTGAAGAACATTCTCAAGTACTTACGAAGGACTAAGGAGATGTTCTTGGTGTATGGTAACGGAGAACTCCAGGTGGAGTCCTTTACCGATTCCAGCTTCCAAAGTGATAAGGACGACTCTAAGTCGCACTCGGGATTTGTCTTTACCCTCAATGGAGGGGCGGTATGTTGGAAGAGTTCCAAACAGGATACCGTTGCAGACTCGACGATGGAGGCTGAATACATCGCTGCCAACGATGCTGCCAAAGAGGCTGTCTGGATAAAGAAGTTCATTAGTGAACTTGGAGTGGTTCCATCCATTGAGCATCCAATACCTCTGTATTGCGATAACAATGGAGTTATGGCTTTGGCCAAGGAACCCAGGTCCCATCAAAAGTCCAGACATATTCTGAGGCGGTATCACCTGATCAGGGAGATAGTTGATCGCCGGGAGATCGAGGCCAGGAGAGTAGATACGAAGGACAACACTGCGGATCCATTCATGAAGGCTATTCCCCAGATACAGTTTGAGAGATTATTCGAGATGCTAGGTATGAGATACTACAGCAGCTGGCCTTAGTGCAAGTGGGAGATTGTTAGTTATGTATATGCCCTAGAGGCCATTGTTGTACATATGATGTATATTATGATGGATGCTTAGATATATACAGAGAGGACTTTCTTGCTCGTCATGATAGTATGCTATTTGGTTTCACTTTATCTTAACATGTTGACTTGTATTGGTTTACTGTTTTTCTCTCACATGTTGATAAAGCCCTTAGGATCTGTACTCGACTACTGGGATTATGATGAGATCATACTAGTGGGTCCATAGTAGTCGATGAGTACATCCTATAACTGTTCCTAGTCGAGGGTATATCGAGACAGGGCATCGATACACCAAAGTAGACTAGCGTATACGCATCTTGACCCATATGATGGGCGATGGATGATCCCATATCCATCGGTGTTTGACATCAGAGATGGTGTACGGGTGCTCAGTGGAGACTGGGTACTCTGGACGGACTCACCGAGAACTCCCAGATGGTGATATACCACACGTCAGATGGCAGTTCTCTGGTGACACTGGTACAGGGTAGTCTGTAGACCCGAGATCGTCATAGAGTCTTGTGTGATTCCCACTGTGCTTTGATTTCCACCTTACCACGTCCAAGAGGGCATGCAAAACGGTGGCTTTTGGGTACAGTCCCGAATCACATGGAGGTAATGAGCGATAGGAGGGGATTCGTCTCTCCCGGTATAGGGAGTTGATGTTGTGCTGTGCTCGATTGGCTATAACTGGAAGTCCCTGGCCACGGCTGATATAGAGATTTACTGGTAAGTGTTACTAGTAGTTTCTCGACCCGTTATGAGCCACACATCGACACGACTTATCGGTTATTGGGGTCTGACGTTTACCACCCCTAGACTTGATATGCGACATATCAGACGAACAGACCGGACTGTACGGGAGTGTTACTGATTGGATTCACAGGAGAACGCACAGGCTGGCTTGTTGATCTTCTGATCGCTCAATACCTGGGTGGCTGTTACGTTTAGCTGACCGCTTGCAGCTTGTGGGTGTTTGATATGATCATCACTTGCTACCGGCGTATTGACGATTCTTTAGAGTCCTACACAGAGGTTTCTTGGCTCAGGCGAAACGGAGTAGAGGCGCATATGTGATATGTGCAGGACCGAGGATAATGCGATATGAGATACCGTATTATATTCTCGCGATATTTAGATATGAACCGGGACATCGGATCAAGTGTTGATTCGATGAATCGGTACATGATATATTAGTCGGTAATATTCGATATAGCTGGATCGTCGGATCAAGTGTTGATTCGATGATTTAATGTATAATAATATATATGATATATTGTATTACATTATCTAATATTGGCTCGCTTTATTATTTCATTTTCTCACTGGATGATACATTGATATATATGCGATATATGTTAATTGTATTATTTTCTTTTGTTGCAAATATATAATATATATGTGATATATATTATTGTGACATGATATGATTTATTATTAAACATGTTTAAGGATGATTAAAAGGGATTAGGGTTTGATTAGGGTTAGCTTCTTCTTGCACCTTCTAGAAGCTTTTTCTTTTGTCATGCTTAAGATATTATGGTTGATATTTTTGCATGACTCATAACTTAACCTAACCAAACCCTAACTCTAGTTTATTCTTTACAAACTATTAGCCACTCATCCTTGACCATGGTTGATACATCAATCATATATTTTTATTTCTATTCATCACAAAAGGAATTATCATTATCTTTTCCATTATCATCTTCTTCTCTCTTGATTTTGAGCTCACTAGAAATTCCATTTATGATGATAAATTATGAGAAAGTGAATTAAAAAGAAAGCATAAATACTACTCCTTCATCCTCATCTCATCTAGCCCATGAGATTAGTGTGTTCATCTCTTTAGAGTGAGAAAGCTTGAGTTATTGAAACTTCGACGCAGATCATCGGAGATTTGGAACACTTCAAGCTAGCATGGATCGTTCGAGTCGTGGAGCCTCTCTTGAGTCCGGGAGATCGAGGATCGCGGCGAAGGGACTTCTACTCGGTGCTTATGAAGCGAAGGAGCGGACTACAAAGGTTGTAATCCTTCACACTTAGATAAAAAGTTGTTATCTTGCATGCTTAACCCTAATAATCTAGCAAAGATCCTGTCTTTGGGTTGTTCGGCACGTCTAAAATTTTATCCGGGCATGTTTGATGCCTTATGAACCTTCACAAGAGTGCCTAGGAACCCTACATGGTTTACCAAGTTCGGCGTACCCATGTTTTCTCACGAATCTTGATGGATTTGATCCCATCTCTCGACGGGTTGATAGATTAGCACAATCGCTTTTTACACATCGGTCATCACAAATTGTGCTAATTTATTTACTCTATTTTCACCTTCAAGTTCGTACGCCATTTCTTTTTCCCTTCCGCCATTCTTCTCCTCATATACAGAGACCGTATCCCACTTCTATCCCCATACGGTCTGGCGTATTCTCCGTTTCTTACCTCTCCGTATTTTTTCACCAATCTGCACATTATAGCGATAAAATATTTGAATGGTTGGTGTTAACTTTTGGCCTGTGTAAGGCCTTGCATAGATTGAAACTGTCCTCTTTCCCCCTAATCCTGAACTTCACCGCTTAAACAGTGGAAACACTGTTTCACTTAAGTTTGGAGGGAACCTTTTTGTGTATATAATTTTGTTTTTTGTTTTTTTTTTGTATAAAATTTTCATTTAGGAAGTGCCGACAATTTTGACCTTCTTGGTGTAGCATGACAGTGAGGGCAATATCAAGTTTAAGTTTGGGGGTGTGCTCGGTAAGCTTTCTACCTTCGCATTCATTTGTATATTCTGCATTTGCATACTTATTAAAAACCTACCAAAAAATCAAAAATTTTCCAAAAATATAAAAACTTTGCCGTCAAGTTAGTTAATAGGGTAACTTAGATTCTTATTTCGAAAGTTTAGTTGATATGTTAGAAATAACTAAATCCTAGGCCTAGGAATTGAAAACCATAAAAATAACCCTCCTTCTGTTTAACCTTGGTAATTATACGTCTTTACTGTTTTTTTGAGAAATAGGTAATCCTGAGTTCAGTTCTTGAGTTAAGTCAAGATGAAGGAAAAGTATTGAAGTTTTACTGAAAGGTAAGTCTGAAATATAGTTTCTATTCTTGAGTTCAATTTAGAAAGTATATACCCTACAAACTGCACATTCACGCACCTTGAAACTCGGGACAGTAGAGGATACCTAGAAATACTCTTGCCTGAAAACCTAGTATGAAAGAAAAAACGGTATTTAAAGCTAAACACCAAAAGAGCATCGATGAAAAATATATCCGGTCTTGAAAAAGAAAAAGAAAAATAAAGAAAAGAAAAATAAATAAATAAAGTCTTGAGCTGGAAACTGCTATTTGCGCTTTAAAGCTCACACATTCAGTAATTGGCTGTTAGTGCCTCAAGAAGTATTAATAGTCGCATGAAAGGTGTGTGAGCAACACTGTCCATCATTAATGAAAAGAAGTAGTATTAGGTATTAGGGCAAGAGTACTATAGCTTGAATTGAATTCTTAAGTGTAGGGGTAAAATAAAACACACACGTAGGGGTATACAATCGATGTTTGGAGGAAAGATAGAAAAAAAGAATAAGACTTATGTTTTCCGTAAAACTGATAAAAATCCCTGATTTGAGACCGCACTTTAGAAGGAAAACTCAGGAGCATCAATATCTTTCTAAACTTTTTTGGAACGTATATGATCTAAGGTTAAATAGATAAGAGGTGTGAAACATAATGGTTGGATATTTCTAACTTAGGATGATAGAGTTTCTAACCTAGATACTAAACTGTAGGAGTAGAATCGACGTTAACTTGTGAAACTAGCTTAACGGGATTTTATGGGTAGTATCCGCTGAAAACCCTCAGGAGACAACACTCCTCCTGCCAGGGACACCTAGAGGTTCAACGGCTTGTTGCACGTGCTCAGTGCAATTGAGTTCCCTGCGAAAGTGAGGCTAGGATTTTGTTTTGCTCGGGACGAGCAAAAGATAAGTTTGGGGGTATTTGTTCACATCAGAAAACTGCAGTTTAATACCGCTCATACTTTATCTGTTTTGTTATATATCGGTACCATTAACCAGTGTCTGCTCAGTAATACAAATTACAGGTATCCATGACAAAATACTGGAAATACACTTAAAATCACAGATATATCATTTAAGAGCCGACACTGCAACCAGAACCGCAAACCGACCGATACTTCATGAGTTTCTTTTTGCAACAAGTTTGTGTACACACTTTTTTTTATCTAAATGGTCCAACACATACAAGTATGTACACAAGACTCTTTTGGCATGGACCTAGAGGGGGGCTGCCCAAGGCTAGAGCAAGCGGGCATGAAAAGTGATGTGCATTAATGTGCATTGAATGCAAAAGATTGTGTGTTGACTTTAAGATCCAAGTTTCCTTCTAAGCACCGGGTGCAAACCAAATTCAAATAGAAAAATCAAACTGGACCAAAGTGATACTGGGAACAACACATGACCACACACGAAAAACGAGGCAGAGAGCTCGGAATTGGGCCGAGCACCACACCCCCTTAGCCGGCCAAACAGTGCCCAGTGGGCCCAAGTCTCTCACAGTACCTTCCATGCTGCCACCTCATCCTATTTTTATTGTTTGTTTTCTTTTCTTTTTTGCCTATATAAAGCAGGCAGTGGGCAAAGGAGAGGGGGTCCAAGTTTTCTCATTCTTTATCCAATATTTTGTATACTCTTTTGTTTTCTTTTTGTTTCTCTTGTACATAACTTAGCTTTCCCTTGAGTTCATGGCCTTTTCTTGATCTTACAACCTCTTTAGTGAGCTTGCAAGTTTAAGATTTGGCTATTTATCTCAAGGTTGTATCTTGGAAATAATAAAGATACCATTTTGCACTCTTGGATTCTTAGTCTCTCTCTCTTTATTCTTACCTTGCTCTTTTATATTCATGCTTTACTTTCTTGCAATTTTAATTCATGCTCTTTACTTACTTGCACTTTAAATTCCATGCACTTTCTTTCTTGTAATGTCTTTTTTTTTCTTTGTTCTTTTCTTTTCTTTTTCTTTTTGTGATGGTTTGTTAATATGGTGTTGTTAATATGATGTTTATGAATATGTGTTGTTAGGAATAGATAACGATTTTGTAAGTTAAGGTTTCTTTGCTTATTTCCTTTTCCCGTATTTTCCATTGAACTCCGTCCAAACGTTACGCAAGCGCTCCGTTAGGCACCCTACCCTACCAAGGTAACGGTGATTCCTAACCGCGACCAGTTGCGTTCTGTTTGGCCAGAGGTGAAAAAAAGAGACAAGAACGGACAGACAAGGGTCAATAAGACGAATTTCTAATACCGTGCTTAAATCTCCTAATCCACGTTGTTGCCGATTGCTCTAGCATCATTGGTTAAGTTCGGCTCAAAGGATTGAGTACGGAATCCACTAGCTTACACTATCTTTTCTATTCCTAACAATTTATAATTGTGCATATATACACATAGGGTAGATACGAACTTTCCGCCTCGCACATTAACTCGTTACGACAAGAATAATAAACGCTCCGTCTCCCTGCGGACGACTCGTGCTCATCGCGGCTAGCTGCGACACCATCCTGATCACGGTTAAACTTTAGAACTCTTAAAACTCGACACGCCAAAAGCATGAGATCAATAACCAAAGCTTAACCTTGCATGCTCAATGAAGAGCTTGCAAGATCAAGTTAAGGTAAAGAGCTTAAGGGGAAGCTATGTACAAGAGAAAGAGAAAATAAAATGAAAAGAATTATACAATGTATGGCAAAATTGGACCCCCTCTCACTTGCTCACTGCCTGCTTTTATAGGCTCAAAAAGTGAATAAACAAACAATAAAAATATGATGACAAGGCAGCAAGGGAGGGACCACAGAAGACTGGGGCCCATTGGGCACTGTTTGGCCGGCCACATAGGTGGTGTGCTCGGTTGAAATCCGAGCTCTCTGGCTCGTATTTGGTGTGTTGGTTTGTGTGTTCCCCCACATCACTCTGATGTTGTTTGCTTGGTCAAAAATAACCTGGTTTGTCTTCAGAGTTTGGAGGGAAACTTGAATCTTTTGGTCACATCACTACTTTATGCATTGAATGCACATCACACCATACCCACTTGCTCCTTGATTCATGGCTGCCCCATCCCATGGTCCATGCCAAAGAGCATGTGTACACACTTGCATTGTGTTGGACCAAAATGTTGTGCACACATTTTATTTGCAAAATCTCTTTGGATATCGGTCGGCTCCCAGTTCTGGTTGCAGTGTCGGCTCACATATGATATATCCATGATTTTAAATGTATTTACAGTATTTTGTCACGGATACCTGTAATCTGTATTACTGAGTAGAAACTGGTTAATAGTACCGATATACAACAAAATAGATAAAAAATGAGCGGTATTGAAATGCAGTTTTCTGTGATGAACAGGGGTCTATTGAAGAAACTAGGGTTTCTCCTTCACTATCCCTTGTCTTTTCATTGATCACCATTCAAATCTAGTGTCACGCTCCGCTTCCCGGTATATGGAGAATGAAACGCGACGAGGCCGCTACGTATTTACTCTGAAGTAAATACGCTAAGCGTATCTAAGCAATAAAAATGCACAAGAGACAAAAACAGTAGATATAACTGAACAACAACTTTATTTATTTACATTCATTTGTACAATGCTTGAAAAAGTAAATACATCTGAATGAAAGCAATGCCTAAACAGTAGCATAACAAAAATGAAAAGTACTGAAATAAAAATGTGTACAATGAAGCTAGAGCTCTGGGTCATAGGCAAGCTGATCCAAGTCCTCACTAGTAAGCTCGATCTCCTGAGTGTCCAGATCACCTGACAACATTACAAAGAAGAAAGAGAAGGAATTTCGTCAGCGAACAATCGCTCGGTATGTCCCAAAGATAAGAGAGATATAGAATAGACAGAGAGAGAAAGTAGCTTTTAAAGTTGTATTATATGGTTAACGCTGTTGTTTGTAGCTTGGTACAGAAGGATGCCAGTGTATACATGTAGGGTTCCTAGGCACACCAAGGAGGTCTCACAAGGCATCAACCATGCCAATTTGCAAAAATTACGGTGCCGAGAAATCCTAATACGGACCGTTGGCTAGAATTTTAGGCGATAAAATGAAACTAGTTAACACTTAACTACAAGTACGGATATACAACCTTTGTAGATCCGGTTCTCCACCTCCATAGCTCCGCAATGAAGTCTCCTCGCTGTCCATATCAAATCCCGGGCTCTAGCGTCGGCTTCATCGAAGAAAAAGCGGGCTAGGTCATCGACGACGTGCCGAAGATGATCTACGTCGAGGCATCACTAGATCAAGCTCCAACTTCACCAAGTCAAGAAAACTTGTGAAGGAAACACACTCTACTACTTGGCAAGAGGTAGAGGATGAAGAAATAGGAAGTGGGTAGACTTTAGAATTGGATTTCTCACTTGTTTTCATCAATCACCATTGATGAAGAATGGTTTTCTTCAAGTGAAGAAGATGATGAAGAAGAAGATAATGATATGATAAGTTAATTAGAATAATAAAGAAAAAGAATACTTATCATAACATTAACTATAGTTAGGTGTAGAGAATTGACTAAGGTTAAAAGAATGGTTAGGGTTAAGCTTGAAGACAAAATGGTCATATGGTCAAAGCTTCATGAAGCTTCATCAAGCTTCATGAAAGAAAGAAAGAAAGAACAAAACCATTTTGTTTTCTTTTGTCATTTCATTTTCATCCAAAATAAAAAGATAAATGAATGGACAAATAAATAGAAACCTTAACCATTTACTTAACCTAGGTTTAATTCTTTACACAAACCAATTTTGTATGCATCATCAAACATGATACAATCGAGTGCACAAAAGTATATCACATATACAATGTGTACACCCGAGTGAGAAAATCCATTTAAAGTAAACCGATACTAGTTTATGCAAACTAATATATCAAATATATAATTATGCATTAAATCAACACTTGATTTAACGATCCGGTCATATCGCATATAACCGACTAGTATCTTATGTATCGGCTTATCGAATCAATACTTGATTCGATAACTAGGTTATATCGCATACAACCAATTGATACATACATCGCGAGAATAGAATACGGTATCACATACCCGCATTATTCTCGGTCCCGCACATATCTCATACGTGCTCCTATTTCGTTTCGCTTGAGCCAGGAAACCTCTGTGTAGGACTCTAAAGACTCGTCAATACGCCATCAGCAGATGATGATCATATCAAGCACCTACAAGCCGCAAGCGGTCTGCTAAACGTAACGGCCACCCGGGTATTGAGCGATCAGAAGATCGATGAGCAAGCCCGCTCACACTCCAGTGAATCCAACCAGTAACACTACCGTACAGTCCGGTCTGATCGTCTGATATGTCGCATATCTCGCCTAGGGGTGGTAAACGTCAGACCCCAATAGCTCGATAAGTCGTGTCGATATGAGGTCTATAACAATTCGAGAAACTACTGGTAACACTTACCAGTAAATCTCAGCAACCCTGGCCAGGGATTTCTTGTTATAGCCAATCGAACACAGCGCAACATCAACCCCCTATACCGGGAGAGACGAATCCCCTCCTATCGCTCATTGCTTCCATGTGACTCGGGACTGTACCCAAAAACCACCATTTTGCACGCCCTCTTGGACGTGGTAAGATGGAAATCAAAGCACAGTGGGAACCACACAAGACTCTATGACGATCTCGGGTCAACAGACTACTCTGTACCAGTGTCACCAGAGAACTGCCATCTGACGTGAGGTATAATACCATCTGGGAGTTCTCGGCGAGTCCGTCCAGTGTACCCAGTCTCTACTGAGCACCCGTATATCATCTCTGATGTCAAACACCAATGGATATGGGATCATCCATCGCCCATCTGTATGGGTCGAGAAGGTATACGCTAGTCTACTCTGGTATATCGATGCCCCATCTCGATACACCCACGACTAGGGACTTTGAAGGATGTACTTGTGGACTACCATGTCCCCACTAGTATGATCCGCATCATAGTCCAGGTAGTCAAGTACACATCCTAAGGGCTTTACCAACATGTAATAGAGAGACAATCTGAGTACACGTTAAGGTAAAGAGTAACCAGATAGCATACTATCATGTCGAGCAAGAAAGTCCTCCCTATATATGTCCCAGCATCCATTACAATATACATCCTATGTACAGTAATGGCCTCTAGGGCATACATATAACTAACAATCTCCCACTTGCACTAGGGCCATCTGTAGCAGTGGTTGTAGTATCTCATACTCAACCATCCCATAAAAGTCTCTCTCTGGGAATAGGCCTTCGTGAGTGGATCCGCCGTGTTGTCCTCTGAGTCTACTCTCCTAACCTCGATCCCTTAGAGATCAACCATCTCCATGATCAGGTGATATTGCCTTAGAATATGTCTGGATCACTGATGGGACCTGCGTTCCTTGGCATAAGCCACAACTCCATTGTCACACAATGGGAGGAACATAGTTCATCTCATGAACCAATATACACCCAAACAGCTTCTTTGGTAGCATCTTTAGTAGCGATGTATCCTGCCTTTATCGTCTAGTATGTCACGGTATCTAGCTTGGAACTCTTCCAACATACCGTCCCTTTACTGAGGGTAAAGACAATGCCTGCGACTGACATTCAGTCGTCTTTATCACCCTGGAACACTTCCAGTGATTCTCCCCAGGATCGATTGATACCATCTCACTACTACTAGTGAGTATCCTAACATCCAATTAGATCTATCTCATAGATCCAAAACTCAGGATTTAGGAGGTATCACTTTGATCCTATACGGAGAATCTTTGTGATAATCGGAGATTGATCGAGCGTAGCATAAGAAACTCCTTTCTTATCAAGAGTATGTCATCCACATACTCTACGAGGATCACCACCATACTCCCTACTACCTTTTTGTTTATATAAGGTTCATCTACCATTTTGATGATGTCAAACTCTTTGACTATCTATCAAAACAGATGTTCCAACTCCGCGATGCCTGTTTTATCCTATAAAGCATCTTGTACACGTTTCCGCTGCTCCCACTGTCTACGAAGCCCTCTGGCTGTGTACTTACAGACGCACTCTTCTAAAACACCATCTAGAAAAGCAGTCATGACACCCAACCACCAGATATCGTAGTCATGGTATGTAGCCGTGGCAAGTAGGATCTGGATGGACTTAAGCATAGGTACTGGAAAAGGTTTCATCATTAACCACGCCTGGTCAATGACGAAAACCTTTAACTAGTCTAGCTTTGAAAGTCTCAACCTTTCCATTTACACCAAGTAATCTTCTCAAGATATACTTGCTCCTGATGGGGATTTAACCCTTCAGATATAGCAACCAAAGTCCATACTTTGTTGGTGTACATGGATTCCATCTCAGATCACTAAGTATCCAGCCATTCTTACAGAGTCTTACTCCTGATGGCCAGCTCGAAGCTAGTTGGGTCATCATCTCATGATGCAATCCTCGCTCCCACTGTCATAGAGAAACCGAAGTATCTCTCAGGTGGGTGAGGAACCCTACTAGATCGGCGGAGAGGCTGAGGTTCGTTGGTATCTACTGAATCCTTTGGTTCTACCAAATCATCAGCTGCAGTCTGTATAGCTGGAACTTTTCCAGTTCTACATTACAGACTTTGCCTCGAGCTTGTCCGGATTTTGCTTTTTAGACATAGGCCGGACAACCCCAAATCTTAAGGAACTTAAGATATGGGCTCTTCCCTTTCCATATCACATATGAAGTGGTAGGCAACTGATTTGATCGAAACCCTATTCAATAGGTATGCAACTTCATAAGTGCATAACTCCCAAAAGGAAATAGGTAACTCAGTAGTACTCATCATAGAGCACACCATATCAAATAGGGTGTATCTGCTCCGCCCCGATATACCATCGTGCTATGGTGTATACGGAGGAGTAATGCTGAGAGAGAATCTCATTCTCCTTTAGAATAGACCAGGATTTCCGTGCTCAAGTATTCTCCTCCTTGATCACATCAAAGGACATAATACTTATACCCGTATTTTGGTTCTCTACTTCTAACTTATATTCTGTGAATATCTCAAAAGGTCCAGACTTGTGTTTCAACAGGAACATAGGTCTGAATCTCGAAAGATCATCAGAGAATTTAATGAAGTACAAAGAACCTGTCTTGGTATGTATAGACAGGGGACCTACATACATCAACATGTACCATCCCAAGAGTTCACTAACTCTTTCTCTGTTTCCAATAAACAGAGCTGTGGTCATCTTATCTCTGTGACATGACTGGCAAGTTTTCACAAGATGTAAATTCAAACTGATTTAAATATGCATCTAAATGTAACTTCAGCCAGTCGGGTCACATTGATATGACCTAGTCTACAATGCCTCAAGAAGGATCCGTTCATTTCTGAACTCTTCCTCTTGTGTGTGTTCTGTATACTAGGAACTGTAGTTTGATTTAGAACATCAATGCTTTTAGATAACGTGCCTGAACCGATCAACTTTTGATATAGGAAATGTTCAAAACATTATCCAACAATAGAGAATTTTATCATTTCTTTATCACTAAAGAGACTGATATGATTTTGTATATCAGGTTCGGTATCTAATAGCATTTGTTCAGAATCAATGTATTGGTAATACAGGGTGACAGTGACCGACAGACTTGGCTGCAACACTTGCCCCGTTTTCTGCCTCATGAAACTTTTCACCCGTTCTCAGTTTTTCTACCTTTTTGTAGCCCTATGTAACAGATTACATATCTGGGATCCTGATCCGGTATCATATACCAAGGATGCGGACAATACTGAGAAACAGTTTTGTATAATGAACACACCCGAAGATGATGCATCAGCATGCACTCTCTTCGTTTGGGCGGCACGGGAATTCTGGTAATCCCCAATTTCCTGCTCTGTCTTATAACAATTATAAGTTGGAGCGGGACCAACGTTCCCCAGCTCAGTATAACAAGCGGGTTCGGTCAATAATCCGTTTTATTTTCTTGATTAAGGCGTGACATGGTCGCTACCAGGAGAGAGAGAGAAGAAAACACTCAGCGTGCGCTCTTGCAAGAATAGATTGGTTATTATTTTATCTAATCAGGATGGCTCCCACCGCTTTTTATCAAATCTTCCTTCAAACCCTAAAAGGATAGACTAGCCGGGATTAATTACACACTACAAGTTCGCCAATCTTTCAGCCAGGCCAGTGTCGGTACTTTGAGGGAGGTCCCCCGTGCTTTCGCACGAACCTAATTAATGTAAACCTCGTTTTCCCAGAGGCGTAACCCCGTTGACACCTTTCTAGACACCTACTTGATCGGCTAATTGTAATGTGTAAAACTCTCCCAGGAGTAACTCTTACTCGCAGCGGGTATCGGGATCCAACTATCTCATAGAAGGTATGCAATCTCATTGCAAATTTCAACACTTGAAATTCCCGATAATATTTTGCCCCTAGCGTGCTATGACCTTGACGCATGCCAAACAACCGATAGTCCGCTAGTCAAGTTCAACCTGTACATTTCTTGATTGAATTAGACCCACCCGCACGACCCTTGACGCATGCCAAACAACGCCGTACGAATACCCTAATCCAATCGCATCGTATGCTAGCAGATAAGCACTAGTTAGCTACCGTACACTACGCCTTGACGCATGCCAAACAACCGCAGCACGAATACTAACTAGTACTTATCTGAAATGACGGAGGGCTACGACAGGTTTTTCTGAAAACCTATTGCGTAATGAACTTGAAATCGTTGTAGGATCGAATGATTTTAAAATGGAGTGTTTCTGAGGCTTTTCTAGTTTTTGCTAAAGGAGTCACTCCCGGTGAAGGGATCGTCGGTCCTTTTCTCGTCGAATGAGGTGCGGGATATATCATATATATCACTGTGCAAAGCAAAAACACTTAAAAGCAATCAAAAGACAAACCGAGTGTGTAGCATCTTCCAGTTATTGCTAAAGGAGTCACTCCCGGTGAAGGGATCTCGGTCCTTTCCTCATCGAATAAGGTGCAGGATATATCGTATATACCGCTGTGCAAAGCAAGAACTGTAGCTACCTGTTTTATTTTGAAATTCGATTCTACAACATCTTAGGTTTCTTTTATTTCATTAATCACATTAATGAAGTCCCATCATTTAAATTACCTAAACATCACAGATAAATACGACGTACGCTTATGCCATCCGCATTCGCCTCGATGTCCCCTCATGCACCGTTAGGTTAGGTAACTAACGGCAGAGCGGGGCAGGGCTAGCGCGGGTGTAAAACATAAGTAACGCCTATATAATATATCATATATACTATATACTGTATCTATCACAGAACATCACATGATCACATCACAGATATCGCAGCAGAAGAAACATATGAAATATTGGATATACTAGGACGTCCGTGTTTTCAATACGAGCCAGTATAAAACACGGATTCCACGGTCGTGATGAATAGCCAAACCCACACCCCTAGACCCCTACGAGAGCGGCAAGCAACCCTACCAATTCTAGAGTTAGGAGACCCGGACTCGACTCCTCGAGTTGGTCTCCCACTGGACTCCAGAACCCGGTTACTTGTGCCCTCCTCCTTGGGTCTATCCTAGTATGGAAAGTAAATAATATACAAAGGGTGACATCTTCCGCAACCTGGAAGTGCCCCAATAAAAAGAATATTACATACAAGTTTTTACATGAATGAAAATGAAAAAACACTCATCTCACATAAAAACCCCCCAGCCATTCAAACACGACGATCCAATATAACATATCCAGCATCACATAACATCACATGTCATCAACATAAGTAAACATGTGCATCCCAATTGTCGTTGACATATAGCAACGAAACCGGCGATCTCACATATTACACTTACGGTCACAGAAAAGAAAGTGAAAAACTACAACAGTTGGAATCCGCAACCACCTCAGACATCGCATGCCTGACCAAATGAATTACTTAGACATCGCATGCCTAACAATTATAAACCCCTCATTTTAGTCTCAAAATCGAAAACACTTTTCAATATCAAGTTGGGCAATTCAACAAGATTCCCGACATTTTGATCGAATGCTCGTCGCAAACTTTAGTAGACGGTCGCACCCCCGATACCGACGACGAAGTGCACCAAGGCGGAACACCGCTATCGCGAGCACCCGAACGGATGCTTTCGGCAACGGGGTTCTCCTACAGTCACTTGGTCGGGGCTATGGGGTGAGGCTGTCTATTAAGTTTATCCGGCGAGTATCCGCGTACGCTACGTGATTGCTACGGACTTTTGATCACATCAAAATTCCGTGGCAACCGATCAAGTGAGACTAAAGTGCTATGTTTATAACATTCATTCAGTTATCTCATAACTATATGTGAATTCCAATTATTGTATCCCATTCCGGATAAATAGAAAATGTCAAACTTTCCGATCGAACAATCGAACATCCAAGTTTTCTCGATACAGATCAACACATGAAACAAATCTAAAAACATTCAGTTCGTGCCTCAGTACCAACGGTCCAGCCGTAGAAGGGTCAAGCCAACGCCTCCCATGTGGCACGCCGTACTGCCCCAAACCCGAAGGTTCAAAGGGCAGTTCAAGACGGTCACATAATCGAGTTAAGGTTTGTTGTCTTCTAGAGGGTCCATCGAGTTACTTGCACTACTTAGAACGTCTTTAAACTACGGAAAAATCCAACACTTGGAAATTTTCCGACAGGGGAAAAATTGGGTATTTATATCCGGTCGAACTTTTTAACATATTCTAAAATTTATCCGGAAAGCCACTTAGACAAAATCTGATACCCCGATCGAAACACCGAATCCCCAAAACAACCCCAGAAAATTCAACTCTTGAATAAAATTTAAAAAATACCCAGAGAACTCAGTACAGTTAAATAGGAATTACTGTGAAAATAGGTATGGCTGACGTCATCAAGTGGCGGCGGAACCGTCGCACGAGCCATGCTCGTGCCGCGGTTCCGCGCCTGTTTTAAATCCAAACAATGTCGTATTTGCACAGTAATTCTTACAATTTCCTGCTGGGTTTTCTGCATATTTTTAATTTGGAAAAAACCACGATTTTAGAAAATGTCCAGAGAGCTATTTTGGGGTTAGGTTTTCGGTTCGTCCGGCTTTCAAACTCAGTCTAGACTTCGCCTAAGGCTCTAGCTAGGCTCTGATACCACTGTAGGGTTCCTAGGCACACCAAGGAGGTCTCACAAGGCATCAACCATGCCAATTTGCAAAAATTACGGTGCCGAGAAACCCTAATACGGACCGTTGGCTAGAATTTTAGGCGATAAAATGAAACTAGTTAACACTTAACTACAAGTACGGATATACAACCTTTGTAGATCCGGTTCTCCACCTCCATAGCTCCGCAATGAAGTCTCCTCGCTGTCCATATCAAATCCCGGGCTCTAGCGTCGGCTTCATCGGAGAAAAAGCGGGCTAGGTCATCGACGACGTGCCGAAGATGATCTACGTCGAGGCATCACTAGATCAAGCTCCAACTTCACCAAGTCAAGAAAACTTGTGAAGGAAACACACTCTACTACTTGGCAAGAGGTAGAGGATGAAGAAATAGGAAGTGGGTAGACTTTAGAATTGGATTTCTCACTTGTTTTCATCAATCACCATTGATGAAGAATGGTTTTCTTCAAGTGAAGAAGATGAAGAAGAAGAAGATAATGATATGATAAGTTAATTAGAATAATAAAGAAAAAGAATACTTATCATAACATTAACTATAGTTAGGTGTAGAGAATTGACTAAGGTTAAAAGAATGGTTAGGGTTAAGCTTGAAGACAAAATGGTCATATGGTCAAAGCTTCATGAAGCTTCATCAAGCTTCATGAAAGAAAGAAAGAAAGAACAAAACCATTTTGTTTTCTTTTGTCATTTCATTTTCATCCAAAATAAAAAGATAAATGAATGGACAAATAAATAGAAACCTTAACTATTTACTTAACCTAGGTTTAATTCTTTACACAAACCAATTTTGTATGCATCATCAAACATGATACAATCGAGTGCACAAAAGTATATCACATATACAATGTGTACACCCGAGTGAGAAAATCCATTTAAAGTAAACCGATACTAGTTGATGCAAACTAATATATCAAATATATAATTATGCATTAAATCATTAAATCAACACTTGATTTAACGATCCGGTCATATCGCATATAACCGACTAGTATCTTATGTATCGGCTTATCGAATCAATACTTGATTCGATAACTAGGTTATATCGCATACAACCAATTGATACATACATCGCGAGAATAGAATACGGTATCACATACCCGCATTATTCTCGGTCCCGCACATATCTCATACGTGCTCCTATTTCGTTTCGCTTGAGCCAGGAAACCTCTGTGTAGGACTCTAAAGACTCGTCAATACGCCGGCAGCAGATGATGATCATATCAAGCACCCACAAGCCGCAAGCGGTCTGCTAAACGTAACGGCCATCCGGGTATTGAGCGATCAGAAGATCGACGAGCAAGCCCGCTCACACTCCAGTGAATCCAACCAGTAACACTACCGTACAGTCCGGTCTGATCGTCTGATATGTCGCATATCTCGCCTAGGGGTGGTAAACGTCAGACCCCAATAGCTCGATAAGTCGTGTCGATATGAGGTCTATAACAATTCGAGAAACTACTGGTAACACTTACCAGTAAATCTCAGCAACCCTGGCCAGGGATTTCCTGTTATAGCCAATCGAACACAGCGCAACATCAACCCCCTATACCGGGAGAGACGAATCCCCTCCTATCGCTCATTGCCTCCATATGACTCGGGACTGTACCCAAAAACCACCGTTTTGCACGCCCTCTTGAACGTGGTAAGATGGAAATCAAAGCACAGTGGGAACCACACAAGACTCTATGACGATCTCGGGTCAACAGACTACTCTGTACCAGTGTCACCAGAGAACTGCCATCTGACACGAGGTATAATACCATCTGGGAGTTCTCGGCGAGTCCGTCCAGTGTACCCAGTCTCTACTGAGCACCCGTATATCATCTCTGATGTCAAACACCAATGGATATGGGATCATCCATCGCCCATCTGTATGGGTCGAGAAGGTATACGCTAGTCTACTCTGGTATATCGATGCCCCATCTCGATACACCCACGACTAGGGACTTTGAAGGATGTACTTGTGGACTACCATGTCCCCACTAGTATGATCCGCATCATAGTTCAGGTAGTCAAGTACACATCCTAAGGGCTTTACCAACATGTAATAGAGAGACAATCTGAGTACACGTTAAGGTAAAGAGTAACCAGATAGCATACTATCATGTCGAGCAAGAAAGTCCTCCCTATATATGTCCCAGCATCCACTACAATATACATCCTATATACAGTAATAGCCTCTAGGGCATACATATAACTAACAATACGAGAGGAGTCTCAGTAGACCAGAGACTAAGGTGAACGGAATGTATAAGAAACCGTCATGCCACGGTACAACAACAACGGAATATAGGTTAGGTGTCTTAAATCTTGTAGTCTCGTGCTATTTCTAACACCTTCCGTACCAATCTACCCCTTAAATCCCGCGAAGTATTGTATTGTATTGTTTGTCTTGTATTGTAAATTGTATTGTCTTGTATAGATGGATGACTTGCCGAAACCATGATATCAGTAAATGGATGTAACTGGAGAATCATGTAAATGTAAGTATATTCATGGTTCGGTTAAGCCAATACAGATTAAATAGATTGAATATATGTATTCATGGATTCATGTTGAATTGTAGTTTGTACTTGAATCATATTCAAGTCAGATTATTATAATGAGACTCAATCTAAGTCAGAATAATTATAAAAGAAATTGAAGTCCTGATTGTTTTGATGTTATCGGTAACCGCTGCACATGGGCGACAGGATTTGTGTCTTTTTCAAAGACGATTACCGTGTTGATAACACCGTTTGTTAAGTTGTCTAGATTAGATAGGCAAGCACCCATATCTCCGGCTAACTGAGGCTCAAGAGACTGGTCCCGCTTAAACCTATATTTACTAGGGTCTTTAAGGTAATTTATAGAACTTGAGGGGGTTTTATGTAAAAATACCTTTGTATAATTTTCAAAACACACCCCAAGTATTTAATTATCGTCTTTAGAATTATCATAGATGTAGATTTTATATTTGTGATATTTCTAGTGAAAATAACCTAATTTCATAATATAGGGTATTTAATTGTAATATTGCACTTGTATAGAATTCATGGTATTTTAATGTAAAGTGATTCTTGTGATTTTAGAAAAAGTTGGAATATTTATATTATCACAAAAATAGATATTTTAATGATACATATATATATATATATAAATAATTTTAATATATATTATATTTCTAGAAATCTCATTTTCTAAAGATATTTGTATTTTAAATCTCTCGAGACCGAATGCTCCTTGCGGAGGTCTGCATCTCGCACTACTAAGCCTAGGGATGTGAGATAATCCGTACTATCCCAGTCGGATTCTCCAAAATGGGTTGTAGCGGCGCTTTGCAAAGATTGTAAAAATACGTAATCTTGCAGAAAACGGTTTTAATAGTAAATGGTATTTATGTGTAAAGTTTCGTTTTCCCGTATTCTATATTCCCGAAAAGTATTGTGATATGTTGAATATGAGTGTTGTGAGAAGGTAGGTCATTACCTCATGATCTAATTAAAGGTATAGCAAGATTAATGATGTTTTAAAGTAGAAAGTAAACTACATGGTATTTTAGTGAAAAAGAGCGGTAAAAGTTACAAAATGAAATATATTGCCACGAAACTTGTTCAACATGTTTGTTAATGATTAATAGTCAACATGTAAGGGTTTGGTATGTTTGTATTTAAGAAAAGGTTGAATTTTTAGGAAGAACCGAATCGGAAATCGGATTAACTCCGATTCCGTCGGGTTTTAGAAAAAGAACTTTTTAGAATAGCAAAGGAGAGAGGGAGGTGGTACTTACAGGTTTGTAGTATATAGAAGAGGGATAGGAAACGGTAGAAGGCGCCGGTGCGTCGTTTCGTAGCCGGGAGCTCCTAGGGTCGTCGTCGGAATTTCGCCGGAGCTTCGCCCTTTGCTAACTTCAATTGCACACTAAAATTTCTAGATGGATTTCTTGAGAGTTTGGACAGAATTGTGAGTGAGGGGTGTGTGTCTAGGTGTGGTATTTATAGGGTAAAGCTAGGGTTAGGGTTAGGTGAAGGGGTGTGAAAAAATTGTATTAAAAATAGGGTTTAATGGGATTTTAAGGAGCTCTGTTAAATTGTAGGAAAATTAAACTATATAGGGGTACTGGGGAGATCAAGAGACACAACTTTTGTGTTGGGGAAACGGCGATCCGGCCGAGTCCGGTCGGCGGCGGCGGCCGAGTCGGGCCGGGGTCGGTCGCCGTGGGTCCGTCGTCGTTTGGTCTTCCCCCTGATCCAGTTTGTTTTACATGTGTAGTAGGGTTTTACGGGTTTAGTACGTGTAGACTCTTGGACTTCTAAAATTTTAAAAAGAAATCAATATTAAAAAAATAATGTGGGGGATGGGATTTGAACTCTGGTGTTTTGGTTCAGCAGTGCAAGATCTTACCAATGAGCTACAAGCTCTTTCTTGCTATTAAAAAGCAAAACAATTACTTATAATACTCACAGGAAATGCAAATACCCCAAGTATACATTAACTTTTAAACAAATTTTTGTATACTAAAATTAGAGTTGTTATAGTCTACCCTCCTTACAAAAATTTCGTACTCGAAATTTACAAATTTTATCTTAAGGACTAGTTTATAAAGAGGTGAGGATATTTTGCACGCATCTCATCTTCCCTTTCCCATGTTGATTCTCCTGGAGTGTCTTTTCTCCACATCACTCGAACCAAGTTGACTTCTTTGTTCCGAAATGACTTCACTTTCCTGTCCAGGATCTCCACAGGTTGTTGCTCACAAGATAAGTCGGGCTGTACAGTGAGCTCGGAATGATCAAGAATGTGGCTGGGGTCACTCACACACCTTCTGAGTTGTGATATGCGAAACACATTATGCACTCCTTCCAATGAAGGTGGAAGTGCCAAACAGTATGCTACTTCACCGACTCGTTCGAGTATGTCGAACGGTCCAATGTATCTCGGACTTAGCTTACACCGTCTTCCAAATCGGGTCACTCCGCGGTTTGGAGATATCTTTAAGAACACGTGATCTCCTGGCTGGAACTCCAAGTGATGTCACTTTGCATCAGCCCAGTGCTTTTGTCGATCTTGGGCTATGCGCATCTTTTCTCTGATAGTACGAACCACATCAATAGTTGCTACTATCATCTCAGGTCCAAGAAGTTCCCTATCTTCGATGTTATCCCAACTTAATGGCGATCAACACTTCTTTCCATATAGCGCTGCAAAAGGTGCCATTCCTATGCTTGCTTGGTAGCTGTTGTTGTATGAAAACTCTACAAGATATAGGTGATCTTCCCACTGTCCTCCGAAGTCTAACATACACGCTCTGAGCATATCCTTCAAGATATGAATAGTTCGCTCAGATCGACCATCTATTTGTGGATGATAAGCCATACTGAAATTCAGACTTGTTCCCAAGCTTGCTTTCAGACTCTGCCAAAATTATGATCGGAACCTGGTGTCACGATCGGAGACAATGCAGACCGGTACTCTATGAAGTCTCACAATTTTCTGTATGAGTTCATGGGTATTAGAGATAGTACATGTTTAAAGAGTTTAAATCTTAAGTAGATTTTTACCTTCATGTACTTCTTTGCTAATGTCTCAGTTGATTGGCCAACTCGAAATGGGATGAAGTGAGCTGACTTTGTGACTCGATCTACAATGACCCATATCGCATCGTTACCCTTTATGCTACGAAGAAGAGCAGTCACAAAATCCATTGTGATGCATTGCCACTTCCATTCTGGGATTGGTAATGGTTGAAGTAGTCCAGCTGTCCTGTGATGTTCAGCCTTTACTTGCTGACACACCAAGCATTTAGCGACGCTTCTGGCTACTTCACGCTTCATTCTATGCCACCAGTAATTCTAACGTAGATATTTTTACATCTTTGTACCTCCAGGGTATACTAAGTAGGGACAGCTGTGATCTTCTTTCATTAACTTTTCCCGAACAGGACCTTTTGGTACACATAACCTGCTGCCGTATCTCAAAGATCCGTCTTCATGGATGATGAAGTCTGAGTCCATTCTCCACTTCTATGATCTTTTGCAACTTAGCATCACTTTCTTGAGCTGCTTTGATCTGGTTGACAATGGTAGATTGAACTTGTAAATTCATCAAACTTGAAGCATTACCTGACATGACTACTTCAATCTCCATCTGATATAAGTCCTGTTGAAGCTTCCACTGAGCGGTGAGATGCATTGCTAATGGTTGGCGACTAAGAGCATCTGGAACCACATTCACCTTCCCTGGGTGATATTGCAGGTTGATGTCAAAGTCCGTCATGAGTTCTAACCATCGTCTCTGCCGCATATTAAGCTCCTTCTGAGTAAACACATATTTCAGACTCTTATGATCTGTGTATATGTTCACCCGTTCACCAAGAAGATAATGGCGCCAAATCTTGAAAGCAAAGATGACGGCTGCCAACTCTAAATCATGCGTCGGATAATTGCGCTCATGAGTCTTCAGCTGTCTTGAAGCATAAGCCATAACCTTACCGTGCTGATGTAGAACACATCTTAATCCCTTACCGGATGCATCACAATGCACTTTGAAACCTCCAGACTGGTCCGGTATAACAAGAATAGGCGCTGATGTCAACCTTGACTTGAGTTCTACGAAAACTTGTTCGCATGCTTCTGACCACACAAAGTCTTCATCTTTACGTATGAGTTTGGTCAGGGGTGTTGCTATCTTAGAAAAGCCTTCAATGAACTGATTTTGTGCGAAAAAGTGCTTGTAGAATAACCACAATCAATAACGGTGTCGCTTGTAGCTAGCCGAGATGAGTACGGGTCGTCCGTAGGGAAAAGTGGAATATTTTATTCTTATTTTAGGCGTGTTGAGAAAGAAAGGAGGAAGAAATAAGAATGGTTGTAGGTTCTAGATCTACGTTAAACACGGATGCAAAATATAGATCTAGATTAATTATGGATGTAAGTTCAATATTAAAAAGGGGCTTGTAGGGTTCATTAGGATTTAGTAGTTATGGATGGTTAATTAAAGATTACTCTTTTTATCCTTTAATAGATTTAAAACTAGAACGACATATATGCATGTAGATTAGGGTTTCTGGAGGGAAAATGGTTCCCACTCTTAACCCCTATCTCGACATGGAACTCCGTTCATATCTAGCATTTACAAAAACAATCATTAATCTAATCTCTAATCGCGGTCGAGACTAACAATAAATTGGTAGCGCGCCCGATTAGGATGTTAATGATTCTTTTAGTAAAGTTTATAAACTTTATAGGACGTAAAAAGAGTTTAAGGATCTTCATCATCCATTAATCTACCCTAATCCTATGAACCCTAACAAGCGGAGAATTACTCGCGCATGTTGGGAAAATAAGATGAAAAGACATAGAGGGAAAACATAATGTAAAATACAAAAGAATTAAATATAACAACTACCTTTATTAATCAACTTGAACAATCTACACTTTATTCCTTAGAAAATGATTACAAGAACTTGGTTTGCTTCTCGAACTCTTCCGAAGGAGGTAGATGAACAGTTGATGATCAGCCTGGATGCATGAGCCGTCTTGGACTTCGTGATCTCTTCGGCTTGATGCCTTCTAACTTTAGCCCTTGGTCCTTTATATAGCCCTCAAAGAAGAAAAACTAGTTACCATATATGGTGACTTCCTAATATGGTGACTTTCCATATATGGATTCCGAGTCCCTGTCAGTATTGATTTTATGGCAGATTTTTGATCCTGACATCTTGAACATTTTGATCTCTTGACCTGAGCTAAATCTTGCATAATATCTCTATGAATAATATTAGTACTATTTATTAAATTAGAGAGAGTATCTTAATCACTATATATGGTAATAAATATTTAAGAAACTTGATTAAGAATATTTAATATGCTATGCACTTTATATGGTAATAAATCTTTAAGAAACATGATTAAGAATATTTGATATGCTATGTATCTTTTAATTACTAAAATATTATGCATATATTTTGAAATATTATTCTAACCATTTGTATGATATTATATCTTTTAAGAATTGTGATTAGAATATTTGATATGATATGCATATTTTCAATTACGAAAATATTATATAAATATAAAATGCCTATATTTTCCTTCATAATGTTAATTATAATATAAAAACATATGGTAAATAGTATTTTGCAGATAAATCCAAATATGTTCTATATTTATAATAAACACCTTTAAATATTTAAGAAAAGTAAGGAAAATGTTATATCAAAAGTGCAATATTTTCGATTGAATATGAACCTCCTGTAATATCCAGCCAGACCTAAGAAATTTCGAATGTCCTTCACTGACGTTGGTGTCGGCCATTCGCTTATTGCTGAAACTTTCGCTGGATCCACAGAGATTGCTTCACCTGATACGATATGTCCAAGAAAACCAACTTGATTTAGCCAAAACTAGCACTTGCTGTACTTGGCATATAATTAATGTTGTCGTAGAGTTTCCAGGACAATTCGTAGGTGCTCGGCATGTTATTTCTAACTCTTAGAATACACCAGGATGTCGTCGATGAAGATGAAAACAAACCTGTCTAAGTACTCCCGGAAAACTTGATTCATCAGGTTCATGAATATTGCTGGTGCGTTGGTCACTCCAAATGGCATCACTATAAATTCGTAATGACCATAATGAGTTCTGAAAGCCGTTTTATGAATATCAGCTTCTTTGACCTTCACCTGATGATAACCTGAACGAAAATCTAATTTAGAGAAAATACAAGATTCACTTAGCTGATCGAATAAATCGTTGATACGCGGTAACGGATACTTTTTCTTTATCATGACCTCGTTCAAGGCTTTGTAATCAATGCATATTCTGTATTAACCTTCCTTCTTCTTCAAAAGTAGTACCGGTGATGCCCAACTTGAAGTGCTGGGAAGAATCCATCCTTTCGCCAATAATTTGTCCAACTGTGTTCGGACTTCCTTTAAACCTTCTGGACTTAATCGATAAGGTGCTTTGATCACCGGTTGTGCTCCTGGTACTAAATCAATGCTGAATTCAAGAGCTCGATTGGGAAGCAAACATGATATATCGTCAGAAAACACATCGTCGAACTCTCGAACCACTTCTGGCCTTGATTCCTCCTCTGCTTGAGTTGCTGCAATCACTTCTTCCATTGGCTTCGCTTTGTATGTACTTGGCTCCGGGGTACGGTCTCCACTTTTGAAATAGAAGACCGGATGATCCGGAATCTCAAATACTACCCTACTTTGATGATAGTCGATGGTATCATAAAAGGTTCCGAGCCAATCCATACCTAGAACCACATCAAAGTTCGGTATGTACAACACCTTGAAGTCAGCATAGAATTCTCCGCTGCAAACGACTACTGGACACAAGCTGTATCCTATTGTTACTTTTAGAACGCCATTTCCTGAACTGACATTCCAGCTGGATACAAGCGGTGTGACTGGAATCGCATGAGTTCGGACGAACCGTTGCGACATAAAGCAGTGAGATACTCCAGTATCGAAGAGTGCTAGTGCAGGAAGTGAGGCTACTAAGATTGTACCTAAAGTATGTGGGAGGTATAGGGAAAAGTATGTAGATAAGTAGCAAGACTGAAAGAAAGGTTGAGAAGAAAAGGGTTACCAGTGATAACTTGGCCAGTGGCCTCAGCTTCTTCCACGGTCATCGTGAAAGCCTGGCATGTAAGTCGACGTTACACACCCCACAAGATGCGGGGAGGCAGAATAGGTAAAACAATCATTTTGTTTAAGGTAACATCGACTAACTTTGCGGATCTTTGCTAAACCCTAACTAACAAACTATCTAGAAGTGCTAAACTACTATGATAGATGATTATACCTCAAGATACTAGTCCTTCTTGTTCACCTCCTCGTCGGCCTCCTCGATGTGATAGAAGATCCACCCGAGAGTTCCTTCTTCAAGCTTTAACCTCTAACTTGAGGTAACTAAGTGGCTAGGATTGCTAATCCAAGTGACATAGGAGATATAGAAGTGAATTAAGGATCTATTAGTCTTTCTAACCCTTGGGATCTCAACACATGAGATGATTACGGTTAGGTTGAAGAAGAAGAGAGCTTGAGGAGAGAGAGTGTGTATGTGAGAATGAAATGAAAAATAACTCATTTCTATATTTTATGAATCATAATGATTATCAAATAAATCATATAAGATAATTACAGCTATGCTTCATTTAATACAATGAATGAATCATCTCATGAGCCATTAAAACAATTAATGCTTCATTAACTCATTTGGATGAATCATCTCATGAGTCACTAATTCATTTAATGCAAATGACACAGAAGCTCTCCACCTTATTTAGTTTAATTCATAAATGAATTAAATCTAAATGAGTCACCTTTCTTCTAGAAGCTTCTCGAGTAATTACGAGAATGCCCCTCCCATCCGTATTTACGAAAAATACGGATATACTGAGACTGCATAAATCCAATAATCCAATACTAGAATCTGGCTTAAACTAAAGCCCGCTAGTATAAACTGTCCGAACATCATACATGCTCAAGTACACATATATGTCCGAACCCTGTCGTAAAACCATACGACCTCTATATCGTTTCGCCTGAAGCCGGGAAACTCTCTGTGTGGGACTCTAAAGACTCGACACTACGCTGGAAGTGGGTTTAACCACAGGCCGTAAGCGGTACTAGCTGTATGTAACCGTCCCCAGGTAGATGTCGATAAGAAGGCCGATGAGGAAACCCATCCGAACTCCTACTGAGCCTGATGTGACAATCTCCGTACAGTCCGGTCTGTTCATCTAATACTATCGCATATTGGGTCTAGGGGGCGGCAAGCGTCAGTCCCCTAAAAGCGGTATAAGTCGTGTTGGAGTGAAGCCAATTACACCTTGAGAAGCTACTGGAAAACCTACCAGTAAATCTCGCTTGCCCTGGCCAGGGACCTTGCGTAATGGCTTTCCAAACACAGCCGATATCAACTCCCAATACCGGGAGAGACGAATCCTATCTAACCTCCACTGCCTCCAAGTGCTTCGGGACTGCACCCAACTGCTACCTGTTTGCATGACTCCTTTGAGCCGTGGTAGGGTAGCAATCTAAGAACAGTGGGAACACACTCGAGACGAAGCAGCAGTGTCAAGTCAACGGACTATGCTGTATTCATGTCACCTAGGAACTGTTAACCGACGACGGGTATAATACCAACCAACAGTTCCCTGCGAGTCCTGTCCAGTGTACCCGTAACCTAATGAGCACCTGCATACTATCTCTAGTACGACGTACTGATGGCTGTGGGACAGACCATCTCCCCAACTGGGATGAGAAGCGTACACACTAATCTACTCCGAAGTATCGATGCCCTGTCTCGATAATCCTACGACTAGGGACCTGAAAAAGGATGTGCTTGTAGACTACCCAGCCCCTACTAGTGTGACTGCCATCACAACGCTGGTAATCAAGCAAGATCCTAAGGGCACTATCAATATGTATTCGCGATATGCTAACATATACACATATTAAGATAGATATAAACCAAGTAGCATACTACTATGTTGAGCGAGACTGTTAATATAACTGTGAATATCCCAAGCTTCCATTAAGTAATATACAAACTAGTATGATACAATAATGGCCCCTAGGGCATATACGTTAACAATCTCCCACTTGCACTAGGGCCATGTACTGGCGTATCGAAGACCTATTATCTCGAGTAGCCTCTCGAACTGTGTCTGAGGCAAGGCCTTTGTGGATGGATCTGCAGTGTTCTCCTCTGTAGCAACTTTCCGGACCTTGATCTCCCGGCGATCTATGATCTCCCTGATCAGGTGATACTGCCTTAAGATGTGTCTGGACTTCTGATGGGACCTGGGTTCCCTTGCTAAAGCTATAGCCCCGTTGTTGTCACAATACAAAGGTGTTGGATCAACAATGGATGGAACCACCTGAAATTCTGTGAGGAACTCTTCATCCAGACTGCTTCTTTTGCGGCATCGCAAGCAGCTATGTACACCGCCTCCATCGTCAAGTCAGAAACGATGTCTTGCTTGGAACTCTTCCAGCACACCGCCCCTCCATTGAGGGTAAAGACATAACCTGACATGGACTTGGAGTCATCCTTGTCACTCTGGAAGCTGGAGTCAGCAAAAGCCTCGATCTGGAGGTCTTTTCCGCCGTAAACCAAGAACATATCCTTAGTCCTTCTCAGGTACTTGAGAATGTTCTTTACTGCTATCCAGTTCTTCTTCCCTGGGTCTGATTGATACCGGCTTACCACGCTTAGTGCGTAAGCTACATCTGGTATGGTACACAACATCGCATACATTATAGAGCCTACTGCAGAAGCGTAGGGTATAACTGACATGTGATCCCTTTCCAAATCAGTCTTGGGAGACATCTCTTTGGAGAGGGTGATTCCGTGACAAGCCGGTAAATTACCGTGCTTAGAATCTTCCATACTGAATGTTTTCAGTATAGTGTTGATATACCTGGACTGTGAAAGTCCCAACTTCCTTTTACATCTATCACGATAGATCTGGATCCCCAGTATGTAAGAGGCATTACCCAGGTCTTTCATGGAGAACCTGTGTGACAAGAATCCTTTGACAGATTGTAGCATAGGAATGTCATTTCCTATAAAGAGAATGTCATCCACGTACAATACGAGGAATACGACAGTTCGTGCTACAATTTTACTATATATACATGGTTCATCTGGATTTTTGATGAAGTCATATTCTTTGACCGTTTCATCAAAACAGATGTTCCAACTCCGCGATGCCTGCTTTAGTCCATAAATGGACTTAAGCAACTTGCACACTTTCCCGCTGCTCCCACTCTGATTGAAACCTTCTGGCTGATCCATATAGACGCACTCTTCTAAATTACCATTTAGAAAAGCCGTCTTTATGTCCATCTGCCAGATCTCATAATCATGGAAGGCAACAATGGCAAGAAGGATCCGAATGGATTTGAGCATAGCCACTGGAGAAAAAGTTTCGTCATAGTCTAAACCAGGTCTTTGACGAAAACCCTTTGCAACAAGTCTAGCTTTATAGGTTTCCACCTGTCCATCTATACCAATCTTCTTTTTGAAGATCCACTTGCATCCTATGGGTTTTACCCAATCTGGAGCAAAGTCCAAAATCCATACTTTGTTGGTGTACATGGACTCCATCTCGGTCCGCATTGCATCCAGCCATCTTACTGAGTCGCCGCTCTGGATGGCCTGCTGGAAGCTAGTAGGTTCATCATTATCAATGACGCAATCCTCTCTATCCCCGTCTATGAGAAAACCGTAGTATCTCTAAGGCGGATGAGACGGACTACTACTCCTACGGAGGGGTGCGGGAATGTCCTGTTCTTCTTGAACTTCTGGTTCTACCAAACTTTCAGTAGTAGTTTGTGGTTCTGGAATTTCTTCCAGTTCTATTGCGCTCCCACTTGTTTCCTTTTCTAAAAACTGCTGTTCTAGAAAATTGGCATTACGAGAAACAAAAACCTTTTGTTCCTCTGCGTAATAGAAAAAATACCCCTTGGAGTTCTTTGGATATCCCATAAACTTACACTGTACTGATCGTGCCTCGAGTTTGTCCGCATGCTGCTTTTTAACAAAAGCTGGACATCCCCATATCTTCAGATACTGAAGATAGGGTTTCTTCCCACTCCACATCTGATATGGTGTGGTAGGCACAGTCTTGGTAAGACTCCTGTTCAAAAGATATACAGCTGATTCTAGTGCATAACCTCAGAAAGATTGCGGTAACTCAGCATTACTCATCATGGAACGTACCATATCCAATAGGGTTCGGTTCCGTCTTTCCGATACACTGTTATGTTGTGGAGTGTATGGAGGAGTAAGCTGAGAGAGAATTCCATTCTCTTTTAGGTAACCCAGGAACTCGGCACTTAAGTATTCACCATCTCGATCAGATCTCAGTGTCTTGATACTTTTACCGGTTTGGTTTTCCACTTCATTCTTATATTCTTGGAATTTCTCAAAGGCCTCGGATTTATGTTTCATCAAGAAAATGAATCCATATCTATAGAAATCATCCGTAAAAGTAATGAAATATGAAAAACCGCCTCTTGCATGTGTAGACATTGGACCACATACATCGCTGTGTATGAGTCCTAAGAGCTCGCTCGCTCTTACTCCATGTCCAGTGAATGGATTCTTTATCATCTTTCCTTTGAGGCATGATTGACAAGTGGCATAAGATTGATATTCGAACGGATCCAAATATCCTTCTCTATGTAACTTAGTTAACCTTGTCTTATTGATGTGACCTAGTCTACAATGCCATAAGAAAGCCTGATTTATATATGGAGACTTTCTTTTTAGTGTGTTCTGGAAATTGAAAATCTGTAATTGGTTTAACACGTATATACCGTTATCTAGTGTACCGGACCCAATCAAACCCTGATTAAGGTGGATGTTAACAACATCGCTTACAAACGTGAAATCATAACCTTCTTTTGATAACAACGAAACTGATATGATATTACACGTTAAACTGGGTACACAAAAACAGTTGTGCAAAACAAAAATATGTCCACTCGTCAATCCAAGATGATAATCCCCTACGGACACAGCACCCACGCTAGCTCCGTTAGCAACCTGGAGGGTCATATCACCAACCTTCAGCACTCTATGGTTTCTCAGTGCCTGCAATGAATTGCATATATGAGATCCTGATCCGGTATTCAATACCCAGGAAGTAGAGTTGATTGACAGACAATTTTCAATTACAAACACACCTGAAGTCGAAGCCACAGCTTGCTTCGGGTCCTGGTTCTTGACAATCCAAGCTTTGCAATCTTTCTTCCAATGGACTTTCCTACGACAGTGGAAGCACTCGTCCTTTGCCACTACTGGCACCGCAACCTTTGCCTTTCTCTTCACCACCTCTTGGTTTGGTAGCGGCCTTCTTCTTCCTTCCTTTGGCCCTTGCCTTGGACCTTGAAGAGGAAGCACCACGAACAAACATAGTGAGTGTTTCCCTTGCTTTTTGCAAGGTGCCCTCTGCACTCCTCAACATGTTAAGGAGTTTGGGAAGTTCAACTTCCTTACCTTGAATGTTGAAATTCAAGATAAATTGGGCGTAGGTGGAAGGAAGGGACTGAAGAACCAAGTCTGTATACAGCTCGTTCTCTAATGTTGTCCCGAGGTCCGCGAGCTCTTCAATATAGCCAATCATCTTAAGGACATGTTCTCCTACAGATGATCTGACGGACAGTCTCGACTGAAACAAGTTCTTCGAGGTCTCGTATCTAGCTATACGAGATTGCTCTCCATACAGTTCCTTGGTGTGGAGAAATATGGATTCAAGGTCCATATTCTCGTGCCTCCTCTGATGTTCATTATTCATAGAGGCAAGCACGATGCATTTGGCCTTCGCGCAGTCAATCTCCCAGGTCTTGCGGATTTCCTTATCCGCGACACTGGATTCTGGACCTGAAACGGCAGGGGCCTTAGTAGTAAGGACATACAATTTGTCATAAGTAATTTCCATCTTGACATTCCGGAACTAATCTTTATAGTTTGGCCCTGTCAAAATATTTTTATCTAATAATAACTTAAGGCCTGTTAGGATCTGGGTTGCTGCAATTAGGAGAGAGAAGAAAATACTTTAGCATGATGCTCTTTCAAGTTTAGAGTGGTTTTTAGTTTATCTAAATAGGATGGCTCCCACTGTTTCTCGAATCCTTCCTCAAACCAAAAAGGAAGAACTAGTTAGGACTATTCTCACCGTACAATACTTGCTTAACCGTTCAGCCAGGCCGGTGTCGGTACTTCGAGGGAGGTTTTACGACGCTTTCGTGAAGTTCCTTAATTAAATAACCTCTTTTCTCTGGGGCCGTAGCCCCGCTGACACCTTTCTCGACACCTACTTGGTTTATAGCATTGATCGTTAAGTGAAAGAATCTCCCGATGAGTAGCATATACTCACAGTAGGATCAAAATCCAAATATCATCATGTGATAAAGCTGAAGTAATCCTACCAAAATTATCACACTCCAAATGGTATGCAACTCTAGCAAATTTCAGTTTCTTTAGAAATTCCCGATGTGGATTTTTGCCCCATGCTCTTATGACCTTGGCATTGGTCAAAATATCATAAGTCACATGTCAAGTTCTACCCATCATTATCTTGTAAATTTGAACCCACCCGTACATACCCCTGACGTTGGCCAAATGGCAGTACGACTGTGCTAAACCAACTCATCTATCTATGCAACAGATGAATACCCAGCAGCTACCAAACATTATGCCTTGGCGTTGGTCAAAATACATAGCTTGAATACTACTGAATACCCAAATGAAATGACGGAGGGCTACGATTGGTTTTGGCGAAACCTTGAACGTAGTGAACTTGATATGATCGAAGGAACCTGATAGCTTTTAAAAGGTGTGGTTTAAGCTCCGCAATTAAAAAAATCTTTTGTTTTAAAATAACCGAGCGGTTTCTTTTAAACTGTTCCAACGATTCAACTTTGGTTTATTTTCTTTGCATTAAAATAATGCGTCCCATCAATTAACCTATCATTGCAGAAAACAACGAAAATACAACATCCTCTTATGCCATCCGCATTCGCCACTGGGCCCCGTCATTCACCCGTTAGGTTACTTAACTAACGACAGAGCGGGGGCTGGGCTAGCGCGGGTGCAAAACATAAGTAACACCTACTAGATATCATATATAGATATTGTACATTCGTCCGACGCAATAATAGGCATTCCAGATCACAGATGAACATATTGGATTTTCTAAGAATCCGCATTCCTTTTGAGCCTGCAAAGAAAGACGGATTACACAGTCGCGATGAACAGCCAAAACCCCACCCTAGACCCCTACGGGTACGGCAAACTACCCGCCAAGTACCCAAAGTGAAGCGGTCTCCCTCAACGACGTGAGTAGGACACTAAGCACTTCAAAGTACCCGGTAGTTTGTGCACCCCACCTTGGGTCTATCCTAGGAGTAGAAAACAGTAAATGAAATAATACAACGGTGGCTACAACCTCAAGCCGGATGTGCCCCGCAAAAGAATATTACACCAAATTACAATTTACAAATGAATGAAAAAAACACTCGTCTCATATCCCCGGCCATCCATTCATGACAATCCAACAAGTTCATATTCACAAACCAGTGAAAACCATTACAGAAATGTGCAACCCCCTGCTAACCGACATACTAGCAATTAGGGGAGGTTTACGAACACATTAATCACAATACAGATACAATCTAGTTAGCCAAAGTTCATAGAATTTCGATCAAGCAACATATATGAATCTACTCCAAACAATTCTTTGTGCACATAAAACCTGAGCAGAAACAAAACATCCCAGAAAACACAACATAAACACAGAAGAATAACTGAGCAAATTTGGGTTGACTCGGTGTCAACTCGGCTGCGGATCCGCGGCGGATCGCTTGGATCGGCGGCGGTTCCGCGGTGGTTTGGACGATTCACGATCCCAAATTTCTTCACAATTCTTAAAAAACCCTGCTTGTATTTTTAAGGGTCCCTGAAAAATTTTTAGACCCCGTTTTAAAAATGGCAGAAACTAGGTGAAAATGTCGTTTTTTCGGGATTATTTTGCGATCGAATTTCTAAAGACTTTTCTAACATGTTAGTTATGGTTTAGCTAGGCTCTGATACCACTGTAAGTCGACGTTACACACCCCACTGTAGGGTTACTAGGCACTCTAACAAGGTTCTACAAGGTATCAACCATGCCCGATTAAAATTTTAGCCGTGCCGAACAACCCTAAACAATATCTTTGCTAGATTATTAGGGTTTCACATGCAAGTAAACATCATTTAAGTCTAAGTGAATACGAAATACAACCTTTGTAGATCGGTCCTTCACTTCAAAATCTCCTTGTTGTAGTCCCTTTGCTGCGATCATGGTCCTCCCGGGCTCTTGCATGGCTTCACGAGGCAGAAGGAGCGTCCTTGCTTGAAGTCTTCGAGGCCGAAGATGATCTACGTCGAGGGAATACGAACTCAAGCTTCTTCTTCACTAACTTGAGAATTAGTGAAGCAAACACCCTAAACTAAAGTGCTAGTCTAGTAGAGGATGAGGAAATAGGAAGTGGGTACACCTTAGAATTATTTATCTCACATTTATTTCTCACTTAATCAAAACCTAGAGAGCTTTTGAGGAAGATGAATAAATAATGAGATGAGGATACTGATCAAGTGAGTGAGCTAACCATGGTGAGTGAGTATCATATACTAACTCATGTAGAGACATAACCATGGCTAAGTATGATGGTTAGGTTAACAAATATCCAAAGTAAAAACAAACTTAGTGGACTTAGTCAATGCATCCACAAGCTTCCACAAGCTTCATGCATTTTTCTAATTTTTCACTAATTTTGTAATTACTTTAAATATTAAACCCAATATAACAAATAGCATTGTGTAAGTCTCATACACCCATGAATGTTGTATCAACAACCATGATACAAAAAGAAAACACATTTTAATATATATCACATATATATTAAAGTTGTGCACATGTGAGAAAAATCCTTAAGTGAACAAATGTTAGTTAATGTAAATTAGTATATCAAATATACACTAAATCATTAAATCAACACTTGACTTAATAATCCGGTTATATCTCATATAACCGACTAACATCCAATGTATCGACTTATCGAATCAACACTTGATTCGATAACCCGGCTATATCACATATAACCGACCGATACAAAAAGTCGCGAGAATAGAGTACGGTATCACATACACGCATTATTCTCGGTCCCACACATATCACATATGCGCTCCTATTTCGTTTTGCCTGAGCCAATAAATCCTCTATGTAGGACTCTAAAGACTCGTCAATACGCCGGCAGTAGGTGATGATCACATCAAGCACCCACAAGCCGTCAGCGGTACTAGCTGGACGTAATGGCTACCCGGGTATTGAGCGATCAGAAGATCAGCAAGCAAGCCCGCTCCAACTCCTGTAAAAGCCTAACGGTAACACTTGCCGTACAGTCCAGTCTCCTCGTCTGATATGTCGCATATCAAGTCTAGGGGTGGTAAACGTCAGACCCCAATAACCGATAAGTCGTGCCGATGTGAGGCTCATAACGGGTCGAGAAACTACTGGTAACACTTACCAGTAAATCTCTAAATCAGCCCTGGCCAGGGACTTCCCTGTTATGGCCAATCGAGCACAGCGCAACATCAACCCCCAATACCGGGAGAGACGAAACCCCTCCTATCGCTCATTGCCTCCATGTGACTCGGGACTGTACCCAAAAACCACCGTTTTGCACGCTCTCTTGGACGTGGTAAGGTGGAAATCAAAGCACAGTGGGAATCACACAAGACTCTATGACGATCTCGGGTCTACAGACTAACCTGCATAAGTGTCACCAGATAACTGCCATCTGACGTGAGGTATAATACCATCTGGGAGTTCTCGGCGAGTCCGTCCAGTGTACCCAGTCTCCACTGAGCACCCGTATACCATCTCTGATGTCAAACACCAATGGATATGGGATCATTCATCGCCCATCTCATGGGTCGAGAAGCGTATACGCTAGTCTACTCTGGTATATCGATGCCCTGTCTCGATACACCTACGACTAGGAACATTAAAGGATGTACTTATGGACTACCATGTCCCCACTAGTATGATCTGCATCATAGTCCTGGTAATCAAGTACACATCCTAAGGGCTTTACCAACATGTAACTATAAGACAGTATCAAGAGACAAGTATACATGTTAAGATAAAGAGCAACCAGATAGCATACTATCATGTCGAGCAAGAAAGTCCTCTCTATATATGTCCAAGCATCCAATATAATATACATCATCTGTACAATACCGGCCTCTAGGGCATACATACAACTAACAATCTCCCACTTGCACTAGGGCCAGCTGCTGTAGTATCACATACCAAGCATCCTGAAGAGTCTCTCAAACTGTATCTGGGGAATGACCTTCGTGAGTGGATCCGCAGTGTTGTTCTTTGTGTCAACCCTCCTGACCTCGATCTCCCGGCGATCTACTATCTCTCGGATCAGGTGATACCGCCTCAGAATATGCCTGGATCGCTGATGGGACCTGGGTTCCTTGGGCAAAGCCACCGCTCCATTGTTATCACAATACAAAGGTATTGGATGCTCAATGGATGGAACCACTCCAAGTTCAGTAATGAACTTCTTGATCCAGACAGCCTCTTTGGCAGCATCGTTGGCAGCGATGTATTCAGCCTCCATCGTCGAGTCTGCCACGGTTTTTTGCTTGGAACTCTTCCAGCTAACCGCCCCTCCGTAAAGGGTAAAGACAAATCCCGAGTGCGACTTAGAGTCATCTTTATCACTCTGGAAGCTCGAATCAGTAAAGGACTCCACTTGGAGTTCTCCGTTACCATACACCAAGAGCATCTCTTTAGTCCTTTGTAAGTACTTGAGAATGCTCTTCACAGCTGTCCAGTGACTCTCTCCAGGATCAGCTTGATACCTACTCACTATACTTAGTGAGTGTGCTACATCGGGTCTGGTACATAGCATCGCGTACATGATAGATCCTATTGCCAAAGCATAGGGTATCCCTTGCATGCGAGCTCTCTCCAAATCAGTCTTGGGAGACATCTCTTTGGAGAGAGTGAGCCCTGAGATCGTGGGTAAAAACCCACGTTTGGAATCTTCCATACTAAACCACTTTAGTATGGTGTCAATGTACCTGGATTGGGACAATCCCAGTATCCGTTTGGATCTATCTCTATAGATCTTAATCCCCAAGATGTAGGAGGCATCCCCTAGATCTTTCATTAAGAATCTTTGCGATAAGAAGAGCTTGATCGATTGCAGTATAGGAATATCATTTCCTATCAAGAGTATGTCGTCCACGTACAATACGAGGAAGAAAACCTTACTCTCTGCCACCTTCTTGTAGATACAAGGTTCATCTACGTTTTTGACGAAATCAAACTCTTTAATAACGACGTCAAAGCAGATGTTCCAACTCCGCGATGCTTGCTTTAATCCATTAATGGATTTAAGAAGCTTGCATACCTTCCCGCTGCTCCCACTAGCTACGAAGCCCTCTGGCTGAGTCATGTACACGCTCTCTTCTAAATCACCGTTTAGAAAGGCGGTCTTAACATCCATTTTCCAGATTTCTTAGTCATGATATGAAGCGATGGCAAGCATGATCCGGATGGATTTAAGCATAGCCACTGGAGAAAAGGTTTCGTCATAGTCCACACCTGGTCTTTGACGAAAACCCTATGCAACAAGTCTAGCTTTGAAAGTCTCCACTTTCCCATCTACACCAAGTTTTTTCTTGAAGATCCACTTGCTCCCAATGGGTTTTATCCCTTCAGGAGCATCTTCCAAAGTCCATACTTTGTTGGTGTACATGGATTCCATCTCGGACCGTATTGCATCCAGCCATTTCATTGAGTCTCCACTCGTGATGGCCTGTTCGAAGCTAGTTGGGTCATTATCCTCCATGATGCAATCCTCACTTCCACCATCCATGAGAAAACCGTAGTATCTCTCTGGTGGGTGAGGAACCCTACTAGATCGGCGGAGTGGCTGGGGTTCATCGGGAACTACCGAATCCTCTGGTTCCACCCAATCTTCTGTTGTGGTTTGTACAGCTGGAACCTCTTCCAGTTCTACCTCAGAGCCACTAATCTCTTTTGCAAGAAATTCTTTTTCTAAAAAGGTGGCTTGTTGAGCAACAAACACCCTTTGTTCCTCACTGTGGTAGAAGATATACCCTCGCGAATGCTTGGGATATCCAACAAACTTACACAAAACAGACCTTGCCTCGAGTTTGTCCGGTTTTTGTCTTTTAACATAGGCCGGGCAACCCCATATCTTAATAAAATTAAGATATGGTCTCTTCCCCTCCCATATCTCATATGGGGTGGTAGGCACAGATTTGGTAGGAACTCTATTCAGTAGGTATGCTGCTGTCTCCAGTGCATATCCCCAGAAGGAAATAGGTAACTCAGCTATGCTCATCATAGAGCGCACCATATCTAATAGGGTGCGGTTCCTACGTTCTGATACACCATTGTGCTGTGGTGTATATGGAGGAGTTAGCTGAGAGAGAATCCCATTCTCTTTTAGGAAGTCCAGGAATTCATTGCTCAAGTATTCACCTCCTCGATCAGATCAAAGGATTTTAATACTTTTCCCGGTTTGGTTCTCGACTTCTTGTTTATATTCTCTAAATTTCTCAAAAGCTTCTGATTTGTGTTTCATCAGGAACACATATCCGAATCTAGAGAGATCGTCAGTGAATGTAATGAAGTACGAAGAACCATCCCTGGCATGTGTAGACAAGGGACCGCATACATCACTATGTATTAGCCCCAAGAGTTCGGTAACTCTTTCTCCGTGTCCTGTAAATGGAGTTTTGGTCATTTTTTCTTTGAGACATGACTGGCAAGTGTCATAAGATGAAAATTCAAACGGATTCAAATATCCATCCTTATGCAACTTAGCTATTCGTGTCGCATTGATGTGACCTAGTCTACAATGCCACAAGAAGGATTCGTTCAGTTCTGAACTCTTCCTCCTGTGTGTGTTTGTTATGCTCAGAACTGTTGATTGATTTAGAACATAAATGCCATTGCACAACACGCCTGATCCAACCAACTTTTGGTTTAGAAAAATGTTCATAACATTATCCTGTAATACAAAATTATATCCCTCTTTACTCAATAAAGAAACCGATATAATGTCGCATATCAGGTTCGGCATGTAATAGCATTCGTTCAGAATCAATGTATTACCAGTTGGTAATACAAGGTGATATTCCCCGACGGTTCTAGCTGCAACAATTGCACCATTTCCAACCCTTATGTCTTTATCACCTTCTCCAAGTTCTCTACCTTTCCTCAGCCCATGTAACTGATTACATATATGGGATCCTGACCCGGTATCTAATACCCATGACGTAGAGCAAATGGAGAAACAGTTCTCCGTAATGAACACACCCGAAGAAAGTGCATCAACATGTACTTTCTTCATTCGGTGGCATGGGAATCCTGGTATTCCCCTATATCCTGTTCAGTTTTATAACTTTTATAAGAAAGAACGGAACCAACGTTCCCCAGCACTGTATAACATGCGGGTTCGGTCAATACATCCATATTATTATCTTTATTAATGCATGATATGGTCGCTACCTAGAGAGAGAGAGAGAGAAGAAAACAATTTAGCGTATGCTCTTGCAAGATCAGATTGGTTATTATTTTATCTAATCAGGATGGCTCCCACTGTTTTTATCAAATCTTCCTTCAAACCCTAAAAGGAAAGACTAGCCGGGATTAATTACACCCTACAATTTCGCCAATCTTTCAGCCAGGCCAGTGTCGGTACTTTGAGGGAGGTTCCCCGTGCTTTCGCACGGACCTAATTAAAATAAACCTCGTTTTCCCAGAGGTGTAACCCCGTTGACACCTTTCTAGATACCCACTTGATCGGCTAATTGTCCTGTGTAAAACTCTCCCAGGAGTAACTATTAATTGCAGTGGGTATCGGGATCCAACTATCTCATAGAAGGTATGCAATCTCATTGCAAATTTCAACACTTGAAATTCCCGATAATATTTTGCTCCAAGCATCCCATGACCTTGACGGAGGTCAACAAACCACAGGGTGCAAGTCAAGTTCAACCCGTCATTTCTTGATTGAATCAAACCCACCTGCACGACCCTTGATGGAGGTCAACAAGGTCGTACGACTACCCTAATCCAATCTGCATCATATGCATAAGCAGATAAATACTAGTTAGATACCGCACACTACGCTTTGACGGAGGTCAACAAACGTAGCACGAATACTAAGTAGGACTTATCTGAAATCACGGAGGGCTACGACAGGTTTTTCTGAAAACCTATTGCATAATGAACTTGATATCGTTATAGAATCAAATGATTTTAAAATGGTGTGTTTTTGAGGCTTTTGCTAGTTTCGCTAAAGAGGTCACTCCCGGTGAAGGGATCTCGGCTCTTTCCTCGTCGAATGAGGTGCGGGATATATCATATATATCACTGTGCAAAGTAAGAACTAGAAAAGCAATCAAAAGACAAAACTGAGGGGTGTAGCATCTGCCAGTCATTGCTAAAGGGGTCACTCCCGGTGAAGGGATCTCGGCCCTTTCCTTATCGAATAAGGTGCAGGATGTTCTATAAGGAACACCGCGATGCAAAGCAAGAACTGTAGCTACCTGTTTTTGAAAATTCGATTCCACAACATCTTTTAGGTTTATTTTCTTTCATTAATCATATTAATGAAGTCCCATCATTTAAGTCACCTAAACATCACAGATAAATACGACGTACACTTATGCCATCCGCATTCGCCTCGATGTCCCCTCGTGCACCGTTAGGTTAGGTAACTAACGGCAGAGCGGGGTAGGGCTAGCGCGGGTGTAAAACATAAGTAACGTCTATATAATATATCATATATACTATATACAGTATCCATCTCAACATATCAAATGATCACATCACAAATATTGCGGCAGAAGAATCATATGAAATAATAGATATACTAGGAGGTCCGTGTTTTATTTTGAGCCTCTATAAAACACGGATTCCACTGTCGCGATGAATAGCCAAACCCACATCCCTAGACCCCTACGAGAGCGGCAAGCAACCCTACCAATTCTAGAGTTAGGAGACCCGGACTTGACTCCTCAAGTTGGTCTCCCGCTGCACCCTAGAACCCGGTTACTTGTGCTCCCCTCCTTGGGTCTACCTAATGCGGAAAAGTAAATAATATACAATGGTGACATCATCCTCATCCCGGAAGTGCCTCAATAAAAGAATATTACATACAATGAATTTTACATGAATGAAAATAAAAACCCTCATCTCACATAAACCCCGGCTATTCATAAACGCGACGATCCAATATAACATATCCAGCAACACATAACATCACATGTCATTAACGTAAGTAAATATGCGCATCCCAATTGTCGTTGACATATAGCAATGAAACCGGCGATATCACATATTACACTTACGGTCGCAGAAAAGAAGCTGTAAAACTACAACATTTGGAATCCACAATCTCTTTAGACATCGTAAATCCGAAATATCACATACTTCGCATTTCATGCCTAACTATATGAATTCCACATGTTGTATCACATTCCAGATAAATAAACAATATTAAACTTTCCGATCGAATAATCAAATACCCAAGATTTCCTAAATAGCTCAACACTTGAGCGGAGTTCAAAAATTCAAGAATACGTCACGGTACCAATGGTCCAGCCGTAGAAGGGTCAAGCCAACGCCTCACATGTGGCACGCCATACTGCCCCAAACCCTAAGGTTTAGAGGCGGTTCAGACGGTCACATAATCGAGTTAAGATTTGTGTTCTTCTAGAGGGTCCATTGCGTTACATGCACATTTTTTCGAAAGATTTAAACTCAAGAAAAATTCAACACTTGAAAGTTTTTCGTGTTGGGAAAAAGTGAGTTAATGATATCCGTTCGAACATTTTAATACTTTCTAAATTATCCGGAAAAAGAACGAAATTAAATTTTCCGATCGAATCAACGAATACAAAATAATCCCCAGAACACTCAACACTTGAGTCAGATTAAAAATACCCAGAAATATACTGAATCACCTACGGATATTACTGTATCAAAAAGAGTGCATAATACTTCTGTACGGTCGTGGATCCGCGGAACAAGCAAGGTATTGCCGCGGTTCCGCGGTGGCCTGTACAGATTATTGCCTCGTTTTCCACAGTAACTCTTATAATTCCCTGCTGATTTTTGAGTATTTTTAATGCAGAAAAAATTACATTTTAAAAAATTGTCTAGAGAGGGGGTCATTATCGATGTTTCGGGTTCGATCGGAGTTTTAACTTCGTATACACGTCGCCTAATGCTTTAGCTAGGCTTTGATACCACTGTAGGGTTACTAGGCACTCTAACAAGGTTCTACAAGGCATCAACCATGCCCGATTAAAATTTTAGCCGTGCCGAATAACCCTAAACAAGATCTTTGCTAGATTATTAGGGTTTCACATGCAAGTAAACATCATTTAGGTCTAAGTGAATACGAAATACAACCTTTGTAGATCGGTCCTTCACTTCAAAAGCTCCTTGTTGTAGTCCCTTCACTGCGATCATGGTCCTCCCGGGCTCTTGCATGGCTTCACGAGGCAGAAGGAGCATCCTTGCTTGAAGTCTTCGAGGCCGAAGATGATCTACGTCGAGGGAATACGAACTCAAGCTTCTTCTTCACTAACTTGAGAATTAGTGAAGCAAACACCCTAAACTAAAGTGCTAGTCTAGTAGAGGATGAGGAAATAGGAAGTGGGTACACCTTAGAATTATTTATCTCACATTTATTTATCACTTAATCAAAACCTAGAGAGCTTTTGAGCTCAAGGAAGAAGATGAACAAATAATGAGACGAGGATAATGATCAAGTGAGTGAGCTAACCATGGTGAGTGAGTATCATATACTAACTCATGTAGAGACATAACCATGGCTAAGTGTGATGGTTAGGTTAACAAATATCCAAAGTAAAAACAAACTTAGTGGACTTAGTCAATGCATCCACAAGCTTCCACAAGCTTAATGCATTTTTCTAATATTTCACTAATTTTGTAATTACTTTAAATATTAAACCCAACATAACAAATAGCATGGTGTAAGTCTCAGACACCCATGAATGTTGTATCAACAACCATGATACAAAAAGAAAACACATTTTAATATATATCACATATATATATTAAAGTTGTGCACATGTGAGAAAAATCCTTAAGTGAACAAATGTTAGTTAATGTAAATTAGTATATTAAATATACAATTATACACTAAATCATTAAATCAACACTTAACTTAATTATCCGGTTATATCTCATATAACCGACTAACATCCAATGTATCGACTTATCGAATCAACACTTGATTCGATAACCCGGCTATATCACATATAACCGACCGATACAAAAAGTCGCGAGAATAGAGTACGGTATCACATACACGCATTATTCTCAGTCCTGCACATATCACATATGCGCTCCTATTTCGTTTTTCCTGAGCCAGTAAAACCTCTATGTAGGACTCTAAAGACTCGTCAATACGCCGGCAGTAGGTGATGATCACATCAAGCACCCACAAGCTGTCAGCGGTACTAGCTGGACGTAACGGCTACCCGGGTATTGAGCGATCAGAAGATCGACAAGCAAGCCCGCTCCAACTCCTGTAAAAGCCTAACGGTAACACTTGCCGTACAGTCCAGTCTCCTCGTCTGATATGTCGCATATCAAGTGTAGGGGTGGTAAACGTCAGACCCCAATAACCGATAAGTCGTGGCGATGTGAGGCTCATAACGGGTCGAGAAACTACTGGTAACACTTACCAGTAAATCTCTAAATCAGCCCTGCCTAGGGACTTCCCTGTAATGGCCAATCTAGCACAGCGCAACATCAACCCCCAATACCGGGAGAGACGAAACCCCTCCTATCGTTCATTGCCTCCATGTGACTCGGGACTGTACCCAAAAACCACCGTTTTGCACGCCCTCTTGGACGTGGTAAGATGGAAATCAAAGCACAGCGGGAATCACACAAGACTCTATGACGATCTCGGGTCTACAGACTAACCTGCACAAGTGTCACCGGAGAACTGCCATCTGACGTGAGGTATAATACCATCTGGGAGTTCTCGGCGAGTCCGTCCAGTGTACCCAGTCTCCACTGAGCACCCGTATACCATCTCTGATGTCAAACACCAATGGATATGGGATTAACCTGTTGGAGATAGTGCCCTCACAGTCAATTATTGGATCACAGGCACGTGATTGCAGTGATTGAGGGAGGACCTGCCCCAGTAGGTCAGTCTTACTCAAGATGATAGTATGCTATCTGGTTTATCTTTATCATCATGTACTGCTTTAGGTGACCTTACGAGTCGCTATTACACGTTGATAGTGCCCCTAGGATTCTTGCTTGACTACCAGCAGTATGAGGGCGATCATATACGTGGGAGCTAGGGTCTATAAGCACATCCTTAAAAGGTCCCTAGTCGTGGGAGTTTCGAGACAGGGCATCAATACTCCAGAGTAGACTAGTGTATACAGTCGAGGCCCCGACGAGGGGCCGTGGCCGGTCTCAAAAGCCACTGGTGTGCGTTGGTTCACCTAAGATGTATACAGGTGCTCATTGGGTTATGAGTACACCGGACAGGACTCGCCGGGAACCTGCTAGTTGGTATTATACCTGACGTCAGATAGCAGTTCCCTGGTGACATGTGTACAGGTTAGTTCATCGACCTGAGATCGTCATTTGTCTCGTGTGAGTTCCCACTGTGCTTTGATTATTACCCTACCACGCTCAAAGGAGACGTGCAAACAGGTTTTAGTTGGGTACAGTCCCGAGCCACATGGAGGCAGTGAGCGGATCTGCAGGGGTTCGTCTCTCCCGGTATTGGGGGTGAGGTCACGCTGTGTCTAGGAGAGCCAGTACATGAAAAGTCCTTGGCCAAGGCAGGAGATTTACTGGTAGGTATTCCAGTAGTATCTCAGCGTGTTCTGGGCTACACTCCGACACGACTTGTACCGCTTTTAGGGGTCTGACTTTTACCAACCCCCTAGGCCCGCCATGCGATGCTCATAGACGAACAGACCGGACTGTACGGATATTGTCACTGACAGGCTCAGTAGGGTGTCAGGATGAGTTCGCTCATCGATGTCCCTTTTGGTCAATAGCTGGTAGCCCGTCACGTATGGCTAATACCTCTGACGTGCTAGTGGTTAAATCCACAGCCATAGTATTGACGAGTCTTTAGAGTCCCCCACACAGACAGTTACTCCAGTTTCGGGCGAAACGCTGTAGAGGCCGTATGGAGATATGGCAGGGTTCGATCATATATGTGCGGTATTGCACGGATCGTGATCGGACGGATTTTACTAGCGGGCTTTATTTTAAGCCGGATCCTAGTATTAGACAGTGTAGTTTTGTCTCTTTGCATTTGTGTTCAGGGGGAATACAAATGCGGGCATGTATATGCAGTCGAGGGGTTTTCCTGTAATTTATTACGGGATCAGTTTTCTGAAGTTGCCAGTTTGCATTCCGTTCCGGCCAGTTTTCTTTTGTTCCTTCGCGGCCAGACTTTTTCGATGGAGGGGCTAATTTGTAATTGTGCAAATTAGTATTTGTGGAGGGGGTCCCTTGTAAATGTGTGGCTTCATCATCATGAGATCCTTGTCTAGTCACTTCCTTTGCATTTATGAGATTGAATGAGTATTTGACTTTGGTGTGACCATTTTCTTTTTCCTAATTATCACACCTTATTCTCTTCTTACATTATTGATTCCCTCCACCATTTTGACGAGGAGGTGAGGTCGGCCACTTAGAGAGGTGAGAGAGGGTGAATTCATTTTTCATGAGGGAAATTTGATCATCTCATTTGCTTGCTCCAAAATCCCTAACCCCTCTCCAAAGCTCATCTCATTCTCTTCTCCATCAAGTAGCAACAAAAACTCCAAAAGAGACATAGTATTCTACACTAGCCAACAGTACCCTTGGACGCGTCGGCTTGCCAACTTCGCGCCCGAGTTGCCTCGCTCCAGAGGTGGGAGCCCGTAAAAGAATTTGGCTATGTGGTGCCCTTTCCGACGAGGAGGTGACGGACCGAGATTCCGCGGGAGATTGGAGTGGAGACGAAGACCGGAGGACACGGATCGCTTGGTATAACTCTCTACCCATCTTTTAGTTTGCTGGTAGCTAGGTTAATGGCCCGATCCGGGATTTTTGTGCGTGGTGGTGCCGGTTTACTAGTTTGTAATGTTTTTCGTTTCTGCGTTTCTGGCGTCGGATCGACGGCCGGGGCGCCGACGTGCACTTACACTGGTATCAGAGCCACGCCATTAACCTTGCTTAGCTTGCTCTAGTATGTTTAAAGACTCGATCGAACAAAAATCCCAAAAACCGTATTTCTTGTGCATCAGGTTTCTGTCGAAATTTTTTTTTTGGGCTCTAAAAATTTTTCAGGTTGTTTCAGAAACATATGCATGCAATTCTAAGCATACTGGGAAAATTCGATGCAATGATTCCTCACTATGACCGCGGAAACGCGGCCAAACCCCTGGTTTGGCCGCGGTTCCGCGGTGGGTAAGTGTAATCGTTGCACCGGATTTTCACCATAGGCTTCTGAATAGGAAATAGGGTTTATTAGATATTCTTTTTGGGCCCAGATTTTCTGTGAGTGCTACAGTGGTGCTTGGGGCCCACTTCGATAAATTTGATCGATCGAAAAGTTTAAACATGTTAGTTCACAGTATTTACCTTATATCTGCTACCGTGAATGTCATTTGATCGGTAAATCCTGTCTAACTGCTATAGCCCGGTTAGACGGATTTGCGAACGTGACATTCACGTTGATGTTATGTGTTTTGCTGTGATGTTGCGGAATGGTCATGGGGGATAGCCTGGTTGTAATGGTAGTACAGTTTTGGTATTTTTATGTACATTTTATATTGCGGGGCGAGCGTCCGACATGTGGACTGCCGTCACTGCCTGTTTGTATTATTCTTTTGGGACACGACCGGGTCGAGGTCGATGTACCCGTTGTATGTATATTTTACTTTCTGTACTAGGATTACCACGCGGAGGGGTGCACGGATAGCCGGGTTCTAGAGGGCAACGGGCCCGCATCTCATGGCTTTGAGACGGAGGGGGCTTTACTCTAGAATTGGCGGACTATTCGCCGCACTTGTAGGGGGTACAGGTTGACCCAAGGAGGGGTGCCCAAGTTACCGGATTCCGTGAAGTGCTGGGTGGTCCATTCACGTTGCTGAAGGGGGCTGCCTCGCTTCAGGTTTTGGCGGGTAACTTGCCGCGCCCGTAGGGGTCTAGGCTTTCATTGCACAGGCTATCCACACGACCAGGGGAACGTCGGGTTTCAGTAGCGGCTCTATGAAACCCGGGGATCCCAGATATCTGTTTTGTTCTGTGATGCTGTACATTTATGTGATGTTGCATTTTATCACACCTTGAGCGAAATATTATATATTGATATATATACTAGTAGATGTTGTATATGTTTTGCATCCGCGCTAGTCCAGTCTCCGCTCTGTCGTTAGTTAAGTAACCTAACGGGTGATGACGGGACCCAGTGGCGAATATGGATGGCATATACGTACATCGTTATTTTCGTTCTTTTGTGGTGTGATCAATTGATGGGACTGCGTTGATTCGGATCAATGCAAGCTAAACAAACCTATTCTGATGTTGTTGGAACACTTTTCAAAAAGCTGTTATTGCAAGGGCGTTCTCTTTTGTTTTGCACAGTGGTATTCAGTTGGAATATCCTGCTCCTCAGTCGACGAGGCAAGGGCCGAGATCCCTTCACCGGGAGTGACCCCTTGGACAAAAGTTTGCGTCAGGGCAATAACTTCACTATAGTCGATTATTTTTGCTTTGCATCGTGGTATTCAGTTGGAATATCCTGCACCTCATTCTACGGGGAAAGAGCCGAGATCTCTTCACCGGGAGTGACCTCTTTAGCAAAGGTTTTCGTCACTATATTTTTACAAAGCTATCTGGTTCCTTCAACGATATCAAGTTCATTACGTTAAAGGTTTTCGCCAGAAACCATTCGTAGCCCTCCATCATTTCAGTTAAATATTCGGTAGTATTCAAGCCATGTATTTTGACCTCACGCCAAGGCATAGTGATTGGTAGCTGCCGGATATTTATCTGTTGCATAGATAGATGCGTTGGTTTGGGACAGTCGTACTACTATTTTGGCCTTCGTCAAGGGTATGTACGGGTGGGTTCAAATTAACCTGGACAATGATGGGTAGAACTTGACATGTGACTTATGATATTTTGACCTCACGCTAAGGTCATAAGAGCATGGGGCAAAAATCACATCGGGAGTTTCTAAAGAAACTGAAACTTGCCAGATATGCGCATAACTTCTGGAGAGTGATAACGTGAGCGGATTCCGTCACGTTATCATGCGATGATAGTTGGATCCCGAGTCCCACTGATGAGTTGGTTTACTCCTCGGGTGATCCCGGCTAATTCTTCTTTCAGGTTTGAGGAAGAATTTGATGTTACAGTGGGAGGTTTCCTGATTAGATAAATTGGTAACCATTCTGATCTAGGCTAGAATGCACGCTGAGTGTTTCTTTTCTCTCACTCTTTGGCAGCGACCATTGACCCGACCCTAGACTATGACTCAGTGACCAAGTTGACCGAACCTTCTTAACACTGGCTTTTGGATTGTCAGAGTTGCAAACCTCATTGCCACTCCTACTTTTACCCTTTTCTCCAGGACACCCCGTATTACTACGAACGTCCACTTCCATTGGACAAAACCATCGTATGGTTATATACGAACTCGAAGGAATTCGAGGATGGTTTCTGGTTCTGGAGAAAACGAATAGGACTATTCAGTTGTCTTTTCCTTTTACCTTCTCTCAGGTTGCGAGTACTCCTTTGTTTAGGAGATAGTACACCTATTACGCAAATTGGATAGTCTTCTTCCAAACCATAGGCAGGTGCCGACCGGTAGGGAATGAAGAAAACCAATTAGCCTAAACGGTGTACAGAAGGTATTAAGTTAAGACAAAGAAAGGGATTAATAAGAGGGCAAAGTAAATTGAGACTGCTATTCACGACCAAACCAAATATTTCTTCGCCAATCCTAAATCACCTTTGTATTTCTCCAGGACACTCCGTATCACTACGAAGATCCACAGTTTATTGGATACTCCATCGTATGGTTATATACGAACTCGAAAGGAACTTGTTCCAGTTCGGGGATGGATTCTGGTTCAGGAGAAATAGGAATAAGGTTTATTCGGTTGTCTTTTATCTTCACATTCTCTCGCATTGCGAGTGCTCCTAGGATTAGGACAGTACATCCACTATGCTTATTGGATAGTCTTCTTTCAAACCATAGGCTGGTGCCGAACGGTAGGGAAGTAAGAAAACCATTTGGCCTAAAGGGGTGTACAGAAGGTAATGACTAAAGACATATAAAGGGATTTGGAGAGGTGGCAAAGAAATATACGGTTACAGTTGTGAATCTGGATAATGGAAGAGGCATTACTAGGAATACCCGGATACCCCATCGAAATATTTCAATGTTTCAGTTTCACTGTGTACTGTTAAAAGAAAACTGATTTCTCAATTAGACACTTGCTCCAGGGTATGTATTTACCAGGTTTGATTCTCACATCTGTATCGTTTTACGGATGATGAGTGGGAGTAAGTTATTGGGAATTAGGTGATCATCCTCATTATATCGGAATTCGTTGTAATTGGTGATATTTGAGGAAGTCACCTGGGTTGTTTGCCGGGCGGCAAATATTTGGTTTTGAATATCCGCTGTTATGCACCAATTTCAAATTGATACATCTGTACGTCTATATTTTATAGAGTGAGATATACCTTTTTGAAATTATGTCTATGACATTTACCTATACCAGTGGATGGTTAGGTAAGGAGCATTGAACAGCGGTGTAATTCTTCTTAACCATAAGTACAGTTTTCAACCTACGACACACAGTGAATGAGTTATAAGACTCAGGAGACTTGTACAGAGTATTGTATATTGTCCAGTGTCCATTTGGACAGAGGGGTTGGTCCTCGTACTATATTCTGTTTACTTATGACTTCTCTAGTTCTTAGACATGTGTTTCGTAGAAATGCAAGGTCTAAAATTTGAGGAGTTATAGATATAAGAATAAAGTAGAGAACCAGATGTTGCAAGTATTAGGATTCTTCAAGGTGATCGAAGATGTAGATACTTGTGTATGGTATTCAGTTGATAGTAATGATTAAGAGAACTAGCTTCTCTTTCAGGTTACTCATAATTGGAAGTATTCCTAAGTTGAGTAATGCTGATCAGCCTCCTTCTATTTAGTTGACATGCATTGCAGACAGCTGCATGATTTGAATCTGGTTCAATTAAATCAGTGCCTCTGTTTCTATATTGGATATAGAACAGTTCATATCTTAAAGATGTTAAGGTACGGGGAGTTGTCCGGCTTATGCTTAAAACCAGACTCTGGATAACTCAAGGCACGTTTCTGTAATGGTTGTTTGTGGGTTGACCCGGGCTATGACGAGGGTTGATTTTCTACCATCTGGAAGATCAATAGTGATATTGTTCTTGACTCGCCACAGTTTTAATAAAAATGGATTTTTTCAGAAAACATAAGTGGTAGTATGGTAGAACTGGAAGTGATTCCAGAACCGCAAACGATTACTGAAGATTTGATAAGAACCTAAAGATTCAATCTGGTTTGACATTCCATTGGCCACTCCGCAGATAAAGTGGGTAACCTCAGGCGCTCGAGAGGTACTTCGGTAGCCTCAAGGACGGTGACAGGGAGGTTCTTGTTTACCCAGACTTGCCATTGCTGTTGTTCCAGACTGTGAGACCCGGCAGGAGGATGAGTATAGCGTCGTTCTAAACTGGCTTTAGAAGTGTACGCATATATGACTCTGCCAGTGGGTTGTCGTAGTCAGTGGGAGCAGCGGAAGCATTGGTGGACATCAGGATTATGTTTATTTATAGACTAAAGCAGATATAGCGGAGATAGATCATCTATTTCTGATGTGACAGTCATAGGTTTGACTTCATCAGAATAGGGGATGGATCTGTTAAGAAGGTAGTAGGGTGTGATGTCCTGGTATTTGGATGACATACACAGAGTAGGAAGTGATATTCCTATACTACGATCGGTTATACTTTGGTCGTCACACATTGGTTTCTCCATACAGGACTTGGATATTATATCAGACATTCTGGTCACTAGATCTATGGTTTTAGATCTAGATTTGGGTAGTTTCCCAATCTGGGTACCTAGACAACATTCTAAAGGTTTTTAGAATGGACGACTCCTGGCACTATAGTATACCTGCAGGTGATGGAGTCACCCTCTCTAAAGGTGTCTTACAGACTAAAGGGGAGAGGGATGTGCATGATTGGCAGATCACTTGCTTAGGCAATTGAGTCAATCATGAGATGTCAAGTACCACACTAGATGTTGTTTTTGCAGTAGGTGCAATAAGTTGATATTGATCCAATCCTGGAGAAACAATCGGAAGCAGTTTTAGAACATAAGTGGATGTTCTAGGGATATGATAACGATAGCCTCATTCGGGAGACAGTTATCATTCCAGGCTTCCAAGGTGACCTGGATGGCAGAGTGACTGTCAGAGTTATAGTTTTCCCTCTGACGAGGGGCAGTATTTTGGACAGGTGGTCCAGGTGGATACTGAGGGAAGGCGTGGCGCAGGATACTGATTAAGTTCAGTTGACGATACAGTCTTAGAAGTTTGGATTTGGAGTTCACTTATGAGCTAGGTCCCATCAGATATCCAGACACATTCTAAGACAGGTATTGCTCATTTCGGGAGATGGCTTTCTCCGCGAACTTGAGATAAAAAGAGACATAGAACGAAACATCAGAGCGGATCCACTCACTGAGGTTATTCCTCGAACGCAATAGTTTCACAAATGAGCTTTGTGAGACTGACTAGTAGAGGAGTTGGGTGTTCGGTATCACACTGGCTGTGAGTATCCGACATCGCAATAATTAGCCTTGAGTGCAAGTGGGAGATTGTTGGAGATAGTGCCCTCAGAGTCAATTATTGGATCACAAGCACCTGATTGCAGTGATTGAGGGAGGACCTGTCCCAGTAGGTCAGTCTTACTCAAGATGATAGTATGCTATCTGGTTTATCTTTATCATCGTGCACTGCTTTAGGTGACCTTACGAGTCACTATTACACATTGATAGAGCCCCTAGGATTCTTGCTTGACTACCAGCAGTATGAGGGCGATCATATACGTGGGAGCTGGGGTCTATAAGCACATCCTTAAAAGGTCCCTAGTCGTGAGAGTTTCGAGACAGGGCATCGATACTCCAGAGTAGACTGGTGTATACAGTCGAGACCCCGACGAGGGGCGGTGGCCGGTCTCACAAACCACTGGTGTCCGTTGGTTCACCTAAGATGTATACAGGTGCTTATTGGGTTATGAGTACACCGGACAGGACTCGCCGGGAACCTGCTAGTTGGTATTATACCTGACGTCAAATAGCAGTTCCCTGGTGACATGTGTATAGGTTAGTTCATCGACCTGAGATCGTCATTTGTCTCGTGTGAGTTCCCACTGTGCATTGATTACTACCCAACCACGCTCAAAGGAGACGTGCAAACAGGTTTTAGTTGGGTACAGTCCCGAGCCACATGGAAGCATTGAGCGGATCTGCAGGGGTTCGTCTCTCCCGGTATTGGGGGTGAGGTCGCGCTGTGTCTAGGAGAGCCAGTACATGAAAAGTCCTTGGCCAAGGCAGGAGATTTACTGGTAGGTATTCCAGTAGTATCTCAGGGTGTTCTGGGCTACACTCCGACACGACTTGTACCGCTTTTAGGGGTCTGACTTTTACCAACCCCCTAGGCCCGCCATGCGATGCTCATAGACGAACGGACCGGACTGTACGGATATTGTCACTGACAGGCTCAGTAGGGTGTCAGGATGAGTTCGCTCATCGATGTCCCTTTTTGTCAATAGCTGGTAGCCCATCACGTATGGCTAATACCTCTGACATGCTAGTGGTTAAATCCACAGCCATAGTATTGACGAGTCTTTAGAGTCCCCCACACAGACAGTTACTCCAGTTTCGGGTGAAACGCTGTAGAGGCCGTATGGAGATATGGCAGGGTTCGATCATATATGTGCGTTATTGCACGGATCGTGATCGGACGGATTTTACTAGCGGGCTTTGTTTTAAGACGGATCCTAGTATTAGACAGTGTAGTTTTGTCTCTTTGCATTTGTGTTCAGTGGGAATACAAATGCGGGCATGTATATGCAGTCGCGGGGTTTTCCTGTAATTTATTACGGGATCAGTTTTCTGAAGTTGCCAGTTTGCATTCCGTTCCGGCCAGTTTTCTTTTGTTCCTTCGCGGCCGGACTTTTTCGATGGAAGGGCTAATTTGCAATTGTGCAAATTAGTATTTGTGGAGGGGGTCCCTTGTAAATGTGTGGCTTCATCATCTTGAGATCCTTTTCTAGTCACTTCCTTTGTATTTATGAGATTGGATGAGTATTTGACTTTGGTGTGACCATTTTCTTTTTCCTAATTATCACACCTTATTCTCTTGTTACATTATTGATTCCCTCCACCATTTTGACGAGGAGGTGAGGCCGGCCACATAGAGAGGTGAGAGAGGGTGAATTCATTTTTCATGAGGGAAATTTGATCATCTCATTTGCTTGCTCCAAAATCCCTAACCCCTCTCCAAAGCTCATCTCATTCTCTTCTCCATCAAGTAGCAACAAAAACCCCAAAAGAGACATAGTATTCTACACTAGCCAACAGTACCCTTGGACGCGTCGGCTTGCCAACTTCGCGCCCGAGTTGCCTCGGTCCAGAGGTGGGAGCCCGTAAAAGAATTTGGCTACGTGGTGCCCTTTCCGACGAGGAGGTGACGGACCGAGATTCCGTGGGAGATTGGAGTGGAAACGAAGACCGGAGGACACGGATCGCTTGGTATAACTCTCTACCCATTTTTTAGTTTGCTGGTAGCTAGGTTAATGGCCCGATCCGGGATTTTTTTGCGCGGTGGTGCCGGTTTACTAGTTTGTAAAGTTTTTCGTTTCCGCGTTTCTGGCGTCGGATCGACGGCCGGGGCACCGCCGTGCACTTACACTGGTATAAGAGCCACGCCATTAACCTTGCCTAGCTTGCTCTAGTATGTTTAAAGACTCGATCGAACAAAAATCCCAAAAACCGTATTTCGTGTGCATCAGGTTTCTGTTGAAATTTTTTTTTTGGGCTCTAAAAATTTTTCAGGTTGTTTCAGAAACATATGCAGGCAATTCTAAGCATACTGGGAAAATTCGATGCAATGATTCCTCACTATGACCGCGGAAACGCGGCCAAACCCCTGGTTTGGCCGCGGTTCCGTGGTAGGTAAGTGTAATCGTTGCACCGGATTTTCACAGTAGGCTTTTGAATAGGAAATAGGGTTTATGGGATATTCTTTTTGGGCCCAGATTTTCTGTGAGTGCTACAGTGGTGCTTGGGGCCCACTTCGATAAATTTGATCGATCGAAAAGTTTAAACATGTTAGTTCACAGTATTTACCTTATATCTGCGACCGTGAATGTCATTTGATCGGTAAATCCTGTCTAACTGCTATAGCCCGGTTAGACGGATTTGCGAACGTGACATTCACGTTGATGTTATGTGTTGTGCTGTGATGTTGCGGAATGGTCATGGGGGATAGCCTGGTTGCAATGGTAGTACAGTTTTGGTATTTTTATGTACATTTGATATTGCGGGGCGAGCGTCCGACATGTGGACTGCCGTCACTGCCTGTTTGTATTATTCTTTTGGGGCACGACCGGGTCGAGGTCGATGTACCCGTTGTATGTATATTTTAATTTCTGTACTAGGATTCCCCCGCGGAGGGGTGCACGGATAGCCCAGTTCTAGAGGGCAACGGGCCCGCATCTCATGGATTTGAGACGGAGGGGGCTTTAATCTAGAATTGGCGGGCTATTCGCCGCACTCGTAGGGGGTACAGGTTGACCCAAGGAGGGGCGCCCAAGTTACCGGATTCCGTGAAGTGCTGGGTGGTCCATTCACGTTGCTGAAGGGGGCTGCCTCGCTTCAGGTTTTGGCGGGTAACTTGCCGCGCCCATAGGGGTCTAGGATTTCATTGCACAGGCTATCCACACGACCAGGGGGACGTCGGGTTTCAGTAGCGGCTCTATGAAACCCGGGGATCCCAGATATCTGTTTTGTTCTGTGATGCTGTACATTTCTTTGATGTTGCATTTTATCACACCTTGAGCGAAATATTATATATTGATATATAAACTAGTAGATGTTGTATATGTTTTGCATCCGCGCTAGTCCAGTCTCCGCTCTGTCGTTAGTTAAGTAACCTAACGGGTGATGACGGGACCCAGTGGCGAATATGGATGGCATATACGTACATCGTTATTTTCGTTCTTTTGTGGTGTGATCAATTGACGGGACTGCGTTGATTCGGATCAATGCAAGCTAAACAAACCTATTCTGATGTTGTTGGAACACTTTTCAAAAAGCTGTTATTGCAAGGGCGTTCTCTTTTGTTTTGCACAGTGGTATTCAGTTGGAATATCCTGCTCCTCAGTCGACGAGGCAAGGGCCGAGATCCCTTCACCGGGAGTGACCCCTTGGACAAAAGTTTGCGTCAGGGCAATAACTTCACTATAGTCGATTATTTTTGCTTTGCATCGTGGTATTCAGTTGGAATATCCTGCACCTCATTCTACGGGGAAAGAGCCGAGATCCCTTCACCGGGAGTGACCTCTTTAGCAAAGGTTTTCGTCACTATATTTTTACAAAGCTATCTGGTTCCTTCAACGATATCAAGTTCATTACGTTAAAGGTTTTCGCCAGAAACCATTCGTAGCCCTCCATCATTTCAGTTAAATATTCGGTAGTATTCAAGCTATGTATTTTGACCTCACGCCAAGGCATAGTGATTGGTAGCTGCCGGATATTTATCTGTTGCATAGATAGATGCGTTGGTTTGGGACAGTCGTACTACTATTTTGGCCTTCATCAAGGGTATGTACGGGTGGGTTCAAATTAACCTGGACAATGATGGGTAGAACTTGACATGTGACTTATGATATTTTGACCTCACGCCAAGGTCATAAGAGCATGGGGCAAAATTCACATCGGGAGTTTCTAAAGAAACTGAAACTTGCCAGATATGCGCATAACTTCTGGAGAGTGATAACGTGAGCGGATTCCGTCACGTTATCATGAGATGATTGTTGGATCCCGAGTCCCACTGATGAGTTGGTTTACTCCTCGGGTGATCCCGGCTAATTCTTCTTTCAGGTTTAGGGAAGAATTTGACGTTACAGTGGGAGGTTTCCTGATTAGATAAATTGGTAACCATTCTGATCTAGGCTAGAGTGCACGCTGAGTGTTTCTTTTCTCTCTCTCTTTGGCAGCGACCATTGACCCGACCCTAGACTATGACTCAGTGACCAAGTTGACCGAACCTTCTTAACACTGGCTTTTGGATTGTCAGAGTTGCAAACCTCATTGCCACTCCTACTTTTACCCTTTTCTCCAGGACACCCCGCATTACTACGAACGTCCACTTCCATTGGACAAAACCATCATATGGTAATATACGAACTCGAAGGAATTCGAGGATGGTTTCTGGTTCTGGAGAAAACGAATAGGACTATTCAGTTGTCTTTTCCTTTTACTTTCTCTCAGGTTGCGAGTACTCCTTGGTTTAGGAGATAGTACACCTATTACGCAAATTGGATAGTCTTCTTCCAAACCATAGGCAGGTGCCGACCGGTAGGGAATGAAGAAAACCAATTAGCCAAAACGGTATACAGAAGGTATTAAGTTAAGACAAAGAAAGGGATTAGTAAGAGGGCAAAGTAAATTGAGACTGCTATTCACGACCAAACCAAATATTTCTTCGCCAATCCTAAATCACCTTTGTATTTCTCCAGGACACTCCGTATCACTATGAAGATCCACAGTTTATTGGATACTCCATCGTATGGTTATATACGAACTCGAAAGGAACTTGTTCCAGTTCGGGGATGGATTCTGGTTCAGGAGAAATAGGAATAAGGTTTATTCGGTTGTCTTTTATCTTCACATTCTCTCGCATTGCGAGTGCTCCTAGGATTAGGACAGTACACCCACTATGCTTATTGGATAGTCTTCTTCCAAACCATAGGCTGGTGCCGAACGGTAGGGAAGGAAGAAAACCATTTGGCCTAAAGGGGTGTACAGAAGGTAATGACTAAAGACATATAAAGGGATTTGGAGAGGTGGCAAAGAAATATACGGTTACAGTTGTGAATCTGGATAATGGAAGAGGCATTACTAGGAATACCCGGATACCCCATCGAAACATTTCAATGTTTCAGTTTCACTGTGTACTGTTAAAAGAAAACTGATTTCCCAATTAGACACTTGCTCCAGGATATGTATTTACCAGGTTTGATTCTCACATCTGTATCGTTTTACAGATGATGAGTGGGAGTAAGTTATTGGGAATTAGGTGATCATCCTCATTATATCGGAATTCGTTGTAATTGGTGATATTTGAGGAAGTCACCTGGGTTGTTTTCCGGACGGCAAATATTTGGTTTTGAATATCCGCTGTTATGCACAAATTTCAAATTGATACATCTGTACGTCTATATTTTATAGAGTGAGATATACCTTTTTGAAATTATGTCTATGACATTTACCTATACCAGTGGATGGTTAGGTAAGGAGCATTGAACAGCGGTGTAATTCTTCTTAACCATAAGTACAGTTTTCAACCTACGACACATAGTGAATGAGTTATAAGACTCAGGGGACTTGTACAGAGTATTGTATATTGTCCAGTGTCCATTAGGACAAAGGGGTTGGTCTTCGTACTATATTCTGTTTACTTATGACTTCTCTAGTTCTTAGACATGTGTTTCGTAGAAATGCAAGGTCTAAGTTTTGAGGAGTTATAGGTATAAGAATAAAGTAGAGAACCAGATGTTGCAAGTACCAGGATTCTTCAAGGTGATCGAAGATGCAGATACTTGTGTATGGTATTCAGTTGATAGTAATGATTAAGAGAACTAGCTTCTCTTTCAGGTTACTCATAATTGGAAGTATTCCTAAGTTCAGTAATGCTGATCGACCTCCTTCCATTTAGTTGACATGCACTGGAGACAGCTGCATGATTTAAATCTGGTTCATTTAAATCAGTGTCTCTGTTTCTATATTGGATATAGAACAGTTCATATCTTAACGATGTTAAGGTACGAGGAGTTGTCCGGCTTATGCTTAAAACCAGACTCTGGATAACTCAAGGCACGTTTCTGTAATGGCTGTTTGTGGGTTGACCCGGGCAATGACGAGGGTTGATTTTCTACCATCTGGAAGATCAATAGTGATATTGTTCTTGACTCGCCACAGTTTTAATAAAAATTGATTTTTTCAGAAAACAGAAGTGGGAGTTTGGTAGAACTGGAAGTGATTCCAGAACCGCAAACGATTACTGAAGATTTGATAAGAACCTAAAGATTCAATCTGGTTTGACATTCCATTGGCCACTCCACAGATAAAGTGGGTAACCTTAGGCGCTCGAGAGGTACTTCGGTAGCCTCAAGGACGGTGAAAGGGAGGTTCTTATTTACCCAGACTTACCATTGCTGTTGTTCCAGACTGTGAGACCCGGCAGGAGGATGAGTATAGCGTCGTTTTATACTGGCCTTAGAAGTGTACGCCTATATGACTCTGCTAGAGGGTTGTCGTAGTCAGTGGGAGCAGCGGAAGCATTGGTGGACATCAAGATTATGTCTATTTATAGACTAAAGCAGATATAGCGGAGATAGATCATCTATTTCTGATGTGACAGTCATAGGTTTGACTTCATCAGAATAGGGGATGGATCTATTAAGAAGGTAGTAGGGTGTGATGTCCTGGTATTTGGATGACATACACAGAGTAGGAAGTGATATTCCTATACTACGATCGGTAATACTTTGGTCGTCACACATTGGTTTCTCCACACAGGATTTGGATATTATATCAGACATTCTGGTCACTAGATCTATGGTTTTAGATCTAGATTTGGGTAGTTTCCCAATCTGGGTACCTAGACAACATTCTAAAGGTTTTTAGAATGGACGACTCCTGGCACTATAGTATACCTGCAGGTGATGGAGTCACCCTCTCTAAAGGTGTCTTACAGACTAAAGGGGAGAGGGATGTGCATGATTGGCAGATCACTTGCTTAGGCAATTGAGTCAATCATGAGATGTCAAGTACCACACTAGATGTTGTTTTTGCAGTAGGTGCAATAAGTTGATATTGATCCAATCCTGGAGAAACAATCGGAAGCAGTTTTAGAACATAAGTGGATGTTCTAGGGATATGATAACGATAGCCTCATTCGGGAGACAGTTATCATTCCAGGCTTCCAAGGTGACCTGGATGGCAGAGTGGCTGTCAGAGTTATAGTTTTCCCTCTGACGAGGGGCAGTATTTTGGACAGGTGGTCCAGGTGGATACTGAGGGAAGGCATGGCGCAGGATACCGATTAAGTTCAGTTGACGATACAGTCTTAGAAGTTTGGATTTGGAGTTCACTTATGAGCTAGGTCCCATCAGATATCCAGACACATTGTAAGACAGGTATTGCTCATTTCGGGAGATGGCTTTCTCCGCGAACTTGAGATAAAGAGAGACATAGAAAGAAACATCAGAGCGGATCCACTCACTGAGGTTATTCCTTGAACGCAATAGTTTCACAAACGAGCTTTGTGAGACTGACTAGTAGAGGAGTTGGGTGTTCGGTATCACACGGGCTGTGAGTATGCGACATCGCAATAATTAGCCTTGAGTGCAAGTGCGAGATTGTTGGAGATAGTGCCCTCAGAGTCAATTATTGGATCACATGCACGTGATTGCAGTGAATGAGGGAGGACCTGTCCCTGTAGGACAGTCTTACTCAAGATGATAGTATGCTATCTGGTTTATCTTTATCATCGTGTACAGCTTTATGTGACCTTACGAGTCGCTATTACACGTTGATAGAGCCCCTAGGATTCTTGCTTGACTACCAGCAGTATGAGGGCGATCATATACGTGGGAGCTGGGGTCTATAAGCACATCCTTAAAAGGTCCCTAGTCGTGGGAGTTTCGAGACAGGGCATCGATACACCAGAGTAGACTAGTGTATACAGTCGAGACCCCGACGAGGGGCGGTGGCCGGTCTCACAAGCCACTGGTGTCCGTTGGTTCACCTAAGATGTATACAGGTGCTCATTGGGTTATGAGTACACCGGACAGGACTCGCCGGGAACCTGCTAGTTGGTATTATACCTGACGTCAGATAGCAGTTCCCTGGTGACATGTGTACAGGTTAGTTCATCAACCTGAGATCGTCATTTGTCTCGTGTGAGTTCCCACTGTGCTTTGATTACTACCCAACCACGCTCAAAGGAGACGTGCAAACAGGTTTTAGTTGGGTACAGTCCCGAGCCACATGGAGGCACTGAGCGGATCTGCAGGGGTTCGTCTCTCCCGGTATTGGGGGTGAGGTCGCGCTGTGTCTAGAAGAGCCAGTACATGAAAAGTCCTTGGCCAAGGCAGGAGATTTACTGGTAGGTATTCCAGTAGTATCTCAGGGTGTTCTGGGCTACACTCCGACACGACTTGTACCGCTTTTAGGGGTCTGACTTTTACCAACCCCCTAGGCCCGCCATGCGATGCTCATAGACGAACGGACCGGACTGTACGGATATTGTCACAGACAGGCTCAGTAGGGTTTCAGGATGAGTTCGCTCATCGATGTCCCTTTTTTTCAATAGCTGGTAGCCCGTCACGTATGGCTAATACCTCTGACGTGCTAGTGGTTAAATCCACAGCCATAGTATTGACGAGTCTTTAGAGTCCCCCACACAGACAGTTACTCCAGTTTCGGGCGAAACGCTGTAGAGGCCGTATGGAGATATGGCAGGGTTCGATCATATATGTGCGGTATTGCATGGATCGTGATCGGACTGATTTTACTAGCGGGCTTTGTTTTAAGCCGGATCCTAGTATTAGACAGTGTAGTTTTGTCTCTTTGCATTTGTGTTCAGTGGGAATACAAATGCGGGCATGTATATGCAGTAGCGGGGTTTTCCTGTAATTTATTACTAGATCAGTTTTCTGAAGTTTCCAGTTTGCATTCCGTTCCGGCCAGTTTTCTTTTGTTCCTTCGCGGCCAGTTTTCTTTTTTTCCTTCGCGGCCGGACTTTTTCGATGGAGGGGCTAATTTGCAATTGTGCAAATTAGTATTTGTGGAGGGGGTCCCTTGTAAATGTGTGGCTTCATCATCATGAGATCCTTTTCTAGTCACTTCCTTTGCATTTATGATATTGGATGAGTATTTGACTTTGGTGTGACCATTTTCTTTTTCCTAATTATCACACCTTATTCTCTTGTTACATTTTTGATTCCCTCCACCATTTTGACGAGGAGGTGAGGCCGGCCACATAGAGAGGTGAGAGAGGGTGAATTCATTTTTCATGAGGGAAATTTGATCATCTCATTTGCTTGCTCTAAAATCCCTAACCCCTCTCCAAAGCTCATCTCATTCTCTTCTTCATCAAGTAGCAACAAAAACCCCAAAAGAGACATAGTATTCTACACTAGCCTACAGTACCCTTGGACGCGTCGGCTTGCCAACTTCGCGCCCGAGTTGCCTCGGTCCAGAGGTGGGAGCCCGTAAAAGAATTTGGCTACGTGGTGCCCTTTCCGACGAGGAGGTGACGGACCGAGATTCCGCGGGAGATTGGAGTGGAGACAAAGACCGAAGGACACGGATCGCTTGGTATAACTCTCTACCCATCTTTTAGTTTGCTGGTAGCTAGGTTATTGGCCCGATCCAGGATTTTTGTGCGCGGTGGTGCCGGTTTACTAGTTTGTAAAGTTTTTCGTTTCCGCGTTTCTGGCGTCGGATCGACGGCCGGGGCGCCGCCGTGCACTTACACTGGTATCAGAGCCACGCCATTAACCTTGCCTAGCTTGCTCTAGTATGTTTAAATACTCGATCGAACAAAAATCCTAAAAACCGTATTTCGTGTGCATCAGGTTTCTGTCGAAATTTTTTTTTGGGCTCTAAAAATTTTTCAGGTTGTTTCAGAAACATATGCAGGCAATTCTAAGCATACTGGGAAAATTCGATGCGATGATTCCTCACTATGACCGCGGAAACGCGGCCAAACACCCGGTTTGGCCGTGGTTCCGCAGTGGGTAAGTGTAATCGTTGCACCGGATTTTCACAGTAGGCTTCTTAATAGGAAATAGGGTTTATGGGATATTCTTTATGGGCCCAGATTTTCTGTGAGTGTTACAGTGGTGCTTGGGGCCCACGTCGATAAATTTGATCGATTGAAAAGTTTAAATATGTTAGTTCACAGTATTTACTTTATATCTGCGACCGTGAATGTCATTTGATCGGTAAATCCTGTCTAACTGCTATAGCCCGGTTTGACGGATTTGCGAACGTGACATTCACGTTGATGTTATGTGTTGTGCTGTGATGTTGCGGAATGGTCGTGGGGGATAGCCTGGTTGCAATGGTAGTATAGTTTTGGTATTTTTATGTACATTTGATATTGCGGGGCGAGCGTCCGACATGTGGACTGCCGTCACTGCCTGTTTGTATTATTCTTTTGGGGCACGACCGGGTCGAGGTCAATTTACCCGTTGTATGTATATTTTACTTTCTGTACTAGGATTACCCCGCAGAGGGGTGCACGGATAGCTGGGTTCTAGAGGGCAACGGGCTCGCATCTTATGTCTTTGAGACGGAGGGGGCTTTACTCTAGAATTGGCGGGCTATTCGCCGCACTTGTAGGGGGTACAGGTTGACCCAAGGAGGGGTGCCCAAGTTACCGGATTCCGTGAAGTGTTGGGTGGTCCATTCACGTTGCTGAAGGGGGCTGCCTCGCTTCAGGTTTTGGCGGGTAACTTGCCGCGCCTGTAGGGGTCTAGGATTTCATTGCACAGGCTATCCACACGACCAGGGGAACGTCGGGTTTCAGTAGCGGCTCTATGAAACCCAGGGATCCCAGTTATCTGTTTTGTTCTGTGATGCTGTACATTTCTGTGATGTTGCATTTTATCACACCTTGAGCGAAATATTATATATTGATATATATACTAGTAGATGTTGTATATGTTTTGCATCCGCGCTAGTCCAGTCCCTGCTCTGTCGTTAGTTAAGTAACCTAACGTGTGATGACGGGACCCAGTGGCGAATACGGATGGCATATACGTACATCGTTATTTTCGTTCTTTTGTGGTGTGATCAATTGATGGGACTGCGTTGATTCGGATCAATGCAATCTAAACAAACCTATTCTGATGTTGTTGGAACACTTTTCAAAAAGCTGTTATTGCAAGGGTGTTCTCTTTTGTTTTGCACAGTGGTATTCAGTTGGAATATCCTGCTCCTCAGTCGACGAGGCAAGGGCCGAGATCCCTTCACCGGGAGTGACCCCTTGGACAAAAGTTTGCATCAGGGAAATAACTTCACTATAGTCGATTATTTTTGCTTTGCATCGTGGTATTCAGTTGTAATATCCTGCACCTCATTCTACGGGGAAAGAGCCGAGATCCCTTCACCGGGAGTGATCTCTTTAGCAAAGGTTTTCGTCACTATATTTTTACAAAGCTATCTGGTTCCTTCAACGATATCAAGTTTATTACGTTAAAGGTTTTCGCCAGAAACCATTCGTAGCCCTCCATCATTTCAGTTAAATATTCGGTAGTATTCAAGCTATGCATTTTGACCTCACGCAAGGTATAGTGATTGGTAGCTGCCGGATATTTATCTGTTGCATAGATAGATGCGTTGGTTTGGGACAGTCGTACTACTATTTTGGCCTTCGTCAAGGGTATGTACGGGTGGGTTCAAATTAACCTGGACAATGATGGGTCGAACTTGACATGTGAGTTATGATATTTTGACCTCACGCCAAGGTCATAAGTGCATGGGGCAAAAATCACATCGGGAGTTTCTAAAGAAACTGAAACTTGCCAGATATGCGCATACCTTCTGGAGTGTGATAACGTGAGCGGATTCCGTCACGTTATCATGCGATGATAGTTGGATCCCGAGTCCCACTGATGAGTTGGTTTACTCCTCGGGTGATCCCGGCTAATTCTTCTTTTAGGTTTGGGGAAGAATTTGACGTTACAGTGGGAGGTTTTCTGATTAGATAAATTGGTAACCATTCTGATCTAGGCTAGAGTGCACGCTAAGTGTTTCTTTTCTCTCTCTCTTTGGCAGCGACCATTGACCCGACCCTAGACTATGACTCAGTGACCAAGTTGACCGAACCTTCTTAACACTGGCTTTTGGATTGTCAGAGTTGCAAACCTCATTGCCACTCCTACTTTTACCCTTTTCTCCAGGACACCCCGTATTACTACGAACGTCCACTTCCATTGGACAAAACCATCGTATGGTTATATACGAACTCGAAGGAATTCGAGGATGGTTTTTTTGTTCTGGAGAAAACGAATAGGACTATTCTTTTGTCTTTTCCTTTTACCTTCTCTCAGATTGCGAGTACTCCTTGGTTTAGGAGATAGTACACCTATTACGCAAATTGGATAGTCTTCTTCCAAACCATAGGCAGGTGCCGACCGGTAGGGAATGAAGAAAACCAATTAGCCTAAACGGTGTACAGAAGGTATTAAGTTAAGACAAAGAAAGGGATTAGTAAGAGGGCAAAGTAAATTGAGACTGCTATTCACGACCAAACCAAATATTTCTTCGCCAATCCTAAATCACCTTTGTATTTCTCCAGGACACACCATATCACTATGAAGATCCACAGTTTATTGGATACTCCATCGTATGGTTATATACGAACTCGAAAGGAACTTGTTCCAGTTCGGGGATGGATTCTGGTTCAGGAGAAATAAGAATAAGGTTTATTCGGTTGTCTTTTATCTTCACATTCTCTCGCATTGCGAGTGCTCCTAGGATTAGGACAGTACACCCATTATGCTTATTGGATAGTCTTCTTCCAAACCATAGGCTTGTACCGAACGGTAGGGAAGGAAGAAAACCATTTGGCCTAAAGGGGTGTACAGAAGGTAATGAATAAAGACATATAAAGGGATTTGGAGAGGTGGCAAAGAAATATACGGTTACAGTTGTGAATCTGGATAATGGAAGAGGCATTACTAGGAATACCCAGATACCCCATCGAAACATTTCAATGTTTCAGTTTCATTTTGTACTGTTAAAAGAAAACTGATTTCCCAATTAGACACTTGCTCCAGGGTATGTATTTACCAGGTTTGATTCTCACATCTGTATCGTTTTACAGATGATGAGTGGGAGTAAGTTATTGGGAATTAGGTGATCATCCTCATTATATCGGAATTCGTTGTAATTGGTGATATTTGAGGAAGTCACCTGGGTTGTTTGCCGGACGGCAAATATTTGGTTTTGAATATCCGCTGTTATTCACCAATTTCAAATTGATACATCTGTACGTCTATATTTTATAGATTGAGATATACCTTTTTGAAATTATGTCTATGACATTTACCTATACCAGTGGATGGTTAGGTAAGGAGCATTGAACAGCGGTGTAATTCTTCTTAACCATAAGTACAGTTTTCAACCTACGACACATAGTGAATGAGTTATAAGACTCAGAGGACTTGTACAGAGTATTGTATATTGTCCAGTGTCCATTAGGACAGAGGGGTTGGTCCTCGTACTATATTCTGTTTACTTATGACTTCTCTAGTTCTTAGACATGTGTTTCGTAGAAATGCAATGTCTAAGTTTTGAGGAGTTATAGGTATAAGAATAAAGTAGAGAACCAGATGTTGCAAGTACCAGGATTCTTCAAGGTGATCGAAGATGTAGATACTTGTGTATGGTATTCAGTTGATAGTAATGATTAAGAGAACTAGCTTCTCTTTTAGGTTACTCATAATTGGAAGAATTCCTAAGTTGAGTAATGCTGATCGGCCTCCTTCCATTTAGTTGACATGCACTGGAGACAGCTGCATGATTTGAATCTGGTTCATTTAAATCAGTGCCTCTGTTTCTATATTGGATATAGAACAGTTCATATCTTAACGATGTTAAGGTACGGGGAGTTGTCCGGCTTATGCTTAAAACCAGACTCTGGATAACTCAAGGCACGTTTCTGTAATGGCTGTTTGTGGGTTGACCCGGGCTATGACGAGGGTTGATTTTCTACCATCTGGAAGATCAATAGTGATATTGTTCTTGACTCGCCACAGTTTTAATAAAAATGGATTTTTTCAGAAAACAGAAGTGGGAGTATGGTAGAACTGAAAGTGATTCCAGAACCGCAAACGATTACTGAAGATTTGATAAGAACCTAAAGATTCAATCTGGTTTGACATTCCATTGGCCACTCCGCAGATAAAGTGGGTAACCTCAGGCGCTCGAGAGGTACTTCGGTAGACTCAAGGACGGTGACAGGGAGGTTCTTATTTACCCAGACTTGCCATTGCCGTTGTTCCAGACTGTGAGACCCGGCAGGAGGATGAGTATAGCGTCGTTCTAAACTGGCTTTAGAAGTGTACGCCAATATGAATCTGCCAGAGGGTTGTCGTAGTCAGTGGGAGCAGCGGAAGCATTGGTGGACATCAGGATTATGTCTATTTATAGACTAAAGCAGATATAGCGGAGATAGATCATCTATTTCTGATGTGACAGTCATAGGTTTGACTTCATCAGAATAGGGGATTGATCTGTTAAGAAGGTAGTAGGGTGTGATGTCCTAGTATTTGGATGACATACATAGAGTAGGAAGTGATATTCCTATACTACGATCGGTTATACTTTGGTCGTCACACATTGGTTTCTCCACACAGGACTTGGATATTATATCAGACATTCTGGTCACTAGATCTATGGTTTTAGATCTAGATTTGGGTAGTTTCCCAATCTGGGTACTTAGACAACATTCTAAAGGTTTTTAGAATGGACGACTCCTGGCACGGTAGTATACCTGCAGTTGATGGAGTCACCCTCTCTAAAGGTGTCTTACAGACTAAAGGGGAGAGGGATGTGCATGATTGGCAGATCACTTTCTTAGGCAATTGAGTCAATCATGAGATGTCAAGTACCACACTAGATGTTGTTTTTGCAGTAGGTGCAATAAGTTGATATTGATCCAATCCTGGAGAAACAATCGGAAGCAGTTTTAGAACATAAGTGGATGTTCTAGGGATATGATAACGATAGCCTCATTCGGGAGACAGTTATCATTCCAGGCTTCCAAGGTGACCTGGATGGCAGAGTGACTGTCAGAGTTATAGTTTTCCCTCTGACGAGGGGCAGTATTTTGGACAGGTGGTCCAGGTGGATACTGAGGGAAGGCATGGCGCAGGATACTGATTAAGTTCAGTTGACGATACAGTCTTAGAAGTTTGGATTTGGAGTTCACTTATGAGCTAGGTCCCATCAGATATCCAGACACATTCTAAGACAGGTATTGCTCATTTTGGGAGATGGCTTTTTCCGCGAACTTGAGATAAAGAGAGACATAGAAAGAAACATCAGAGCGGATCCACTCACTGAGGTTATTCCTCGAACGCAATAGTTTCACAAACGAGCTTTGTGAGACTGACTAGTAGAGGAGTTGGGTGTTCGGTATCACACGGGCTGTGAGTATGCGACATCGCAATAATTAGCCTTGAGTGCAAGTGGGAGATTGTTGGTGATAGTGCCCTCAGAGTCAATTATTGGATCATATGCACGTGATTGCAGTGATTGAGGGAGGACCTGTCCCAGTAGGACAGTCTTACTCAAGATGATAGTATGCTATCTGGTTTATCTTTATCATCGTGTACTGCTTTAGGTGACCTTACGAGTCGCTATTACACGTTGATAGAGCCCCTAGGATTCTTGCTTGACTACCAGCAGTATGAGGGCGATCATATACGTGGGAGCTGGGGTCTATAAGCACATCCTTAAAAGGTCCCTAGTCGTGGGAGTTTCGAGACAGGGCATCGATACTCCAGAGTAGACTAGTGTATACAGTCGAGACCCCGACGTGGGGCGGTGGCCAGTCTCACAAGCCACTGGTGTCCGTTGGTTCACCTAAGATGTATACAGGTGCTCATTGGGTTATGAGTACAGCGGACAGGACTCGCCGGGAACCTGCTAGTTGGTATTATACCTGACGTCAGATAGCAGTTCCCTGGTGACATGTGTACAGGTTAGTTCATCAACCTGAGATCGTCATTTGTCTCGTGTGAGTTCCCATTTTGCTTTGATTACTACCCTACCACGTTCAAAGCAGACGTGCGAAAAGGTTTTAGTTGGGTACAGTCCCGAGCCACATGGAGGGAGTGAGCGGATCTACAGGAGTTCGTCTATCCCGGTATTGGGGGTGAGGTCGCGCTGTGTCTCGGAGAGCCAGTACATGAAAAGTCCTTGGCCAAGACAGGAGATTTACTGGTAGGTATTCCAGTAGTATCTCAGGGTGTTCTGGGCTACACTCCGACACGACTTGTACCGCTTTTAGGGGTCTGACTTTTACCAACCCCCTAGGCCCGCCATGCGATGCTCATAGACGAACGGACCGGACTGTACGGATATTGTCACTGACAGGCTCAGTAGGGTGTCAGGATGAGTTCGCTCATCGACGTCCCTTTTGGTCAATAGCTGGTAGCCCGTCACGTATGGCTAATACCTCTGACGTGCTATTGGTTAAATCCACAGCCATAGTATTGACGAGTCTTTAGAGTCCCCCACACAGACAGTTACTCCAGTTTCGGGTGAAACGCTGTAGAGGCCGTATGGAGATATGGCAGGGTTCGATCATATATGTGCGGTATTGCACGGATCGTGATCGGACGGATTTTACTAGCGGGCTTTGTTTTAAGCCGGATCCTAGTATTAGACAGTGTAGTTTTGTCTCTTTGCATTTGTGTTCAGTGGGAATACAAATACGGGCATGTATATGCAGTCGCGGGGTTTTCCTGTAATTTATTACGGGATCAGTTTTCTGAAGATGCCAGTTTGACTTCCGTTCCGGCCAGTTTTCTTTTGTTCCTTCGCGGCCGGACTTTTTCGATGGAGGGGCTAATTTGCAATTGTGCAAATTAGTATTTGTGGAGGGGTCCCTTGTAAATGTGTGGCTTCATCATCATGAGATCCTTTTCTAGTCACTTCCTTTGCATTTATGAGATTGGATGAGTATTTGACTTTGGTGTGACCATTTTCTTTTTCCTAATTATCACACCTTATTCTCTTGTTACATTATTGATTCCCTCCACCATTTTGACGAGGAGGTGAGGCCGGCCACTTAGAGAGGTGAGAGAGGGTGAATTCATTTTTCATGAGGGAAATTTGATCATCTCATTTGCTTGCTCCAAAATCCCTAACCCCTCTCCAAAGCTCATCTCATTCTCTTCTCCATCAAATGGCAACAAAAACCCCAAAAGAGACATAGTATTCTACACTAGCCTACAGTACCCTTGGACGCGTCGGCTTGCCAACTTCGCGTCCGAGTTGCCTCGGTCCAGAGGTGGGAGCCCGTAAAAGAATTTGGCTACGTGGTGCCCTTTCCGACGAGGAGGTGACGGACCGAGATTCCGCGGGAGATTGGAGTGGAGACGAAGACCGAAGGACACGGATCGCTTGGTATAACTCTCTACCCATCTTTTAGTTTGCTGGTAGCTAGGTTAATGGCCCGATCCGGGAGTTTTGTGCGCGGTGGTGCCGGTTTACTAGTTTGTAAAGTTTTTCGTTTCCGCGTTTCCGGCGTCGGATCGACGGCCGGGGCGCCGCCGTGCACTTACACATCCTTCGCCCATCTCATGGGTCGAGAAGCGTATACGCTAGTTTACTCTGGTATATCGATGCCCTGTCTCGATACACCTACGACTAGGAACATTAAAGGATGTATTTATGGACTACCATGGCCCCACTAGTATGATCTGTATCATAGTCCTGGTAGTCAAGTACACATCCTAAGGGCTTTACCAACATGTAACTATAAGACAGTATCAAGAGACAAGTATACATGTTAAGATAAAGAGCAACCAGATAGCATACTATCATGTCGAGCAAGAAAGTCCTTTCTATATATGTCCAAGCATCCAATATAATATACATCATCTGTATAATACTGGCCTCTAGGGCATACATACAACTAACACCCACAAGATGCGGGGATGCGGAATAGGTAAAACAATCATTTTGTTTAAGGTAACATCGACTAACTTTACGGATCTTTGCTAAACCCTAACTAACAAACTATCTAGAAGTGCTAAACTACTATGATAGATGATTATACCTCAAGATACTAGTCCTTCTTGTTCTTGTTGTTCACCTCCTCATCGGCCTCCTCGATGTGATAGAAGATCCACCCGAGAGTTCCTTCTTCAAGCTTTAACCTCTAACTTGAGGTAACTAAGTGGCTAGGATTGCTAATCCAAGTGACCTAGGAGATATAGAAGTGGATTAAGGATTTATTAGTCTTTCTAACCCTTGGGATCTCAACACATGAGAGGATTAGGGTTAGGTTGAAGAAGAGGAGAGCTTGAGGAGAGAGAGTGTGTATGTGAGAATGAAATGAAAAATAACTCATTTCTATATTTTATGAAGCATAATGATTATCAAATAAATCATATACGATAATTACAACCATGCTTCATTTAATACAATGAATGAATCATCTCAAGAGTCATTAAAAAAATTAATGCTTCATTAACTCATTTGGATGAATCATCTTTTGAGTCACTAATTCATTTAATGCAAATGACACATAAGCTCTCCACCTCATTTAGTTTAATTCATAAATGAATTAAATCTAAATGAGTCACCTTTCTTCTAGAAGCTTCTCGAGTAATTACGAGAATGCCCCTCCCATCCGTATTTACGAAAAACACGGATATACTGAGACTGCATAAATCCAATAATCCAATACTAGAATCTGGCTTAAACTAAAGCCCGCTAGTATAAACTGTCCGAACATCATACGTGCACAAGTACACCTATATGTCCGAACCCTGTCGTAAAACCATAAGACCTCTATATCGTTTCGCCTGAAGCAGGGAAACTCTTTGTGTGGGACTCTAAAGACTCGACACTATGCTGGCAGTCAGTTTAACCACAGGCCGCAGGCGATACTAGCTATACGTAACGGTCCCCAGGTAGATGTCGATAAGAAGGCCGATGAGGAAACCCATCCGAACTCTTACTGAGCCTGATGTGACAATCTCCGTACAGTCCGGTCTGTTCATCTAATACTATCGCATATCAGGCCTAGGGGGGCGGCAAGCGTCAGTCCCCTAAAAGCAGTATAAGTCGTGTTGAAGTGAAGCTCATTACACCTTGAGAAGCTACTGGAAAACCTACCAGTAAATCTCGCTTGCCCTGGCCAAGGACCTTGCGTAATGGCTTTCCAAACACAGCGCGATATCAACTCCCAATACCGGGAGAGACGAATCCTATCTAACCGCCACTGCCTCCAAGTGCTTCGGGACTGCACCCAACTGCTACCTGTTTGCACGACTCCTTTGAGCCGTGGTAGGGTAGCAATCTAAGAATAGTGGGAACACACTCGAGACGAAGCATCAGTGTCAAGTCAACGGACTATGCTGTACTCATGTCACCTGGGAACTGTTAACTGACGACAGGTATAATACCAACCAACAGTTCCCTGTGAGTCCTGTCCGGTGTACCCGTAACCTAACGAGCACCTGCATACTATCTCTAGTATGACGTACTGATGGCTGTGGGACAGACCATCTCCCCAACTGGGATGAGAAGCGTACACACTAGTCTACTCCGGAGTATCGATACCCTGTCTCGATAATCCTATGACTAGGGACCTGAAAAAGGATGTGCTTGTAGACTACCCAGCCCCCAATAGTGTGACTGCCATCACAACGCTGGTAGTCAAGCAAGATCCTAAGGGCTTTATCAATATGTATTCGCGATATGCTAACATATACACATATTAAGATAGATATAAACCAAGTAGCATACTACTATGTTGAGCGAGACTGTTAATATAACTGTGAATATCCCAAGCTTCCATTATGTAATATACAAACTAGTATGATACAATAATGGCCCCTAGGGCATATACACTAACATGGCGCCGTGGTACATTCCTCCTGGCCTGAGGAGCATTCCTTGGTTCGTTCCGTTGAGCTTGATGGAACTGACAAGGAGGAGGTGCAGCTTGTTGGTCCTCTAGGTGGTGGAGCAGGTAGTGCAAGTCTTGGAGCAGGTGCCTGAAGGGCTGGTCACTGCTGGTAATTGATCGCTGGCCTGGATGCAGCAACTGGGTTTGGTATTTGGGGACAAGACCCAATATCATGAGTAGTTGAACCACAGACTAAGCAAAGACGGTTGCCTCACCGGCAGTCTTTCATCATATGTCCAGTTCTCTTGCAGTAGGTACAAAAGGCTGGGATGGGCCTGTTGTTCGGTACTCCCGGTCGCCTTGGCACAAAAGGTGGCCTTGACAAGGCTCCTCGTGCCATCTGGTTGACAGGGCGCTTAACTCCTGCAGAATGAGGTCTGCCTCTCGCCTTTACCACTGCCTCATAACGGCGGGCAGCTTTCAGAGCCGATTCATGAGTCGAAAATTCTCCTGTGGCCAGTGCAGCCTGGATCTCCGAATCCAAACCTTGTTGAAATCGACGGGCTTTGATCTCATCCGTCGGTATCAGGTGTGCCGACAATTTGTTAAAGGATTGTGTTAGCTGTGTAGTATGTGATATATTGAAAAAATTTGAATTATTGAGACATATCTTACCGACTTAGTATGGTGAACTCAGCGTCATACTCATCTACTGACTCGGTCCACATCGAACCTTGTTGCAGATGGATGACCTGCTGTTCCATATCGAACCTGGCAGTCTCAGGGAAGTACTTAGCGTCGAACATATCGCGGAAATTCTTCCATTCGATGGGTTGTTCAAGACGGCTTTCTTCCGCCTTCCACCAATTCCGTGCATTGTCCGTGAGCTGCAGTTTTGCAACACGGACCCAAGCTCCCTCTGGCACTTGTGCCGCTGCCAGATCATCTTCGATACTCTGAGCCCATTCCTCAGCTTTCAGTGGGCTCTTCTTTCCTGAGAACTGTTTGGGGTGCAAATCCCTGAATTGCTTCACCCCAGGTGCTTCTGCTTCGGGACGGTTCATTAAAAGAGCAGTCTGCTGCTGTTGTCCCTTTAGGAGGCTGCGGATCCCCTCAAGCAGAACCGTCTGCTCGTTGAGCGGAGCAGGGACGACATGCGTGATTGGTAGTGGAGGTGGAGTGTTGTTGAAGTTTTCACTGGTGTTGTTTGGGGAATCCATAACCTTGAATGAAATTTTTTTGGGTTAGGACATATTCAAAGTTTATGAAATGATCAGATTCAAGGAACATGAATTGTAAAGAATGTTTTAGTTCCTGGTTCTTTTGTTATATTGCTTAGGTTGGTCACGCAGAACAGAACTGCATGATAGTGTTTCATACAGCTCTGACATGCATGGGCCACCAACAAAACCTGCCACGCCCCGCTTCCCGGTATACGGCGAAGGGAATGCGACGAGGCCGCTACGTATTTACTCTGAAGTAAATACGCTAAGCGTATCTAAGCAATAAAAATGCACAAGAGACAAAGACAGTAGATATATCTGAACAACAACTTTATTTATTAAAATTCTTTTGTACAATGTATGGAAAAGTAAATACATCTGAATGAAAGCAATGCCTAAACAGTGGCATAACAGAAATGAAAGTACTGAAATAAAAATGTGTACAATGAAGCTAGAGCTCTGGGTCGTAGGCAAGCTGATCCAAATCCTCACTAGTAGGCTCGATCTCCTGAGTGTCCAGATCACCTGACAACATTCCAAAGAAAAAAGAGAAGGAATGTCGTCAGCGAACAATCGCTCGGTAAGTCCCAAAGATAAGAGAGAAATAGAATAGACAGAGAGAGAAAGTAGCTTTTAAAGTTGTATTATATGGTTAACGCTGTTGTTTGTAGTTTGGTACAGAAGAATGCTAGTGTATACGAGAGGAGTTTCAGTAGACCAGAGACTAAGGTGAACGGAATGTACAAGGAACCGTTATGCCACGGTACAACCGCAACGGAATATAGGTTAGGTGTCTTAAATCTTGTATTCTCGTGCCACTTCTAACACCTTCCGTACCAATCTACCCCTTAAACCCCGCGAAGTATTGTATTGTATTTTTTGTGTTGTATTGTAAATTGTATTGTCTTGTATAGATGGATGACTTGCCGAAAACATGATATCAGTAAATGGATGTAACTGGAGAATCATGTAAATGGAAGTATATCCATGGTTCGGTTCAGTCAATACAGATTAAATAGATTGAATATATGTATTCATGTTGAATTGTAGTTTGTACTTGAATCATATTCAAGTCAGATTATTATAATGAGACTCAGTCTGAGTCAGAACAATTAGAAAAGAAATTGAAGTCCTGATTGTTTTGATGTTATCGATAACCGCTGCACATGGGCGACAGGATTTGTGTCTTTTTCAAAGACGATTACCGTGTTGATAACACCGTTTATTAAGTTGTCTAGCTTAGATAGGCAAGCACCCATATCTCCGGCTCCCTGAGGCTCAAGAGACTGGTCCCGCTTAAACCTATATTTACTAGGGTCCTTAGGGTAATTTATAGAACTTGAGGGGGTTTTTATGTAAAAATACCTTTGTATAATTTTCAAAATACACCCCAAGTATTTAATTATCGTCTTTAGAGTTATCATAGATATAGATTTTATATTTGTGATATTTCTAGTGAAAATAACATAATTTCATAATATAGGGTATTTAATTGTAATATTGCACTTGTATGGAATTCATGGTATTTTAATGTAAAGTAATTCTTGTGATTTTAGAAAAAGTTGGAATATTTATATTATCACAAAAATAGATATTTTAATGACACACACACACACAGATATATATATATATATATATATTCATATAAAAATAATTTTAATATATATTATATTTCTAGAAATCTCATTTTCTAAAGATATTTGTATTTTAAATCTCTCGAGACCGAATGCTCCTTGCGGAGGTCTGCATCTCGCACTACTAAGCCCAGGGATGTACGATAATCCGCACCATCCCAGTCGGGTTCCCCAAAATGGGTTGTAGCGGCGCTTTGCAAAGATTGTAAAAATACGTAATCTTGTAGAAAACGGTTTTAATAGTAAATGGTATTTATGTGTAAAGTTTTGTTGTTCCGTATTCTATATTCCATAAAGGTATTGTGCTATGTTGCATATGAGTGTTGTGAGGAGGTAGGTCATTACCTCGTGATCTAATTAAAGGTATAACAAGATTAATGATGTTTTAAAGTAGAAAGTAAACTACATGGTATTTTAATGAAAAAGAGCGGTAAAAGTTACAAAATAAAATATATTACCTTGAAACTTGTTCAACATATTTATTAATGATTAATAGTCAACATGTAAGGGTTTGGTATGTTTGTATCTAAGAAAAGGTTGAATTTTTAGGAAGAACCTAATCGGAAATGGGATTAACTCCGATTCCGTCGGGTTTTAGAAAAAAAACTTTTTAGAATAGCAAAGGAGAGAAGGAGGTGGGACTTATGGGTTTGTAGTATAGAGAAGAGGGAGAGGAAACGGTAAGAGGTGCCGGTGCGTTGTTTCGTCGCCGGGAGATCCTAGGGTCGTCGTCGGAATTTCGCCGGAGCTTCGCCCTTTGCTAACTTCAATTGCACACTAAAATTTCTAGATGGATTTCTTGAGAGTTTGGATAGAATTGTGAGTGAGGGGTGTGTGTCTAGGGGTGGTATTTATAGGGTAAAGCTAGGGTTAGGGTTAGGTGAAGGGGTGTGAGAAAATTGTATTAAAAATAGGGTTTAATGGGATTTTAAAGAGCTCTGTTAAATTACAGGAAAATTAAACTATACAGGGGGATCAAGAGACACAACTTTGGTGTTGGGGAAACGACGATCCGGCCGAGTCCGGCTGGTGGCGGCGGCTGAGTCAGGTCGAGTCAGGCTGGGGTCGGTCGCCGTGGGTCCGTCGTCATTTGGTCTTCCCCCTGGTCCAGTTTGTTTTACATGTGTAGTAGGGTTTTACGGGTTTAGCACGTGTAGACTCTTGGACTTCTAAAAGTTTTAAAAGAAATCAATATTAAAAAAATAATATGGGGGATGGGATTTGAACTCTGGTGCTTTGGTTCAGCAATACAAGATCTTACCAATGAGCTACAAGCTCCTTCTTGCTATTAAAAAGCAAAACAATTACTTATAGTACTCACAGGAAATGCAAATATCCCAAGTATACATTAATTTTTAAACAAATTTTTGTACACTAAAATTGGAGTTGTTACATCTAGCCTTTAGCAAAAAGAATCATCAATCATTTAATCCCAAATTGGAACGAAATTATCAAGAACGGTGATCTCGCTCCAAATTTGGGCATTGACGATTTTTCCCTAAAATTCATAATTCTCATAAGACTTAAGATGAGTATAGGATTTTCTCACCATTTGATCCACCAAATTCCTTCGAATCCTAACAAACAGAGATTTATTCACACATCATGAGATTCAAATATTTAACAAATAATGATTTCATAATGAGAAAATGTAAAGAGAGCGAGATTGAACAAATGATCACCTTTACTATTCAACTTCGAATTACACTTCTCAATTCGAGATTACAAGAAAGATTACTCTCGATCACTCCTTTGAAGAGTTAATTTCTCCGTCGATCTTCGCTTTGCTAGATCACCGTGAGACTTGGACCTGTCGAGGATCACGCGCTCGTAGATGACGATCGGTTTCGTGTAAAGGATCTTGAACGAACTCGCTCGATATTGTACTCAACGATTCTTGATTTTTGATCTTGATTTGGAATTGAATTGGATTGAATTGGCTCTTAAATTGTGTATCGAATTCCTTCTTAATTGTGTAACGCCCAAAATGAAGGCTTAGGTCCTTTATATAGCCCTTCACCAATCTTCCACTAGAAACTAGGCCAATCTTCCCCAAGAAGCTAGGTAGTTGTAATGAAGCTTCTAGAATATGGTAGTTATCAAGCTTCCTCAAGAAGCTAGGTTGTTGTAGGGAAGTTTCCTGAACAAAGTTGTTATAATAGAGCATCCTCAACAAGTTAGGGAGTTGCAGTGAAGATTCCAGAGAGCTATCGTCGCCGGATCCCCCAACTCGGCCGCGAATCCACGTTGGATCGGCCTGACTCGTCCGTAGATCCGCGGCCGTTTGGTGTGCTTGTGGCTTCATTTTTCTTGTGTCTTCTGGTGTTGGCCAATTGGTGTTCAGGTGATATCTGGAATCTTTAAATCCCTTCTGAATCTCTGCCAGATTTTAACTCTTTGATTTCCTGTATTTTTTCGGCGAATTTGCGATTCCGATATCTGTCTTGAGATAATTTTCTGCACAAAATCTCAATGAAGAATGTTAAGATATACAATATCAAGCGTGAAATAATAAGCATACAGTTTCCTTCAAGAATGCTGATTATAATGTATAACACATGGTAATTAATATTTTCCAGACGAACTTGTAACATGTGTTATATTTATATCAAAATCCTTAAATGATTAGAAAAGCGAGGAAATTGCTATGTTAAAGATTGCAATATTTTCGACTGAACAAATTCCCCCAAACTTGACTTTGATCGTCTCGAGCAAATTTATTTTATTCAAGAGAAGGAGAAAATAGAAAGAAAAAGAAAAACTAATTAGCACACTTTCGTAGGCAACACGATTGCACTGAGCACGTGCAACAAGCCTTTAAACCTCTAGGTGTCTCTAGTAGGAAGAGTGTTGTCTCCTGAGGGTTTTCAGCGGATTACACCCACTAAATCCCATAATAAAAGAAAGACAGTGAAAATTACATATAAAGATAAGAATTGTAAAAGAAAGAACTTGAAAATCAGAGTTTTCAACTACACTAGTTTTTTGGTTGTCATGAGCTCTATCTTAATGGTCATGAAAAGATATTAGAAATCACATCATCTCTCAATAAAATATCGCCTTTATTCTTCATCCCTACCTTTCTTCCAAACACCGATCATATAACCCTACATGTGTGTAAAAGACATCCCTACACTCGGAGAATTCAATTCAAGCTATCATACTCTTGTCCATCTACCTTAGTACTTTTTAGTCGGTGAATATTTTGGATGGAGTTGCTTACACATTTTTCATGCGACCGTTAATACTTCTTGAGGTACTAACCGACCGATTACCAAATGTGCTCACTTATTAGGCGTAATTAGCAATTTCTTCGTCTTGCACACCTAAGTCTTAGCAGTGACTCCCAAACCAGTTGGTCTAAGGCACTAGGTGATGAAGCACCCTCGCTATATTTTTTTTATGCTGCCTTGGTGATTACAAAACCAGTGTTCATTTTCATCATTTTATACTTTTATTTATTATTTATTATTTATTTACTTCGTACTTTGGCTTTTAGACAAGAGCATTTCAAGGTATCCTCTACTATCCCGAATTTCAAGACGTGTGTAAGTGCGTATAGTAGGGTATCAACGTTTAGATATTTGGCTTTCAGAATAGGAACTATTTTTCAGACTTATTTTTATCCTCAGATTAGTGACTTCCTTCATCTTACTAACCCTTAGGACAACGGCTCATAACTACTTATTGCTAGTTTCGTTTAAGAAAACATCTAACTTTCTTGGTTTTCTTAAACTTTTCCAATCTTTTAAATGTAATTTTTCACTTTCTAATCTTTCATTATAAAAGAATTTTTTTTTGAAAATTTTGTATTTTGTGCTTATGCAAAGTGTAATACAAAGTAAAGCGTAAATAAGCACAAACCTCGCCCAAACCTGTTTACAGCAGTATCCTCACCGTTGTTTCTTTTAAATCTCAAAATCCTATAGGTTTGGGATGAAAAGTTATTAACAGGGGCAAGAATAAATGAAAGTGAAAATCTTCCCCCAAACTTATTTTTTTGTTTGTGTACAATTTTGCATATATATATTTTTATTTTTATTTTTATTATATTTTTTTAATTTTTGACTCACCTCTATTCTAAAGATGAGACAATATTACCGAGACATGGAGGTGAGGTGGAGGAAAATTAGTCATTATAAAGCGGCTCCTGCAAAAACAGGAGCTCCTCCGTGGGGTCAGTGGAAAAATACGGTTTTAATCTATGCCCATTCATTTTGAAAATTGTACCGTTTTTCTATTTTCAAGTTCAACTGCCCCGTGCGGATAGACATACCGCACCACCAAATGGTCATTTCCAACGAGATCGTAGCTTACCCGCATGAAAATGGAGACGGGAATCATAAAGAAGGACTTGTTGTCCTGGGGTAAAAGTTTTTCTCAAAATATTTTTATCGTGAAATACCTTAGTCCGGTTCTTTACTATCATCGCATTATCATAAGTTTCATCGCGGAGTTCGCTTAGCTCATTTAATTGCAGCTTCTGAAAATTGCAGGATTGATTTAAATCGAAATTAAGTTCTTTAATGGCCCACATTGCTTTGTGCTCGATCTCGACAGGAAGGTAACAAGCCTTTCCAAACACTAGACGGTAAGGAGACATACCTAGATCAGTCTTATAAGTAGTACGAAATGCCCAAAGAGCATCCTTCAATTTGGTTGATCAATCTTTCCAATTCTTAGAAACTGTTTTCTCCAGAATTAGTTTGATCTGCCTATTGGAAATCTCAGCTTGCCCGCTCGTTTGGGGATGATAGGGTGTCGAAAGTCTGTGGTTGATTGAATATTTCCGCATCAAAGCCTCGAAAGATCGATTACAGAAATGCGTCCCGTTGTCACTAATGATAGCTCGCGGGTGTCCAAATCGCGAAAAGATATTTTCTTTAAGGAACTTAATAACAACCTTGTTGTCATTAGTGCGACATGGTTTTGCTTCCACCCATTTCGAGACGTAATCAACCGCTAACAAGATGTACAAATTCCCAAAAGAGTTGGGAAAATGACCCATAAAATAAATACCCCAAACGTCGAAAATTTCAACAACCAAGATTGGTTGAAGTGGCATCTCATTTCTTTTAGAAATCCGACCCGTGTTTTGACATTGTGGACAGGTTTTGCAATGATCATATACATCTTTAAATAAAGTAGGCCAGTAAAAACCACATTGCAAAACCTTCTCCGCCGTTTTTCGTGCACCAAAGTGACTTCCACATGCCCGATCATGACAGAAAGACAAAACACTCTTGAATTCATCATTGGGGACACATCTGCGAATGATTTGGTCAGGATAATACTTAAACAAATGAGGTTCATCCCAGTAAAAATGCTTTACTTGGGATAGAAATCGATAATTGTCTTGTTTAGACCAATCTCTACGAATAAGTCCCGTTGCAAGATAATTCACAATATCCACGAACCAAAGTTCACAGGATACGGTCAAGAGCCGTTCTTCCGGGAAAGTGTCGTTAATTGGAAAGGTCACAGTAGGTGAAGAAGAGATGCGTGAAAGATGGTCGGCTACTACGTTTTTACATCCTTTCTTATCTCTTATGACAAGATCAAATTCTTGTAATAATAGGATCCAACGTATTAACCTGCCTTTAGCATCCTTCTTAGACAAAAGATGTTTTAGGGCGGAGTGATCGGTGTAAACCATAATCGGTGAGCCGATCAAGTAAGGCCTGAATTTTTCTAATGCAAATACAACTGCCAAGAGTTCTTTCTCGGTAGTTGTATAATTAATTTGGGCATCATTCAAGGTCTTACTTGCATAATAAATCACATGTGGCATCTTATCAATGTGCTGCCCTAAGATTGCACCAAAAGTAAAATCTGATGCATCACACATTAGCTCAAACGGGTGGTTCCAATCAGGAGACGATAGAATGAGGGCTGTAGTGAGAGATCTTTTAAGTGATTCAAAAGCAGCCTCATATTCCGAGTTGAAGTGAAATGTTGTATCCTTGGCCAAGAGAAGAGTTAAAGGTCTAGCAATTTTGCTAAAATCCTTAATGAATCTACTATAAAATTCTGCATGATCAAGGAAAGATCGTATATCTTTGACGCATTTGGGATGAGAAATGTTATGGATGACATCTATTTTAGCTCTATCTACCTCAATGCCTTTCCGTGAAATGACATGTCCAAGCACAATACTCTCTTGGACCATGAAATGGCATTTTCCCAATTCAAAGTTAAGTTCTTATCTTTACAACGAGTAAGAACCGCGTCAAGATGAGATAGGCAATCATCAAAAGAGTCCCCAAATATTGAGAAATTTTCCATGAAAATCTCCAGAAAATTCTCGACCATATCCGAGAATATCCCCATCATACACCGCTGAAATGTAGCGGGAGCATTGCATAATCCAAAGGGCATGCGACAAAAAGCAAAGGCACCGAAAGGACAAGTAAATGGTTTTTTATCTTGATCCTTTTCGGCGACAGGGACCTGGTTATAGCCAGCGTATCCGTCTATGAAACAATAATATTGATGTCTAGCTAATCGTTCCAACATTTGGTCAATGGAAGGTAGAGGGAAGTGATCTTTTCTCGTTGCTGCATTGAGTTTTCTATAATCAATACATACACGCCACCCATTTTGGGTACGTGTCTGGATCAACTCATTAGCCTCATTGGTTATGATCGTGATACCAGAATTTTTAGGGATCACATGAATAGGACTTACCCATTGGCTATCAGAGATTGGGTAAATTATACCACTATCAAGGCATTCGATAATTTCTTTCTTTACCGCATCCTTCATGACATGATTCAACCGTCTTTGTGGTTCTCGGGTTGGCTTGGCTTCATCCATCAAATGTATATGATGTTCTAAAATCAAGGGACTAATCCCTTTGATGTCTGTCATTGTCTAACCAAATGCTTGTCTATTAGATCTTAAGACCATCAAAAGTGCATTCTCTTGCTCTAAAATTAGAGAAGCGGATATGATCACAGGCAAAGACTCATTCTCACTTAAATATGTATATTTAAGGTGAGAAGGTAATATTTTGAGATCTAATGTCCGCGGAGAGACAATAGAAGGTGGGGTAAGTGAATGACATCAAGATTCTCGAAGAAGTTCATAGCCTGTATAAGATATTGACTTGGAAAGTGCTATTGACTTTTGTTATGAGTCAGAAGGTTCAAACTCGAGGGTGGACTTGTCAAAGGTGTCCTCGCTATGATACTGTGCAAGATCAGACAATGATGTGCTAATGTCGTCGAGATCATCAAAGTTCATAAACCTTTCAGCTTTCGGGAGCTATCTCGTGGACAGAACAGACATAAAGAATATGAGCAGAAGGTTTAGATGGCTGACTTCCTATCTTGTTAATGTTAATCTCAATTGTCATTTTCCCAAAGGTTAGGTTCATGGAACTGTTTCGACAATTAATGACAGCATTGGAAGTGGCTAGGAAGGGTCGACCAAGAATCACCGGAATTTGGCTCCGTGGGTTTGCTACAGGCTGTGTATCCAAAACAATAAAGTCCACAAGGAATATAAATTCCCCGACTTTTATCAACACATCCTCAAGTTCACCCCTAGGTTTGGTGATGGATCGGTCTGCCATCTGGAGAGTACAATGAGCGGGTTTCAACTCTCCAATCCCTAACTGCTCGTAGACAGAGTATGGAAGCAGGTTAACACTAGCGCCAAGGTCAAGTAAAACACGGTTAATATTTATATCCCCAATAGAAATAGAGATTGTAGGACAGCCAGGGTACTTGCGTTTCTTTGGTAATTGTAGGGTAAAAGCTGTGCTAACATTATTCATCATGAATACTTTTTTGGGCACTTGAGTCTTCCTCTTCTTAGTGCACTAGTCCTTAAGAATTTTCGCATAAGCCTGAACTTGTTGGATAGCATTTAGGAGAGGGATATTTATGTTAACCTGTTTAAACATTTCCATAATTTTCTCCATTTGTGGACTTGGTATGTTTCCCCTTAACTGATTTGGATAAGGGGCTTTAGCGATAAGAGCAGGGTCCAACATTGGAGAAGGTCATGTGGGTGGAACAGATCCCAGAATTGGAGTTGGGATCGTCTGAGGTTGACTCGAAGAAGGTAAGGGAGGGTTCGAGCCTTAGGAAAAACGAAGAATAGGCTCGGAAGAAGATGTTTGACTAGACGAAGTAGGATCAGAAGTGGAAGTGGAAGTGGAAGCCGGGGTGTCATTGATTATTTCATCATTATCAATCTGTTCACCGACATGGTTGTTTAGCACTCTTCTAGATCTCAACGTTGTAATATCATTCACATTGTACTGTTATGAGTGCCCAGGATTCGGTAGGGGTTGAGATGGGAGTTTCCCTTTCTCTCTAGCACTCATTTCGGCATTTAATCATGCAATTTATGCTTCTATCGATTTAATACTCTCACCGTAGGAGGCAGAGTCCTTCTTTATATTATCGACAGAAGAATTTATCTCAGCTGAAACTTGCATGAAATTTTTCATAAAAAAATTCATGGTTTGTTCGAGTGAAGAGGAATTATCGGTACCGGCCGTTTGGAAAGAATTATTATACGATGCAGAATTGTTGGCCGGATTTTGAAAATTTTGTGGTCGAAAGGGGTGCTTACTCAGTTGTGGTGGTTACTGTTGTTGTGGAGGGACCCTTTGAAAGTTATTTTGGTTTGGAACCGTATTTTGAGTTTGGTGTTGGTTCCAAGCAAAATTAGGATGATTCCTCCAACCCTGATTATAAGTGGAAGAATAAGGATTGTTTCTAGGTCGTTGTTGAAAAGCAGTGTTAGTGTGCTCGTGACCTTGAAACGGAGAATTCAAAGGACATTCTTCCGTCAGATGTGATGGATCGGAACAACATCCACACACGGTTTTAGGGAGTGTGACCTGGTTTAGGGAGGCTAATAAAAATTTGTGTTCCATAGCTTCAAGTTTCTTTTGCATTGCTGCCATTTCAGCTTTGACTGCTATGGAAACATCAAGTTGATGGATACCTCCCCTAGACGATGGTTGACTAACACTCTCCCATTGCAACGTGTTTTCAGCAAAATTTTCCAAGAATTTCCAAGCTTCACCATCGTCTTTAGACATGAAATTGCCTTGACACATGGCTTCAAGTATCTGCTTTGTTATTGGATTAATGCCTTCATATATAATTCGGCACAGATCCCATCTATGGATTCCGTGATAAGGACATTGGACAAGCAGATCCTTGAAACGTTCAAAACAGTTTCAAAATGGTTCATTGGGAAGCTGGAAAAATTGGTTGATTTCACTCCAAACACGGGCGGTCTTATGATTGGGATAAAATTTCTTAAGGAATGCTATAGCGAATTCATCCCAATTGGAAATAGTGTAACATTTCAGAAAAATAAAATATTATTTTAAAGAATTTTTATAATTAAATAATAAATATAATGAATATTTTAATAGGACGGTATAATTAAATACCGATAAATTGGGAAAAATTTGGAAAATTAAGGAAATTACTGAAAAGATGGTGTTTTATGTGATATAAGAAAATTATGAAATTTTATGATTTATTATACACTAATTTTGTGCTAATCGCGATTAGATATCGCTAATCGCGCATTAAGCGTGTTTTGTGTACATGACATGCACACGTCATATTTTTCACACTTGTTACATTTTTCTATCATGGATTTTTCCTTATGTTTATCATGCATGGCTTTTTAAAAGAAAAGAGAAAAGAAAAGAAAAGGAAAAAGAAAAGTCAAAGGGGACATAATGATTAGGGTAGGTAAGCTTTTAGTGAGAGAGAGAAGTGAGAATAATTGAGTGGGAGAGAGAGGGGATGCCTCAATTCATTTCCCCTACCATTTCTTTGCTTCTCCTTCTTCCTCTTCAAACCCCATCTTCTACCCTCATGACCCTATATGAAATATTCACCAAAACCCCATACCCATTTAATTAAAAACTTGCACAAGCTCAAGGGAAGTACATTGGACCAAGAAAATTCAGATTTTGATGATCGTGGGGATTCATGAGTGTCAAATGAGATAATCCCTTCACAAATAGAATAGTATTTCAATTTCTTTAGCCTCTATTCAAGATTAAAATCGATTTCGTGTAGTTTTGTGCACTTTGGAAAATTCTAGAGAGGGTTAGGATTTTATTTGAGTTGTGTTGGTGAACTTGAGCCTTATTGAGGACCTTAGACCCCCTATATTGATAGAAATCCAGACCAAGACCAACTGAAACCCAAAATACGGAATTACAGAACTTCCATGTCGGTTTGTGAGGAATTGGAGCGTGCAGGTGAATCTGGGATGTCCTGGAACATTTTTGAGTCAAGCAAACAACTCTAGTGACCCAATTAATACCCTAAGAGGCTACCCTGAGAGTACGAGGACATTCCACCATGCCAAAACCGATCTGGCCGGTTTTCCCTTGAATGTGCTTGGCCACTTTGTGAGGGATAGGGTCCAGGTTGCTTCAGTAGGTCATATACACCGTATATATCACCCTAGTGTTGTTTGCTTACCTTGTTTTCACCCGAGACAAAATCTGGAGCATGTTTTCTTAGTTGCTACTTTTCGTTTCATGATGTTTATGGATTTAAGTTTTGGTATTTGTGTTTAGCATCGATCACTTGACGTTTGTACGTCTCTATCGGGTGTTATTTGGTTAAGTTGCGAGGGCAAACCATAGGTTTGGACCTATTTGAGTTCCGCGTGTCGTTTTGGTTTCGATTTGGATTTTAATACGATACGATACGTTACTATATGTAGGTACCCTCACGAAGAGTTCGAGATGAAAAGCGAGCGCGTGGCGACATCGGCATCGGCAAGCGAATGTCAAGGTGAGTAGATTTATATCTACGGGGAGAAGTCGGGTGGATGGCGTATAGCACCCCCGCAGTTCGTAGTATATTTATGATATATAGCTAGATATATATGTGGTTTATGATACATGGATGATTATCAGGGTATGATTATGTGTTCATGGTTAGTTTGGGGTTATTGGAAGTGAACTAGCATAGCTTCTTAGTCGCGAAACCTAGAATAAGTTTACACCCACACGCACACACCTGCATTCATTCTATTACCTGTGCGTATATGGGGATATGTATACACACACACACACACATGGGTATGGGACTATATATATATATACGTATATATATACACGGATTATGAGGATAGTACTTGGGACTGGAGATGAGTCGATGAGATTGGGCTTGAGGCCATGAGATTGGTGATGTGATATGGTTCGTATTTGAGATACGACGTGATGTTTTAGCGGGTCCTTTCGACGTGGTGTTTTCAGACACACACATGCATATACATATGTGGTATCAGTATTGTACTAGACGTGGATCAGTACCCCCGATCATGATAATTGATAAAGCGGATACTAGATGAATAGTGTGATTGATGTGACATTGACCCGTACCCAGATTTGGAATGCCGTACGACGGATTTAATCACCCCCATTGTGCCACAGTTTCTTGCAGGTTTTGCCGCACAGGTTTCGTTGCGGTTTTGCTGGCACACTGTCCCTTCCGGGTGATTGCTTTGGTAGGTGGGTTCTTTTGCATTAGGACTACCATTGTATATTTGTTATTTCAGTTGTATCTAGTAAACTCCATCAACCAGACTTGTATATTTGACAGAGATAGATGACCAGTGTTTATTCTTTCGACCTTAGAGTCGTGCGCTGTATTGTTATGGTTTCATCTGTTTTCTTGATGATGTTGGATTTTTATCCTGAGTTTGATCCTCGCCCTTCGACGTTGTATATTATATTGCTTGCGTGGTTGTGGCCGTCGATTGACGAAGAGCTAGCTCCCGCTTGGGGATGCCTTTTATCATTATGCATATATTTATCATGTTGTACCCCGTTCGGGACCAGTATTTACAAAGGAAACTCTGCCGAAATTTTCAGAAAGGACTTGTGATTTTAGAAATACATACTTCGGCTTATGCTGTTAAACTACTTAATTTAAATTGGTTTTTCCTTCACTCTACTGCTTTACTTGGTTTTGATTTCTGGGTTTTGGCTTACTTAGATTACCTACGCCTCGAGACGTTTCGTAATTTAAGTGTCGATCATGTTCCGTACTTTTCGGGTCGTGACAAAGTTGGTATCAGAGCGTTAGGTTTTACCTTCGGAGTGTAGGATGACCCTTGGTTGATGGAGTAGGTATCTTGAGTAGAGTGACGTACTGTACGTATGTTCCGCGGCATACTTACGATACGTTACTCCACTTAAGAAGCCTTAGGATGTACATTTCCTTGCAAAGTATTATATTCATTCCTATGATCTAGCCTCATCGGTACCAGTTATGGTTTTGTTACCACGGTTGTACGGCATAGAGAGCTACGGCTAGAGTTGCGGTTAGCATGAGCTCATCACGGACGAGGACCGACCAGGGCGTGATTCCAGGGTCATACGATTTGCATAGATGCACCGTGTTATTGTGTTTTCGCGCCATGAGCGTTTGATGGATCGCTGTTATGAGATTTCTCGGACGTGCAGATATGCACCAGAGGATTGAGCCACTATAAAGGCCAGCCAGGATGTGATGACTGTTAAGGCACCGATTATACTTGATGATTGAGGCACTATTCAGCGTGCGGATGAATGAGCCAGTTGTTGCTGCGAATGACGAGATATCGCCCAGATGTTGGAGCTACTGTAGGATGGGTATATACTTAAAATATGATGGAAGGTTGCTAGTCACCCGAGGATGAATGACTAGGATATGTGGTTCGTTCGCTTACCCCGATGCGAGGTCATCAGATAGACTGATTCCAGCTAGAGACGACTTCACGCAGGTACGTTGAGATTCGATAGAGGTGATCGAATATCAGAAACCCATATTCCAAGTTTAAAGTATTCGGAAAGACATGCAAGCAATTCTATGGACCCTCTAGAAGAATGAAATCCTAACTCGACATAATGACTGTGTGAAAGCCTTTGAACCTTAGGGTTTGCGGCAGTTCCGCGGTGCCATTAGTGAGGCTTGGGTTTACCCTTCTACGGCTGGTCCACCGATGCTGTGGTATGTACTCGATACTATTAAACCGCACCCAAGATGTTGATCTCTTGGGGGATTATGAGGTTTTGACGAATCGATCGAATGGTTCGACTTCATTCGGATGCTATGTGGTGAGATGTATTGCTTGGGAGACTCTAGATACGAGTATAGACGTTGGAGCGCAGTCCATGCAGCCATGATGAGACGAGTCCGAAGCAGTCGACAGTAGAGAAAAGTGGAGTAAGAGGTTCGTACGAGATCTTGATGAGATGACGTTCCACTCCGCCGACATCAAAGATACGCATGAAGAGGCGTTGTATATGGATATATCTTCCAGAAGGAGTCGCGATGAGTATGCAGCCATTCCGGAACAAGAAACAAATTTAGTGAAGGGTGATAACTTCCGGACAGTTCGGCAGAGACGAGATTTGGGAGAGACCTCGATAGGACCTTTTTGGAATAATGCACGAGAATACTTGGACCCAGGAGTGGTCATTTTGCGCGAACTAGCATGCCAGAGTTCAGCATCGTCGACAGGACATGTTATGAGTGACCATAAGAGTTGGCTAGAGATCTTTAGAGCATGTGCCAGAGCAGACTACTTCCATTATCGTTCCCATATTGGACCGTTAAGCCGGGGAGCTATGTACTTAGCAATTTGCAGTGAGAGACGAGAACCTAAGGGCACCAGACGACATGCCATGATCAGGAGGCAAGTAGATATCTTGCTCTGCTAGTATTGGATGCACCGACACCTTCTCGACCTTGAAGGAAGGACATATCGACGGCAGTAGTTACGATTGGTGATTTCATGAGTTGACTATCACGTGTCAATCACTTTGTATTTCGGTATTTTGGGTGATTTATTGCATGGTTGAGTTTTGATGACCGAGTTTCATGATATTTGCTTTTGTGCACCATGGTTGCACCTACTGGGTATTTACATTTTGTGCATAGTTATTGCACTTGAGATGTATTTTCATACACCGTCGTGTTGATTTATGAGTTGTGCGTATTTATTGTACTTGAGGTTGATTTTAATTCCATGCCTGATATTTCGAGCGATTTATTTGCATGCTTGAGATTTTGTGCACCACAGTTGCACCTGACTTCGTTTTGATGTCATTAGAGATATTGATTGTGATTTCATGCCTAGGGCATGCGTGTGATTTGACTTATGCTTTCAGCATAGTTTTCATGCACTTTTAGTATTTTGATTTTCTTTTGTGCACGTTGATGCACATGCTTGTGAGATTATATACCACGGTATACCTGATTTGGATTTTGATTGAGATGTGTTGTATACCGTCGATTTCGATTGCGATATTCGATATTGTTTTCGTGCACCTTGTGCACTGGATTTGGATTCTTGCACATATTTGGGCACTTGATGCGATATTGGTGCACACCAGATGCACTAAATTGAGATTCTTCGTGCATATTAGATGCACCCGATTTTACTGTCAGGCACCCACGTTGCCTCTGACAGGTGTTTCATGCACACCCGTTGCACTTAGATGTTGTTTTTGTGCACATGTATGGCACATTCATGGATTTTGATCTCCGTGCGCACCAGACGCACGTAGCTTTCATATGCACGTTTTGGGATTGATTACTTATGGAGCAGTGCATTTTTATGATATTGCTATTTGTTTTCGTACTGAGAAGGACTAGTCAGAGGACAGTACCTGGATATGTTTTGCATGCATTGTGAGTTATCGAAGGGATTTCCCAACAGGGAGCTATATTCTCAGTATTTACCTATGTGTCTGATATGACACGAAACGTTTAAGAGCCAGGGAACCCCTCTAAATTATTTTCAAAACGGCGGGACGTAAATATTAAACAAAGGAGATATATATATATATATATATATATATGTATGTATGTATGCATAGTTATTTTCTTATATTAGACGTCCGCCACTGTGCAGTGTTATGCGCATCGCACAGCGACTTAAAAAGGTTTGACATGCATTTCCTTCAGATGTTTACATGTATAGATTTGATGTTTACATGGATAGTTTTGATGTATATTATATTGGTTCCGTTTTGGGTTTGACATTTGTGTCTTCACCGTGACTCCGATGATTGCGGGATGCTTGACGGAGTGTTGTTTTTGCAGTTATCTGCTCATTATTCATGCGCATGCATTGCGCTATGATGCGTTTTATGTATTGATGATTTCGGAGCCCCGACGACTTGGACTTTTTATTGAAATGTTTTAGTATTTGAGGAGTTTAAATTTAAATTCGGGGACCGAATTTCTTTAAGGGGGGAAGATTGTAACATTTTAGAAAAATAAAATATTATTTTTGGGAATTTTTATAATTAAATAATAAATATAATGAATATTTAAATAGGGCGGTATAATTAAATACCGATAAATTGGGAAAAATTTGGAAAATTATGAAAATTACTGAAAAGTGTAAGTCGACGTTGTACACCCCACGACTTACGGGGAGGCAGAAATATGAAAACAATCATTTTATTTGAAACAACATCGACTAACCGAAAGGAACTTTGCTAAACTATAACTAACACTAACATAGGAGTTGTTAACTACCATGGAAGAAGATTATACCTAATGAACCGTGTCCTTCTTCTTCTCGTTATCCACCTCCTCGTCGGCCTCCTCTATGTAATAGACGATCCACCCGAGAACTTCTACTCCAAGCTTTGCCTCTAATCTTGAGGTAACCAGGTTTCTCTAGTTGGTAATCAAAGTCACCTAGGTGATATAGAGTATGGATATGGATTAATTAGTCTTGCTAATCCTTGATCTCAACACATGAGAGGGTAGGATTAGGGTTTGAAGAGAGAGAGCTTGAGGAGAGAGAAGGTGAGGATGAGAATGATATGAAATAATGATCCTTCTTGAATATATGAAGCATAATCATTTATCAAAATAAATAAATAAAATGATTAATCATCATGCTTCATTTATTCATTATGTGTGATTCATTACATGAGTCATTAACCAATTAATGCATCATTAATGACATGAATGATTCACACAAATGAGTCACTAAATCAATAAATGCTTATGCCACCTAAACCCTCAAGTCATCATCCTTCTAGAAGCTTCCCGTCAAATTACGAGAACGCCCCTCCTATTCTTGAAAACACGGAAAAACTTTAGACTGTATAAATCCAATAATCCGATACTAGAATCTGGCTTAAACCAAAGCCGGCTAGTAAAAACTGTCCGAACATCGTACGTGCGTTTAAACACGTATGCGTCTGAACCCTTGTCGTAAAACCATTCGACCTCTATATCGTTTCGCCTGGAGCAGGGAAAATCTCTGTGTGGGACTCTAAAGACTTGACTACTATGCTGGTAGTGGGTTTAACCACAGACCGCAAGCGGCACTAGCTGTACGTAACGGTCCACAGGTAGATGTCGATAAGAAGGCCGATGAGGAAACCCATCCGAACTCCTACTGAGCCTGATGTGACAATCTCCGTACAGTCCGGTCTGTTCGTCTAGGACTATCGCATATCGGGTCTAGGGGGGCGGCAAGCGTTAGTCCCCTAAAATTGGTATAAGTCGTGTCGGAGTGAAGCCCATTACACCTTGAGAAACTACTGGAACCTACCAGTAAATCTCGCTTGCCCTGGCCAGGGACTTTGCGTAATGTCTCTCTGACACAGCGCGATATCAACTCCCAATACCGGGAGAGACGAATCTTGTCTAACCGCCACTGCCTCCAAGTGCTCGGGACTGCACCCAACTGCGACCTGTTTGCACGACTCCTTTGAGCCGTGGTAGGGTAGCAATCTAAGAACAGTGGGACACACTCGAGGCGAAGTAGCAGTGTCAAGTCTGCGGACTATGCTGTACTCATGTCACCCGGGAACTGTTAACTGACGACGGGTATAATACCAACCAACAGTTCCCTGCGAGTCTTGTCCGGTGTACCCGTAACCCAACGAGCACCTGTATACTATCTCCAGTATGACGTACTGATGGCTGTGGGACAAACCAGCTCCCCAACTGGGATGAGAAGCGTTCACACTAGTTTACTCCGGAGTATCGATGCCCTGTATCGATAATCCTACGACTAGGGACCTGAAAAAGGATGTGCTTGTAGACTACCCAGCCCCCACTAGTGTGACTGCCATCACAACGCTGATAGTCAAGAAAGATCCTAAGGGCTCTATCAATACGTACACACATATTTAGATAGATAAAACCAAGTAGCATACTATCATGTTTAGCAAGACTGTTATATAACTGTGAATATCCCAAGCTTCCATTAAGTAATATACAAGCTAGTATGATACAATAATGGCCCCTAGGGCATATACACTAACAAAAAGAGGGTGTTTTATGTGATATAAGCAAATTATGAAATTTTATGATTTATTATACACTAATTTTGTGCTAATCGCGATTAGATATCACTCATCTCGCATTAAGCGTGTTTTGTGTACATGACATGCACATGTCATATTTTTCACACTTGTTAGATTTTTCTATCATGGATTTTTCCTTATGTTTATCATGCATGGCTTTTTAAAAGAAAATAGAAAAGAAAAGAAAAGGAAAAAGAAAAGTCAAAGGGGACATAATGATTAGGGTAGGTAAGCTTTTAGTGAGAGGGAGAAGTGAGAATAATTGAGTGGGAGAGAGGGGCTGCCTCAATTCATTTCCCCCACCATTTCTTTGCTTCTCCTTCTTCCTCTTCAAACCCCATCTTCTACCTTCATGACCCTATATGAAATATTCACCAAAACCCCATACCCATTTCATTAAAAACTTGCACAAGCTCAAGGGAAGCACATTGCACTAAGAAAATTCAGATTTTGTTGATCTTGGGGATTCATGAGTGTCAAATGAGGTAATCCCTTCACAAATAGAATAGTATTTCAATTGATTTACCCTCTATTCAAGATTAAAATCGATTTCGTGTAGTTTTATGCACTTTGGAAAATTCTAGAGAGGGTTAGGGTTTTATTTGAGTTGTGTTGGTGAACTTGAGTCTTATTGAGGACCTTAGACCCCCTATAATGATAGAAATCTAGACCAAGCCCAACTAAAATCCAAAATACGGAATTACAGAACTTTCATGTCGGTTTGTGAGGAATTGGAGCGTGCAGGTGAGTCTGGGATGACCTGGAACATTTTTGAGTCAAGCAAACAACTCTAGTGACCCAATTAAGACCCTAGGAGGCTACCATGAGAGTACGAGGACATTCCACCATGCCAAAACCGATCTGGTCGGTTTTCCCTTGAATGTGCTCGGCCACTTGGTGAGGGATAGGGTCCAGGTTGCTTCAGTAGGTCATATACACTGTATATATCACCCTAGTGTTGTTTTCTTACCTTGTTTTCACCTGAGACAAAATCTGGAGCATGTTTTCTTAGTTGCTGCTTTTCGTTTCGTGATATTTATGGATTTAAGTTTTGGTATTTGTGTTTAGCATCGATCACTTGACGTTTGTACGTCTCTATCGGGTGTTATTTGGTTAAGTTGCGAGGGCAAACTATAGGTTTGGACCTATGTGAGTTCCGCGTGTCGTTTTGGTTTCGATTTGGATTTTAATGCGATACGATACGTTACTATATGTAGGTACCCTCGCAAAGACTTCAAGACGAAAAGCGAGCGCGTGGCGACATCGGCATCGGCAAGCGAAGGTCAAGGTGAGTAGATTTATATCTACGGGGAGAAGTCGGGTGGATGGCGTACAACACCCCCCAGTTCGTAGTATATTTATGATATATAGCTGGATATATATGTGGTTTATGATACGTGGATGATTATTTGGATATGATTATGTGTTCATGGTTAGTTTGAGGTTATTGGAAGTGAACTAGCATAACTTCTTAGTCGCGAAACCTAGAATAGGTTTACACCCACATGCACACACCTGCATTCATTCTATTACCTGTGCGTATATGGGGATATGTATGTGTGTGTGTGTGTGTATATATATACACATGGGTATGGGACTATGTATACACACACACACACGTATACATATACACGGATTATGAGGATAGTACTTGGGATTGGAGACGAGTCGATGAGATTGGGCTTGAGGCCATGAGATTGGTGATGTGATATGGTTCGTATTTGAGATACGACGTGATGTTTTAGCGAGTCCTTTCGACGTGGCGTTTTCAGACACATGCATGCATATACATATGTGGTATCAATATTGTACTAGACATGGATCAGTACCCCCGATCATGATAATTGAAAAAGAGGATACCAGATGAATAGTGTGATTAATGTGACATTGACCCGTACCCAGATTTGGAATGACGTACGACGGATTTACCGTACGAGCTATATTGATGATAGATCCGCACTCTTGACTCGAGGATGTCATATTGTATTAGGGTATCGTATGGGATACTATTGAGGCGGGATCACCGACTATTATATATATATGTTTCGACTCAGATGTTAGGCAGTTTTCTTACCTTTCGATCAGCCGGTTTAGTTTAGTCCGGTATTTACATGTACACGATAGATTAGACTCGAGTCATACCTATTTCAAAACTAACGAATTGTGAGTATTTTATAGACAGGCCAAGGGGTTCTACAGATATTTCAAAGGATGTATCTTTTCTTAAAAACACCGTCGCCCTTATTTCCAAAACACCACGATTCGTGTTATTTCAAATGACAAACCTGTATGACTCATATTTATATAAATGCAGATTAGTTATCATTGTGTTTATTATTCAGCTCCCGCATATTCTTGCTGTTCGCATCGTACCACATGCTTATATTGTGTTTTCATATGCCACTATTGAGATCATGCTGTCAGGACACCAGCACCATTACCGATGATGCGTATGTTCCACATACACTTACTTGCCAGCTCACACACATCATCATCGGTAATTATCATGTCACGAACACTTTAGAGAATATTACTCATTGACATAGCTTGTTAACTGATAGTTCGACATGGTATTAGCGTACCCGTCTTTATATGCTAGTTTAGACATTGCAGTTATTGCTTGCTACTGCATGCATATTATTATTCACTGTTATGCAGTATTATGGAGTTTTATGCTGATATTCATTGTTTACATGCTATTAAAGATTGGATTTCGGATTTTCATGAGATTTCCGGGATTTGGGAGAAAACCGCAAGAATATATAAAAACTTCTCTCTCTCTCTTTTTAAAATGAAAAGTGCGGTTTTCTCGTGATATATGAGTCGTCCACCATGATGTTTTCTCGGTTATGAGATGGATTTCGAGACCCGATTCGAGGAGTTGGATGAACTGTCTGTGGGTACATGGTGGATCCGGTAAGGTACCCCGGGGAAAGAAGATCGAGGTGTAGACGGTGAGCCCGGCAGAGGCAGACTGCCTACCGGTGATTTTACCTGGCGCGTCGGATATCCGGAGGATACCGTTCGTGGTCGTGTGATTGATGTTAGGGGCCGATCAGGACCGACAGAGCCCTAGATAGTGAGATTCGAGACACTGAGATTTTGAGATATTTAGGTATTGAGATTTGTTGATACAGGCCAGTCCGGATAGCCGGAGCCTGAGATATTGAGATATTGGGATTTATGTTTTGTGTCGATGCTAGACACTGTTTATGTTGATTTCATTGATGATACCTCGTTTTAAATATACAGAAATCTCACTAAGTTATGAAAGCAGTTTCTTCATTTACATGTATTCTGTTTTCATGCATTCATACCTCATTCATATGATATGTTGCTACCTGAGACATTGACACGAGCACATGGGATTACACTTATGTATAGATGTTTACCCTTGCCACTTTTTCTTGCTGCAGACTTATCATTTGAGGTTCTATATATGTATATTGATCGTATTGACCAAGGATAGCGTCATGAATGCGATTTCTACTCGTAGATGTTTTCTACTCACGAGTTGGCAACTCACCCCCGTTGTGCCATAGTTTCTTGCAGGTTTTGCCGCACAGGTTTCGTTGCGGTTTTGCTGGCACACTGTCCCTTCCGGGTGATTGCTTTGGTAGGTAGGTTCTTTTGCATCAGGACCACCATTGTATATTTGTTATTTCAGTTGTATCTAGTAAACTCCATCAACCAGACTTGTATATTTGACATAGATAGATGACCAGTGTTTATTCTTTCGACCTTAGAGTCGTGCGCTGTATTATTATGGTTTCATTTGGTTTCTTGATGATGTTGGATTTTTATCCTGAGTTTGATCCTCGCCTTTCGGCGTTGTATATTATATTGCTTGCGTGGTTGTGGCCGTCGATTGACGAAGAGCTAGCTCCCGCTTGGGGATGCCTTTTATCATTATGCATATATTTATCATGTTTTACCCCGTTCGGGGCCAGTATTTACAAAGGAAACTCTACTAAAATTTTCAGAAGACTTGCGATTTTAAAAATACATACTTCGGCTTATGTTGTTAAACTACTTAATTTAAATTGGTTTTTCCTTCACTCTACTGCTTTACTTGGTTTTGATTTCTGGGTTTTGGCTTACTTAGATTACGTACGCTTCGAGACGTTTCGTAATTTAAGTGCCGGTCATGTTCCGTACTTTTCGGGTCGTGACAAATAGATTGTGCGGGTGTATTATAAAGCCACTTTTCGGCTAAATCGCACAAAGTAAACGGGAGAAGATGCAATCTCATAGCATCCAAAGAAAGTTATGAAGTGCCCATCATAGCACATACATTTTCAAATTTGGTAATAAAAACGTATGCGTCTTCAGACTCAAGACCGTGAAATTAAGGTAAAATATTGATATAGTATGGTTTGATTTCGAAATTATCCCCATTGGCCGGTGGAATGGAAAGAAAAGTAGAAAGAGGACCACGTATAGGACAATATCTCTCTTGGAGAGATATACGCGGTACATTCGGCACACCTGCGGGTGGTGGCAAAGTGGTGTTATTGAAAGTTGATGGAGAACCGTCCATCTCGGTGGATGTGGTGAGTGGTGGGGAAAAAGAAGACGGAGAATTACCGACTTCGGAGTCGATAGAAGAAACGCGGACAAGACGGGCACTAGAATCCCGTGTCCAGCTGAGCATGCACTAAGCGGGTTTAGCGCAAGTGACAGCGTTAATTAATTATTTTTATTTTTTTTATAAAAGAACTAAGAAGAAAGGTTGGTTTTGAAAAAGACAGATTTAGAAAAAATCACCAAACAAAATGCACAATCAACCCTAGATCTACGGTCACCTAGGTCAAGTCACTAGACGGCTCTTAGACTTCCAGAAGACAAATCGCAGGATAAATCCTCTACTAACTCTTTATCCCTCCTATGGCAAGGTAAGTGCCAGGTAAGTGGGAGGTACCCGCTATGTTGATAGCGGGCCTAATTAAGTAACCACTTGCCTAGACACCACAAAAAAAATGCGGATAAGTAATAGATTACCCACGACTTTCTTCTGTCCTAATTGAGCGCGACGGTCCTTAGAGTCTTGTCTAGATATTTTTTTAGTTAATGAGGGTGATGCGAATGCTAGTTTTGTGAATTTTGGGGCTTAGGAAAGGTAATGAAATTCCCACCTAATCTGAATTTGGTCTTTACCCTTTAACTTCCGTATTAAAAATATGCACAAACAACCAATTTCAAGAAACGCAACAAGAATTTTTTTTTGAGCAGCAAATCTTTTGCAAAGAATCCTGCAGAAAAGTGTTATTGGACAAGATCAGAGGAAAGATAAGAAAGTAGAGAATATACCACAGAAAATTGGAGCCCTAAATCTTCTAAACAGCCGCGGTTCCGCCGCGAATTGCACCTTTATGCCGCGGATCCGCGGTCGCTTGAACGGTTCTTTGAACAAGATTTGGTACTGATGCTCCCCTTGCTCCTCTGTCCTAGATGAAATTACCTGAATATTTTTATCCCTGCTGTAGTGATTCTAGATTTTCTTGCAAAATTCACACACTAATCGTTAAGCACATAATACGATTTTGATTCAAATTTTTGATGGAATAATAATATTTCAACTCAAATAGAAAGAACGAACAAATTATGCACGCATCCCCGGCAACGACGCTATTTGATTGATATAGAAATTCGTCGTTTGATATGAAAAGTATAATCACAATCAAAGAATTTATAACCGCAATCAATAACGATGTTGTTGTAGTTCGTTAATGAGTACGGGTCGTCCACTGAGATTTGTGTATTTATTCGTTCTTGCTTTAGTTGAGTCGAAAGAAAATAGTAAAGGAAATTCAAGAAATTATTTAAGATTTGGTTGAAGTAATTATTTCAAGAATTTCAAGAAAGAGTTTAAGATTTAATAATCAAGAAAATATCCAAAATCAATTTTAGTTATCAAGAAAATTGAAAAATAGCTTGTAGGATTCAATAGGAATTAGTAGCAATGATGAATACTAAAAATGACTCATCTTATCTATTGATGAATTATAAATAGAACGATGGTGATGAATGATGATTAGTGGTCTATTGAAGAAACTAGGGTTTCGCCTTTACTATCCCTTGTCTTTTCATCGATCACCTTTCAAATCAAGATTTTAGCAAAGAGAATCATCAATCATTTAATCCCAAATTGGAACGAAATTATCAAGAACGGTGATCTCACTCGTCATTGACAATTCTTTTTCCTAAAGTTCATAATTCTCATAAGACTTAAGATGAGTATATGATTTCCTCACCATTTGATCCACCAAATTCTTTTGAATCCTAACAAACAGAGATTTATTCACACATCATGAGATTCAAAGATTTAACAAATAATGATTTCATAATGTGAAAATGTAAAGAGAGCGAGATTGAACAAATGATCACCTTTACTATTCACCTTTGAATTACACTTCTTATTTCGAGATTACAAGAAATATTGCTCTCGATCACTCCTTTGAAGAGGTAATTTCTCCGTCGATCTTCGCTTTGCTCGATCACCGTGAGACTTGGACCTGTCGAGGATCACGCGCTCGTAGATGACGATCGGCTTCGCATAAAGGATCTTGAACGAACTCGCTCGATATTGTACTCAACGATTCTTGATTTTTGATCTTGATTTGGAATTGAATTGGATTGAATTGGCTCTTAAATTGTGTATCGAATTCCGTCTTAATTGTGTAACCCCCGAAATGAAGGCTTAGGTCCTTTATATAGCCCTTCACCAATCTTCCACTAGAAGCTAGACCAATCTTCCCCAAGAAGCTAGGTAGTTGTAATGAAGCTTCTAGAATAAGGTAGTTATCAAGCTTCCTCAAGAAGCTAGGTTGTTGTAGGGAAGTTTCCAGAACAAAGTTGTTACAATGGAGCGTTCTCAATAAGCTAGGGAGTTGCAGCGAAGATACAAGAGAGCTATATTCACTGAAGCCCCCAACTCGGCCGCGGATCCGCGGCGAATCGGCCTGACTCGGCCGCGGATCCGCGGCCATTTGGTGTGCTTGTGGCTTCATTTTTCTTGTGTCTTCTGGTGTTGGCCAATTGGTGCTCAGGTGATATATGGAATCTTTAAATCCCTTCTGATCTCTGCCAGGTTTTAACTCTTTGATTTCCTGTATTTTGTCGGCGAATTTGCGATTCCGATATCTGTCCTGAGATAATTTTCTGCACAAAATCTCAATGAAGAATGTTAAGATATACAATATCATGCGTGAAATAATAAACATACAATTTTCTTCAAGAATGTTGATTATAATGTATAACCATGGTAATTAATATTTTCCAGACGAACTTGTAACATGTGTTATATTTATATCAAATATCCTTAGATGATTAGAAAAAAGAGGAAATTGTTTTGTTAATGATTGCAATATTTTCGAATGAACACCAAGCTTCCTGAGTCGACCAATATCCTTTGAACCTCATAGAGATGGACCCATGCCGTAATCATGAAGGGGTCGTTGTGATGCAAGGATATACCGTAGAGGTCTTCATCAGTGAAGGTGATGGGCTCGACGGTCTTGCATTTCTTCCGGGTCTGGTCGCGTGTTCCTTCGACGGGTAGGAGGCGATGAATCTCGCCAGCCCCATGTGCACACCCCGAAGAAACAACCATGATTTGGCCGATCATTAATTCTTCGGTAGGGGGATGGTTGTCGTGGTCCCTGTCTGCCTGTCGTTTTTCCCGCAGGTATTTCACTAGGTGGCCCGAGCGGATCAACTCCTCGATAAAGTCGCAGAATTGTTTACAGTTCTCGGTCGGGTATCCCTGCGACCTATGGAAGGCCAAGTATGGGCTTCGGGTTCGTTTAGCCGCTCTATTGGTGACCGGAGGGAGCTTGAAGAATCGCTCACCTTTTGCTTCCTCTAACAGCTCGGTCTGAGAGATGTTGAGTAAAGTATACTCCTGGAACTTCGGGGAGTATAGCTTTGGCCGGTCGACCTTCTTCTTCTCTTCTCTGCCCCTCTTCTTTTGGTCGGACTGGTCGCCCCGGGGTAGGTTTGTGTTACCTCAGACTCGAGTTGGATTTATCGCTCGGTCCAAGCTTTTACCTCGGCCATGGTCTTAGGTTGTGCTAATGCAAAGGAGCGGAGCCACTCCTTGTGCCTAAGACCCGACCTCAGAGCGGTGATGACAGTTTTGTCCCGGTGCTCAGGAACTTCAAGAAGAGCGTTGTAGAAGAGAGTGACGTATCCTTTAAAGGATTCCTTATCCCCGCTCTTTATGGTGAAGTGGTAATTGACAGTCCGCTTCTGTCGTCTGTTCCTAACGAAATGTCAGAGGAACTGGGCAGCCAGCTCATCAAAGGTAGAGATGGAGCATGGCATGAGTCCTCGGAACCAGTCTCGTCCAACCCGGATGAGAGTGGCGGGGAATGCTCGGTATTGGGCGGCGTCTGAGTTATCCTAGAAGCTCATGCCCGCCGTGAATGCGTCCAGATGGTCCTTCGGGTCAGACTTCCCATCAAAGAGGGCCACTTTGGGAGGTTTGTTTCTGGACGAGACGTGTACGGCAAGCAGCTCTTCGGTGAAGGGCTTTGTAAGCGACTCAGTGGCATACCTAGCCCTTACATCGGACGGATGACCCTCCCGATGTATACCCTCGATTCTCTTTTCGAGGGCGTCGAGGGGGTCGTGGTACCCCGCGGATTCAACATGGTCTGTGTACTGGCCATTCCCGCTTGTAGCTTGTGCCCGGATGCAAATCCGGTTCCATTCTATCAAATTCCTCAAGTCCCCTGGGGAAGTCCTTCTGGAGTCCTCGCGGCGAGTGCCATTCGTGCGGTCCCATCGAGGGAGGGTGTGTTGGTTGTAACAACTCCAATTTAAGTGTACAAAAAATTTGTTTAAAAGTTAATGTATACTTGGGATATTTGCATTTACTGGGAGTACTATATTTATTTGTTTTGCTTTTTAATAGCAAGAAGGAGCTTGTAGCTCACTGGTAATACCTTGCACTGCTGAACCAAAGCACCAGAGTTCAAATCCCATCCCCCATATTATTTTTAATATTGTTTTCTTTTAAATTTTTAGAAGTCCAAAGGTCTACACGTGCATAACTCGTAAAAACCCCACATCACACTAAAAACAAACTGGACCAGGGGTAAGACCAAATGACGATGGCCAATTGACGGCGATCCCCGGTCCGACTCGGCCGCCGCCGCCGGCCGAACTCAGCCGCCGCCGTCGGCCGAACTCGGCCGGATCGGGTTGGGGCCAACATGAAACTTCTGTCGTTTTGTATTCTTAACTCCCCTGTACACTTTAAATTTTCTGAAAATTAACAGAGCCTTTAAAATCCAATTAAAACCCCATTAAACCATATTTTTAATACAATATTTATTATATTTTCAATATAACCTTTCACCTATCCTAACCCTAGTTTTACCCTATAAATACCACCCCTAAACACACCCTCCTCACTCACAATTCTGTCCAAACTCTCAAGAAAACTCTATAGAATTTTTGTGTGCAATTGGAGTTAGCGAAGGGCGAAGCTCTGATGATTTTCCGACGACGATCCGAGGAGCTCCCGGTGACGAAACGACGCACCGGCGCCTCCTACATCTTCTTCTCCCTCTTCTCTTGAATCTAAACCTGTAAGTCCCACCCCACCCCTCCTCTCTAATCTATTCTTAAAACTCATTTTTTTCTAAAACCCGACGGAAGCGGAGTTAAATCCGACTTCCGATTCGGTTTTCTTTGTAAAGTTCAATTTTCCTTAACACAACTATATTAAACTCTTACATCTTGACTATTTATCATTAACAAAACATGTTGATCAAGTTTCATAGCAAAACATTTTATTTTATAACTTTTACCGCTCTTTTTCAGTAAAATACCATGTAGTTTAGTTTCGACTTTAAAACATCATTAATCTTGCTATACCTTTAATTAGATCATGAGGTAATGACCTACCTCCTCTCAACACTCATGTGCAACATAGCACAATACCTTCCGGGAACATAAAATACGGGAAAACGAAACTTAACATATAAATACCATTTACTATTAAAACCGTTTTCTACAAGATTACGTATTTTTACAAATTTTTGCAAAGCGCCGCTACAACCCATTTTGGGGAACCCGACTGGGATGGTGCGGATTATCGCACATCCCTGAGCTTAGTAGTGCGAGATGCAGATCTCTGCAAGGAGCATTCGGTCTCGAAAGATTTGAAATTCAAATATCTTAAGAAAATGAGATTTCTAGAAAATAATAAAATTATATATATATATATATATATATGTATTATCAAAATACCTATTTTTGATATAATATAAATATTCCAACTTTTCTAAATCAAAAGGATTACTTTACATGAAAATACCATGAAATTCCACACAAGTTCAAATTTTACAATTAAATACCCTATATTATGAAAAATAGGTTTATTCACTAGAAATGTCACAAATATAAAATCCACAACTATGAAAACTCTAAAGATGATAATTAAATACTTGAGGTGTATTTTGAAAATTATACAAAATTATTTTTACATAAACCCCCCTCAAGTTTTATGAATTACAATAAGGACCTTAGTAAATATAGGTTTAAGCGGGACCAGTTTCTGGAGCCTCAGGGAGCCAGAGATATGGGTGCTTGACTATTTAAGGCAGACAACTTAACAAACGGTGTTATCAACACGGTAATCATCTTTGAAAAAGAAACAAATCCTGCCGTCCATGTGTAGCGGTAACCGATAACATCAAAATCTAATTCAGGACTTCAATTTATCTATCTAATTGTTCGGACTCAGACTGAGTCTCATTATAAATAATCTGACTTGAATATGATTCAAGTATAATATACAATCTACAATCCAATATGAATCCATGAATCCATATATTCAATCTATTCAATCTTCATTGACCGAACTGAACCATGGATATACTTCCATTTACATGATTCTCCAGTTACATCCATGATTCTCCAGTTACATCCATTTTCTGATATCAGGGTTTCGGCAAGTCATCAAATTATACAATCTATATTACAAGACAATACAAGTTGCAATACAATACAAACAATACAAACAAGATATCACAGGGTTTAAGAGGTAGATTGGTACGGAAGGTGTTAGAAGTGGTACGAGACTGCAAGACTTAAGACACCTAACCTGTATTTTCGTTGCTGTTGTACCGTGGCATAAACGGTTCCTTGTACTCCTGTTGCCCTTAGTCTCTAGCATATAGAGACTCCTCTCGTATACACTGGCATCCTTCCGTACCAAGCTACAAACAACAGAGTTAACCATATAATACAACTTTAAAAGCTACTCTCTCTCTCTCTCTGTCTATTCTATTTCTCCCTTATCTTTGGGACTTACCGAGCGATTGTTTGCTAACGACATTCCTTCTCTTTCTTCTTTGGAATGTTGTATGGTGATCTGGACACTCAGGAGATCGAGCCTACCAGCGAGGACTTGGATTAGCTTGCCTATGACCCAGAGCTCTAGATTCATTGTACACATTTCATTTCAGTACTTTCCATTTCTGTTATGCCATTGTTTAGGCATTGCTTTCATTCAGATGTATTTACTTTTCCATGTATTGTACAAAAGAATGTTAATAAATAAAGTTGCTGTTCATTACATTTGTCTCTTGTGTATATTTCTTTTATATTGCTTAGATACGCTTAGCGTATTTACTTCAGAGTAAATACGTAGCGACCTCTCGCGTCCTCTTCGCCGTACACCGGGAAGCGGGGCGTGACATCGGTTATGCCTGGGTGCAGGTGAGCTGACCGATACCTCCTTGGGAGGGACAGGAACGCGACGGGCCTTAGGGCGTTGGGCTTTTTCGCGAGACCGCGACTTGGGGCCATGTGGCGCTCAGCGGGTTATAGAATCGGTTGCCGCGGGGAATCTATGGTCGTCGGAGTGAGCAAGACGTTGTTCAGTGGTTCCAGCGTGGGCGGCATCATCTCCCCCTCTGTGAAGGTCGTGATCCCCAGGCGGGGGAACGGCGGGCTAGGGGGTTTGGTCTGCCATTTGGACACGGACAAGGGCATCCACTATGGACGCGATCCTATCGATCCGTGCCGAGAGGGAGTGGATGGCGTTCGGTAGGGGAGTAGATCTGTCCGCGCCTCCATTGTGGGGAGGGCGGTGGCTTGTGCTGGGATCGCCATGGTCTTCGCTCGCCATGTAGTCGAGAGCGGAAGAGCAACTTTTGATGTATGGAAGAAATTTACGATCCTCCTACAGACGGTGCCAACTGATGGAGGTTTGGATCTCCTTCAGATGTTGTCCTCCGTCGATCTGTCGCGAGCATTGGTGAATGGCTAAGATTGGTGTTGAGGGTTGCCTCTTTAAGCATGTGGATCTCAGTGGCTTGTTTTGAGGCGAAGCCGAGCTATCTGCAAAAGAAGTCCCGGGGTTGTTGTACCACCGTGGACCCTCCGACGATCAAGTTAGCCAAGAAATTTGGGCAGAGTAGCGGCTTATTGGAATAAAATTGTGTTACCTGAGTCGTCTGGGAGAGGGTTTTTTATAGTGGTCGCATGGAGCGAGCTTGCGCGAGATCTTCGCCGTCGGTTACGCCCCTGGCGTTATGCCTGCGTGATTGACGGGATCCCCCCATTAATGACGATATATGCTCGTTAATGGGGGGATACGGCGGTGTGGAACGCGGGATGTTGGGTGGCGGATATCTCGCTTCTGGAGAGATACGCGGAGCCATGGTGGAGGTGCTTGGGCTCTACGTCCTTGGTGGCTTAGTAGAACTGGGGATGCTTAGCTCGGCGGGAGGCTCGGAGACGAGTGGGAGGCCGAGGAAGCTCGGTTCTGTGATAGCTCGGAGGCGAGCAAGGACGGCTGAGGAAACTCAGCGAGTAGGAGGGCTCGGAGGTGAGCCAATGGTTATTTACATGGAGAGTATAGGAGTGTTTAGGGATCCATCGATGGTCGGGTCATGCCTCAGGATGATAGCCCGGGGGACGCCTCCAATGTGTGGTGCTTGCCCTATTCCTATGAGCCCCGGAACACGTTATCTACCAGTTGTCATGATCTGGGGAGTTCCCACTTATGAGCATCATCACCACGTTAGCATAACCTGCTACATCATCATAAAAATTCATTCATTCCCATAAGAGCAATACTTTACCTACCGGTCTTGAAATCCTACCACAATCCATCCAAGAGGTAAAATGGTGGGACCCACAACACCTAAATAATAGTGCCAAATAAGTGGGTCCAGGGTTAGGGCTAATAAATTTAAAGCCAAACCGGTTAAAACCGACTGACCCTACCCTACCCATTTCTTGTGGTTTTTGAAAGATCTCGGGTCAGAAAATCAAAATAATCGGTTATCGGGTCTGGTTTCGGGTTTGAAATTCGCAAACCCAAGCAGACCCCGATCGATCAACCCCACCTATATATACAAATTTTATCCCATCCCGTCATTTCTAACCCTAATTCTCTCTCTAACTGCGCCACTCCCTCCCTCTCCCTTCTCTGAGTCGCTCCCTCGCTCGATCGAACACTCGCTCAAAGTCTTTCCCTCGCTCTAAATTTCTAGATCTCTCCATCGCTCGCTTAGTCGCTCTCCCAGTCTCCCTCAACCTCAAAACCCTCTAGATCTCGCTCGATTGAACCCTCGCTCGAAGTCTCTACCTTGCTCTAAATTTCTGGATCTCTCCCTCGCTTGCTCAGTTGCTCTCCCTTGATCTCGAGACCCTCTAGATTTATAGATCTCAACCAAAGCCGCTTGACGTCTCAAATCCAAAATTTCTTCAGAAAGATAAGATTTTTGAAGCATAAAGTTAAGATTTTTGAATCCAAAGTCGGTTCCTTTTTGTTCGATTTGCCATAACTAACTTTTACTTTCTCATTTGTGCTCTCTTTCTCACACGATTTTGAGTTCAATCTTATTTGTTAGGTAAATAGATATATGAGATCTCCAATTTGTGTTTGAATTTCTTTTCCTATGACATTAAGCATATAATTTAGTGATTTATATCTTTTTTCTTTTCCTTACAATTTTCACCTTCTTACATTTTAAAACTGAGACATTTTAAAAGGGTAGTGAACTTGGGAAGAGTCTAAATGATGCCAGTTAGCTTCTGATGATGCTCATAAGTGGAAACTCCCCAGATCATGACACGTGGTAGCTGACGTGTCCCAGGGCTCATGGGAACAGGGCAAGCACCACACATTGGAGGCGTCCCCCGGACTATCATCCCGAGGCATGACCCGACCTCTGATGGATCCTTGAACACTCCTATGCTCGCCATGTAAATAACCATTGGCTCGCCTTCGAGCCCTCCTACACGCTGAGCTTCCTCAGCCGTCCTTGCTTGCCTTCGAGCTATCACAAAACCGAGCTTCCTCGGCCACCTTCTCGTCTCCGAGCCTCCCGCCGAGCTCAGCCTCCCCGGTTCTACCGAGCAACCAAGGACGCAGATTCTAAGTGCCTCCGCCACGGCTCCGTGTATCTCTCTAGAAGCGAGATATCCTCCACCCAACATCCCGCATTCCACTCCGCCGTATCCCCCTATTAACGAGCGTATCTCGTCATTAATGGGGGGATCCCGTCAATCACGCAGGCATAACGCCAGAGGCGTAACCGACGACGAAGATCCCGCGCCAGCTCACTCCAAGCGACCACTATAAAAATCCCTCTCTCAGACGACTCAGGTAACGCAATTTTATTCCAATTAGTCGCTACTCTGCCTAAATTCCTCTGCTAACTTGATCGTCAGGAGGTCTACAGTGGTACAACCACCCCAGGACTTCTTTTGCAGATAGCTCGGCTTCGTCTCAAAACAAGCCCACTGAGATCCATATTCTTAAAGAGTCAACCTTCAACACCAATATCAGCCGTTCACTAATGCTCGCTACAGATCGACGGAGAACAACATCTGAAGGAGATCTAAACCTCCATCAGTTGGCGCCGTCAATGGGAAGGTTGTAGAAATCTTTCCACCCATCAAAAGTTGATCTTCCGCTTGTTCTCCACCGAAAGACCGGGAAGACAAACGTCTTGCCTGAATTTGGGGGCATATGATATTTGGTTTTATCCGTCCACCTCTCCGAAAATGCCAAGTTAATTTATGGCACCGTATATCGGAGGTTTAGTCGGATGCGGCCGTTGTAGCAGATTTCGTCAGATTCCCCCTCATTGTGTGGGGTTTTTGATTGTGGGGATGCTCTTCACTGCAGACACAAGCCCCTGCAGTTAATTACGCTATTGCATTGCGGTAACCACTTTCTCCTTCTCCAGATGGTCACTTCATGCCATGTGTGTTTGTTTTTTTTTGTTTGCCCGTGGATTGTATACGGAGACTAATTTATGTTGTCGCCCGTAGGGCGTGGATTAGTCCAAATCCGTATTTTCTTAGATTTGGGTTTGGTTTAGGTTTAAGGATCGTTAATCTCATTTGAGACCAAGATCAACTTAAACGTTTGCTAAGGATACGTTAGTCTAATTTTAGACTAGAATCAACTTAACAGGATCGTTTAGATCCAACAAAAGAGCACTTGGGCATTATTGTGGTCCAGAAGTTTAAGGATATCATAGTCTATGGAGTTTAAAGACATCATAGTCTAGTTTAAAGACGTCATAGTCTGTAAAGTTTAAGGACATCATAGTCCATGAGTTTAAGGACCCCACAGTCCTTAAAGTTTAAGGACGTCATAGTCCATGAGTTTAAGGACCCCATAATCCGTAGAATGACTGGTTGTCGGGACCCATCACCTCTATGAAGACTTTGAAGGATTACAATGACAAATATCAGAGGAGTGACGAGATGTACCCTTGAACCAATATTGGTTGGGGGACATGTAGTTGGATTGATTTAAGGATCGTTAGTCTCATTTGAGAATAAGATCAACTTAAATGTTTGTTAAGGATACGTTAGTCTAATTTTAGACTAAGATCTACTTAACAAGATTATTTAGATCCAACAAAAGAGCATTTGGGCTCTATTGTTTGGAAATGCACCTGATAGTTATTGGTCCTCAGGACCCACCACCTCTCTGAAGACGTTGAAGAATTATAATGACATGTATCAAAGGTGGGAAGAGATGTACCTTTGAACCAAATGCCAGATTAAGAAGCAGTGGAATGAACATTACTTTGGATGCCATCTGAGATCAATTTTGAAAGCCCTGAACAAGGTTTTGGCTTTGGGAGATTTAGCTAGCTTGGGCTAAGATTGGCTCGAATATAGTGTTAAACACTGGAGTACATTCGGCGCTCACGTGCTCCCACGTAAGGAGCTTAAAGTAGTGTTAAACACTAAAACTGAAACGCTCATGTGGGGTCATGTAAGGCGCCTGAAGATTTGGCCTTGCTTCTTTTATTTTACTCTCGGAATGTGCATATAAGTGTTAAACACTTGACCTTTATGACCATCACGTGTGGGCACGTGATGGGTATCCATGCGTTGGATATTAAAAGTATTTGTCAGGGGTCACGTGGGAGCACGTGATACACCGTAAAGAGAAACTGTCTTGGCTTTACTCCCTTTTGATTTGAGGAGCTTTTTAAGGGTCATGTGGGAGCACGTGATACGCCCTAAAAGAGAAAATGTCTTTATTATTTTCCCTTTTCCCTTTTAAATAAGTGTTAAACACTTTGGGAAATCTCTTTTTCTGGTTCGAAGAAAGGGGGTCACGTGTTACCACGTGAGGCGCTCCAAAAATAAGGTTTATTCCCTCTTCTCGGTCACGTGGGGTCACGCGAGGTGCTCCAAAAATAGGGTTTATTCCCTTTTCTCAGTCACGTGGGGTCACGTGAGGTGCTCCAAAAATAGGGTTTATTCCCTTTTTTCTTTTATAAGTGCTGAGCATTATTAAGGGGTCACGTGATGTCATGTGAGACACCCTTAAAATATAAACTTCCTTTCTCTTCTGCAGGAGCTTGTTCAGGGGTCACATAGGAGCACGTGACCTGATTTCAGTTGTTTCCTCTCGTTCAACACGGATGCTCATGTGGGAACACGTGATCATGTTTGGGTATTGATCTCTTTTACGTGCATGGAGAGTTAAATCCCTTGTTTAAGAAAATTCTTTTATAAGGTTAAACCCTAATTTTATTTAGAGGAATTAAATTTCTATATGTTTGAAAGAATTAGAAACCCAATTGTTCCTCTAAGTTTTGGATCTGCATGGCAGAATCTCCCCGATGAGAATTAAATTCTCAACTTGTGGGGAGATCTGCTTCTGCAGATCTTCAACCAGAGGAAGATCTAAGTTCTTTTTTAGAAGAGTTAAAATCTTGGTTTGAGAATTAAATTCTCTTTTGTTTTGTGGGAGCTTATAAAAATGATCTCCTTCTTTCTTTTACCTAGAGTTTTCTTTCTCTGAAGAGATATTCTTTTCTCTCTGAAGATTTAAATTCTCTTCTTTTTTTTCTTCTATATTCTCTCTTTCTTGTTCTTATTGTTGTTCTTATGGTCCTCTTTTCCTTCCTTCTTGGCTCCTATTTATAGGAGAAAGAAAAGAATCAGTTTGTTTAGTCAATCTTTCATTGAAAGATTTTGATTGATTTTATGACCAACATGATCTTTTAGATCATTCGGTGAATTTTATTCACCATTGGATTTTTAATCCAAAAGATATTTTATTTGTTATTCCTGACAAATTTTAGGGAAATATTTCCTTGTATAGAATCTTTCTATAAATTGGTGATTTTCTAATCACCATTGGATTTTTAATCCAACGGTGCCCCTTTTTACAGAGTGCAATCTTTTCTGTTTGGAAAGATCTAGGGAAATATTTTTCTAATTAGGGTCTTTGATTGCTTTTAATTAGAATTTAATTCTATTAGTTCAGATGGTTTATGAGTTTATCACGTGTTGGCACGCGACTCTACTGATTAAGCTTTTAATTTAGAATTTAATTCTATTGTTTGGAGGGCTCAGGAACCCATCACGTGTTGGCACATGACCTCACCGATTAAGCATTTAATTTAGAATTTAATTCTATTGTTTCAGAGGGTTTAAGAGCTTGTCACGTGTTGGCACATGACCCCACTGATCAAGCATTTAATTTAGAATTTAATTCTATTGTTTCATAGGGTTTAAGAGCTTGTCACGTGTTGGCACGTGATCCTACTGATTAAACATTTCCAATTATTTATTTTATTCAGTGCTTATAGGGTTTGCCCGGTCACGTGTGGGCACGTGATGCCCGGTCACGTGGGGGCATGTGATGCCTTATTTGAGATTTTGCTTGCTGCTTTATTTGATTTTATTCAGTTCCCATGAGGGAACAAATTCCCCCACAGCGTTGTTCTCACGTGTTTGCACGTGAGTGCAACGCTGTAACTTCTGTGGCCGTTGGATTTTCCTAGGGAATGAGGAAGATGAACCGTTTCCTATCACGTCTTATAAATGCAAGGGTCTCTTCAGCAGCGCCTCCACTCCTTCATTTTCTTCCTTTTTTGATCTTTCTTTGAGAATGTAATTCTCTTCCTCAGAGTTCAGTTCTCTGTTCAACAAAAATTTCCAGAGTTTAACTCTGTCCACACAAAAGAATCCCTTTTCAGGTAAGGGTCTTGAACGGCTGAGGAACTTTTTTATAAAATTCTCTTTGGATTTTAAATCCACACCAATAGGTTTTCCCTTCAATAAAAAACACATCTTTCTGAACTCTAAGAACGCACAATCTTAGGTAGTAAGCCCCCAATGTTTGGCATCTTTCTCTGATCTTAGGGGATTGATGATGGTACTCATTTTCTTTTGGAATTTAATTCCATTCCAAAGAGCTTAGCTCTGAAAATTTTCTTGGAATTTAATTCCTCTGTTCAAAAGGAATTTAATTCCTCCAGAGAACTTAGTTCTAACAAGAAGACCTCTTGGGGATTTCTATCCTCAGTTGTTCTTGACAACAAAATTTTAGGATTGGTGATGGATCTTTCCTTTGGGGAATGTGTAGAGATGTTTGAAATTCACTATTTATTTATTGAGAATCTTCCTTTTATTCTCATAATAATTACCCTGCCTCATCATTAGTGAGCCGCCATTTTGATTTTGTAGGCCCTATGTGTTTTGCAACCAATGGTCCCATGAAATAAGTGTCTTGTCGTTTTCTTCCTTTGTCTATATATATATATATATATGCACTTGTGGGTTTCATTAACAGTTTTCCCTTCCTTTATTTCAGGAACAACGACTTCTCTTCCATACTTTTCTTTTACCCACTCGGAGGCTGCTTTTCCTCAGTCACCGTCTGACGAAGAAGTGATGGCAATGATTAGAGCTCATGACCCGGACCGCGCCAATCTGCTTTTGTGGGGAACCTGGTACGGTCGTATCATCCGCGGTCGCCGAAGTTTTCTTTGCGAGGTTCCAACAGAACCTCTCCGCCCATTCTTGCTGATGGATCGTCCGCAGATTGCCTTTGCTGTAGAGGTGGCGGATTGGACTCCTACGGGCCGTCTTGAGCCGTCTACAGTTGGGATACCGCACCAGCCTGTGCCAGCCATAGATATCTTGGGGCGTCGTATTTGCCAAGGTGAATCCTAGCCCTGGGGACAAGTCTACAAGATAGGGCTTACCCCTCGCCATCCCACGGGCTATCTTCTATGGGCTCGTTACATCTTGTCCGCTCATCGTGCGTGACTGCAGAGGGTCGAGCTTTACCAAGCGGTGTACGCGTCCCTCTTCCATTATCAGTCTCCCCATATATGGTGGGTTAAAGCTTTCCTAAATCAATAAAATCTTCATACCAACACTTTCTTGTTAGGGGATCGCGAAGTTTCGATTTCTTTAGAAGAGTTTCACGAAATCTCTGGGTTGCCGATCAGGGGAGCGCCTATGAAGAATTGCTGCCTCCCGACGAGTATGTGTTCGCAACTGTACCTGCTACGCTTGACGGCTTGTCAACTGAAAATGTCGTCCGTCACAAGTATCCAAGTCTAATTAAGACTCTGGGTATTTTTGAGAAGCTGTTCACCGAGTCAGAGGAACATGGCGTCACTTTTAAGAGCTTTATCGCCTGCTTCCTTCATGGAGACATCCTATCAAAGGAGGCTCCGAAGTTCGCGAATATCAACGACTCCTTCGGGTTTGGGTTAAATAAGCTACCGGCCAGAGAAGAAGATTTGCCACAGTTTAACATCCCAATCTTGTCGGCTGTACCTTTCGAGTCGATTGCAGCTCCCGGCGTGGATGAAGAAACTTTCTTTGTCGGTTTTATCAGCGTTTGGCTCAGTTGGTTTGTCGTTCCAATGCATCGTCGGTTTATGAGAGCCTCGGTCATTTACCCTGCTCATCGCATTGCCGAAGGGACACGACTAGCCGTGGGCATTGCAGGGTTATCGCACTTGTACCATGGGCTGAGCACTGCAGCCAATACCTCAACCCCGGGTGCGAACGTGGTGAGTTTCTCTCTACATTATTTTACGTCGTGGATTGAGATGCACGTATTAGGGGTGTTCGCTGTGCATCAGAGACTGGGCTTTTACGATGCTTATACCTTCCCACGGCTCATGAGGTTGGTGGACGCTTCGGCTCCTGACCCGACTCAGTTAGGGGCTCTTCATATGTTGCTTAATCCTTATGCCAATGAAGGCGGGATGGTATTTAATGAACGAATCCTCTCTGCTCCTTCGGGACCTGTTCAGCAGCTGTTTGATTTATCGAAAGAGGGAGCACCATCCTTGAAGCCCAAAGAATCCATGAACTTGTACTCGATCAGGCCGGGTTATTTAGTGTTCCGCCGAAATGACGCGGTTCTTTTTATGCGGTATAATCCATACCGCTTTGCCCGACAATTGGGTTATGATCAGGGTGTTCCCTTTGAGGGATTCATGGTGGAGCCTAGATCTTCTTTGGAAGCTGTTCATGACGCCACCCACTATTTCATGCGGCTGAACACCGGTTCTCACTTCATGATCCCCGAGGCCGACTACATTCCAAGGTGTGTGGGGGCTTTTACGGGTTGGTACCGCCACCGAGTTTGTCCTATTATTGCTGAGGAAAGGACGATACGTTTTTTAGATATAGAGCTCCCGCCCCTCTCCAAGCTATGGGAGTCCCGCCACGACCGCGGACAACGGTTTGCCCTCCCTTGAGGGGTATTAGCGCCTTACTTATTCCTGAGGCGGTGGACATGGGTCTGACTCCTCCCACAGTTAGCATGCCAATGCGCACTAGAGCTCAGGCAAGGGCTTCTGATAAGGCGCCAGTAGCAGTTTCATCAGCTGCGGCATCAGCAATGGTAGTGTCATCATCGGTAGCACCGCCGAGAGAGGATACCGAAGGCGAAGTGGGTCAATGTCGTTCCAAAGCGCCAAAGGGAAGGAAGCGATCATCTTCTAGCGCTAGTTCCGGGTCTAAGCGTAGGAAGAAGACAGTCACCGGTCTGCTCGACTTTTTAATGGAATCCGAGCCAATCATTCAAGACGAACCAATATCTATGCAAGAGCCGGACGATGGTCTTCTTTTTCCAGGTTCATCTGCTGAGGAAGCCATATAATTGGCTGAGGCTATAAGGCACTCCCAGGATGAGATCGAGAACGTGCGCGTCTCAAAGATTTCCTATCCTACTGTGATATTCTATGAAGATCCTCCATCAGTACGGCGAGTATTTATAGGTCCTTTGGAGCAGGGAGGCGAGATAGCCCTCAAAAAGCCTATCTCTGCCTCTTTTGAAGATGAATTGTCTTTGTGGACCGGCAGCCATGAATCTACACTTGAGCCCCGGTGAGCATACCTTCTCAGGAAGGAATGTCGGCTTGAAAAAGCCATACTAGAAGCATCTTGGCGTATCGGTATGAATGTTTTCTGTATTTTTCCTTCGACAAGTAATTTGTTTCGCTTTCTATGTCTTCTCATCTTCGTAAAACTTTGCAGGGACTTCGGCCATGGCAGAGAATATAAACTCGAGCAGGGTCTTGATCGTGGACTCTATAAATATCCCCGATGAGACACCAGTAGGTGTGGAGGAGGATGCTACAGTTGCTATTCCTGCTAAAGAGCTTCCATCGGAGGCTTCCGTTCTCCCGGTGCTTGCTCTCCCGGAAGAGGCATCTTCATTGGCCGCAGATTCAATGGATCTTTCTGGTGATGGCTCGGAGACTGTGGGACAGGTAGTCGAGGACGCCGTCCTTTCATTGGAGTCTGAAGTGATGGCCGCTGCTCCTCAACTGGAAGCTGTTATACCGACCCATGTCCCCGATGATGTGCCTGAGGGCATGGAGGAGGCTGCTGAAGCTGCTATCCCTCTAGTTCAAAGCGGGAGGAGAATCTAAGGTATTCTTCTATCTTTTGTTTTAATGATCTTTTCATTATCTGAATCCTTCTGTCTTTTCAGAATTACGCAGATTGGCAGCGTTTATCGCGGATCTATCCCCTAGAAAGCCTTTCCAGCGTTTTCTAGAGATGGCCGCTCCGCAGGCAATATCCTCTTAACGCATCGTCCTCTCTTCTGGGCAAGGTTAGTGTTATTTGTCCTCTTCATGGCATTATTATTATTTTTTATAGCGATGCTGATGTCTTCTGTAGTTCTGGAAGCTGACGACGAAGTTGAAATCCTTGACGGGCCTGGAGATCTTTTAGACCCTTCTTGCATGACTGTGGGTAAGTAAGGTTTCAACGCCGTTCCATCTGCTCTTTGTTTGCAAATCTCGCTGATTTTTTTTATGAATCTTAACAGCTTTGCCTGTTCCTACCCCGCTGGAATCTCGCATTATTATGCCACCGGCCCTTATGCTCTACGCGCATCTGAACGAATGGCGAAGCTACGCCTTCACTCTTTGTCGGCTCTCATCAAAGACCTTCGTGCTGGTAGCTCGCTCACAGCCGAAGAATTTGCTGCCGAAGCCAACATTTCTCTCCCCTTTCTTGTTGCTTACCATGGTGAAACATTGGTGCACGTCTGGGTTGAGTTTTGTCGTAGGGTGGAGGCTTGCTTACATGGTCTTGAGTGCATGCGCCTTCCTTCAGAGGTCGTGGCTGCAAAGGCGAGCTTGCGGGGGCTGGTTGAACGGTGCTCCACAAATCTGCAGTCATGTGAAAAGAGGCTCAACCAAAAGTTTTCGGAGAGGGAGCTGGCTTCAAATGCACTGGGGGAACTTCAAGCTGAACTTACGGCCAAGACCACTCGTGCATATGAACTCTGGCGGGTGATTCAAGAAGCTATCAAGGAGGTGGTAGCTATTGATAAAGCCGTCATTTTTACTCGCGAGATGGTTGAAGCCCACAAAGTTACCGAACAGGAGCTTGAAAGTCGGCTCGCCTCGTACCAGGCCCAACAGTTTCAGGCGGAGGCCCGTCTTATCGCAATAACAAATTATGAAGCCGAGACCCAGCGGAAGAAGGATGAACTGACGAATCTACTGAATCGTCCGCCGACTTGAAAAATTGTATATATTTCTTTTCATTTTCCTTTTATACTTACTCCTGAATGAGAGTATTTTTTGATTCTTTTATAGATTGTACTTTGTATTCATTTTGATTCATGAATAAAAGACATATTTTGTTTCATGGTGATGTGTCCCTTTTCAGCAGATGCGTTTTGTAGATAATCTATTTTGATCTTCTTGCAGGACAACGATGGCTTATGAGTCAGGTTCAGATCTGCCTCCTAAGGCTTTCCAACTTTATGAGCCGTGAGGGTCTCATAAAAAATTTTCTCCCTACAAGTCGAGAGGATCTCGTAGGTGTATTTTCTCCTTAGGAATCATGAGAATTCCTAAGTGTGCTTTCTTTTGAGAGTCATAAGGATCTCACAAGAGAATTTTCCCGCTTACAAGTCGAGAGGACTCGTAGGTGGTTGTTTCCCTCCTTGTCGAGATTCGACTTTGGAGAGTGTGGCCCGTGAATAGTATGCAAGAGTCCATCTTGGGCCGACTTGCAGGGCCCCAGTGCTTAGGAAACAGGTCCTTATCCCTATTGCCTAAGGCTTTTCCCTACGAGTCGAGACGAATCGAAAAGTTCTTGCAAGGACACTAATTTCCTCACGGGGCGAGACGAATCGAGAAGTTCTCGCAAGGGTTTCTTAACATCACAGTTAACTCCTACTAATAGAAGTCCGTTAGGGTCTGTGGTACGAAGGTTTTCTACCCATCGCACCGTCGTGTTGGTTGGTGTATTCCTCGATGCACAATCTTGCTGTTCGAGTAGCCTTACGACTGTCGTGCCTCTGATCCCTTCGGGGGTTGGACAAGATGTCTTCAAGCAATCTTCCAGGTAGTATTACCATCGAAAGAGCAAGCATTAGGGATATTCTATGTCGCTTTTTTACTTGAGGTTAGGTTCAGTTTGGGAGCCCCGATGAGTCATAACAACTCCGCGCTGGTGTGAGATGATCTCCGATAGTCTTTCAGGTTTTATATGAGTTGCCGTCAAGACCCTGAAGCTAGGGATATTGCCTTTGCTTCGTTTGCTGGCGTTGCGTCTGCTGTATCGAGACGAATGTCGTGGTTGTCTCTAGGTTGTTAGTGAACCATCGAGGCTTGGCACTAGGGATTTTGCCATGGCTCCGCTGTTGGTGTCGCGTCTGCATCTTGTTGGAAGAAGAACGCTGGGGTGACATCGCGTCTGCTGTATCGAGACGAACGTCGAGGTGGTCTCTAGGTTGTTGGTGAACCGTCGGGACCTGGAACTAGGGACTTTGCTTTGGCTCCGTTGTTGGTGTCGCATATTCCTGCAAAGACACTGATTTCTCCGCGGGTTGACGAGAATCAAGATGCTCTTGTCAAGGATATTGATTTCCTCGGAGTTGAGACGAATCGAGATATTTCTGCAAAGACACTTATTTCTCTGCGGGTCGATGCGAATCGAGATGCTCTCGTCAAGGACGCCGATTTCCCTGAATCGAGGTTTTGCCAAGGACACTGATTTCCCTGGAGCTCGAGACGAATCGAGGTATTCCTGCAAAGACACTGATTTCCTTGTGGGTCAACGCGAATCGAGGAGTTTCTCGTTAAGGACGCCGATTTCCCTGAATCGAGGTTTTGCCAAGGACACTGGTTTCCCTGTGGTTGGTTGACTTGTTTCCGAGATGGAGCGTTGATTCGGTGGGGAGGTCATTGGTTGACTCTAGGTTGTCTGTGGACCGTAGAGTCTTGGAATTGGGGACTTTGCCTTGGTTTCGTTTGGTGATGTAGCGTCCTAATCCAGTTGGAATGAGGAGGTTCACCGTTGTTGATTTTTAGGCTGTAGTAGTTGTCGTTAAGATTTGGAACTAGGGACTTTGCCATGGCTCCGTTTCGTTGTGTCGCTTCCGTGCCCTGCTGGCATAAGAAGGAACGCTGTTGTTGATCTTCTGGGATGCAAATGTTGCTGTCGAGCTCTGACCTTCCCTTTTGACATGGTCTAGTGGGGGACATGTGGTTTCCTTTTTGTTTATGCCCATGGATTGTATACAGGGGTCAGTATGGACTCGCCTGTAGGGCAAAAAGTTTCATTTCATTTTTTTATTTCTTTCCGCGATGCTCTATCATTTCAGCTTTTTGTATCATGAAAGTCGCGATCGCCCAATCATTTCGGCTATTTTTCATGGTGCCCAATCATTTCGACTATTTTTGTTTTTTACTCGCTGCTTTTTATTGCGAGTTGCCCAATCATTTCGGCTATTTTTGTATGCATATATATTTTTACTTGCTGATTTCGTTGCAAGTTGCCCCATCATTTCGGCTATTTTACATGCATTTTTTTTGTACGGAACTCAAGATCTGATACCAATATTAGCATTAGCATCGCTGCGACTGGAATATTGCCAGGAGTGATTCATTATTTGCCGTGAAAGGACTTGGAACTTGATACTGATGTAGGCATCAGCATCGCTAGAACTGGGACATTGCCAGGAGCGAATCATCATTTGCCGCTGTCAATGTCGAACAAAGGTGGCTTAGCAAACAAGGTTAGGATCCTGTTGACTAAGGCTTTTGACTTTCTAAGCCGTAAGGGTCTCATAAAGGTATTTCTCCCTACGAGTCGTGAGGATCTCGTAGGTGCGTTTTCTCCTTAAAAATCGTGAGGATTCTTAAGTGTATGCTCTCTTATAAGTCGTAAGGATCTTACAAGAGTGCTTTCTCCTTATAAATCGAGAGGACTTACAAGGGTCGTTCGCCGAATGAGGGCATTCCTTGTCGCTGATGGGACTCAGAAAGGAAATAATTATTTGTGCCCGTGGATTGTATACAAGGGTCGGTATTAAACCGCTTATAGGGCAGCCTGGGAGATGTGATGGCTTAAGAACAGGTTTAGATCCTTGTAGCTTAAGGGTTTTGAATCTTATGAGCCGTGAGGGTCTCATAAGAGGGTTCTCCTTACGAGTCTTGAGGATCTCGTAAGTGTAATTTCTCCTTAGGAATTGCGGGGATCCCTAAGTGTGTTGCTCCCTTATGAGTTGTAAGGATCTCACGCAGGTATTTTCTACTTATAGGGTCGAGAGGACCTTGCAAGTGTCTTTTAACGAGATTGCGCCCTTTCGGGTTTTCACAAAATCGCCGGTAGCCCTGCTGTTTTTACTCACAGAGCCTTTTCGGGTTTTCATCTGTGCCCATTTTGCTTATGGACGTACCGTTTTTTTTTGTCAGCCTTAGGATACTGCGGTCCGTAGTAGTTTATAGACGTCTCGGTCAGTTGCTTGTAGGTCCGGGATTTTTTTCGGGCAACGTACGATTATGTAGCTAGATGTTCTCGCAAGTCTTCGTATCTTTTGTGTCGGAGGTGGATTCCTTGAAGAGAGGGCTGAGGGGTATTTCTTCGTCAGAGTCGCTTCCAAAGATGATAACTTGCGCTCCCTTGGTGTCAACTATATGACAGTTGCCGGCAGTTCTTTTTCGTTCATCTGTCGTGCTTCTCTGTTCCCGACGAGCTTTGCGCTTCACTCGTTGAACGTGTTGTCGGTGGGCACCATATCCCTGCCACCAGTTTTTAAAGGCTATGCACTCTTCGGTAGGGTGTGCAATCCTCAGATGGTATAAGCAGAACTTAGGATGTACATCCGCTTCATCAAGATGTATACTGCCAGGAGATTTTCCTTTGAAAAAGGGAAACTTCATTCCTATTGACAGGGCCCCAGCGAATCATTTCCTTGCTTTAAGCTTGCTTTTGCTGGCGATCGGGATGCCTCGATCCGGTTGGGGTATTCTATGGCTTCCCGTCACCGGAGCTTCTTTAACTTGACGCCGACGTTTGGCCCTTTCGTATATGGCCGTTTCCCGCTCTCTGTCAGCTTTGCTTTTCTGAAGAGCTTCGTTCAGGAATACGTCAATCATCTCGTCTGATGGTTCTAGGAGTTTCGGTTCGGGATCTGCCCCCAGTTTCTCTGTATCAGGAGCTTCTTTATCATTTATTGATGAGTGTGAGATCATGTGACAACCTGCCACATAATCTTCGGGTTCTTTTGACGCGTCGTCTCCCTCTTCATTGTCATTGCCTCTGTTCTCAAGGATATGGTTGAGAAATTCCTGGAGTGTGGCTAGGGTCCGCGTCCTCTGGTTATATTCCTCCAGTGTGTCAATATGCTTTTGCAGATCCGTGCGCTTGTCATCAAATTGAGCGGGCTTTTTGGTCTTTTTCTTTTTCTTCGAATACTTTGACGGCTGGGCTTGGGTGTTTTGCCCATCGCTATTAACTCTCAGCGTCGAGCGTGATTTCAGCATTCCCTCAATGTCCTCGGGTTCCAGCAGACTTTTCCACCTAATCGCCGGGCATGTTTGGAGATCTTTCAGCATTCTTTTCGTCTTGGCTAAAAGAGCGACCTCCCATGGAGCTTCTTCTATAAAAGAGCATGATGCCCCCGGCATGTCCATTTTTTTATGAGCATATGGCTGTGGCGGGTTCACCTTCCAGTTGTCAGAAAACGCCAATTTGCCCTGTTGGTATTGGTCCTTAATCCAGCCTTTGAAGACGTAGCAATTTTCGAGTGGGTGACCTATTACTCTGTGGTAGGGACAATAGTTAGGATGGTTAACGTCACCTGGTTGTGATGGATGTCTTGGATCTGGCAGAATGATGAGCCCGTTGCACACTTCCAGTTCGAATAGTCTACTTGTTTTATCCCTGGGAAATGAGTAAGGACGTTTCGACTTCTTATCGAAGGATCGCGGCTTGTTGATTTGATGAACAAATGGTTTAGGGTTACTCGTCTGTTGCTGAGCGTTGGAGACAAAGGTCGCTTTCCCTTTTCCTTTTTCATTCCGAAAATCCACTTTTGAAGGGAAATGCCTATAGCCCATCTGGTCCATTTGGGCCAGCTTGTCAATCAAGGTCTGGAAGGTGGTCGGCTTGAAGAACATCATGAATTGGGAGATAGTCGACTGAGGGTCAAGGGTCCACATGAACATGCCCACGGCAGGAGCTTCTTCTATGCGTTGTTCGCATCTCGACCATAGGTTCCTCCACCGGATTGCATACTGCACCCATGTCTCTCCTGGCTTCACTCTGGCGTTGATCAATGCCGTGATCGGGGTACGTTCGCTGGCGCTTGCGAATTGCTAAGTGAATAGAAACTCCATCTCTGTAAACGTTTTGACGGAGTCGTTAGGAAGCTCCGAGTACCATTCAAAAGCTGTCTCCGCTAAGCTGCCGACGAACTGGCGAAGTAGAAATTTATCATCACCTCCAGTATTGCCGCAAAGAGCCCTGAACTGAGCGACATGTTGATGGGGATTGCCTGTCCCCTTGTACACATGGAATTTGGGAATTGTGTATCCTGGCAGGTACTTTAGCTGGTCGTACCAACCCGGATAGGCGTCCAGTCTTAACAATTTGGCCGGACGCTTCGTACGCTTGATGAGCTCATATCTGTTGAGCGATATAGTCATCTAGGGCGACTTTGGAGATGGTCTCCTCCTTGGCTGCTGAATAATCAGGCGATTGTGGGTTCGAGTCCCACCGGGCGTGTCAGAATCTGTTCTCCGCCGAAAGACCGGGAAGACAAACATCTTTCCTGAATTTGGTGGCAGATGCTATTTGGTTTTATCTGTCCACCTCTCCGAAGATACCAAGTTAATTTATGGCACAGTATATTGGAGGTTTAGTCGGATGCGGCCGTTGTAGCAGACTTCGTCAGATTCCCCCTCATTGTGAGGGTTTTTTGATTGTGGAGATGCTCTTCCCTGCAGGCGCAAGCCCCTACAGTTAATTATGCTACCGCATCACGGTAACCACTTTCTCCTTCTCCAGATGGTCACTTCGTGCCGTGTGTGTTTGTTTTGTTTTCGGTTGCTCATGGATTGTATACGGAGACTAATTTATGTTGGCGCCCGTAGGGCGTGGATTAGTCCAAATCCGTATTTTCTTAGATTTGGGTTTGGTTTAGGTTTAAGGATCGTTAATCTCATTTGAGACTAAGATCAACTTAAACGTTTGCTAAGGATACGTTAGTCTAATTTTAGACTAAGATCAACTTAATAGGATCATTTAGATCCAACAAAAGAGCACTTGGGCTTTATAGTGGTCCAGAAGTTTAAGGACATCACAGTCCATGGAGTTTAAAGACATCATAGTCTAGTTTAGAGACGTCATAGTCTGTAAAGTTTAAGGACATCATAGTCTATGAGTTTAAGGACCCCAAAGTCCGTAAAGTTTAAGGACGTCATAGTCTATGAGTTTAAGGACCCCACAGTCCGTAGAATGTCTGGTTGTCGGGACACGTCACCTCTCTGAAGAAGTTGAAGGATTACAACGACAAATTTCAGAGGAGTGACGAGATGTACCCTTGAACCAATATTGGTTGGGGGACCTGTAGTTGGATTGATTTAATGATCGTTAGTCTCGTTTGAGATTAAGATCAACTTAAATGTTTGTTAAGGATACGTTAGCCTAATTTTAGACTAAGATCTACTTAACAGGATCATTTAGATCCAACAAAAGAGCATTTGGGCTCTATTGTTTGGAAATGCACCAGAGAGTTATTGGTCCTCAGGACCCACCACTTCTCTGAAGAAGTTGAAGAATTATAACGACGTATCAGAGGTGGGAAGAGATGTACCCTTGAACCAAATGCAAGATTGAGAAGCAGTGGAATGAACATTACTTTGGATGCCATCTGAGATCAATTTTGAAAGCCCCGAACAAGGTTTTGGCTTTGGGAGATTTAGCTAGCTTGGGCTAAGATTGGCTCGAATATAGTGTTAAACACTGTAGTACATTCGGCGCTCACGTACTCCCACATGAGGCGCTTAAAGTAGTGTTAAATACTAAAACTGAAGCGCTCATGTGGGGTCACGTGAGGCGCCTGAAGATTGGGCCTTGCTTCTTTTATTTTACTCTCGGAATGTGCATATAAGTGTTAAACACTTGACCTTTATGACCATTACGTGTGGGCACATGATGGGTATCCATGCGTTGGATATTAAAAGTATTTGTCAGGGGTCACGTGGGAGCACGTGATACACTATAAAGAGAAATTTTCTTGGCTTTACTCCCTTTTGTTTTGAGGAGCTTTTTAAGGGTCACGTGGGAGCACGCGATACGTCCTAAAAGAGAAACTGCCTTTATCGTTTTCCCTTTTCCCTTTTAAATAAGTGTTAAACACTTTGGGAAATCTCTTTTCTGGTTCGAAGAAAGGGGGTCACGTGTTACCACGTGAGGCTCTCCAAAAATAGGGTTTATTCCCTCTTCTCGGTCACGTGGGGTCACGTGAGGTGCTCAAAAAATAGGGTTTATTCACTTTTCTAGGTCACGTGGGGTGCTCCAAAAATAGGGTTTATTCTCTTTTCTCTTTTATAAGTGCCGAGCACTATTAAGGGGTCACGTGATGTCACGTGAGACGCCCTTAAAATATAAACTTCCTTTTTCTTCTGCAGGGCCTTGTTTTGGGGTCACGTGGGAGCATGTGACCTGATTTCAGTTGTTTCCTCTCGTTCGACACGGATGCTCACGTAGGAACACGTGATTATGTTTGGGTACTGATCTCTTTTACGTGCATGGAGAGTTAAATCCCTTGTTTAAGAAAATTCTTTTATAAGGTTAAACCCTAATTTTATTTAGAGGAATTAAATTCCTATATGTTTGAAAGAATTAAAAACCCAATTGTTCCTATAAGTTTTGGATCTGCATGGCAGAATCTCCCCGATGAGAATTAAATTCTCAACTTGTGGGGAGATCTGCTTCTGCAGATCTTCAACCAGAGGAAGAACTAAGTTCTTTTTTAGAAATGTGTTAAACTCTTGGTTTGAGAATTAAATTCTCTTTTATTTTGTGGGATCTTATAGAATGATCTCCTTCTTTCTTTTACCTGGAGTTTTCTTTCTCTGAAGAGATATTCTTTTTTCTCTGGAGAATTAAATTCTCTTCTTTTTTTTCTTCTACATTCTCTCTCTCTCTCGTTCTTATTGTTGTTCTTATGGTCCTCTTTTCCTTCATTCTTGGCTCCTATTTATAGGAGAAAGAAAAGAATCAGTTTGTTTAGTCAATCTTTCATTGAAAGATTTTGATTGATTTTATGACCAACATGATCTTTTAGATCATTTGGTGAATTTTATTCACCATTGTATTTTTAATCCAAAAGATATTTTATTTTTTGTTCCTAGCAAATTTTAGGGAAATATTTCCTTGTATAGATAAATTGGTGATTTTTTAATCACCATTGGATTATTAATCCATCGGTGCTCCCTTTTATATAGTGCAATCTTTTTTGTTTGGAAAGATCTAGGGAAATATTTTCCATTTAGGGTCTTTTATTCCTTTTAATTAGAATTTAATTTTATTAGTTCAGATGGTTTATGAGTTTATCACGAGTTGGCATGTGACCCCATCGATTAAGCTTTTAATTTAGAATTTAATTCTATTGTTTGGAGGGCTCAGGAACCCATCATGTGTTGGCATGTGACTTCACTGATTAAGCATTTAATTTAGAATTTAATTCTATTGTTTCAGAGGGTTTAAGAGCTTGTCACGTGTCGGCACGTGACCCCACTGATTAAGCATTTAATTTAGAATTTAATTCTATTGTTTCAGAGGGTTTAAGAGCTTGTCACGTGTTGGCACGTGACCCCACCGATTAAGCATTTCCAATTATTTATTTTATTCAGTGCATATAGGCTTTGCCTGTAAAAGGTTACGTGTCTGCATGTGAGGCCGGGTCATGTATGGGCACGTGATGCCCGGTCACGTGGGGGCACGTGATGCCTCATTTGAGGTTTTTCTTGCTACTTTATTTGATTTTATTCAGTTCCCATGAAGGAACACCGCTCTCGACTACATGGCGAGCGAAGACCTTGGCGATCCCAGCACAAGCCGCAGCCCTCCCAACAACGGAGGCACGGACGGATCTACTCCTCCACCGAAGGCCATCCACGCCCTCTTGGCACGGATCGATAGGCTCGCGTCCATAGTGGATGCCCTTGTCCGCGTCCAAACAGCGGGCCCAGCCCCCCAGATCGCCGTCCCGCGTCCGGGCATCATGACCTCCACAGAGGGGGAGATGACGCTGCCCAAGATTGAACAACGTCTAGCTCACTCCGGCGACCATAGATCCCTCGCGGTGACCGATTCTATGACCCGGTGGGCGCTGATTTTCTCAAAAATAAACTTGTTTACCGTAATAAAAAACGGCGTCGCTTTGCAGCTAGCCGGTGAATACGGGTCGATCCACAGAGATGGGTAATTTTCTTAATGTGCTTTTACGAGTTGATTCCAAATGTTGTTTGGATTGATTTTATTAAATCTAAAAAGACTAGATCTGAAAATAAACTAAATTAATCTAAATTAAAGTCTTGCTAGGGTTAGGTTTAGGGTAAGTTTGGAGATTAAAGGTTTCCTCACCGCTTTCAATGCCTTATTTTTGATCAATTAGATGTTACGGTAATTATCAATAAAGTGGATTAGAGTCTTTCGGGAAGATGTTTCTTCCTCTAGATTCGTATCCTTCCTTTATCGATAATTACCCTAACCTCCATGGAAAACACGCGCAACCGGGCCTTTATACTACGGTGTCACCGTTACCTCGAGGGGTAGGGTGCCGTAGGGAGCGGTTGTGCGTGTATGCATGGAGTTCTAATTCTTAGGTATGAAATGGCATGAAAGGGGTGAGAGATCTCATCTCTCAAACCTTTCCCTAAGGCTAACCCTAACAAGCGAGGAGATTACTCGCTCATTAGGGGATTAAAAGACATACTAATAAAAAGAGCATTAAAAGCGAAGAAATAAAATTAACTTACTAATTTGATGGCTCCCTCCAAGCAATAATACAGAACAGATCTGAATTTGTTTATTGAAAAGAGGCATACGTTTTACAGATCTGTGATTACAATTTATAGGAAAACAGGAAAACTAGGGTTATAGACTCTCGCACATGTGCAATTACAGATTTGCCCACGGAAAATCCCAACACCAGCACCGACGCACCGACACAGAAAATTTCCACCGACGTGCGCACTTAATGGCCGCGGAACCACGGCAATGATGGGCCTTGAGCCGCGGTTCCGCGGTCCTTTGGTGAGCTCAGCTCACCAAACTTTCTGGTCTTCATTCTGGGTATTTGGGCTTGTTTATTCTTCACTATTTTTCTCTGTTTGGCTTCTTGGTCTTTTCCATATCTTCAGTGAAAACTTGTAGTGAACTTTAACCCTTCGCTTTGAGTCGATGTCTTGAATCTTGCTTTATGAATTGTTCCTTATGTCGGCTTGATCAAGAGTCTTCTGTTTGTTGATCAAAGTCCACTTTTGCATTGTCTTTTCATTATTTTCACTGTTTCCTGTCCAAGAATCTGTAACCTGTAACATGTAGCAGACATGCGTCAAAAGCACCCGTTTATTTATAAAATATATAAGAATGGGGAATATAATAATGCAATATTATGGTGTGAACAAATACCCCCAAACTTATCTTTTGCTCATCCTCGAGCTAACTTATTTTTATTCACTAAAATCCTAACCACACTTTCGCAGGGAAACGCGATTGTACTGAGCACGTGCAACAAGCCGTTAAACCTCTAGGTGTCCCTAGTAGGAGGAGTGTTGTTTCCTGAGGGTTTTCAGCGGATTACACCCACAAAATCCTATCAACTCGGCCCATTGACTTTTGTTCTCCAATTAGGTTTTCTAACAAAGAATTCTATTATCTATTAACTCGCAAATTATCCACCCACATTCTTCACGCTTCCTCATTATTTAACTTAAGATTATATATGTTTTGTAGACCTACTTAGCTTTCGGCATCTCTTAAGTTTTCCTTCTAGGTTTCCATCTCCACTTAGGAATTTTTATCAACTCTATTAAAGATACAAGTTCTATTCTTCATTCCTTTCTCTTATCTAAATTCCAATCACATATCCCCACGTGTGTGTATAGATCACCCCTACACTTGGAAATTCAAATCAAGCAATCGTACTCTCGTCCATTGTCCAAAGCACTTATTAATTAGTGAATTTTTAAATGAAATTTTGCTTACACATCTTTCATGCGACCGTTAATATTTCTTGAGGTACCAACAATCGATTACAAGATGCGTTAGCACTTAAAAGCGTACTTCCTAGTTTTGCAACACCCAAGGCTTTAGCAGTAACTCCCAAACCAGTTGGTCTAAGGCACTAGGTGATGAAGCACTCTCGCTAAATATTTTTCTATTTTTGCAGCCTTAAGTAATCACAAAAACCAGTGTCCATTTTTTTTATTCTTTATTCACTTTTTTTTTATTTTCATTGTACTAAGGACTTTAGACAAGAACACTTCAAGGTCTCTTCTACTATTCCAAGTTTCAAGGTGCGTGATTGTGCAAATTGTAGGGTATACATTTTCAGAATCTAGACTTAAACTAGGAACTATTTTTCAAACTTATACTCTAATAAGAACATCAATACTCTTCCCTCATTTTGACTTAGCCTAAGAAGTGAACCCAAAATTTGCCTATTTCTAAATAAACTACAAGGCATATACTTTCTATCGTTAAACTTTAAGGAATGTTATCTTTAGGGTTTTTAATTCACTAAGTCTAAGATCTAGTTGTTCCTAGCTAGTTAACCTATCTGTCAAACTCTAGTCAAATAACCCAAAATTGAACACGATAATTTTTATAATTTTTGAAATTTTTGAAATTTTTATGGGTTTTTAAAAAAAGTATGCAAATGAAAAAAATATGTACAAATGAATGCGAAGGAAGAAGACGTACCGAGCATACCCCCAAACTTGAACTTGACAGTGTCCTCACTATCATACTAAACTAAGAGGGTCAAAATACCGGCACTTCCCTGTTCATTTATTTATATATATATTTTTTTTTGTTAAGAAAAACAAAAATATATACAAAAAGGCCCTTCCCCAAACTTCATTTAAACTATGTTAGACATTACTGCCAAACTTTGCATAGACCAAACGTCAACACCAACCAGTTGAAATTTTTATCAGTAACGAGTATTGGTTGGTGGAAGAATAAATTGTAGTGATCCACAAAGAATTGGGGAAGATAGAAGTAGTGGTATGGAAGGTGTGGAGGTAAATATACAGGCGATGGTGATGCATCAAAACGAGAATGTAAATGATCAGCAATCAGTGGAATATTGGCATTCTCGTAGCTTATTAAAAGAAATGGGGGTGGTTCAACTTCTAAAGGAGGAGGTTGACTGACCACAATACCCACAAAATGTTTCTGTAGGTCCTCTATTGACTTGGCATCATCCATCAATTGCATATGATATTCAATTATAAGGGAACTTATCTCCTCGATGTCCGCCATAGTCCAACCGAAAGCTTGCCGCCTATCTTGTAAGACCTTTAAAATAGCGTTCTCTTGCTCGAAGGCTAGAGAGGCTGATATTATAATGGGAAAGGTCTCATTCTCACCTATGTAAGCATATTTAAGGTGAGGTGGCAAGGACATGAGTTCGAGTTTCGGAGGCGAAAGAATCATTGCGGAATCTACCTCGAACTCAAAGGACTCCAACACAGGTTCGAAATCACTGCAAACAACCGATTCGGATGGTTCAACTAACTCATCCAAAAATTCAAAAGACTCATATTCGGGCTGTGAGTTGTCATCATCCGAAAAAGTAAACATTCATAATCAATATCGGTTGTGTCAACGGTGGTAGGCTCAAGGAGGGATGCACTAGTGGCGTCAAAACTGTTTTCATCAAATAGAAATCTTTCAAGCTCGCAGTCCTCCTGCGTGATTTCGTGAATAGAGCAAACTTCTCGTGTACTAGTTTTAGGCACGGGGGGCAGACTTCCCATCTTATAAATATTGAACTCAATAGACATCTTCCCAAAGGATAGAGTCATGGAGCCATTGCGACAGTTTATTACAGCATTGGAAGTGGCCAAAAATGGTCGACCGAGGATCACCGGAATTTGGTTTCTTGGGTTAGCAACAGGTTGTGTATCCATAACAATAAAATCAACGGGGAATATGAACTCCCCAACTTTGATCAACACATCCTCTAGCTGACCCCTTTGGATGGGTGATTGATCGATCAGCCATTTGGAGAGTACAACGAGTGGGTTTCAACTCTCCAACCCCTAATTGTTCATACACGGAGTAGGGAATCAGGTTAACACTAGACCCAAGATCTAAAAGTGCTCGATTAATTTTCTTATCCCCAATTGTGATTGAAATCGTAGGACAGCCGGGGTCCTTTCGTTTTTGGGGTAAGGTTTGATGGTGGTTAATAGCATTGCTCACTGTACTAGCCACTAGCACTTTCTTGGGTACTTGAGATGCCTTTCTCTTCGAGGTGCATAAGCCCTTTAAGATTTTCGCGTATGAAGGGACTTGTTGGATTGCATCCAAGAGAGGTATATTTATGCTAACCTGCTTAAATACCTCAACAATCTTCTCCACTTGTGCAGTTGGTTTATTAGGACTCAACCTGTTTGGGAATGGAGCATTTTGAAAATTCGTTGAGTCAAATGTCTGTGGAGTAGAATGTGGAGTATGAACGGATCCCGGTGTAGATGTGTTCATGTTGTGAGAAATGGGTCCGTTCGAGCTAGAAGAAGTAGAGCCGTGTGAAGGGTGGAGAATAGGCTCTAAAGAAAAAGGTGAAGAAAATGAAGAAGGGGAAGATGACGATGGAGAAGAAGAAGAAGAAGAAGAACCACCGGTGGGGATGTCATCACTAGTTCCCACATTATTCTGCAACACTCTTCCGGATCTCAACGTGGTCACCGCATTTACATTGTGATTGTGATATACGTTTTGTGTGTGACCGGGATTTGGCAATGGTTGAGATGGAAGCTTTCCCTTTTCCCTCTCGCTCAACGCAGCAGTTAATTGTGCAATTTGTGCTTCAATAGATTTGATGCTTTGATCGTGTGAAGCATTGTTATGCATCAAAGACTGAACATAATTTTCAAATCTTGCTGCGGATTCTGTAGATTGCTTGAGAAATACATCTAGACTTTTTTCTAGCGAAATAACCTTATCATCATTTGGTTGAACCAAATTGTTCGTTTGATTTGTATAAGGTTGTTGTTGGGAAGGTTGCTGGTTTTGAGTTTGTGAAGGTGCTTGTTGTTGTTGTGGAGGAGGAGGTCTTTGAAAATTGTTATTTTCTTGGACTTGTTGATTTTGGTTCCAAGCGAAATTTAGGTGACTCCTCCACCCCTGATTGTATGTCGAAGAGTACGGATCGTTTCTTTGTCGTTGCTGAAATGCAGCATTGACTTGATCCTGTCCTTGAGTAGATGCATTATAAGGACACTCTTCGGTTAGATGTGATGGATTCGTACAACAAGCACAAACAGTTCGTGGAGGTAAAGCTGGGGCAGGAGAAGACGATGAGATTTTGGTCTCAATGGCTTCTAGCTTTTTCATAAGTGTGGCCATCTCGGCCTTCATAGCAATCGACATATCTACTTGATGTATGACTGCCCTAGATTGACCACTAGAAGAAGATGATGTGGTCTTGGTACTCTCCCACTGAATTGTTTGCTCACTAAGATCCTCAAGAAACTGCCACGCTTCGTCGCTAGATTTGGAGAGAAAATGACCTTGACATATGGTTTCTAGCAACTGCTTCGTTGCCGAGTTCAATCCCTCGTATAATGTTTGGCAAAGTTGCCAACTTTCGATCCCATGATGAGGGCATTGAACAAGTAGGTTTTTAAATCTCTCGAAGCACTTCCAAAATGGTTCGGAAGGAAGCTGTGAAAATTGTATAATCTCGTTACGGATTCTAGCAGTTTTGTGATGAGGATAGAACTTTTTCAGAAAAGCTCTCACAAACTCGTCCCAATTTCTAATGGAATGTGATGCGGTGCTGTATAGCCACTTCTCGGCTAGGTCACATAAGGTAAAAGGAATGACCCTTAGCCTTATAGCATCATCACTTAATTGGGTCGTTTTCATCATAGCGCACACATTTTGGAATTTATTAATAAAAATATACGCATCTTCCGATTCCAAACCATGAAATTTTGGCAGCATATTGATGAAATGTGGTTTTATTTCAAAGTTGTCTCCATATGCCGGTGGAGGTGAAAGACATGTAGGTAAAGAAGTGCGGACGGGGTAGAAGAGATCCTGGAGCGCAACTCGTGCGGGCGCTACAACAGGCGGAAGATTCGGGTTATTCGCACCTAACGTAGGTGGAATCATTCCCGTCGGTAAGGTATCGTTGGGGTTGAATCCCGACATACCTTCGAAAGAAGAATTTGAAGGTGGAGGTAAGGAAATAGAGGGAATTTCGACTTCGGTGTCGAAAGGTTCGTCGGTCGGTACCAACGAAACACGGACTAATCGGGCGTTAGTATCCCTAGTCCAAAGTGACATACACTAAAAGGGGTAGTGTAGTCAGAAAAAAGAAAAAAACAGAATGTGGAGGTAAGATAACGTCAATGAGAAGAAATGGTGGAAGCGAGGTGCAAGTTTCCTTTAACGACAAGTTGCAAGTTTTGAAAAGATTTTTTTCCTCTTTTTTTTTATGTGAGAGTTTTGCAAAGAAGTTTTGAAAAAAGACTCGTGACACAAATGTATCAACCACACATGCACAATCAGGCCTAGATCTAGGGTCGCCTAGGTCTGCTAGACAGCTCCTAACTAGGGCTAGAAATAGGACCTCAAACTGCCTCTTCACCGACACTTGCGGCCAGGTAAGTGCCAGGTAAGTAGGAAGGAACCACAATAGTGGGCCTAATTAATAACCACTAGCCTAGACACACTTGCCTAGACACCGCAAGGTCAGGTTAGGATAAACGGTCGATGCCTATACTAGTCCTTTTCCTATTGAGCTCGATGTCCTTAGGGCTGAGTCTAGTATTTTTTTAATTAATTGTGGTCAATGAAAATGCTTTAAGTGTTTTCTGGGGTCCTGGGAAGGGTGATAAAATCCCACCCAATCTGAGTTTGGTCAATTAGCCCCTTAAAGTCCGATTAAATTATCCAAAACAATAAAATTCACTTGCAATCAAATTTTTTTTTAGCGCGGCGCAAAGAAACCTGCAGAAAATCTGTTATTTAGAAGGGGAGAGAAGATTTTTAGCGCAAAAAAATCCTGCAGAAAATTTTTACAAAAGATATATGGTGGTTGACAGAGGGGAGAAGGAGAAAACAAACCGAGCAAATTTCGCGCAGAGAAGAGATCAACTAGCCGCGGAACCGCGGTTTTGATGGGGCATATGCGGCGGAACCGCGGTCTCTTGGTGGGATCGTAGCTCCAGAAAAATTCTATCCCTCTGTTGTGATATTTCTCCTCTGTTCTGATGTTCACTTTTCTGATTGCCCTCTGTAAAATTCCAGATCCGATAATCTTCGCTATTCCTGCAAAATTCAAAAGATAACCCTTCAAACAGATCAAAATTGATAATTTTTTTATTTCTTTTCTTTTATATTTTCAGATTTTTATAATTTTTAAAATTTATATCAACCCGAAATCACACAAAAGAAATTTTACGCCATCCCCGGCAACGGCGCCATTTGATTTTCTCAAAAATAAACTTGTTTACCGTAATAAAAAACGGCGTCGCTTTGCAGCTAGCCGGTGAATACGGGTCGATCCACAGAGATGGATAATTTTCTTAATGTGCTTTTACGAGTTGATTCCAAATGTTGTTTGGATTGATTTTATTAAATCTAAAAAGACTAGATCTGAAAATAAACTAAATTAATCTAAATTAAAGTCTTGCTAGGGTTAGGCTTAGGGTAAGTTTGGAGATTAAAGGTTTCCTCACCGCTTTCAATGCCTTATTTTTGATCAATTAGATGTTACATTAATTATCAATAAAGTGGATTAGAGTCTTTCGGGAAGACGTTTCTTCCTCTAGATTCTTATCCTTCCTTTATCGATAATTACCTTAACCTCCATGGAAAACACGCGCAACCGGGCCTTTATACTACGGTGTCACCGTTACCTCGAGGCGTAGGGTGCCGTAGGGAGCGGTTGTGCGTGTATGCATGGAGTTCTAATTCTTAGGTATGAAATGGCATGAAAGGGGTGAGAGATCTCATCTCTCAAACCTTTCCCTAAGGCTAACCCTAACAAGCGAGGAGATTACTCGCTCATTAGGGGATTAAAAGACATACTAATAAAAAGAGCATTAAAAGCGAAGAAATAAAATTAACTTACTAATTTGATGGCTCCCTCCAAGCAATAATACAGAACAGATCTGAATTTGTTTATTGAAAAGAGGCATACGTTTTACAGATCTGTGATTACAATTTATAGGAAAATAGGAAAACTAGGGTTACAGACTCTCGCACATGTGCAATTACAGATTTGCCCACGGAAAATCCCAACACCAGCACCGACGCACCGACACAGAAAATTTCCACCGACGTGCGCACTTAATGGCCGCGGAACCGCGGCAATGATGGGCCTTGAGCCGCGGTTCCGCGGCCCTTTGGTGAGCTCAGCTCACCAAACTTTCTGGTCTTCATTCTGGGTATTTGGGCTTGTTTATTCTTCACTATTTTTCTCTGTTTGGCTTCTTGGTCTTTTCCAGATCTTCAGTGAAAACTTGTAGTGAACTTTAACCCTTCGCTTTGAGTCGATGTCTTGAATCTTGCTTTATGAATTGTTCCTTATGTCGGCTTGATCAAGAGTCTTCTGTTTGTTGATCAAAGTCCACTTTTGCATTGTCTTTTCATTATTTTCACTGTTTTCTGTCCAAGAACCTGTAACATGTAACATGTAGCAGACATGCGTCAAAAGCACCCGTTTATTTGTAAAATATTTAAGAATGGGGAATATAATAATGCAATATTATGGTGTGAACAGGCGCCGCATGGCCCTACACCACGGTCATGCGAAAAATCCCATCGCCCTGAGGCCCGTTGCGTTCCCGTCCTTCCCAAGGAGGTATCGATCAACTCGCCTGCACCCAGGCATGACCGACACCCCCTCCCTCGATGGGACCACACGAACGACACTCGCCGCAAGGACTCAAGAAGGACCTCCCTGGGGGACCTGAGGAATTTGATAAAGTGGAACCAGAGTCGCAGTCGGGCGCAGGCTACAAGCGGGAATGGCCACTACTCTGACCATGTCGAATCCTCGGGGTACCACAACCGTCTCGACTCCCTCCAAAAGAAAATCGAGGGTATACATCGGGAGGGTCACCCGTCGAGCGAGGCGGCCAGGTATGCCGCCGACTCGCTTACAAATCCCTTCACCGAAGAGCTACTCGCCGTGCATGTCTCATCCAGAAACAAACCTCTCAACATGGCCCTCTTCGATGGGAAATCTGACCTGAAGGACCATCTGGATGCATTCACGGCGGGCATAAGGTTTTAGGATAACTCAGCCGCCGCCTAATGCTGAGCATTTCCCGCCACTCTCATCCGGGCTGGACGAGACTAGTTCCGAGGACTCACGCTATCCTCCATCTCTACCTTTGATGAGCTGGCCACCCAGTTCCTTAGAAATTTCATGGGGAATATACGAAAGAAGCGGACTGTCGATTACCTCTTCACCATAAAGAGCGGGGACAAGGAATCCTTTAAAGGATACGTCACTCGCTTCTACAATGCTCTGCTCGAAGTTCCCGAGCACCGGGACAAAATTGTCATTACCGCTCTGAGGTCGGGTCTTAGGCACAAGGAGTGGCTCCGCTCCTTTGCATTAGCGCAACCTAAGACGATGGCCGAGGTAAAAGCTTGGACCGAGCGAGAAATCCAACTCGAGTCTGAGGTAAATGCAAAACTACCCAGGGGCGACCAGGCCGACCAAAAGAAGAGGGGCAGGGAAGAGAAGAAGAAGGTCGACCGGCCAAAGCCATACTTCCCGAAGTTCCAGGAGTATACTCTACTCAACATCTCTCAGACTGAGCTGTTGGAGGAGGTGAAGGGTGAGCGATTCTTCAATCTTCCTCCGGTCACCAATAGAGTGGCTAAGCGAACCCGGGGCCCGTACTGCTCCTTCCATAGGTCGCAGGGACACCCGACCGAGAACTGTAAACAACTCCGCAACTATATCGAGGAGTTGATCCGCTCGGGACACCTGGCGAAATACCTGCGGGACAAACGACAGGCGGACATGGAGCATGAAAACCATCCCCTTCCCGACGAATTAAAGATCGGCCAAATCATGGTCATTTCTTCAGGGTGCGCACATGGAGCCGACGAGATTCGTCGCCTCCTACCCGTCGAAGGAACAAGCGACCATTCTCGGAAGAAATGCAAGACCATCGAGCCCATCACCTTCACTGATGAAGCCTCCATGGCATATCCTTGCCTCATAACGATTCCCTCGTGATTACGGCACGGGTCCACCGCTATGAGGTTTAAAGGATTTTGGTCGACTCAGGAATCTCGGCAAATATTCTTTTCTATGACTTCTTCCAGCGTATAGGGCTCGGCCTGTCCAACCTACGGACGAATGCCCACATCCTATCGGGGTTTACCAAGCACTTCATCCCGGCCGAGGGAGTGGTTACCTTACTCCTTAACTTTGGGGAAGCATGCCATGCGAAGACAATACCGGTGGAATTCATCGTCGCCAGGATCCCCTCATCCTACAACGTACTCCTGGGACACCCGACGCTAAACTCTCTTCAGGCTCAGATCTTGACCTACCACCTCACGATCAAGTTTCCATTGGATCAAGGTTGGATAGGCTGGGCCTTCGGGAACCAGCGAACCGCCAAGATTTGCTTCACGGCGACATCCACCACTGAAGAGCAAAGCGACGACCTCGGGAGAGCATGTGATTTCCAGGGGTCTTTGGATACTCATGACGAACAGAAGGAAATTCGAGGGGCCCCGGTGGAGGCACTAACAGAGATCCCTCTCGTCGAAGGGAACAAGGAATGGACTGTCCAGATCGGATCCCTTTTAACGGGAGCCCGACGCTAAGACCTGATCCACTTTCTCCGAGGAAACTCGGGCGTGTTCGCCTGGGCGCCATCTGACATATCCGGGATCGACCCTAAGGTGATCTCACACAAGCTCAGGGTTGACTCGATGGCCCGACCCGTCAGACAAAAGAAGCGAAGTTTTGCTCCGATCAAACAAAAGGCAATCGAGGACGAGATCGATAGGTTGCTTGCAGCCAACTTCATTCGAAATGTGGCCTACTCGGAATGGCTGGCGAATGTGGTCATGATAAAAAAGGAGAGCGGGAAGTGGCGCATGTGCGTCGACTTCACAGATTTGAACAAGGCCTGCCCGAAAGACAACTATCCCCTCCCTCGGATAGACCAGCTTGTCAATAGCTCAGCAGGCCACGAATTGCTCAGTTTCATGGACGCTGCTCTATTTACAACCAGATCCATATGAACCCGGCAGATGAAAAACTAACCGCGTTCACCACGGACCGGAGGGTATATTGCTACAAAGTGATGCCCTTCGGCCTAAAAAACGGCAGGGCCACGTACCAGCGCCTGGTTAACAAAATGTTCAAACTGCAGATCGGGAGTAACATGAAGGTTTATGTCGACGACATGTTCACGAAATCAACCTCATCGGACGAGCACTCTGTTAGTTATGTATATGCCCTAGAGGCCATTGTTGTACATATGATGTATATTATGATGGATGCTTAGATATATACAGAGAGGACTTTCTTGCTCGTCATGATAGTATGCTATTTGGTTTCACTTTATCTTAACATGTTGACTTGTATTGGTTTACTGTTTTTCTCTCACATGTTGATAAAGCCCTTAGGATCTGTACTCGACTACTGGGACTATGATGAGATCATACTAGTGGGGCCATGTTAGTCGATGAGTACATCCTATAACTGTTCCTAGTCGAGGGTATATCGAGACAGGGCATCGATACACCAGAGTAGACTAGCGTATACGCATCTTGACCCATATGATGGGCGATGGATGATCCCATATCCATCGGTGTTTGACATCAGAGATGGTGTACGGGTGCTCAGTGGAGACTGGGTACACTGGACGGACTCGCCGAGAACTCCCAGATGGTGATATACCACACGTCAGATGGCAGTTCTCCGGTGACACTGGTACAGGGTAGTCTGTAGACCCGAGATCGTCATAGAGTCTTGTGTGATTCCCACTGTGCTTTGATTTCCACCTTACCATGTCCAAGAGGGCGTGCAAAACGCTGGCTTTTGGGTACAGTCCCGAATCACATGGAGGCAATGAGCGATAGGAGGGGATTCGTCTCTCCCGGTATAGGGAGTTGATGTTGTGCTGTGTTCGATTGGCTATAACTGGAAGTCCCTGGCCAGGGCTGATATAGAGATTTACTGGTAAGTGTTACTAGTAGTTTCTCGACCCGTTATGAGCCATACATCGACACGACTTATCGGTTATTGGGGTCTGACGTTTACCACCCCTAGACTTGATATGCGACATATCAGACGAACAGACCGGACTGTACGGGAGTGTTACTGATTGGATTCACAGGAGAACGCACAGGCTAGCTTGTTGATCTTCTGATCGCTCAATACCTGGGTGGCTGTTACGTTTAGCTGACCGCTTGCATCTTATGGGTGTTTGATATGATCATCACCTGCTACCGGCGTATTGACGATTCTTTAGAGTCCTACACAGAGGTTTCTTGGCTCAGGCGAAACGGAGTAGAGGCACATATGTGATATGTGCAGGACCGAGAATAATGCGATATGAGATACCGTATTATATTCTCGCGTTATTTAGATATTAACCGGGTCATCGGATCAAGTGTTGATTCGATGAATCGGTACATGATATATTAGTCGGTTATATTCGATATAGCCGGATCGTCGGATCAAGTGTTGATTCGATGATTTAATGTATAATAATATATATATGATATATTATTACATTATCTAATATTGGCTTGCTTTATTATTTCATTTTCTCACTGGATGATACATTGATATATATGCGATATATGTTAATTGTATTATTTTCTTTTGTTGCAAATATATAATATATATATGATATATATTATTGTGACATGATATGATTTATTATTAAACATGTTTAAGGATGATTAAATGAGGTTAGGGTTTGATTAGGGTTAGTTGCTTCATGCACTTTCTAGAAGCTTTTTCTTTTGTCATGGTTAAGATATTTGTTGATGACTCATTGCTAACCCAACCAAACCCTAACTCTAGTTTATTCTCTACAATCTATTAGCCACTCATCCTTGACCATGGTTGATACATCAATCATATACTTTTATTTCTATTCATCACAAAAGGAATTTATCATTATCATTTCCATTATCATCTTCTTCTTCTCTCTTGATTTTGAGCTCACTAGAAATTCCATTTGTGATGATAAATTGTGAGAAAGTGAATTAAAAAGAAAGCATAAATACTTCTCCTTCATCCTCATCTCATCTAGCCCATGAGATTAGTGTGTTCATCTCTTTAGAGTGAGAAAGCTTGAGTTATTGAAACTTCGACGTAGATCATCGGAGATTTGGAACACTTCAAGCTAGCATGGATCGTTCGAGTCGTGGAGCCTCTCTTGAGTCCGGGAGATCGTGGATCGCGGCGAAGGGACTTCTACTCGGAGCATGTGAAGCGAAGGAGCGGACTACAAAGGTTGTAATCCCTCACACTTAGCTTAAAAGATGTAATCTTGTATGCTTAACCCTAATTATCTAGCAAAGATCCTGTCTTTGGGTTGTTCGGCACATGTAAAATTTTATTCGTTCATGTTTGATGCGTTATGAACCTTCACAAGTGTGCCTAGGAACCCTACAGTGGTATCAGAGCCTAGCTAGAGCATTAGGCGACATGTTTACGAAGTTACAACTCCGATCGAACCCGAACCGACAAAATTTACCCCCTCTCTGGAAATTTTTCAAAATCTAGGATTTTTCTGAATTAAAAATACTTAAAAAAATCAGCAGGGAATTCTAAGAATTACCATGAAACACGGGCCCACAAATCCGCCAAACCGCGGCGGGAACCTGCTTCCTGCGGCGGTTCCGCGGCGGAATCTTGGAATTGTGACACGTGGTTTTCATGGTAATAACCGTAGGTGCTTGTTGATGCTTCTGGGTATTTTTAAAAATGATTCAAGTGTTTTTTAATCTGGGGTTTATTTTGTAATCGTAGATTCGATCGGAAAATTTAAATTCGTTGTTTTTCCAGATATTTAGAAATTCTTAAAAAGTTCGAATGGATATCATTAACTCACTTTTTCTCGGCACGTAAAACTTTCAAGTGTTGAATTTTTATCGGGTTTAAATCTTTCGGAAAAATTGTACAAGTTAAGCGGTGGACCCTCTAGAAGACAACAAACCTTAACTCGATTATGTGACCGTCTTGAACTGCCTTTTGAACCTTCGGGTTTGGGGCAGTACGGCGTGCCACATGTGAGGCGTTGGCTTGACCCTTTTACGGCTGGATCACCGATACTGTGACATATTCTGGGATTATTTGAATTCCGCTCAAGTGTTGAGCAATTTAGGAAATTTTGGGTATTTGATTATCTGTTCGGAAAGTTTAATACTGTCTATTTATCTGGAATGTGATACAATATGTGGAATTTATATAGTTAGGCATGAAATGCGAAGTATGTGATATTTCGGATTTACGATGTCTAAAGTGATTATGGATTCCAAATATTATAGTTTTACACTTTCTTTTCTGTGACCGTAAGTGTAATATGTGATATCGCCGGTTTCGTTGCTATATGTCAACGACAATTGGGATGCGCATATTTACTTACGTTGATGATATGTGATATTATGTGTTGCTGTGATATGTTATATTGGATCGTCGCGTTCTGAATAGCCGGGGGTTTTATGTGAGATGAGGGTTTTTATTTTCATTCATGTAAAATTCATTTGTAATGTAATATTCTTTTATTTGGGGCACTTCCAGGTTGAGGTTGATGTCACCAGTGTATATTATTTACTTTTCCGCATTAGGTAGACCCAAGGAGGGGAGCACAAGTAACCGGGTTCTAGGGTCCAGAGGGAGGCCATCTCGAGGAGTCGAGACCGGGTCTCCTAACCCTAGAATTGGCAGTGTTACTTGCCGCTCTCGTAGGGGTCTTGGGATGTGGGTTTGGCTATTCGTCGCGGCCGTGGAATCCGTGTTTTATACAGGCTCGTATTGAAAACACGGACGTCCTAGTATATCCAATATTTCATATATGTTCTTCTGCTGCAATGTTCTGTGATGAGATCATATTACTGCCTGAGACGAATGCTTATACTATATATATATATGCTGATATATAAATATTACTGCTTTCGTTTCTTCTGTGATGCTTAGGAAGCATAAGCTGATGGGATTTTATTAATGAGATTAATAAAAAGAAAAGAAACCTAAAGATGTTGTAGAATCAAAACTTTATAAAAAGGGTAGCTACAGTTTTGCTTTGCACAGCGGTATATATGATATGCCCTGCACCTTATTCGATGAGGAAAGAGCCGAGATCCCTTCACCGGGAGTGACCTCTTTAGCGAAACTGGCAGATGCTACAAAACTCGGTTTGTCTTTTGATTGCTTTTAGTGTTTTGCTTTGCACAGCGGTATATATGATATATCCTGCACCTTATTTGATGAGGAAAGGGCCGACGATCCCTTCACCGGGAGTGACCCCTTTCGCGAAACTAAGAAAATCCTAAAAAACACTCCATTTCAAAAAATTACTCGATTCTACGACGATATCAAGTTCTTTACGCTGATGGTTTTCTGAAAAACCTGCGTAGCCCTCCGTCATTTCAGATAAAGACTAGTTAGTATTCGTGCTGCGTTTGTTGACCTTAGCCAAGGCGTGGTGTACGGTAGCTAATTAGTATTTATCTGCTAAAACATGAGATGTGATTGAGTTAGGGTAGTCGTACGGCTTTGTTGACCTTAGCCAAGGGTCGTGCGGGTGGGTTTAATTCAATCAGGAAATGACGGGTTGAACTTGACTAGCACTTATGATTTGTTAACCTTAGCCAAGGTCATAAGTTGCTAGGGGTAAAAATATTATCGGGAATTTCAAGTGTTGAAATTTGCAATGAGATTGCATACCTCCTATAAGATAATTGGATCTCGATACCCACTGCGAGTAAGTGTTACTCCTGGGAGAGTTTTACACAGGACAATTAGTCATTCAAGTTTGTGTCTAGAAAAGTGTTAACGGGGTTACGCCTCTGGGAAAACGAGGTTTACTTTAATTAGGTCCGTGCGAAAGCACGGGGAACCTCCCTCAAAGTACCGACACTGATCTGGCTAAAAGATTGACGAAATTGTAGGGTGTAATTAATCCCGGCTAATCTTACCTTTTAGGGTTTGAAGGTAGATTTGATAAAAACAGTGGGAGACATCCTGATTAGATAAGATAATAACCAATCTAATCTTGCAAGAGCATACGCTAAAGTGTTTTCTTCTCTCTCTCTCCAGGTGGCGACCATGTCAGGCCATAATCAAGATAATAATATGGATGTATTGACTAAACCCGATTATTGTACTGAGCAAGGAAACGTTGGACCCGTTCTTTCTTATAAGAGTTATAAGACTGAACAGGAAACAGGAGAATATCTGGATTCTCAAGCCGCCCAAAAGAACATGCATGTTGATGCATCTTCTTCGGGTGTGTTAGTTATTGAGAACTGTTTCTCAGTTCACCATACGTCCTGGGTATTAGATACCGGATCAGGATCCCACATATGTAAATTGTTACATGGGTTACGAAAAGGTAGAGAACTGGGAAAAGGTGATCATTCCGTTCAAGTAGGGAACGGTGCAAGTATTGTAGCCAAAGCAGTTGGCGAATATCACCTAGTATTGCCAAGTCGTAATACACTGATTCTAAATGAGTGCTATTATATACCGAACATGATGTGCAACATTATATCAGTCTCTTTATTAAGTAAAGAAGGATGTAATTTTGTAGTAAAGGATAATGTTATGAACATATTCCTAGATCAAAAGTTGATTGCATCAGGCTCGTTACATAATGGAATATTCATTCTAAATCAGAATACAGTCCTCAATATACAAAACACACACAAGAGGAAAAGTTCAGAAATGAACGAATCCTTCTTGTGGCATTATAGACTTGGTCATATCAATACGACACGACTGGCTAAGTTACATAAGGATGGTTATTTGAATCCGTTCGAATTATCATCTTATGATACTTGCCATTCATGTCTCAAAGGAAAAATGACCAAAGCTCCGTTTAGTGGACACGGAGAAAGAGTTAATGAACTCTTAGAACTGATACATAGTGATGTATGCGGTCCCATGTCTACGCATGCCAGGAACGGTTCTTCCTACTTCATTACATCCACTGACGATCTCTCTAGATTCGGACATGTATTCCTGATGAAACACAAGTCTGAAGCTTTTGAGAAATTCAGAGAATATAAACACGAAGTAGAGAATCAAACGGGCAAAAGTATTAAGATTCTTCGATCTGATCGAGGAGGTGAATACTTAAGCAATGAGTTCCTAGATTATCTAAAAGAGAATGGGATTCTCTCTCAGCTTACTCCTCCTTATACACCACAGCACAACGGTGTATCGGAGCGGAGGAATCGCACCCTATTAGATATGGTGCGCTCTATGATGAGTACAGCTGAGTTACCTATTTCCTTTTGGGGGTATGCGCTGGAGACAGCCATATACCTATTGAATAGAGTTCCAACTAAATCAGTGCCTACCACTCCATATGAGATATGGAATGGGAAGAGACCATCTCTTAGAAGAGTTAAGATATGGGGTTGTCCGGCCTATGTTAAAAAGCAAAATCCGGACAAATTCGAAGCACGATCAGTTCTTTGTAAGTTTGTAGGATATCCAAGCAATTCGTATGGATATCTATTCTACCACAGTGAACAACAAAAGGTGTTTGTTGCTCAACATGCCACCTTTTTAGAAAAGGAATTTCTTGCCAAAGAAATTAGTGGCGATGAGGTAGAGCTGGAAGAGGTTCCAGCAACACAAACTATAACTGAAGATTTAGTGGAACCAGAGGATTCAGTAGTACCCGACGAACCCCAGCCTCTCCGCCGATCTAGTAGGGTTTCTCGTCCACCTGAGAGATACTACGGTTTTCTCATTGATGGTGGAAGCGAGGATTGCATCATGGAAGATGATGACCCAACTAGTTTCGAGCAGGCCATCACGAGTGGTGACTCTATGAAATGGCTGGATGCAATGCGATCTGAGATGGAATCCATGTACACCAATAAAGTATGGATTTTGGAAAATGCTCCTGAAGGGATAAAACCCATTGGGAGCAAGTGGATTTTTAAAAGGAAATTTGGTGTAGATAGAAAAGTTGAGACTTTCAAAGCTAGACTTGTAGCAAAGAGTTTTCGTCAACGACCAGGTGTGGATTATGACGAAACCTTTTCTCCAGTGGCTATGCTTAAGTCCATCCGGATCTTACTTGCCATTGCTGCATACTATGACTACGAAATCTGGCAAATGGATGTTAAGACCGCCTTTCTAAACGGTGATTTAGAAGAGAGCGTGTACATGACTCAGCTAGAGGGCTTCGTAGATAGTGGGAGCAGCGGAAAGGTGTGCAAGCTGCTTAAATCCATTTTTGGGTTAAAGCAAGCATCGCGGAGTTGGAACATCTGTTTTGATGTTGTAGTCAAAGAGTTTGACTTCATCAAAAATATAGATGAACCTTGTATATATAAGAAGGTAGCAGAGGGTAAGGTTGTCTTCCTCGTATTGTACGTGGATGACATATTCTTGATAGGAAATGATATTCCTATGCTGCAATCAGTCAAGCTCTTCTTATCATAGAGATTCTCAATGAAAGATCTAGGTGATGCCTCCTGCATATTGGGAATCATGATCTATAGAGATAGATCTAAACGGATACTGGGATTGTCCCAATCCAGGTATATTGACACCATACTAAAGAGGTTTAGTATGGAAGAATCCAAGCGTGGGAACCAACCCACGATCTCTGGACTCACTCTCTCCAAAGAGATGTCCCCTAAGACTGATTTGGAGAGAGCTCGCATGCAAGGTATACCCTATGCTTCGGCAGTAGGCTCTATCATGTATGCGATGCTATGTACCAGACCCGATGTAGCATACTCACTAAGTGTAGTGAGTCGGTATCAAGCAGATCCTGGAGAGAGTCACTGGACAGCTGTAAAGAAAATTCTCAAGTACTTACGAAGGACTAAGGAGATGTTCTTGGTGTATGGTAACGGAGAACTCCAAGTGGAGTCCTTTACCGATTCCAGCTTCCAAAGTGATAAGGATGACTCTAAGTCGCACTCGGGATTTGTCTTTACCCTCAATGGAGGGGCGGTATGTTGGAAGAGTTCCAAACAGGATACCGTTGCAGACTCGACGATGGAGGCTGAATACATCGCTGCCAACGATGCTGCCAAAGAGGCTGTCTGGATAAAGAAGTTCATTAGTGAACTTGGTGTGGTTCCATCCATTGAGCATCCAATACCTCTGTATTGCGATAACAATGGAGCTGTGGCGTTAGCCAAGGAACCCAGGTCCCATCAAAAGTCCAGACATATTCTGAGGTGGTATCACCTGATCAGGGAGATAGTTGATCGCCGGGAGATCGAGGACAGGAGAGTAGATACGAAGGACAACACTGCGGATCCACTCACGAAGGCTATTCCCCAGATACAGTTTGAGAGATTATTCGGGATGCTAGGTATGAGATACTACAGCAGCTGGCCTTAGTGCAAGTGGGAGATTTTTAGTTATGTATATGCCCTAGAGGCCATTGTTGTACATATGATGTATATAATGATGGATGCTTAGATATATACAGAGAGGACTTTCTTGCTCGTCATGATAGTATGCTATTTGGTTTCACTTTATCTTAAAATGTTGACTTGTATTGGTTTACTGTTTTTCTCTCACATGTTGATAAAGCCCTTAGGATCTGTACTCGACTACTGGGACTATGATGAGATCATACTAGTGGGGCCATGTTAGTCGATGAGTACATCCTATAACTGTTCCTAGTCGAGGGTATATCGAGACAGGGCATCGATACACCAGAGTAGACTAGCGTATACGCATCTTGACCCATATGATGGGCGATGGATGATCCCATATCCATCGGTGTTTGACATCAGAGATGGTGTACGGGTGCTCAGTGGAGATTGGGTACACTGGACGGACTCGCCGAGAACTCCCAGATGGTGATATACCACACGTCAGATGGCAGTTCTCCGGTGACACTGGTACAGGGTAGTCTGTAGACCCGAGATCGTCATAGAGTCTTGTGTGATTCCCACTGTGCTTTGATTTCCACCTTACCACGTCCAAGAGGGCGTGCAAAACGGTGGCTTTTGGGTACAGTCCCGAATCACATGGAGGCAATGAGCGATAGGAGGGGATTCATCTCTCCCGGTATAGGGAGTTGATGTTGTGCTGTGTTCGATTGGCTATAACTGGAAGTCCCTGGCCAGGGCTGATATAGAGATTTACTGGTAAGTGTTACTAGTAGTTTCTCGACCCGTTATGAGCCATACATCGACACGACTTATCGGTTATTGGGGTCTGACGTTTACCACTCCTAGACTTGATATGCGACATATCAGACGAACAGACCGGACTGTACGGGAGTGTTACTGATTGGATTCACAGGAGAACGCATAGGCTAGCTTGTTGATCTTCTGATCGCTCAATACCTGGGTGGCTGTTACGTTTAGCTGACCGCTTGCAGCTTGTGGGTGTTTGATATGATCATCACCTGCTACCGGCGTATTGACGATTCTTTAGAGTCCTACACAGAGGTTTCTTGGCTCAGGCGAAACGGAGTAGAGGCACATATGTGATATGTGCAGGACCGAGAATAATGCGATATGAGATACTGTATTATATTCTCGCGTTATTTAGATATGAACCGGGTCATCGGATCAAGTGTTGATTCGATGAATCGGTACATGATATATTAGTCGGTTATATTCGATATAGCCGGATCGTCGGATCAAGTGTTGATTCGATGATTTAATGTATAATAATATATATATGATATATTATTACATTATCTAATATTGGCTTGCTTTATTATTTCATTTTCTCACTGGATGATACATTGATATATATGCGATATATGTTAATTGTATTATTTTCTTTTGTTGCAAATATATAATATATATGTGATATATATTATTGTGACATGATATGATTTATTATTAAACATGTTTAAGGATGATTAAATGAGGTTAGGGTTTGATTAGTGTTAGTGTTAGTGTATATGCCCTATAGGCCATTACTGTATCATACTAGTTTGTATATTACTTAAAGGAAGCTTGGGATATTCACCTTGTATAGACAATCTTGCTCAATATAGTAGTGTGCTACTTGGTTTGTTTCTACTTCAATGTGTACATGTGTTTATTTTAGTATATCACCTATACATATTAGTGGAGCCCTTAGGATCTTTGCTTGATTACCAGCGTTGTGATGGCAGTCACACTAGTGGGGGCTGGGTAATCTATAAGCACATCCTTATACAGGTCCCTAGTCGTAGGACTATCGAGATAGGGTATCGATACTCCGGAGTAGACTAGCGTATGCGCTTCTCATCCCAGTGTGGGAGATGATCTGTCCCACAGCCATCAGTACGTCGTACTGGAGATAGTATACGGGTGCTCGTTAGGTTACGAGTACACTGGACAGGACTCGTCGGGAACTGACCGGTTGGTATTATACCTATCGTCAGTTATCAGTTCCCAGGTGACATGAGTACAACTTAGTCCGCTGACTTGACACTGTCACTTCGCCTCGAGTGTGTTCCTACTGTACTTTGATTACTACCCTACCACGGCTCAAAGGAGTCGTGCAAACAGGTAGTGGTTGGGTACAGTCCCGAAGCACTTGGAGGCAGTGACGGTTAGACAGGATTCGTCTCTCCCGGTATTGGGGGTTGACATCGCGCTGTGTCTAGGAGAGCCATTATACGAGTAGTCCCTGGCCAGGGCAATCGAGATATACTGGTAGGCTTCCAGTGTTATCTCAGGGTGTTTTGGGCTTCACTCCGACACGACTTGTACCGCTATTAGGGGACTGACGTTTACCGCCCCCCTAGGCCCGCCATGCGATGTATCAGACGAACAGACCGGACTGTATAGAGATTGTCACATTCAGGCTCAGTAGGAGTTCAGATGGGTTTCACCTCGTCAGTCTTCTTGTCGGCATCTACCTGGGGACCGTTACGCACAGCTAGTGCCGCTTGCGGTATGTGGTTAAACCCACTGCCAGCGTAGTGTCGAGTCTTTAGAGTCCCACACAGAAAGCTATTCGCCTTTAGGCAAAAGAGTAGTGGTCGCATGGTTTTGCGGCAGGTTGCATGGTTTTGCGACAGGGTTCGGTCACATCCGTGCACTTATGCACGTACAGTGTCCGGAAAGTTTACACTAGCGGGATTTGGTTTAAGCCAGATCCTAGTGTACGTATTGGGATTGGATTTATCCAGTATGTATTCGTGTTCCTCGGAATACGGATGCGGGTGTGTATGCACAGTTGACGGAGAGACAGAGGCAGAGGATTCTCATTAGGGTTGTTGACCGTTTACTGTTGACCATTGACTTTTTGCTCAACCCTAATGAGAATATGATATATGATTAACAATAATATTAATTAAGTATTGTGGTGACATGGTTGTTGAGGGGTTGACTTTGTTGACTTGTTGACCGGTTGACCAGGTTGGACTAGTTGACCATCATGATAACAATGGCCATCATTTCATGGCAAAGACTTTTACTTGCTTGTTTCTTTTGTGAGAAATGAGTGCATGAAATGATATGGCTATTGTAGCTTAAACCATTTACACAATACTTGATTACTATTTTGTGATGATGGTTATGGATTATGAGAGCCAAGAGAGAAAAGTCTTCTATCATTCTATCATTCTCATTCTCTCTCTTGTTCTTGAGCTCTCATCTCCTTCCTCTTGCTCTCCCTCTCTTAGTCTATGGTTCACTTGTCTCATGTGTTGAGAACCAAGAACCATAGAGAAAATCCCAACACACTCTTCTCTACTCACTCTAGTTCACAAGGTTTAGCAAACCAAGTGAACTAGTTTCTTCAAAGATCGAAGAAGAAGCCAAAGGTAGAAGCTTTCGAGGTGGATCTATCTTCGGCGCAAGGAGACGACGGAGTGAAGCCGATCCAGACAACCATCGAGGCTTGAAGACGAAGGAGATCAAGAAAGAAAGGTATAACCCCCTAACCGAGTAGTTAACAACTCCTAATTAGGTTGTTAGTTAGATGTTTAACAAAGATCCGGTTTTGAGTCCATGTTACCACCTCTAGAAAAATTGTTTTTCACCAAATTCCGCATGCCCGAAAGTACCGGGAGAGGTAGCATGGACTTACAGTGGTATCAGAGCCTTGTTAAACTCTATCTAACATATTAGCAAAGTAGCTAGAAGATCGATCAAAGAAAAGTCGCAAAACGAACCCAAAACTGTCAAGTTTCTGCCGAAATTTTTTCTGTTCAAAAAATGATAAATCTTATCTTAAAAATCGGCTCAGGCTTTTGTGTGAACACCCAAGAAATTTCGTCCCCTGAATCGTTCAATGTGCCGCGGAAACGCGGCGGGAGCATGCTCCCGCCGCGGTTCCGCGGCCGAGTTAACTCGGTCGGGGAAAAATCTTCTTGCAGAGTGCTTCTGGGTCTGTTTTGGGATATGTGTTTTCTGCCCAGATTTTCCAGAACGAAAATTTTGTATTTGGGGCCTATAAATCCGTATTTTTGATCGAACTTCTAAAAGACTTAAGCTGACGGGTTTTTCTGTGATGTGATATTTGTATTGAACGTCTACTAATCGCTATATGTCGATTAGTGGGGGTTATACAAATCTGTGATCTGTAATGTCATTGGAATGTGTATATGAATTCATTAGATTGTCGCGGGTGAATAGCCGGGGGTTGTGAGACGAGAGTTTTCTTTTCTTTCAATTCATGTAAATTTGTAAATTGATGTAATAATTATTTGTATGGCCGCACAACTGGGTCGGGGTTGTAGCCGTCATTGTATAATTTCTTTTTACTGTTTTTGCTCCTAGGATAGACCCATGGAGGGGGTGCACAAACTACCGGGTATGCCGAAGTGCCGAGTGGCCTACTCACGGGGTTGAGGGAGGTTGCTTCGCTTCGGGTACTTTGCGGGTAGTTTGCCGCACCCGTAGGGGTCTTGGGTGGGGTATTGGCTATTCACCGCGACCGTGTAATCTGCTTTTCGTTACAGGCTCGTACGAATTGCGGGTTCCTTGTATATCCAATGTGTTCATCTGTGATCTGAAATGTCTATCATTGCAATATATCTATATATGATATTATTTAGGCGTTGCTTATGTTTTACAGCCGCGCTAGCCCAGCCCCCGCTCTGTCGTTAGTTAAGTAACCTAACGGGTAATGACGGGGCCCCGTGGCGAATGCGAATGGCATAAGCGTACGTCATATTTTGGTTGTTTTCTGCAAGGGTAGGATTAAATGATGGGACGCAATAAAAGAACTAATGCAAGAATATCACGCATTAAAAGAACTAATGCAAGAAAATAAACCAAGTAAAAGTCGTTGGAACACTTTCGAAAAACCACTCGGTTCTTTTCAAAACTAACTTTTAAAATGCGGAGTTTGAGCCACTCCTTTTTTAAAAGCTATCTCATTCCATCGACTAAATCAAGTTCACTACGTTCACGGTTTCTCCAAAACCATTCGTAGCCCTCCGTCGTTTCACATAAATAGTCAATAGTATTCAAGCTATGTATGTTGGACAAAGTCAAGGCATAGTGATTGGTAGCTATTGGGTATTCATGTGTAGCATAGATAGATGCGTTGGTTTGGGACAGTCGTACTGCCATTTTGGCCAAAGTCAAGGGTAGGTACGGGTGGATCCAAATTAATGTAGGGTTCCTAGGCACTCTCAAGAGGTCTCACAAGGCATCAACCATGCCAATTTCAAATTTTACAAGTGCCGAGAAACTCTAATACGGATCGTTAACTAGAATTTTAGGCGAAACAGTAAACTAGTTAACAACTTAACTAAAGATAAGAAGCTACAACCTTTGTAGATCCGGTTATCCACTTCCTTAGCTCCACGTAGTTGTCCCCTCGCTGTCCATCTCGAATCCCGGACTCTTGCATCGGCTTCATCGGAGAAAATGAGCGGACTAGTCGTCGGCTACGATGCCGAAGATGATCTACGTCGAGGTTACACAAGATCAAGCTCCAACTTCACCAAGTTGGGAAACTTGTGAAGAAAACACCCTATACTACTTGGCAAGAGGTAGAGGGTGAAGAAATAGGAGGTGGGTTCACTTTAGAATTGGATTTCTCACACTTTTGCTCAAGTTGCCATTGTTGAAGGCAAAGTTTCTTTCTTGAAGATGAAGAGGAAGAAGAAGATAGAATATGATTATGATTATGATAAGTCATTAGAATGAAAAAGAAAATGAATACTTATCATAATGTAAACCATGGTTAGGTGTAGAGAATTGACTAAGGTTAGATGAATGGTTAGGGTTAAGCATGAAGACAAAATTGTCACTTTGGTCAAAGCTTCATGAAGCTTCAACAAGCTTCAAGAATGAAAGCAACCATTTTGTTTTCTTTTTCCATTTCTTTTTAATCCAAATTAAAAAGATAAAAGAATGAATAAATAAAAACCCTAACCATTTACTTAACCAAGGTTTAATTCTTTACACTTAACCAAATGAGCAAGTATCATCAAACATGATACAAACATGTGCACAAAAGTATATCACATATACAACTTTCACATCAAGTGAGAAAATCCATTTAAAGTGAACCAATATTAGTTAATGCAAAGTAATATATCAAATATATAATTATACATTAAATCATTAAATCAACACTTGATTTAACGATCCGGTCATATCGCATATAACCGACTAGTATCCTATGTATCGGCTTATCGAATCAATCCTTGATTCGATATCTAGGTTATATCGCATATAACCAATCGATACATATATCGCGAGAATGGAATACGGTATCACATACATGCATTATTCTCGGTCCTGCACATATCTTATATGCGCTCCTATTTCGTTTCGCTTGAGCCAGGAAACCTCTATATAGGACTCTAAAGACTCGTCAATACGCCGGCAGAAGATGATGATCATATCAATCACCCACAAGCCGCAAGTGGTCTGCTAAACGTAACGGCCACCCGGGTATTGATTGATCGGAAGATCGACGAGCTAGCCCGCTCACACTCCTGTGAATCCAACCAGTAACACTTACCGTACAGTCCGGTCTGTTCGTCTGATATGTCGCATATCAAGTCTAGGGGTGGTAAACGTCAGACCCCAATAACCGATAAGTCGTGCCGATGTTAGGTTCATAACGGGTCGAGAAACTACTGGTAACACTTACCAGCAAATCTCTGATCAGCCCTGGCCAGGGACTTCCCTGTTACGGCCAATCGAGCACAGCGCAACGTCAACCCCCAATACCGGGAGAGACAAAACCCCTCCTATCGCTCATTGCCTCCATGTGACTCGGGTCTGTACCCAAAAACCACCGTTTTGCACGCCCTCATGGACATGGTAAGGAAGAGATCAAAGCACAATGGGAATCACACAAGACTCTATGACGATCTCGGGTCTACAGACTAACCTGCACAAGTGTCACCTGAGAACTGCCATCTGACGTGAGGTATAATACCATCTGGGAGTTCTCGGCGAGTCCGTCCAGTATACCCAGTCTCCACTGAGCACCCGTATACCATCTCTGATGTCAAACACCAATGGATATGGGATCATCCATCGCCCATCTCATGGGTCGAGAAGCGTATACGCTAATCTACACTGGTATATCGATGCCCCGTCTCGATACACCCACGACTAGGGACCTTGAAGGATGTACTTATGGACTACCATGTCCCCACTAGTATGATCTGCATCATAGTCCAGGCAGTCAAGTACACATCCTAAGGGCTTTACCAACATGTAACTATAAGACAGTTTAAAGAGACTAGTATACATGTTAAGATAAAGTGTAACCAGATAGCATACTATCATATCGAGCAAGAAAGTCATCTCTATATATGTCCAAGCATCCAATATAATATACATCATCTTTACAATACTGGCCTCTAGGGCATACATACAACTAACAATCTCCCACTTGCACTAGGGCCAGCTGCTGTAGTATCGCATACCGAGCATCCCGAAGAGTCTCTCAAACTGTATCTGGGGAATGGCCTTCATGAGTGGATCCGCCGTGTTGTTCTTCGTGTCAACCCTCCTGACCTCGATCTCCTGGCGATCAATTATCTCCCGGATCAGGTGATACCGCCTCAGAATATGCCTGGATCGCTGATGGGACCTGGGTTCCTTGGCCAAAGCCACCGCTCCATTGTTATCGCAATACAAAGGTATTGGATGCTCAATGGATGGAACCACTCCAAGTTCAGTAATGAACTTCTTGATCCAGACAGCCTCTTTGGCAGCATCGTTGTCAACGATGTATTCAGTCTCCATCGTCGAGTCTGCCACGGTTTTCTGCTTGGAACTCTTCTAGCTAACCGCCCCTCCGTAAAGGGTAAAGACAAATCCCGACTGCGACTTAGAGTCATCCTTATCACTCTGGAAGCTCGAATCGGTAAAGGACTCCACTTGGAGTTCTCCGTTACCATACACCAAGAGCATCTCTTTAGTCCTTCGCAAGTACTTAAGAATGCTCTTCACAGCTGTCCAGTGACTCTCTCCAGGATCAACTTGATACCTGCTCACTACACTTAGTGAGTATGCAACATCGGGTCTGGTACATAGCATCGCGTACATAATAGAGCCTACAGCCGAAGCATAGGGTATCCCTTGCATGCGAGCTCTCTCCAAATCAGTCTTAGGAGACATCTCTTTGGAGAGAGTGAGTCCAGAGATCGTGGGCAAGTTCCCACGCTTGGATTCTTCCATACTAAACCTCTTTAGTATGGTGTCAATGTACCTGGATTGGGACAATCCTAATATCCGTTTGGATCTATCTCTATAGATCCTAATTCCCAATATGCAGGAGGCATCACCAAGATCTTTCATTGAGAATCTTTGTGATAAGAAGAGCTTGACCGACTGCAGCATAGGAATATCATTTCCTATCAAGAGTATGTCGTCTACGTACAATACGAGGAAGACAACCTTACTCTCTGCCACCTTCTTGTAAATACAAGGTTCATCTGGGTTTTTGACGAAATCAAACTCTTTGATAACGACGTCAAAGCAGATGTTCCAACTCCGCGATGCTTGTTTTAATCCATAAATGGATTTAAGCAGCTTGCACACCTTCCCGCTGCTCCCACTGTCTACGAAGCCCTCTGGCTGAGTCATGTACACGCACTCTTCTAAATCACCGTTTAGAAAGGCAGTCTTAACATCCATTTGCCAGATTTCGTAGTCATGATATTTAGCGATGGCAAGCATGATCCGGATGGATTTAAGCATAGCCACTGGAGAAAAGGTTTCGTCATAGTCCACACCTGGTCTTTGACGAAAACCCTTTGCAACAAGTCTAGCTTTGAAAGTCTCTACTTTCCCATCTACACCAAGTTTTTTCTTGAAGATCCACTTGCTCCCAATGGTTTTTACCCCTTCAGGAGCAACTTCCAAAGTCCATACTTTGTTGGTGTACATGGATTCCATCTCGGACGGCATAGCATCCAGCTATTTCACTGAGTCCCTACTCGTGATGGCCTGCTCGAAGCTAGTTGGGTCATCATCCTCCATGATGCAATCCTCGCTCCCACCATCCATGAGAAAACCGTAGTATCTCTTAGGTGGGTGAGGAACCCTACTAGATCGAAGGAGTGGCTGGGGTTCATTGGGAGCTACTGAATCTTGTGGTTCCACTAAATCTTCAGTTACGGTTTGTGTATCTGGAACTTCTTCCAGGTCTACCACTTTGCCACTAATTTCTTTTTCAAGGAATTCTTTTTCTAAAAAGGTGGCATGTTGAGCAACAAACACTTTTTGTTCCTCACTGTGGTAGAAAAAAATACCCATATGAGTTCTTTGGGTATCCCACAAACTTGTAAAGAACTGACTGTGCCTCGAGTTTGTCCGGATTTTGTCTTTTGACATAGGCCGGACAACCCCATATCTTAACTCGTTTAAAATATGGTCTCTTCCCACTCCATATCTCATATGGTGTGGTAGGTACAGATTTAGATGGAACTTGATTCAATAGGTATGCTGCTGTTTCCAGTGCATATCCCCAAAAGGAAATAGGTAACTCAGCTGTGCTCATCATAGGGCGCACCATATCTAATAGGGTGCGGTTCCTCCGTTCCGATACACCGTTGTGCTGTGGTGTATATGGAGGAGTCAGCTGAGAGAGAATCCCATTCTCTTTTAGGAAGTCCAGGAATTCATTGCTCAAGTATTCACCTCCTCGATCAGATCGAAGGATTTTAATACTTTTTCCGGTTTGGTTTTCGACTTCTTGTTTATATTCTCTAAATTTCTCAAAAGCTTCAGACTTGTGTCTTATCAAGTACACATGTCCGTATCTTGAGAGATCGTCAGTGAATGTAATGAAGTACGAAGAACCATCCCTGGCATGTGTAGACATGGGACCGCATACATCACTATGTATCAGTCCCAAGAGTTCGGTAACTCTTTCTCCGTGTCCCGTAAACGGAGTTTTGGTCATCTTGCCTTTGAGACATGACTGGCAAGTGTCATAAGATGAAAATTCGAATGGTTTCAAATATCCATCTTTATGCAACTTAGCCAGTCGTGTCGCATTGATGTGACCCAGTCTACAATGCCACAAGAAGGATTCGTTCAGTTCTGAACTTTTCCTCTTGTGTGTGTTTGTTATGCTCAGAACCGTTGATTGATTTAGAACATAAATGCCATTGCACAACGTGCCTGATCCAACCAACTTTTGGTTACGGAAAATGTTCATAACATTGTCCTGTAATACAAAATTATATCCCTCTTTACTTAATAAAGAAACCGATATAATGTTGCATATCAGGTTCGGCATGTAATAGCATTCGTTCAGAACCAATGTATTACCAGTCGGTAAAACAAGGTGATATTCCCCGACAGTCTTAGCTGTAACAATTGCACCATTTCCAACTCTAATGTCTTTATCATCTTCTCCAAGTTCTCTACCTTTCCTAAGCCCATGTAACTGATTACATATATGGGATCCTGACCCGGTATCTAATACCTAGGACGTGGAGCAAATGGAGAAACAGTTCTCTGTAACGAACACACCCGAAGAAAATGCATCAACATGTACTTTCTTCATTCAGGTGGCATGGGAATCCTGGTATTCCCCTATATCCTGTTCATTCCTATAACTCTTATAAGAAAGAACGGAACCAACGTTCCCCAGCACAGTATAACATGCGGGTTCGGTCAATACATCCATATTATTATCTTTATTAGGGCATGACATGGTCGCTACCTGGAGAGAGAGAGAAGAAAACACTTTAGCGTATGCTCGTGCAAGATCAGATTGGTTATTATCTTATCTAATCAGGATGGCTCCCACTGGTTTTTATCAAATCTTCCTTCAAACCCTAAAAGGAAAGACTAGCCGGGATTAATTACACCCTACAACTTCGTCGATCTTTCAGCCAGGCCAGTGTCGGTACTTTGAGGGAGGTTCCCCGTGCTTTCGCACGGTCCTAATTAAAGTAAACCTCGTTTTCCCAGAGGCGTAACCCCGTTGACACCTTTCTAGACACCTACTTGATCGGCTAATTGTAATGTGTAAAACTCTCCCAGGAGTAACTCTTACTCGCAGTGGGTATCGGGATCCAACTATCTCATAGAAGGTATGCAATCTCATTGCAAATTTCAACACTTGAAATTCCCGATAATGTTTTTGCCCCAAACGATCTATGACCTTGACAAGGTCAACAAACCATAGACCGTAAGTCAAGTTCAACCCGTCATTTCTTGATTGAATTAAACCCACCCGCACGACCCTTGACAAGGTCAACAAGGCCGTACGACTACCCTAATCCAATCAGCATCATATGCATAAGCAGATAAATACCGGTCAGCTACCGCACACTGCGTCTTGACAAGGTCAACAAACGCAGCATGAATACTAAACAGGACTTATCTGAAATGACGGAGGGCTACGACAGGTTTTTCTGAAAACCTATTGCGTAATGAACTTGATATCGTTGTAGAATCAAATGAAGTTTTGAAATGGAGTGATATTGAGGCTTTTCTTGTTTTGCTAAAGGGGTCACTCCCGGTGAAGGGATCGTCGGCCCTTTCCTCGTCGAATGAGGTGCGGGATATATCATATATATCACTGTGCAAAGCAGAAACTATAGAAGCAATCTAAAGACAAACCGAGTGTGTAGCATCTGCCAGTTATTGCTAAAGGAGTCACTCCCGGTGAAGGGATCTCGGTCCTTTCCTCATCGAATAAGGTGCAGGGTATATCATATATACCGCTATGCAAAGCAAGAACTGTAGCTACCTGTTTTGTTTAAAATTTTGATTGTACAACATCATAGATTTCTTTTCTTTCATTAATCACATTAATGAAGTCCCATCATTTAAGTCACCTAAACATCACAGATAAATACGACGTACACTAATGCCATCTGCATTCGCCTCGATGTCCCCTCGTGCACCGTTAGGTTAGGTAACTAACGACAGAGCAGGGCAGGGCTAGTGCGGGTGCAAAACATAAGTAACGTATATATAATATATCATATATACTATATAAAGTATCCATCACAGAACTTATCACATGATCACATCACAGATATCGCAGCAGAAGAATCATATGAAATATTGGATATACTAAGACGTCCGTGTTTTTAATACGAGCCAGTATAAAACATGGATTCCACGGTCGTGATGAATAGCCAAACCCACACCCCTAGACCCCTACGAGAGCGGCAAGCAACCCTACCAATTTTAGAGTTAGGAGACTCGGACTCGACTCCTCAAGATGGTCTCCCACTGGACCCTAGAACCCGGTTACTTGTGCTCCCCTCCTTGGGTCTATCCTAGTGCAGAAAAGTAAATAATATATAAAGGGTGACAGCTTCCGCAACCTGGAAGTGCCCCAAATAAAAGAATATTATATACAAGTTTTTTTTACATGAATGAAAATGAAAAACACTCATCTCACATAAAAAACCCCCGGCTATTCAAACACGACGAACCAATATAACATATCCAGTAACACATAACACCAGATGTCATCAACGTAAGTAAATATGCGCATCCCAATTGTCGTTGACATATAGCAACGAAACCGGCGATATCACATATTACACTTACGGTCACAGAAAAGAAAGTGTAAAACTACAACAGTTGGAATCCGCAACCTTTTTAGACATCGCATGCCTAATCAAATGAAATACTTAGACATCACATGCCTAACAATTATAAACCCCGCATTTTAGTCCCATTATCGAAAACTCTTTTCAATATCAAGTGAGACTAAAGCGCTAGATTTATAACATTCATTCAGTTATCTCATAACTGTTTGTGAATTCCAATTATTGTATCCCATTCCGGATAAATAGAAAATATTAAACTTTCCGATCGAACATTCGAACACCCAAGTTTTCCCGAAACCGATCAACACATGAAATAAGTTCAAAGACATTCACTTCATGCCTCAGTACCAACGGTCCAGCCGTAGAAGGGTCATGCCAACGCCTCACATGTGGCGCGCCGTACTGCCCCAAACCCTAAGGTTCAAAGGGCAGTTCAAGACGGTCACATAATCGAGTTAAGGTTTGTTGTCTTCTAGAGGGACCATCGCGTTACTTGCACTACTTAGAACGTCATTAAACTACGGAAAAGTCCAACAATTGGAAATTTCCCGGCAGGGGAAAAATTGGGTATTTACATCCGGTCGAGCTTTTTAACATATTCTAAAATATCCGGAAAACCACATAGACAAAACTTGATAATCCGATCGAATCTACGATTCCCAATGCAACCCCAGAACACTCAACTATTGAGTCAAATTAAAAATTCCAATAAAACTCAGCATCATTAAATAGGAATTACTATGCAAAGTTTGGAGGCAAATCCTATCAAGAGGCCGCGAAACCGCCGCAAAAGCCAGGCTTCTGCCGCGGTTCCGCCGCGCTATAGAGGCTTCATGAGGTAAATTTTGCACTGTAATTCTTAGAATTCCCTGCTAAATTTCTTAAGCATTTTTAATCTGGAAAAAACCCAGTTTTTAGAAAAAGTCCAGAGAGCGTGAAAAAATAGGGTTTCGGGTTCGATCGGGTTTCAAACATCGTCTAAGCATCGCCTAAGGCTCTAGCTAGGCTCTGATACCACTGTAGGGTTCCTAGGCACTCTCAAGAGGTCTCACAAGGCATCAACCATTCCAATTTCAAATTTTACAAGTGCCGAGAAACTCTAATACAGATCGTTAACTAGAATTTTAGGCGAAACAGTAAACTAGTTAACAACTTAACTAAAGATAAGAAGCTACAACCTTTGTAGATCCGGTTATCCACTTCCTTAGCTCCACGTAGTCGTCCCCTCGCTGTCCATCTCAAATCCTGGACTCTTGCATCGGCTTCATCGGAGAAAATGAGCGGACTAGTCGTCGGCTACGATGCCGAAGATGATCTACGTCGAGGTTACACAAGATCAAGCTCCAACTTCACCAAGTTGGGAAACTTGTAAAGAAAACACCCTATACTACTTGGCAAGAGGTAGAGGGTGAAGAAATAGGAGGCGGGTTCACTTTAGAATTGGATTTCTCACACTTTTGCTCAAGTTGCCATTGTTGAAGGCAAGGTTTCTTTCTTGAAGATGAAGAGGAAGAAGAAGACAGAATATGATTATGATTATGCTAAGTCATTAAAATGAAAAAGAAAATGAATACTTATCATAATGTAAACTATGGTTAGGTGTAGAGAATTGACTAAGGTTAGATGAATGGTTAGGGTTAAGCATGAAGACAAAATGGTCACTTTGGTCAAAGCTTCATGAAGCTTCAACAAGCTTCAAGAATGAAAGCAACCATTTTGTTTTCTTTTGCCATTTCTTTTTAATCCAAATTAAAAAGATAAAAGAATGAATAAATAAAAACCCTAACCATTTACTTAACCAAGGTTTAATTCTTTACACTTAACCAAATGAGCAAGTATCATCAAACATGATACAAACATGTGCACAAAAGTATATCACATATACAACTTGCACATCAAGTGAGAAAATCCATTTAAAGTGAACCAATACTAGTTAATGCAAAGTAATATATCAAATATATAATTATACATTAAATCATTAAATCAACACTTGATTTAACGATCCGGTCATATCGCATATAACCGACTAGTATCCTATGTATCGGCTTATCGAATCAATCCTTGATTCGATATCTAGGTTATATCGCATATAACCAATCGATACATACAACGCGAGAATGGAATACGGTATCACATACACGCATTATTCTCGGTCCTGCACATATCTCATATGCGCTCCTATTTCGTTTCGCTTGAGCCAGGAAACCTCTGTGTAGGACTCTAAAGACTCATCAATACGCCGGCAGCAGATGATGATCATATCAATCATCCACAAGCCGCAAGCGGTCTGTTAAACGTAACGGCCACCCGGGTATTGATTGATCAGAAGATCGACGAGCTAGCCCGCTCACACTCCTATGAATCCAACCAGTAACACTTACCGTACAGTCCGGTCTGTTCGTCTGATATGTCGCATATCAAGTCTAGGGGTGGTAAACGTCAGACCCCAATAACCGATAAGTCGTGCCGATGTTAGGCTCATAACGGGTCGAGAAACTACTGGTAACACTTACCAGCAAATCTCTGATCAGCCCTGGCCAGGGACTTCCCTGTTACGGCCAATCGAGCACAGCGCAACATCAAGCCCCAATACCGGGAGAGACGAAACCCCTCTTATCGCTCATTGCCTCCATGTGACTCGGGACTGTACCCAAAAACCACCGTTTTGCACGCCCTCATGGACGTGGTAAGCAAGAGATCAAAGCACAGTGGGAATCAAACAAGACTCTATGACGATCTCGGGTCTACAGACTAACCTGCACAAGTGTCACCTGAGAACTGCTTTCTGACGTGGGGTATAATACCATCTGGGAGTTCTCGGCGAGTCCGTCCAGTGTACCCAGTCTCCACTGAGCACCCGTATACCATCTCTGATGTCAAACACCAATGGATATGGGATCATCCATCGCCCATCTCATGGATTGAGAAGCGTATACGCTAGTCTACACTGGTATATCGATGCCCCGTCTCGATACACCCACGACTAGGGACCTTGAAGGATGTATTTATGGACTACCATGTCTCCACTAGTATGATCTGCATCATAGTCCAGGCAGTCAAGTACACATCCTAAGGGCTTTACCAACATGTAACTATAAGACAGTTTAAAGAGACTAGTATACATGTTAAGATAAAATGTAACCAGATAGCATACTATCATATCGAGCAAGAAAGTCATCTCTATATATGTCCAAGCATCCAATATAATATACATCATCTGTACAATACTGGCCTCTAGGGCATACATACAACTAACAATTAACCTGGAGAATGACGGGTAGAACTTGACATGTGACTTATGATATTTTGGCCAAAGTCAAGGTCATAAGAGCATGGGGCAAAAATCCATATCGGGAGTTTCAAAAGAACTGAAACTTGCTAGTGTTGCATACCATTTGGAGTATGATGATTCTGGTAGGATTCCTTCAGTTTCGTCACGCGATGATATTTGGATCCCGATCCTACTGTGAGTATATGCTACTCCTCGGGAAATTTCTCACTTAACGATCAATGCTATAAACCAAGTAGGTGTCTAGAAAGGTGTTAGCGGGGCTACGCCCCCAGGGAAAAGAGGTTCTTAAATTAAGGAACTTTGCGAAAGCGTTGGAAAACCTCCCTCGAAGTACCGACACCAGCCTGGCCGAACGGTTAAGCAAGTATTGTACGGTGAGATTGATCCTGACTAATTCTTCCTTTTTGGTTTGAGGAGGGATTCGAGAAACAGTGGGAGCCATCATGTTTAGACAAACTAAAAACCACTCTAAACTTGCAGGAGCATCATGCTGAGTGTTTCTTCTTCTCTCTCCTAATTGCAGCGACCAATCGACATGACTGGACTTAAGTTACTTCTAGATAAAAACATACTGACAGGGCCAAACTACAAAGATTGGATCAGAAATGTCAAAATGGCAATCACTTACGACAAGCCGGGGTATCTTCTTACCACCAAAGCTCCCCATGTCCCAAGTCCCACCTCCAGCGTCGCGGATAAGGAAATCCGTAAGACCTGGGAGATTGATAGCGCGAAGGCCAAGTGCCTCGTACTTGCCTCGATGGACAACGAACATTAGAGGAGGCACGAGAATATGGACCTTGAATCCATATTTCTCCATACAAAAGAACTATATGGAGAGCAATCTCGTATCGCAAGATACGAAGTGTCGAAAAAGTTATTTTCGGCAAGGTTGGCCATCGGATCATCGGTAGCGGAACACGTGCTTAAGATGATTGGCTTTATTGAGGAGCTCGCGGAACTTGGAACCACGTTGGAGAATGAGCTCTATATTGACTTGATTCTCCAGTCCCTTCCTTCCACTTACGCCCAGTTTATACTGAACTTCAACTTACAAGAAAAGGAAGTTGAACTTTCAGAACTCCTCAACATGCTGAGGAGTGCAGAGGGCACCCTACAGAAAGGTAGGGAAACATCCACTTTGTTTGTAGGAGGATCTTACTCTTCTAGGTCCAAGGCGAAAGCCAAGGGAAAGAAGAAGAAAGCCTTCGCCAAACCAAGGGGCGGTGTTAGTAAAGTGGATACGAAGGGAAAAGCAAAGGAAACAAAGAAAGCGGGGCAGCTTGTGGATAAAGAAGAATGCTTCTATTGTCATAAGAAGGGTCACTGGAAGAATGATTGCAGGGCTTGGAAAGCCAGGACACAGGAATTGAAGCAGGTTGCGGCTTCAGCTTCAGGTGTGTATGTTATTGAAAACTGTCTTTCAATAAACTCTACTTCCTGGGTATTGGATACCGGATCAGGATCTCATATCTGTAATTCTTTGCAGGCGTTGAGAAACCGTAGGGTTTTGAAGGCAGGTGACATGACCCTCAGAGTTGCAAACGGAGCTAGCATGGATGCTAAGGCCGTGGGGGACTATCACCTGGGAATGTCAGATGGACATGTTTTGGTTTTGCGTAATTTTTTTTTGTGCCCAACGCAACTTGTAATATCATTTCTGTATCTTTAGTTTCTAAAGAAGGTTATGAATTTGCGTTTGTAAGTAATGTTGTAAACATTCAACTTAATCAAGTTTTGATTGGGTCAGGTACATTGAGCAATGGTATATACGTATTAAACCAGCCACAGATTTTCAATGTCCAGAATACACACAAGAGAAAGTCTCCGGAAATAAATCAGACTTTCTTATGGCATTATAGACTAGGTCACATCAATGAGAGAAGGTTAACGAAGTTACATACAGAAGGATATTTGAATCCGTTCGAATATCAATCGTATGCCACTTGTCAATCCTTTCTCAAAGGAAAGATGACAAAGACTCCGTTCACTGGACACGGAGTAAGAGCGAGCGAGCTCTTGGGACTCGTACACAGCGATGTGTGCGGTCCAATGTCTACACATGCGCGAAGCGGTTATTCTTACTTCATTACTTTTACGGATGACTTTTCAAGGTACGGTTATGTCTACTTAATGAAACATAAGTCCGAAGCCTTTGGAAAGTTCCAGGAATATAAGAATGAAGTAGAAAAACAAACCGGCAAAAGTATCAAGATTCTAAGATTGGATCGAGGTGGAGAATACTTAAGTGCCGAGTTCCTGGATTATTTAAAAGAGAACGGAATTCTCTCTCAGCTTACTCCTCCATACACTCCGCAACATAACGGTGTATCGGAGAGACGGAACCGAACCCTATTGGATATGGTACGGTCCAAGATGAGTAACGCTGAGTTACCGCGATCATTCTGGGGATATGCGCTAGAATCAGCTGCATACCTTTTGAACCGAGTTCCAACTAAGACTGTGCATACTACACCATATGAAATGTGGTGTGGGAAGAGACCCTATCTTAAGCACATTAAGACATGGGGAAGTCCAGTGTCACGACCCGCAGGGTACGGAACGTGACTGGCACTTAAGTTTACGAAACGTCTCAAGACGTCCGTAAAATAAGTAAGCCAAAGCCCAGAAAACCAAAACCAAATAAGCAAAAGAGTGAAGAAAACCCAATCAATTGAAAGCGAGTTTATCAAATAAGTCATGTAAAACCCTTTTTAAAAACAATACCAATTTTTCCGAAAATTTCGGCAGAGTCTCCTTTGTAAATACTGGCCCCCAAAATGGGTACAACAAGAATATATATGAATCCAACAAATATGGCATCCCCAAGCGGGAGCTAGCTCTTCGCCACAGGCGGTCACAAATCCCACACAATGTAAAGCAACAACATGCGAAATCATCATAAAGAGCATGAGAAAACAGCATGTCGACTCAAGTGAGCTCGACCCCAAAATACAACATAAAAAGTCCACAAATCTCACAGTCTCATCTCTAGGTCAATATACAATAATGCTGGTAGATACAGTAGATGGAGTGCTCTAGATACAAAGAATATACAAGGTGGTGCAAAAATAATAATATAACCCACCTAAGAGCAAAACCTCGAGTCCAGGCAAAAGAAGCAAGTGCGCCCGCCGCTACTGTACTGACGGAGCGGACCTGCAAAAGGCTGTGGCACAACGGGGGTGAGTTGCCAACTCGTGAGTAATAAATAACATCTGCACAGGCTATCGTATGCATGCACACAAGCATCCTAGCATCTAAAATACAGGTAAGGCAGGATATAATAGCAGGTAGGTATGCAATATGTGTAAGTCGATGTTCAACACCCCAATACTTGTGGGGAGGCGGAAATATGAATAACAATCAAGTTCTATGATCAAACATCGATTAACCGTATGAATCGTTTGCTAAACAAGTTTTAACAAAAGCTATAGAGTTTTAAACTACTATGCTAGGAGATTATACCAAATGGTTCTAGTCCTTCGTCTTGATGTTGTCTACGGCCTCTTTGGATCTCCACGTCCTCTTCGGCTTTCTCCCGTGATAGACGATCCACCCGAGAACCCTAATCCATGCTATAACCTCTAAACTTGAGGTTACTTAGTTTCTCTAGTTGCTAAATAGAGTAGCTAAGGTGATGTAGAGATAGGTTATGGAGTAATTAGTCTTTCCTAATCCTTGTTCTCAACTCATGAGGGTAGGATTAGGGTTTGGTGAAGGAGAGAGAACTTGAAGAGAGAGAGTGAGAAGATGATAATGATATATTAAAAATAAAGAAAAAGCTTCTCACTTGATATATGAAACATAAAGAATAAGAAAGAAATGAATAATATGAGATTATTCATCATGTTTCATTAATTCAAGTGGGTGATTCATCATGTGAGTCATTAAGCAATTAATGATGCATTAATGACATGATGAATCACTCACAATGACTCACTAATTCAATAAATGAAAATGCCACCTCTCCCTCCAAGTCATCACCTTCTAGAAGCTTCTCGGAAAATTACGAGAACGCCTCTCTCATCCGTGAAAACACAGAAAAACTTTAGACTGTATAAATCCAATAACCTGATACTAGAATCTGGCTTAAACCAAAGCCGGCTAGTAAAAACTGTCCGAATGTCGTACGTGCGTTCAAACACGTATGCGTCCGAACCTTTGTCGTAAAACCATACGACCTCTATATCTTTTCGCCTGGGTTTGGGAAATCTCTGTGTGGGACTCTAAAGACTCGACTACTACGCTGGCAGTGGGTTTAACCACAGACCGCAAGCGGCACTAGCTGTACGTAACGGTCCCCAGGTAGTTGTCGATAAGAAAGCTGATGAGGTAACCCATCTAAAATCCTACTGAGCCTGTCTGTGACAATATCCGCGCAGTCCGGTCTGTTCGTCTAAGAGTATCACATGTACGGTCTAGGGAGGTGGTGGACGTCAGACCCCTAATAACCATACAAGTCGTGTCGGTATGGCTCTATCACCATCCGAGAATCTACTGATCAACCTATCAGTAATTCTCAATCAGCCCTGGCCAGGGACTTATGGTAATGACCAACCGACCACAGTGCGATATCAACTCCCTATACCGGGAGAGACGAATCCCTAACAGTCGCTCACTGCCTCCACGTGGCTCGGGACTGTGCCCAACTGAAACCTGTTTGCACGACTCCTTTGAGCCGTGGTAGGGTAACAATCAAAGCACAGTGGGAACTCACACGAGACAAATGATGACCTTAAGTCAACGGACTATCTGCACACATGTCACCTGAGAACTGCTATCTGACGTTAGGTATAATACCATCCAGTCAGTTCTCGGCGAGTCCTGTCCGGTGTACTCATACCCAGTGAGCATCTGTATACAATCTTAGGTGAACACCACCAATGGTTGCGGGACCAATCCATTGCCCCTCATCAGAGTCTAGATATGTATACACTAGTCTACTCCGGAGTATCGATGCCCAATCTCGATACTCCTGCGACCAGGGACATCTAAGGGTGTGCCTATTGACTATCCAGCTCCCACTAGTATGCCTGCCATCACAACGCCAGTAGTCAGACAAACACCCTATGGGCTTTATCAACATATATATATATAAATACCAAGTAAAATATATTATACGTTAAGACAAAGTCAAACCAAATAGCGTACTATCATATCAAGCAAGACTGTCATATACATATATATCCCAAGCTTCCTATACAATGTAGGCCTCTAGGGCATATATATCCAACAATCTCCCACTTGCACTAAGGCCTATAATTGGCGCAATGAGTACCCACTGTCTCTACCAGATCCAGTTGCTTGCGTACCGCATGCCCAACATCTCAAAAAGCCTCTCGAACAGTACTTGAGGAATGGCCTTGGTGAATGGATCTGCCGTGTTGTCTTTTGTGTCCACTCTCCGTATCCCGATCTCCCGACGATCCACGATCTCCCTGATCAGGTGAAAACGCCTTAAGATATGCCTGGATTTCTGATGGGACCTTGGTTCCTTCGCTAAAGCTACAGCGCCATTGTTATCGCAATACAAAGGTATTGGATTGGCAATGGACGGAACCACCTGAAGTTCAGAAATGAACTTCCTCATCCAGACAGCCTCTTTTGCGGCGTCACTAGCAGCTATATACTCAGCCTCCATGGTTGAGTCTGCGACGGTATCTTGTTTGGAACTCTTCCAACATACCGCTCCTCCATTGAGGGTAAACACAAAACCCGAAATAGATTTAGAATCATCCTTGTCACTTTGGAAGCCGGAGTCGGTAAAAGCCTCTACCTGGAGGTCCTTATTGCCGTAAATCAAGAACATTTCCTTAGTCCTTCTCAGGTACTTGAGAATGTTCTTCACCGCTATCCAATGTTTCTCACCTGGGTCCGATTGATACCTGCTTACCACACTAAATGCGTAAGCTACATCTGGTCTGGTACATAACATCGCATACATTATTGATCCTACCGCCGAAGCGTAGGGTATAATGTGTAAGTGCACGGCGGCGCCCCGGCCGTCAATCCGACGGCCAAACGCGGAAACGGTGATAAACATTGATTTTTGCGGACTTAGCAAACCGGCACCACCGCGCACTAAACCCCGGATCATGCCATTAAACTAGTCTAAGCTAACAAGAGAATGAGTTAGAGATATACCGACTGATCCGAGTCCTCCGGTCTTCATCTCCACTCCGATCTCCTCGCGGGATCTCCGGTCGTCGCCTCCTCGCCGGAAGGGCACCACGTCGCCTACATCTTTTACGGGCTCCCGCCTCTATACCGAGGCAACTCGGGCATGAAGCCGGCAACTCGACATGCTCAAGATATGCTGTAGAATGTGTAGTGTAGAATCATAGTCTCACTTTTGGGGTATTGGTTGCCTTTGGATGGAGGAATGGTATAAAGAAAATTGGTGCTTTCAATTTTTCTAGCAATGGAATGAGATGAAGAATGCTACACACAAAAATGAATCACTCTCATTTTTCTCCTCTCCCCTCAAATGAAGTGGCCGGCCATATCATCAAGAGAATGGTGGAGAAAAAATGAAATCATCCATACATAAACCATGAAGGAGAGTGAGTGTAGGAGATGAGAAGAGGTGACCATAAACAAACATCAACCATACCCTTTTTCACATTAAACCCATATCCTTTCTAATCATATTTAATGCACAACATGGATGATAAAGCAAAGATGCTTATCATAATAAATCCTTTTGCAATAAAACCCCTCCACTAAAGTTATTTGCACAATTGCAAATAACCCCCTCCATCGGAAAAGTCCGGCCGGGAAAGAACAAAGGAAAACCGGCCGGAACGGAATGCAAACTGGAAACTCCAGAAAACTGGTCCCGTAATAAATTACAGGAAAACCCCATACTGTGCATATGCACCCGCATCTGTATTCCGTCCGGATACAAATGCAAATGAGACAAAATCTACACTGTACTATACTAGGATCCGGCTTAAACCAAAGCCGGCTAGTAATATCCGTCCGATCTTGATCCGTGCAATACCGCACGTATCTGATCGAACGCTGCCATATAACCATACGGCCACTAGTACAAAACTGTCCGATCCTGATCCGTGCAATACCGCACGTATCTGATCGGACCCTGCCATATCCCCATACGGCCTCTACAGCGTTTCGCCCGAAAGCTTGAGTAACTGAAAGTGTGGTGGACTCTAAAGACTCGTCAATACTATGGCTGTGGATTTAACCACCAGCACGTCAGAGGTATAAGCCAATACGTAACGGGCCACCAGCTATTGACTAAAAGGGACGTCGATGAGCGAACTCATCCTGACACCCTACTGAGCCTGTCAGTGACAATATCCGTACAGTCCGGTCCGTTCGTCTATGAGCATCGCATGTCGGGCCTAGGGGGTTGGTAAAAGTCAGACCCCCAAAAGCGGTACAATTCGTATCGGAGTGTAGCCCAGAACACCCTGAGATACTACTGGAATACCTACCAGTAAATCTCCTGCCTTGGCCAAGGTCTTTGTGTAATGGCTCTCCTAGACACAGCGCGACCTCACCCCCAATACCGGGAGAGACGAACCCCTGAAGATCCGCTCACTGCCTCCATGTGGCTCGGGACTGTACCCAACTAAAACCTGTTTGCACGACTCCTTTGAGCCGTGGTAGGGTAGTAATCAAAGTACAGTGGGAACTCACACGAGACAAATGACGATCCCCGGGTCGATGAACTAACCTGTACACATGTCACCTGGGAACTGCTATCTGACGTCAGGTATAAGACCAACTAGCATGTTCCCAGCGAGTCCTGTCCGGTGTACTCATAACCCAATGAGCACCTGTATACATCTTAGGTGATCCAACTGACACCAGTGGCTTGTGAGACCGGCCACTGCCCCTCGTCGGGGTCTCGACTGTATACACTAGTCTACTCTGGAGAATCGATGCCCTGTCTCGAAACTCCTACGACTAGGGACCTTTTAAGGATGTGCTAATAGACTCCAGCTCTCACTTATATGATCGCCCTCATACTGCCGGCAGTCAAGCAAGAATCCTAGGGGCTCTATCAACGTGCAATAGTGACCTGTCATGTCACCTGAAGCAGTACACGATGATAAAGGTAAACCAGATAGCATACTATCATCTCGAGTAAGACTGTCCTACCGGGATAGGTCCTCCCTCAATCATTGCAATCACGTGCCTGTGATCCAATAATTGACTCTGAGGGCACTATCTCCAACAATCTCCCACTTGCACTCAAGGCTAATTATTGCGATGTCGCATACTCACAGCCCGTGTGATACCGAACACCCAACTCCTCTACTGGTCAGTCTCACAAAGCTCGTTTGCGAAACTATTGCGTTCAAGGAATAGCCTCAGCGAGTGGATCCGCTTAGATGTTTCTTTCTATGTCTCTCTATATCTCAAGTTCGCGGAGAAAACTATCTCCCGAAATGAGCAATACCTGTCTTAGAATGTCTGGATGTCTGATGGGACCGAGCTCATAAATGAACTCCAAATCCAAACTTCTTAGACTGTATCGTCAACTGAACTTAATCAGTATCCTGCTCCATGCCACCCTCAGTATTGCCTTGGACCACCTGTCCAAAATACTGCCCCTCGTCAGAGGGAAAACTATAACTCTGACAACCTCCTTGTCGTCCATGTCACCTTGGAAGCCTGGAATGATAACTGTCTCCCGAAGGAGAATGCTGCTATCATATCCCTAGAACATCCACTTATGTTCTAAAACTGCTTCCGACTGTTTCTCCAGGACTGGATCAATGTCAACTTATTGCATCTAGTGCAAGAACAACATCTGGTGTGGTACTTGACATCTCATGATTGACTCAATTGCCTAAGCAAGTGATCTGCCAATCATGCGCATCCCTCTCTACTTTAGTCTATAAGACACCTTTAGAGAGGGTGACTCCATCACCTGCAGGTACACTACCATGCCAGGAGTCGTCCATTCTAAATACTCTTAGAATGCTGTCTAAGTACCCAGATTGGGAAACCACCCAAATCTAGATCTAAAACCATAGATCTAGTAACCAGTATGTCTGATATAATGTCCAAGTCCCTTGTGGAGAAACCTCTGTGTGACGACCAAAGTATAACCGATCGTAGTATAGGAATGTCACTTCCTACTACCTTCTCAACAGATCCATCCCCTATTCTGATGACGTCAAACCTATGACTGTCACATCAGAAATAGATGATCTATCTCCGCTACATCTGCTTTAGTCTATAAATAGACATAAGCCTGATGTCCACCAATGCTTCCGCTGCTCCCACTGACTACGACAACCCTCTGGCAGAGTCATATAGGCGTGCACTTCTAAAGCAAGTTTAGAACGACGCTATACTCATCCTCCTGCCGGGTCTCGCAGCCTGGAACAACAACAATGGCAAGTATGGGTAAACAAGAACTTCCCTGTCACCGTCCTTGAGGCTACCGGAGTACCTCTCGGGTGCCTGAAGTTACCCACCTTATCTGCGGAGTGGCCAATGGAATGTCAAATCAGATTGAATCTTTAGGTTCCTTATCAAATCTTCAGTAATCGTCTGCGGTTCTGGAATCACTTCCAGTTCTACCATACTCCCACTTCTGTTTTTGAAAAAATCCATTTTTAATAAAACTGTGGCGAGTCTAGAACAATATTTCTATTGATCTGCCAGATGGTAGAAAATCAACCCTCGTCATAGCCTGGGTCAACCCACAAACAGCCATTACTGAAACGTGCCTATGAGTTATCTAGAGTCTGGTTTTAAGCATAAGCCGGACAACTCCCCGTACCTTAACATCGTTAAGATATGAACTGTTCTATATCCAATATAGAACCAGAGGCACAGATTTAATTGAACCAGATTCAAATCATGCAGCTGTCTCCAGTGCATGTCAACTAAATGGAAGGAGGTCGATCAGCGTTACTCGACTTAGGAATGCTTCCAATTATGAGTAACCCGAAAGAGAAGCAAGTTCTCTTAATCATTACTATCAACTGAATACCATACACAAGTATCTACATCTTCGATCACTTTGAAGAATCCCGATACTTGCTGCACCTGGTTCTCTACTCTATTCAAATACCTGTAACTCCTCAAAACTTAGACCCTGTGTTTCAACGAAACACATGTCTAAGAACTAGAGAAGTTAAAAGTAAACAGAATATAGTATGAGGACCAACCCTTCTGTCCTAATGGACACTGGACAACATACAATACTCTGTATAAGTCCGCTGAGTCTAACAACTCTTTCACTGTGTGTCGTAGGTTGAAAACTGTACTTATGGTTAAGAAGAATTACACCGCTGTTTAATGCTCCTTACCTAACCATCCACTGATAGAGGTAAATGTCATCGACATAATATCAAAAGGTATATCTCACTCTATGAAAATAGACGTACAGATATATCAATTTGAAATTGGTGCATAACAGCGGATATTCAAAACCAAATATTTGCCGACCGGCAAACAGGCCAGATGATCCCCTCAAATATCACCGATTACAACGAATCCCGATATAATGAGGATGATCACCCAATTCCCAATAACTTACTCCCACTCATCATCTGTAAAACCATACAGATGTGAGAATCAAAACTGGTAAATACATACCCTGGAGCAAGTGTCTAATCGGGAAATCAGTTTTCTTTTAACATTACACAGTGAAACTGAAACATTGAAATGTTTCGACGGGGTTTCCTGGTATTCCTAGTAATGCCTCTACCATTATCCAGATTCACAACTATAACCGTATAATTCTTTGCCAACTCTCCAAATCCCTTTATATGTCTTTAGTCATTACCTTCTGCACACCCCCTAGGCCAAATGGTTTTCTTCCTTCCCTACCGTTCGGCACCAGCCTATTGTTTGGAAGAAGACTATCCAATAAGCATAAAGGGTGTACTGTCCTAATCCTAGGAGCACTCGCATCGCAAGAGAAGGTGAAGATAAAAGACACCTGAATGTACTTTATTCCTATTTCTCCTGAACCATGGTCCATCCCCGAACTGGAACAAGTTCCTTTCGAGTTCGTATATAACCATACGATGGAGTATCCAATAAACTGTAGATCTTCGTAGTGATACGGAGTGTCCTGGAGAAATACAAAGGTGATTTTAGGATTGGCGAAGGAATACTTGGTTTGGTCGTGAATATCTGTTGCAATTTACTTTGCCCTCTTACTAATCCCTTGCTTTGTCTGAACTTAATACCTTCTGTACACCGTTTAGGCTAACTGGTTTTCTTCATTCCCTACCAGTCGGCACCAGCCTATGGTTTGAAAGAAGACTATCCAATTTGCATAATAGGTGTACTACTCCTAAACTAAGGAGTACTCGCAACCTGAGAGAAGGTGAAAAGAAAGACAACTGAATAGTCCTATCCGTTTTCTCCAGAACCAGAAACCATCCTCGAAGTCCTTCGAGTTCGTATATAACCATACGATGGTTTTGTCCAATGGAAGTGGACGGTCGTAATAATACGGGGTGTCCCGGAGAAAAGGGTAAAAGTAGGAGTGGCAAAGAGGTTTGCAACTCTGACAATCCAAAAGCCTGTGTTAAGTAGGTTCGGTCAACTTGGTCACTGAGTCATAGTCTAGGGTCGGGTCAATGGTCGCTGCCAGAGAGAGAGAAAAGAAACACTCAGCGTGCACTCTATCCTAGATCAGAATGGTTATCACTTTATCTAATCTGGAAACCTCCCACTGTACCTCAAATTCTCCTCCAAACCTGAAAGAAGAATTAGTCGGGGTCACCCGAGGAGTAAACCAACTCATCAGTGGGAATCGGGATCCAACTATCATCGCATGATAACGTGACGGAATCCGCTCACGCTATCACACTCCAGAAGGTATGCGCATATCTGGCAAGTTTCAGTTCTTTTGAAACTCCCGATGTGATTTCTGCCCCATGCTCTTATGACCTTGACTAAGGCCAACAAATCATAAGTCACATGTCAAGTTCTACCCGTCATTGTCCAGGTTGATTTGAACCCACCCGTACAAGCCCTTGACTAAGGCCAACAAGGCTATACGACTGTCCCAAACCAACACATCTATCTATGCAGCATATGAATACCCAATAGCTACCAAACACTGTGCTTTGACTAAGGCCAACAAACACAGCTTGAATACTATTGACTACCCATATGAAACGACGGAGGGCTACGAATGGTTTCTGGCGAAAACCTTTAACGTAGTGAACTTGATATCGTTGAAGGAACGGATAGCTTTTTTTTTTTTTAGAAAAAATAGTGACGAAAACATTTACTAAAGAGGTCACTCCCGGTGAAGGGATCTCGGCTCTTTCCCCGTAGAATGAGGTGCAGGATATTCCAACTGAATACCACGATGCAAAGCAAAAGTAATCGGCTATAGTGAAGTTAATGCCCTGACGCAAACTTCTGTCCAAGGGGTCACTCCCGGTGAAGGGATCTCGGCCCTTGCCTCGTCGACTGAGGAGCAGGATATTCCAAATGAATACCACGATGCAAAACAAAAGTGAACGTCCTTGCAATAACAGCTTTTTGAAAAGTGTTCCAACAACATCAGAATAGGTTTGTTTAACTTGCATTGATCCGAATCAACGCAGTCCCATCAATTGATCACACCACAAAGAACGAAAATATACTGACGTACGTATATGCCATCCGCATTCGCCACTGGGTCCCGTCATCACCCGTTAGGTTAGCTAACTAACGGCAGAGCGGGGACTGGACTAGCGCGGATGAAAAGCATATACAACATCTACTAATATATATACCAATATATTATATTTCGCTCAAGGCGTGAAAAGAAATGCAACATCACAGAAATGAACAGCATCACAGAACAATACAGATATCTGGGATCCCCGGGTTTCACAGAGCCACTACTGAAACCCGACGTTCCCCTGGTCGTGTGGATAGCCTGTGCAATGAAATCCTAGACCCCTACGGGCGCGGCAAGTTACCCGCCAAAACCTGAAGCGAGGCAGCCCCCTTCAGCTCCGTGAATGGACCACCCAACACTCCACGGAATCCGGCAACTTGGGCACCCCTCCTGGGTCAACCTGTACCCCCTACGAGTGCGGCGAATAGCCCGCCAATTCTAGAGTGAAGCCCCCTCCGTCCCAATGCCATGAGATGCGGGCTTGTTGCCCTCTAGAACCCGGCTATCCGTGCACCCCTCCGCGGGGTAATCCTAGTACAGAAAGTAAAATATACATACACTGGGTACATCGACCGCAACCAGGTCGTGCCCCAAAAGAATAATACAATCAGGCAGTGACGGCAGTCCACAAGTCGGACGCTCGCCCCGCAATATCAAATGTACATAATACAACAACACAGTACTAGCATTGCATCCAGGCTATCCCCCACGACCGATCCGCAACATCACAGCATAAACATAGAACATCAACGGGAAAATCACGTTCGCAAATCCGTCTAACCGGGCTATAGCAGCTAGACAGGATTTACCGATCGAGTGACATTCACGGTCGCAGATATAATGTAAATACTGTGAAAAATGTGTTTAAATTTTTTCCGATTGACCAAAAATTAACAAGTGGGCCCCCAATCAAAACTGTAGCACTCACAGAAAACCTGGGCCCAATTTTAATATTCCAAAACCCATATTTTAAGCCCAGAAAGCCTCTGAAAAAAATTGGTGCAGTGATCTCCACAGTATGCGGCGGAAGGGCGGCGGAATGGGGTATGTGCGGCGGTTCCGCGCTCCCACTGTGGACTCACTTCATCGAAATTTTACAGTGTTCTTAGATTTTCTAGTACATCAATATTTTACAACCTGAAAAATTTTTAGACTTCAAAAAATTTCAACAGAAACTGATGTGAAGGAAAAAATACGGTTTTGGAATTTTGGTCGATCGGAACTGAAAAACACATCAAACGAAGCTAGACGAAGTTAATGGCGAGGCTCTGATACCACTGTAAGTGCACGGCGGCGCCCCGGCCGTCAATCCGACGGCCAAACGCGGAAACGGTGATAAACATTGATTTTTGCGGACTTAGCAAACCGGCACCACCGCGCACTAAACCCCGGATCATGCCATTAAACTAGTCTAAGCTAACAAGAGAATGAGTTAGAGATATACCGACTGATCCGAGTCCTCCGGTCTTCATCTCCACTCCGATCTCCTCGCGGGATCTCCGGTCGTCGCCTCCTCGCCGGAAGGGCACCACGTCGCCTGCATCTTTTACGGGCTCCCGCCTCTATACCGAGGCAAATCGGGCATGAAGCCGGCAACTCGACATGCTCAAGATATGCTGTAGAATGTGTAGTGTAAAATCATAGTCTCACTTTTGGGGTATTGGTTGCCTTTGGATGGAGGAATGGTATAAAGAAAATTGGTGCTTTCAATTTTTCTAGCAATGGAATGAGATGAAGAATGCTACACACAAAAATGAATCACTCTCATTTTTCTCCTCTCCCCTCAAATGAAGTGGCCGGCCATATCATCAAGAGAATGGTGGAGAAAAAATGAAATCATCCATACATAAACCATGAAGGAGAGTGAGTGTAGGAGATGAGAAGAGGTGACCATAAACAAACATCAACCATACCCTTTTTCACATCAAACCCATATCCTTTCTAATCACATTTAATGCACAACATGGATGATAAAGCAAAGATGCTTATCATAATAAATCCTTTTGCAATAAAACCCCTCCACTAAAGTTATTTGCACAATTGCAAATAACCCCCTCCATCGGAAAAGTCCGGCCGGGAAAGAACAAAGGAAAACCGGCCGGAACGGAATGCAAACTGGCAACTCCAGAAAACTGGTCCCATAATAAATTACAGGAAAACCCCATACTGTGCATACGCACCCGCATCTGTATTCCGTCCTGATACTAATGCAAATGAGACAAAATCTACACTGTACTATACTAGGATCCGGCTTAAACCAAAGCCGGCTAGTAATATCCGTCCGATCCTGATCCGTGCAATACCGCACGTATCTGATCGAACGCTGCCATATAACCATACGGCCACTAGTACAAAACTGTCCGATCCTGATCCGTGCAATACCGCACGTATCTGATCGGACCTTGCCATATCCCCATACGGCCTCTACAGCGTTTCTCCCGAAAGCTTGAGTAACTGAAAGTGTGGTGGACTCTAAAGACTCGTCAATACTATGGCTGTGGATTTAACCACCAGCACGTCAGAGGTATAAGCCAATACGTAACGGGCCACCAGCTATTGACTAAAAGGGACGTCGATGAGCGAACTCATCCTGACACCCTACTGAGCCTGTCAGTGACAATATCCGTACAGTCCGGTCCGTTCGTCTATGAGCATCGCATGTCGGGCCTAGGGGGTTGGTAAAAGTCAGACCCCCAAAAGCGGTACAATTCGTATCGGAGTGTAGCCCAGAACACCCTGAGATACTACTGGAATACCTACCAGTAAATCTCCTGCCTTGGCCAAGGTCTTTGTGTAATGGCTCTCCTAGACACAGCGCGACCTCACCCCCAATACCGGGAGAGACGAACCCCTGAAGATCCGCTCACTGCCTCCATGTGGCTCGGGACTGTACCCAACTAAAACCTGTTTGCACGACTCCTTTGAGCCGTGGTAGGGTAGTAATCAAAGTACAGTGGGAACTCACACGAGACAAATGACGATCCCCGGGTCGATGAACTAACCTGTACATATGTCACCTGGGAACTGCTATCTGACGTCAGGTATAAGACCAACTAGCATGTTCCCAGCGAGTCCTGTCCGGTGTACTCATAACCCAATGAGCACCTGTATACATCTTAGGTGATCCAACTGACACCAGTGGCTTGTGAGACCGGCCACCGTCCCTCGTCGGGGTCTCGACTGTATACACTAGTCTACTCTGGAGAATCGATGCCCTGTCTCGAAACTCCTACGACTAGGGACCTTTTAAGGATGTGCTAATAGACTCCAGCTCTCACTTATATGATCGCCCTCATACTGCCGGCAGTCAAGCAAGAATCCTAGGGGCTCTATCAACGTGCAATAGTGACCTGTCATGTCACCTGAAGCAGTACACGATGATAAAGGTAAACCAGATAGCATACTATCATCTCGAGTAAGACTGTCCTACCGGGATAGGTCCTCCCTCAATCATTGCAATCACGTGCCTGTGATCCAATAATTGACTCTGAGGGCACTATCTCCAACATAATGCCCATGCGAGCCCTCTCTTCATCAGTCTTTGGAGACATCTCTTTGGAGAGGGTGATTCCGTGACAAACGGGCATATTGCCGTGCTTGGAATCTTCCATACTAAATCTCTTTAGTATAGTGTCTATATACCTGGACTGTGAAAGTCCCAATATTCTATTAGATCTATCTCGATAGATCTTAATGCCCAGAATGTATGATGCATCTCCCAAGTCTTTCATAGAGAATTTCTGTGATAAGAAGAGCTTTACTGATTGTAGTATAGGGATATCATTCCCTATCAGTAGTATGTCGTCGACGTACAAAACGAGGAAGACTACTTCTCCTTCTACAATCTTCCTATAAATACATGGTTCATCTATATTTTTGATGAAGTCAAATTCCTTGACTGCTTCATCAAAGCAGATGTTCCAACTCCGCGATGCTTTCTTTAACCCATAAATGGATTTAAGCAATTTGCACACTCTTCCGCTGCTCCCACTGTCTAAAAAACCTTCTGGTTGATCCATGTAAACACTCTCTTCTAGATGTCCATTTAGAAAAGCTGTTTTTACATCCATTTGCCAGATTTCATAGTCATGGAAGGCAGCAATGGAAAGCATGATCCGAATGGATTTAAGCATAGCTACTGGTGAAAAGGTTTCATCATAGTCCAATCCTGGTCTTTGACGAAAACCTTTTGCTACTAGTCTAGCTTTGTAGGTTTCCACTTGTCCAAATGTACCAATCTTCTTTTTGAAGATCCATTTGCACCCAACTGGTTTTACCCCAGGAGGAGCAACTTCTAAAGTCCATACTTTATTGGTGTACATGGATTCCATTTCGGATCTCATTGCATCCAGCCACTTTACTGAGTCGCTACTTGTGATAGCCTGCTGAAAACTAGTAGGCTCATCATCATCGATGATGCAATCCTCTCGATCCCCATCAAGAAGAAAACCATAGTATCTTTCAGGAGGATGAGAAAGCCTACTAGATCTGCGGAGTGGCGTTAGTTCGTCATGTTCTATTGAAATCTGAGATTCTTCTAAGTCTTCGGTTACAGTTTGGGTTTCTGGAATTTCTTCCAGTTCTACCGCGCTCCCACTAATTTCTTTTGCAAGAAATTCGCTTTCTAAGAAGACAATGTGACGAGCGACAAACACCTTTTGTTCTTCAGTGTGGTAGACCATGTACCCCCTTGAATGCTTGGGGTATCCTACAAACTTGCATAAAACCGATCATGCTTCGAGCTTGTCCGGATTATGCTTTTTAACATATACCGGACACCCCCATATCTTGATATACTTAAGATATGGTCTCTTCCCACACCACATTTCATATGGAGTGGTAGGTACAGACTTAGTTGGAACTCTATTTAATAGATATGCGGCTGATTCTAGAGCAAATCCCCAGAAGGAAAGTGGTAACTCAGCACTACTCATCATTGAACGCACCATATCTAATAGCGTGCGATTCCTTCTTTCTGATACACCATTATGCTGAGGTGTATAAGGTGGAGTAAGCTGAGAGAGAATTCCATTCGCTTTCAAGTATTCAAGGAAACTGGTACTTAAGTATTCTCCACCTCGATCAGATCGAAGTGTCTTGATGCTTTTACCAGTTTGTTTCTCTACATCATTTTTATACTCCTTAAACTTCTCAAAAGCCTCGGATTTATGCTTTATTAAGAACACATGTCCATACCTAGAGAAGTCATCAGTAAAAGTGATGAAGTAGGAGTGACCACTTCGTGCATGTATAGACATCGGACCACATACATCACTGTGTACTAGTCCCAAGAGTTCGGTGGCTCTTTCTCCGTGTCCGGTGAACGGAGATTTGGTCATTTTTCCTTTGATACATGATTGACAAGTTGCATATGATGAATATTGAAACGAATCTAGATATCCATCTTTATGTAACTTAGTCAACCTTGTTTCATTTATATGACCAAGTCTACAATGCCATAGGAAGGCTTGATTCGAATCTGGAGCCTTTCTTTTACGCGTGTTTTGAATATTGAAAATTTGTGGTTGATTAAGTATGTATATGCCGTTTTCCAGTGTGCCAAACCCAATCAGTTCTTGATTTAGGAGAATGTTCATGACATTTCTTTCAAGCACAAAATTATATCCTTTATTAGACAATAAAGATACTGATATAATATTACACAACATACTGGGAATACAAAAACAGTTATACAATACCAAAATGTTTCCACTATTCAACCCTAGGTGATATTCCCCTATTGCAACTGCATCTACATGCATTCCATTGCCCATCCGGAGAGTCATATCACCTGCCCCCAGTACTCTACTATTTCTCAGATCCTGCAAAGAATTACAGATGTGAGAACCAGAACCGGTATCAAGTACCCATGAAGTAGAGTTTACTGAAAGACAATTTTCGATTACGAACACACCTGAAGTAGAAGCAACTGCTTGCTTCATGTCCTTGGCTTTGAAGGCCTGACAATCCTTCTTCCAGTGCCCCTGCTTGTGACAATAGAAGCATTCGTTCTTTTCCGCCTTCACCCTTCCTGCCTTGTTCGTTCCCTGCACCTTCTTGACCCCACCCTTCGGTTTGGTGGCTTTCATCTTCTTCTTCCCTTTAGCTTTCGCTTTAGTTTTAGAAGAAGATGATTGGCCAACATACAGAACGGGGGTCTTCTCCTTTTTCAAGGAGGTCTCTGCTACCCTCAACATATTGAGGAGCTTTGGAAGATCCGCTTCCATTTCGTGCATGTTGAAGTTCAGCACGAACTGAGAGAAGGTGTGGGGAAGGGACTGCAAAATCAAGTCGATATACAAATCATTCTCTAGCACGCATCCTAGGTTTTCGAGTTCCTCAATGAGGGTGATCATTTTGAGGACGTGCTCTCCAACAAGCGATCCTGGAGCTAACCTCATCTGGAAGAGTTTCCTTGAGGTTTCGTACCTGGCGATACGGGAGTATTCACCATACAATTCCTTGCAATGGAGGAATATGGATGTAATATCCATACTCTCGTGCTGTTTCTGGAGTTCATTATTCATGGACGCTAGCACGATACACTTAGCTCGCTCACAGTCTAGATCCCAGGTTTTACGAACTTCCTTGTCCGCAACTGAGGAATCTGGTCCTGGGATAAGGGGAGGAACAACGGTGGTAACATATGCAACTTTGTCATAAGTCAGCGCAATATTGATGTTTCTTAGCCAATCTTTATAGTTCTGCCCGGTCAGTATATTCTTTTCAATTAATAGTTTTAGTCCAGTCAGGTAGCTGCCAGAGAGAGAGAAAAGAAAACACTCAGCATATGCTCTTGCAAGTTTAGATTGGTTTATTAATTTATCTAAACAGGATGGCTCCCACTGTTTCCTCAAATCCTTCTTCAAAACCTAAAAGAAGAACTAGTCAGGATTTAATCACACGTCACAATACTTGCTTAACCTTTTAGCCAGGCTGGTGTTGGTACTTCGAGGGAGGTTTTCCAACGCTTTCGCGAAGTTCCTTAATTAAAGAACCTCTTTTCCCTGGAGGCGTAGCCCCTCTAACACCTTTCTAGGCACCTACTTGGTTTATAGCATTGATTGTTAAGTGAGAGAAATTCCCGAGAGTAATCCTACTCATCAGTGGGATCGGGATCCAACTATCATTGCATGATTCCCTAGATGGAAGCCACTCTAGTCACCACACTCCAGAAGGTAAGCTAAATCTGCAAGTTTCCTTTATGTTTGAAACTCCCGATGTGATTTTTACCCCAAGCTCTTATAGACCTTGACGTAGGCCAACAAGTCATAAGACGCAAGTCAAGTTCTACCCGTCGTTGTCCTGATCAATTTAAATACATCGTACAAGCCCTTGACGTAGGCCAACAAGGTGTACGTCTGTATTAAACCAATGCATCTATCTATGCAACAAATAGGCACACACACTGCTACCATACACTATGCCTTGACGTAGGCCAACAAGCATAGCATGAATACGATGTGCTGTCTATCTGAAACGACCGAGGGTTACGGCTGGTTTTTGGCAAAAAACCGTTAACGTAGTGAACTTGATTTGATCGAAGGAACTATGATAGCTTTTATTAAAAGGAGTGGTTTAAGCTCCGCATTTAAAATTTGCTTTTTCAAGAAAACCGAGTGGTTTTTAGAAATTGTTCCAACGATTCAGTTTAGGTTTTATTTTCTTTGCATTAATAATAATGCGTCCCATCTTTAACCTACCATTACAGATAACAACGAAAATACAACGTCCTCTTATGCCATCCGCATTCGCCACGGGGTCCCGTCATTACCCGTTAGGTTACTTAACTAACGACAGAGCGGGGGCTGGGCTAGCGCGGGTGTAAAACATAAGCGACGTCTAAATAGCTATCATATATAGATATTGTACATTCGTCAGACGCAATAATAGGCATTCCAGATCACAGATAAACAATATTGGATTTGCAAGCAATCTGCATTTCATTTGAGCCTGCAATGAAAGACAGATTACACAGTTGTGATGAATAGCCATTTTCCCACCCCAGACCCCTACGGGTACGGCAAACTACCCGCCAAGTACCAGAAGTGAAGCGGTCTGCCCCAACACTTTAAAATACCCGGTAGTTTGTGCACCCCACCTTGGGTCTATCCTAGGAGCAAAAACAGTAAAAAGAAATAATACAAAGGTGGCTACAACCGCAACCTGGATGTGCCCCGCAAAATAATATTACAACTTGTTACATTTACATTGAATGAATTAAAACAATAACCCATCACAAAACCCGGCTAATCACCACAACAGTCCAATACAGTTTATAAACACAAACAGTTAAAAAACCATTTCAGAAATGTGCAACCCCCTGCCAACTGACATACTAGCAGTTAGGGGAGGTTTACGAACACATTATACAATCACAGATATAATCCAATATGCAAATACTTTACAATTTCGATCGATTAAACATCTTTAATATTGCTCCAAAAACTGCTCTGTAAAACTGAAACCTGAGCAAATATTAAATATCCCAGAAAATCCCAAATAACACAGAGAAGCAGCACAGGAAATTTGAGTTCCTGACTCGGCAACTCGACGGCGGAAGCGCGGCAGATCGGTGCCGATCCGCCGCGGTTCCGCGGCCGCGTTGCCAATTCAGGAGCCCAAATTTCTTGGGTGTTCTTCTGGTGTCTTGTCAAGCTTTCTGAACAAGCCTGAAATTTTTTTTGACTTCATTTAAATTTCGACAGAAACTTGATGTTTTTAGGGTTTTCCGGCTTCGTTTTTCCGTTCGAAATTCGTACAAATTTGCAATTAAGTTAAATATTGTTTAGCTAGGCTCTGATACCACTGTAAGTCGATGTTCAACACCCCAATACTTGTGGGGAGGCGGAAATATGAATAACAATCAAGTTCTATGATCAAACATCGATTAACCGTATGAATCGTTTGCTAAACAAGTTTTAACAAAAGCTATAGAGTTTTAAACTACTATGCTAGGAGATTATACCAAATGGTTCTAGTCCTTCGTCTTGATGTTGTCTACGGCCTCTTTGGATCTCCACGTCCTCTTCGGCTTTCTCCCGTGATAGACGATCCACCCGAGAACCCTAATCCATGCTATAACCTCTAAACTTGAGGTTACTTAGTTTCTCTAGTTGCTAAATAGAGTAGCTAAGGTGATGTAGAGATAGGTTATGGAGTAATTAGTCTTTCCTAATCCTTGTTCTCAACTCATGAGGGTAGGATTAGGGTTTGGTGAAGGAGAGAGAACTTGAAGAGAGAGAGTGAGAAGATGATAATGATATATTAAAAATAAAGAAAAAGCTTCTCACTTAATATATGAAACATAAAGAATAAGAAAGAAATGAATAATATGAGATTATTCATCACGTTTCATTAATTCAAGTGGGTGATTCATCATGTGAGTCATTAAGCAATTAAAGATGCATTAATGACATGATGAATCACTCACAATGAGTCACTAATTCAGTAAATGAAAATGCCACCTCTCCCTCCAAGTCATCACCTTCTAGAAGCTTCTCGGAAAATTACGAGAACGCCCCTCTCATCCGTGAAAACACGAAAAAACTTTAGACTGTATAAATCCAATAACCTGATACTAGAATCTGGCTTAAACCAAAGCCGGCTAGTAAAAACTGTCCGAATGTCGTACGTGCGTTCAAACACGTATGCGTCCGAACCTTTGTCGTAAAACCATACGACCTCTATATCTTTTCGCCTGGGTTTGGGAAATCTCTGTGTGGGACTCTAAAGACTCGACTACTACGCTGGCAGTGGGTTTAACCACAGACCGCAAGCGGCACTAGCTGTACGTAACGGTCCCCAGGTAGTTGTCGATAAGAAAGCTGATGAGGTAACCCATCTAAAATCCTACTGAGCCTGTCTGTGACAATATCCGCGCAGTCCGGTCTGTTCGTCTAAGAGTATCACATGTACGGTCTAGGGAGGTGGTGGACGTCAGACCCCTAATAACCATACAAGTCGTGTCGGTATGGCTCTATCACCATCCGAGAATCTACTGATCAACCTATCAGTAATTCTCAATCAGCCCTGGCCAGGGACTTTTGGTAATGACCAACCGACCACAGTGCGATATCAACTCCCTATACCGGGAGAGACGAATCCCTAACAGTCGCTCACTGCCTCCACGTGGCTCGGGACTGTGCCCAACTGAAACCTGTTTGCACGACTCCTTTGAGCCGTGGTAGGGTAACAATCAAAGCACAGTGGGAACTCACACGAGACAAATGATGACCTTAAGTCAACGGACTATCTGCACACATGTCACCTGAGAACTGCTATCTGACGTTAGGTATAATACCATCCAGTCAGTTCTCGGCGAGTCCTGTCCGGTGTACTCATACCCAGTGAGCATCTGTATACAATCTTAGGTGAACACCACCAATGGTTGCGGGACCAATCCATTGCCCCTCGTCAGGGTCTAGATATGTATACACTAGTCTACTCCGGAGTATCGATGCCCAATCTCGATACTCCTGCGACCAGGGACATCTAAGGGTGTGCCTATTGACTATCCAGCTCCCACTAGTATGACTGCCATCACAACGCCAGTAGTCAGACAAACACCCTATGGGCTTTATCAACATATATATATAAATACCAAGTAAAATATATTATACGTTAAGACAAAGTCAAACCAAATAGCGTACTATCATATCAAGCAAGACTGTCATGTACATATATATCCCAAGCTTCCTATACAATGTAGGCCTCTAGGGCATATATATCCAACAATATGAATATGCTAGCAGGTATGAATGCAATGCGAATCAACTCGTGATCTGAATGTGTAAGTATAAGAAATCATGTTTTTTCCCTTTAAGAATCTCTTTTGAAATACCAGCACAATACCAATAGAATCAACAAGAACCTGTGCCCAGCAACGACACCTCAAAACTATCACAAATCTCATATATCCATGTCATAGTATCTCTGGCCTCAGCAATCCGGCTGACCCAGCTCAATATCAAAATCTTATCATCTCGCGGCCACGGTCGGTATCCTCTAGATATCCGCCGTGCCAAACAGTCACCGGTAGGTAATCCGTCCCCTGCCAGGCTCAACGTCAACACCACATTCATCTTGCCCCGGGGTACCATACCGGGCCCACCATGTACCCGTGACGGTTCCTCCACTCCTCGACACGGATCTCTAAAACCACAGCAAACTTATGGTGGACGACACTTACATCACTAGAAAACCGCAATTTACATATTTTAAAAATATAATAAGTTTAGAAATTTTGCGGCTTTCCCCCGAAATCCAGAAATCTCATAAAATCTCAAGAAATCCTCATAAGTGCATATGTCAATGATAATGAATGCATATGGTATCAATAATCAAGTTGCGATGTGTGATTAATAGATTAGGCATGAACAAATAATATGATGAAGCACATGCACATGAATAGCAATCCTACGATTTCATTTTAAGGAATTAAAGGCAATAACACAAGTTTAAGTATCATTTATAGTAAAAGGTTTCAATTTAAAGGTTATCTAGTGTGGTGGCATGGCGATTACCAGGGCATGGGTGTAAGCATGAATAGTGCTCGTGCTGCATATAAAAACCCTGGCAATGGTGCGGTGTCCTATAAAATGGTTTCGCATATGAATGTCAATATAAGGCATGAATGTAGCAAATAATCATACAAGTATTACACCCCTAATTACTAACATTGCTAAGAATCTTTTAAGTTACTAAAACTATCGGGCGACTTGCGTCATCCAACGATAGTCCCCCGTAGATGTTACATCTACTCACCGGAATCCCTAGCTAGTCACGTCCGATCACTGCTTTCCCCTTTCGTGCCGCGTCTGACGTCTCCGCGACCGAACCTGGAATTTACATTAATACAAACGTAAGGTTACAAATAAAGAATGACGCAATTCCCTAACTAAAATATCAACGTTCACAAGCTAGGTACAACGTGCACAAAGTGCGCGGAACACACGAGAAAATCGCAAAAACTGCAAAAATCGCCGATTTGGTCGCCCGGCAAAACTAAAACCCGACTACTCAAAAATCCGCACTCACGCATCCTAAATGTCATAGGATAAGCCAACAATATAATCTAGATACCGCAATTAATTCGCCACAATAATATAATAAAAACCTAGTAAGCTAGAAGTTCGCAAATTTGGTGCAAACATCGACAATTTGCGACAAAGTGCACATATTATCACACAAATATCTAAATAAAACCATTAGAAAGACACTACAATTAAATTAACCCCTTTACCATGCATCAAAACCCACATTCCATACACAAACCTTTTCTTGATTTTGGTAAACTAACAAAGCAAAGAAAATTTCACACAAGTTAACTTAGATTAGCAATACATCAAGTCAATTAAGCAAAGTAACCATATAGGTTGGTTAAGTAAACCACTAGATTAATTAACTAGATTTAATTAACTAAAACATGGTTTCAAGAAACCCTAGTTAACTCAACCATTAACTTTAAACAAAACTAGAATGAAAATAGCACTAATTTAACACTAAAACAATTTAATTAAAGGATTTTAACCATAAGAAATTAAAAGAGTAGAAATTATACCTCAAACCTATGGATCTAGCAAGAAGAAATTTGCCTCAATGATGGCCTCCTAGAACCATGATTCCAAGCAAGAGAGGTGAAGGAAAAATGGATGAAGAATGGGGTTTAATTTGTGAGTTTTAAATTTGGAATTTTGAAGCAACTTAATGAATTTTTTGAAGAAAATGAAAAGAACAAGGAGATGAAGGGGGGCTGCTGGAATTCGGCCAGAAATGAAGGAGTGGGGATGGTGTGGGGTGTGGGAAAGAGGTCTTGGTCAACTCCTACCAACCATAAAAGACTTTACCCAAAAACAAATTCAAACCTTTCACAAAACAACCATCATTTCCACACAATAAAACAAGTCAAGGAGCATGGAATTTTTCTGGACCTGATGGTGGTGGGGCTGGCCTAGGGCTGAGGGAAGAGAGAGAGGGGTTTTACAAAAGAAATTTTATGCAAAAAGACCCCCTACAAGTCAAAAATTGCAAGTTTAAGCTTAAATTCAATAAATTTCGTTTCCTATAATAAAAATTAGTTAAAAATCAAAATAAAATACTAAAAATTTATGTTACAACTAGATTTTATTTAACATAATTTTAAAGATTAAAATTAGCCCAAAATTTTTTGTATTTATCGCTAATTTAATGTATTTTCTTGCCGGCTTAAAATAATATTAAAAAATTGAAAAAATTAGGGAAAATTTTTAAACGACCAGAATTTCATAAGTAACTCATTAGATACTAATAACAAGCAATTACCTATCCATTTTAGGTATAATTAGTCATAAACTGCAAAATAACAAAAAAGACGGTTTTCGGAAAAATACCGAATTTTCACCGATTTTCAGGAAAACACCAAAACGACTTTTCAAGACGCTACAATCTCCCCCCTTAAAGAAATTCGGTCCCCGAATTTAAAAATATAACTACGCGTACCTTCAAAGAGATGGGGATATTTCTTCCTCATCTCGCCCTCGGTCTCCCAGGTAACCTCCTCGCTGCTCGGGCTACGCCAAAGGACCTTGACGGTTGGTATAATCTTCGATCTCAACTTCTTCACCTTCCGATCCAGGATGGCCACCGGCTGCTCTGCAAAAGAAAGGTCGCGCTCTAGCTGGACTGTCGGGTGCTGAATCGCATGCGAAGGGTCGTGAAGGTACTTGCGGAGCATCGAAACATGGAAGACGGGGTGAACATCGGGAAAGCTAGGAGGAAGAGCCAAACGATATGCAACAGCGCCGACACGCTCGAGGATCTCGAAGGGACCTACGAATCTAGGGCTAAGCTTCCCCTTTCGCCCAAAACGCATCACGCCCTTCATCGGAGAGACCCTCAGAAAAACATGATCGCCAACTGCGAACTCTAATCTGCGACGGCTCCTGTCTGCATACGATTTCTGTCTGCTCTGAGCTGACCTCATCCGGTCTTGGATCAACTGTATCTTCGCTGTCGTCTCCTCCACAAGCTGTGGCCCCAAAATGCTGCTCTCGCTGAGCTCTGTCCAACAGACGGGCGATCTGCATCTCCTCCCATACAATGCCTCGAAAGGTGCCATCTGAATAGTATCCTGGAAGCTGTTGTTGTAGGAGAACTCCACTAGAGGTAAATGACGATCCCAGCTACCGCTGAAGTCTAAAACGCACGCTCTGAGCATGTCCTCGAGAGTCTGAATGGTCTGCTCTGACTGTCCGTCGGTCTGCGGATGAAACGCTGTGCTGAAGCTCAAACGAGTGCCCAAAGCCTCCTGAAGTCTCTGCCATAGTCGGCTGGTAAACTGAGTGCCTCGATCTGACACGATACAAGTCGGTACGCCATGTAGTCGCACGATCTCGTCGATGTAGAGCTGAGCATACTGAGCGAAGCTGAAAGTCGTCTTCACTGGCAGGAAGTGAGCCGCTTTCGTCAATCGATCTACGATCACCCAGATGGAGTCATACCCTCGACTGGTCCTGGGTAGACCCACAACGAAATCCATCGAAATCTGCTCCCATTTCCACTCCGGAATGGGTAACGGCTGTAGCTCTCCTGCGGGCCTCTGGTGCTCGTCCTTGACTTGCTTACAAGTCAGGCATCTCGAAACGAACTCCGCAATGTCCCTCTTCATCCCGTCCCGCCAGTAGGTCTCTCTCATATCATGGTACATCTTGGTGGACCCGGGGTGGACACTATACACTGATCGGTGTGCCTCCTCAAGAATGTCGCGGCGCAATCCATCAGCATCTGGTACGCACAGTCTAGATCCATATCGTAAAATCCCCTGATCGTCAATCACGAACTCGGAAAATCTGCCCTGACCCATCTGTGCCATGATCTCCGAGCAACGGTCGTCACTGCGTTGTGCCTCATATATACGGTCAAGCAACTGTGGGCGTGCACGAACAAGCGCGAGCTGTCCCCCTGTCTGAGTGAACTCGAACTCAACTCGGCTGTCGCATAGCATCTGCCAATCTGCTGATGACTGCCTCTGCACTGCGCGCAAAAGGGATAGACTACCCCCGGGCCTCCTACTCAACGCATCTGCCACCACATTCGCCTTGCCTGGGTGATATAAGATCTCGCAGTCGTAGTCTTTCACCAACTCCATCCAACGACGCTGTCTGAGGTTCAGATCTCGCTGCTGAAATATGTACTTTAAGCTCTTGTAATCAGTGAATATCTGACACGACTCGCCGTATAGGTAATATCGCCAAATCTTCAGTGCAAAGACCACTGCAGCCATCTCCAAATCGTGAGTGGGGTAGTTCTGTTCATGCTTCTTCAGCTGCCGAGAAGCATATGCGATCACCCGGCCATGCTGCATCAACACGCATCCTAATCCCACTCGCGAAGCATCACAGTAGACCATAAATCCGCCTGATCCCGAAGGCAAAGATAATATCGGCGCCGTAGTCAAACGAGTCCGTAGCTGCTGAAAACTGCGCTCGCACTCCTCCGTCCAGACGAAAGGAACTCCCTTCCGGGTCAAACCGGTCAAAGGTGAAGCTATACGGGAGAAGTCCTGAACAAAACGCCTGTAGTAGCCCGCCGGGCCTAGAAAACTACGGATCTCAGTAACCGATGTAGGTCGGGGCCACTGCTGAACAGCCTCAATCTTCTTCGGGTCCACACAAATGCCGTCTCTCGTAACCACGTGACCCAAGAATCCGACGCTGTCCAGCCAGAATGCACACTTGGAGAACTTTGCGAACAGCTGGTGCTCCCTCAGAGTCTGTAACGTAATCTGCAAGTGCTGCTCGTGCTCCTCTCTGCTCCGGGAGTACACCAAGATATCGTCGATAAACACGATGATGAACAAGTCAAGATACGGCCTGAATGTACGGTTCATCAAATCCATGAATGCTGTTGGGGCGTTGGTGAGTCCGAACGACATCACCAAAAACTCATAGTGGCCATAGCGCGTGCGGAAAGCTGTCCTCGGTATATCCTCCTGTCGAACTCACAGCTGATGGTATCCTGATCGCAAGTCGATCCTCGAAAAATAACCCGCGCCCTGGAGCTGGTCGAACAAATCATCAATGCGTGGCAACGGATATCTGTTCCGAACGGTAACTTTGTTCAGCTGGCGGTAGTCGATACACAAGCACAAACTTCCATCCTTCTTCTTGACAAACAGGACCGGAGCACCCCACGGAGAAACACTAGGTCGTATAAGCCCCTTCTCTAACAAATCCTGCAACTGATCCTTCAGCTCTCGAAGCTCAGCCGGGGCCATCCGATAAGGCGGTATAGAAATAGGCCCCGAGCCGGGAATCAAATCGATGCAGAACTCAACGTCGCGCTCAGGTGGTAGCCCAGGTAGCTCATCAGGGAAAACATCAGGAAACTCACAAACAACCGGCACCCGGTCCAACGGAACATCTGCAGCTCGAGTATTACAAATAAACGCTAAGAATCCCTGACATCCCTTCCGCAAGAGCTGACCAGCGCGAAGAGACAAAATCAAGCTGGGAAGGGTGACGCTGCGGTCTCCCTGAATAACAAGGACTGGCTCCCCCGGAAAGCTAAATCTGACTGCCTTCTCACGGCAGTCCACCGAAGCATAACAGGTGGCTAGCCAATCCATGCCCAGAAGCACATCAAAGTCCAACATATCGAGGAGAATCAAACCAACTGATGAATCCCTCTCCCCGATACGAACGGAACACAATCGAAATACAAAACGAGCGACAAACGACTCACCTACCGGGGTAACAACAACAAGCGGATGATCTAACGACGACGACTCACGGCCCAACATCGGTGCAAAGTGTGTAGAGACGTACAAATGTGTGGAACCTGGGTCAAATAACACTCGTGCGTCGAAAGAACAAACTGGCAAGGTACCTGTCACAACGGCATTGGATGCCAGCGCATCCTGCGGTGTCAAAGCAAACACTCGGGCCTGTCCTCCACCGATAGCGGGCTGACCTCGACCTCGGCCTCTGCCTACTCGTCCTCTCTGAACAGGACCGCCGCGTCCACGGCCTCTGGGTGCACCTAACTGGCGTGGAGCATCGCCTGTGGTAGGAAGTAGGGCTCTCTGAGGAGGGGGTGGTGATGGTGGTAGGGTCACATGAGGAACTGTCGCTGCTCCCTGTCGTCTCACCGGACAGTCTCTGACAAGATGGTGTGGACTCCCGCACCCAAAACACCCTGGCGACGGCTGCTGTCCCTGGGGATAAGAACCATATAACTGTCCCCGTCCAAATCCTCTGCCAGTCCTATCTCTCGGAAAGAATCTGGCGCGCTGCCTCTGAGACGGTACATCGGTGCGAATCCTCTTCGGCCCAGAAACGGCCGAAGTCTGTGATATGCGTGCCTCCATCCGTAATGTCGTATCCATAGCAGCTGAATAAGTGTCGTAGTGCTGGGCGCCAATGGCAAGATATAGCTGGGCATCATGTCCCTGTACGAACCTCTTCACCATCTTCTTCTCGGTATCCACTAAATACTGAGCATATCGGGATAATTGTGTAAACTGGATGTCATACTCAGACACCGTCATCCCAGGTGTCTTGACTAAGGCCTCGAAGCTACGAGCTCGGGCGTCACGAACGCTCTCTGGAAGGAAACGAGCTAGAAAGACCGCTGTAAACTCGACCCAAGTCATAGGCGGTAGACCTGCAGCTCGACCTCTCAAGACTGACTCCCACCATGTCTGCGCGAGACCCTCTAGTCGGAAACTCGCAAGCTCTACCCATCGATCATCCGAACATCTCAGCGAACGGCAGATCCTGGCTAAACTGTCAAGGAACGTCTGGGGGTCCTCCGCTGCCTCGGTGCCGGTGAATACTGGAGGTCTCAGCCTCATGAAATCCTGTAGTGAAACCGGAATGGCCACGGTGGTAGTAGTAGGAGCAGGTATCATGGTCGTCTGTGATGTAGTAGGTACGTCGTCCGGCCTCGGTGTACGACTGGCTGCAACTAGGGATCCTACCATCTGACGTAGCCCCTGCATACCCCCCATCATCTGTCGCAACTCCTCCATACCAGTCTCGAGCCTATCCATACGGCCTGGGGAAGGTGGATCGGTCTGTCCCTGCGGCGTAGGCATACCACCTTGCTCAGTCCTAGTCTCGGACGAGCCAGCTCGAATCTCGTCTCGGGCGGCAGCCCTCTGTGCCCTCGTACCCTTCGGCGGCATAGTGGCTGGTACAGAAAAAGGATAATAAGAACAGTGCAAAAGAATCATAGGATACACGGAACTGAAGAAGGAATTTCAAGCAAGTATCCTAAAGTCACTTAGGCGGAGTACCGTATCGCAAGTATGCCGCGGACATACGCACGTTACGTTACCCTGCTTAAGTCACTTACTCCATCTACCAAGGGTCATCCTACACTCAAAAAGGTAAAACCTATCGCTCTGATACCAATTTTGTCACGACCCGCAGGGTACGGAACGTGACTGGCACTTAAGTTTACGAAACGTCTCAAGACATCCGTAAAATAAGTAAGCCAAAGCCCAGAAAACCAAAACCAAATAAGCAAAGGAGTGAAGAAAACCCAATCAATTGAAAGCGAGTTTATCAAATAAGTCATGTAAAACCCTTTTTAGAAACAATACCAATTTTTCCGAAAATTTCGGCAGAGTCTCCTTTGTAAATACTGGCCCCCAAAATGGGTACAACAAGAATATATATGAATCCAACAAATATGGCATCCCCAAGCGGGAGCTAGCTCTTCGCCACAGACGGTCACAAATCCCACGCAATGTAAAGCAACAACATGCGAAATAATCATAAAGAGCATGAGAAAACAGCATGTCGACTCAAGTGAGCTCGACCCCAAAATACAGCATAAAAAGTCCACAAATCTCACAGTCTCATCTCTAGGTCAATATACAATAATGCTGGTAGATACAGTAGATGGAGTGCTCTAGATACAAAGAATATACAAGGTGGTGCAAAAATAATAATATAACCCACCTAAGAGCAAAACCTCGAGTCCAGGCAAAAGAAGCAAGTGCGCCCGCCGCTACTGTACTGACGGAGCGGACCTGCAAAAGGCTGTGGCACAACGGGGGTGAGTTGCCAACTCGTGAGTAATAAATAACATCTACACATGCTATCGTATGCATGCACACAAGCATCCTAGCATCTAAAATACAGGTAAGGCAGGACATAATAGCAGGTAGGTATGCAATATGAATATGCTAGCAGGTATGAATGCAATGTGAATCAACTCGTGATCTGAATGTGTAAGTATAAGAAATCATGTTTTTTCCCTTTAAGAATCTCTTTTGAAATACCAGCACAAAACCAATAGAATCAACAAGAACTTGTGCCTAGCAACGACACCTCAAAACTATCACAAATCTTATATATCCATGTCATAGTATCTCTGGCCTCAGCCATCCGGCTGACCCAGCTCAATATCAAAATCTCATCATCTCGCGGCCACGGTCGGTATCCTCTGGATATCCGCCGTGCCAAACAGTCACCGGTAGGAAATCCGTCCCCTGCCAGGCGCAACGTCAACACCACATTCATCTTGCCCCAGGGTACCATACCGGGCCCACCATGTACCCGTGACGGTTCCTCCACTCCTCGACACGGATCTCCAAAACCACAGCAAACTCATGGTGGACGACACTTACATCACTAGAAAACCGCAATTTACATATTTTAAAAATATAATAAGTTTAGAAATTTTGCGGCTTTCCCCCGAAATCCAGAAATCTCATAAAATCTCAAGAAATCCTCATAAGTGCATATGTCAATGATAATGAATGCATATGGTATCAATAATCAAGTTGCGATGTGTGATTAATAGATTAGGCATGAACAAATAATATGATGAAGCACATGCACATGAATAGCAATCCTACGATTTCATTTTAAGGAATTAAAGGCAATAACACAAGTTTAAGTATCATTTATACTAAAAGGTTTCAATTTAAAGGTTATCTAGTGTGGTGGCATGGCAATTATCAGGGCGTGGGTGTAAGCATGAATAGTGCTTGTGCTGCATATAAAAACCCTGGCAATGGTGCGGTGTCCTATAAAATGGTTTCGCATATGAATGTCAATATAAGGCATGAATGTAGCAAATAATCATACAAGTATTACACCCCTAATTACTAACATTGCTAAGAATCTTTTAAGTTACTAAAACTATCGGGCGACTTGCGCCATCCAACGATAGTCCCCCGTAGATGTTGCATCTACTCACCGGAATCCCTAGCTAGTCACGTCCGATCACTGCTTTCCCCTTTCGTGCCGCGTCTGACGTCTCCGCGACCGAACCTGGAATTTACATTAATACAAACGTAAGGTTACAAATAAAGAACGACGCAATTCCCTAACTAAAATACCAACGTTCACAAGCTAGGTACAACGTGCACAAAGTGCGCGGAACACACGCGAAAATCGCAAAAACTGCAAAAATCGACGATTTGGTCGCCCGGCAAAACTAAAACCCGACTACTCAAAAATCCGCACTCACGCATCCTAAATGTCATAGGATAAGCCAACAATATAATCTAGATACCGCAATTAATTCGCCACAATAATATAATAAAAACCTAGTAAGCTAGAAGTTCGCAAATTTGGTGCAAACATCGACAATTTGCGACAAAGTGCACATATTATCACACAAATATCCAAATAAAACCATTAGAAAGCCACTACAATTAAATTAACCCCTTTACCATGCATCAAAACCCACATTCCATACACAAACCTTTTCTTGATTTTGGTAAATTAGCAAAGCAAAGAAAATTTCACACAAGTTAACTTAGATTAGCAATACATCAAGTCACTTAAGCAAAGTAACCATATAGGTTGGTTAAGTAAACCACTAGAATAATTAACTAGATTTAATTAACTAAAACATGGTTTCAAGAAACCCTAGTTAACTCAACCATTAACTTTAAACAAAACTAGAATGAAAATAGCACTAATTTAACACTAAAACAATTTAATTAAAGGATTTTAACCATAAGAAATTAAAAGAGTAGAAATTATACATCAAACCTATGGATCTAGCAAGAAGAAATTTGCCTCAATGATGGCCTCCTAGCACCATGATTCCAAGCAAGAGAGGTGAAGGAAAAAGGGATGAAGAATGGGGTTTAATTTGTGAGTTTTAAATTTGGAATTTTGAAGCAACTTAATGAATTTTTTGAAGAAAATGAAAAGAACAAGGAGATGAAGGGGGGATGCTAGAATTCGGCCAGAAATGAGGGAGTGGGGATGGTGTGGGGTGTGGGAAAGAGGTCTTGGTCAACTCCTACCAACCACAAAAGACTTTACCCAAAAACAAATTCAAACCTTTCACAAAACAACCATCATTTCCACACAATAAAACAAGTCAAGGAGCATGGAATTTTTCTGGACTTGATGGTGGTGGGGCTGGCCTAGGGCTGAGGGAAGAGAGAGAGGGGTTTTACAAAAGAAATTTTATGCAAAAGACCCCCTACAAGTCAAAAATTGCAAGTTTAAGCTTAAATTCAATAAATTTCGTTTCCTATAATAAAAATTAGTTAAAAATCAAAATAAAATACTAAAAATTTATGTTACAACTAGATTTTAATTAACAATTTTAAAGATTAAAATTAGCCCAAAATATTTTGTATTTATCGCTAATTTAATGTATTTTCTTACCGGCTTAAAATAATATTAAAAAATTGAAAAAATTAGGGAAAATTTTTAAACGACCAGAATTTCATAAGTAACTCATTAGCTACTAAAAACAAGCAATTACCTATCCATTTTAGGTATAATTAGTCCTAAACTGCAAAATAACAAAAAAGACGGTTTTCGGAAAAATACCGAATTTTCACCGATTTTCAGGAAAACACCAAAACAACTTTTCAAGACGCTACATCCAGCTTTTGTTAAAAAGCAGCATGCGGACAAGCTCGAGGCACGCTCAGTACAGTGCAAGTTTGTGGGATATCCAAAGAATTCCAAGGGATATTTCTTCTACTGCGAAGAGGAACAAAAAGTTCTTGTTTCTCGTCATGCCCACTTTCTAGAACACCAGTTCTTAGAAAAAGGAATTAGTGGGAGCGCAGTAGAACTGGAAGAAATTCCAGAACCACAGACTATTACTGAAAGCTTAGTAGAACCAGAGGGTTCAAAAGAACAGGACATTCCTACGCCGCTCCGCAGAAGTAGTAGGCAGTCTCATCCGCCCGAGAGATACTACGGTTTTCTCATAGACGGGGATAGAGAGGATTACATCATAGATTATGATGAGCCTACTAGCTTTCAGCAAGCCGTTCAGAGCGTCGACTCGGTAAAATGGCTGGATGCAATGCGGACCGAAATGGAGTCCATGTACACCAACAAAGTATAGACGTTGGACGTTGCTCCAGACGGGGTAAAACCCGTAGGATGCAAGTGGATCTTCAAAAGGAAGATTGGTGTAGATGGACAGGTTGAGACCTATAAAGCTAGACTGGTTGCAAAGGGTTTTCGTCAAAGACCTGGTTTGGACTATGACGAGACCTTTTCTCCAGTAGCTATGCTGAAATCCATTTGGATCCTTCTTGCCATTGCTGCCTTCCACGATTATGAGATTTGGCAGATGGACGTAAAGACAGCTTTTCTAAATGGAAATTTAGAGGAGTGTGTCTATATGGACCAGCCAGAGGGTTTCATTCAGAGTGGGAGCAGCGGAAAGGTGTGCAAGTTGCTTAAGTCCATTTACGGACTAAAGCAGGCATCGCGGAGTTGGAACATCTGTTTTGATGAGACGGTCAAGGAATTTGGCTTTATCAAAAATCCAGATGAACCATGCATCTATAGTAGATTTGTAGCGAGAACTGTAGTATTCCTCGTTTTATACGTGGATGACATTCTCTTAACAGGAAATGACATTCCTATACTACAATCTGTCAAGGGGTTCTTGTCACACAGGTTCTCCATGAAAGACCTGGGTGATGCCTCATACATCCTGGGGATCCGGATCCATCGTGATAGATCCAAGAGGATATTAGAACTTTCACAGTCCAGGTACATCGACACCATACTCAAAAGATTCAGTATGGAAGATTCCAAGCGCGGTAACCTACCGGCTTGTCACGGGATCACCCTCTCTAAAGAGATGTCTCCCAAGACTGATTTGGAGAGGGATCGCATATCTATTATACCCTACGCTTCTGCGGTAGGCTCTATAATGTATGCGATGTTGTGTACCAGACCGGATGTAGCTTATGCACTGAGTGTGGTAAGCCGGTATCAGTCAAACCCTAGGGAGAATCACTGGATAGCGGTAAAGAACATTCTCAAGTACCTGAGAAGGACTAAGGAGATGTTCTTGGTGTATGGCGGAAAAGACCTCCAGATCGAGGCCTTTGCTGACTCCAGCTTCCAGAGTGACAAGGATGATTCCAAGTCCATGTCGGGTTTTGTCTTTACCCTCAATGGAGGGGCGGTGTGTTGGAAGAGTTCCAAACAGGAAACCGTTGCAGACTCGACGATGGAAGCGGAATACATCGCTGCATCTGATGCCGCAAAAGAAGCTGTCTGGATAAGGAAGTTCTTGAAAGAACTTCAGGTGGTTCCGTCCATTGTTGATCCAATACCTCTGTATTGCGACAACAACGGGGCTATAGCTTTAGCGAAGGAACCCAGGTCCCATCAGAGATCCAGACACATCTTGAGGCGGTATCACCTGATCAGGGAGATCGTGGATCGCCAGGAGATCGAGGTTCGGAGGGTCGCTTCAGAAGATAACACTGCAGATCCATTCACCAAGGCCTTTCCTCAGACTCAGTTCGAGCGGCTGATCGAGATGATAGGTCTTCGATACGCCAGTACATGGCCTTAGTGCAAGTGGGAGATTGTTAGTGTATATGCCCTAGAGGCCATTACTGTATCATATTAGTATGTATATTACTTAATGGAAGCTTGGGATATTCACCTTGTATAGACAATCTTGCTCAATATAGTAGTATGCTACTTGGTTTGTTTCTACTTCAATGTGTACATGTGTTTATTTTAGTATATCACCTATACACATTAGTGGAGCCCTTAGGATCTTTGCTTGATTACCAGCATTGTGATAGCAGTCACACTAGTGGGGGCTGGGTAATCTATAAGCACATCCTTATACAGGTCCCTAGTCGCAGGACTATCGAGACAGGGCATCGATACTCCGGAGTAGACTAGCGTATGCGCTTCTCATCCCAGTGTGGGAGATGGTCTGTCCCACAGCCATCAGTACGTCGTAATGGAGATAGTATACGGGTGCTCGTTAGGTTACGAGTACACTGGACAGGACTCGTCGGGAACTGACCGGTTGGTATTATACCTATCGTCAGTTATCAGTTCCCAGGTGACATGAGTACAGCTTAGTCCGCTGACTTGACACTGTCACTTCGCCTCGAGTGTGTTCCCACTGTACTTTGATTACTACCCTACCACGGCTCAAAGGAGTCGTGCAAACAGGTAGTGGTTGGGTACAGTCTCGAAGCACTTGGAGGCAGTGACAGTTAGACAGGATTCGTCTCTCCCGGTATTGGGGGTTGACATCGCGCTGTGTCTAGGAGAGCCATTACATGAGTAGTCCCTGGCCCGGGCAATCGAGATATACTGGTAGGCTTCCAGTGTTATCTCAGGGTGTTTTGGGCTTCACTCCGACACGACTTGTACCGCTATTAGGGGACTGACGTTTACCGCCCCCCTAGACCCGCCATGCGATGTATCAGACGAACAGACCGGACTGTACGGAGATTGTCACATTCAGGCTCAGAAGGAGTTCAGATGGATTTCACCTCGTCAGTCTTCTTGTCGGCATCTACCTGGGGACCGTTACGCACAGCTAGTGCCGCTTGCGGTCTGTGGTTAAACCCAATGCCAGCGTAGTGTCGAGTCTTTAGAGTCCCACACAGAAAGAAATTCGCCTTTAGGCAAAAGAGTAGAGGTCGCATGGTTTTGCGCCAGGTCGCATGGTTTTGCGACAGGGTTCAGTTACATCCGTGCACTTATGCACGTACAGTGTCCGGACAGTTTACACTAGCGGGCTTTGGTTTAAGCCAGATCCTAGTGTACGTATTGGGATTGGATTTATCCAGTATGTATTCGTGTTCCTCGGAACACGGATGCGGGTGTGTATGCACAGTTGACGGAGAGACAGAGGCAGAGGATTCTCATTAGGGTTGTTGACCGTTGACTGTTGACCATTGACTTTTTGCTCAACCCTAATGAGAATATGATATATGATTAACAATAATATTAATTAAGTATTGTGGTGACATGGTTGTTGAGGGGTTGACTTTGTTGACTTGTTGACTTTGTTGACCGGTTGACTAGGTTGGACTAGTTGACCATCATGATGACAATGGCCATCATTTCATGGCAAAGACTTTTACTTGCTTGTTTCTCTTGTGAGAAATGAGTGCATGAAATGATATGGCTATTGTAGCTTAAACCATTTACACAATACTTGATTACTATTTTGTGATGATGGTTATGGATTATGAGAGCCAAGAGAGAAAAGTCTTCTATCATTCTATCATTCTCATTCTCTCTCTTGTTCTTGAGCTCTCATCTCCTTCCTCTTGCTCTCCCTCTCTTAGTCTATGGTTCACTTGTCTCATGTGTTGAGAACCAAGAACCATAGAGAAAATCCCAACACACTCTTCTCTACTCACTCTAGTTCACAAGGTTTAGCAAACCAAGTGAACTAGTTTCTTCAAAGATCGAAGAAGAAGCCAAAGGTAGAAGCTTTCGAGGTGGATCTATCTTCGGTGCAAGGAGACGACGGAGTGAAACCGATCCGGACAACCATCGAGGCTTGAAGACGAAGGAGATCAAGAAAGAAAGGTATAACCCCCTAACCGAGTAGTTAACAACTCCTAGTTAGGTTGTTAGTTAGATGTTTAATAAAGATCCGGTTTTGAGTCCATATTACCACCTCTAGAAAAATTGTTTTTCACCAAATTCCGCATGCCCGAAAGTACCGGGAGAGGTAGCATGGACTTACAGTTAGTTGCTTCATGCACTTTCTAGAAGCTTTTTCTTTTGTCATGTTTAAGATATTTGTTGATGACTCATTGCTAACCCAACCAAACCCTAACTCTAGTTTATTCTCTACAATCTATTAGCCACTCATCCTTGACCATGGTTGATACATCAATCATATACTTTTATTTCTATTCATCACAAAAGGAATTTATCATTATCATTTCCATTATCAACTTCTTCTTCTCTCTTGATTTTTGAGCTCACTAGAAATTCCATTTGTGAGAAAGTGAATTAAAAAGAAAGCATAAATACTACTCCTTCATCCTCATCTCATCTAGCCCATGAGATTAGTGTGTTCATCTTTTTAGAGTGAGAAAGCTTGAGTTATTGAAACTTTGACGTAGATCATCGGAGATTTGGAACACTTCAAGCTAGCATGGATCGTTCGAGTCGTGGAGCCTCTCTTGAGTCCGGGAGATCGTGGATCGCGGCGAAGGGACTTCTACTCGGAGCTTGTGAAGCGAAGGAGCGGACTACAAAGGTTGTAATCCCTCACACTTAGCTTAAAAGATGTAATCTTGTATGCTTAACCCTAATTATCTAGCAAAGATCTTGTCTTTGGGTTGTTGGGCACATGTAAAATTTTATTCGTGCATGTTTGATGCGTTATGAACCTTCACAAGTGTGCCTAGGAACCCTACACACTCCAAGGATCTTGGTGAAACATTCGACATCCTTCGCAAGTATAAAATGATGCTGAATCCTTCCGTGTACGCGTTTGGAGTCACTAGCGAGAAATTCCTCGGGTTCATGGTCACCTACCGAGGAATCAAAGCTAACCCGGAGAAGATCAGCGCCATTCTCAATATGGCCATGCCAAAGAGCAACGTGGAGATCATGCGGCTCACGGGGAGAGTGGTCGCTCTTAGTCACTTCATGTCGAGATCCGTAGAAAAGTGTCTCCCATTCTTCAAAGCCTTGAGAAAGATCCCAAGGTTCGAATGGTCGGAAGAGTGTCAAAGCGATTTCGAGCAACTCAAAGCGCACCTGGCAACTCCCTCATTGCTCACCCGGCTAATCGAAGGAGACGAGCTGTAACTGTACCTTGCGATGAAGTTCAAGCAGGCACATCCTGCCCACCTACGCTAAGAACCAAAGTCCTCCTCATGAGGCCACCGATCAGCTTCCCTGCTCAGTCAATCCTTAGCGAGCGCATCCTTCCCACTTCCGCTAAGGATCGAAGCCCTCCTCATGAGGCCACCAAGTAGCTTCCTTGCTCGGTCAATCCATAGCGGGCGCATCCTGCCCACCTATGCTAAAGACCAAAGCCCTCCTCATGAGGCCACCGAGCAGCTTCCCTGCTCGGTCAATCCTTAGCAGGCACATTCTGCCCACCTACGCTAAAGATCGAAGCCCTACCCATGAGGCCACCGAGCAGCTTCCATGCTCGGTCAATCCTTAGCGGGCACATACTGCCTACCTACGCTAAGGATCGAAGCCCTCTTCATAAGCCCATCGAGCAGCTTCCATGCTCAGTAAATCCTTAGCGGGCACATCCTGCCCACCTACGCTAAAGATCGAATCCTTCCTCATGAGGCCATCGAGCAGCTTCCCTGCTCGGTCAATCCTTAGCGAGCGCATCCTGCCCACCTACGCTAAGGATCGAAGCCCTCCTCACGAGGCTACCTAGCAGCTTCCCTGCTCAGTCAATCCTTAGCGGGTAGCTTCTAACCATCAACACTAAGGATCTAAAGCCCTCCTGTTCCCTTATAAAAAGTGATGAGGGAAAGTTCCTCACTAAAACAGCCCCACGTGTTTAACACGTGAGTGCCTATATGCAACGCATATAGGCACTGCAATTAAAACAATTGCTAGGCTAAAACAGCCCCCACGTGTTTAACACGTGAGTGCCTATATGCAATGCATGTAGGCACTGCAATTAAAACAATTGCTAGGCTAAAGAGCCCCACGTGTTTAACAATTGAGTGCCTATATGCATTGCATATAGGCAATGCAATTAAAACAATTGCTTGGCCAAAGAGCTCCACGTGTTTAATACGTGAGTGCCTATATGCAACGCATATAGGCACTGCAATTAAAACAATTGCTAGGCCAAAGAGCCCCACGTGTTTAACACGTGAGTGAAAAAACAATTAAAAAAATTGCTAGGCTAAAACTGCCCCACGTGTTTGACACGTGAGTGCCTATATGCAACGCATATAGTCACAACAATTAAAACAATTGCCAAGCTAATAAGCCCCACTTGTTAAACACGTGAGGGCACTTCCCTACTCAACAAGGAACCGTTGGATCAAAGATCCAATGATGATAGAATTAAATTCTATTGAATGAGAAATGATATTTTCTATTAAACAGAAAATTGGCAGGTTAAAGATCCCATGAGTTGGAAAATATTTTTCATCTCTCTTTAAAACAAAGAAAAATCGTGCTCCATTAAACCAAGCACCCTTTGATTAAAAATCCAACGGTGATTAAAAATCACCAATCTACAGAATAAATTCTGTACAGGAAAATATTTTCCTAATCTTGTTTAAGAAACAAGAAAATATGTTCTGTAAGACAGAAACCCTTAGATCAAAGATCCAACAGCTGGTAGAACCCCCAGATCAATTGAAATATTTCAATGAGAGATTTCCTAAAACTAATTAGCAAACTTCTCTCCACTATATAAAAAACCCAAGACTTCAAGTTAAAAAAAAAGGAAGAGGAGAAAAAGAAACATACAGAAAAAAGAGAAAAGAGGAAGAGAATTCAATTCTCTGAAAGAAGAAGATCCCCTTCTAAAACAAAAAAAACTAGGTAAAAAGAAAAGAGAAGAGATTATCCTATCCCTTCTTCGCCCTTTTAAGGGTTTAACCCTTCATACAAGAACTTAGTTTTTTCTCTGGTTGAGGTCTGCAGAAGCAGATCTTCCCACAAGTTGAGAATTTAATTCTCATCGGGGAGATTCTGTTATGCAGATTCAAAACTTAGAGGAAAGAACCAAGTTCAAAGAATTTAATTCTTACACAAGTGTATAGGAATTTAATTCCTCTGATAACATTAGGGTTTAACCCTGTAAAGAATTTAATTCTTATAAGACAAGAGACTTGAAATTCTCTAAACTCAAATCCCTGCATCATTGATATAAGATCAAGATCTTCATGCACATAGAGGGAAAGACTGACGACTCACACGCAAGCGTCTAAAAAAGAAGAACAAGAAGTGCCTCTTAGGGAAATCACGTGTTCCCACGTAACCCCTAAGCATTTATACAGAAAAGGGAATAAATCCAAAGGCAGCGCTCACATTTTGAGAGCACCTCACGTGTTTGCACGTGAGCATTAATGAATTAAGTGCTTACCAGTTATAAAAGAAAAGGGAATAAACCCAAAGGCAGTACTCACATTTTGAAAGTATTTCATGTGTTTGCATGTTAGCGTTAATGAATTAAGTGCTTAGAACTTATAAGAGAAAGAGAAATAAAATTCAGAGAACAATTTCTATTTTGGGTGCCTCACGTGCTCACACGTGAGCCAAATGCTCAGCACTTATAAAAGAAGAGGGAAATGAAACCCAAAAAGGCAGTACCCAATTTTAGGGCGCCTCACGTGCTCACACGTGAGTGCTGTTTCCTGATTTAAAATCAGGAAAGCTTCTGGGAAAAGATTCAGAGGAGGGTCACGTGCTTACACGTGACCAGCAGTCACGTGTTGGCACGTGACACCTAAATGCATCATGAAGGCAAGTTCAGTTTCCTGATTACATTGAAGAAAAGGGGCTTCAGAAAGAGTCACGTGCTCCCACGTGACCAGGGTCACGTGTCGACACGTGACATTTAAATGCAAGCGTCAAAGGCACAACGGATCCCTGATCAAATCAAGGGAAAAGGTTCAAAAGAGGTCACGTGCTCCCACGTGACCAGGGGTCACGTGTTGGTACGTGACGCTCAAAACATCAGAATTGTTCTCCAGTTAAACCAAGAAAAAGAATCCAAATAAGGGTCACGTGCTCACACGTGACCAGGGGTCACGTGGTGGCACGTGACGGTTAAGCAGCAACCAGAAGACAGAGCGCAAAAAGAAAGAGGAAGGCTCGTTCCAAGGGGGTCACGTGCCCACACGTGACCATGGGTCACGTGGTCACACGTGACCGGCTTTCAAAGCCCGTTTTGTTAACAGAATTAAATTCTGAAGGAGATTCAAATCTTTCTAAAGGAAAGTGACTATTTGGAACCGATCGAATTAAAGATTCAGAAGTGATTAAATATCATCTATCTATGGGAAATTCTCGGGTTTGGAAAGATTTCCCCTTTAAATCTAACCGAAATAACGAAGGAGAATCCCTGGATTTGAGATCCAATGGTGAATAAAATTCACCTAATAATCCAAAGGTCAAAAACTAATAATGGATGCAAATCAAATCTCTCAATGAAGATTCGTCAAAAACTAATTGACTCGGCTGCTTCTCCTATAAATAGGAGCCAAGAGATACAAAAGAGAGGAGATATACGCAGAGGGAGGAAAAAAGAGAGAGCCTCGATACTTTGAGGAATTTGGAGTTTCTGCAAAGGAAAACCCTAGGTAAGAAAGGGAAGGAATTTTGAAAGAAGGAGAATTTAATTCTCAACAGAGTTTAACTCTGATATATAAAACAGAAGAACATATTTCTTCTCTCTTTGATAGAGGATCTGCAAAGTGCACATCTCCCCTTTAGGTTGAGAATTTAATTCTCAATGGGTTGAGATCCTGCCATGCAGATCCAAAACATAGAGAGGGAATGGAAACACGAGAATTTAATTCTCACAGAACTATAGGAATTTAATTCCTTTAAGATAAAAGTAGGGCTTGACCCTGTGTTATGGGAATTTAATTCCTTCAGAACAAAAAGAAACAGGGTCTAACCCTAATTAAGAACCTAGTTCTGTTGGAACAGCAGGGATTTAATTCCCTTGATCATAATTTAACAGAGAATGGGAGTCCAATTCCTTAAAAGTTTTTATTAGGGTTTAACCCTATTCAGTTCTTCACATATATGAGGAATTTAATTCCTACAGAAAATTCAGAGTTCAACTCTATTCCAGAATATAAGTCTTCGAAAGGAAGTAGGAATTTAATTCCTCGGAAATTTAAAGCTCGAGGAATTTAATTCCTGAGAAAAAGATTAACAGATCCTCTAAAAACAACATACATAGAGGCAGGGTCACGTGTCACCACATGACCCCCCAAGAGATCTACAGAAAACTCCTTTGAGGCAGCACCCCACGTGACCCACGTGACCCTCGGCAGAAGCTTTAAAATATAAGCATTTAAATGCCCTTCACGTGAGGGCACGTGATGCGAGAATCTCAGCAGAATAAATGGAGGGAGGGCGCTCTCACTTGTTGCCACGTGACCCCTCTTGCCTTAGTGTTTAACACTAAATTGGAACTCTTGAATACAGTATTGAAACACTATTGGGCCTTAGTGTTCAACACTAATCAGAGAACTTTATTCGCAGTGTTCAACACTGATTACCTTAGTATTTAACACTAATCTGGGATCTCCATTGCCAGTGTTCAACACTGATCTGTTTTAGTGTTTATGATAATTTGAAAGCTTTGTTGCTAGTGTTTAACACCAATTATCTTTTAGTGTTAAACACTAACTTGTCAACCTCATTCCAAGTGTTCAACACTGATTGCTCTCTAGTGTTTAACACTAGGCTTTGGCCCAATTGGCTAAATGGATAGAGGCAAAGCCTCTCCTTCAATGGACCAACAAGAAGCCAATATTCCAGACATGATAGGACTTAGCTCAAGCTAGGCCATGAGTCTTCGATTCGTAATTAACTGGGCTAATGGGCTCATAACATAATTAATCGGTCTTGACCCCAAATTGGGCCAAGGACTACTTAAGCCATTCCGGTTCTAGGGTACATCTCTTCACTCCTTTGATACTTGGCATTGTAATCCCTCAATGTCTTCAAAGAGGTGACGGGTCCTGACGACCACACATCGATATGGACTGTGGGGTCCTTAAACCCGTGTCTAATGCAAAATTCCTGGTTACGTGGAACGCGGATAACGTCACTCTTTGACCCCGCGGAAAACGCCCAGAGCGGAGCCTGGTCCTCGCAGAGCACGGCAGTGAACCCGTGTGAAGCATCCAGAGCACATACCGGACTGTGGAGTCCTTAAACCCATGGACTACGACGTCCTTAACCTTGACCGAGATGTCTTAAAACTAACAATGGACCGCAATGTCCTTAAACTACCCGTGGACCGCAATGTCGTTAAACTACCCGTGGACCGCCATGTCCTTAAACTACCCGTGGACCGCAATGTCCTTAAACTACCCATGGACCGCAATGTCCTTAAACTAGAACAATAGAGCCCCGTATGCTCTTTTGTCGGATCTAAACGGTCCCGTTTAAGTTGATCTTAGCCTCAAAGATGGCTAACGTATCCTTAAACTTTCAAACAGATTGGACTACGAATCCCCCTAATTAACTCTGGCTCGAGGGTACATCTCTGAACTCCTCTGACATCTGTCGTTGTAATCCTTCAACGTCGTCAGAGAGGTGACGGGTCCCGACGGCCATACATTCAATGGACCACTATGTCCCTAAACTGGAACAATGGAGCCCAAACACTCCTTTATCGGATCTAAACGATCCCGTTAAGTTGATCTTAGTCTCAACGTTAGACTAACGTATCCTCAACAAACGTTTGAGTTGATCTTAGCCTCAAGTATGGCTGACGTATCCTCAAACCAAACCCCCAAACCCAAATCTAAGATAAACACGGATTTGGACTAGTCCACGCCCTACGGGCGACGACATAACTCAGTCTCCGTAAACAATCCACGGGCAATAAAACACGAAATAAACACACACGACACGAAGTGACCAGCTGGAGAAGGAGAAAGTTGTTACCGCGATGCGGTAGCGTAATTAACTGCAGGGGCTTGCGCCTGCAGGGAAGAGCATCCCCACAATCAAAAACCCCTCAAACGAGGGGGAATCTGACGAAGTCTGCTACATCGGCCGCATCCGTCTAAGCCTCCGATGCACGGCGCCATAGATCAACTTGGCATCTTCGGAGAGGTGGACGGATAGCACCAATTAGCATCTGCCCCGAATATCAGGCACGGACGCCCAAGTCCAGGCCGCCGTTCGGAGGGGAACAGATTCCGGCACGCCCGGTGGGACCTTTTCCTCTTTCCACTCCACACTTCGTGTGTTGTGATTCGCGAACCAATCGCGGTTCGCTAATAGTTGCCCTTGGGTTTCAAGATACTAAGAATTGGCATCTTGCTTATTGCAGAAAGCAAAGGATTGATGGCTTCTACTTCTGCGAAATTCTCCAACTGCTCAAACTGCAATTGCGACCAACGCTTTGCCTCGCCAGGAGGTATAGCCTACGGACCCCAAGCTTCTTCGTTATTCACAATGCCGGTGGACCAGGTGACTCAGGCCACTACCGGATTGTTCTTTGGGACTATACTCCCACCAACAAGCTTCGCGGCCCCGGTGCTGACAAAGGAAGCTCTCAAGAAGTCGGTCTTTGATCTTCTTACCCCCGCCGCGGCTCCTCTCAACGAGTCGCTCAACGTCAACGCCTCGGTCTTCTCTAGATTGGGCCAGAAATCCTGCGAACTCATCATGGGGCCTACAATCTCAGAGAAGGCTGCTTCTAAGAAAGTGACCGGTCCTGCTCCTGAAGATATCAAAGCGACTTCCCCTGCCACAAAGTCGGTCTTTACAAGATTGACGGCTCCAGCTCCCGCTCCTGCTATCCAAAGGACGTCGGTCTTTGACAGGCTAACACCAGCAACGACCCTCCACCCACGCAGGGGGCTAGACGAAACCATTCTTACCGCTGACCCAACGCCGTCCGCTCGACATGCTCGACGTAGCCATTGGCGCCGAGTAAGGAAGGCTGGGGGCAACTCCCCCTCCGGGTTGACTCCATCAGCCCCGATGGCAGAAGTTAATGCTGCTGTTCCAACTGGGAACAACTTTGAGATGCTAAATAGGGTGCGAAGGAATTCTCCTACTGCAGTGCTAAAGAGGTCTCCTCCCCCATTAAAAAAGGTTGTGGAAATAAAATCAGAACAGCCCCGATCTCCTCAACGGCTGTCTTCCAAAATCTATAAGGTTTGGCGGCAGGCCCGAGACTCGATCATCGATCCAAACTTCTCCCGCCAGCACAAGAAGCTGAAAATCCAACCGGAGGATGGTCACCAGGCTAAACCCCGAAATGCTGTCTGGATGCCCACCTCAACGGCCCCCTCAACCTCCATGGCTCATAAAAGGAGGAAGCCAGAGAAGACCCCCCAGCGTGCGACGACGGCTAAAAGCAATGAGCCCAGACGCCCTAAGTCTGGGGGCATGGTGGTGCACACTGTTTACATGGCCTCTGGAAAGGAGGAAAGCCGCACTTCTACAGGCCACCGACCGCTTACCCGATCTGTGACGAAAGCCCAGGAGCAGCAACAAAAGCTTCAGGAAATGATGAATGCTATGGCCGCACTTACCGGGCCAAAAGAAAGCCCAGAAACGTCCTCGGACGCACGCCAGGAGGAAGAAACCGACGCTGAATTCCTTCGCCGGATACCGGAGAAAAAGGACAAAGAGGCTGCTGAACAAGCGGCCAACATACAACGTATGGGCCTTCTCTTCCAAGATATGATAGGCATGATGATCCAGCAGGACATACCCGCCGAGGATCCCCCAATCGTTCTTGAAGACGACCGAGGAAAGACGTCAAATCCACCACCAGCCCTCTCAACGGCTAAGGAGGAGGCAATCTCTAAGGCTGACTTGGTTGACTACATAGCCCAGCAAATCCGGGTTCATCATGCGACTGAGGCAGCTGGTCAAGTCGTAAAAACGGGGCGGCCGTATCCGAGCTGGTACGACCAAATCAAATACCCGCAAGGCTATACGATACCAAAATTCCACGTGTACAAGGGGACCGGCAACCCCCATCAACATGTCGTCCAGTTCCGGGCCCTCTGCGGTAACACCGGCGGTGATGATAAACTGTTGCTCCGCCAGTTCGTGGGCAGCTTATCAGAAACAGCGTTCGAATGGTATTCGGAACTCCCGAACGATTCTATCAAAACGTTCGCTGAAATGGAGCTGTTGTTCACTCAGCGATTCGCAAGTGCCAGCGAACGCACTCCAATAACTGCATTGATTAACGCCAGGGTAAAACCAGGCGAAACCTGGGTCCAGTATGCTATACGCTGGCGGAACTTGTGGTCGAGATGTGAACAACGCATTGAGGAAGCACCCGCAGTGGGCATGTTCGTGGGAACCCTAGACCCCCACGCAACTATCTCCCAGTTTATGATGTTCTTTAAGCCAACCACATTCCAGGCTTTAATCGACAAGTTGGCTCAGATGGACCAGATGGGTCATAGACCACCTCCCCCGAAGTCGGAACCTCGGAATGACAAGGGTAAAGGAAGGGCAACCTTCGTCGCGAATGCCTAGCAGCAATCTAACGCCCCGAAACCGGCAGATCAACTGGAAGAAAGACGCCGGTATTATAATGAGAAGATGAAACGTCCCTACTCGTTCCCACGGGACAAGACGAAACGGTTATTCGAGCTGGCAGTATGCAACAGACTTATAAACTTGCCAAATCCAAGGCGACCGCCACAATCCATTGAGGTGAATAACCCCAACTATTGCCCTTACCATCAAACGGTAAGCCATCCGATTGAGGATTGCTTCGTTTTCAAAGGATGAATTGAAGATCAATACCTCCAGGGGAAATTTGTACTACCCGAAAAGTGGAAGGTGAACCCACCACAGCCGCATACTCCTAAGAAAGCAGATACACCGGGGGCAACCTGCTCCTTTATTGAAGAAGCTCCATGGGAGGTCGTGCTATCAACCAAAACTAAAAGAATGCTGAAAGACCTTCATGCGTGCCCTACGATTGGATAGGAGGACCCTCTTGAACCTCAAATTATCGAAGGGATGTTGAAGCCCCGCCCAACTACGAAGACTCGCGATGAGGACCCAAATACTCATGCCCAGCAGTCAAATTCTTTGAAGAAAAAGAAGAAATCCAAGAATCCCGTGAAGCTTGGAAATGAGCACACGAACTTGCAGAAGCAAATCGACGCGCTGGAAGAATACAATCAAAAGGCGTGAACTCCTGTCACACTGCGAGAGTTCCTCAACCACATCTTTCAAGAGGGAGATGATGAAGAGAGCTCATCGGATGAATCCGAAGAGTATGTGACGAGTTGTAACGTAATCTCCCACTCGTTTACCGATGATGAGAAAACTCCTGGCACTAAGAAACTGGAGACAGAGCCTGAACCAGAGCGTGCGTGGCTGACAAATGAAGTGATCAATGCTTTTCTAGACGAAATTCGTCTAAAAAGTAAAGCGGATCAGGAGCGTGAGATGGCGACGTCAGAAGGAACCAAATGCAGGCGACTGAACGGAAGAGTTGAACTACCCCTACCAGAGCGAAAGGCATCCGAAGTAGACAAGAAGATATTCAAGACGAGGAAAAGGTTTGCCAAAGCCATGTCGATGGGAATGAAGCTACCACCCTCTGAAGGAAACACACACGATGGGGTGGAGAGGCACCCTGATTATTGCGCATATCATCGGAGAATCTCACACCCCACGGAGGAGTGCGACGCCTTTAAAATATGGTGGCAAGGATATGTTGCTCGTCGGCAACATGTTAAGCGCATGAAACGCAAGATCCGTCGGGAGCGAAGAAGTACTGTCGATGGGCACAACAGAACTACTGGAAACTGTTATATGGCTCACGCCGGGGGGTCACAAGTTCTCACCTTTGGGAGCGACTCTGATGAAGAAATGGCTCTGGGCCCTCTCTTTAAAGAACCCGTTTTAGGGAAAGAGGAGAAATCGGAAGCCTGCGAAAACATTCAGCTGCGCAATCGCACACTCCCAGAAAAGAATCTCGGGCCCTCGAATAGAAAAGATAAGGGAAAGGAAAAGGTCACTGAGGATATCACTTTAGATGACCAAGTCATGAAAGAACTAACTACCAAAGACCCTCCCAGGAAGGGTAAGGTGGACTATAACATCCTCGCGCACCTAAGGAAGCTACCTTCTCAGCTTAGCATTCTCGATGCCCTCCTACTATCAAAAGAAGCGCGAGACTCACTAATTAAGGCGTTACAAGAACCTGAGCAATTCCAAGCCTTCCTCGCCACTGAAAAGATGAAGGATGAACTGGAGGAAGTGCATACGGCCGATATCACTTTTGGTGATGAAGACCTCCTTCTCGGGACGTGCGACCACAACCGTCCCCTATATGTCTCCGGATACTGCCATGATATCAAGATAGGCAAGATCCTGGTGGATAATGGATCCTCCGTCAATCTCCTTAATGTTCGGGTGTTGAAGGAAATCTGCATGAGTGTGCAACACCTCGCTCGTGACAAAATTACTATCTCCGGTTTCGATTCACAATCGTCACGGACTCTCGGATCAGTGATACTAACATTACGCTTTGGACTTCTCGTCACAGACATCAAATTCCATGTCATCAACGCCAAGACCTGCTACAACGCCTTGCTCGGCCGTCCTTGGCTACACGAGTACAACATCATCCCGTCTACGCAACATCAGTGTATGAAGTACTTTAAAGATGGTTTCGAGTATACTGTAACAGGTGAGTTGAACCCATTTTCCGTGAACGAAGTCCACAAATACGAAGATGCAAAGTACTTTTTGCCAGATTTCTAGGATACAGAAAGGTGTCGCAACCCGGAGAACAAAACCGCCGCCACCATCCCTGTTTTCGGGAGCGATACCGAAGAAGAAGAAGAGATAGTTTATGCAGGGCCATCTCAACGCAGCAACCTGGGGACGCCCGCCCCCATGTTGGTCTTCGGAAGTGATTCAGAAGATGAAGTTAATGCCGTGTTCTCCAATCGGCTGTCAATACAAGCACCCCCTGGCGATGACCATAGTTTGCAAATCACCATCGTACCGCGAGAACACTACAAGGATCTCGACATGCTTCAAGCTCATGATGTGCAGGACCTGCAAACATTTTACGTCCCTCCCAGGCAAAGGGGTGAGAAGGTGATCCTATTCTACCGATCCTCAGAGTCGAAGATAGAGAAAGAGATCTGGCATGGCGCAGATGCTACACTCGACCGGCTCCAACCCATCCGTCTGCCCAGATACTATACAAATGGATTAAAGAAGCTATTGAAGCGCCAAGGAGTACCTTTAAAACAGACTGTTCGGCAGGCTCGGTTCTACAACAGGATTTGGGATGTCCCCGGGACTCAACGCAAATTGCCCAATGGGAAAATGGAAACACTTGGGCATGGATACGCGAGAGCCGGAAAACGGGAACGGGCTCACAGCAGCTACACTATATATACCTTTGATGAAGAAGAGGATGCCATGTCAGGAGGTGCCAACCCCTCATCAAGACTAGACCGCGCGATTGAAGCGCCGAGTCCGTCGTTTGAAGAACGAACGGACAAGCCTATCAGGAAAATGGGTCAGAACGCTCAGGAAGACCACAACCGCGAGACGGCCATCTACGAGAAGGCCAGGACGCAACGTCTATTTCAACAAGGTGCAAAAGACAAAGATGCTCATCTTTGTCAACCCGTTGTACGAAAGGCCCGATGTGGAGACGGAAATAAATTAAGAAGCAGAAAGAGGAGCCGACAACAACGACGCAGGATTAGAGGGTTACGTGATCGGGTACTGCACGGCTCGGATTCGTCCCTCATGGAGAAGATGGGTCGAGCGTACTCCTTCCCCCGAGACAAGACGGAGAGGTTACTCAAGCTCGCCTTAAAACATCAAATGATCGCGCTTCCAGAGTCTAGACACCCTGAGCAAGCTAACAAGGCTTCTCGTTAGAGCTATTGCTCTTATCACCGAGCCATAGGACATCCTACCGAAGACTGCTTCACCTTCAAGAACTGGGTCGAGGACCAGTACCAACAGGGCAGATTCGCTTTATCCGACGGCTGGAGGGTAACGCCGCCACAAAAGCATGAACCCAAGGCCGCAAGAGAAGAACTGGATCCACCTCAGTCCTGGGAACGGATTCGCACCTGTTATACGATTACGATGTTAAAAGAAGAGCCCGAGAACATAGGTGACCTTCCCCGGTGCTTTGAGAACAGCGATGATGAGGTGATCTCAGAATTTCCGCCCGCTCCGAAAGAACTGGAAGATGGTATACATACTACTGCAGATAACCTCAAGAAGATTGAGTTGGGATCGGCAGACGACCCGCGACCGACATTTGTCAACGAGCTGCTATCTGAAGAAAGGGTGGCTGCGTTAAAGAACGAGCTTCTACGGCATAAAGACTGCTTCGCATGGAACTACTCCGAGATGCCAGGATTAGATCCAGAGATTGCTATGCATAAATTAGCAATATCCCCAGATATCAAGCCAGTCAAGCAAGCGCCAAGAAGGATGCGACTCGAGCTTGAAATGAGCATCAACGCCGAAGTCAAGAAGCTGATCGATTCTGGATTTATCCAAGAAGTCCAATATCCCGACTGGATCGCCAATATCGTCCCGGTAATGAAGAAGAATGGGACGGTACGCATATGCGTGGATTTCAGGGATCTCAATAAAGCCTGTCCAAAGGATGATTTCCCAGTACCGGTAACCGAGCTAATGATAGATAACACGTCCTCTCACGAGGTCTTCTCCTTTATGGACGGTTCCTCAGGATACAATCAGATAAAGATGCATCCCGAAGACCAGAAGCACACCGCTTTCCGGACCCCTTTGGGTATATTCTGCTACAGGGTTATGCCCTTTGGTCTAAAGAACGCTGGCGCTACCTATCAAAGGGCCATGAAAAAAATCTTCGACGACCTCATACATGACATCGTCGAGTGCTATATCGATGACCTCGTAGTAAAGAGCATGTCATACGAAGAGCATTTAAACCATCTGGAGACTGTATTTCAACGCCTTCGGCAATATAATTTGAAAATAAATCCCCTCAAATGCGCGTTCGGAGTCTCCTCGGGCAAATTCCTGGGATTCATCGTTCGACACCGAGGTATTGAAATAGATCCGTCAAAGATTAAAGCGATCATGGAAATGCCTCCGCCAAGAACCCTCAAACAGTTGCGGTCTCTCCAAGGGAAGCTCGCATACATCCGGTGATTTATCGCCAATCTTTCAGGCAAATGCCGTCCTTACAGCCACCTGATGAAAAAGGGAACTCCATTCGTTTGGGATCACAAATGCCAAGGTGCACTAGACGAGATCAAGCAGTACCTGCAGAACCCTCTGGTGTTAGCCGCGCCGGTCAAGGGAAAACCCCTCATTTTTTATACAACCGCCCTCGAAGGTTCCTTAGGCGCATTATGGGCGCAAGAGAACGATCAGGGAAAAGAGAGAGCACTCTACTACTTAAGTCGAGTACTACTGGGGGCAGAAAGCAACTACTCTCCCATTGAAAAACATTGCTTGGCATTAATCTTCGCGATAACAAAGCTCAGGCACTATGCGTTGGCGCATGAAGTCCGTCTTATTTCAAAAGTGGACCCCCTTAAATACTTGATGTCAAAAGCCATATTGATGGGACGACTCGCTAAATGGGCCCTGCTCTTGATGGAGTTCTCGATAACGTATCAACCTCTCAAGGCAGTGAAAGGCCAGGCCATTGCCGATTTCCTCCCTGAGCACCCGATACCGGCCGATTCTCCTCTGAACTGTGATTTGCCGGACGAGCATGCATTTGATGCGATTGACAGCGGTAGCACCCGATGGGAACTCTATTTCGATGGAGCGTCCTCCATAAAGAAACAGAAACGAGGTATCCCAATGATCAAATCGGGGATAGGCCTCATCTTTGCAACTCCACAAGGAGGGATAATGCGCTTCGCCTTCTCCTTAACAGAGCCGAGGACAAACAATGAAGCTGAATACGAAGCTCTGATAGCAGGCCTCGAAATCGCCATCGACCTGGGAATTGAAGACCTCCTTATATACGGGGATTCTCAACTGGTTGTTAGTCAAGTAAATGGTGATTACCAAACGTGCAAACCGGAGTTGGTGAAGTACGGCGAAAAGGTGCAACAACTATTGACCCAAATTCCCTCCTATACTTTGGAGAACATACCACGCGCGGAAAACAGCAAAGCAGACGCGTTAGCCAAACTTGCTAAAGAACTGGCGGACGAAAACCTCGATGATGTAAGAATCGTGGTACAAAGCCGTCGAATGCTTGCCCCGGCAGAAATACCTCCGGAATTATCTAAAGAAAAGGGAGCGACTGAGCAGACGACCCTACAAATAAAAGACCGTGAGAAGGCTGAGGACTGGAGGGAAGTCTTCATAGACTACTTTAAGTCCCACTAAATGCCCAAAGATACATCCTCAAGGCATCAGCTCATGAAACGAGCTCTATCTTTCGCCTTCGTCAACGATACTCTATATAAGAGATTGTTTGATTCTCTATGGCTGAGATGCTTAGGACCTGACGAAGCGGAAAGAGTCATTCAGGAAGTTCACGACGGACTTTGCGGTTCTCACCAAGCAGGCCCAAAGATGAAGTTAAAAATTAAACGGATGGGTTACTACTGGCCCACGATGATCCAGGACTGCTTCGAGTATGCGAAGCAATGCCACTCGTGCCAGATTCATGGAGACTTCATCCACCAACATCCGAATCCACTACATCCAACGGTGGCTAGTTGGCCATTCGAAATGTGGGGGACTGACATAGTCGGCCCCATCGAGCCAGCATCATCCCGGGGACATCGTTTTATCCTGGCGACAACTGATTACTTCTCCAAATGGGCAGAAGCAGTACCACTGAGGGAAGTGAAGACGGAGAATATCCTCCATTTCTTCAAGACGCACGTCATCTATCGGTTTGGAACCCCACGGCGGATTATCTCCGATAACGGGCCAGCCTACAGAAGCCATAAGATTAGCTGCTTCGCGCAGTAGCACAATATAGACTGGAGATATTCTTCAGTTTACAACCTATGAGCTAACGGTCTGGCCGAGGCCTTCAATAAGACCTTGACGAAGATCATAAAAAAGACCGTTTCCCGGAATAAGAAAGACTGGCACGAGAGGCTGCAAGAAGTCCTTTGGGCTTATCGAACTACATTCAAGACGGCCACAAACACAACGCCGTACGCGTTGGTATTTGGGACGGAAGCAGTACTCCCCCTCGAGATAGAGTTACCCTCTCTACGAGTGGCAGTCCACCACGAGCTGACGGACGAAGAAAATGCTCACCTTCGGCTTGAGGAGCTTGATGCCCTCGACGAAACCCGGCTCATAGCGCAACAATATCTAGAGGCCTACAAAGCAAAGATGACGCGCTCGTACGAAAGATTGACCAGGCCGAGGACATTCCGCCAAGGCGAACTCATGCTAGTGGTCAAAAGACCTATGATCCCCAATCGTGCCAAGCGGGGAAAATTTGAGCCAAACTACGAAGGCCCTTACATCATAGACAAGGTCTACCAGGGTGGAGCCTATCTACTCATGGACATGCACGGTGAAAGGCCTTTCAGGCCAATAAACGACCGCTTCTTAAAGAAATACTATGCTTAATGAGCCATAGCCTGGGTCAATGGTAGATGACGACGACTATGTCCGCTCGCTATCTTCCTAGGCTCAGACTTTACAACCAGCAGCTGGCCTTCCCATAACGACGGACCGAAACGTCCTTAAACTAACGACGGACCGAAACGTCCTTAAACTAACGACGGACCGAAACGTCCTTAAACTAACGACGGACCGAAACGTCCTTAAACTAACAACGGACCGAAACGTCCCTAAACTGCTACCGCAGCATCCTTAGGCTGACGAGATTAAAAAAAAAAGAAAAAGAATAAAAAACGGTGCGTCCACGAGCAAAACGGGCACGGATGAAAACCCGAAAAGGCTCCGTGAGTAAAAACAGCAGGACTACCGGCGAGTGTTTGTGAAAACCCGAAAGGGCGCAACCTCGTTAAAAGACACTTATAGGGTCCTCTCGACCTTGTAAGGAGAAATCACCTGCGTGAGATCCCTACGACTCACAAAGGAGCAACACACTTAGGGTTCCTCACGATTCCTAAAGAGAAAATACACTTACGAGATCCTCACGACTTGTAAGGAGAACTCTCTTATGGGACCCTTACGGCTCATAAGATTTGAAAGTCTTAAGTTACAGAGACCTAAAACTGTGCTTAAGCAATCCTCCACAACCTTCGATATTGCCCTACAAAGGACTCAATACTGACCCTTGTATACAATCCACGGGCGCGAATAAACATTTCCCCAGCAAAGTCCAACCCTTGTAGGTCCTCTCGATCTATAAAGAGAAAGCCCTCTTGTAGGATCCTTACGACTTACAGAGGAGCACACACTTAGGAATCCTCACGATCCCTAAGGAGAAAATACACCTGCAAGATCCTCACGACTTGTAGGGAGAAATACCTTTGTGAGACCCTTACGGCTCATGAAGTCAAAAGCCTTGGTCGACAGGACCCTTAACCCTGTTTGCTGAGCCACCTTTGTTCATCATCGACAAAGGCAAATGATTCGCTCCTGGCAACATTCCAGTTGTAGCGGTGCTGATGCCAAAATCGGTGCCTAAAATCCAGGCTTGCAGCGAAAAAGTTAGCAAGCCACACATGCCTACAAAATAGCCGAAATGATGGGGCAACTTGCAATAAAAAGCAGCAAGTAAAAATGAAGGCATGAAAAATAGCCGAAATGATGGGGCAACTCGCAATAAAAAGCAGCGACCAGAAAATAAATAAATAGCCGAAATGATTGGGCACCGCGAAAAATAGCCGAAATGATGGGGCAATCGCGACCTTCGCGATATAAAAGCTGAAATGATAGAGCATCGCGGAAGAAGAAATAAAATAAAAGTGAAATCCTCGCCCTACAGGTGATGTTACATCTACCCCTGTATACAATCCAGGGGCGCAAACAAAGTGTTAGTGTTTATGCCCTAGAAGGCCATTACTGTATCATACTAGCTTGTATATTACTTAATGGAAGCTTGGGATATTCACATGTATATAACAGTCTTGCTAAACACGGTAGTATGCTACTTGGTTTTTCTATCTTAATATGTGAGTGTACGTATTGATAGAGCTCTTAGGATCTTGCTTGTCTACCAGCGTTGTGATGGCAGTCACACTAGTGGGGGCTGGGTAGTCTACAAGCACATCCTTATTCAGGTCCCTGGTCGTTGGATTATCGAGACAGAGCATCGATACTCCGGAGTAGACTGGTGTGTACGCTTCTCATCCCAGTTGGGGAGATGGTCTGTCCCACAGCCGTCAGTACGTCGTACTGGAGATAGTATACAGGTGCTCGTTAGGTTACGGGTACACCGGACAGGACTCACCGGGGACTGTTGGTTGGTTTGATACCAGTCGTCAGTGAACAGTTCCCAGGTGACATGAGTACAGCGTAGTCCGTAGACTTGACACTGCTACTTCGCCTCGAGTGTGTCCCACTGTTCTTAGATTGCTACCCTACCACGGCTCTAAGGAGTCGTGCAAACAGGTAGCAGTTGGGTGCAGTCCCGAGCACTTGGAGGCAGTGGCGGTTAGACAGGATTCGTCCCTCCCAGTATTGGGAGTAGATATCGTGCTGTGTCAGAGAGCCATTACGCAAAGTCCCTGGCCAGGGCAAGCGAGATTTGCTGGTAGGTTCCAGTAGTTTCTCAGGGTGTAATGGGCTTTACTCCGACACGACTTATACCGCTATTAGGGGACTGACGCTTGCCGCCCCCCTAGGCCCGATATGCGATAGTCTTGGACGAACGGACCGGACTGTATGGAGATTGTCACATCAGACTCAGTAGGAGTTCGGATGGGTTTTCTCATCGGCCTTCTTATCGACAACTACCTGGGGACCGTTACGTACAGCTAGTGCCGCTTGCGGTCTGTGGTTAAACCCACTGCCAGCGTAGTAGTCGAGTCTCTAGAGTCCCACACAGAGAGTTTCCTACTCCAGGCGAAACGATATAGAGGTTGCATGGTTTTGCGACAAAGGGTTCGGACGCATACGTGCGTTTACGCACGTACGACTTTCGGACAGTTTTTACCAGTCGGCTTTGGTTTAAGCCAGTTACTGGTATCCGGTTATTGGATTTTTACAGTCTAAATTTTTTCCGTATTTTTGCGGATTGGAGGGGCGTTCTCGTAATTGTACGAGAAGCTTCTAGAAGATGTGACTAAGGAGGTTTCTTTTGGATAAGAAAGTGAGTCATGGTGGTGATTCATTCATTTCATTAATGCACATTTATTGCTTAATGACTCATGCTAATGAATCACCACTAGATATTTTATGAAGCATGCTTATTCATTTCCATTATTCATTTATTCTTAAAAAAGAATGCTTCATAATATTATGATACACTCTCTCTCTTCTCTCATTATCTTATCTCATATTCTCTCTCCTCAAGCTCTCATCTTCAAGTGACTAATCCTTAATCCTCATGTGTTGAGATCAAAGGTTTAGTTAGACTTAAGCATCCATAACCATCACTCTATCTCATCCTTTCATCTTTGATTAGCAATCAAAGTTGATTAGTTACCTCAAGTGAGAGGTGTAGCTTGGTGTTTTGCTCTCGGGTGGATCGTCTACTACCTAGAGAAGGTCGAGGAGAACAAAGGAGGACACAAAGACGAAGGACTAGTTTTGTTAGGTATAATCCCTTAACACTATAGTTTAGTATAGCTATGTGTTCGGTTATTATTTGTTTAGCTTCGATTTAAGCGGTTAGTTGATGTTCGTTCCTTAAACTTGATCGTTTTTGTAAATTCCGCCTCCCCACAAGTACTGGGGTGTACTACATCGACTTACAGTGGTATCAGAGCCTCGCTAAACAATAAATAACCTAATCGCAAATTTGTACGAATTTCGAACGGAAAAACAAAGCCGGAAAACCCTAAAAAATGTAAGTTTCTGTCGAATTTAAAACGATGTCAGAAAATTTTTCAGGTGAGTTCAGAGAGCTTGACATGACACCAGTAGAACACTCAAGAAAAACAGTCGACTGAATCGACCAACGCGCCGCGGAACCGCGGTCTCAACCACTGAGTTGCCGCGCTTCCGCCGCCGAGTTGGCGAGTCAGCGGCCGATTTTTCTTCTGTTGCTTCTCTGTGAAATTTGGGGTTTTCTGGAATATTTAATTATTGCTCTGGTTATTGTTTAACAGAGCAGATTTTGGAGCAATATTGATGTTGTTTATTCGATCGAATTGTACGGTATTTGCGTATTGGATTATATCTGTGATTGTTTAATGTGTTCGTAAACCTCCCCCAACTGCTAGTATGTCGGTTGGCAGGGGGTTGCACATTTCTGAAATGGTTATATCTGTTTGTGCATATAAACTGTATTGGACTGTTGTGGTGTATAGCCGAGGTTCGCAATGGGTTTTTGATTAATTCATTTGTTGTAAATGTAATTTGTTGTAATATTATTTTTTGCGGGGCACTTCCAGGTTGCGGTCGTAGCCACCGCTGTATTATTTCATTTTACTGTTTTTGCTCCTAGGACTGACCCAAGGTGGGGTACACAGACTGCCGGGTGGGTAGTTTGCCGTACCCGTAGGGGTCGAGGGTGGGGTAACGGCTATTCATCACAACTGTGTAATCTGTCTTTTCTTGCAGGCTCAAAAGAAATACAGATTGCTTGCAAATCCAATATTGTTTATCTGTGTTCTGGAATGAATATCATTGCGTCAGACGAATGTAAAATATCTATATTTATGATAGCTATTTAGACGCCACTTATGTTTTACACCCGCGCTAGCCCAGCCCCCGCTCTGTCGTTAGTTAAGTAACCTAACGGGTGATGACGGGACCCCGTGGCGAATGCGGATGGCATAAGAGGACGTTGTATTTTCGTTGTTTTCTGCAATGATAGGTTAATGATGGGACGCATTATCTATAATGCAAAGTAAAATAAACCAAAGTTTAAATCGTTGGAACAATTTAAAAGAAACCACTCGGTTATTTTTAAAACAGATATTTTTAAATGCGGAGTCTTAACCACTCTTTTTAAAAGCTATCAGGTTCCTTCGGTTATATCAAGTTCACTACGTTCACGGTTTCGCCAAAACCATTCGTAGCCCTCCGTCATTTCATCTGGGTATTCAGTAGTATTCAAGCTATGTATTTTGACCTAACGCCAAGGCATAGTGTTTGGTAGCTGCTGGATATTCATTTGTTGCATAGATAGATGAGTTAGTTTGGGACAGTCGTATTATCATTTTGGCCGAACGTCAAGGATATATACGGATGGGTTCAAATTGACAAGATAATGATGGGTAGAACTTGACATGTGACTTATGACATTTTGACCTAACGCCAAGGTCATAAGAGCATGGGGCAAAAACTTATATCGGGAATTTCTAAAGAAACTGAAATTTGCAAAGAGATGCATACCATTTGGAGTTTGATGAATGTTGGTAGGATTCCTTCAACATTATCATACGATGATATTTGGATCCCGATCCTACTGTGAGTATATGCTACTTATCAGGATATTCGTCACTTAACGATCAATGCTATAAACCTAGTAGGTGTCCAGAAAAGTGTCAGCGGGGTTACGCCCCCAGAGAAAAGAGGTTATTTAATTAAGGAACTTCGCGAAAGCGTTGGAAAACCTCCCTCGAAGTATCGACACCGGCCTGGCTGAACGGTTAAGCAAGAATTGTACGGTGAGAATAGTCTTGGCTAATTCTTCTTTTATGGTTTGAGGAAGGATTCGAGAAACAGTGGGAGCCATCCAGTTTAGATAAACTAAAAACCAATCTAAACTTGCAAGAGCATCATGCTAAAGAGTTTTCTTCTCTCTCTCCTAATTGCAGCGACCCTGAAAATGACTGGACTTAAGTTACTTTTAGAAAAAAATATACTGACAGGGCCAAACTATAAAGATTGGCTGCGGAATGTCAAGATGGCTTTGACCTATGACAAACTGGGGTACGTCCTCACCGCTACAGCACCTGCTGTCCTTGGTCCCAAATCCAGCAATGCGGATAAGGAAATCCGCAAAACCTGGGATTTAGATTGCGCGAGAGCCAAGTGCATCGTGCTTGCCTCGATGAACAATGAACATCAGAGGAGGCACGAGGATATGTCCCTAGATGGCATATTTCTCCATACAAAGGAACTTTATGGAGAGCAATCTCGTATAGCAAGATACGAGACCTCTAAGAAATTGTTTCGAGCGAGGTTGGCTGTCGGGTCATCAGTAGGTGAACATGTCCTACAGATGATCGGCTATATTGAAGAGCTCGCGGACCTTGGGACGACTTTGGATAATGAGCTCTATACAGACCTTGTTCTCCAGTCCCTTCCTCCCACCTACGCCCAGTTTATCCTCAACTTCAATCTTCAAGGAAAAGAAGTTGAACTTGCAGAACTCCTGAACATGTTAAGGAGTGCAGAGGGCACCTTGCAGAAGGCAAGGGAAACACCCGCTATGTTTGTTGGCGGTTCATCTTCTTCCGGGTCCAAGGCTAGGGCCAAAGGAAGGAAGAAGAAGGCCGCACCCAGACCTAGAGGAGGTGTTAGTAAGGTGGGAAAGAAGGGAAAGAAAAAGTTTACAGCACCGGTAGTTGGCCTGGATGAGTGCTTCCATTGTCACAGGAAAGGGCACTGGAAGAAGGATTGCAAGGCGTGGAACGCCAAGAACCAGGAACCGAAGCAAGCTGTGGCTTCGACTTCAGGTGTGTTTGTAATTGAGAATTGTCTGTCGATCAACTCTACTTCCTGGGTATTGGATACCGGATCAGGATCTCATATTTGCAATTCTTTGCAGGCACTGAGAAACCGTAGAGTGCTGAAGGAAGGTGATATGATCCTCACGGTTGCTAACGGAGCTAGCGTGGGAGCTGCGTCCGTCGGGGATTATCACCTAGGATTGACGAGTGGACACATTTTGGTTTTACATAACTGTTATTTTGTACCCAGCTTAACGTGTAATATCATATCAGTTTCCTTGTTATCAAATAAAGGTTATGATTTCACGTTTGTAAGAGATGTTGTCAACATCCACCTTAATCATGGTTTGATTGGGTCCGGTACTCTAAATAACGGCATATATGTGTTAAACCAACTCCAAATTTTCAATGTCCAGAACACACTAAAAAGAAAGTCTCCAGATTTAAATAAGGCTTTCTTATGGCATTGTAGACTGGGTCACATCAATGAGAGAAGGTTGACTAAGTTGCATAGAGAAGGATATTTGGACACGTTCGAATATCAAACTTATGACACTTGTCAATCTTGTCTCAAAGGAAAGATGACAAAGACTCCATTCACTGGACAAGGAGTAAGAGCGAGCGAGCTCTTAGGACTCATACACAGTGATGTATGCGGTCCAATGTCTACACATGCGAGAGCTGGTTTTTCCTATTTCATTACTTTCACGGATGATTACTCAAGATACGGATTCATTTATCTGATGAAATATAAATCTGAAGCTTTTGAGAAATTCCAAGAGTATAAGAATGAAGTAGAAAACCAAACCGGCAAAAGTATTAAGACACTTAGATCTGATCGAGGTGGTGAATACTTGAGTGCCGAGTTCCTAGGTTACCTAAAAGAGAAAGGAATTCTCTCTCAGCTTACTCCTCCGTACACTCCACAGCATAACGGTGTATCGGAGAGACGGAATCGAACCCTATTGGATATGGTACGATCCATGATGAGTAATGCTGAGTTACCGCGATCTTTCTGGGGTTATGCGCTAGAATCAGCGGCATATCTTTTGAACATGGTACCTACCAAGACTGTGCCTACCACTCCATATCAGATGTGGAGTGGGAAGAAACCCCATCTACAGTATATAAAGATTTGGGGATGTCCAGCTTTTGTTAAAAAGCAGCATGTGGACAAGCTCGAGGCACGATCAGTAAAGTGTTTGTTTGTGGGATATCCAAAGCACTCCAGGGGATATCTATTCTATTACGCAGAGGAACAGAAGGTATTTGTTTCTCGTAATGCCCATTTTCTAGAACATCAGTTTTTAGAAAAGGAATCAAGTGGGAGCGAAATAGAACTGGAAGAAATTCCAGAACCACAAACTGCTACTGAAAGTTTGGTAGAACCAGAGGTTCAAGAAGAACAGAACATTCCCGCACCCCTCCGCAGGAGTAGTAGGCCGTCTCGTCCGTTTGAGAGATACTACGGTTTTCTCATAGACGGGGATAGAGAGGATTGCATCATAGATGATGATGAACCTACTGACTTCCAGCAGGCCATCCAGAGCGGCGACTCGGTACGATGGCTAGATGCAATGCGGACCGAGATGGAGTCCATGTACACCAACAAAGTATGGACTTTGGACTTTGCTCCAGATGGGGTAAAACCCATAGGATGCAAATGGATCTTCAAGAAAAAGATTGGTGTAGATGGACAGGTGGAAACCTATAAGGCTAGACTTGTTGCAAAGGGTTTTCGTCAAAGACCTGGTTTGGACTATGACGAAACTTTTTCTCCAGTGGCTATGCTCAAATCCATTCGGGTCCTTCTTGCTATTGCTGCCTTCCATGATTATGAAATCTGGCAGATGGACGTAAAGACGGCTTTTCTGAATGGAAATTTAGAAGAGAGCGTCTATATGGATCAGCCAGAGGGTTTCAATCAGAGTGGGAGCAGCGGGAAAGTATGCAAGCTGCTTAAGTCCATTTACGGACTAAAGCAGGCATCGCGGAGTTGGAACATCTGTTTTGATGAGACAGTCAAAGAATATGACTTTATCAAAAATCCAGATGAACCGTGCATATATAGTAAAGTTGTGGCCAGAAGTGTCGTATTCCTCGTCTTGTACGTGGATGACATTCTATTGATAGGAAATGACATTCCTATGCTACAATCTGTCAAAGGATTCTTGTCACACAGGTTCTCCATGAAAGACCTGGGTGATGCCTCTTACATTCTGGGGATCCGGATCTATCGTGATAGATCCAAGAGGATGTTGGAACTTTCGCAGTCCAGGTATATCGACACTGTACTGAAAAGATTCAGTATGGAAGATTCTAAGCGCGGTAATCTACCGGCTTGTCACGGAATCACCCTCTCCAAAGAGATGTCTCCCAAGACTGATTTGGAAAGGGAACGCATGTCTATTATACCCTACGCTTCTGCGGTAGGCTCTATAATGTATGCGATGTTGTGTACCAGACCAGATGTAGCTTACGCACTAAGCATGGTAAGCCGGTATCAGTCAGACCCAGGGGAGAAACACTGGATAGCAGTAAAGAACATTCTCAAGTACCTGAGGAGGACTAAGGAGATGTTCTTGGTTTACGGCGGAAAAGACCTCAGGTTGGAGGCCTTTGCTGATTCCGGCTTCCAGAGTGATAAGGACGATTCCAAGTCCATGTCGGGTTATGTCTTTACCCTCAATGGAGGGGCGGTGTGCTGGAAGAGCTCCAAGCAGGACACCGTTGCTGACTCGACGATGGAAGCGGAGTATATAGCTGCTTGCGATGCCGCAAAAGAAGCAGTCTGGATGAAGAAGTTCCTAATAGAACTTCAGGTGGTTCCTACCATAGTTGATCCAATACCTTTGTATTGCGACAACAACGGAGCTATAGCTTTAGCGAAGGAACCAAGGTCCCATCAGAAGTCCAGACACATCTTGAGGCGGTATCACCTGATCAGGGAGATCATTGATCGTCAGGAGATCGAGGTTCGGAGAGTTGCTTCAGAAGAGAACATTGCTGATCCATTCACGAAGGCCCTTCCTCAGATTCAGTTCGAGAGGCTGCTCGAGATCATTGGTCTACGATATGCCAGTACATGGCCCTAGTGCAAGTGGGAGATTGTTAGTGTTTATGCCCTAGAAGGCCATTACTGTATCATACTAGCTTGTATATTACTTAATGGAAGCTTGGGATATTCACATGTATATAACAGTCTTGCTAAACATGGTAGTATGCTACTTGGTTTTTCTATCTTAATATGTGAGTGTACGTATTGATAGAGCTCTTAGGATCTTGCTTGTCTACCAGCGTTGTGATGGCAGTCACACTAGTGGGGGCTGGGTAGTCTACAAGCACATCCTTATTCAGGTCCCTGGTCGTTGGATTATCGAGACAGAGCATCGATACTCCGGAGTAGACTGGTGTGTACGCTTCTCATCCCAGTTGGGGAGATGGTCTGTCCCACAGCCGTCAGTACGTCGTACTGGAGATAGTATACAGGTGCTCGTTAGGTTACGGGTACACCGGACAGGACTCACAGGGGACTGTTGGTTGGTTTGATACCAGTCGTCAGTGAACAGTTCCCAGGTGACATGAGTACAGCGTAGTCCGCAGACTTGACACTGCTACTTCGCCTCGAGTGTGTCCCACTGTTCTTAGATTGCTACCCTACCACGGCTCTAAGGAGTCGTGCAAACAGGTAGCAGTTGGGTGCAGTCCCGAGCACTTGGAGGCAGTGGCGGTTAGACAGGATTCGTCCCTCCCGGTATTGGGAGTAGATATCGTGCTGTGTCAGAGAGCCATTACGCAAAGTCCCTGGCCAGGGCAAGCGAGATTTGCTGGTAGGTTCCAGTAGTTTCTCAGGGTGTAATGGGCTTTACTCCGACACGACTTATACCGCTATTAGGGGACTGACGCTTGCCGCCCCCCTAGGCCCGATATGCGATAGTCTTGGACGAACGGACCGGACTGTATGGAGATTGTCACATCAGACTCAGTAGGAGTTCGGATGGGTTTTCTCATCGGCCTTCTTATCGACAACTACCTGGGGACCGTTACGTACAGCTAGTGCCGCTTGCGGTCTGTGGTTAAACCCACTGCCAGCGTAGTAGTCGAGTCTCTAGAGTCCCACACAGAGAGTTTCCTACTCCAGGCGAAACGATATAGAGGTTGCATGGTTTTGCGACAAAGGGTTCGGACGCATACGTGCGTTTACGCACGTACGACTTTCGGACAGTTTTTACCAGTCGGCTTTGGTTTAAGCCAGTTACTGGTATCCGGTTATTGGATTTTTACAGTCTAAAGTTTTTCCGTATTTTTGCGGATTGGAGGGGCGTTCTCGTAATTGTACGAGAAGCTTCTAGAAGATGTGACTAAGGAGGTTTCTTTTGGAAAAGAAAGTGAGTCATGGTGGTGATTCATTCATTTCATTAATGCACATTTATTGCTTAATGACTCATGCTAATGAATCACCACTAGATATTTTATGAAGCATGCTTATTCATTTCCATTATTCATTTATTCTTAAAAAAGAATGCTTCATAATATTATGATACACTCTCTCTCTTCTCTCATTATCTTATCTCATATTCTCTCTCCTCAAGCTCTCATCTTCAAGTGACTAATCCTTAATCCTCATGTGTTGAGATCAAAGGTTTAGTTAGACTTAAGTATCCATAACCATCACTCTATCTCATCCTTTCATCTTTGATTAGCAATCAAAGTTGATTAGTTACCTCAAGTGAGAGGTGTAGCTTGGTGTTTTGCTCTCGGGTGGATCGTCTACTACCTAGAGAAGGTCGAGGAGAACAAAGGAGGACACAAAGACGAAGGACTAGTTTCGTTAGGTATAATCCCTTAACACTATAGTTTAGTATAGCTATGTGTTCGGTTATTATTTGTTTAGCTTCGATTTAAGCGGTTAGTCGATGTTCGTTCCTTAAACTTGATCGTTTTTGTAAATTCCGCCTCCCCACAAGTACTGGGGTGTACTACATCGACTTACACAAAGAAGGGATCATACTCCTTCCCCTGGTTTCATCATAAGGAGAAGCCAAATCTCAACGGTTCACAGATAGCCTAGAGATCATCTCGTCGTTCATCTCATGGCAGCAGACACAACATCAAGCGAAACGGAACAGCGGCAACTCCCAGTTCCATTACTCGACGGTGTATTCCCACAGAGAGTCAAACCCTAATCCCGTGAATTGCGGATACAATCAGCAAAATTCCTGGTTACGTGGAACGCGGATAATGTCACTCTTTGACCCCGTGGAAAACGTCCAGAGCGGATCCTGGTCCTCGCAGAGCACGGCAGTGAACCCGTGTGAAGCATCCAGAGCGGAGCCTAGTCCTCGCAGAGCACGGCAGTGAACCCGTGTGAAGCATCTAGTGCAAAATTCCTGGTTACGTGAAACGCGAATAATGTCACTCTTTGACCCCGTGGAAAACTTCCAGAGCGGATCCTGGTCCTCGCAGAGCACGGCAGTGAACCCGTGTGAAGCATCCAGAGCGGAGCCTCGTCCTCGCAGAGCACGGCAGTGAACCCGTGTGAAGCATCTAGTGCAAAATTCCTGGTTACGTGGAACGCGGATAATGTCACTCTTTGACCCCGTGGAAAACGTCCAGAGCGGATCCTGGTCCTCGCAGAGCACGGCAGTGAACCCGTGTGAAGCATCCAGAGCGGAGCCTAGTCCTCGCAGAGCACGGCAGTGAACCCGTGTGAAGCATCTAGTGCAAAATTCCTGGTTACGTGGAACGCGAATAATGTCACTCTTTGACCCCATGGAAAACGTCCAAAGCAGATCGTGGTCCTCGAAGAGCACGGCAGTGAACCCGTGTGAAGCATCCAGAGCGGAGCCTAGTCCTCGCAGAGCACGGCAGTGAACCCGTGTGAAGCATCTAGTGCAAAATTCCTGGTTACGTGGAACGCGGATAATGTCACTCTTTGACCTCGTGGAAAACGTCCAGAGCGGATCCTGGTCCTCGCAGAGCACGGCGGTGAACCCGTGTGAAGCATCCAGAGCGGAGCCTAGTCCTCGCAGAGCACGGCAGTGAACCCGTGTGAAGCATCTAGTGCAAAATTCCTGGTTACGTGGAACGCGGATAATGTCACTCTTTGACCCTGTGGAAAACGTCCAGAGCGGATCCTGGTCCTCGCAGAGCACGGCAGTGAACCCGTGTGAAGCATCCAGAGCGGAGCCTAGTCCTCGCAGAGCAAGGCAATGAACCCGTGTGAAGCATCTAGTGCAAAATTCTTGGTTACGTGGAGCGCGGATAATGTCACTCTTTGACCCCATGGAAAACGTCTAGAGCGGATCCTGGTCCCCACAGAGCACGGCAGTGAACCCGTGTGAAGCATCCAGAGCGGAGCCTAGTCCTCGCAGAGCACGGCAGTGAACCCGTGTGAAGCATCTAGTGCAAAATTCCTGGTTACGTGGAACGCGAATAATGCCACTCTTTGACCCCGTGGAAAACGTCCAGAGCGGATCCTGGTGCTCGCAGAGCACGGCAGTGAACCCGTGTGAAGCATCTAGAGCGGAGCCTAGTCCTCACAGAGCACGGCAATGAACCCGTGTGAAGCATCTAGTGCAAAATTCCTGGTTACGTGGAACGCGGATAACGTCACTCTTTGACCCCGTGGAAAACGTCCAGAGCGGATCGTGGTCCTCGCAGAGCACGGTAGTGAACCCGTGTGAAGCATCCAGAGCGGAGCCTAGTCCTCGCCAAGCACGGCAGTGAACCCGTGTGAAGCATCTAGTGCAAAATTCTTGGTTACGTGGAACGCGGATAATGTCACTCTTTGACCCCGTGGAAAACGTCCAGAGCGGATCCTGGTCCTCGCAGAGCACGGCAGTGAACCCGTGTGAAGCATCCAGAGCGGAGCCTGGTCCTCGCCAAGTACGGCAGTGAACCCGTGTGAAGCATCCAGAGCAAATACCGGACTGTGGAGTCCTTAAAATCCATGGGCTATGACGTCCTTAACCTCGACCGTGATGTCTTAAAACTAACGATCAACCGCCCCGATTCCCTACGAATTCTGCCTTGGTTTAAGGGTACATCTCTTCACTCCTTTGATACCTGGCGTTGTAATTCCTCAACGTCTTTAAAGAGGTGATGGGTCCCTGCAACTAAACATCGGACTGTGGAGTCCCTAAATCCACGGACTATGAGGTCCTTAACCTTGACCGTGATGTCTTAAAACTAACATCGGACTGTGGAGTCCCTAAATCCACGGACTATGAGGTCCTTAACCTTGACTGTAATGTCTTAAAACTAACATCGGACTGTGGAGTCCCTAAATCCACGGACTATGAGGTCCTTAACCTTGACCGTGATGTCTTAAAACTAACCGCGGACGGTGGAGTCCCTAAATCCACGGACTATGAGGTCCTTAACCTTGACCGTGATGTCTTAAAACTAACAGCGGACTGTGGAGTCCTTAAATCCACGGACTGTGAGGTCCTTAACCTTGACCGCGACGTCTTTAAACTACGATACCCGGAGAAGCCTCTGACCCCGTGAAACACGGATAAGGGTGACCATATCCAGCACTTGCAGGTCCTCACGACCTGTAAGGAAGAAAAAACTCCCTTGTGAGATCCTTACGACTCTCAAGGGAAAACCCGCTTAAAGTCCTCACGATCTCTAAGAAGAACTTACACCTATGAGATCCGTTCGACCGATAGGGAGAAAAACTCTTTATGAGACCCTCGGGGCTCATAAGATGCAAAAGTCTTAGGAAGTAGATCTTAACCCTGAATCCTGAGCCATCGATGTCCTGCGAGGAGATCAAGGTAGAATATCCGCAGAATACATTCAATAAAAAAGGGGACACACCATTGAGAGAAAAGTTGTATCTTTTATTCATAAACCAAAATGGATACAAAATACAAGTCATGGAAGAAACAAAAAGAAAGATACTCTTATCCATGAGTATGTACAAAAAAGGGAGAAAAGATACAAATGTTTCAAGCCGGCGGGCGATTCAGCAGCTTGGACAGCTCATCCTGCTTTTGTTGAGCCACGGCTTCATGAAGCAAGATCTCCAAAAGACGAGCCTCCGCCTGAGCTTGTTGGGCCTGATATGAAGCAAGCCGGGCTTCAAGCTCTTTCTCAGTGGCCTTATGAGCTTCAACCCTCTCGCGAGTAAACGTGGCGGCTTTATCGAGAGCCACCACTTCCTTGATAGACTCCTGAAGCACCCGCCAGAGTTCATACGCTTTGTTGGCTTTGGCTGTAAGATTGGCTTGAAGCTCACCCAGCGCCTTGGAGGCTAGCTCCCTCTCCGAGAACTTGCGGCCAAGCCTCTTCTCGCACGACGTCATGTTGGCCGCACGTCGTGCTATCAGACCTCGTAACTCCGCTTTTGCAGCCACGGCTTCCGAGGAAAGGCGAGAACATTCCAGAGCGTACAAACAAGCCTCCACCTTCCTACAGAACTCTACCCAGACCCGCACCACCTCTTCGCTATGATAGGTGGCGAGAAAAGGGAGGGAGCCGTTAGCTTCAGCGGCAAACGCTTCGGCTGTGGTCGCACTACCAGCACGGAGCTCCTCGATGAAAGAAGATAGGGAGACAAGGCTCAATTGGGCCAAGCATTCTGAAGCCCGCAAAGCGTAGGGGCCGGGCGGCATCACAATGCGCGATTCCAAAGCCATGGAGACTGGCAGGGCTGTTCAAATTTGGCGAATGTTAGTAAAACTTTTAAACGCAGAATGAACGGGACTATAATAAAATGTCACTCACCGACAGTCATGCAAGTAGGAGCTGAAGGTTCCCCTGGCCCTTCAACGACCTCGACCTCATCGTCGGCTTCTAAAACTATAAGAGACATCAACGTCATTTCGCAAAATAGTAACAATGCTATGGTAAAAAATGGTGAATGACACTAACCTTGACAAGAGGAAAGGACAATACGCTGAGGGGAGATCGCCTGCGGAGCTGCCATCTCCAATAAACGCTGAAATGACTGGCGAGGCGACAGATCCGCGATCGTGGCCGCCAAGCCGCGCAATTCTGGGAAAGATAAAAGAGTTCAGACTATGAAGGGGTTGCTAAATTAAAACGCAGAGGGATACCTTCAACACTCCTCCCATTCTGAGCCGGGGGGATAGCAGCTTCAACGGTCTCCGCCGTGACCTCAGGCTCCAACAAAGGGAGAGTAGTCCCGACTACCTCGCTTCCAGCCTTTGGGCCGCCCTCAGTAAGAGTCATTGGGGCGGCGGCCTCCAAGGGAGCCTCCCCCAAAGTGGCAAGCACTCCCTGATCAAGAACCGCCGCTGGAGGTTCTATCATGAGAGGAGCAGCCTCATCAGCCCCCTCCACATCCAGCAAGGCTTCATTGAGAATTTCGGCAGGCTTTAGCTTTAATGGGCCAGTAGGGAGCTCCCCCAGCGTCGAAGATTCTGCATGATTCAAATGAGAATAATGATACATACCCACGAGCATAAATAATCGAAAAGACTACAAAAGAAGCACAACGTACCTATACGCAAAGAAGCCCTCAATATGGCTTCTTCAAGCCGCTTCTCCTTCTTAAGGAGGTGAGCTCGCCGGAGTTTAAGGGTAGATTCATGACCGCCGGTCCATAAAGAAAGCGCATCAGCGGCGTCTTCTGAAGCGGCCTGCTTCAAAGCCCTTTCCCCCCATTCCTCCAAAGGGCCAATAAATCGCCGCCGAATCCACGAAGGGTCTTCGTAAAAAATTACAGCTGGATAAGACTTCTTCGGAACCTTGGCGTTATGGGACGCGTCTTTTGAACGCCATATGGCCTCAGCCAACTGCGCAGCCTCCTCATCAGCCGAACTCGGGAAGAGAAGTCCAGCGTTTGACTCTTGCAAGGCCAATGGTTCGTCTTCAAGGATAGGCTCAGACTCCACCACGGAATCAAGCGGGGTGGTAGCCGCTTTCCTCCGCCGTTTAGACCCAGAGCCGGTCGCTGAGGATGACTGCTTCCTCCCTCGCGAAGCCTTAGGGGGCGCTGGCCCACATCGCCTTCAGCGCCCTCATCCCTGTTGCTTTCGCTCAGTGCCACAACCGAAGACGACATCGCTATTGTCGACGCCACGGGGGGCGGTGCCGCCACCGGCAGAGTTGCTACTACTGGAGCCCGTTTACCCCGCGATCGGGAACCCAAGGGCATACCAGCTGTTGGAGTAAGGTCTACCCCTGACTCCCCCGGAATGAGGGCGGCGCCAATCTCCCTCAAAGGGAAGCGGACTGGAACCCTCGGTCGTAGCTTAGCTCCCGAGACCTGAGGAGGGGCGTCGTGACCAAGAAGAACCCTTCTTTCTTCAGCAATAATTGGGGTGATCCGATGAAGATACCAGCCCGTAAATGCACCTACGCATCGGGGCATGTACTCGGCTTCAGGGACCATGAAATGAGAGCCGATGTTCAGCCTCATGAAATGATGAGCGGCATCGCGAACAGCATCGAGCGAAGGGATCGGGGCGACTATAAAAGCCTCAAAAGGAACACCCTGGTCGTATCCAAGCTGCCGGGCAAATCGATGCGGATTGTACCGCATAAAAAGAGCTGCACTGTCCTGGCGAAACACCAAGTAGCCCGGTCTAATTGTATACAAATGCGTGGCCTCCCGGGGCTTTAGAGAAGGCGCGTTGTCTTTCGACTGGTCCCAGAGTTGTTGAACGGGACCCGAAGGAGTAGACAAAACCCGATCATTAAAAACCAACCCGCCAGCGGTGACATGAGGAGAAATCAGCACCCGAATAGCCCCAAATTGAGTTGGGTCGGCAGCAGAAGCACCCACCAGTCGCATAAGTCGCGGGAAGGGATAGGCGTCGTAAAAGGCGGGCCTCTAATGCATAGCAAAAGACCCCAGCACATGCATTTCGATCCACGACGTGAAATAATGAAGCGAAAAGTTCACTACGTCCACGCCAGGCGTAGAGGTATTAGCTGCGGTGCCCAATCCGTTATAGAGGTGCGCCAAGGCCGGGATGCCGATAGCCAACCGCATCCCCTCAGCAATACGATGAGCCGGGTAGATGACCGAGGCTCTCATGAAGCGGCGATGCATGGGGATAACGAACCAACTAAGCCAGACACTAACAAACCCCATAAAGAACGTCTCCTCGTCCATGCCTGGGACAGCAATGGATTCAAAAGATATCGGCGATATAATAGGGATGTAATACTGAGGTAAATCCGATTCGTTGGTCGGCAACCTCTTCGGACCGAACCCAAAGGGGTCCCCAATGTTGGCAAACTTCGGGGCTGTCTTCGATAAGGCGTCCTCACGAAGGAAACGAGCAATGAAGCTCTTGAAAGTGACACCCTGCTCCTCGGACTCGGTGAATAATCGGTCGAAGATGCCTAGGGCCTTAATTAAACTGGGGCGCTTGTGGCGAACAGCATTCTCAGCAGACAGGCCGTCAACTGGGGCTGGCTCGGGTTCAAAAACGTACTCGTCAGGAGGCAACAACTCCTCATACAGATTACCCCTTATCGGCAACCCCGAGATATCATAAAATTCGGCCAGGGAAATCGAAACCTCGCGATCTCCCAGAATGAAAGTATTAGTGGGAAGATTCCACTGGTTCAAAAACGCCTTGACCCACCAGACATGTGGGGACTTGTAATGGAATAGTGACGCGTATATGGCCTGGTAAAGCCCGACTTTCTGCAACCGCGCCCGATGGGCAGAAAGGATGTAGCGAGCCCAGAGAAGGTAGCCCGTAGGATGGCTAGGAGTGAGCCCTATCTTATAAATTTTCCCCCACGGGTGGGCCTCACCCTGGCAGATACGCCATTCCAAGATGTCTATGGCCGGGATCGGATGGTTCGGAATGCCGGTCGTCGAAGGCTCCAGCCTCCCCGTTGGAGTCCAGTTGGGCATTTCCACAGCAAAAGCTGTCCTTGGAGGATCCATCGGTAAAAAGGGGAAAGCGGGCTCCGTTGGCACCGCGCAAAGAAAACTCCGGCGACCCTGAATAATCTGACTATACCAAGATCCCCTGTAACACCTTAGGATAAGGGTTAGTGTATAATTATAATTAAATAATGATTTTTAATAAAAAGTTTACCAAATTGTGTTTTAAATATTTTTCCTAATTTAATAAACATTTTTCCAAAATTTTCCTAAACTTGCACACACATGTGCATGTAAACTAGGGTTTTTAAATTAAGTAAATACAATAATTATTAACCATGGTGGGTTAATTGTAGGATTAATTCTTTTGGATTCTTAAATGGGTTTAATTAATTAGTTAAACTAAAAGATTACTTTAATTTGAATTTTAGGGTTAAGTGTTGACTTGTGAGAGAGAGAGAGAGGGCATCATGGCTCAAGCCATGCTTGCCATTAATGAGGTGAGAGAGAGTGAGGGGTGACTTTTGTGTGTGATGATTGAGGTAGCCTCTCATTTCTTTTTGTGTTTTTCTCTCACACTCTCACAACACACCAACACACTCACACACACACTTACCTCTTCAAGCAGCAGCAGCAGAAGCAGCAGAAGCACAAGCAGCAGCAGAAGCACAAGCAGCAGCAGCAACATTCAGCAACAGCAGCAGCAGCCCCAGATCCCTGTGCAGCGACTTCCCTTCACTTCTTCTCCTTCCTGCAGCTCCCTAGGGTCGAGAGTGAGGTATATTTCCTATCTTGCTTCACTAGTTTGCCTAGTTAGTGTAGTTTTGCATCGGTTATTAGAAATTAGTGTGTTTTAGTGCGATATGGGGTGATTAGCGAGAACCTTGTGCTAATGAGGTGAGATTTGGTTTCAGTAGGATGATTGTGGTCTGTTGAGGCCATTGTGACTTAGTCGAACCCCGATTACACTAAAATACCACCAGTTTTCTTATGTGATGCAAAATGTCGTTTTTGTGCAAAAGTGAACTTTTCTGGATCTGCTTTTGACCCGGTGAGTGCAGAATGAAATTGAGGAGACTGTAGTGTAGTGGGGTGGAGATGATGCACCAGGTGAAACCCGACCCCCTAATTCCACACTGAGGCCGCCAAAACCACCATTCTGGCCGCAAATTGCGGCCAGACAGGAAGGGTTTTGGGTGTTTTTGGGTTCTGTAGGTTTGTTTTTGTGAGTAGGGTATTTTGGTATATATATATTTTTAAGATCATTTCTGTAGGAAAATCTGGGACCAAATACCTGTTTTGCCGTTTTTCTAAACCTTCGCGACACGCGTGATACGTGAGTAGGTTTGGGTTCTGCGTATCGCGGCGCGTCGGGGTAGTTTTGTGGCGCGTGAGTACACGTTTTAGCGCATCGCGCACACGCGCTATTGGTTTGCGACACAGGTTTCTTGTGGATTATAATGTCGCGTTTTGTGACTTAAGCTTATGTGTGATATGTGTATGTGGTTCTAGGTTCGCAGGCCAGTGAGACGGACGCTGCGAAGAAGGGCAAGCAAGTGGTTGGATACACTTAGCGCGAGACACGGTGAGTAGATTTCACATCTACGGGGATATCGCCCGCATGGCGTTATGCGTCAGGGCTGATAGGATCTCAGTATTACATATTGCATTTACCTATGGACTGCCATCTCATATTGCATTTCCCTGCTATGTGTTATTGATATATGCTAGAACTGATAGAACACCACACTATTACTAACGGTTTATGTTGCACGAGCACTATTTACATGCTACACACACACCGTTAGTAATTGCCATGCCACACTCACTGTAGAACTGCCATGATTATACTATTGTGTTATTGCTATAGTTCACCATACATGTGATTGACTATGATTTCCTGGACATTGGGAGCCGCATGACATCTTTAAAAACGGAAACTATTTTAAAAAGCGGCTTTCCCTTATATACCTGCCATGGATTGATTATATTGTACCTCGCATTGGATTGACTTATTGATGATGGATTTTTCATGTGATTTCTGTTTTGAGGACCGTGGAATTATTTAAGGAAAGATATGCTATTTTGAAAACCCGGTACCTCGTGATATGATATTTTGGTGTGTCCACCACGCGTTTTCTCGGTGCTGAGACGTGTGCTTGAAACCCGATTCGAGGAGGGGATGTTCCGTTTGCGGGTTCGTGGTGGGCCCGGTATGGTTCCCCTCGGCGAGATGATCGATGGGATTTGCCGATTGAGCCTGGAGGCGGGCGAGTACCTACCGGTGATTGGTTGGACCTGGCAGTTGTCCGGAGGATACTGACCAGAGTCGAGTGATGGATGCGGGATGACCGTGCTGCCGGGGCCGAGGGCCGATACCGCAGAAGGACCCCGTGGGGCCGGTCCAGATTGACGGCGCCCGATATTTGAGGATTTACGTGTCGATGCTGGACACGGGTATTTTATGATGTTTTGGGTGCCGATGTTGGGCACTCGTGATTCCTCCGAGATATACAGGATTTGAGGGCCGATGGGTGTGCCGGCGCCTGAGTATATGTGGGATTTGGGTGCAGCTTGAGGCACCGATCATTGCATTTCCATATTGACATAGTCCATGTAGATATTAGTTATCCCATACTCAGTACTGATTACTATACATCTCATCCTGTGGCATTTACCTGTTAGAGTACATGCATTACTACTGTATCCACTGTTGACATGCATTGATATCATCTGCTGGCATTAGTAGAGCCACGCTATATGTGCATGCCTGCGATCACCTTTATATGTTATCTCTATTCACGAGTTGGCAACTCACCCCCGTTGTGCCACAGTGTTTGCAGGTTGCCCTTGGGAGTAGTCACGGCTGGCTGTTACCTCATCTTTTGGCACAGATACCCCTTTTGAGCAGAGATAGCCCTTTTGCTGTTTAAGTGGGTTTTGTATGGTATCTGTTATCTTTCAGTTGTATATTGATGTATCTAGTACTCTCCATCTACCTTATGTATTGACTTAGAGACAGTTGTGAGGACGATATGTATGATTTTATATTCTGGTGTCGAGCTCGCATGTGAGCCGACGTTACTTTATGCAGTCTCATCTTTTATGATATTGTCCTTGTTTTACTGTGTATTCTTCGCTACGGCGTCGTATATCATATTGTGATGCTTTATTCTCGTCACTTGTTATTTCCGCCACACCTTACTTTTACCCGACTTTCGGGGCTAATGTTTTAAAAAGGAAATGTTACCAAAATTATAAAACTCTTAACTTGTGAACTTAAAAAGGGAATTTCTACTAAATAAATGGAAGTTTTTCAGACCTTTACTATTGTTTTTACAAAACGCTTTAAATCACTCTATTTATTGGTTTTGATTTCTGGGTTCGGCTTACTTAGCCGCGTTACGCCTGTAGACATTGCGTGGTTAAGTGCCGGTCACGAGTCGAATTCTCGGGTCGTGACAAAGTTGGTATTAAAGCGTAGGTTTTACCTTCGGAGTGTAGGATGACCCTGGTATGATGGAGTAGGTAGCTGCAGCAGGGTAGCGTAGCGTGCGTATGTTCCGCGGCATACTCACGACACGGTACTCCGCTTACGCGACCTTAGGACTTGTTGATTTGATTCCTCCTTATATTCTTGTGATTCGATTTCCGTGTTCTTATCGAATCCAAATTTTCTTTCAGCCAATATGCCGCCTAAGACTACGAGGGCACAGAGAGCGGCCGCGAGGGCCGAGATTCGTGTTGACTCGTCCTAGACGAGGACTGATCCGGGCAGTACGCCGGTCGTACCTGAGCAGGCTGTTCCTGCCGTGACAGAGCAGATCGCATCGTTAGGGGCTGGTATGCAGGAGATGCGCCAGATGATAGGATCGCTAGTTGAGACGCTTCGAGCGCAGCGACCAGAGGTAGCTCCACCAGTTCCAGAGACCGCTATGGTACCTACCGCACAGCCAGTTGCCCCTGCAGCCACGGAGGTGATTACAGTATCGCTATCAGAGTTCATGAGGCTGAAGCCTCCAGTTTTCACAGGCACCGATACAGCCGAGGACCCACAGTCTTTCATAGACAGGATGGCCAGGATATGCCGTTCCCTCAGATGTGCAGATGCGAGATGGGTCGAGTTCGCGAGCTTTCGCCTGGAAGGTCTTGCGCAAAAATGGTGTGATTCCGTGGAGAAGGGCAGAGCAGCAGGTCTTCCTCCTATGACCTGGACGGAGTTCGTGACTATATTTCTAGCCTGTTTCCTTCCCCGGAGTGTTAGAGATGCCCGAGCACGCAGGTTTGAGTCTTTGCGCCAGACGCCAGGGATGACAGTGGCAGAGTATGACGTACTGTTTACAGAGCTAGCAGTCTACGCCCCACATCTAGTGGCCACCGAGGAGTTGCGAGTCCGGAGATTTGTTCGAGGCTTGATTTCACCAGTGTTCCTTGCGATCAGCGCGCAGCACTACGAGACTTATGCAGCAGCCGTAGACGCAGCCCTAGTGGTCGAGGAGCACCTTGTTGAGACCTCGGTATTTCCAGAGCCGAAGAGAGTTCGTACCAGTATTTCCGCACGGAGGCAGTCATTCAGACGCCGCGACAGGTTTCGTTCCGGTACGAGGGGTAGCAGAGATTCGGGACGGGGTCGGATGTTTAGTTCGTATCCCCAGGACGGTCAGCAGTCGCCGCGGGGTTGCTACAGATGTGGCAGCCTACTTCACCTCGTTCGAGATTGTCCAGAGACACACCGGAGGGAGGCGGCAGCACCGCATGTTACCTTACCACCTTCACCACCCCAGAGGACGTTGCCCGTTGTGCCTACCGTTGCTCCACGCCAGACTTATGCACAGAGAGGTCGTGGACGTGGAGGAGTTGCTCAGATGGGACGAGATGACCGAGGCAGAGGTCAGTCAGTTGCAGGTGGTGGACAGGCGAGGGTCTTTGCTTTGACACATCAGGACGCGCAGGCGTCCAATGCAGTGGTTTCAGGTATCCTTCCTGTATGTTCAGTTGATGCACATGTACTGTTCGATCCCGGATCCACACACTCGTACGTATCCACACACTTCGTGCCGAGGTTGGGTAGAGAGTCCGGCTTACTTGATCAGCCGCTTGTGGTGACTACTCCTGTGGGAGAGTCGTTTGTTGCTAGGCACGTGTTCCGATCCTGTATCGTCTGTATTGGCGAGAGAGAGTTGCCTGTCGACTTGATCCTTCTAGAGATGTTGGACTTCGACGTTCTTTTGGGCATGGATTGGTTAGCCACGTGCTATGCTTCTTTGGACTGCCGCGAGAAGACAGTTAGATTCTGTTTCCCCGGCGAGTCGGTTTTTGTTGTGTTGGGGGACCGTAGTGCCGCCCCTCACAGTGTGATTTCTTCTTTTCGCGCTGGACAGCTTTTGAGGAAGGGATGTCAGGGATTTCTCGCTTATGTTCGCGATGCTCGCGCTACGGAGGTTCCATTGGATCAGGTTCCGGTTGTTAGCGAGTTTCCTGATGTGTTCCCTGACGAGCTTCCTGGGTTGCCGCCCGAGCGCGACATTTCTTTCTGTATTGATTTGGTTCCTGGTTCGGGGCCTATTTCTATACCGCCCTATCGGATGGCCCCGGCGGAACTTCGTGAGCTGAAGGGTCAGTTGCAAGACTTGCTGGACAAGGGACTTATTCGACCCAGTGTTTCTCCTTGGGGTGCTCCAGTCCTGTTCGTCAGGAAGAAGGACGGCAGCTTACGTCTTTGTATCGACTACCGCCAGCTGAACAGGGTGACAGTGCGGAACAGGTATCCTTTGCCGCGTATCGACGATTTGTTCGACCAGCTTCAGGGGGCAGGGTACTTTTCGAGGATCGATTTACGATCGGGCTATCATCAGCTGCGGGTTCGACAGGAGGACATTCCCCGGACAGCTTTCCGTACGTGCTATGGCCATTACGAGTTCTTGGTGATGTCGTTCGGACTCACCAATGCGCCAGCAGCCTTCATGGACTTGATGAACCGCATTTTCCGGCCTTATTTGGATCTGTTCATCATAGTCTTCATTGACGATATCTTGGTGTATTCCCGGAGTAGTGACGAGCACGAGCAGCACCTGCGGATTACATTGCAGACATTGAGGGAGCACCAGCTTTATGCGAAATTCTCCAAGTGTGCTTTTTGGCTAGACAGCGTGGACTTCTTGGGTCACGTGATTTCACGAGACGGTATATGTGTTGACCCGAGGAAGATCGAGGCCGTTCAGCGTTGGCCCAGACCCACATCGGTGACGGAGATTCGCAGCTTTTTGGGATTGGCCGGTTATTACAGGCGTTTTGTGCAGGACTTCTCACGTATTGCTACACCGTTGACCGGGTTGACCCGGAAGGGAGTTCCCTTCGATTGGACGGAGGAGTGCGAGCACAGCTTTCAGCAGTTACGGACACGGCTGACGACGGCACCGGTGTTATCTTTACCTTCCGGACCGGACGGATTTGTGGTCTTTTGTGATGCTTCTCGAGTGGGGTTGGGATGCGTTCTGATGCAGCATGATAGGGTGATCGCGTATGCCTCGCGACAATTGAAGAAGCACGAGCAGAACTACCCCACTCATGATTTGGAGATGGCAGCAGTGGTCTTCGCACTTAAAATCTGGCGACACTACCTATACGGCGAGTCGTGCCAGATATTTACGGATCACAAGAGTTTGAAATACATATTCCAGCAGCGGGACCTGAACCTTCGACAGCGTCGATGGATGGAGTTAGTGAAGGATTATGACTGCGAGATCTTATATCACCCGGGCAAGGCAAATGTGGTTGCAGATGCTTTGAGCAGGAGGCCCGGGAGTAGTTTATCTTGTTTGAGCGCTGTACAGGAGCAGTCATCCGCAGATTGGCAGATATTATGCGACAGTCGAGTGCAGTTCGAGTTTACGCCGATTGGAGGACAGATAGCGCATGTCCGTGCACGCCCACAGTTGATTGATCGTATACGTGAGGCACAGCTCAGTGATGACCGATGTTCAGAGATCATGGCACAGATGGGACAGGACAGATTTTCCGAGTTCGTGATCGATGATCAGGGGATACTGCGGTTTGGAGTCAGACTGTGCGTACCTGATGCTGAGGGACTGAGGCGCGAGATTCTTGAGGAGGCACATCGATCGGTGTATAGCTTACATCCCGGTTCCACCAAGATGTATCATGATATGAGAGATGTTTACTGGTGGGACGGAATGAAGAGGGACATTGCAGATTTTGTATCGAGATGCCTGACTTGTCAGCAAGTCAAGGCTGAGCACCAGCGGCCCGCGGGAGAGCTCCAGCCGTTACCCATTCCGGAGTGGAAATGGGAACAGATTTCGATGGATTTCGTGGTGGGTCTACCCAGGACTAGTAGGGGGTATGACTCCATCTGGGTGATCGTGGATCGTTTGACGAAAGCGGCTCACTTCCTACCGGTGAAGACGACTTTCGGATTTACTCAGTATGCCCAGATCTATATTGACGAGATAGTACGACTACACGGAGTCCCGACGTGCATTGTGTCCGACAGAGGCACCCAGTTTACTAGTAGACTATGGCAGAGGCTTCAGGAGGCTTTGGGCACTCGTTTGAGTTTCAGCACGGCTTTTCATCCGCAGACCGACGGACAGTCAGAGCGGACCATCCAGACTCTCGAGGACATGCTCAGAGCTTGTGTACTAGATTTCGGAGGTAGCTGGGATCATCATTTGCCCTTGGTAGAGTTTTCCTACAATAACAGCTACCAGGAGACTATTCAGATGGCACCGTTTGAGGCTCTTTACGGGAGGAGATGCAGGTCACCTACTTGTTGGACAGAGCTCAGTGAGAGCAGTATCTTAGGGCCACAGATCGTTGAGGAGACGACAGCGAAGATCCAGTTGATTCGCGATAGGATGAGAGCAGCGCAGAGTAGGCAGAGATCTTATGCGGACCGCCGACGACGCAGACTTGAGTTTTCTGTTGGTGATCATGTTTTCTTGAGGGTCTCCCCAATGAAAGGTGTGATGAGGTTTGGGAAGAAGGGAAAGCTTAGCCCCAGGTATGTGGGCCCCTTCGAGATCCTCGAGCGTGTCGGTGCAGTAGCTTACCGGTTAGCCCTTCCGCCCAGCTTTCCAGACGTGCACCCCGTATTCTATGTTTCGATGCTCCGCAGATATCTACATGATCCTTCGCACGCGATTCAGCATCCGACGATCCAGCTTGAGCGTGATCTTTCCTATGCAGAGCAGCCGGTGATGATCTTAGATCGACAAGTGAAGAAATTGAGATCGAAGGAGATTCCATCAGTTAAAGTACTTTGGCGTGGTCAGAACCGTGAAGAGATCACTTGGGAGACCGAAAGCGAGATGATGAAGACGTATCCCCATCTTTTTGAAGGTAACCTTAGTTAGATTTTTGAAATTCGGGGACGAATTTCTTTAAGGGGGAGAGATTGTAACACCTTAGGATAAGGGTTAGTGTATAATTATAATTAAATAATGATTTTTAATAAAAAGTTTACCAAATTGTGTTTTAAATATTTTTCCTAATTTAATAAACATTTTTCCAAAATTTTCCTAAACTTGCACACACATGTGCATGTAAACTAGGGTTTTTAAATTAAGTAAATACAATAATTATTAACCATGGTGGGTTAATTGTAGGATTAATTCTTTTGGATTCTTAAATGGGTTTAATTAATTAGTTAAACTAAAAGATTACTTTAATTTGAATTTTAGGGTTAAGTGTTGACTTGTGAGAGAGAGAGAGAGGGCATCATGGCTCAAGCCATGCTTGCCATTAATGAGGTGAGAGAGAGTGAGGGGTGACTTTTGTGTGTGATGATTGAGGTAGCCTCTCATTTCTTTTTGTGTTTTTCTCTCACACTCTCACAACACACCAACACACTCACACACACACTTACCTCTTCAAGCAGCAGCAGCAGAAGCAGCAGAAGCACAAGCAGCAGCAGAAGCACAAGCAGCAGCAGCAACATTCAGCAACAGCAGCAGCAGCCCCAGATCCCTGTGCAGCGACTTCCCTTCACTTCTTCTCCTTCCTGCAGCTCCCTAGGGTCGAGAGTGAGGTATATTTCCTATCTTGCTTCACTAGTTTGCCTAGTTAGTGTAGTTTTGCATCGGTTATTAGAAATTAGTGTGTTTTAGTGCGATATGGGGTGATTAGCGAGAACCTTGTGCTAATGAGGTGAGATTTGGTTTCAGTAGGATGATTGTGGTCTGTTGAGGCCATTGTGACTTAGTCGAACCCCGATTACACTAAAATACCATCAGTTTTCTTATGTGATGCAAAATGTCGTTTTTGTGCAAAAGTGAACTTTTCTGGATCTGCTTTTGACCCGGTGAGTGCAGAATGAAATTGAGGAGACTGTAGTGTAGTGGGGTGGAGATGATGCACCAGGTGAAACCCGACCCCCTAATTCCACACTGAGGCCGCCAAAACCACCATTCTGGCCGCAAATTGCGGCCAGACAGGAAGGGTTTTGGGTGTTTTTGGGTTCTGTAGGTTTGTTTTTGTGAGTAGGGTATTTTGGTATATATATATTTTTAAGATCATTTCTGTAGGAAAATCTGGGACCAAATACCTGTTTTGCCGTTTTTCTAAACCTTCGCGACACGCGTGATACGTGAGTAGGTTTGGGTTCTGCGTATCGCGGCGCGTCGGGGTAGTTTTGTGGCGCGTGAGTACACGTTTTAGCGCATCGCGCACACGCGCTATTGGTTTGCGACACAGGTTTCTTGTGGATTATAATGTCGCGTTTTGTGACTTAAGCTTATGTGTGATATGTGTATGTGGTTCTAGGTTCGCAGGCCAGTGAGACGGACGCTGCGAAGAAGGGCAAGCAAGTGGTTGGATACACTTAGCGCGAGACACGGTGAGTAGATTTCACATCTACGGGGATATCGCCCGCATGGCGTTATGCGTCAGGGCTGATAGGATCTCAGTATTACATATTGCATTTACCTATGGACTGCCATCTCATATTGCATTTCCCTGCTATGTGTTATTGATATATGCTAGAACTGATAGAACACCACACTATTACTAACGGTTTATGTTGCACGAGCACTATTTACATGCTACACACACACCGTTAGTAATTGCCATGCCACACTCACTGTAGAACTGCCATGATTATACTATTGTGTTATTGCTATAGTTCACCATACATGTGATTGACTATGATTTCCTGGACATTGGGAGCCGCATGACATCTTTAAAAACGGAAACTATTTTAAAAAGCGGCTTTCCCTTATATACCTGCCATGGATTGATTATATTGTACCTCGCATTGGATTGACTTATTGATGATGGATTTTTCATGTGATTTCTGTTTTGAGGACCGTGGAATTATTTAAGGAAAGATATGCTATTTTGAAAACCCGGTACCTCGTGATATGATATTTTGGTGTGTCCACCACGCGTTTTCTCGGTGCTGAGACGTGTGCTTGAAACCCGATTCGAGGAGGGGATGTTCCGTTTGCGGGTTCGTGGTGGGCCCGGTATGGTTCCCCTCGGCGAGATGATCGATGGGATTTGCCGATTGAGCCTGGAGGCGGGCGAGTACCTACCGGTGATTGGTTGGACCTGGCAGTTGTCCGGAGGATACTGACCAGAGTCGAGTGATGGATGCGGGATGACCGTGCTGCCGGGGCCGAGGGCCGATACCGCAGACGGACCCCGTGGGGCCGGTCCAGATTGACGGCGCCCGATATTTGAGGATTTACGTGTCGATGCTGGACACGGGTATTTTATGATGTTTTGGGTGCCGATGTTGGGCACTCGTGATTCCTCCGAGATATACAGGATTTGAGGGCCGATGGGTGTGCCGGCGCCTGAGTATATGTGGGATTTGGGTGCAGCTTGAGGCACCGATCATTGCATTTCCATGTTGACATAGTCCATGTAGATATTAGTTATCCCATACTCAGTACTGATTACTATACATCTCATCCTGTGGCATTTACCTGTTAGAGTACATGCATTACTACTGTATCCACTGTTGACATGCATTGATATCATCTGCTGGCATTAGTAGAGCCACGCTATATGTGCATGCCTGCGATCACCTTTATATGTTATCTCTATTCACGAGTTGGCAACTCACCCCCGTTGTGCCACAGTGTTTGCAGGTTGCCCTTGGGAGTAGTCACGGCTGGCTGTTACCTCATCTTTTGGCACAGATACCCCTTTTGAGCAGAGATAGCCCTTTTGCTGTTTAGGTGGGTTTTGTATGGTATCTGTTATCTTTCAGTTGTATATTGATGTATCTAGTACTCTCCATCTACCTTATGTATTGACTTAGAGACAGTTGTGAGGACGATATGTATGATTTTATATTCTGGTGTCGAGCTCGCATGTGAGCCGACGTTACTTTTTGCAGTCTCATCTTTTATGATATTGTCCTTGTTTTACTGTGTATTCTTCGCTACGGCGTCGTATATCATATTGTGATGCTTTATTCTCGTCACTTGTTATTTCCGCCACACCTTACTTTTACCCGACTTTCGGGGCTAATGTTTTAAAAAGGAAATGTTACCAAAATTATAAAACTCTTAACTTGTGAACTTAAAAAGGGAATTTCTACTAAATAAATGGAAGTTTTTCAGACCTTTACTATTGTTTTTACAAAACGCTTTAAATCACTCTATTTATTGGTTTTGATTTCTGGGTTCGGCTTACTTAGCCGCGTTACGCCTGTAGACGTTGCGTGGTTAAGTGCCGGTCACGAGTCGAATTCTCGGGTCGTGACATCCCCATTGAAGAAGGTTGGTGCAGTTCGGGTCATGGGCCCGAATCATCGCCATCGCTTCCTCATCAGATGGTGACTGAGGAAAAGCCGCCTCCGAACGAGAAAAGGGAAAGCGTGGAACAGAAGTCATCGCACCTGAAATCCGATAAATGAAGACCGTTAAAAGAAAAGTCAGCGATATATATTTATGCATGAACATGAGGACTAGTTAAAGAAAGCAACAACAGAGTTTTCTGGGACCATTGGCTACAAAACATATGGACCCCACAGAATCCGGATGACGGCTCATTAATAATGAGGCCAAATCATTACAATAAAACAAAGGGAATATCCTCATTTAATAAAGAATGATGACCATGCACATCCCCCCCAACATGATCTGTCTCGGGCTCTACAATGAATCCAACAAAATCAAAGGAATTAAATTCCCACAAAAAGACATCATTACAAAGCCCCCATTGCATTAATTGCAGGAAGAACAACCTAGGGCCAAGAGACCCCAGGAAGCCTCCGTGTGAAGAAATTGAGTTCTTCATTGGAATTAAATTCCTTATTAAGAAAAGGGAATTAAATTCCCAGAAACATTTTTGATGGAATTAAATTCCATGGGGTTGAAACGCCACCATCATTTCCCCAAAGATCATCTAAACCCTAAGAGATCTACAGTTTCAAGGTTAAGCGGTTTCATGTTCTTATGGAAAATATGAAGGAAAAAGGGTAAAAACCCTTGTTTTGGATTTAAAATCCAGAGAAATGTGAAGGTCCATCGTTGTCCAAGAACATTACCTGAGAAAAAGGATTCTTTTCGAACAGAGTTAAACTCTGAAGATTGTTTCAAGACAGAGAACTAAGCTCTGAAAGCGAGAATTAAATTCTCAAGGAAGAAGTTCTCAGAAGAAGAAGATGAGCAAAGTGAAGGCTCCTATGAAGAGACAGAGGTATTTATAGAAGGCAATGGAAACGTTTCATCTCCCCAGATCCCTAGAGGAATCCAACGGTCATAAGAGGTGACAGCGTTGCACTCACGTGCAGACACGTGAGAACAACGCTGTGGGGGCATTTGTTTCCTGATTTAAAATCAGGAAAGCTTCTGGGAAAAGCTTCAGAGGAGGGTCACGTGCTTACACGTGACCAGCAGTCACATGTTGGCACGTGACACCTAAACGCATCATCAAGGCAAGTTCAGTTTCCTGATTACATTGAAGAAAAGGGGCTTCAGAAAGAGTCACGTACTCCCACGTGACCAGGGTCACGTGTCGACACGTGACATTTAAATGCAAGCGTCAAAGGCACACCGGATCCCTGATCAAATCAAGGGAAAAGCTTCAAAAGAGGTCACATGCTCCCACGTGACCAGGGGTCACGTGTTGGCACGTGACGCTCAAAACATCAGAATTGTTCTCCAGTTAAACCAAGAAAAAGAATCCAAATAAGGGTCACGTGCTCACACGTGACCAGGGGTCACGTGGTGGCACGTGACGGTTAAGCAGCAACCAGAAGACAGAGCGCAAAAAGAAAGAGGAAGGCTCGTTCCAAGGGGGTCACGTGACCATGGGTCACGTGGTCACACGTGACCGGCTTTCCAAGCCCGTTTTGTTAACAGAATTAAATTCTGAAGGAGATTCAAATCTTTCCAAAGGAAAGTGACTATCTGGAACCGATCGAATTAAAGATTCAGAGGTGATTAAATATCATCTATCTCTGGGAAAATCTCGGGTTTGGAAAGATTTCCCCTTTAAATCTAACCGAAATAACGAAGGAGAATCCCTGGATTTGAGATCCAATGGTGAATAAAATTCACCTAATAATCCAAAGGTCAAAAACGAATGATGGATGCAAATCAAATCTCTCAATGAAGATTCGTCAAAAACTAATTGACTCAGCTGCTTCTCCTATAAATAGGAGCCAAGAGATACAAAAGAGAGGAGATATACGCAGAGGGAGGAAAAAAGAGAGAGCCTCGATACTTTGAGGAATTTGGCGTTTCTGCAAAGGAAAACCCTAGGTAAGAAAGGGAAGGCTTTTTGAAAGAAGGAGAATTTAATTCTCAACAGAGTTTAACTCTGATATATAAAACAGAAGAACATATTTCTTCTCTCTTTGATAGAGGATCTGCAAAGTGCACATCTCCCCTTTAGGTTGAGAATTTAATTCTCAATGGGTTGAGATCCTGCCATGCAGATCCAAAACATAGAGAGGGAATGGAAACACGAGAATTTAATTCTCACAGAACTATAGGAATTTAATTCCTTTAAGATAAAATTAGGGCTTGACCCTGTGTTATGGGAATTTAATTCCTTCAGAACAAAAAGAAACAGGGTCTAACCCTAATTAAGAACCTAGTTCTGTTGGAACAGCGGGGATTTAATTCCCTTGATCATAATTTAACAGAGAATGGGAGTCCAATTCCTTAAAAGTTTTTATTAGGGTTTAACCCTATTCAGTTCTTCACATATATGAGGAATTTAATTTCTACAGAAAATTCAGAGTTCAACTCTATTCCAGAATATAAGTCTTCGAAAGGAAGTAGGAATTTAATTCCTCGGAAATTTAAAGCTCGAGGAATTTAATTCCTGAGAAAAAGATTAACAGATCCTCTAAAAACAACATACATAGAGGCAGGGTCACGTGTCACCACGTGACCCCCCAAGAGATCTACAGAAAACCCCTTTGAGGCAGCACCCCACGTGACCCACGTGACCCTCGGCAGAAGCTTTAAAATATAAGCATTTAAATGCCCTTCACGTGAGGGCACGTGATGCGAGAATCTCAGCAGAATAAATGGAGGGAGGGCGCTCTCACGTGTTGCCACGTGACCCCTCTTGCCTTAGTGTTTAACACTAAATTGGAACTCTTGAATACAGTATTGAAACACTATTGGGCCTTAGTGTTCAACACTAATCAAAGAACTTTATTCGCAGTGTTCAACACTGATTACCTTAGTATTTAACACTAATCTGGGATCTCCATTGCCAGTGTTCAACACTGATCTGTTTTAGTGTTTATGATAATTTGAAAGCTTTGTTGCTAGTGTTTAACACCAATTATCTTTTAGTGTTAAACACTAACTTGTCAACCTCATTCCCAGTGTTCAACACTGATTGCTCTCTAGTGTTTAACACTAAGCTTTGGCCCAATTGGCTAAATGGATAGAGGCAAAGCCTCTCCTTCAATGGACCAACAAGAAGCCAATATTCCAGACATGATAGGACTTAGCTCAAGCTAGGCCATGAGTCTTCGATTCGTAATTAACTGGGCTAATGGGCTCATAACATAATTAATCGGTCTTGACCCCAAATTGGGCCAAGGACTACTTAAGCCATTCCGGTTCTAGGGTACATCTCTTCACTCCTTTGATACTTGGCATTGTAATCCCTCAATGTCTTCAAAGAGGTGACGGGTCCTGACGACCACACATCGATATGGACTGTAGGGTCCTTAAACCCGTGTCTAATGCAAAATTCCTGGTTACGTGGAACGCGGATAACGTCACTCTTTGACCCCGCGGAAAACGCCCAGAGCGGAGCCTGGTCCTCGCAGAGCACGGCAGTGAACCCGTGTGAAGCATCCAGAGCACATACCGGACTGTGGAGTCCTTAAACCCATGGACTACGACGTCCTTAACCTTGACCGAGATGTCTTAAAACTAACAATGGACCGCAATGTCCTTAAACTACCCGTGGACCGCAATGTCCTTAAACTACCCGTGGACCGCCATGTCCTTAAACTACCCGTGGACCGCAATGTCCTTAAACTACCCATGGACCGCAATGTCCTTAAACTAGAACAATAGAGCCCCGTATGCTCTTTTGTCGGATCTAAACGGTCCCGTTTAAGTTGATCTTAGCCTCAAAGATGGCTAACGTATCCTTAAACTTTCAAACAGATTGGACTACGAATCCCCCCAATTAACTCTGGCTCGAGGGTACATCTCTGAACTCCTCTGACATCTGTCGTTGTAATCCTTCAACGTCGTCAGAGAGGTGACGGGTCCCGACGGCCATACATTCAATAGACCACTATGTCCCTAAACTGGAACAATGGAGCCCAAACACTCCTTTATCGGATCTAAACGATCCCGTTAAGTTGATCTTAGTCTCAACGTTAGACTAACGTATCCTCAACAAACGTTTGAGTTGATCTTAGCCTCAAGTATGGCTGACGTATCCTCAAACCATACCCCCAAACCCAAATCTAAGATAAACACGGATTTGGACTAGTCCACGCCCTACGGGCGACGACATAACTCAGTCTCTGTAAACAATCCACGGGCAATAAAACACGAAATAAACACACACGACACGAAGTGACCAGCTGGAGAAGGAGAAAGTTGTTACCGCGATGCGGTAGCGTAATTAACTGCAGGGGCTTGCGCCTGCAGGGAAGAGCGTCCCCACAATCAAAAACCCCTCAAACGAGGGGGAATCTGACGAAGTCTGCTACATCGGCCGCATCCGTCTAAGCCTCCGATGCACGGCGCCATGGATCAACTTGGCATCTTCGGAGAGGTGGACGGAGAGCACCAATTAGCATCTGCCCCGAATATCAGGCACGGACGCCCAAGTCCAGGCCGCCGTTTGGAGGGGAACAAGTGCCACAAGAATTAAGTGTTTAACATTTATATATATAAACGGGGACTTGAACCAAATGAACAGAACCCACTTTGAAGTGCCTCATGTGCCATATGTGAGCGTCCCTGGAATTCAGTGTTTAACACTGCTTTAGAGCCTCACGTAGGGAACACGTGAGTGTTGAACGTATACTAGTGCTTAACACTATGGGAAATCATCTCCAGCCTATAGTTGGCTAAGTCTTCTCGAGATTAAAACATATTCGATGAGACTAAAAAATCTTCGAATAGACCGAGCCTCTATTCTCAGGACTGGAAATTGGTTCAAGGGTACATCTATCCACACCTCTGATATATGTCGTTGTAATTTTTCAACGTCTTCAGAGAGGTAGAGGGTCCCGACAACCAACAACTCTTTGGTGCACTCCCAAACCGATGGGCACATCCCAATACGGACCGCAACGTCCTTAAACTAAGAACGGACCGAAACGTCCTTAAACTAAAGCAATAGAGCCCCGAATGCTCTTTTATTGGATCTGAATGATCCTGAAACCTTGTTGAGTAGATCTTAGTCTAAAATTAGACTAGCGTGTCCTTAACAAACCTTTAAGTTGATCTTAATCACAAACGAGATTAACGATTCTTAAATCAACCCAAACCCAAATCTAAGAATATACAGATTTGGACTAATCCACGCCCTACGGGCGACAACATAAATTAGACTCCATATACAATCCACGGGCAACCAAAAACAAAACAAACATACACGACACGAAGTGAACTTCTGGAGCAGGAGAAAGTGGTTACCGCGATGTGGTAACGTAATTAACTGCAGGGGCTTGCGCCTGCAGGGAAGAGCGTCTCCATAATCAAAACCCCCTCGCAAACCAGGGGGAATTTGACGAAGTCTGCTACAACGGTCGCATCCATCCAAACCTCCGATCCACGGTGCCATAAATCAATTTGGCATTTTTGGAGAGGTGGATGGATAAATCCTAATAGCATCTGCCCCCAAATTCAGTCAAGACGTTCCATCCCGGATCTGTCTCCGTTTTCGGCGGTAAACAGATTCTGGCACGCCCGGTGGGACCTTTTCCTTTTTCCACTCCACACTTCGTGTGTCGTGTTAACGAACAAATCGCGGTTTTCTATGGTTGCCCCTGGATTTGAGGTACTAAGATTTGGTTTCTTGCTCCTATGCAGAAAGAAGAAGCAAACATCAATGGCTTCCAACTGCGCCAACTGCAACAACAATTCCTGCTCCGCCCTGACTGGAGGAGTGACTTACGGCCCCCAAGCGGCCTCCATCTTTGCAATGCCAGTGGAGCAGGTGACTCAAGCCACCACTGGACTGTTCTTTGGGACTATGATCCCACCAGCAAGCTTCAGCGCCCCAGTGCCACCACAAGAAGCTCTAAAGAAGTCGGTCTTCGATCGACTTGTAGCCACCACGACCCCTTTCAACGGGTCGTCCAAGTCTTTTACCTCAGTCTTTAACAGACTGAGCCAAAGCTCCAGTGGGCTTTCAAAGAGGCTCACAATACCTAAAGGGGTTATCCCGAAACGGATTGTCATTCCAGCTCCGCCGGATAAAGTCATCGACATGCTTCTCTTGCTAAAGGATCGGTCTTCGCAAGATTGGCCGTTCCAATTCCTGCTTCCGGCGAAGTCATCAAGATTGCTTCCTCTACCAAAATGTTGGCCTTCGAAAGATTGACCGTCCCCTCTCAACGGATGTCAGTCTTCAACAGGCTGCACCAGCAGTAGCCCTTCATCAGAGCAGGGGGCCTGATGAAGCCATTCCCATAACTGAGGCAATCCCATCGGCAAGGCATTCTCAACGTCGCCACTGCGCCGAGTGAGGAAAGCTGGGGGAAACTCCTCCTCTGAACTTACTCCACCAGTTCCAATAGTGGAAATTGACGCTGCTGTTCCAACTGGTAACAGCTTCGATCCGCTCAGGAGGGTGCGAAAGAACTCCCCAAGCGTTGTATTGAAGAAGTCTCCCCCGCCTGCTGAAAACATGATGCGGGCAAAGCCGGAGCAACCCCCTCAGCTGTTGTCCTCCAAAATCCACAGAGTCTGACGGAAAGTCCAAGATTCCGTGATCGATAAAGACAACTCTCGCCGACGGAAGAAAACGAATACTCGGCAAGAGGATGACCATCCCTCTATCATACCATGGAAGACATCGTCTACATGGGTATCTTTTACAACGGCCCCTCCGACCTCAACCTCCCACAAAAGGAGAAGGCCGGAGAAAACCTCACTGCCTGCGGCGAATTCCAAAGGCACTGGACCCAAACGCCTTAAATCTAGGGGCATGATCGTGCACACGGTGTACATGGCTTCCGGGAAAAAGGAAATCTGTGCTTTCGTTGGTCATCAACCACTCACTCGGTCGTTGACAAAAGCTTAGGAGCAGCAACAAAAGCTCTAAGAAATGTGATGAAAATGTCAGCACTCACCGGGCAAAAAGAAAGCCTGGAAGCATCTTCTGAACATCGCCGAGAGCAGGAGACTGATACAGAGTTCTTGAGAAGGGTGCTGGGAAGAAGGATAAGGAGGCCGCAGAACAAGCGGCTAATATAAAATAGATGGCGCTCCTGTTCCAAGACATGATTGGAATGATGATCCAACCAGAACTTTCAGCTGAAGACCCGCTGATAATCATCGAAGACGACAGAGGAGAAACGTCAAACCCTCCTCCAGCTTCTCAGCAGCCCAGGAAGAGACAATCTCTAAGGCTACCCTTGATGACCACATAGCTCAACAAATACGAGCTCATCAAGCGAGTGAAGCGGCTGGCCAAGTCGTCAGAACTGGGCGACCTTATCCAGGCTGGTATGATCAAATCAAGTACCCGCCAGGATATACGATCCCTAAATTCTATGTGTATAAGGGGATGGGCAATCCACACCAGCACGTTGCTCAATTCAGAGCTCTGTACGGTAATACTGGAGGCGACGACAAACTGCAGCTTCGCCAGTTTATCGTAGGCTTATCGGAAACGGCATTTGAATGGTACTCCGAGCTCCTAAATGACTCTGTCAAAACATTCATGTAGATGGAATTACTATTCACACAAAGGTTTGCAAGCGTAAGCGAGCGAACCCCGATCACGATATTAATCAATGCCACGGTGAAGCCAGGAAAGACCTGGGTTCAATACACAATTTGGTGGTGGAACTTATGGTCAAAATGCGAACAACACATAGTAGAAGCTCCCGCCGTGGGCATGTTCATAGGGACCCTTGACCCTCAAGCGACTATATCCTAATTTATGACGTTCTTCAAGCCGACCACCCTTAAGGCCTTGATCGACAAGCTGGCCCAAATGGACCAGATGGGCCATAGGCCATCCTCTTCAAAAATAGATCCCCGGAATGAAAAGGGCAATAAGAAAGTGACCTTCATTTCCAACGCTCAACAGCAACCAATTGACCCGAAACCGGTTGCTCGCCAATGCGACACACGCCTACGCCGATCCCTCGATGAGAAGCTAGGACGTCCTTACTCGTTTTCCTGGGATAAAACAAGGAGACTGTTCGAACTGGCATTGCGCAACAGACTTATCACACTGCCGGATCTGAGACGTCCACTGCAGCCTGGTGAAGTCAACAGTCCCAACTATTGATCCTACCAGAGAGTATTGAGCCACCCAATTGAGGATTTCTACGTCTTCAAAAATTGGGTCGAGGACCAGTACCGGAAAGGCAAGTTTGTGCTGTCCGAAAATTGGAGGGTGAACCCGCCACAGAAGCACATTCCTAAAAAGGTGGACACGCCAGGGGAATCATGCTCGTTTGTAGAAGAAGCTCTGTGGGAAGTTGTCATTTCAGCTAAAACTAAAAGAATGTTGTTTCAAACATGTCCGACAATCAAGTGAAAAAGCCCACTGGAGCTCGAGATCATTGAGGGGATGCTTAAACCTTTCCCAACACTGAAGGCTGGTAACGACGAGCAAAACATTCAGGTCAAGCCTTCAAAGTCTTCGAAGAAAAAAAAGAAGACCAAGAGGCCCATACAGCCTTATAACAAGCGCACGAACCTGCAAAAATACATCGATGCACTGGAAGAGTACAACCAGAAGGTGCGGACCTTAGTTACTCTCGAAGAGTTTCTCAACCATATCCTTGAGAATGGAGACAGTGATAATGATGAGGTGAACGACTCGTCAGAAGAACCTAAGGATTATGTAGCGAGTTGCCACATGGTCTCTCATTCGTTGTTAGAAAATGAAGAGACCCCCTCGGAGTCAGAAAACGGTGCAGAAAAGATGGGGGAAAGACCAGTGCAAAATCCCTGGAGCCGTCAGACGACTTGATTGACAGGTTGCTAAACGAAGCCCTTCAAAAGAGCAAAGCTAACCGAGAGCGTGAAACGGCCATATACGAAAGGCCAAGCGTCGGCGTCAGAATGAAGAAGCTGCGGCGAGGAAGAGTCACAAAGTACTCCAACCAGATCGAAGCACACCCGCGGTAGACAAAAGCAGGTTTAAGACGGGGAAACGGTTTGCCAAAGCCCTGTCAATGGGGATAAAGCTGCCACCTTTCAAAGGAAATACTCTCGGGAGTACGTGCCCCGATGAAGCGGATGCACACCTAAACTACTGCTTATACCATCAGAGGGTTACACACCCCACCGAAGAGTGCAGTGCATTTAAGAAGTGGTGGCAGGGATACATTACCTACCGACAACACTTCAAGGGGATGAAGCGTGAAGCTTGTCGACAGCGAATAAATGCGACAGATGAGCGTGGAAAAACAATTCGGTTACGGCAGCGCCCCGTCCATCAAACCGTGGCCAAATGCGGAACAAAAATTTACAAAACTGGCGCTACCATGACCCGATGCTCGGATCTACCCTAAACCCTATACTAGCAATATGTAAAACTAGGAGTTAGATGGTTATACCGAGTTGATCCGTGTCTTTCGGTCTTGAACCACCATCCCAAGCTCCTAGAGGCTCCTTGATCTAATTTGGTTACCGGCCTTCCTCCATCTACGATGATCCACCTGAGGGAAACGACGCAAGCTCCAGCCTCGCCGAGTGAGGCAACCGACGCTCCAAGCTTGCTAGCAATGGAGAGTGGAGGTGTAGGAATGTGTCACTATAATATTTCTCTCATCACAAATGCTCTATGAGCAACCATAGAAGATGAAGACGAGGTGAGTAAACCAAATGGCATGAGCAACTAAAGAAAAATGGCTAAGTGTTTTCTCCAAGTGAGAATGAGAGTGATCAAGTGATCAAGCAAGTCAAGAAAAGAAAAAAAAGATCATGGTATGTAGAAGAGATCGCAGCCCCACTTTCTCTCAATCATGCATACATACTAAAGAGAATATCTCATCTCAATTTACCAATAAACAAATGTATGCCATACCTCTCTACATGCTCAAGCCCATGCTCATGCCAACTCACTCCTCCACCTCATTTCCATAATTGATTTTCTAAAAAGAAAATCAATAATGAGGTGGCCATCTTCTAGAAGCTATTCCGTATAAATACGGAATACTTCCCGGTAGACGTATCGAAATAAATATATGCGTATTCGTACAAAAATACGAATAGCCAAGAGAGAAAATGAATAGTGAACAATAATACTAGAATACATATATATAAATACATATATATATATAAATTATTAAATCAAAACCTGATTTAATAATCCGGCTCAGTCCTAAGCCGTTAGAATTATCAACCGTCTGACTAAAGTCTGTGCAGCCCGTACACATATTTAATCGGACACCTGTATGTACCAACATACATCATCTACACCATATCGCCTGAACCGTGAAAACCCTCTGTGTGGGACTCTAAAGACTCGTCAATATGCTGACAGTGGGTTTAACCACAAGCACGTCAGCGGCACTAGCTGTACGTAACAGCTACCCAGGTATTGAGCGAAAGGAAGGCCGACGAGCAAATTCATCCAAACCCCTACTGAGCCTGATAGTGACAATATCCGTATAGTCCGGTTTGTTCGTCTAAGATTATCGCATATCGAGTCTAGGTGGTGGATAAAGTCATACCCCTAATAACACGACATTTAGTGTCGGTATGAAACCCATCACCACCTGAGAAACTATCGATCCTGGATCGGTAATTCTCGTCTACCCCGGTCAAGGATTTCTGGTGATGGCCACCCGTGTACAACGCGTCATCAACCCCCAATACCGAGAGAGGCTAATCCCCGACGATCCGCTTGCTGCCTCCATGTGGCTCGAGACTGTACCCAACTAAAACTTGTTTGCATGACTCCTTTGAGCAATGGTAGGGTAGTAATCAAAGAACAGTGGGAACTTACAAGAGACAAATAACGATATCACGTCGACAGACTAACCCGTACACATGTCACCAGGGAATTGCCCTATGACAATAGGTATAATACCATCTAGCAGGTTCCCGGCGAGTCCATCCAGTGTACTCATAACCCAATGAGCATATGTATACCATCTTAGGTGAACAAACTAAAACCAATGGCTTGTGAGACCTGGCCACCGCCCCTTGTCGGGGTCTCGATCAGTATACACTAGTCTACACTGGAGTACCGATGCCCAGTCTCGAAACTCCCACAACTAGGGGCATTTAAGGATTTGCTTATAGACCCCCAGCTCCCGCATATATGATCTCCATCATAATGCTGGCAGTCAAGAAAGAATCCTATGGGCTCTATCAACTTGTAATAGTGATGATAAAGACAAATCAGATAGCATACTATCATCTCGAGTAAGACTGTTCTACCGGTATAGGTCCTCCCTCAATCATCATAATCACCTGCCTGTGACTATGATAATTGCTTTGAGGGCACTATAGCTAACAATCTCCCACTTTCACTTAAGGCCAATTATTGCGGTGTCGTATACTCACAGCTTGTGTGATACCGAACACCCAACTTCTTTACTAAGCAGTTTCGCAAAGCTCATTTGTGAAACTATTGTGTTCGTGAAATAGCCTCAGTGAGTAGATCCTCTCCAGTGTTTCTATCTTTTCTCTTTATATCTCAACTTTGCGGAGAATAACCATTTCCCGAAATGAGCAATACCTTGTATTAGAATTTGTCTGGATATCTGATGGGACCCAGTTCATAAATGAACTCCAAATCCAGCAAACTTCTTAGAATGTATCATCCACTGAATTTAATCAGTATCCTGCACCATGCCTTCCTCAGTATCCGCTTAGACCACCCGTCCAATATACTGTCTCTCAGAAGAGGGAAAAACTATAACTCAGACAGCCACTCTGTCATCCAGGTCACCATGGAAGCCTGAAATGATAACCGTTTCCTGAAGGAGGTTGCCGTTACCATATCCATAGAACATCCATTTATGTTCATAAACTGCTTCCCAATATTTCTCCAGGATTTGATTAATATATGTTTATTGCAGCTAGTGCACATACAACATCTGGTGTGGTACTTGACATTTCATGATTACCTCAATTGCATAAGCAAGTGATATGCTAATCTTGCAGATCCCTCTCCCCTTTAGTCTGTAAGACATCATTAGAGAGGGCGACTCCATCACCTGCAGGTACACCACCATGCTAGGAGTTGTCCATTCTAAAACACTTTAGAATAGTGTCAAGTACCCAAATTGGGACACTTCCCAAATCTAGATCTAAAACTATAGATCTAATAACCAGAAACCCTGATATTATATCCATGTCCTATGTGGAGAAACAACTGTGTGACAACCACAGTATAACCGATCGTAGTATAGGAATTTAACCTCCTATAAAGTGCATGTCATCCCAAATACCAGGACATCACACCCTACTACCTTCTTACCAGATCCATCTCCTATTCTTATGAAGTCAAAGCCTATGACTATCACATCAAAAATAGATGATCTATTTTCGCTATACCTGCTTTAGTCTATAAATAGACATAAGCTACTTGCCCACTATGCTTCCGCTGCTCCCACTGACTACAACAACCCTCTGGCAGAGTCATATACACATGCACTTCTAAAGCTAGTTTAGAACGACGCTATACTCATCCTCCTGCCGGGTATTATAGTCTAGAACATCAGCAATGACAAGTTTGGGTAAATAAGAACCTCCCTGTCACCATCTTTGAGATGATCGAAGTACCTCTCGGGTGCCTGAAGTTACCCACTAAATCTGCGGAGTGGCTAATGGAATGTCAAATCCAATTGAATCCTCAGGTTCTATAAATCCCCAGTGATCGTTTGTGGTTCTGGAATCACTTCCAGTTCTACCATACCCCCACTTTTGTCTTATGTAAAAATCCATTTTACTAAAACTGTGGAGAGTCAATAACAATATCACTATTGATCTTTCTGATGGTAGAAAGTTAACCCTCGTCAAAGCTCGGGATAACCCACAAAATTCCATTACTGAAACGTGCCTCGAGTTTATCCGGATTCTGGTTTTAAGCATCAGCCGGATAACTCCCAATAACTTAACATCGTTAAGATATAAATTGATTCTATATATATCCAATCTAGAAACAAAAGCACTAATTTAATTGGAATGAGATTCAAAATCATGCAGCTGTCTCCAGTGTATATGAACCAAATGGAATGAGGCATATCAGCATTACTGATCAAGGAGTGTATCCATATATGAGTAACCTGAAAGAGAAACAAGTTCTCAAAAATCATTACTATCAACGGAATACCAAACACAAGTATCTACATCTTCGACTACCTCAAAGAATCCTGATACTTTCAACAAATGGTTCTCTACATTATTCTTATACCTATAACTTCTAAATATCTGGACCTTGTATTTCAATGAAATGCTTGTCTAGAACTGGAGAAGTCATGAGTAAACAGAATATAGTACGAGTACCAACCTCTTTGTCCTAATGGACACCGGACAACATACAATACTTTGTATAAGTCCACTGAGTTTAATAACTCAAACTCTGTGCGTCGTAGGTTGAAAACTGTACTATGGTTAAGAAGAATTACACCGCTGTTGAATGCACCTTACCTAATCACCAACTGATATAGGTAAATGTCATAGACATAATTTCAAAAAAGTTATATCTCACTTTATGAAATAAACATACAAATATATCAGTTTGAAATTGGTGCATAACAACGGATATTCAAAACCAAAAATTTGCCATCCGGCAAAACCCAGGCGATTTCCTCAAATATCACCAATTACTACAAATTCCGATATAATGAGGATCTAATCACCCAATTCCCAATATCTTACTCCCACTCACCATATGTAACACTGTACAGATGTGAGAAACGAATCTGGTAAATACATACCCTGGAGTTAGAATCCAATTGGGAAAACAGTTTTCACTTAACATCGCACAGTGAAACTGAAACATGAAAATATTTCAAAGGGGTAACCGGGTATACCTAGTAATGCCTCTTCCACTATCCTGATTCATGACTATAACCGTATACTTCCACGCCCTCACTGCAATCCCTTTATCATGTCTTTACTTATTACCATTTGTACACCTTCTTTAGGCTAATTGATTTTCTTCCTTCCCTACCCTTCGGCACCAGCCTAAGGTTTGGAAGAAGACTATCCAATAAGCGTAATAGATGTACACTCCTTATGCCAGGAGCCTTCGCAACCTGATAGAAGGTAATGGGAAAATACATATGAATAATCCTATTCTATTTCTCCTGAACTGAAAACCATCCTCGAATCTGGAATGAATTCCTTCGAGTTCGTATGTGACTATACGATGGCATGTCCAATCATTATGGACATTCGTAGTGATACGAAGTGTTTTGGAGAAATCCAAAGTGGATGTGGGAGTGGCAGGGGTATACACGGTTTTGTCGTGAATGATAGCAGTCACAATTTTCTTTGCTGTTATTCTAATCCTTTTATATGTCTTTACTTATTACCTTCTGTACACCACTTTTAGGAAAATTAATTTTCTTCATTCCCCACCTTTCGACATCAGCCTAAGGTTTGGAAGAAGACTATCCAATAAGCTCAATAGGTGTACCCTCTCCTAATCCTAGGAGCCCTGACAACCTGAGAGAAGGTAAAGGGAAAAGACAACCTAATAATCCTATTTAATCTCTCCAAAACCAGAATCCATTCTCGAATCTGGAACAAGTTCCTTTGAGTTCGTATGTAACTATACGATGGATTAATCCAATAAGTGTCGATCTTCATAGTGATACGGGGTGTTCTGGAGAAACACAAAGGTGATATAGAGACGGCAATGATATATGCGACACCGTGACATTCCAAAAACCAAAGTGTTTTAAGAAGGTTCGGTTAACTGGGTTCATGAGTTTTAGTCTAGGTCGGGCCATGGTCGCTGCCAAAGAGAGAGAGAGAGAGAAAAGAAACATTCAGCATGCACTCTAACCTAGATCAGAATGGTTAATCACTTTATCTAATCAGGATGTCTCCCACTGTTTCCTCGAATTCACCTCCAAACCAAAAGGAGAATTAGTCGGGATCATCTAATATCACCCGAGGAGTAATCCTACTCATAAGTGGGAATCGGGATCCAACTATCATCGCATGATAACTTGATGGAATCCACTCAAGTTACCACACTCCAGAAGATATGCGCAATCCTGGCAAGTTTCCTGTATGTTTGAAACTCCCGATGTGAATTTTTTTGCCCCAAGCGGTTTATGACCTTGACTAGGTCAACAAACCATAAACCGCTAGTCAATTTCAACCAGTCATTATCCTGGATTGCATTAAACCCACCCTACGTGCCCTTGACTAGGTCAATAAGGCCGCATGACTATCCTAACCAATCACATTTAAAATGCAACAAACAAGCACCACTTAGCTACCGAACACTACGCCTTGACTAGGTCAACAAACGCAACACGAATACTAAATAATACTTATAAGAAATGACGGAGGGCTACGGCTGGTGTTTGGAGAAAAACTTTTAACGTAATGACTTGATATCGTTGAAGGAACCGAGTGGTTTTATAAATATATAGCGGCAAAAGCTTTTGCTAAAGAGGTCACTCCCCGTGAAGGGATCTCGGCTCTTTCCTTGTCGAATGAGGTGCAGGATATTCCAAACTGAATACCACGATGCAAAGCAAAAGAAAATGACTATAGTGAAGTTATTACGCCGACACAAACTTTTTCTCAAAGGGTTACTCCCGATGAAGAAATCTCGGCCCTTACCTCGTCGAATGAGGTGCATGATATTCCTAATCGAATACCACTGTGCAAAGCAAAAGAAAACGTCCGTAATGTCAGTTTTTAAAAACTTGGTTCCAACAACATCATATATAGGTTTTTTTTATCCTTATTGGATATGTATGCCCTAGAGGCCATTATTGTATATGTATACATATGGATGCTTGGGCATATATATGTACAGGAAAATCTTGCTCGATATGATAGTATGCTATCCAGTTTGTCTTTATCATAACATGTGCATGTTTTACTTTCTATTACATATCTTTTATACATGTTGATAAAGCCCATAGAATCAATGCTAGACTACCTGCGTTGTGATGGCGATCATACTTGTGGGAGCTGGATAGTCGGTGTTGGGTTACGGCAGCGTCCCGGCCATAAAACCGTGGCCAAATGCGGAACAAAATTTTTCTAAACTGGCACTACCACAACCCGATGCCCGGATCTACCCCAAACCATATACTAGCAATATGTAAAACTATGAGTCAGATGGTTATACCGAGTTGATCCGTGTCCTTCGGTCTTGTACTATCATCCCAAGCTCCTAGAGTCTCCTTAATCGAATTTGGTTGCCGGTCTTCCTCCATCCACGATGATCCACCCAAGGGAAACGACGCAAGCTCCAGCCTAGCCAAACGAGGCAACCGATGCTCCAAGGTTGCTAGCAGTGGAGAGTGGAAGTGTAGGAATGTGTCACTATAATTTTTCTATCATCACAAATACTCCAAGAGCAACTCAAGAAGATGAAGAGGAGGTGAGGAAACCAAGTGGTATGAGCAACTAAAGAAAGTGCTAAACTTTTTCCAAGTGAGAAAAAATGAGAGTGTGCAAGTCATCAAGCAAGTAAAGAAAATGAAAATGAGCAAGCCATAAGAGAAGTGGTTGCCCCCCTCTCTCACAATTATGCACACAAAATATCTCATGTTATTTTCCAAATAAACAAATGTGAACCATACCTCTCTACATGCCATCACCCATGCTTATGCCAACTCACCCTCCACCTCATTTCCATAATTGATTTTCTAAAAAGAAAATCAATAATGAGATGGCCTTCTTCTAGAAGCTATTCCGTATAAATACAGAATGCAACCCGGTACACGTATCGAAATACATATACGCGTATTCGTACAAAAATACGAATAGCCAAGAGAGAAAATGAATAGTGAACAATAATACTAGAATACATATATATAAATTATTAAATCAAAACCTGATTTAATAATCCGGCTTAATCCTAAGCTGCTAGTATTATAAACCGTCCGATTAAAGTATGTGTAGCCTGCCCACATATTTAATCGGACACCTGTATGCACCAACATACGTCATCTACACCATATCGGATGAACCGTGAAAACCTCTGTGTGAGACTCTAAAGACTCGTCAATACGCTGGCAGTGAGTTTAACTACAAGCACGTCAGCGGCACTAGTTGTACGTAACAGTTACCCAAGTATTGAGCGAAAGGAAGGCCGATGAGCAAACTCATCCAAACCCCTACTGAGCCTGACAGTGACATTATCCGTACAGTCCGGTCTGTTCATCTTAGATTATCGCATATCGAGTCTAGGGGGTGGATAAAGTCAGACCCCTACTGACGTGATAATTCGTGCCGGTATGTAACCCATCACCACCTGAGAAACTATCGATCCTGGATCGGTAATTCTCGTCTATCCCGGTCGAGGATTTCTAGTGATGGCCACCCATGCACAACGCGACATCAACCCCCAATACCGGGAGAGGCGAATCCTCGACGATCTGCTCACTGCCACCATGTAGCTCGGGACTATACCTAACTAAAACCTGTTTGCACGACTCCTTTGAGCCATGGTAGGGTAGTAATCAAAGCACAGTGGGAACTCAAAAAAGACAAATGACTATCTCAGGTTGAAAGACTAACCTGTACACATGTCACTAGGGAACTGCTATCTGATAATAGGTATAATACCAACTAGCAGATTCCCGGCGAGTCCGTCCAGTGTACTCATAACTCAATGGGCACATGTACACTATCTTAGGTGAACAAACTAACAACAATGGCTTGTGATACCTTGCCACTGCCCCTCGTCAGGGTCTCAATCAGTATACACTAGTCTACACTGGAGTATCGATGCCCAGTCTCGATACTCCCATGACTAGGGACATTTAAGGATGTTCTTAAAGACCATCCAGCTCTTACGTATATGATCGCCATCATAATACTTGTAGTCAAGAAAGAATCCTATGGGCTCTATCAACATGTAATAGTGATCAGTAATACCACCTGAAGTATGTACATGATGATAAAGACAAACCAGATAGCATACTATCATCTCGAGTAAGACTGTTCTACCGGTATAGGTCCTCCCTTAATCATCATAATCACATGCCTGCGACAACGATAATTGCCTTGAGGGCACTATAGCTAACAATCTCCCACTTGCACTTAAGGCCAATTATTGCGGTGTCGCATACTCACAGCTCGTGTGATACCGAACACCCAACTTCTTTACTAAGCAGTTTCACAAAGCTCATTTGTGAAACTATTGTGTTCGATAAATAGCCTCAGTGAGTAGATTCGCTCCAGTGTCTCTATCTTTTTCTCTTTATATCTCAACTTTGCAGAGAATAACCATTTCCCGAAATGAGCAATACCTTATCTTAGAATTTGTCTGGATATCTGATGGGACCCAGTTCACAAATGAACTCCAAATCCAGCAAACTTCTTAGACTGTATCATCTACTGAATTTAATCAGTATCCTGCACCATGCCTTCCTCAGTATCCGCTTGGACCACATGTCCAACAGACTGTCCCTTAGAAGAGGGAAAAACTATAACTCAGACAGCCACTCTGTCATCCAGGTCACCTTGGAAGCCTGAAATGATAACCGTCTCCTGAAGGAGGTTTCCATTACCATATCCCTAGAATATCCATTTATGTTCATAAACTGCTTCCCTACATTTCTCCAGGATTTGATTAATATATGTTTATTGCAGCTAGTGCAAAAACAATATCTGGTGTGGTACTTGACATTTCATGATTACCTCAATTGCATAAGCAAGTGATATGCTAATCATGCAGATCCCTCTCCTCTTTAGTCTGTAAGACACCTTTAGAAAGGGTGACTCCATCACCTGCAGGTACACCATCATGCTATGAGTCGTCCATTCTAAAACACTTTAGAATAGTGTCAAGTACCCAAATTGGGACACTTCCCAAATCTAGATCTAAAACCATAGATCTAGTAACCAGAAACCCTGATTTTATATCCATGTCCTATGTGGAGAAACAACTGTATGACAATCACAGTATAACCGATCGTAGTATAGGAATTTCACTTCCTATAAAGTGCATGTCATCCCAAATACCAGGACATCACACCCTACTACCTTCTTACCAGATCCATCTCCTATTCTGATGAAGTCAAAGCCTATGACTGTCACATCAAAAATAGATGATCTATTTCCGCTATACCTGCTTTAGTTTATAAATAGACATAAGCTACTTGCCCACTATGCTTCCGCTTCTCCCACTGACTACAACAATCCTCTGGCAGAGTCATATACACGTGCACTTCTAAAGCTAGTTTAGAACGACGCTATACTCATCCTCCTGCCGGGTTTAGAACAGCAGCAATGACAAGTTTAGGTAAACAAGAACCTCACTGTCACCGTCTTTGAGAAGACCGAAATACCTCTCGGGTGCCTAAGGTTACCTACCAAATCTGCGAAGTGGCTAATGGAATGTCAAATCCAATTGAATCCTCAGGTTTTATTAAATCTTCAGTGATCATTTATGGTTCTGGAATCACTTCCAGTTCTACCATACTCCCACTTTTGTTTTCTGAAAAAATCCATTTTACTAAAACTGTGGCGAGTCAAGAAAAATATCACTATTGATCTTCCTGATGGTAGAAAGTTAACCCTCGTCAAAGCCCGGGATAACCCACATACTGCCATTACTGAAACATGCCTTGAGTTTATCCGGATTCTGGTTTTAAGCATCAGCCGGACAACTCCCTATACCTTAACATCGTTAAGATATAAATTGTTTCTATATATATCCAATATAGAAACAAAAACACTAATTTATTTGGAACCAGATTCAAAATCATGCAGCTGTCTCCAGTGCATATTAACCAAATAGAATGAGGCATATCAGCATTACTGATCAAGGAGTGCATCCATATATGAGTAACCTGAAAGAGAAGCAAGTTCTCAAAACCATTACTATCAACGGAATACCAAACACAAGTATCTATATCTTCGACTACCTCAAAGAATCGTGATACTTCCAACAAATGGTTCTCTTCTTTATTCTTATACCTATAACTTCTCAAAATCTGGATCTTGTATTTGAACGAAATGCTTGTCTAGAACTGGAGAAGTCATGAGTAAACAGAATATAGTACGAGTACCAGCCCCATTGTCCTAATGGACAATGGACAACATACAATACTTTGTACAAGTCCCCTGAGTTCAATAACTCAAACCTTGTGTGTCGTAGGTTGAAAATTGTACTATGGTTAAGAAGAATTACAACGCTGTTGAATGCACCTTACCTGATCACCAACTGATATAGGTAAATGTCATAGACATAATTTCAAAAGGTTATATCTCACTTTATAAAATAAATGTACAGATATATCAGATTGAAATCAGTGCATAACAACCGATATTCAAAACCAAATATTTTCCGTCCGGCAAAAACCCAGGTGATTTCCTCAAATATCACCAATTACAACGAATTCTAATATAATGAGGATATAATCACCTAATTCACAATATCTTACTCCCACTCACCATCTGTAACACCATACAGATGTGAGAAACTGATATGGTAAATACATACCCTGGAGTTAGATTTCAATTAGGAAAACAGTTTTCAATTAACATCGCACAGTGAAACTGTAACATGAAAATGTTTCAAAGGGGTTAATTGGTATTCCTAGTAATGCCTCTTCCACTATCCTAATTCATGACAGTAACCATATACTTACCTGCCCTTACTGCCATCCCTTTATCATGTCTTTACTTATTACCTTCTGTACACCTTCTTTAGGATAATTGGTTTTCTTCCTTCCCTACCCTTCGGCACCAGCCTAAGGTTTGGAAGAAGACTATCCAATAAGCGTAATAGGTGTTCACTCCTTATGCCAGGAGCCCTCGCAACCTGAGAGAAGGTAATAGGAAAAAACATCTGAATAATCCTATTCTATTTCTCTTGAACCGGAAACCATTCTCGAATCTGGAACGAATTCCTTCTAGTTTGTATGTAACTATATGATGGCATGTCCAAGCATTATGGACGTTCATAGTGATACGAAGTGTTCTGGAGAAATCCAAAGTTGATGTAGGAGTGGCAGTGGTATACGCGGTTTTGTTGTGAATGATAGCAGTCGCAATTTCCTTTGCTCTTATTCTAATCTCTTTATATGTCTTTACTTATTACCTTCTGTACACCACCTTTAGGCTAATTGGTTTTCTTCCTTCCCCACCTTTTGGCACCTGCCTATGGTATGAAGGAAGACTATCCAATAAGATCAATAGGTGTACCCTCTCCTAATCCTAGGAGCCCTCACAACCTGAGAGAAGGTGAAGGGAAAAGACGACCGAATAATCCTATTCAATCTCTCCAGAACCAGAATCCATCCTCGAATTTGGAACAAGTTCCTTCGAGTTCGTATGTAACTATACAATGGATTTATCCAATAAGTGCGGATCTTCGTAGTGATACGCGGTGTTCTAGAGAAACGCAAAGGTGATATAGAGGTAGCAATGATATACGCGACACCGTGGCATTCCAAAAATCCAAAAATATTTTAAGAAGGTTCGGTTAACTTGGTTCATGATTTTTAGTCAAGGGTCGGGTCATGGTCGCAGCCCAAGAGAGAGAGAAAAGAAATACTCAGCGTGCACTCTAACCTAGATCAGAATGGTTAATCACTTTATCTAATCAGGATGGCTCCCACTGTTTTCTCGAATTCTCCTCCAAACCCAAAAGGAGAATTAGTCGGGATCATCTAAAATCACCCAAGGAGTAATCCTACTCATCAGTGGGGATCGGGATCCAACTATCATCGCATGATAACTTGATGGAATCCACCCAAGTCACCACACTCTAGATGGTATGCGCAAGCCTGGCAAGTTTCCTTTATGTTTGAAACTCACGATGTGATTTTTACCCCTAACGATTTCATGGCCTTGATAGAGACTAACGTGCTATAAGTAGCTAGTCAAGATCAATCCGTCATTATCCAAGATTGATATAAACCTACCCGCACAAGCCCTTGATAGAGACCAATGTGACTATGCGGCTGTCCTAGATAATCGCATATCCATGCTATAGACACATATCACGCAGTTACCGTACACTATACCTTGATAGAGACCAACGTACATAGCATGAATTCTAAGAGATACCTATCTGAAATGACGGAGGGCTATGGCTGGTTTTTGGCGAAAAATCTTTAACGTAATGAACTTGATATCGTTGAAGGAACCGAGTGGTTTTACAAATGTATAGTGGTGAAAACTTTTGCTAATGAGGTCACTCGCGGTGAAGGGATCTCGGCTCTTTCCTCATCAAATAAGGTGCAGGATATTCCAAACTAAATACCACGATGCAAAGCAAAAGAATCGACTATAGTAAAGTTATTATGCTGGCGCAAACTTCTGCCCAAGGGGTCACCCCGATGAAGGGATTTCGGCCCTTGCCTTGTCGAATGAGGTGAAGGATATTCCTAATCGAATACTACTATGCAAAGCAAAAGAGAACGTCTATAATGTCAGTTTTTAAAAACTTGGTTCCAACAACATCATATGTAGGTTTGTTTTATCCTTGCATTGATCAAAATTAATGCAGTCCCATCATTTAATCACTCCAGAAAAGAACGAAAATAAAATGTACGTATATGCCATCCGCATTCGCCACTGGGTCCCGTCATCACTCGTTAGGTTACTTAACTAACGACAGAGCGGGGACTGGACTAGTGCTGGTGCAAAACATATACAACATACTAGTATATATAAAAATGTATATAACAATCGTCTCAGGCATGATATAAAGCAATGTAACAACCCTAATTTTCATATACACTTTTCTATTCAAATTTTTTTAAATCTTTAAAAGAGTATTTAAACCTGAGCACAATATATATATAAGTAACTATTTTGTTTTTAAATAACTCCAATTTTTGTATACATAAATTTGATTTAAATTTGAAGTATACTTGGAGTATTTAATGTTGCTGATAACACTTTAAGTATCTATTTTCCCACAATAATTACAAGAAGGAGCTTGTAGCTCATTGGTAATACCTTGCACTGCTGAACCAAGCCACCAGAGTTCGAATCCCATGCCCCACATTATTTTTAGTTTATTTTTCTTTAAAAATTCTTGGAAGCCCAACAGTCCACAGGCCATAACTCCCAAATATTGAACTGAACCCCAAAAATGAAGCATGCCATAGTCTACGTCAGAGAACCCCGCACCCGACGATGGCCGAACCCGGCCGGGATCGGCCAACTCGGCTGGCCGACCGGCCGGAGTTGGGCCGATGGCCGGGGTCCCAACATGAAAATGGTGGCTTTTGGTCTTCTGAAACTCCCTGTTAACTCCAATTTATTTGATCGGTTTTCCAATGTTAAATACAACCATTTTAATGCAAATTTTAATGCTTTTTATCTAATTTTTATAATTTTTTTAAATAAAGAAAACCCTTCACCTACCCTACCCTAGCTACCCTATAAATAACCCTTACCCCTACCCTCTCATCCCAAAACCCTAGGTTTACTCTCTCAAAATTTCTACAAGAAAGGTGTGCTTTGAAACCGAGTTCACGGCGAAGCGCTGACAGATTCCGGCGACGTGCTTTGAAGCAACCGGCGACGAAACCACACCTTGGCCTTTCTCCCTAGTTCCTCTTTACTCTTTAGAAGATTTTTAAACCCGTAAGTCCCAATCTTCTCTCTTTTCTATTTCTAAAAATACGACTTTATGAAACCCGACGGAAATCCGAACAAACCGATTTCCGATTCGGTTTTTCTATAAAATCCTACTTGTCACCTAATCTATAACACCTAAACATATCTGTAAGTCCACGTTGCCCACCCCGGTGCTTACGGGGAGGCGGAAAACATAATAAAAAACGGATTTTTATCAACTATAGGCAACATGGACCATGCTTGTGAGGATCTTTGCTAAACAAAAACTAGCTAAAGCAAACTAACAACTAGCCAAGTTGTAGAAAGGTTATACCTTGAGCTCGAAGTCCTTCTCTCCTTGCTCGTCGGAATGGTAGAAAGTCCTCACCTTGCTTGTCTTCTTCCGTCAAAGAAGGATCCACCCGAAAGCCTCGACCTTTAGCTTCAACTCCAAGCTAGGAGTAACTAGAGTGCAAGAAATGCTAAGACTTGAACCCTAGAAGAGAGTAGAGAAGATCAAGTGAAGGTTTTCCTCAAGCTTTTTGTTTCTCAACACATGAGAAGGAGAGAGCTTGAGGGAGAGGATGAGCAAGAGAGAGAAATGATATGAAAGAATGAATTATTAGTGAGCCATTCTCACTAATATGTGTGTAATATTTTAATTCAATAATTAGCTAGAAAATTGTCATGGTTTAATCAAGGTGTGACCATTATCATTTCACTATTAATGCAAATTGCAAGGATCAAAGAGAATCTTCCAAATGAAATGATTATGGTCAAGTTGTCAACTTGGTCAACAAGTCAATGAAGTCAAAAGGTCAACAACAACAACCATGCACAATAATTAAGCTAATTATCAATTAACAATAATACACACAAAAGCAATAGGGTTAATAAAATGACAATTGTCATTAACCCTAAACAAGGTCCTCTCCCTCAATCTCATGCAACTGTGCATACGCACCCGCATTCGTGATCCGAGGAACACGAATACACTGAGAAAAACCAATCTCAAATCATATACTAGGATCCGGCTTAAACCAAAGCCCGCTAGTATAAACTGTCCGGACAGCAAACGTGCACAAGTGCGCGGATGCGAACGAACCCTGTCGCAAAACCATGCGACCTCTACTCATTTTGCCTAAAGGCGAATAGCTCTCTGTGTGGGACTCTAAAGACTCGACACTACGCTGGCAGTGGGTTTAACCACAGACCGCAAGCGGCACTAGCTGTACGTAACGGTCCCCAGGTAGATGTCGATAAGAAGACTGACGAGGTGAACCCCATCTGCACTCCTACCGAGCCTGTATGTGACAGTCTCCATACAGTCCGGTCTGTTCGTCTGATACATCGCATGGCGGGCTTAAGGGGGTGGTGAACGTCAGTCCCCTAATAGCGGTACAAGTCGTGTCGGAGTGTAGCCCAGAACACCCTGAGATAACACTGGAAGCCTACCAGTATATCTCGCTTGCCCTGGCCAGGGACTACTCGTGTAATGGCTCTCCTGGACACAGCGCGATGTCAACCCCCAATACCGGGAGAGACGAATCCTGTCTAACCGTCACTGCCTCCAAGTGCTTCGGGACTGCACCCAAAAACTACCTGTTTGCACGACTCCTTTAAGCCGTGGTAGGGTAGTAATCAAAGTGCAGTGGGAACACATTCGAGGCGAAGTGACAGTGTCAAGTCAGCGGACTAAGCTGTACTCATGTCACCTGGGAACTGATAACTGACGATAGGTATATTACCAACCAACAGTTCCCGACGAGTCCTGTCCAGTGTACTCGTAACCTAACGAGCACCCGCATACTATCCCAAGTACGACGTACTAACGGCTGTGGGACAGACCGTCTCCCACACTGGGATGAGAAGCGCATACGCTAGTCTACTCCGGAGTATCGATGCCCTGTCTCGATAGTCCAACGACCAGGGACCTGTATAAGGATGTGCTTATAGATTACCCAGCTCCCACGAGTGCGAGCGCCATCACAACGCTGGTAATCAAACAAAGATCCTAAGGGCTCTACTAATATGTATACCAGCAATATGCTAAAAGAAACACATGCACATATTAAAGCAGAGACAAACCAAGTAGCATACTACCATTTCGAGAAAGATTGTATATACAACTGTGAATATCCCAAGCTTCCATTAAGTAATATACAAACTAGTATGATACAGTAATGGCCTCTAGGGCATATACACTAACAATCTCCCACTTGCACTAAGGCCATGTACTGGCGTATCGAAAACCTATCATCTCGATCAGCCGCTCGAACTGAGTCTGGGGCAAGGCCTTGGTGAATGGATCTGCTGTGTTATCCTCTGATGCAACTCTCCGGACCTCGATCTCCTGGCGATCCACAATCTCCCTGATCAGGTGATACCGCCTTAAGATGTGTCTGGATTTCTGATGGGACCTGGGTTCCTTCGCTAAAGCTATAGCCCCGTTGTTGTCGCAATACAGAGGTATTGGGTCAACAATGGACGGAACCACCTGAAGTTTTTTCAAGAACTTCCTCATCCAGACAGCTTCTTTTGCGGCATCAGATGCAGCGATGTATTCCGCTTCCATAGTCGAGTCAGCAACGGTTTCCTATTTGGAGCTCTTCCAACACACCGCCCCTCCATTGAGGGTAAAGACAAAACCCGACATGGACTTGGAATCATCCTTGTCACTCTGGAAGCTGGAGTCAGCAAAGGCCTCAATCTGCAGGTCTTTTCCGCCATACACCAAGAACATCTCCTTAGTCTTTCTCAGGTACTTGAGAATGTTCTTTACTGCTATCCAATGTTTCTCCCCAGGGTTTGACTGATACCTGCTTACCACACTCAGTGCATAAGCCACATCCGGTCTGGTACACAACATCGCATACATTATAGAGCCTACCGCAGAAGCGTAGGGTATAATAGACATGCGATACCTCTCCAAATCAGTCTTGGGAGACATCTCTTTAGAGAGGGTGATCCCGTGACAAGCCGGTAGGTTACCGCGCTTGGAATCTTCCATACTGAATCTCTTCACTATGGTGTCGATGTACCTGGACTGAGAAAGTCCTAATATCCTCTTGGATCTATCACGATGGATCCGGATCCCCAGGATGTATGAGGCATCACCCAGGTCTTTCATGGAGAACCTGTGCGACAAGAACCCCTTGACAGATTGTAGCATAGGAATGCCATTTCCTATTAAGAGAATGTCATCCACGTATAAAACGAGGAATACTACAGTTCTCGCTACAAATCTACAATAGATGCATGGTTCATCTGGATTTTTGATAAAGCCAAATTCTTTGACCGTCTCATCAAAACAGATGTTCCAACTCCGCGATGCCTGCTTGAGACCATAAATGGACTTGAGCAACTTGCACACCTTTCCGCTGCTCCCACCCTGAATGAAACCCTCTGGCTGGTCCATATAGACACACTCCTCTAAATGACCATTTAGAAAAGCTGTCTTTACGTCCATCTGCCAAATCTCATAATCGTGGAAAGCAGCGATGGCAAGAAGGATCCGAATGGATTTCAGCATAGCTACTGGAGAAAAGGTTTCGTCATAGTCCAAACCAGGTCGCTGACGAAAACCCTTTGCTACCAGTCTAGCTTTATAGGTCTCAACCTGTCCATCTACACCAATCTTCCTTTTGAAGATCCACTTGCATCCTACGGGTTTTACCCCGTCTGGAGCAATGTCCAACGTCCATACTTTGTTGGTGTACATGGACTCCATCTCGGTCCGCATTGCATCCAGCCATTTTACCGAGTCGACGCTCTGAATGGCTTGCTGGAAGCTAGTAGGCTCATCACAATCTATGATGCAGTCCTCTCTATCCCCGTCAATGAGAAAACCGTAGTATCTCTCGGGCGGATGAGACTGCCTACTACTCCTGCGGAGTGGCATAGGAATGTCCTGTTCTTTCGAACCTTCTGGTTCCTCTAAGCTTTCAGTAATGGTTTGTGGTTCTGGAATTTCTTCCAGTTCTACTGCGCTCCCGCTTATCTGATTTTCTAAAAACTCAGTTTCCAAGAAGCGGGCATGACGAGAAACAAGGACTTTTTGCTCCTCTGCGTAATAGAAGAGATACCCCTTGGAGTTCTTTGGGTATTCCACAAACTTGCACTGTACTGAGCGCGCCTCGAGCTTGTCCGCATGCTGCTTTTTTACAAAAGCCGGACATCCCCATGTCTTAAAGGATTTAAGACAGGGTTTCTTCCCACTCCACATCTGATATGGTGTGGTAGGCACTGTTATAGTAGGAACTTGGTTCAAGAGATGTGCAGCTGTTTCTAGTGCATAACCCCAGAAAGATCGCGGTAACTCAGCCTTACTCATCATGGACCGTACCATATCCAATAGGGTTCGGTTCTGTCTCTCCGATACACCGTTGTGTTGCGGAGTGTATGGAGGAGTAAGCTGAGAGAGAATTCCGTTCTCTTTTAAATAATTCAGGAACTCGGCACTTAAGTATTCTCCACCTCGATCCGATCTTAGAATCTTGATACTTTTGCCGGTCTGTTTCTCCACTTCACTCTTATATTCCTGGAACTTTTCAAAGGCCTCGGACTTATGTTTCATTAAGAAGACATAACCGTACCTTGAAAAATCATCCGTAAAAGTAATGAAGTAAGAGTAACCGCTTCGCGCATGTGTAGACATTGGGCCGCACACGTCGCTTTGTACGAGTCCCAAGAGCTCGCTCGCTCTTTCTCCGTGTCCAGTGAACGGAGTCTTTGTCATCTTTCCCATGAGACAAGATTCATAAGTGGCATAAGACTGATACTCGAACGGATCCAAGTATCCTTCTTTATGTAACTTAGTCAACCGTGTCTCATTGATGTGACCCAGTCTACAATGCCATAAGAAAGCCTGATTAATATCTGGAGACTTTCTTTTGTGTGTATTCTGGATATTGAAAACCTGTGGTTGGTTTAAAACGTATATACCGTTGTTTAATGTACCTGACCCAATCAAAACTTGATTAAGGCGAATGTTCACTACATTACTTACAAATGCAAATTCATAACCTTCTTTAGATAATAAAGATACAGAAATGATATTACAGGTTGCATTTGGTACATAATAACAACTACGCAAAACCAAAAAGTGTCCATCTGATAATCCCAGGTGATAGTCCCCCACGGCCTCAGCATCCATGCTAGCACCGTTCGCAACTCTGAGGGTCATGTCACCTGCCTTCAAAACTCTACGCTTTCTCAACGCCTGCAAAGAATTACAGATATGAGATCCTGATCCGGTATCCAATACCCAGGATGTAGAGTTTATTGATAGACAGTTTTCAATAACATACACACCTGAAGCTGAAGCTGCAACTCGCTTCAAATCCTGTGTTCTGGCTTTCCAAGCCTTGCAATCCTATTTCCAGTGACCACTTTTGTGACAATAGAAGCATTCTTCCTTCCCCACCAGCTTCCCCGCTACTTTTGTTGCTTTACCCTTTCCCTTCGTATCCACTTTACCGACACCGCCTCTTGGTTTGGCGGGGGCTTTCTTCTTCTTGCCCTTGGCTTTCGCCCTGGACCTAGAAGAGGAAGATCCTCCTACAAACAAAGTGGATGTCTCCCTACCCTTTTGTAGGGTGCCCTCAGCAGTCCTCAACATGTTCAGAAGTTCGGCAAGTTCAACCTCCTTTCCTTGCATGTTGAAGTTAAGAATGAACTGGGCGTAAGTGGAAGGAAGGGACTGGAGAATCAAATCGGTATAGAGTTCATTCTCCAACGTGGTCCCAAGGTCCGCGAGCTCCTCTATGTAGCCGATCATCTTAAGCACGTGGTCCGCTACCGATGATCCGACGGCCAACCTTGCCGAAAAAAGCTTCTTCGACACTTCGTATCTAGCGATACGAGACTGCTCTCCATACAGTTCTTTTGTATGGAGAAATATGGACTCTAGGTCCATATTCTCGTGCCTCCTCTGATGTTCGTTGTCCATCGAGGCTAGTACGAGGCATCTGGCCCTCGCGCAATCTATCTCCCATGTCTTACGGATTTCTACATCCGCGACGCTGGAGGTGGGACCTGGGACAGGGGGAGCTTTGGTGGTAAGTATATACCCCAGCTTGTCATAAGTGATAGCCATCTTGACATTCCTGAGCCAATCTTTGTAGTTTGGCCCTGTCAATATATTTTTATCTAACAGTAACTTAAGTCCGGTCATGTTGAATGGTCGCTGCAATTAGGAGAGAGAAAAGAAACACTTTAGCATGATGCTCTTGCAAGTTTAGAGTGGTTTTTAGTTTGTCTAAACTGGATGGCTCCCACTGTTTCTCGAATCCCTTCTCAAACCATAAAGAAAAGGATTAGCCGGGATCATTCTCACCGTACAATACTTGCTTAACCGTTCAGCCAGGCCAGTGTCGGTACTTCGAGGGAGGTTTTCCAACGCTTTCGTGAAGTTCCTTAATTAAATAACCTCTTTTCCCTGGGGGCGTAGCCCCGCTAACACTTTTCTAGGCACCTACTAGGTTTATAGCATTGATCGTTTAGTGAGAAATTTCCCGAGGAGTAGCATATACTCACAGTAGGATCGGGATCCAAATATCATCGCGTGACGAAACTGAAGGAATCCTACCAGAATCACCACACTCCAAATGGTATGCAAATCTAGCAAGTTTCAGTACTTATGAAACTCCCGATGTGGATTTTTGCCCCATGCTCTTATGACCTTGACTAAGGCCAACAAATCATAAGTCACATGTCAAGTTCTACCCGTCGTTATCCAGGTTAGTTTGAACCCACCCGTATCTACCCTTGACTATGGCCAACAAGGCAATACGACTGTCCCAAACCAACGCATTCTATCTATGCAACATATGAATACCCACCAGCTACCAAACACTGTGCCTTGACTAAGGCCAACAAACACAGCTTGAATACCGTTGAATATTCATATGAAACGACGGAGGGCTACGGATGGTTTTGGCGAAACCGTGAACGTAGTGAACTTGATATAATCGATAGAACGAGATAGCTTTTAAAAGGAGTGGTTCAAGCTCCGCGTTTAAAAGTTTAGTTTTGAAAAGAACCGAGTGGTTTTCAAAGTGTTCCATTCGACTTTTACTTGGTTTATTTCTTGCATTAGTTCTTTTAATGGGTCCCATCATTTAATCCTACCATTGCAGAGAACAACCAAAATGTGACGTACGCTTATGCCATTCGCATTCGCCACGGGGCCCCGTCATCACCCGTTAGGTTACTTAACTAACGACAGAGCGGGGGCTGGGCTAGCGCGGCTGTAAAACATAAGCAACGCCTAAATAGTTATTATATATAAATATATAGCAATGATAGACATTACAGATCACAGATGAATACATTGGATATACTAGGAATCCACAATGCGTTCGAGCCTGCAACGTAAAGCGGATTATACGGTCGCGGTGAATAGCCAATACCCCACCCAAGACCCCTACGGGTGAGGCAAACTACCCGCCAAGCACCCGAAGCGAAGCAACCTCCCTCACCACCGTGAGTAGGCCACTCGGCACTTCGAGATACCCGGTAGTTTGTGCACCCACTCCATGGGTCTATCCTAGGAGCAAAAACAGTAAAAAGAATTATACAATGACGGCTACAACCCCGACCCGGTTGTGCGGCCATACAAATAATATTATTACATCAATTTACATGTTACAAATGAATGAAAGAAAAAAATAAAGCTCATCTCACATCCACCCCGGCCATTCACCCGCGACAATCCAATCCATTCATATCCACAAACCAATAACAATCACAGATCACAGAGATGTATAACCCCGACTAATCGACTTATAGCGATTAGCCGACGTTCAATACATACAAGCATCACAGATATAACCGATATAGTTAAAGTGTAGTGAAGTTCCGAAAAAAAATACGGATTTATAGGTCCCCAAAAGTAAATTTTAGTTCTGGAAAATCTGGGCACATATAACATATCCTAAAAATCCCAAAACCAACACAGAAACACTCTGCTCCAAAATCGAAGCAGAGAGGGGACCAGACGGCCGCGCTTCCGCGGAAAGAGCTTCCTCTTGCCGCGGATCCGCGCTCCTCTGATCGCCTCTCTGGTTCGTATTTGGTGGTTTTCTATACAAAAGCCTGAGATAATTTTTGGTGTATAACAAATGTCATTTTGACCAGAAAAAAAATTAACAGAAACTAGGGTTTTGCAAAGTTTGGTTTTTGGATTTTCCGGTTTCGAAACTTCGTTACACTTTACTACCTAGCTAGTTTAAGTTTAGTTAGGCTCTGATACCACTGTAAGTCCACGTTGCCCACCCCGGTGCTTACGGGGAGGCGGAAAACATAATAAAAAACGGATTTTTATCAACTATAGGCAACATGGACCATGCTTGTGAGGATCTTTGCTAAACAAAAACTAGCTAAAGCAAACTAACAACTAGCCAAGTTGTAGAAAGGTTATACCTTGAGCTCGAAGTCCTTCTCTCCTTGCTCGTCGGAATGGTAGAAAGACCTCACCTTGCTTGTCTTCTTCCGTCAAAGAAGGATCCACCCGAAAGCCTCGACCTTTAGATTCAACTCCAAGCTAGGAGTAACTAGAGTGCAAGAAATGCTAAGACTTGAACCCTAGAAGAGAGTAGAGAAGATCAAGTGAAGGTTTTTCTCAAGCTTTTTGTTTCTCAACACATGAGAGGGAGAGAGCTTGAGGGAGAGGATGAGCAAGAGAGAGAAATGATATGAAAGAATGAATTATTAGTGAGCCATTCTCACTAATATGTGTGTAATATTTTAATTCAATAATTAGCTAGAAAATTGTCATGGTTTAATCAAGGTGTGACCATTATCATTTCACTATTAATGCAAATTGCAAGGATCAAAGAGCATCTTCCAAATGAAATGATTATGGTCAAGTTGTCAACTTGGTCAACAAGTCAATGAAGTCAAAAGGTCAACAACAACAACCATGCACAATAATTAAGCTAATTATCAATTAACAATAATACACACAAAAGCAATAGGGTTAATAAAATGACAATTGTCATTAACCCTAAACAAGGTCCTCTCCCTCAATCTCATGCAACTGTGCATACGCACCCGCATTCGTGATCCGAGGAACACGAATACACTGAGAAAAACCAATCTCAAATCATATACTAGGATCCGGCTTAAACCAAAGCCCGCTAGTATAAACTGTCCGGACAGCAAACGTACACAAGTGCGCGGATGCGAACGAACCCTGTCGCAAAACCATGCGACCTCTACTCATTTTGCCTAAAGGAGAATAGCTCTCTGTGTGGGACTCTAAAGACTCGACACTACGCTGGCAGTGGGTTTAACCACAGACCGCAAGCGGCACTAGCTGTACGTAACGGTCCCCAGGTAGATGTCGATAAGAAGACTGACGAGGTGAACCCCATCTGCACTCCTACTGAGCCTGTATGTGACAGCCTCCGTACAGTCCGGTCTGTTCGTCTGATACATCGCATGGCGGGCCTAGGGGGCGGTGAACGTCAGTCCCCTAATAGCGGTACAAGTCGTGTCGGAGTGTAGCCCAGAACACCCTGAGATAACACTGGAAGCCTACCAGTATATCTCGCTTGCCCTAGCTAGGGACTACTCGTGTAATGGCTCTCCTGGACACAGCGCGATGTCAACCCCCAATACCGGGAGAGACGAATCCTGTCTAACCGTCACTGCCTCCAAGTGCTTCGGGACTGCACCCAAAAACTACCTGTTTGCACGACTCCTTTGAGCCGTGGTAGGGTAGTAATCAAAGTGCAGTGGGAATACACTCGAGGCGAAGTAACAGTGTCAAGTCAGCGGACTAAGCTGTACTCATGTCACCTGGGAACTGATAACTGACGATAGGTATATTACGAACCAACAGTTCCCGACGAGTCCTGTCCAGTGTACTCGTAACCTAACGAGCACCCGCATACTATCCCAAGTACGACGTACTAACGGCTGTGGGACAGACCGTCTCCCACACTGGGATGAGAAGCGCATACGCTAGTCTACTCCGGAGTATCGATGCCCTGTCTCGATAGTCCAACGACCAGGGACCTGTATAAGGATGTGCTTATAGATTACCCAGCTCCCACGAGTGCGAGCGCCATCACAACGCTGGTAATCAAGCAAAGATCCTAAGGGCTCTACTAATATGTATACCAGCAATATGCTAAAAGAAACACATGCACATATTAAAGCAGAGACAAACCAAGTAGCATACTACCATTTCGAGCAAGATTGTATATACAACTGTGAATATCCCAAGCTTCCATTAAGTAATATACAAACTAGTATGATACAGTAATGGCCTCTAGGGCATATACACTAACAATCCATGATGACTATTAATCACATAAAAACCAATTTAAACAAAGTTTCTCACATGAAATGATAATTTTCTTGTAATATCGTATTCTTTTCATAATAATACCATAAAGTTTAGTTTTCTTCTTCTAATCAATTCCCTCATTCCTAAACATGTTCATCTTGATAAATAAACTTGTAAAAATCAATTTGAATGAGTTTTCACATATGAAATGATAACGTTTTCAAATACCGTATTCTTACACTTAAATACCCTCATGTTTAATTTATCATATTTAACCTCTAAACTACACTAACCCTTAAAGTAAGTCACGAGGTAATGACCTACCTCTACACACACACAAATATAACCTTAACTGATATCATCAACAATTTAGAATACGAAAATACAAGACTTTACATTAAAATACCATAATCTTCATAAAACCATTCTTAAAGATTTTAGATTGTTACACTTTTTAGTAAATAGTTCTTACAAAGAAAGTACGATTTGTCATGGACATCGATCGTTTATCTAAACTGACTTTGTGGTGTCTAGGCAAGTGTGTCAAGGCTAGTGGTTTTTAATTAGGCCCACTACTGTGGTTCCTTCCCACTTACCTGGCACTTACTTGGCCGCAATTGGTGGTGAAGAGGCGATTTGAGGCTTCTAATGACTTATCGTTTAGACCTTAGAAATAGGCTAGTTGGCTTAGGAAACCCTAGAAACTAAAATACGGAAATCTATACCCTTTTACGAATAAATACCTTATACTTATGAAACCGTTTTTCTAAATGAATAGTATTTATTAAATCTTTGCAAAGCGCCACTACAACCCACCCTTGGGGAACTCGTTAGGGATTCTACGGTTTATCGTGCACCCTCGAGCATAGTAGTGCGAGATTCAGACCTCCGCAAGGAGCATTCGGTCTCGAAAGGTTTAAAATACGACATTTAAGAAAAATGAGATTTTGGAAAATAAAATATTTATTTAAAATTATTCATGTATTAATATATATAATTATCATTTAAACACCTATTTTATCATAAGATAAAGTTTCCACATTTTTCTAAAATTACAAGATTAAAAGTTACATTAAAATACCATGAATTTCAAATAAATCAATATTATAAATTAATACTTTTATTAGGATATATTCATTAGAATAACACAAATAAAATCCACACTCATTATAACTATAAAGACGAATAATAAATTCTTGAGCTGTATTTTGAAAACTATACAAAAGTACTTTTTACACAAAACCCCCTCAAGTTCTATAAATTACAGTAAGGACCCTAACAATTATAGAACTTCAAATTACTTTTCTTTTAGTCTGACTCGGGTTTGAGTCTGACTATTTCTGACTTTAACATGATTCAAGTCAATCTATATTCTTTAATATTCCAACTCAATATGAATACATGAATCCCTGAATCCAGTTAACAACCTATTCAACTTGACTGAACCGAACCATGGATATATTCCTTTTACATGTTTCCCAGTATTCCATTTACATGACTCTACGGTTATAACCGTTTCCTGATATCATGGTTTCGGTCAGTCAGTCAATCGATCATGCAGTCTATACAATTTTACAATACAACAATACTGTTAAAACACTACGGGGTTTAAGGGGTAAATTGGTACGGAAGGTGTTAAAGGTGGCACGAGGTGGTCAGATTAAGACACCTAACCTATATTCCGTTGCTGTTGTACCGTGGCTTAACGGTTCCTTGTACTTTCCGTTTGCCCTGGTCTCTAGCATATAGAGACCCCCCTCATATACACTGGCATCCTTCTGTACCAAGCTACAAACAACAGCGATAACATAACATTATAACAATAGTTTACATTCTAAAAATGTACCTTCTTATTCTGTCTTCTCTACTTCCCTCTTACCTTTGGGACTTACCGAGCGATCTGTTCGCTGACGACATTCTGTTTCTCTCTTCTTTGAATGTCGTCAGGTGACCTGCATGGGCCACCAACAAAACCTGTCACGTCCCGCTTCCCAGTGTACGGTGATGGGGACGCGACGAGGTCCGCTACGTACGTACTCAGAAGTACATACGCTAAGCGTAGCTAAGCAATATAAAATAAATACATAAGAAGACTTGGAGCAATTTGCCGAAGACCCTACAGTATAATTTCATTATACACTTTTCTTTTCAGTACTTTCCATTTCCTGTTATGCCACTGTTTAGGCATCTTTATTTCAGTTGTATTTTCTTTTCCATGTATTGTACAAAGAATGTTAATAAATAAAAGTTGCTGTTCTTTTTATACTCTTGTCTCTTGTGTATTTATTTTATATTGCTTAGCTACGCTTAGCGTATGTACTTCTGAGTACCTACGTAGCGGACCTCGTCGCGTCCCCTTCACCGTACACTGGGAAGCGGGGCGTGACAAGAAACATAACAGAATCTCATCAAACAACACAGAGTGGTAGATAATCCTGGAGCCCCGGGTTTCACTTGAGCCGCAAATGAGACCCGATGTTTCCCTATCGTGTGGATAGCCTGTGCAATGAAAACCTAGACCCCTACGAGTGCGGCAAGTTAGCCGCCAATCCCAGGAATGAGGCAGCCCTAATCAACATCGTGAATGGGCCACCCCGCACTTCACGGAATTCGGTAACTTGGGCACCCCTCAGTGGGTCAACCTATACCCCGTACGAGTGCGGCGAATAGTCCGCCAATTCTAGAGTAAGGCCCCCTCCATCTCAACGCCATGAGATGCGGACCCGTTGCCCTCTAGAACCTGGCTATTTGTGTACTCCACCATGGGGTAATCCTAGTTCAGAAAAGAAAATAATATGTACAAGGGTGACATCGACCTCAACCCGGTCGTGCCCCAAACAAATAATATACAAACTGGCAGAGACGGCAGTCTACATGTCGGACGCTCGCCCCGCAATATCAAATGTACAAATGAAACTAAACTGTACTAACATTTCACCCAATCTATCCACCACGATGATCCCACAATAACACAGCACAACACAGAACATCAACGTGAATGTCACATTCGCAAACTCGTCTAAAAGAACATATAGCAATTAGACGAGTTGTACCGCTCTAATGACATTCACGGTCGTAGATAGTAATGTATGTACTGATAAACATTTAAAAAGTTTTAAATTATCGAGTTCGAAACACTCCGAATTGCCCCTGAACAAAAGATAACATAATATCTAAAATGGGCAAAACAAGCAATACCACCAAACCAAAATTCCAGAGACTAGATTACCCTGCAAAATTCAAGTCCCAACTCCCTAGAAAAACTGGCCACATTGGATTTTTTGCAATTCTCACCTGGTTAAATCCGGCGGATGGGGCTCGTTTTTGTAGGATGTTCTAGTTTTATCATAAATAGCCTTCTTCAATTGCTTAAAATTTTTTTTGAAGACTTTAAAAATTGACAGAAACTGGAATATGCAGTGAACTGTTTCGGGGTTGTTTCGGTTTTGATATTTAACATCGTCTAAACTAGCTAGCTAAGGGTTTAAGGGTTGGCTCTGATACCATGTTAAGTTACGGCAGCGCCCCGGCCATAAAACCGTGGCCAAATGCGGAACAAAAATTTTCTAAACTGGCGCTACCACAACCCGATGACCGGATCTACCCTAAACCCTATACCAGCAATATGTAAAACTAGGAGTTAGATAGTTATACCGAGTTGATCCGTGTCGTTCGGTCTTGTACCATCATCCCAAGCTCCTAGAGGCTCCTTAATCGAATTTGGCTGCCGGTCTTTCTCCATCTACGATGATCCACCTGAGGGAAACGACGCAAGCTCCAGCCTCGCCAAGCAAGGCAACCGATGCTCCAAGGTTGTTAGTAGTGAAGAGTGAAGGTGTAGGAATGTTTCACTATAATTTTTCTCTCGTCACAAATGCTCCAAGAGCAACTCAAGAAGATGAAGAGGAGGTGTGGAAACCAAGTAGCATGAGCAACTAAAGAAAGTGCTAAACTTTTTCCAAGTGATAAAAAATAAGAGTGTGCAAGTCATCAAGCAAGTAAAGAAAATGAAAATGAGCAAGCCATAAGAGAAGTGGCTGCCCTCCCCCTTCCTCAATCATGCACACAAAATATCTCATTTCATTTTCCAAATAAACAAATGTGAACTATACCTCTCTACATGCCAGCACCCATGCTCATGCCAACTCACCTTCCACCTCATTTCTATAATTGATTTTCTAAAAAGAAAATCAATAATGAGGTGGCCATCTTCTAGAAGCTATTCCGTATAAATACAGAATGCAACCCGGTACACGTATCGAAATACATATACACGTATTCATACAAAAATACGAATAGTTAAGAGAGAAAATGAATAGTGAACAATAATACTAGAATACATATATATAAATACATATATATAGTTATTAAATCAAAACCTGATTTAATAATCCGGCTTAACCCTAAGCCGCTAGTATTATCAACCGTCCGATTAAAGTCTGTGTAGCATGTACACATATTTAATCGGACACCTGTATGTACTAACATACGTCATCTACACCATATTTCTTTAACCGTGAAAACCCTCTGTATGGGACTCTAAAGACTCGTCAATACGCTGGCAGTGGGTTTAACCACAAGCTCGTCAGCGGCACTAGCTGTACGTAACGGCTACCCAGGTATTGAACGAAAGGAAGGCCGACGAGCAAACTCATCCAAAGCCCTACTGAGCCTGACAGTGAAAATATCCGTACAGTCCGGTCTGTTCGTCTAAGAGTATCGCATACTGAGTCTAGGGGGTGGATAAAGTCAGAACCCTACCGACGTGATAATTCGTGTCGGTATATAACCCATCACCAGCTGAGAAACTATCGATCCTGGATTGGTAATTCTCGTCTACCCCGGCCTAGGATTTCTAGTGATGGCCACCCGTGCACAACGCGACGTCAACCCCCAATACCGGGAGAAGAAAATTACCGACGATCCGCTCACTGCCTCCATGCGGCTCGGGACTGTACCCAACTAAAACCCGTTTCCACAACTCCTTTGAGCCGTGGAAGGGTAGTAATCAAAGCACAGTGGGAACTCACATGAGAAAAATGAAGATCTCAGGTCGACAGACTAATCTATACACATGTCACTAGGGAACTGCTATCTGACAATAGGTATAATACCAACTAGCAGGTTCCTAACGAGTCCGTCCAGTGTACTCATAACTCAATGAGCACCTGTATACTATCTTAGGTGAACAAACTAACACCAATGGCTTGTGAGACCTTGCCACCGCCCCTCGTCAGGGTCTCGATCAGTATACACTAGTCTACAATAGAGTATCGGTGCCCAGTCTTGATACTCCCACAACTAGGGACGTTTAAGGATGTGCTTATAGACCATCCAGCTCTCATGTATATGATCGCCATCATAATGCTGGTAGTCAAGTAAGAATCCTATGGGCTGTATCAACATGTAATAGTGATATGTAATACCACCTGAAGCATGTACATGATGATAAAGACAAACCAGATAGCATACTATCATCTCGAGTAAGACTGTTCTACTGGTATAGGTCCCCCCATCAATCATCATAATCACCTGCCTGCGACTACGATAATTGCCTTGAGGGCACTATAGCCAATATTCGGTACGCACATCCTTAAATGGTCCCTAGTCGTAGGAGTATCGAGACTGGGCATCGATATTCCGGAGTAGACTAGTGTATACATTTCTAGACCTCGGCGAGGGGAAATGGTTTGGTTCCGCAACCATTGGTCTTTAGACCAAAGATCGTATACAGGTGCTCACTGGGGGTGAGTACACCGGATGGACTCACCGAGGACTTCCAGATGGTACTATACCTATCGTCAGATGGAAGTTCTCAGGTGACATGAGTATAGGGTAGTCTTTAGACCTGAGATCATCATTTGTATCGTGTGAGTTCCCACTGTGCTTTGATCACTACCCTACCATGGCTCTACTGAGTCGTGCAAACAGGTTTTGGTTGGGTACAGTCCCGAGCCATATGGAGGCCGTGAGCGATTATCGAGGATTCGTCTCTCCCGATATTGGGAGTCGATATCGCACTATGTTTGATTGGTTAGGACCATAAGAACTTGGCCAAGGCGGTTGGGATTTACTGATAGGATGATCAGTAGTTTCCCGGATTGGTCCTGAGCCGCATCAGCATGAATTACCATGTTATTAGGGTCTGAAGTTTACCACCCCTAGACCCAGTATGCGATACTCTCAGACAAAGAGACCAGACTATACGGAGATTGTCACAGATAGGATCAGTAGGGATCCGGATGAGTTTGCTCGTCGGCCTTCCTTTTCGACAGGTACCCGGGTAGCCGTTACGTACAGCTAGTGCCGCTGACGTGCTTGTGGTTATGGATTTATCCAGTAACTCACTGCCGGCGTACTATCGAGTCTTTAGAGTCCCACACAGAGGGTTTCCCTGGTTCAGGCGAAATGATGTAGTTGTCGTATTGGATACGTGCAGGGTCTAGATCGATTGATGTACTTTGTACTCGGACTTTCGATCGGACAGTTGGTAATACTAGCCGGCTCGGGTTTGAGCCGGATTATTAAATCGGGTATTGATTTAATAGTTTACATATATGTATTTCGATATGTATATTCTAGTATTACGTTCTTCATGTTATTCTATCTCTTTGGGCATTCGTGTTTTTATCCAAAGGTATGTATATACAGCAGACTGTAATCCGTATTTTGTTACATATTACCTTCTAGAAGGTGGACACCTCATCATGGACTTTTCCATTTATTGATAAATGGAAATGAGGTGGAAATTATGGAGAGGGAAGCACGTTGAGTGGCATGGCTTCTAGTTCACAAATGAATTCTTTATTCATTTGTGGTTATTATTGAAGCATGGCTACACTTGTTTATTCATGAGAATTCATACACAAAATCTTTGTGTTGATTTTCTCTCTCATGCATACTTCATTATTCTTGAGCACCAATTTTTCTTCATCTCCTCCCTCCTCTTGAGTTTCATCCACCTTCATCATCTTCCTCTTCACTACCCTTCTCATGAGTTGAGAAACAACTGAAGACGCAAGAAAGAGATAGGAAACACTTAGATCTTCACACTGCATCCTAGACTACTTGGATTAGCAACCCAAGTTCTCTAGTTGCTCCACTTGACATATTGTGTGGAGCTAAAGTAATGGATCATATCCTTCGGGTGAATCATCTCCGACAAAGGAGGACCGAAGAGCAAGATCGATCGCGGAGAACCAAAGGAGCCAACAAAGAAGATCTAGCATGTTCAAGGTGGCCACTTGGAGCTAACGAAGAGGAAAGAAGACTGAAAGACTTGGATCGTTTGGTGAAACTTCTTTCATAGTAGATAGCACTTTAGTTTTGCTAGATTGATTTATGGAAAGATCGGGGTTAAAGGTTATTCTAGCGCCATGTTCTAATCGTTTGAAAAAAATTTGTTCCGCATTTGGCCACGGAAGTTGGCTGGGGCGCTTCCGTAACCTTTTATGGTATCAGAGCCAACCCATAAAACCTACACTAGCAAGTTTAAACAATGTTAAAACAATGAAACTGAAACAACTCCATAACATTGAAACCAAACTTCCAGTTTCTGTAGATATTTTAAAGGCTTCAAAAATTTTTTTAAGCTAGTGCAGAGTGATCCTTTGACTGTGAGATGAACCCAGAACAAAAACAATGCAATTATACCAAGTTTGGACCGGCCGCATCATAGAAATTTTCGGCCTCACCAGAATTTTAGTGGAGAATTGGGTCAAGTTTTGTTCTGGGTTCTTATCTCGTGGAGTTTGGGTTTCAGGTGTTGTTTGTTTTTGCCCAAGTTTGATGTTCTATTGCTTTTCAGTTTGGGGCAATTTGGAGTGTTTCGAAGCCGTTATATTTGACACTGTTTAATTGTTAGGTCCACGTTACCCACCCCGGTACTTTCGGGGAGGCGGAATAGGTAAAAATCAAATTTTTCCTCACTAGGTAAGATGGACCATCCATGAAGTATCTTTGCTAAACAAAACTAACAAATAAACTACAAACTATGTAGAATGGTTATACCTAGGTCTTGAACTCCTTCTCTTCTTTTGTGGTTCTCCTCCTTGCTTGCTCATTGTAGTGGTTTGAATGACTCCTTTTCGTCGTCTCCTCTTTGCCGAAGATAGATCCACCCGAGGGCCTCGAACTTGAGCTCTTACCTCAACCTAGAGGTAACTAAGGTGCTTGGTTTGCTAAACCTTGAACCCTAGAATGAGTAGAGAAGAGTTATGGTAGTTTTGTCTCAAAAGTTTATGATTTCCAACTCATGGAACACTTAAACTTTGAGAGAGGAAGAAGGAGAGCTTTCTTTCAAGAGAGAGAAAGAATATGATAGAATGAGCTCTCATAATGCAACCATGCTCACATATTTTGGAATAATGATAATAATAATAATCATTAAGAATTATGATGGTTAGTTTATGAATGACCACTATCATTACCTTCATTTAATGCATTTTGCAAAGAACAAGAAGCATCATTGAAATGAAATGATGATGGTCAACAAGACCACAATGGTTAACCGGTCAACAAGGTCAACAAAAGTCAAATTGCCAACAACCCTAACCATAGCACAATTATCCTTAATCAATATTATTAACCATATTCCTCATTTTCATTAGGGTTTGGAAAAAGTCAACGGTCAACAAGTCAACCAAAGTCAAATGGTCAACAACCCTAATGAGAATCCTCTGCCTCTGTCAACTGTGCATACACACCCGCATCCGTATTCCGAGGACCACGAATACACTGAGACAAAACCAATCCCAAAACAAATACTAGGATCTGGTTTAAACCAAAGCCCTCTAGTAATAACTGCCCGGACACCAAACGTGCACAAGTGCGCGGATGTGAACGAACCCCGTCGCAAAACCATGCGACCTCTACTCTGTTTTGCCCAAAGGCGAGTAACCCTCTGTGTGGGACTCTAAAGGCTCGACACTACACTGGCAGTGGGTTTAACCACAGGCCGCAAGCGGTACTAGCTGTACGTAACGTCCCCCAGGTAGATGCCGACAAGAAGACTGATGAGGTGAACCCATCCGAACTCCTACTGAGCCTGAATGTGACAATCTCCGTACAGTCCGGTTTGTTCGTCTAAGAGTATCGCATGGCGGGCCTAGGGGGACGGTAAACGTCAGTCTCCTAATAGCGGTACAAGTCGTGTCGGAGTGTAGCCCAGAACACTCTGAGAAACTACTGGTAACACTACCAGCAAGTCTCGCTTGCCCTGGCCAGGGACGACTATGTGTAATGGCTCTCCTAGACACAACGCGATATCAACTCCCAATACCGGGAGAGACGAATCCTGTCTAACCATCACTGCCTCCAAATGCTTCGGGACTGCACCCAACTACTACCTGTTTGCACGACTCAATAGAGCTGTGGTAGGGTAGTAATCTAAGAACAGTGGGAACACACTTGAGGCGAAGTGACAGTGTCAAGTCAACGGACTAAGCTGTACTCATGTCACCTGGGAACTGTTAACTGACGATAGGTATAATACCAACCAACAGTTTCCGATGAGTCCTGTCCAGTGTACTCGTAACCTAACGAGCACCTGCATACTATCTCCAGTACGACGTACTAATGGCTGTGGAATAGACCATCTCCCCTTGCTGGGACGAGAAGCGTATGCACCAGTCTACTCTGGAGTATCGATGCCCGGTCTCGATAATCCTACGATCAGGGACCAAAATAAGGATGTGCTTATAGACTACCCAGCCCCACTAGTGTGATCGCCATCACAACGCCGGTAGTCAAGCAAAGATCCTAAGGGCTCTATCAATATTTTTTTAGCGATATGTTAAAAGAAACATATACTCATATTAAGATAGATACAAACCAAGTAGCATACTACTATATCGAGCAAGACTGTCGTAAACCCTTGTATATATTCTAAGCTTCCAAAATGTATTATACATACTAGTACTATACAATATTGTCCTCTAGGGCATACATATCCAACAATCTCCCACTTGCACTAAAGGCCAGTAATTGAGGTACCGCATACCCAACGTTTGCCCTACGGACAGCTGCTGGCGTACCGCATACCCAATAGCTCAAAAAGTCGCTCGAACTGTGTTTGAGGGAGGCCCTTTGTGAATGGATCCGCCGTGTTGTCTTTTGTGTCCACTATCCGTACCTCGATCTCCTGGCGATCAGTGATCTCCCTGATCAGGTGATACCGCCTTAAGATGTGTCTGGATTTCTGATGGGACCTTGGTTCCTTCGCTAAAGCTATAGCCCCATTGTTATCGCAATACAAAGGTATTGGGTCAATAATGGACGCAACCACCTGAAGTTCACTAATGAACTTCTTCATCCAGACCGCCTCTTTTGCGGCATCGCTAGCAGCAATGTATTCAGCCTCCATCGTTGAGTCTGCGACGGTATCCTGTTTGGAACTCCTCCAACACACCGCCCCTCCGTTGAGGGTAAACACAAAACCCGAGACAGACTTGCTGTCATCTTTGTCACTCTGGAAGCTTGAATCGGTAAAGGACTCGACCCTGAGGTCTCCTTTACCGTAAACCAGGAACATCTCCTTAGTCCTTCTCAAGTACTTGAGAATGTTCTTCACTGCCGTCCAGTGGTCCTCAACTGGGTCTGACTGATACCGGCTCACTACACTCAGCGCGTAAGCTACATCTGGTCTTGTACATAGCATCGCATACATTATAGATCCTACCGCCGAAGCGTAGGGTATAGTGCTCATGCGAACCCTCTCCTCGTCAGTCTTATGAGACATCTTCTTGGAAAGGGTGATTCCGTGCATTGCGGGTATATTACCCGCGCTTGGAATCTTCCATACTAAATCTCTTTAGTACGGTCTCTATGTACCTGGACTGCGAAAGTCCCAGTAATCTCTTGGATCTATCTCTGTAGATCTTGATCCCCAGAATGTACGAGGCATCACCCAGGTCCTTCATAGAGAACCGTTGTGACAAGAATAGCTTGACCGATTGTAGCATAGGAATGTCATTTCCTATCAAAAGAATGTCGTCCACGTACAAGACTAGGAACACGACAGTTCATCCTACAATTTTCTTATAGATACAAGGTTCATCTTCGTTCTTGATGAAATTAAATTCCTTGATTGCCTCATCAAAACAGATGTTCCAGCTCTGCGATGCCTGCTTTAATCCATAAATGGATTTAAGCAACTTGCACACCTTCCCGCTGCTCCCACTGTCTATAAAACCCTCTGGCTGATCCATGTAAACGCACTCTTCCAACAACCGTTTAGAAAAGCCGTTTCTACGTCCATTTGCCAGATTTTATAGTCATGGAAGGCAGCAATGGCAAGTAGGATCCGAATGGATTTGAGCATAGCCACTGGAGAAAAAGTTTCGTCATAGTCCACACCAGGTCTTTGACGAAAACCTTTTGCAACGAGTCTAGCCTTATAGGTTTCCACCTGCCCATTCTACACCAAGTTTCCTTTTGTAGATCCATTTGCATCCAACGGGTTTTACCCCAGGTGGAGCAATATCCAAGGTCCACACTTTATTGGTGTACATGGACTCCATTTCGGATTGCATAGCTTCCAGCCACTTATCAGAGTCCCTACTTATAATGGCCTGCCTGAAACTGGTAGGGTCATCTTCTTCCAAGATGCAATCCTCTCGATCCCGTCTATGAGAACACCGTAGTATCACTCGGGCAGATGAGAAATCCTACCAGATCTGCGGAGTGACTGAGGTTCATTCGGGGTTATTGAATCCTGAGGTTCTGTCAAATCTTCAGTTTCATTTTATGGTCGCTGAATTTCTTCCAGTTCTACGTGCTCCCACTAATTTCTTTTGCAAGAAACTCCGTTTCTAAGAAAACTGTTAGTGTATTATATGCCCTAGAGGCCATTACTGTATCATACTAGTTTGTATATTACTTAATGGAAGCTTGGGATATTCACCTTGTATAAACAATCTTGCTCAATATAGTAGTATGCTACTTGGTTTGTTTCTACTTCAATGTGTACATGTGTTTATTTTAGTATATCACCTATACACATTAGTGGAGCCCTTAGGATCTTTGCTTGATTACCAGCGTTGTGATAGCAGTCACACTAGTGGGGGCTGGTAATCTATAAGCACATCCTTATACAGGTCCCTAGTCGCAGGACTATCGAGACAGGGCATCGATACTCCGGAGTAGACTAGCGTATGCGCTTCTCATCCCAGTGTGGGAGATGGTCTGTCCCACAGCCATCAGTACGTCGTACTGGAGATAGTATATGGGTACTCGTTAGGTTACGAGTACACTGGACAGGACTCGTCGGAACTGACCGGTTGGTATTATACCTATCGTCAGTTATCAGTTCCCAGGTGACATGAGTACAGCTTAGTCCGCTGACTTGACACTGTCACTTCGCCTCGAGTGTGTTCCCACTGTATTTTGATTACTACCCTACCACGGCTCAAAGGAGTCGTGCAAACAGGTAGTAGTTGGGTACAGTCCCGAAGCACTTGGAGGCAATGACGGTTAGACAGGACTCGTCTCTCCCGGTATTGGGGGTTGACATCGCGCTGTGTCTAGGAGAGCCATTACACGAGTAGTCCCTGGCCAGGGCAATCGAGATATACTGGTAGGCTTCCAGTGTTATCTCAGGGTGTTTTGGGCTTCACTCCGACATGACTTGTACCGCTATTAGGGGACTGACGTTTACCGCCCCCCTAGGCCCGCCATACGATGTATCAGACGAACAGACCGGACTGTGCGGAGATTGTCATATTCAGGCTCAGTAGGAGTTCAGATGGGTTTCACCTCGTCTGTCTTCTTGTCGGCATCTACCTAGGGACCGTTACGCACAGCTAGTGCCGCTTGCGGTCTGTGGTTAAACCTACTGCCAGCGTAGTGTCGAGTCTTTAGAGTCCCACACAGAAAGCTATTCGCCTTTAGGCAAAAGAGTAGAGGTCGCATGGTTTTGCGACAGGTCGCATGGTTTTGCGACAGGGTTCGGTCACATCCGTGCACTTGTGCACGTACAGTGTACGGACAGTTAACACTAGCGGGCTTTGGTTTAAGCCAGATCCTAGTGTACGTTTTGGGATTGGATTTATCCAGTATGTATTCGTGTTCCACGGAACGCGGATGCGGGTGTGTATGCACAGTTGACGGAGAGACAGAGGCAGAGGATTCTCATTAGGGTTGTTGACCGTTGACTGTTGACTATTGACTTTTTGCTCAACCCTAATGAGAATATGATATATGATTAACAATAATATTAATTAAGTATTGTGGTGACATGGTTGTTGAGGGGTTGACTTTGTTGACTTGTTGACTTTGTTGACCGGTTGACTAGGTTGGACTAGTTGACCATCATGATGACAATGGCTATCATTTCATGGCAAAGACTTTTCACTTGCTTGTTCTCTTGTGCAATATGAGTGCATGCAATGATATACCCATTTTGACTTAAACCATTTACACAATACTTGATTACTATTTTTGTGATGATAGTTTTGGATTATGAGAGCCAAGAGAGAAAAGTCTTTCTCATTCTATCATTCTCATTCTCTCTCTTGTTCTTGAGCTCTCATCTTCTTCCTCTTGCTCTCCCTCTCTTTAGTCTATGGTTCACTTGTCTCATGTGTTGAGAAACAAGAACCATAGAGTAAAATCCCAAACACACTCTTCTCTACTCACTCTAGTTCACAAGGTTTAGCAAACCAAGTGAACTAGTTTCTTCAAAGATCGAAGAAGAAGCCAAAGGTAGAAGCTTTCAGGTGGATCTATCTTCGGCGCAAGGGAGACGACGGGGTGAAGCCGGTCCGGACAACCATCGAGGCTTGAAGACGAAGGAGTTCAAGAAAGAAAGGTATAACCCCCTAACCGAGTAGTTAACAACTCCTAGTTAGGTTGTTAGTTAGATGTTTAACAAAGATCCGGTTTTGAGTCCATGTTACCACCTCTAGAAAATTGTTTTTCGTCAAATCCGCATGCCCGAAAGTACCGGGGAGAGGTAGCATGGACTTACAGTGGTATCAGAGCCTAGTTAAACTCTATCTAACATGTTGGCAAAGTAACTAGAAGATCGATCAAAGAAAAAGTCACGAAACGAACCCGATTTGTCAAGTTTCTGCCGATTTTTAAACTGTTCAAAAATTGATAAATTTCATCTTAAAAATCGGCTCAGGCTTTTGTTTGAATAACCACAAAATTTGGTCCCACGAACCGTTCAAAGCGCCGCGGAAACGCGGCGGGAGCACGCTCCCACCGCGGAAACGCGGCCGAGTTGACTCGGCCGAGGTCCAAATTTAGTGCAGTATATTTCTGGGGTTGTTTTGGGATTTTTGGAATATGTATTTTCTGCCCAGATTTTCCAGAACGAAAATTTTGTGTTTGGGGCCTAAAAATCCGTATTTTTGATCGAACTTCTAAAAGACTTAAGCTGACAGGTTTTTCTGTGATGTGATATTGGTATTGAACGTCTGCTAATCGCTATATGTCGATTAGTGGGGGTTATACAAATCTGTGATCTGTAATGTCATTGGTTTGTGTATATGAATTCATTGGATTGTCGCGGGTGAATAGCCGGGGGTTGTGAGACGAGAGTTTTCTTTTCTTTCAATTCATGTAAATTTGTAAATTGATGTAATAATTATTTGTATGGCCGCACAACCGGGTCGGGGTTGTAGCCGTCATTGTATAATTTCTTTTTATTGTTTTTGCTCCTAGGATAGACCCATGGAGGGGGTGCACAAACTACCGGGTATGCCGAAGTGCCGAGTGGCCTACTCACGGGGTTGAGGGAGGTTGCTTCGCTTCGGGTACTTGGAGGGTAGTTTGCCGCACCCGTAGGGGTCTTGGGTAGGGTTTTGGCTATTCACCGCGACCGTGTAATCTGCTTTTCGTTACAGGCTCATACGAATTGCAGGTTCCTAGTATATCCAATGTGTTCATCTGTGATCTGAAATGTCTATCATTGCAATATATCTATATATGATATTATTTAGGCGTTGCTTATGTTTTACAGCCGCGCTAGCCCAGCCCCCGCTCTGTCGTTAGTTAAGTAACCTAACGGGTAATGACGGGGCCCCGTGGCGAATGCGAATGGCATAAGCGTACGTCATATTTTGGTTGTTTTCTGCAATGGTAGGATTAAATGATGGGACGCATTAAAAGAACTAATGCAAGAATATCACGCATTAAAAGAACTAATGCAAGAAAATAAACCAAGTAAAAGTCGTTGGAACACTTTCGAAAAACCACTCGGTTCTTTTCAAAACAAACTTTTAAAATGCGGAGTTTGAGCCACTCTTTTTAAAAGCTATCTCGTTCCATCGATTATATCAAGTTCTCTACGTTCACGGTTTCGCCAAAATCATTCGTAGACCTCCGTCGTTTCACATGAATAGTCAATAGTATTCAAGCTGTGTTTGTTGGCCAAAGTCAAGGTATAGTGATTGGTAGCTATTGGGTATTCATGTGCAGCATAGATAGATGTGTTGGTTTGGAACAGTCGTACTGCCTTGTTGGCCAAAGTCAAGGATAGGTACGGGTGGATTCAAATTAACCTGGAGAACGACGGGTAGAACTTGACATGTGACTTATGATTTGTTGGCTAAAGTCAAGGTCATAAGAGCATGGGGAAAAATCCACATCGGGAGTTTCAAAAGAACTGAAACTTGCTAGTGTTGCATACAATTTGGAGTGTGATGATTCTGGTAGGATTCCTTCAGTTTCTTCACGCAATGATATTTGGATCCCGATCCTAATGTGAGTATATGCTACTCCTCGGGAAATTTCTCACTTAACGATCAATGCTATAAACCTAGTAGGTGTCTAGAAAGGTGTAGAGGGGCCACGCCCCCAGGGAAAAGAGGTTCTTAAATTAAGGAACTTCGCGAAAGCGTTGGAAAACCTCCCTCGAAGTACCGACACCAGCCTGGCCGAACGGTTAAGCAAGTATTGTACGGTGAGATTGATCCTGACTAATTCTTCCTCTTTGGTTTGAGGAGGGATTCGAGAAACAGTGGGAGCCATCCTGTTTAGACAAACTAAAAACCACTCTAAACTTGCAAGAGCATCATGCTGAGTGTTTCTTCTTCTCTCTCCTAATTGCAGCGACCAATCGACATGACTGGACTTAAGTTACTTCTAGATAAAAACATACTGACAGGGCCAAACTACAAAGATTGGCTCAGGAATGTCAAAATGGCAATCACTTACGACAAGCTGGGGTATCTTCTTACCACCAAAGCTCCCCCTGTCCCAAGTCCCACCTCCAGCGTCGCGGATAAGGAAATCCGTAAGACTTGGAAGATTGATAGCGCGAAGGCCAAGTGCCTCATGCTTGCCTCTATGGACAACGAACATCAGAGGAGGCACGAGAATATGGACCTTGAATCCATATTTCTCCATACAAAAGAACTGTATGGAGAGCAATCTCGTATCGCAAGATACGAAGTGTCGAAGAAGTTATTTTCGGCAAGGTTGGCCATCGGATCATCGGTAGCGGAACACGTGCTTAAGATGATTGGCTTCATTGAGGAGCTCCCGAAACTTAGGACCACGTTAGAGAACGAGCTCTATACGGACTTGATTCTCCAGTCCCTTCCTTCCACTTACGCCCAGTTTATCCTGAACTTCAACTTACAAGAAAAGGAAGTTGAACTTTCAGAACTCCTCAACATGCTGAGGAGTGCAGAGGGCACCCTACAGAAAGGTAGGGAAACATCCACTTTGTTTGTAGGAGGATCTTCCTCTTCTAGGTCCAAGGCAAAAGCCAAGGGAAAGAAGAAGAAAGCCTTCGCCAAACCAAGAGGCGGTGTTAGTAAAGTGGATACGAAGGGAAAAGCAAAGGCAACAAAGAAAGCGGGGCAGCTTGTGGATAAAGAAGAATGCTTCTATTGTCATAAGAAGGGTCACTGGAAGAATGATTGCAGGGCTTGGAAAGCCAGGATACAGGAATTGAAGCAGGTTGCGGCTTCAGCTTCAGGTGTGTATGTTATTGAAAACTGTCTTTCAATAAACTCTACTTCCTGGATATTGGATACCGGATCAGGATCTCATATCTGTAATTCTTTGCAGGCGTTGAGAAACCGTAGGGTTTTGAAGGCAGGTGACATGACCCTCAAAGTTGCAAACGGAGCTAGAATGGATGCTAAGGCCGTGGGGGACTATCACCTGGGAATGTCAGATGGACATGTTTTGGTTTTGCGTAATTGCTTTTTTGTACCCAACGCAACTTGTAATATCATTTCTGTATCTTTAGTTTCTAAAGAAGGTTATGAATTTGCGTTTGTAAGTAATGTTGTAAACATTCACCTTAATCAAGTTTTGATTGGGTCAGGTACATTGACCAATGGTATATACGTATTAAACCAACCACAGATTTTCAATGTCCAGAATACACACAAAAGAAAGTCTCCGGAAATAAATCAGACTTTCTTATGGCATTGTAGACTAGGTCACATCAATGAGAGAAGGTTGACGAAGTTACATACAGAAGGATATTTGAATCCGTTCGAATATCAATCGTATGCCACTTGTCAATCCTGTCTCAAAGGAAAGATGACAAAGACTCCGTTCACTGGACACGGAGTAAGAGCGAGCGAGCTCTTGGGACTCGTACACAGCGACGTGTGCGGTCCAATGTCTACACATGCGCGAAGCGGTTATTCTTACTTCATTACTTTTACGGATGACTTTTCAAGGTACGGTTATGTCTTCTTAATGAAACATAAGTCCGAAGCTTTTGGAAAATTCCAGGAATATAAGAATGAAGTAGAAAAACAAACCGGCAAAAGTATTAAGATTCTAAGATCGGATCGAGGTGGAGAATACTTGAGTACCGAGTTCCTGGACTATTTAAAAGAGAATGGAATTCTCTCTCAGCTTACTCCTCCATACACTCCGCAACATAACGGTGTATCAGAGAGACGGAACCGAACCCTATTGGATATGGTACGGTCCATGATGAGTAACGCTGAGTTACCGCGATCATTCTGGGGGTATGCGCTAGAATCAGCTGCATACCTTTTGAACCGAGTTCCAACTAAGACTGTGCCTACTACACCATATGAGATGTGGTGTGGGAAGAGACCCTATCTTAAGCACATTAAGACATGGGGATGTCCAGCTTTTGTTAAAAAGCAGCATGCGGACAAGCACGAGGCACGCTCAGTACAGTGTAAGTTCGTGGGATATCCAAAGAACTCCAAGGGATATTTCTTCTACTGCGAAAAGGAACAAAAGGTTTTTGTTTCTCGTCATGCCTGCTTCTTGGAAACTGAGTTTTTGGAAACCTAGATAAGTGGGAGCACAGTAGAACTGGAAGAAATTCCAGAACCACGAGCTATTACTGAAAGCTTAGTGGAACCAGAGGGTTCAAAAGAACAGGACATTCCTATGCCGCTCCGCAGAAGTAGTAGGCAGTCTCATCCGCCCGAGAGATACTACGGTTTTCTCATAGACGGGGATAGAGAGGATTGCATCATAGATTATGATGAGCCTACTTGCTTCCAGCAAGCCGTTCAGAGCGTCGACTCAGTAAAATGGCTGGATGCAATGTGGACCGAAATGGAGTCCATGTACACCAACAAAGTATGGACGTTGGACATTGCTCCAGACGGGGTAAAACCCGTAGGATGCAAGTGGATCTTCAAAAGGAAGATTGGTATAGATGGACAGGTTGAGACCTATAAAGCTAGACTGGTAGCAAAGGATTTTCATCAAAGACCTGGTTTGGACTATGACGAGACCTTTTCTCCAGTAGCTATGCTGAAATCCATTCGGATCCTTCTTGCCATTGCTGCCTTCCACGATTATGAGATTTGGCAGATGGACGTACAGACCGCTTTTCTAAATGGAAATTTAGAGGAGTGTGTCTATATGGACCAGCCAGAGGGTTTCATTCAGAGTGGGAGCAGCGGAAAGGTGTGCAAGTTGCTTAAGTCCATTTACGGACTAAAGCAGGCATCGCGGAGTTGGAACATCTGCTTTGATGAGACGGTCAAGGAATTTGGCTTTATCAAAAATCCAGATGAACCATGCATCTATAGTAGATTTGTAGCGAGAACTGTAGTATTCCTCGTTTTATACGTGGATGACATTCTCTTAATAGGAAATGTCATTCCTATGCTACAATCTGTCAAGGGGTTCTTGTCACACAGGTTCTCCATGAAAGACCTGGGTGATGCCTCATACATCCTGGGGATCCGGATCCATCGTGATAGATCCAAGAGGATATTAGGACTTTCACAGTCCAGGTACATCGACACTATACTGAAAAGATTCAGTATGGAAGATTCCAAGCACGGTAATCTACCGGCTTGTCACGGGATCACCCTCTCTAAAGAGATGTCTCCCAAGATTGATTTGGAGAGGGATCGCATGTCTATTATACCCTACGCTTCTGCGGTTGGCTCTATAATGTATGCGATGTTGTGTACCAGACCGGATGTAGCTTATGCACTGAGTGTGGTAAGCCGGTATAAGTCAAACCCTGGGGAGAAACACTGCATAGCGGTAAAGAACATTCTCAAGTACCTGAGAAGGACTAAGGAGATGTTCTTGTTGTATGGTGGAAAAGACCTCCAGATCGAGGCCTTTACTGACTCCAGCTTCCAGAGTGACAAGGATGATTCCAAGTCCATGTCGGGTTTTGTCTTTACCCTCAATGGAGGGGCGGTGTGTTGGAAGTGTTCCAAACAGGAAACCGTTGCAGACTCGACGATGGAAACGGAATACATCGCTGCATCTGATGCCGTAAAAGAAGCTGTCCGGATGAGGAAGTTCTTGAAAAAACTTCAGGTGGTTCCGTCCATTGTTGATCCAATACCTCTGTATTGCGACAACAACGGGGCTACAGCTTTAGCGAAGGAACCCAGGTCCCATCAGAGATCCAGACACATCTTGAGGCGGTATCACCTGATCAGGGAGAACGTGGATCGCCAGGAGATCGAGGTTCGGAGGGTCGCTTCAGAAGATAACACTGCATATCCATTCACCAAGGCCTTGCCCCAGACTCAGTTCGAGCGGCTGATCGAGATGATAGGTCTTCGATACGCCAGTACATGGCCTCAGTGCAAGTGGGAGATTGTTAGTGTATATGCCCTAGAGGCCATTACTGTATCATACTAGTTTGTATATTACTTAATGGAAGCTTGGGATATTCACCTTGTATAAACAATCTTGCTCAATATAGTAGTATGCTACTTGGTTTGTTTCTACTTCAATGTGAACATGTGTTTATTTTAGTATATCACCTATACACATTAGTGGAGCCCTTAGGATCTTTGCTTGATTACCAGCGTTGTGATGCCAGTCACACTAGTGGGGGCTGGGTAATCTATAAGCACATCCTTATACAGGTCCCTAGTCGCAGGACTATCGAGACAGGGCATCGATACTCCGGAGTAGACTAGCGTATGCGCTTCTCATCCCAGTGTGGGAGATGGTCTGTCCCACAGCCATCAGTACGTCGTACTGGAGATAGTATACGGGTGCTCGTTAGGTTACGAGTACACTGGATAGGACTCGTCGGAAACTGACCGGTTGGTATTATACCTATCGTCAGTTATCAGTTCCCAGGTGACATGAGTACAGCTTAGTCCGCTGACTTGACACTGTCACTTCGCCTCGAGTGTGTTCCCACTGTATTTTGATTACTACCCTACCACGGCTCAAAGGAGTCGTGCAAACAGGTAGTAGTTGGGTACAGTCCCGAAGCACTTGGAGGCAATGACGGTTAGACATGATTCGTCTCTCCCGGTATTAGGGGTTGACATCGCGCTGTGTCTAGGAGAGCCATTACACGAGTAGTCCCTGGCCAGGGCAATCGAGATATACTGGTAGGCTTCCAGTGTTATCTCAGGGTGTTTTGGGCTTCATTCCGACATGAGTTGCACCGCTATTAGGGGACCGACGTTTACCGCCCCCCTAGGCCCGCCATGCGATGTATCAGAAGAACAGACCGGACTGTGCGGAGATTGTAACATTCAGGCTCAGTAGGAGTTCAGATGGGTTTCACCTCGTCAGTCTTCTTGTCGGCATCTACCTGGGGACCGTTACGCACAGCTAGTGTCGCTTGCGGTCTGTGGTTAAACCCACTTCCAGCGTAGTGTCGAGTCTTTAGAGTCCCACACAGAAAGCTATTCGCCTTTAGGCAAAAGAGTAGAGGTCGCATGGTTTTGCGACAGGTCACATGGTTTTGCGACAGGGTTCGGTCACATCCATGCACTTGTGCACGTACATTGTCCGGATAGTTAACACTAGCGGGCTTTGGTTTAAGCCAGATCCTAGTGTACATTTTGAGATTGGATTTATCCAGTATGTATTCGTGTTCCTCGGAACGCGGATGCGGGTGTGTATGCACAGTTGACGGAGAGACAGAGGCAGAGGATTCTCATTAGGGTTGTTGACCGTTGACTGTTGACTATTGACTTTTTGCTCAACCCTAATGAGAATATGATATATGATTAACAATAATATTAATTAAGTATTGTGGTGACATGGTTGTTGAGGGTTGACTTTGTTGACTTGTTGACTTTGTTGATCGGATGACTAGGTTGCACTAGTTGACCATCATGATGACAATGGCTATCATTTCATGGCAAAGACTTTTCACTTGCTTGTTCTCTTGTGCAATATAGTGCATGAAATGATATAGCCATTTTGACTTAAACCATTTACACAATACTTGATTACTATTTTTTGTGATGATGGTTTTGGATTATGAGAGCCAAGAGAGAAAAGTCTTTCTCATTCTATCATTCTCATTCTCTCTCTTGTTCTTGAGCTCTCATCTTCTTCCTCTTGCTCTCCCTCTCTTTAGTCTATGGTTCACTTGTCTCATGTGTTGAGAAACAAGAACCATAGAATAAAATCCCAAACACACTCTTCTCTACTCACTCTAGTTCATAAGGTTTAGCAAACCAAGTGAACTAGTTTCTTCAAAGATCGAAGATGAAGCCAAAGGTAGAAGCTTTCAGGTGGATCTATCTTCGGCGCAAGGAGATGACGGGGTGAAGCCGGTCCGGACAACCATCGAGGCTTGAAGATGAAGGAGTTCAAGAAAGAAAAGTATAACCCCCTAACCGAGTAGTTAACAACTCCTAGTTAGGTTGTTAGTTAGATGTTTAACAAAGATCCGGTTTTGAGTCCATGTTACCACCTCTAGAAAATTGTTTTTCGTCAAATTCCGCATGCCCGAAAGTACCGGGAGAGGTAGCATGGACTTACAAAAACGACATGCTGAGTAACAAACACCTTCTGTTCTTCGGTGTGGTAGAACATATATCCATAACCATTCTTTGGATATCCCACAAACTTACATAAAACTGACCGTGCCTCTAGATTATTTGGTTTATGCGTTTTAACATAAGCCGGACAATCCCATATCTTAAATCGATTAAGATATGGCCTTTTTCCATTCCATATCTCGAATGGAGTCTTAGGCACTGATTTAGACGGAACATCATTCAATAGATATGCCGCTGTCAAAAGCGCATGTCCCCAAAATGAAAGAGGCAACTCGGCACTACTCATCATGGAGCGAACCATATCCAATAGGGTACGATTCCTCCGCTCCGATACACCGTTGTGCTGTGGTGTATAAGGAGGAGTAAGATGAGAGAGAATACCATTCTCTTTTAAGTAATCTAGGAATTCCGTGCTTAAGTACTCCCCTCCCCTATCCGATCGGAGGATCTTGATACTTTTGCCAGTCTGGTTCTTTACTTCGTTTCTGAATTCCTTGAATTTCTCAAAAGCTTCGGATTTATGTTTCATCAGATACACGTATCTAAACCTAGAGAGATCGTCAGTGAATGTGATGAAGTACGAGAACCCACCCCTTGTATGTATAGACATCGGACCACATACATCACTGTGTATGAGTCCTAAGAGCTCTGCTGCCCTTTCTCCATGTCCGGTGAATGGAGATTTGGTCATCTTTCCTTTGAGACAAGACTGACAAGTTTCACAGGATGAAAACTCGAACGTATTGAAGAGTCCATCTTTATGCAACTTACTTAGTCTTTTCTCTCCGATATGACCAAGTCTACAATGCCACAAGTAGGATTCATTCGTATCTGAACTCTTCCTCTTGCGTGTGTTTTGTACATTGAGAACTGTATTCTGATTTAGAACGTAGATACCATTACACAGTGTACCTTCTGCAACCAGTACCTTATGAAAGTAGATGTTCATGATATTTCTATCAAGAACAAAGTTATATCCATCTTTGTCGAGTAAAGAAACTGATATGATGTTGCAAACCATGGAAGGTACATAGTAGCAATCGTTCAAAATCATAGTATTGCCATTTGGCAACACTAGGTGATATTCACTGACGGCTGTAGCATTAACTTGTGCTCCGTTCGCTACCCTGAGCAACATATCACCAGGTGCAACTCTCCTACTTTTTCTCAGTCCCTGCAATATATTACAGATATGAGATCCTGATCCGGTATCAAGTACCCAGGAGGTAGGGCTGACCGTAAAGCGGTTCTCAATTACAAGAACACCTGAAGTAGATGCAAAACTATGCTTCTTCTTCAACTGGGTATCCTTGGAATCCATACAATCCTCTTTCCCTTGCTCATACTTATGACTGTTGTCGTAAGTTAGAGCCGAACCAACGTTCCCCACCCCCGAATAAGAATTTGGATCGGTCAAGTGATACATTTTATTATCTTGATTAGGGCGTGAAATGGTTGCTACCTGGAGAGAGAGAAAAGAAACACTCAGCGTGCGCGCTTGCAAGATTAGATTGGTTTATTGATTTATCTAACCAGGATGGCTCCCACTGTTTCCTCAAATTCTTCTTCAAACCCTAAAAGAAGAACTAGTCACGATTAATCGCACGTCACAATACTTGCTTAACCTTTCAGCCAGGCTGGTGTTGGTACTTCGAGGGAGGTTTTCCAACGCTTTCGCGAAGTTCCTTAATTAAATAACCTATTTTCCCTGGAGGCGTAGCCCCGCTAACACCGTTCTAGACACCTACTTGGTTTATAGCATTGATTGTTAAGTGAAATAATCTCCCGAGAGTAATCCAACTCATCAGTGGGATCGGGATCCAACTATCATTGTGCGATGACCTAGATGGAATCCACTCTAGTCACCATACTCTAGAAGGTATGCTAAATCTGCAAGTTTCAGTTTCTTTAGAAACTCCCGGTGTGGTTTTGCCCCTAACGGTTTATGACCTTGACTAGGTCAACAAACCATAAACCGCCAATCAAGTTCTACCCGTCATAATCTTGATTGCATTAAACCCACCCGTACGTGCCCTTGACTAGGTCAACAAGGCCGCACGACTGTCCTAACCAATCACATTTGGCAATGCACAGAAAAATATCACTTACCTACCGTTAACTACGCCTTGACTAGGTCAACAAACGCAGCGCGAATACTAAATAATACCAATCCAAAATGACGGAGGGCTACAGCTGGGTTTTTGGCGAAAAACCCGTTAATGTAATGAACTTGATATAGTTGAAGGAATATGATTGCCTTTTTGAAAATATAGTGGCGAAAACTTTTGCTAAAGAGGTCACTCCCTGTGAAGGGATCTCGGCTCTTTCCTCGTCGAATGAGGTGCAGGATATTCCAAACTGAATACCTCGATGCAAAGCAAGAATAATCGACTATAGTGAAGTTATTACCCTGACGCAAACTTTTTGTCCAAGGGGTCACTCCCGATGAAGGGATCTCGGCCCTTGCCTCGTCGAATGAGGTGTTGGGCATTCATAACCGAATACCTCTATGTAAAACAAAAGAGAACGTCCTTGCAATAACAGCTTTTTGAAAATTGTTCCAACAACGTCTTTTTGGTTTATTTTCTTTCCATTAATATAATGCGTCCCATCAATTAATCCTACCATTGCAGAAAACAACGAAAATATGACGTACGCTTATGCCATCCGCATTCGCCACGGGCCCCCGTCATTACCCGTTAGGTTACTTAACTAACGACAGAGTGGGGGATGGACTGGCGCGGATGAAAAACATAAGCAACGCCTACTAGATATCATATATAGATATACACATTCATCAGATGCAATGATAGCCCTTCCAGATCACAGATGAACACATCGGATATGCTAGGAATCCGCGTTTCGTTCGAGCCTGCAACGAAAGACGGATTACACGGTCGCGATGAATAGCCAAACCTCATCCTAGACCCTTACGGGTGCGGCAAACTACCCGCCAAATAAACGAAGTGAAGCAGCCTCCCTCAACAACGTGAGTAGGCCACTCAGCACTTCAACGTACCCGGTAGTTTGTGCACCCCACCTTGGGTCTATCCTAGGAGCAAAAACAATAAAAGAAATAATATACAATGGCGGCTACAACCTCATCCCGGATGTGCGGCCATAAAAATAATATTACATCAATTTACATTTTATATCAAATGAAAGATAAAGAAACCCTCATCTCACAAAACCCCGACTATTCATCCGCGACAATCCAACAAGTTCATATACACAATCCAACAACATTACAGATCACAGATATACACAACCCCCACTAATCGACGTATAGCGATTAGCCGACGTTCAGTGCATATATCACATTACAGATATAACCAAATAGCTAAAGTTTATAGAACTTCGATCAAAATACCAATTTGTAACTACCCCAAACATAACATTGTTCTCTGGAAAATCTTGGCAGAAACAAAACATCTTAAAAATCACAAAACCACAACAGAGAACACCTGGAAAAATTTGGTGCGCTGCCGAGTCGACTCGGCCGCGGAACCGCGGCGGATCGCATGGATCGGCCGCGGATCCGCAGTCATCCGAGGGAATCAGGCGCCCAAATTTCTGCAGTTTTCTCAAAAAACCCTGCTTGTATTTTTCATGTCAGTTAAAATATTTTTAGGCCTGTTTTATAAATCGACAGAAAACACAAGTTTTAATACGGATTTTGCGATTTTTCCCGGATCGAAGTTCTAAACACTTTGCTAACAGTTAGTTGTTGTTTAGCTAGGGTCTGATACCACGTTTAGGTCCACGTTACCCACCCCGGTACTTTCGGGGAGTCGGAATAGGTAAAAATCAAAACTTTCCTCACTAGGTAACATGGACCATCCATGAAGGATCTTTGTTAAACAAAACTAACAAATAAACTACAAGTTTTAGCTACTATGTAGAATGGTTATACCTAGGTCTTGAACTCCTTCTCTTCATTTGTGGTTCCCCTCCTTGCTTGCTCCTTGTAGTGGTTTGAATGACTCCTTCTCGTCGTCTCCTCTTTGCTGAAGATAGATCCACCCGAGGGCCTCGAACTTGAGCTCTTACCTCAACCTAGAGGTAACTAAGGTGCTTGGTTTGCTAAACCTTGAACCCTAGAATGAGTAGAGATGAGTTATGGTGGTTTTGTCTCAAAAGTTTATGATTTCCAACTCATGGAACACTTAAACTTTGAGAGAGGAAGAGGGAGAGATTTCTTTCAAGAGAGAGAAAGAATATGATAGAATGAGCTCTCATAATGCAACCATGCTCACATATTTTGGAATAATGATAATAATAATAATCATTAAGAATTGTGATGGTTAGTTTATGAATGACCACTATCATTACCTTCATTTAATGCATTTTGCAAAGAATAAGAAGCATCATTGAAATGAAATAATGATGGTCAACAAGACCACAATGGTCAACCGGTCAACGTATATAGGCACTGCAATTAAAACAACTGATCAACGAATCCTGTCTAACCTTCACTGCCTCCAAATGCTTCGGGACTGCACCCAACTACTACCTGTTTGCATGACTCAATAGAACCGTGGTAGGGTAGTAATCTAAGAACAGTGGGAACACACTTGAGGAGAAGTGACAGTGTCAAGTCAACGGACTAAGCTGTACTCATGTCACCTGGGAACTGTTAACTGACGATAGGTATAATACCAACCAACAGTTCCCGATGAGTCCTGTCCAGTGTACTCGTAACCTAACGAGCACCTGCATACTATCTCCAGTACGACGTACTGATGGCTGTGGGACAAACCATCTCCCCTTGCTGGGATGAGAAGCGTATGCACCAGTATACTCTGGAGTATCGATGCCCTGTCTCGATAATCCTACGACCAGGGACCAAAATAAGGATGTACTTATAAACTACCCAGCCCCCACTAGTGTGATCGCCATCACAACGCCGGTAGTCAAGAAAAAATCCTAAGGGCTCTATTAATATGTTTTTAGCGATATGTTAAAAGAAACATATACTCATATTAAGATAGATACAAACCAAGTAGCATACTACTATATCGAGCAAGACTGTCGTAAACCCGTGTATATATTCCAAGCTTCCAAAATGTATTATACATACTAGTACTATACAATAATGGCCTTTAGGGCATACATATCCAACATTAATAGCTTACAGTACATTCACTTTTATCTGTGACCGTGAATGTCTTTCGATCGGTACAACTCATTTGATTGCTATATTTTCTTTTAGACGGGTTTGCGAACATGACATTCGCGTTGATGTTTTGTGCTTGTGCAGTGATTGTGGTTGGATAGTCATGGTAGATAGCATGTAGTGCATTGTTAGTGGTACAGTTAAAGATTCATTTGTATAATCATATTGCGGGGCGAGTGTCCGACATGTGGAATGCCGTCTTTGCCTGATTGTATATTATTTGTTTGGGGCACGACCGGGTTGAGGTCGATGTCACCATTTGTACATATTATTTTCATTTTCTATACTAGGATCACCCCATGGTGGAGTGCACGAATAGCCGGGTTCTAGAAGGCAACAAGCCCGCATCTCATGGCGTTGAGACGGAGGGGGCTTCATTCTAGAATTGGCGGGCTATTCGCCGCACTCGTAGGGGGTTTAGGATGACCTACGGAGGGGCGCCCAAGTTACCGGATTCCGTGAAGTGCTGGGTGGCCCATTCACTTTTTTGAAGGGGGTTGCCTCACTTTTAGGATTGGCGGGTAACTTGCCTCGCTCGTAGGGGTCCAGGTTTTTATTGCACAGGCTATCCACACGACCGGGAACGTCGAGTTTTATTTGCGGCTCAAATGAAACCCGAGGCTCCAACATTATCCACCTTTCTGTATTGTTGGCTGAGATTCTGTGATGTTGCTTATTATCATACCTGGGACGAATGTTATATATATTTATATATATGCTAGTAGATGTTGTATATGTTTTGCACCCGCGCTAGTCCAACCTCCGCTCTGTCATTAGTTAAGTAACCTAACGGGTGATGACGAGGACCCGTGGCGAATGCGGATGGCATATACGTACATCGTATTTTCGTTCTTTTCTGTGTGATAGGATTAAACTGATGGGACAACATTAATTTTGATTAATGAAAGATAATAACCTAAAAGATGTTGTTGGAATAAATTTCGAAAAATTATAGTTGTATTCTTTCGCTTTGCATAGTGGTATTCGGTTGTGAATATCCAACGTCTCATTCCAGGAGGCAAGAGCCGAGATCCCTTTGCGGGGAGTGACCTCTTAAGCAAAAGTCTATACTGTAGATTACTCGGTTTTTTCAAAACCACTAGTTTTCAAAAAGCGGAGCTTAAACCACTCCTTTTCAAAACTAATCAGGTTCCTTCAACGATATCAAGTTCATTACTTTTTCGCCAAAATCCCAGTCGTAGCCCTCCGTCATTTCGAATTGGTAGTGCTTAGTATTCGTGCTGCGTATTTCGATCTTTAGTCGAAGCGTAGTGTTCGGTATCTATGTAATACTTTTCTGTTGCATGTTAATGTGATTGGTTAGGATAGTTGAACGATCATTTTGATCTTTAGTCAAAGCTCGTGCGGGTTGGTCTAATGCAATTAGGATAATGACGGGTAGAACTTGACTAGGACCTTTTGACATTTTGATCTTTAGTCAATGTCACATATGTCCTAGGGGCAAAAACCACATCGGAAGTTTCAAATAAACAGGAAACTTGCAGATTTAGCATATCTTCTGGAGTGTGGTGACTAGAGTGGATTCCATCTAATGCATCACACGATGATAGTTGGATCCCGATCCTACTGATGAGTAGGATTACTCTCGGGACATTATTTCACTTAACAATTAATGCTATAAACCAAGTAGGTGTCTAGAACGGTGTTAGCGGGGCTATGCCTCCAGGAAAAAGAGGTTACGTAATTAAGAAACTTTGCGAAAGCGTTGGAAAACCTCCCTCGAAATACCAACACTAGTCTGGCTGAAAGGTTACGCAAGTAATGTGACGTGCGATTAATCCTGACTAGTTCTTCTTTTAAGCTTTGAAGAAGAATTTAAGGAAACAGTGGGAGTCATCCTGGTTAGATAAATCAATAAACAATCTAATCTTGCAAGAGCGCACGCTGAGTGTTTCTTTTCTCTCTCCAGATAGCAACCATTTCACGCCCTAATCAAGATAATAAAATATATTACTTGACCGATCCGAATTCTTATTCGGGACTGGGGAACGTCAGTTCAGCTCTAAACTATGACAACAGTCATGAGTATGAGCTTGGGACAGATGATTGCATGGATTCCTTAATGACCCCAACGAAGAAGAAGCACACTATTGCGTCTTCTTCAGGTGCTTTTGTTATTGAGAACTATTTTTCGGTCAGTCCTACATCCTGGGTACTAGATACCGGATCAGGATCTCATATCTGTAATTTATTACAGGGACTGAGAAAAAGTAGGATAGTTGGACCAGGTAATATGTCCCTCAGAATAGGGAACGTCGCACAAGTTAATGCTGCTGTCATTGATGAATATCACCTAGCATTGCCAAGAGGCAATACTATGATTTTGAATAATTTCTACTATGTACCTTCCATGGTTTGCAACATCATATCAGTTTCTTTATTTGATAAAGATGGATATAAGTTTGTTCTTGATAGAAATATCTTGAACATTTACCTTAATCAGGTATTGGTTGTAGAAGGTACACTATGTAATGGTATCTATGTTATTAATCAAAACACAGTTCTCAGTATACAAAACACACGCAAGAGGAAGAGTTCATATGTGAACGAATACTACTTATGGCATTGTAGACTAGGTCATATCGGAGAGAAAAGACTGAGTAAGTTGCATAAAGATGGACTTTTGGATACGTTCGAATTTACATCTTATGAAACTTTTCAATCTTGTCTCAAAAGAAAGATGACCAAATCTCCGTTCACCGGATACGGAGAAAGAGCAGCAGAGCTCTTGGGACTCATACACAGTGATGTATGTGGTCCAATGTCTATACATGCAAGGGGTGGGTTCTCGTACTTCATCACATTCACTGACAATCTTTCTAGGTTCGGATATGTGTATCTTATGAAACACAAATCTGAAGCTTTTGAGAAATTCAAAGAATTCAGAAACGAAGTAGAGAACCAGACTGGCAAAAGTATCAAGATCCTCCGATCTGATAGGGGAGGGGAGTACTTAAGCATGGAATTCCAAGATTACTTAAAAGAGAATGGAATTCTCTCTCAGCTTTCTCCTCTGTATACACCACAGCACAATGGTGTATCAGAGCGGAGGAACCGCACCCTATTGGACATGGTTCGTTCCATGATGAGTAATGCCGAGTTACCTCTTTCATTCTAGGGATTTGCTCTTGAAACAGCAGCCTACCTATTGAATCAGGTTCTGTCTAAATCAGTGCCTAAGACTCTATATAAAGTATGGAGCGGAAAGAAACCACGTCTTAAATTTCATTAAGATATGAGGTTGTCCGGCCTATGTGAAAACGCAGAAGCCGGACAAACTAGAGGCACGATAAGTTTTATGTAAGTTTGTAGGATATACAAAAAATTTGGTGGGATATCTGTTCTACCACACTGAGAAACAGAAGGTGTTAGTTACTCGCCACGCCACCTTTTTAGAGTGGAAATTTCTTGCAAAAGAAACAAGTGGGAGCGCGGTAGAATTGGAAGAAATTCCAGAAAGACAAACTATAACTGAAGGTTTAATAGAACCAGTAGATTCAATAATCCTAGACGAACCTTAGCCACTCCGCAGATCTGGTAGGATTTCTCATCCGCCCGAGAGATACTACGGTTTTCTCATAGATGGAGATCGACAGGATTGCATCTTGGAAGAAAATGATCCTACTAGTTTCAGGCAGGACATTATTAGTAGGGACTCTGATAAGTGGCTGGATGCTACGCGATCTGAAATGGAGTCCATGTACACTAATAAAGTGTGGACCTTTGATATTGCTTCCCCTGAGGTAAAACCCGTTGGATGCAAATGGATCTACAAAAGGAAATTTGGTGTAGATGGGCAGGTGGAAACCTATAAGGCTAGACTTGTTGCAAAAGGTTTTCATCAAAGACCAGGTATGGACTATGACGAAACTTTTTCTCCAGTGGTTATGCTTAAATCCATTCAGATCCAACTTGCCATTGCTGCCTTCTATGATTATGAGATCTGGCAGATGGACGTAAAAGCGACTTTTCTAAATGGAAGTTTAGAAGGGTGTGTTTATATGGATCAGCCGGAAGGTTTCGTAGACAGTGGGAGCAGCGAGAAGTTGTGCAAGTTGCTTAAATCCATTTATTGATTAAAAAAGGCATCGCGGAGCTGGAACATCAGTTTGATGAAACAATCAAGGAATTTGACTTCATCAAGAACGAGAATGAGCCTTGTATTTATAAGAAGATTATAGGGACAAACTGTCGTGTTCCTAGTCTTGTACGTGGACGACATTCTTTTGATAGGAAATGACATTCCTATGCTACAATCGGTCAAGCTATTCTTATCATAAAGGTTCTCTATGAAGGACCCGAGTGATGCCTCGTACATTCTGGGGATTAAGATCTACAGAGATAGATCCAAGAGATTACTGGGACTTTCACAGTCCAGGTACATAGAGACCGTACTAAAGAGATTTAGTATGGAAGATTCCAAGCGTGGTAACATACCCGCATTGCACGGAATCACCCTCTCCAAGGAGATGTCTCCCAAGACTGACGAGGAGAGGGTTCGCATGAGCACTATACCCTGCACTTCGGCGGTAGGATCTATAATATATGTGATGCTATGTACAAGGCCAGATGTATCTTATGCGCTAAGCGTGGTGAGCCGGTATCAGTCGAACCCAGGTGAGGACTACTAGACAGTAGTAAAGAATATTCTCAAATACCTGAGAAGGACTAAGGAGATGTTCTTGGTTTATGGTAATGGAGACCTAAAGGTCGAATTCTTTACCGATTCAAGCTTCCAGAGTGATAAGGATGGCAGCAAGTCTGTTTAGGGTTTTGTGTTTACCCTCAACGGAGGGGCGGTGTGTTGAAAGAGCTCCAAACAGGATGCCATCGCAGACTCGACGATGGAGGCTGAATACATTACTGCAAGCGATACCGCAAAAGAGGCGGTCAGGATGAAGAAGTTCATAAGTGAACTTCAGGTAGTTCCGTTCATTGTTGACCTAATACCATTGTATTGCGATAACAATGGGGATGTAGCTTTAGCGAAGGAACCACGGTCCCATCAGAAATCCAGGCACATCTTAAGGCGGTATCACCTGATCAAGGAGATCATAGATCGCCAGGAGATCAAGGTCCGGAGAGTGGATACAAAAGACAACACTACGGATCCATTCACTAAGGCCCATCCTCAAGAACAATTCGAGAGACTTTTTGAGATGTTGGGTATGCGGTATGCTAACAGCTGGCTCTAGAGCAGACGTTGGATACTCGGTACACCAATATATAGCCCTAGTGCAAGTGGGAGATTGTTGGATATGTATGCCCTAGAGGCCATTATTGTATATGTATACATATGGATGCATGGACATATATATGTACAGGAAAATCTTGCTCGATATGATAGTATGCTATCCGGTTTGTCTTTATCTTAACATGTGCATGTTTTACTTGCTATTACATATCTTTTATACATGTTGATAAAGCCCGTAGGATCAATTCTAGACTACCTGCATTGTGATGGTGATAATACTTGTGGGAGCTGGGTAGTCGGTACGCACATCCTTAAATGGTCTCTAGTCATAGGAGTATCGAGACCGAGTATCGATATTCCGGAGTAGACTAGTGTATACATTTCTAGACCCCAACGAGGGGCGTTGGTTTGTTCCCGCAACCATTGGTCTTTAGACCTAAGATCGTATACAGGTGCTCACTGGGGGTGAGTACACCGGACGTTCTCGCCGAAGACTTCCAGATGGTACTATACCTATCGTCAGATGGAAGTTCTCAGGTGACATGAGTATAGGGTAGCCTTTAGACCTGAGATCGTCATTTGTATTGTGTGAGTTCCTACTGTGCTTTGATCACTACCCTACTACGGCTCTACTGAGTCGTGCAAACAGGTTTTGGTTGGGTACAGTCCCGAGCCACATAGAGGCAGTGAGCGATTGTCGGGGATTCATCTCTCCCGGTATTGGAAGTCGATATCGCACTGTGTTTGATTGGTCAGGACCATAAGACCTTGGCCAAGGCAGTTGGGATTTACTTATAGGTTGATCAGTAGTTTCCCGGATTGGTCCTGAGCCGCATCAGCACGAATTACCAGGTTATTAGGGTTTGATGTTTACCACCCCCTAGACCCGGTATGCGATACTCTCAGACGAAGAGACCGGACTGTACAAAGATTGTCACAGATAGGCTCAGTAGGGATCCGGATGAGTTTGCTCGTCGACCTTCCTTTTCGACAGGTACCCGGGTAGCCGTTATGTACAGCTAGAGCCACTGACGAGCTTGTGGTTATGGATTTATCTAGTAACTCACTGTCGGCGTACTGTTGAGTCTTTAGAGTCCCACACAGAGGATTTCCCTGGTTCAGGCGAAATGCTGTAGTAGCCGTATTGGATACTTGCAGGGTCTCGATTGATTGATGTACTTTGTACTCGAACTTTGGATCAGACGGTTGGTAATAATAGCCGGCTCGGGTTTGAGCCGGATTATTAAATCAGGTATTGATTTAATAGTTTACATATATGTATTTCGATATGTATATTCTAGTATTACGTTCTTCGTGTTATACTATCTCTTTAGTCATTCGTGTTTTTATCCGAAGGTATGTATATACAACAGACTGTAATCCGTATTTTGTTAAAGGTTACCTTCTAGAAGGTGGACACCTCATCATGAACTTTTCCATTTATTGATATATGGAAATGAGGTGGAAATTAAGGAGAAGGAGGCATGTTGAGTAGCATGGCTTCAATAGTTCACAAATGATTTCTTTATTCATTTGTGGTTACTATTGAAGCATGGCTACACTTGTTTATTCATACATAAAACCTTTGTGTTGATTTTCTCTCTCATGCATACTTCATTATTCTTGAACTCCCATTTTTCTTCATCTCCTCCCTCCTCTTGAGTTTCATCCACCTTCATCATCTTCCTCTTCACTGTTGGAGATAGTGCCCTCATAGTCAATTATTGGATCGCAGGTACGTGATTGCAATGATTGCGGAGGACCTATCCCGGTAGGACAGTCTTACTCAAGATGATAGTATGCTATCTGGTTTGCCTTTATCAGTCATGTACATGTTCAGGTGACTGATTGCATGTTACACTTTGATAGAGCCCTTAGGATCTTGCTTTACTACCAACAGTATGATGGCGATCATATACGTGAGAGTTGGGTAGTTTATATGCATATCCTTAATTGTGGTCCCTAGTTGTGGGAGTTTCGAGACAGAGCATCGATACTCCGGAGTAGACTAGTGTGTACAGTCGAGACCCCGACGAGGGGCGGTGGCCGGTCTCACAAGCCACTGGTGTCAGTTGGATCACCTAAGATGTATACAGGTGCTCATTGGGTTATGAGTACACCGGACAGGACTCGCCGGGAATCTGCTAGTTAGTATTATATCTACCGTCAGATAGCAGTTCCCTGGTGACATGTGTACAGGTTAGTTCATCGACCTGAGGTCGTCATTTGTCTCGTGTGAGTTCCCACTGTGCTTTGATTTCTACCCTACCACGGCTCAAAGGAGTCGTGCAAACAGGTAGTTTTTGGGTACAGTCCCGAGCCATATGGAGGCACGTGAGCGGATCGGCAGGGGATTCGTCTCTCCCGGTATTGGGGGCGAGGTCGTGCAGTGTCTAGGAGAGCCATTACACAAAGTCCATGGCCATGGCAGGAGATTTACTGGTAGGTACTCCAGTAGTATCTCAGGGTGTGATTGGGCTTCACTCCGACACGACTTATACTGCTATTGGGGGTCTGACGTTACTAGCCCCCTAGGCGGATATGCGATACTCATTGACGAACGGACCGGAATGTATATACATTGTCACTGTTAGGCTCAGTAGGGTTTTCGGAGGAGTTCGCTCATCGGTCTCCCTTGAGTTCGCTCCTCGGCCACCCTTGAGGTCAGTCCATGGGCAGCCGTTACGCATAGCTAGTGCCGCTGACGGTTTGTGGTTAAACCCACTGCCAGGGTACTGACGAGTCATTAGAGTCCCCCACAGACAGTTTCCCAAGTTCGGACGAAACGTTGTAGAGGCCGTATGGTTTTATGGCAGGGTTCGGAAAATGCACGTGCGTTTACGCACGTGTCAGTTTTCGGGCAGATGATACCGGTCGGCTTTGGTTTAAGCCGGGTCCGAGTATTATATTGAGTAGGTATAATATCTTTGTCTCAGTTGCATTTGTATTCGGTCGTAATACAAATGCGGGTATATTTATACAGTTTCGGGGTTATCCTGAAAGTCGTTTCAGGATCACTTTTGGAAGTTGCCAGTTTCCAGTTTTCTATCAGCCGTCTTTTAACATTCTGTTAAAGACGGATTTATCTTTTCTTGAGATGAGTGTGGATTCTTCTAGAAGTTTCTAGATGAGGTGACTAGGATTAAATGGTGTTGGATTTTCATTGGTTGCTTTAATGGTGTCATTAATGCTTGATGACTTGCTTATTAGATTCAATGTTTCTAAAGTGACTCATGCTTTAACATTAAAGCATTTTGTTTAGCTAAGGATATTTCTTCTTGATCTTTTGAGTGAGAAGCTTTCTTGTGGTCACCCCCTCTCCTACACTCACCTTCCTCCTTCTTTATAAGTGGCCACCCCTCTCTCTCCTCATACACTCTCTCACTTGATAGTTTTTCATGGTTGGAAAAAAGATTATGATAGATTTGGAGTGTATGGAATCCACAGCTCATTTCATTCCATCACCCAATTCCCTCGGCAACTTCATTAACCGATCGTCCACGGATTTGGACGAAGTGAGACAAAGTCATCTACTCATTCTCTACATCATTCTTGGTCGTCTCTTTTAGCAAACTTGACGATCGAGTTGCCTCGAGTCAGAGGCGGGAGCCCGTTTAAAGAACCGATCATGTGGTGCCACCTCGACGAGGATATCGGAGATCGACGAGATCGGAGCAGCCGCAACGGAGCGTGGGATGATGGTTGAAGAACGAAGGACTCGGATCGTTCGGTATAACCATTCTACACTCTTTACAGTTTGTTAGTTTAGCAATAATGGCAGATCCGGGTTAAAGTATACGATAGCGCCAGTTAAAAAGTTTTTGTTCCGCATTTGGCATCTGTAGACTGCCGGGGCGCTAGCGTAGACTTACAGTGGTATCAGAGCCTAACCATTTTGCTATACTAACTTGTGCTAACGCGTTTAAAACATCGATCCGACCGGAAATCGAAAACTACAAAATTCCTAGCTCGACAGTTCTGTTGATTTTAAATGGTCTAAAAAATTAATTCTACACATCTCAGAATACTGTGCAGGGTTTTCTAAGAACCACGGCAAAATTTGGGCACGTGACCCCACCAAACCGCCGCGGAAACGCTGTCAAACCCATGGTTTGACCGCGCTTCCGAGGCCACGTGGTGAGCTCGTGCTCCCAAATTTTTCCAATGGCTTCTCTATTGGATTTTGGGGTTTTTGGTAAATATCATTTCCGCCCTGGTTTTGTTACTGTTCACCAGTAAGCAGCGGGGCCCACTTTTTAATATTTGGTCTTTGGTCGATCGAAATTTAAACACGTTAGTTTACAGTGCTTACATTATATCTCCGACCGGGAATGTCATTTGATCGGTAAACCGCGTCTGATTGCTATAGTTCTTTTAGACGGGTTTGCGAACGTGACATTCGCGTTGATGTTCTGTGTTGTGCTGTGATGTTGCGGATTTGTCGTGGTGGATAGCAGTGTGCAATGATAGTACAGTTTGAGTTTATTTGTACATTTGATATTGCGGGGCGAGCGTCCAACTTGTGGACTGCCGTCACTGCCTGTTGTATAATATTCTTTTGGGGCACGACCAGGTTGCGGTCGATGTACCTATTGTACTATTTTTCATTACTGTACTAGGTTTTACCCCTAGACGGAGTGCATGGATAGCCGGGTTCTGAGAAGCAACGGGTCCGCATCTCATGGCTTTGAGAGGCAGAGGGGTCCCACTCTAGAATTGGCAGACTATTCGCCGCACTCGTAGGGGGTACAGGTTGACCCAAGGAGGGGTGCTCAATTTACCGGATTCCGTGAAGTGCCGGGTGTTCCATTCACTATGCTGTGGGGACTACCTCGCTTCAGGTTTTGGCGGGTAACTTGCCGCACCCGTAGGGGTCTAGGTTTCATTGCACAGGCTATCCACACGACAGGGGAACGTCGAGTTTCAGCAGCGGCTCTGTGAAACTCGGGATCCCAGATATCTGTATTGTTCTGTGATGCTTATTACTTTTCTGTAATGTTGCATATTATCACGCCTGGAGCGATTATTGTATATTGGTTTATATACTATTAGATGTTGTATATGTTTTACACCCGCGCTAGTCCAGCCCCCGCTCTGTCGTTAGTTAAGTAACCTAACGAGTGATGACGGGACCCAGTGACGAATGCGGATGGCATATACGTACATTTTATTTTCGTTCTTTTCTGGTGTGATTAAATGATGGGACTGCGTTGATTCTGATCAATGCAAAGTAAAACAAACCTGTTTACAGTTGTTGGAACAATTTAAAAGTGTTATTGCAAAGACGTTTTCTTTTGTTATGCATAGCGGTATTCAGTGGAATATCCTGCACCTCATTCGACGGGGCAAGGGCCGATATCCCTTCACCGGGACTGACCCCTTGGGCAGAAGTTTGCGTCAGCGTAATAACTTCACTATAGTCGATTACATGTTGCTTTGCATAGCGGTATTCAGTGGAATATCCTGCACCTCATTCCACGAGGAAAGAGCCGAGATCCCTTTACCGGGAGTGACCTCTTTAGCAAAAGGTTTTCGCCACTATATTTTAAAAAAAAAGCTATCAGGTTCCTTCAGCGATATCAAGTTCACTACGCTAAAGGTTTTTCGCCAAAAACCAGCCGTAGCCCTCCGTCATTTCATATGGATGGTCAGTAGTATTCAAGCTATGTTGGTCTAGCTCTTAGCTAGGACATAGTGATTGGTAGCTGCTGGGGTGTTCACATGTTGCATAGATAGATGAGTTGGTTTGGGACAGTCGTACAGCCTTGTTGGCCCTTAATCAAGGGCGAGTACGGGTGGGTTCAAATTAACAAGATAATGATGGGAAGAACTTGACATGTGACTTATGGTGGGCTGGCCCTTAGTCACGATCATAAGAGCATGGGGCAAAAACTTTATCGGGAGTTTCTAAAGAAACTGAAACTTGCCAAGTATGCGCATACCTTCTGGAGTATGAGTAACGTGGATGCATTCCATCACGTTATCATGCGATGAGAGTTGGATCCCGATTCCCACTGATGAGTTGGTTTACTCTTCGGGTGATCCCGATTGATTCTTCTTTAGGTTTGGAGGAGAATTTGACAGGACAGTGGGAGGTTTCCGGATTAGATAAAATGATGACCATTCTGATCTAAGTTAGAGTGCACGCAGAGTGTTTCTTTTCTCTCTCTCTCTTTGGCAGCGACCTTTGACCGACCCTAGACTATGACTCAGTGACCAGGTTGACCGAACCTTCTTAAAATACTGACTTTTGGATTGTCTGAGTTGCATAAGTCATTGCCACTCCTTCTTTTACCCTTTCAATTTCTCAGAACACCCGTATTACTACGGATATCCACTTCCATTGGATAGATCCATCGTATGGTTATATACGAACTCGAAGGGACTTCTTCGGAGATGGATCCAGGTTCAGGAGAAATAGAATTGGTTTATTCAGTTGTCTTTTATTATCACCTTCTCTCAGGTTGCGAGAGCTCCTTGGTTTAGGAGAGTACACCTATTACGCTTATTGGATAGTCTTATTCCAAACCATAGGCTGGTGCCGAAAGGTAGGGAATGAAGAAAACCAATTAGCCTAAGTAGGGTGTGCAGAAGGTAATATGTAAAGACAAATAAAGGGATTAGAAAGAGGGCAAAGTAAATTGCGACTGATATCATTCACGACCAAAACCGCGTACTTCATCGCCGCTCCTATTTCACCTTTAAAAAGAATAAGGTATTATTCAGTTGTCTTTTATCGTCACCTTCTCTCGAGATGCGAGTACTCCTTGGTTTAGGAGGGTACACCTATTATGCTTACTGGATAGTCTTCATCCAATCCATAGGCTGGTGCCGAACGGTAGGGAAGAAAGAAAACCAGTTAGCCTAACGATAGTGTACAGAAGGTAACGACTAAAGACAAATAAAGGGATTTGGAGAGATGGCAATAAGATATACGGTTGAAGTCATGAATTGGATTATGGATGAGGCATTGCTATGAATACCAGGATACCCCTACGAAACATTTTCATGTTTCAGTGCATTGTTAAAGGAAAAACTGTTTTCCCGATTAGACACTTACTCCAAGGGTATGTATTTACCAGGTTTCATTCTCATATCTGTATGGTTTTACAGATGATGAGTGGGAGTAAGATATTGGGAATTAGGTGATCATCCTCATTATATCGGAATTCGTTGTAATTGGTGATATTTGAGGAAATCGCCAGGGTACAGTTTTCCACCTACAACGCACAGGTTTTGAGTTGTTTAACTCAGCGGACTTATACAGAGTATTGTATGTTGTCCAGTGTCCATCAGGACAAAGGGGTAGGTCCTCGTACTATGTTCTGTTTACTTATAACTTCTCTAGTATTTAGACGAGTGTTTCGTTGAAATACAAGGTCTAAGTTTTGAGAAGTTGTGGGTATAAGAATAAAGTAGAGAACCAGGTATCACAAGTATCGGGATTCTTCAAAGAGATCGAAGATGTAGATTCTTGTGATTGGTATTCAGATGATAGTGATGGTTTTGAGAAACGTGTTTCTCTTTCAGGTTACTCATAATTGGATGGATTCCTAAGTTGAGTAATGCTGATTAGCCTCTTTCCATTAAGTTGATATGCACTGGAGACAGCTGCATGGTTTTGAATATGGTTCCAATTTAATTAGTGCCAAAGTTTCTATATTGGATATAGAATGGTTCGTACCTTAAAAGATATTAAGGTACGGGGAGTTGTCCAGCTTATGATTAAAACCAGACACTGGATAACTCAGGGCACGATTCTGTAATGGCTGTTTGTGGGTTGACCCTGGCTATGACGAGGGTTGATATTCTACCATTAAGAAGATCAATAGTGATATTGTTCTTAACTTGCCACAGTTTTAGTAAAAATGGATCTTTTTCAGAAAACAGTAGTGGGAGTATGGTAGAACTGGAAGAGATTCCAGAACCGCGAACGATTACGGAAAATTTAATAGGACCTATATATTCAATCAGGTTTGACATTCCAATAGCCACTCCGCAGGTATGGTAGGTAACCTCAGACACCCGAGAGGTACTTCGGTAGGCTCAAGGACGGTGACAGGGAGGTTCTTATCTACCCAGACTTGACACTACTGTTGTTCTAGGTTATGAGACCCGGTAGGAGGGTTGTCGTAGTCAGTGGGAGCATCGGAAGCATAGTGGGCAAGATGCTTATATCTATTTATAGACTTGAGCAGTTATAGCGGAGATAGATCATCTATTTTTGATGTGACAGTCATGGGTTTGACTTCAATCAGAATAGAGGATGGATCAGTTAAGAAGGTAGTAGGGTGTGATGTCATGGTATCTGGATGACATACACAGAGTAGGATGTAAAATTCCTATACTACGATCGGTTGTACTGTGGTTGTCACACAGTTGTTTCTCCAGACAGGATATGGATATAATATTTGACATTCTGGTTTCTAGATCTATGGTTTTAGATCTGGATTTGGGTAGTTTCCCAATGTGGGTACTTTGACAGATATTCTAATGGTTTTTGGAATAGTTGACTCCTAGCATGGTGGTGTACCTGCAGGTGATGGAGTCACCCTCTCTAAAGGTGTCTTACAGACTAAAGGGGAGAGGGATGTGCATGATTGGCAGATCACTTGCTTAGGCAATTGAGTCAATCATGAGATATCAAGTACCACACCAAATGTTGGTTTTGCACAAGATGCAATAAGTTTGTATTAATCCAATCCTGGAGAAACATAAGGAAGCAGTTTTAGAACATAAGTACATGTTCTACGGATTTGATGACGGCAGCCTCCTTCGGGAGACGATTATCATTCCAGGCTTCAAAGGTGACGTGGATGACAGAGTGACTGTCAGAGTTTTAGTTTTTCCCTCTGACGAAGAGGGACAGTATTATGGACAGGTGGTCCAAGAGGATACTGTGGGAAGCAAGGTGCCCGATACTGATTAGGTTCAGTGATCGATTCAGTCTAAGAAGTTTGGATATGGAGTTCATTTATGAACTAAGGTCCCATCAGATATCCAGACATGTTCTAAGACAGGTATTACTCAATTCGGGAGATGGCTTTCTCCGCGAACATGAGATTAAGAGAGATTCAGAAATAAACTTCTAGGCGGATCCACTCACCGAGGCTATTTCTCGAACACAATAGTTTTACAAACGGGCTTTGTGAAACTGATTAGTAGAGGAGTTGGATGTTCGGTTTCACACGGGCTGTGAGTAGTCGACATCGCAATATTAGCCTTGAGTGCAAGTGGGAGATTGTTGGAGATAGTGCCCTCATAGTCAATTATTGGATCGCAGGTACGTGATTGCAATGATTGCGGAGGACCTATCCCGGTAGGACAGTCTTACTCAAGATGATAGTATGCTATCTGGTTTGCCTTTATCAGTCGTGTACATGTTCAGGTGACTGATTGCATGTTACACTTTGATAGAGCCCTTAGGATCTTGCTTTACTACCAACAGTATGATGGCGATCATATACGTGAGAGTTGGGTAGTTTATATGCATATCCTTAATTGTGGTCCCTAGTCGTGGGAGTTTCGAGACAGGGCATCGATACTCCGGAGTAGACTAGTGTGTACAGTCGAGACCCCGACGAGGGGCGGTGGCCGGTCTCACAAGCCACTGGTGTCAGTTGGATAACCTAAGATGTATACAGGTGCTCATTGGGTTATGAGTACACCGGACAGGACTCGCCGGGAATCTGCTAGTTAGTATTATATCTACCGTCAGATAGCAGTTCCCTGGTGACATGTGTACAGGTTAGTTCATCGACTTGAGGTCGTCATTTGTCTTGTGTGAGTTCCCACTGTGCTTTGATTTCTACCCTACCACGGCTCAAAGGAGTCGTGCAAACAGGTAGTTTTTGGGTACAGTCCCGAGCCATATGGAGGCACGTGAGCGGATCGGCAGGGGATTCGTCTCTCCCGGTATTGGGGGCGAGGTC